>CM076578.1:1844608518-1845991469 GCA_034641835.2 Pinus albicaulis | reverse complement strand
TCCAAAGTGTTGGTTATTTCATCAACGTGTTGGAAGTATGCAACAATGCTGCCATCTTCTTTCATTATGATTTGCTCAAATTTTTCACTGTAAATTTGAAGCTTTTCTTCTTTGACATTTGAGCCACCTGCATATATATTCTAAGGCTTGACCCACACATTTTTGTCGGTTTTACAACCCAACACCTTTTGAATAGAAGATTCAATAAGTTCACTCATAATAATATTCTTTTCTTTTGCATCATTTACCAAATTATTCTTACCTTGTTCATATGTGGTTGATGTAAATCCATTTTGAACAGTGTCCCACACTTCGTAACCTTGCGCCAAGAGATACGACTCCATTCTTGCTTTCCAGAGTGCATAATTATTTTCATTGAACAAAGGTACACCATTCTTGTTATGCTCCATGACCTCCTTCTAGCTGTTAAACTGCTATTGAAGGAACAAAGATCTGAAACCAATTGTTGGAAATACTTAGGGGGGGGGGGGTGAATCAATATTCCTTTTAATTAGAATTATTAATAATATTCCAAAGAATTAGTTAATCTTGAATTATTATCAGTGTTTGTATAATGATAGCAGTAAACAAAAGGAACACAAATGCACACAGTTTTTAAGGTGGAAACCCCCTCCAGGACAAAAACCACCTGAATGATTTTCTAATAATTCTTTAATATTCAAATCTAGTTGAAAAGAAATCTCCAACTTCCTAGAATCTAGAAAAACATTCTTCTCCAGCTCCCACTGGATGGACACTCCAACGCTCAAGACTCTTTAATAGTCAACTAAACGGATGCCCCAACACCCAATGAGCTACAACTCGCCCTAACACCACCCTACCTCTCTGAAGTTTTCATAGACTTGAACCTGTTGGTGACTTCATACACCAGCCTAACACCACCCTACCACCCTATAGAAGAATAAAAGAATAATTTACTCTCGTACCAGGAAAAATGGTCCACTTTACAATGATATAGAATGATGTAGAAGAAGAAGACACACTATACCATAAACCCAACTATGACACAACCACCTAATAATGATCCTAGACCTCCCGACACTGCCTCTTCAACTCTTGGTAGATAGGCACTTGTAAAATTTTTACAATGATGCTTTTAAAATGACTCGGTACAATGATACCTTTACAATTACTGTATGCAGTGCTACCCACGTAAAGACTTCATGTGGTGAAATTCTTGTTGCGGTTATGCACCTTGATTGTTGATCTTGTCATGCTAAACTTTCTCACTCTTTAGAACATTAGATCATGCTTTGAGTATTATATTTATGAATATATAATACCTCCAAAAAGTCTTCAAGGAAGTACCCATGACATGATAATAGGAAAAATTACCTGATCTTGCAGAGCATATGTCAGTGCTAAACAAAAAAAAAACAAATTGGAATACAAAGAAACTAATGAAATTAAGAGATGAACATGCATATACAAAATATACTTACCTGGAGAATACCTCTATTGCACCTTTCTTTGCGTTTCTTCCCTAGAAAGCCGGGTCCTTTGAAACCCTTGACAACACATGATCTAGCTTTTTCTTGCCTTCTAGGAGCTCGATATTGAATCTGGTGTATATATATTATTTCAGATCGCCAATATGTGATTTTTAGTCGTGTAGTAGTCCTTTAAGTATTCTTTCCAATGTCATAGGTCTGGCCCAATTTGGATTCTTCAAGACAAATTTATGGCCAATCTCTCACAATGACCTAATTATGGGCTAGTTCAGTAGAGAGAAATTGTACGTCATGCCACGTGTCAATGTTTCTTCATTCGACTATGAAATTTATAGAGAGAAACCTACAATCTGTGCATTATCTGCCAATTTCTATATAATTTCAATCCGATACTCAGAGAAATAGTTATTACGATTTTCCCAAGTTCACCTCTTTGAGATGAATTTCAGGAGCCTGCAAAAACCCTAAATTCCACAGATCATGTCTCTGACAATATTGTGCACCATTATTTGAAATTTTTGCAAGAGCTTAATTAGGATTTCCATTTCCCTTCATAAAAATTTCAGCTTCTGAACCTTCGTAGAAAAACATTTATGGCACAAATTCCACGATGACCTATTTCAAGTAGCGAAATCCCTACCTGAGGAGGATATGAGGATCACAAATTATATAAATGCTTAGGTTGAGGGGGTCTTCAACAAGTGAATGTGGGAGGGATTTTAGGAGCTTAAAAATGATTAATTATTGACTTTTCAATGACCCATGCCACAACCCCATGGAATTTTAGCCCACTAACTGGGGTTACTAACTTCAAACATGAATATCTCTGAAACCGTGAAGAATTACGTGGGGTGCTATAAATCAATAGAATCATATTGACAAGTAGAAACCATAAAAAATATCCTTGACTTAGAATATTGTAATTTGGTAGCTCAAAATTCCCATGAAATATTGGGGTAGCACCTGGTGTTGCTTGGGTTGACATCAATGACAACCACTAATCAAGAGAGGGTACTTATTGTACCAGACATGTTGGTAGATAATGGAATAGGAAATACAGGTTATAAAGAAGAATATAAAGGAAGCACAGGACATGCATAATATTTTTTTTTTAATTAAGAGTAAGATCTATTAATAAAACATATGTTACATGGAGGCTCTGGCCTCTACATTTCTGGCCTGTGTCAGAGGCATTTTTTCATCAAAGCAACAAAAATGGAGCTGCCCACATGGGGAAATAGCCTAGAAAGAGTTTGAAGCACTACCTCGAGTGAGGAAACCAGCGTCATACAGACTTGATTAATTGTACCAAACATAGTAGTAAGCAAATGGTAAAACTAAGAAACTAGTATCCTTGAACTGAAAAAGACCTGAAATTCTAAGTGTCATGAGGTGGTGGAGGAGGTTCTTCGACAATAAGACATCTGTATTCATCATAGTCAGAATGTAAGGAGCCTGGTGCAACCTTTTGAGGCACCGCGGAATCGTCACTTGTACCCCCATCATGCTTGCACTGCTCCTTGTAGTAGCCTGAGCTACTATCACTGTTCGAGCATGGATTGTACCTGGCCGCAACCTGATGAGTCTTCACCGCTTCAGAGGGGACAATGTCACTGTGAGGTTGCAAAGGTTGGATGGGCTGATTGGGGCAGGGGCCATCGTCGGTCGCCTTGCGAAAGGATACCAAGATGGTGGCAACGACGAGAGGGCAGTCAGAGGAACATTGAAATTGAAATTGGGCTATGGTGGGGGTCTGCAAAGAGGTAGAGGGGATCAGGCGAGGCAGAGGGTCCGTCGAAGTCTCAGAGGCGAGGGGATGAATAGAGGAGATGAACAGATGACCACAACCATTGCGAGTGTCGGGGTATCTGCCCCAAGAGTGCTCGAGGGAGGAGGGCGAGGAGCTGGACAAGGAGGAGGGGAGCGGACGAGAGGCATGGCCCCTACTACTACCATGCCGGCATCGAATGCGATGCCTTAGTCGCGGCATGTTGGCACAGTAGGGGTAGAAGACGCACTGAGAAAAGGAGGAAACAGGGTTGGCGGGAGGCAACTGAGAAGCAGAGGCAAAATTAAGGCCGAAGGAAGTCAAGAAGCTCAATTGGCAAAGGATACTCTAACAGTAGTGGTGGCTTGGAAGAAATTCGATACAACCTCTGATACTGCAATGCCATCCAGTCGCTGTGCAAGAGCTTGGCTCTGCAACCTGAGGGGAACAACAACGTCACAAGGGGGAAGAATGGAGTGACATAGAATCAGCAGATGGGAGTTGGAGCTTTGTAGAGGGATGAAAGGCACAGCCAGAGGGTCGAGAGGCAGAGCCAGAGAGCCAAAGAGTATAACTAGATGAGCAAAAAAGGAGCGGCATTTTCATGCGAAGGAGGAAACCTCGTCGAATGTAGCAGAATAAATGCCGCTTGGGGTGGTGGCCAAGGTTCATAAATTCAGGTGCATGCCGCTGGTGATACTTGTGGGTGGCCATGTGGCCTTGCCACGCGCCGTCCCACACACCTCTCTTCGTAAATTATCTCTTAAACACTCGCATCCGCGAAGGACATGCATAATATTTATATAAAATATATTAGGGTATTTAAGGAGTTTCAAGTTGGGGAGCATGTCTATTTATGCATCAAGCCCAAGAATATATCCTTCAGTATCAAATCATGTGCTAGGTTGGAAGCACAATACTGTTGGCCTTTTGAGATCCTTGAGAGAATTAGACCATGGTATACAGACTTTCACTTCCTCCAACAGTGAAATTCCATGATGTTTTCCATGTTTCATTTCCTAAAAGATATGTAAAGGATGTAGATCATGTTATTAATTGATGTGTATTGCATGTGGAACTAAAAGGAGAATTCTAGTCAGAACCATAGTGCATTGTGCAATGGAAACAACTCATGCTTTGAAGGGATTTTGGCCCGATCAAGATACATGGAGATGGTTGATCAGATATGGGCTATGTTTCCTTCATTTTTTTTCGGTTGAGGCAAATGAGTTTTGGTATTTATACATATTTATGTATGGATGTTATTGTAAGTAATGGAAGAGTTGTGCTATAAAGCTCCAATAAGCGGTATGTTTGTCATGATGGTTTTTATTTTGAGTAGATTGTTATTTTAAATATTGGAATGAGCTGGGTTATAAAGCTCCATAGGCAGTATTTTTTGGTTTTCAACGGTTCTTTTGGTTTTAAATGTCACATAAAACTAAGGATAGTGTTCGCCGAGGGGGAGAGGTCTATAACATCCCCATATTAAAGTTTTATGTAATAAAAGTTAATAAAGGCAAAATAAGACCAAGGTCATGGGACACTTATTCGAAGTTGAATGTTGGGAAAATATATTGGTCGGAATCACTTGATGTTTTTATGGCTAAGGGGAAATTGGAAAAGGAAATGGAAAATTCTTTGAAAAGGAAAAAGGCACTTTTGGAAATTTATTTATGAAAATAAAGGAAAATAGGAGAAAAGAGAGGTGAAAGATCACATGTTTCATGTGAGGAGAAAATTGAAGGAATAAGGAAAATGAAGAAATTAGAGGCATTAAGAATAAAAATACATCATAGCATCAGTTTGTAGCCTTTAGTTAGTTTTGTTTCATAATTAACCTTAGAGAGGAGAAGGATAAGGGAAAAAAGGAGGGATAAGAAAAGCAAGGATCAAGCAAGGAAAATTTGGACCAAGCAACTTCAATGAGAATACTTGTAGGTAGCATGTTACATGCATGAATTCTTAGATAGTTTTGAAATGCATGATATATGCATGTGTGTATTTTATTTATTTGATGTCAGTGGCATGAATTTTTGAGGGTTTTGACAGTGGTTTTATCCTTGCATTTCCATATATGGATATCCATGGTGTGAAGGGATTTTTTTTCAATTGAGCATTTGATTTCTGAAAGGGTTTGGATGCAGGTGAGGTGTTATCGATAAAATCCCAAGGGTTGGGGGTGGAGATGGTTTTCTCTGGGAAGCCCTCAACAGGTGGTTGGAGTCAAGAAAATCCCCCAAGGGATGGTGAAGGAATTCTGATGCATCCAAGGTCCGTTTGTTTTTGTGATCCTAAGACCAGTTTAGGTGAGATAACGGTATGGTGAGGGTGGCAGTGGTTTAACCTATGTATTCCCTTGTTAATTTTTGGATTGGTTTATCCCATGAGATACAACATTCATGCTTATAATATGGAACATGGGTGATTGGCTAAATAAATATTTGGCTCATCCCAATCTATGGTTGGGTGGTATGTGGAAGTCCCAGACCTTGTTGGGTTTTTCCTATGTTTAATAAGGTCTAAGTTTCTATTGCTTTTGATGAGAAAATTTAATTTTTATTATGTGACTTTAATGTTTAGTGTGGTAGTGTATTCGGTGCATGAGCAGATGAAATACAGTTCGCTTAGTAGGGAGGATGCTTACCTACATAAGAGCCACAAGTAAAAATGGTTTGTCAAATGTTTGTGGAACAAGTTCAGCATGCAATAAGCTAAGTTAGAAAGGAAACATGGCATGCTATATAAAAAATGAAACAAAATCAAAACAACATGCACAAGATACACGCTCAATAGAGAAAAAAAACTAATAACTCAACAATGGATATCTTCTCCTTTATTAGGTGTTGGTGGTAGTAGAAGATAGAATGCTAAATCTCTTGTAGTGTATCCTTAGACCTACGAAGCTCCAATATCCAATACAAGGGGGTATCTTCCCCTGAAGTTTTCAACAAGCCTCTTTTCCCTCTCAAAGGATGGTAGATTGACGAAAATGTGGTGAACTCCCCTCTCTTGGACTGAGATGTTGGGTGGTAAACAACTGAGTCCTTCCAATCCTTCTACTACTAGACAACACAAGTTGGTTTTCTCTTGAGCAATTTTACCAGCATGACAATGTGTCCCCCATTTATCTTCCCAAGGTTGGCTTTTATATAACATTTTCAAATTTTCCCTTCTTCTCTTAGCCCAATATGGATGGTGACACAAGAGTGGGGGTTATGATTCCTTTGTGTACCACACTAAAGCCTCAAGGTGGCTCAATGAGGACTATACTTGGTTAGGTTGATTGATAAACGTTTTCACCCAAGTGTGCCAAGTGGTCTCAGATGGTGACATTTTGTCATCCCCAAGACCGTGTGGCTATCGAATGGATAGTCATGGAGGGCATGACTATCGAAGAAAAATCCACATTGTGCGCCAAGAGCTAGTGCTGCCTGTGCATGGTCCATAAATTTTGTCCTTTGACCTTAGGAAAAAATAAATTTTTGGCTCCTCCTAATGCATTTCATCCCTAGAAACATTTATATGTGCCTTCTGCTTGATATTCTCAATGTATTATGCCCATACGATTTTCTGGTCTTAACAACTTCCCCCTAATGTAGGATGTCTAGGAAGTGCTGTATAACCGAAAGATGTTATGGTTTATTTTTTCTGTGATCCTTTTGAGAGAGAGAGAGAGAGAGAGTAACTTGCTTTAGAATTGGGTTGAGAGACCCCTTTCCTTGAGTAAAAAAGATACCATTCTCTATTGAAAACAAGCAAGAGAGATAATGAATAAAATATTTCTACGAGGCGGGCATGTCCCATGCTCATGATGTTTTGACTAGTTAAGCTTATCTAACAGATAGTGGTTTTGTTTATGCCACTTTTGGTAGTGACCTGCTTCTGGTTGATGATGACGGTTGCTAACACCCTCAAGGGTATTTTTATCTGAAAGAGGGTTGAATATGGTGCCCACATGTATAATATTGGTATGGCACGTTTATTTAGAAGGAGTGCTCATTTTATGCATGGATCTTTGACTGTTGGGGACCTTCCCGTGTAAGTATTGCTGAAAGAGATTCTTATCAAGTCACGAGTCTTTGACGAATTATGACAGAGTTCAACGATTATGAAGTACGATACCATCTTGACATGAAATCTTATCTTGAAGTAGAATTTCATGAGGATCTATGAAATCAAAAGGAAATGATGATTCACATAGTGCCATTCGGGGATTCCCCTATTGACGTGAGGGGTCATCCAAGGTAATCCCTCGTTCTTGGAAAATGTTTTTTGTAGTCAATAAGAAGGAATAATCAACCGATCGAACTGAGTATTGATGTAAGGGACCAGGGTTTCTGATGTGGGAGGATGTGGTGTGATGCTTTAACCAAGAATGATGATGAGAAATGGTTATAACTAATGATGGTAGTTAAGTGGCCTAAGGTCGGAGCTATAAATGCGAACGATGGCAGTGGTAACAATATCTAGTGACAAAATCCATAGAGTCAGTAGGATATCTAGGGTGGGTGTATGGTTGTTATGAGTGTCATGGTTGGGCGTGGGAAAGTAATGTGTAACTCCGACCAACAGTGATTAGGGACTCCTACCAGGTGAAAAATGTAAATGGATGGGTGAGAGTTATCTCCTAAAAAATCTTTATACACTTTCCAAAAGAATATAAAATGGGTTTGGACGTATAAGCATGGAGACGGGGGTCCCTGTAAATGTGAATAGTCCTTCACTATGGTGTGAGGAATGTGTTTTGTTGAGGGTGTGGGCCCCATTGGTTGGTCTCTGTGCGGGGTTGATGAGGCAGATGAAAAATGTTGCAGATGGGCTATGCTGATGGGGGTGTGATAGGCCAAATGTGAAACATGGTGGTGCATTTTTTCTGATCTGTTTGTCGAAAATAGTGGCCTAGGAAAGGGGTTTTAACATGTAATGGGTAAAACTTGACTTGATGTTTTATAATGGATAGAAAAACATGAAGTGGTTCTCGGGCTGGATTTGATAGCCATGGCTCCATATATTGGCATATGGTTTACATGAGAGATGGATTCCATGGAAGGTGAGGCTCTACTGACCTACAAGGGTGCTTATCATGTGCAAGGTGGGATGATGATAAACATGGTCAGGTGAATGTAACCTTATATGGTCGATTTTAAATAAATGATGTTAGGATATGCAAAGCTTCTTAGGGAGCTTATCATGATGGGGATAGAATGATACCTTTTGTTGTACCTTTGTTGGTTGGGATGTATGGTATTTTTGTAACAACTTAAACCAATACCCCAAGTAAAAATCTTCTTTTTCATACAAACATATTTGAAATAACTTGAATTTAAAGCAATAAGAGAGCGCATACTTGAATTGTGTTGTGAAAGCTTTTGCCTCATGGGTGGAATTTCTTGGGGTAGAGCCCGTTGATGAGGTTGGAAAGGCATGTACCATCGGGTTCTAACAGAATTTCCACAATTTTTGTTTTTATTTTATCCAGGGGAGAGTCATGCTCTCTTCGCAGTGTACTAGGGATATACACATATTCTTTTACTTGAAGATTACGTTGACTATAGAGGTGCAAAAATTCTTGCAGCATAGGTCATGTTGTTGTATCATGGTTGTGGCTTTTGCAAATGGTGCATGGGTTAATGGTGCCTAACGAGTATATGGTGTGAGAACCAACACTAATCTCCATACCGGATGTGGATGCTCGGAGATGGTTGGGCATTGGTGCATTTTTGTGCTTCTGCCATCTCTGAGTCTTCAATCTTGAGTGGTGTGACCCCTTTGGGGAGTCCATAGCTAATGTTGCTCTTACTGATTATAACCTTGGGAGGTATTCACACTTCATAGTGTGGTGGAATTGCAAGAAAATCCTGCAATAGCAGCGTGTGATTTTCTCTTGATTAGAGAGATGGATATGTGGTATGGTTTTGAACATGCAAATATTTTCAGTGAGTTTCTTGAGTTCTTGACATTGATTGACCATGTGGTCATTTCTATCGCATAGAACACATGCTAGCCTTGGCTGGTTTCATTCCCTGCTAAGATTATTGGTTGCCTTAGCTTTCCTAGAGTTTTGGTGACAATGGGAGGAAGGCCATATTACACCTAGCTACCTAGGTTTGAAACCGGTTACATCCAGATATTTGGTGACCAATGAGCTTATGACGTCTAATATTGGTCTAAATTGGGGGATGTTAGGTCCCTATATTACTAGTGTATTCCCTTATTGTTGTTAGTGTAGCCCTTTATTGTTGTTATTGTAGCCCCTTATTGTTATTGTTGTACCCCTGTAACCCCCATATTGTTATTATTGTGCCCTTACATTATTATTGTTAGGTCAGCTAGGATTATATTGTGACCCTATGGACTCCTATCTATAGAACGAGGGTTTGTCATTTGTATCATCCAAGAATTTTTCATTTATGTAATGTAAAGGAGGTTTCCCCCTCAAAGTGGATTATTTCTAAGGCGTTGATCTCTCTTTATCTTCTTTTTTTGGAGTTGGTTTCATAACATTGGTATCAGATCTTTGGATTCTAGGGTTTCACTGCTCCAAAAAGGTTATTGTACAATTTTCTCTACAACGTTTTTTCTACGAAGGTTCAGAAGCCAAAATTATTATCACGCGAAGCCGAAATCTTGAGGAACTTTGTGTAAAAATTTCAGATCTTGGTTCACAATATTTTCGGAGATATGATCTGTGGAAGGTAGGGTTTTGGCAGGCTCTAGAATTTCATCTAAAAGAGGTGACCTTGGGAAAATCATCATAAATCTCGCTTTGAGCATCAGATTTGAATTATGTAAAACACGGCCGAAAGTAAACGGACTATAGTTTCATATGTATCAATTTCAGAGCTGAAGGAGGAAATAGTGACACATGACATTCCATACAAGTTCAATATACTGAACCAGTCCATAATTAGGTCATTGTGGAATATTGGGCATAAATTTTCCTTGAAGCATCCAAATCAGTTCAAACCTATGGCATTCGAAAGAAGATTAAGATATTGAAGTCTGAAATCACTTATATAATTCAATTTCAATATAGAGCTCCTCAAAATAAATAAAGAGGTGTGTATTTGTTTTTCAAATTGAATAAGTCTTGTTTGAAAAATCAGTTTGAAGTGATTCCAACGGCATATTAAAGCATAGATATCAATATTGGGTTATAAAATTCCCCCTAAAAATAATTCAAAACCCATTAAGTCCTCAAAATACTCTACTATGACTCATGAAGATGAATAAGTGCAACATGATATATCAAAATTACAAGAGAAAGTACACCAAATTTTTCTCTCGCAAAGAGAAACAAAAAATGAAATGAAAGTTTTGAAGAAAGGCATGGAAGCTAATATGGATGGTTTGAAGAAGCGCGTGGAAGCTAATATGGATGTTTTGAAGAAATGCATGGAAGCTAATATGGATGGTTTGAGGAAAGGTGTGGAAGCTAATATGGATGGTTTGAATAATGACATGGAAGACATGGAAGAAAAAATGGAAGACATGAAGAATGATATAAAAGTAGACATGGAAGGCTTGACAAAGTTGATACAAGAAATGATTCCTAATGGCAAAAATATAGTAGAGTAAACTCATGATGAGAAAAAAATAAATGTTAATCATTATTTCATAAATTTGAATGTTGGATGGAAGACCCACCATATTCCAAAGATCCATGTGAGTAAGTTTGATGGGGCAAGGATCATGTAACATGGATACTACAGATGGAGCAATATTTGATCTCAATAATGTTCAAAACACACAAAAGGTATGGATTGAAACTTTATATTTATAACAAAGAACATTTGTATGGTATCGACGGCTTTTCTCTTGTAAAAAAATTGTCATCTGGTCAATTTTTACGGAGGAAATGATAGCACATTATAAGGATACAAAGAGCAACACCTTCTTTAGCCAATTGATAAATGTTAAACAAAAGGGTTTAGTGGTGGAGCACATTGAGGACTTCCAAAAATTGAATATAAGGGTAAATTATATTCCAGAGGAACACAATATTAATGTCTTCATAGGGACTTTAAAGGATAACATCCAACATGAGTTTCACCTTTGGGAACCTGACTCATTCGAAAAGCCATTCTGGTTGGCAAGAAAAATTGAATGTAAAATTATGGCGACAAGGAAGCCTACCACTCACATCTATAAAGATGTAAGTTTTTCTACTCCTAGAATTCCACAACCTACAAGGTTGACACCAAAACAATTGGAAGAAAAAAGAGAAAAATGGCTTTGATACAGTTGTGATAAAAAATACACTAAAGGTCATAAGTGTGCTGAGAAGAAATTATTTTACATAGATTGTGAAGAGGAGGAAGAAAATGAAAAAGAAACTTCAAAAGAAGAGGATATACACCAGGAACTGACCCTAGATAAAGAAGAAATGAGTCTGACCATATCATGTAATGCATTGGCAGGAATTACCACTCCTCAAAGTCTCAAGATAGAAGGACATATCAAGAATAAAAAGGTAATAGTGTTGATTGATTAGATACTTTCCATAATAATTTTATTCATTGTAGGTATGTAAAGAATTGAATTGCTTCTCTTACAACACGAATGTCAAGTGATGGTTTCAAATGGAGAACTATAATTTATGGAAAAACCTGTAGAAAATATATGGTGGCTATTATAGAATATGCATTAAATAGTCCAAATACTTTCCATTTCAATAAGTCTTGATATTTATACTGAAAAATTCTAAATATTAACAATATTTGAGACGTGATTCAATTTTAAAAATTTTCTTGAATTTTTTAGAAAAGGAAAGTCAAATTATGGTGTGTAGAGAGACAGGAAAAGATATGGGATTATCGTGTCTATGAAAAGACTTGAATAATAACGAAGGTGTAATTGCTGATACTGTCACCATTCATATAAATGAATCATCTGCTATAAAGAATCTCCAACAAGTCTTGGACAATCATTCCAAGGTGTTTGAAACTCCCAAAGGACTCCCACCTATTCGTGATCATGATCATGGTATTCATTTGATTCCAGGAAGTGTTCCTTCAAACATCAGGCCTTATAGATATCCTTACTTCCAAAAGAACGAAATTGAACGTATGATTGTAGAAATGTTAGAGGAGGGTATAATTCAACCTAGTCAAAGTTCTTTCTCTGCTCCTGTAGTATTGGTACACAAGAAGGATGGATCATGGCGAATGTGTCCGGATTATAGGGAGCTCAATAAGCTCACCATTAAAGATAAATTTCCCATTCTTTTGATTGATGAATTATTGGATGAATTACATGGAGCAATTTATTTTACCAAGTTGGATCTTCGTTCAGGATATCATCAAATTAGAATGAAGACTGAAGATATTCCAAAAACAGCATTTCAAACTCATGAGGGTCATTAGGAATTTTTGGTCATGCCTTTTGGCCTTACCAATGCACCTTCTACATTTCAAGGGTTGATGAATTCCATTTTCAAACCCTTCCTTAGAAAATTTTTGTTAGTATTTTTCGATGATATACTAATATACAAGAGGTCTTCGAAGGATCATGTTCAACATGTTGACAAGGTGCTCAAACTATTGCAGGAGAAACAATTATATGCAAAAGCCTCCAAATGTTTCTTTGGAGTACAAGAGGTGGAATATCTGGGTCGTATTATATCTCACGAGGGTGTTAAGGTATACACTAACAAAATTAAATCCATTAAGGAATGGAAAGTCCCCTAAACCATAAAGCAGTTGCGAGGATTCCTCGAGTGAATAGGGTATTATCGCAAGTTTTTTAAGAATTATGGGAGAATAGAAACACCTATAACAACATTATTGAAGAAATATGCATTTTCATCGACTCCTGAAGCAACTAAGGCCTTTTAACATCTTAAAGATGCAATGTTCCTAGCACTGGTCTTAGCTATGTCAGACTTCACAAAAAACTTTATTGTGGAATGTGATGCCTCACAAAATGGAATTGGTGATGTTTTAATGCAAGAAGGAAGACCAATTTATTTTTAAAGTCATCCAATCGAAGGAAATATTTACAGAAAGCTATTTATGAGAAGGGAATGTTGGGAATGCTACATGCACTAAAGAAATGGCGACCTTACCTAATGCGAAGACACTTCAAGGTAAAATCTGACCATGATAGTCTTAAACACTTTTTTAAACAAAGAATGTCTTCAGAAGAGCAAAAAAAATGGGTCACAAAGATGTTGGGTCATGACTTTGAAATCATCTACAAAAAAGGGAAGCTAAACGTTGTTGCAGATGCACTCTCAAGAAAGGATGAAGAGGTGGAAACTCATTCAAAAGTTGCAAAAATATCCTAGTACATTTGATACATTTAGTTGGAAAAATGATTCCTTATGGTACAAATATCACTTGTATCTTTGTAAGAACTCCCAACTAAAAAAAAATATTCTTTTGGAATTGCACACTTCTCCTTTAGGAGGACACACAGGAATTTTAAAAACTTACCACAATGTGAAGAAAGATTTTTTTTTGAGATGGCCTTAAATCTGATATTAAAATTTTTGTGGTGGAATGTTTGGTTTTCTAGCAAAATAAATTTGAGAAAATTAAGACCTCGAGTTGTACACAACCTTTATCCATTCCAACTCAACGTTGGGAGGATATTTCAATGGATTTTATCACAGGTTTACCTAAGTCCGACGGAAAGAGTGTCATCATGGTGGTAGTTGATAGAATTACCAAGCATGCACACTTTTGTGCTTTATCTCATCCATTTAAAGTAATTACAATAGCTACTACATTTATGGAAACAATTCAAAAGCTACATGGAAACTCAAATATTATGGTAAGTGACAAAGATCCCATTTTTACTAGAAATTTTTGGACGAAATTATTTTCTTGTTTGGGTACTCAACTAGCTCATAGCTCATCTTATAATCCTTAATCCGATGGTCAAACTGAGATCGTGAATTTTTTTTTGGAAGCATATCTTCATCGTTTTGTATCTGATAAACAAACAGAATGTGTCAAGTGGTTACCTCTGGTTGAATGGTGATATAACACTTCCTTCCATATTGCAGCAAAAATGACCCCGTTTATGGAACTTTATGGATATCATCCACCATCCATCACATCATATTTAAGATAAAATTATAAGGTTCAAGTAGGAAAAGATCACATCGAGCATCAAAAACAAGTTCTCCAACTCTTAAAGGATAACCTAAATTTTGCAGAAAATCAAATGAAACAACAAGAAAATCAACATCATAGCGAGAGAAGTTTTGATGTAGGAGACTATGTATTTTTGTAGCTATAACCATATAAACATGTGTCCCTCAAGCAAGCTAAGAAGGATAATAAATTATCTCCAAAGTACTATTGTCCTTACAAGGTGTTGCAAAAGATTGGTACTATGGCATACAAATTGGAGCTTCCTGCTTCTTTGCGAGTGCATCCAGATTTCCATGTTTCATGCTTAAATAAGGTTATAGGTAACAAAATTCAAGTTCAAAAAATATTACCAGAACTTGATGAGGAAGGAAAAATCATATTGGAACCTGAAGAACTCATGGAAACAAGAACTCGAATCGATCAATTTCAAAGCATCTCATCAACTGGAAGAACTTACCCACTGAATATTCTAGATGGGAGGATGCGAATTTTATACAGAAGCATCTAAAGCTACTCAAGCATTGAGGACAAATTTTTTTTGAAGGAGAGTGGCATGTTAGGTCCCTATATTACTAGTGTAGTCCCTTATTGTTGTTAGTGTAGCCCCCTTATTGTTATTGTTGTACCCCTGTAACCCCCATATTTTTATTATTGTGCCCTTACATTATTATTGTTAGGTTGACTAGGATAATATTGTGACCCCATGGACTCCTATATATAGAAGTATGTTTTTTCATTTGTATCATCCAAGAATTGTTCATTTATGTAATGTAAAGGAGGTTACCCCCTCGAAGTGGCTTATTCTTGCAATAGCATCGTATGATCTTCTCTTGATTAAGGAGATGGATATGTGGTATGGTTGCGATCATGTGGAGATTTTCAGTGAGTTTCTTGAGTTATTGACATTGATTGACCATGTGGTACTTTCTATGGCATATAAAACATGCTATTCTTGGTTGGTTTCATGCCCTGCTAAGATGATTGGTCGCCTTAGCTTTCTTAGGGTTTCGGTGATGATGGGGGGAACACTACATTGCACATGGATGCTTAGGTTTGAAACTGGTTACGTATGGATATTTCGTGACCAATGAGCGTATGATGCCTAACATCGGTCTAAATTAGGTGATGTAAGTACAATGTCGAGCATGATAGTTGTCTTGGAAAATAATACAAGACTATTGCTATTTTTTTTTCCACTTCCTTTAGACTACAGAGTAATTTGGTACCATATGCAAAGTGATCATAAATCTAGGCATTAAGCAATCAAATGATTGCATGTGTTACACAATGCGTGGGCTAGGATTATTCATGGAGGGAAGTTGGGTTCGATAATCTACCGTCTTATTGGTTTCTTTTCTATCAATATGAATATAATGGACCTGGTTGCCTCACTCTCTTGGGTTGTCGAAATTTCAACCGAGTCTGAATTTGGTCGGTCTACTGCAGCGAGACGTGTTATGGCCTGGCGTAAAAAATTTAACGCCGAACTAAAGCGGGGGATGTAGGGAGAATGAAAAATAAAGTGGTTATCTAAACATAAGTTTCCTTTTACCTTTCCCTTCTCATTTATTTCATCTCCATGGTGAGATCCTGTGTAGATCTGAAGAGAAGTGTGGAAAAAATCAATCCTTCTTCCATTGAAGACTTCTTCTTTTTATTCCTTTGATGTCATGAAATTCCCACAAGTTGAGCCAAATATCATGCTCTGATACTACTGTAATATCCCAAAATGGGAAATATAAGAATATAGAACATATGCACAATTCGAAATAAGAATAAAACATATAAAACTGGAAAAATCTCAGAATACATCAAACCATCATATATATGAGCAGAAATAGCTGATCCATATAATTATGTATCAATAAAAAATTAATATGCATATTTCTCCAAAAATGGATGCACTCAAGCCATCCAAAGATGGTTGAAACAACTCTACTAAAAACTAGGACTAGAAAGTAAAAATTGTTGTTGTTGCTGGAAAATTATGTTGGGGAGAATATCTATATGCGATAGGTTTCTAGAGTGCTCAAAAATATCTGGCATTTTAACCACAGACTCTACTCCTAACTCCCAGAAAAATATAGAAATGGTTTGGCCAGAATTTGATTTTGGAATTTGGGCCCATTTTGGGTTGCACACTGCACCCTGACTAGCTAAGTTACGCACTCCCTGGAGACAACTGCTGATCTGAGGCTAAAATAATTATCTATATGCTTCAATAGAACCCACCCAACTCAATAAATAAAGTGCTAGTACCTCCTCCCGATCCCAAGCTGAGAAACTTGGGATCTAGCTCCTCTAATGAATATGCAACTACTACATGCACAACTACTGGGTAATACTACGCTGTATAGGAGGGTTGATGATGTATCCTACTGATAGATAATACAACATTGATCCCAGGCTATTAAAATGATTCCCAAAGTGAAGGATTAATCCCTCATAGGATTCCAAGCTGAGCTGCTTGGAACTTCCTCTTCTCCTTAAACCCTCACTACAGAATTACGCAATTCCTGTAGGAAATGTTGCTACATAGGAGAATGGATGGATGACCTGATGCTGGATATTTCAATGAAAATCCTTGAATACTACAATGGATCCACTGTGTGAAGGGATAATCCCTCCATAGGTTTATCAACTGAAGTGATAAGAACAACCTTCCAACTCTCAAACCCAAGTTTAGGAATGCATAATTCCTGTAGCTGGAAGTGAAAATGAGAGTGGCTAAAAGTGGCACTAGTTGTTGGAGTATGAATTTTTCCCAAGGAAATCTTCCCAGATTAGGCATTCAAATTCCCCTGTGGGTAAGGGTGGGATCTTCGCTCGGAGACACCCGGTGCTAAACAACACAACAGACTTAGCTAAACAGCTTAAGCATGCAAAGAATTGTCTTACGACACTCAACAATAAGCCAAACCCCTTCCTTTTCTGCCTCATCTTCCTTTTATGGTTGTGAGCCTTCCTTAGCCTTGGCCCACCTCATAACTGCGTTGCACATGTGGCCACTAGCCTCCATAAAGACTGCGATGTCCTCCATGATCTCCATCACTGCTTCAATTTCTCTCCACTTCCTCCATCATGTGTTCATTTATTCCTCCACTATCTCCATCATCTCTGAAATCACTCCTCCACTATCTCCATCATACTGCATTTATTCCTTCACTATCTCCATCATATTCCTCATTATTTCTCTGTGACCGCCACTCTTCCTTCATCAATAAGTTGCTCCACTACTCCATAATGTTGATCCACTGCTTAACTAACCCACATTCACACAACAAAAGTGGATTTTATTCATCTTTGGGTTTATGGGTCCCTCCACCCTTTTATTTATTTAACTAAATAAGAAAAGTAAGAACTCTAATATTCTAATTTGTTGATGGAAAATTTGGAATATTACATAAATAGACTTTACAAAGCCGGTCTTATAGTTCCTATTCTATTTTCAGATTGGATGTCCAACCTTGTGCTAGTAAGGAAGAATACAGGGGAGATTCGTGTGTGCTTATATTTCAGAAATCTAAACAAGGTGTCCTTGAAGGACAATTATCATCTCCCGAAGATGGACCACATTTTGCAGAGGGTAGTTGGAGGTTCCATAATGTCACTCCTCGATGGATATTCAGGCAACTAGATCTAAAGAATGGGGTACTTTCATGTACGCCAAAATTCCATTTGGGCTAAAGAATGCAGGGGCTACATTTCAGCAAGCTATTTACATCACTTTCTCGAATGAAAAGTATGTATTTCTTGTGGTTTATCTTGATGATGTTACTTTATTCTCACAGTCAAAGGACGAGCACCTACATCACTTGAGAATAGTGTTTCAAAAATGCAGGAAATTTGGCATTTCACTAAATCCTAAGAAAAGATTATTTTCCATGGAAGAGGGAAAACTACTTGGGCACATCATCTCAAAATATGGCATCCACATTGATCCCTCCAGGATCGAAGAAATTCATCAGTTGGACTTCCTAAGTAACAAAAAAGAGATCCAGTCATTCAACGGTAAGATAATTTTTTTGAGGAGATTCATCCCCAACCTCGTTGAACACCATAGAGATATGATAGACATGTTGAAGAAGGATATAGAGGTAAGATGGTCAAAAGATGCAAAGAAATCATCAGTTTAGTCAAATTTTCTTTAACATGTGCTCCCACATTGACCAAACCTGATTATACTATATACTTCATTATCTTTTCATTCACTTTCGAGCATTCCTTGATTATTGTCCTAATGCAGAAAAATGACTCAAAGACGGAGCAACTAATTGCCTTTTTCAGTCAAACCATAAGATATGCGGTGATGAGATACAACATTATTGAAAAGCAATATTTGGCCTTGGTGAAAGCATTGAAAGACTTTCGGGTATACATCCTTCACTCTCACATCATTACTTATGTTTCAAATGCAATGGAAAAATATGTTTTGAAGGAAACTGATCCCGAAGGTAGGTAAGGGAAATGGATTGCAGCCATTATTGAGTATGACCTAGAGATCAAGCCCACAAAGCTGATCAAAGGACAATGTTTGGAAAATTTGATGGCCAAATCTAATTTGCATGCACTGGATATTAGTATGATTTCTACACTTTCAGAAGAGGAGGTTAATGACTCATTAACACAGGCATCTCAGATTTTCATTTCATCCCCTTGGTACGTTGATATGTTTTATGTACTTCAGCACATAAATCCTCCGTCGGGTGTGTCTAAAAGAAAAAGGTAGATCACTGAAATTAAAGGCTTCAAAATATTTCATTTTTGACATTTTTGTTTATTGGAAAGACCCGGGAGGTGCCTTGTTGAGTTGTCATGTTGAAATTGAAGCGAAGGAGGTGATGTTGACTTTGAAAAGGGGGATTGTGGTGGTCATTTATTCTAGAATGCCATGGCGAAAAAAAATTTGAGGGATGGTTTTTATTAGGAAAATCTTTTTGCTGGTGTATACAAGACCATGATGAGCTATCACGAATGTTATATTTTTCAATGGAAGAGGAAGTTGCTCTCGCTACCTTTCCAACTCATTTCAGTTCAGGCACCATTTCAACAATGGGCTCTTGATTTCATTAGGAGAATTTTGAGGTCTAAAATGGGCCTCCTAAGGAAATTATAAAATAATAGTGGAAATAATATAATAATATTAGATTACATCATCAAATTTTAGAGGGAAAAATAAAAAACTATTTTTTCAACTCATATTTTCAACTTATCTCTAAACAAGTTCACTCAAATTTCGAGCAGGAACACTCGTTGGATGCATAATTTGATTCCTCATCCAAGGGGTACACATGTTGCATACTTTTGATGGACACTGCTACACAAAAAATTATAAATACATGAAAAACATTATTGCAATCAGTTTTTCCATGTATTTCTAATTTTTCGTGTAGTAGGGTCCATCAAAACTATGAAACATGGGTACTCCTTGGATGAAGAATTAAATTTTGCATCCAATGAGTACTCCCACTCGAACTTTGAGCAAACCCTTAGAGAGATAAGTTTAAAATATAAGTTGAAAATGTAGTTTTATTATTTTATTATAATTAATATTTGTACTTTTTAACCCAAAAAATGGTGAATTATCCCCCATGGTTGACATCATCATCTTGAATCCTATTGGTTCTTATAAAGTATATTTTGGTTGTACATTTTTCTTAGGAGGCCTATTTTAGACGTCAAAAGTTCTCTAATGCATAGGTGAGACACATCCTTCATCTTCTGCTCAGCACAAGTAGATATTGACGACCACTGACTATTTTACAAAGTGGATTGAGGCAATCCCAACTAGGAAAACTGTTGATTTAGTAATCATTCAATTCATGGAATCTAATATCTTTTCTATATTTGGTGGTTTGCATAAGATAATCACAGATAACGCTACTTAATTTAAGTCCAAAAAGATGGTGGAATTTTGTGAGAAGTACAATATCAAATTGGGTCATTCAACTGCATGCTACACACAAGGAAATGGACTGGCTGAGTCTTTGAATAAGTCTTTGGTCAATATTATCAAAAAGTTGCAGGAGGTAAATAATAAAAATTGGCACAAGAAACTCATCAATGCTTTGTGGGAAGATAGAGTAAGTAATAATAATTCCATAGGCATGTATCCTTTTGAGTTAGTGTATGGATTTGATACAGTCTTTCCTACTTCTCTTGTTGTTCCAGTCATGAAGATTTTGCAGGAAGTTGGAAACGAACCAGATGATGTTCAGCGGCAGATAAACCAAATGATTCATTTGCAACAAACCAGAGAGGAAATGTTTCAGAACACTTCTAAACTTCAAGAAAGAATAAAAAAAGTGTATGTCAGGAAAAAAAAACAGATGACTTCAATATGGAAGATGTAGTTCTTGGTTGGGATGCTCGGAATGAGAAAAAAGGAAAGCATGACAAGTTAAAAAAATTATCGAAGGGACCGTACAAAATTTCATCTTCAAGGGGATAGAATGCCTGTTTATTGGTGGAAATGGATGGACAAGACTATGCATGAGTCTAGTCAATGGTAGGCTCCTCAAGCACTATCTCTTTTTATCAAAATTTCAGAAGTTTCTCACCTATGCATGCCCCTCTCATGAAATTGATCATGAGATATTTTTCATGTGAGGGTAGGTAGTCAAGGTTATATCAGTATCATATGAGACTCTTGATGCATTTCACCAGTGTAAAAGCCCTAAACTTGCCTCATTACCTTTACAAAAGCATGGTAAAAATGACAAATAAGGTATAGATATTAGGATAAAATCATAACGCTAGTCTGTTTCACCATGGCTTGGTGAAAATCCTGGTTGCCATCAGTTAGCACAAATAAGTTTGTTATGGGATGGTTTTATATATTGAACCTCTCTTTTTTCTTCTCTAGCTCAGTCTAGCAGTAATTCTACACCTTTTACTTCACCAGCATATCAAGAGGTTTCTTCCACAAGCATAGATCTCATTAGAACTCCTAGGACATAGGTGACTCAATAATATGTTAGAGGTAAGAGGCTTGTGTTTTCTCCAGTCATTGTTGAAAGGGCCAAGCCTACATCAAGTGAGAAAGAAACATCATCACATCATGAGGCACCATTGCAGGATGAGGAAAAATTCCATATTGACATTGATATGGCATATTTGGAGCATGAAAAGGAAAAAGCAACATAGCAAATCATCATGGAGAAGGAGGATAACATTATAGAGCTCAAGGTAAATCAACTGCTTTTAAACAAGCCCAAAGTAGATTTAACAAGGGTTAATGCCAAAGATAAGGCGATTGTTGAGATTGATGATTCAGAGGATCAAGAAGAACAGGTGAAAGCAAGGATACCAAGAACAAGAGGTCTCAAGAGAGCACTTCAGCAACAAAAAGAAACATCTCCACCAAAAGCTCAAATGACAGTTGATGAACTCATTTTGGCAGAAATTGAGAAAGACAAAGTAGGTTGGTTGGATAGGGTAAATTGCCAATTGGAAAAGCTTCTCAAGAGGGAAAAATTAATGAAAACCTAAAAATACACATGGCTATGCATTATTATACAAGGAAACAGGTCTCCCAAGTCATAATCAAGCAGTTGAAGAAGAAGCTCAAGAAAACCCTAATGAGGAAAAAAGAGAAGGATAAGCTTGATTTTCTTGTTGAAGCCTCACTCATAGATTGACACATAATCACATGGTTTCATGGAGAAATTTTTGGCAAGTTTTGATGAATTTGTATTAAATTTTTCATTTTTTGTGACTTTTGGCCAAATTGGAAATATGAGTTTCAGCCAAAAGCATAGCGCCTTAGCACTGCGCTTTTTCCTCAGACATCGAGTTGCCAAAAAATTTGTATTGATGGATAGATAATCACTAACACATGTCAGGTACCAATTTTTTTAGCCTTTTTAGCAAAATAACTGGGAGAAAATGCCCAAAAACATTCAAAAAAAGTCACTTTCTGCCACTATTTTGGTCTAGGTGCTGCAATTTTGGAGTAGTTGTGGGAGAATGTGATTTTCTCTTTAATGGAGTGTCCATTTTTATTTCTTGAGGTGTCTAATGAAAAATAAACATCCTCAGTGTTCCATTTCATATTTTAGAGTTGTATTTGGAGCAGGGGAAGGCCTTCAAAAGTTCCTTACAAGCTAGGCATTGTGTTTTTGTCTCGAGGCGCTGCACTTTTGCAGAGAGGCACTACACTTTTTCTTGTTAATGAAATTTTCGAGTTTTTCCTCAGTCAATCTTAGTTTTATGATGTAATTTCTCTAATTTTATGTTTTCTTTCTATAATACAGGGTAAATGGGCTTGTTATAGTAATTTTTATGTAATTTTGGACCTGATTGATGAGGAGCAGGTCATTCAAACTCTAAATGGAGGATTTGTTTTAACCTCCCTAGTCATTAGGGTTTTGTTGAGAAATTCATGTGCGTTGTTCCTACACTGAGGGTTTAGACCCATGAGAGAGGGGAAGTTGTTTTTATTTTATATATATGTGGTTTTCAGTCATTTTGATGGTTGGACATCAGAGGGTGAAAGTCTTGTAGCTTGTACTTCATCACTTTTTACAGGAAATAAAAGTACAATTGCATCTATTATTCAGGAATTCTTGTGTTGTGAGTTTGTGATAATGTTTTCTCTCTATTATATATCTATATGAATGATAAACTAGTCGTCTTACCATATCTTTGATCTTTAGTGATTTTCCTAAGAGGTTTTAAGCATAATTCTTTTAATTAAGCTTTATTTTGTAAGGAATCTCATTTTATGTAATTTGTCTTCTTAAGAAATTAATTCATGGTATACATGCTCATTTTGACCTTCTTTCTCCTTCAAACCCTACACTACATAGACCAATTTCTAAGATATCACAAAAGCATGCTTACCTTGCTCCTCTATATTTCTTGCAACTAAAACCTTTGATATTTTGACCTAGTTCCCTGATTTTCACTCCTGATCGAGCAGAAAAAAACCCTAAAAAAATTCAAACCCTAGAGTTGAGTTATCTAGCCTAAAATCCATTCTTGTACTATTCAAATCCTTGGTTGTGATTTTCATAGAGAGAGACCTCTCTGGTTTGGTAGAGCTAGCTACCAAACTAAAATCTTGGTTTGAGGTTACCTCCATCAATATCCTTTCCACCTTAGGACATTGTGGAGGCTAACACATAGCATCTCCATAAATTAAATGATTATCAGGACCGAAACCTATAATTAGTAACATTACTAAAGAAGATAATATAATATTTATTACATATACGTAGGTGAATAAACTCATGGATCACTTCCAGCATCACCTGGAATATGAGTATTAGGGGATTATGAACTAGGAACATATTAGTCAAACTGCCACGGTAAGAGGTATAGACATACTTTACATACAATAGAAAATATCCCAATCAACCATATCTATACAATACGCCTCAAAATAAGAGTGTTTAATTACAACAAAAAGAGTGTTAAATTATGACAATTAGTTTGAAGTTAGAACCCCGTAAGGGTTATAAAACGGTTAAATTATTACACAAACAAAAACTTAGGTTCACGCTCGATATTCACTTGTTTTGGACATGAATTAATGAAATATAAACTTAATCACAATAGATAAAAACGAAGTAATAATTTTCCTAGCTACACGTCAGTGGTAAGATTGTAGGGAAACTCAAATGTGAAGGAGCCAACCTGGTCGAGGCAGAGTAAAGAAATAAGAACTGGCCACATGACACAGAAGATAGAAGCTAGACATAGGCCAGGGCTGGATCAAACCTGGAACATTCCAATAATAACCCAAAGTTAGCCACAAATTCTTTAGATTGGATAGAGATGTAAGAAAATACTTCCTAATTCGACAATGGAATAAATAAATAAATAAATAAATAAATAAATAAATAAATATATATATATATATATATATATATATATATATATATATATGACCTGAATAAAAATAGTTGAATGAGGGTTTTTCTTCTTGTAAAATTGAGCAGTTAAATGGCAAGTTGGAATGAGTTACAAAGCTTTCCGAAAAAGCAGAAAAAAAACTACACCAAAAATAAATCAGAAATATCACCTAAGAGATCGAAATATGGTTTGAAATCATTCACAGCACCACCTTTTGGTGGCTAGAAGGAAGGAACCACCCACCGTATCCTTTCCTGCTAAATGAGAGGAGAAACCCCGTTACATAAGAAGTTAATTGTAACAAATATCCGATAAAAAATCCATGCCATAGAAATCGGTACAGAAAGGAACACGTAAACACCCCATTTCCTTTTAATTAAAATATCGTTACCTGACGAGTTAAGCTTCTTGAGCATAA
Source organism: Pinus albicaulis (assembly GCA_034641835.2). Lineage (NCBI taxonomy): Eukaryota > Viridiplantae > Streptophyta > Pinopsida > Pinales > Pinaceae > Pinus > Pinus albicaulis. Next base: position 1,845,966,848 of record CM076578.1, on the reverse strand, counting down.
ATTTGCCAAGAAAGGAGGGTCGCACGATAATGCGTAGGAAAAGTGAGTTGAAGGGAATAACCAAGGCCCCAAGTGTTTTTTCCTCTATTTTTTAGCAACAGAGGTTCTTGCGAATAGAAAACCAACATATAAAACACAAGTAATATTTATGAACAAAAAATAGTAATTTCAAGCAATTTATAGAATGGCAGTTACACTGCCAAATGGTAAATGATAACCTGTCAATATTGGGCTGCAAAATGTTGTTAAATTCTCCTGGAATGTGTTGAAATTATTGGAAATATCTCAAGATGAGATCGAGATTGTGGAAATCGATCCTAGAAGGGGAAACCAACGTCTAACCATTGATAGCCACGGAACAAATCATCTGCAAGATGGATCGAACTAAGAACTTAATATTCATAGGATAATTGTCAAGGATGAATGATGGCCTGAGCAGAGAGTATAATGGAAAGGAAGGAATAAATGAAAAAAAATGAAATGGATACCTAGCATACATCACATAAAAATCGTAGAACTTGACCCAACTTTAAACCCTCACAACGCAGTTCTAGATCATCGACATGCAAACCAGAACATCGTAGTGAAGGACAAGTGTGCATACATTGTAAGAGTGTAAAAGGAATGAGGAATATGGGGTTAGGGTTTTCCAGCCACACTATCAGCCATTGATTTCCTTGGTACTAAATCCCACCGTCTGGGTCTAGAATCCTAATAGGGCAGGTGTATATCACATGGGAAACCCAGGTGGATGTCACCTAGTAGGTTTCATTCCCTCAACCATGTGAACTTGATAAATTGACTTAGCATAAGGATAGGTTAAGAATACCATGTATTTATTAAACTTAAAGTCGAAGGTACAATCGGAGGAGTGATGCTATTTCTAGCTGTATATTTAATGATTAGAAATTATACGTCGTGGGAAGTAGCTAATAAATTAACTATGAACCTGCAACTGTGCAAGGTTAAAAAGTTGAACATTGTCTTCACCAATAGAATTAAATATTGACGAGGACTGGGATAGAAACCAGATAGGAAAGTTCACCTTACATCACAAGAGGATTAACATAAATATAAAATTATTACAGAGGGCGAAAAATTAAGATGAACGTAATGTAATAAATATAGTATAGATTGAGATTCGTCAAGGCATGTAGTAGCACAGAGTTTCATCAAAAGACTATATCAATAGAGTACAATGGATAGTCTCTAGGACTATGTTATAGAACAATATAAAATAAGTTAGGTTGGGTGCAGCAAGGGGAATATTAACCCTTGCAATAAACGTGATTGATCATAATAACATCTCGTTACATTGAATATATTGCACATACCTTTTCCGAGTCGAATGAATGAGGAAAAGGAATGAAATAAAATAGTAGATGATAATACATTTCATATTGGGATATATATATATATATATATATATATATATATATATATATATATATATATATATATATATATATATATATATATATATATATATATATATGGGGGGCTCATCCCCATTTTTATGGTTATATCTTTTTCGTAGTATGAATATAGCTGAGTAGAAGTTGTCATAGGGGAATTTTCTAGACGCATAGTGTTATAAAGGGATTGTAAGAAGACTAATAAAATCTATCTATATATGGAAGCTATATTTTAGGATTAACTGGAGGTTGTAAGTTAAAAGGATAACTAATAAGAATGTATTTTCCATTTTCGTAAGGGGATGCGGTAACATGTAAATATGCCTCATAACCCAAGTAGATAACCATTGATGGAGGATGTTGATTTCTTTAAAAAAAAATAAAGAGGTAAGACGGGGTATATGACACTTATGCAATTTCAATTTTTTCTCACCTTGAACACTATTTTCATGACGATGCTTGACATGTCTATCCTTTCACTTGGCTCGACTCTTTGCCCAAATGTGATTGCCATCGCCATGCAACCTACCTTTCCAAAGCCAAAGAATTATGAAACCCACAAAGAGAAGTTTTGGAACCAATGTCCTCTTTGTCAAATTTCTTTTGCATTTTCTCTTTGACCCCTACATTCTTTAACATTGGCATCTTCTTCACACCAATGTTCAACAATGATGTATCTTGTTGCAAATTCACTTCATGTTGTTTACCTCTTCTAGGAGGAAAAATGTTAGACTCGTGAAACATATTATCACTTGAATTAGCAACACCAATGAAATCAGATTTCATATTTTATTCATATCCCTAAAAGGCTTCATTTTCAACATCTTTATGCTTGAACATTAACAATGCAAAATTATGACTAGCATTAATATTTTTCTTCATTTGTCCAGCATTCATAAGAGACAAACACATTTTCTTGCTATGCTCTCTAACAATGTACTCAATTACATTCTTGAACAAATGATATTTTTTCTCATGGCGATTAAAAATGGTTCTCCTATCATAAAGATATGGGCTTCCCAAAAGTATCTTGAGATGAAAATTCTACACCCAATATTAATGCTCTCCTTCTAAAATCTTGGGTATAACTTGGCACAATTTCACCCTTTCCTTTCCTAAAGTTTTTCCAATCCATGATAGCTTTATGCGTGTATGCAAATGGATAAAACTATCTTCTTAATGAAACAAAAAACTCATTCCAAGAATACAAACCTTACCATGTTTCTTCATGTTCTCTTGAGTTTTGGCTTCCCACCAAATAAGTGTTGCACCTTCTAACCTTAATGAAGCAAGTTGAATCTTGGTCTCATCATCATTGATCCTTTGTTTCTTACAATACACTTCAAGATGATGAACCCAGTTATCTAATCTCTCAGCATTTATGATCCGAATTTATGCAGGAATGAAATAGAATAAAATAATAAACATAAATGCAGAGGTGCATCATAAATAAAAATACATTTCATTAATATCAAATAACTGAAATATGGTTACTGATAGAACAAACATAAACTAGCTAGGGAAATGGTAGCTTATCTCTGAGAAGAGATGTGGCAGCTACATGCCTCTAAATTGTGCTACAATGAGACTAAAAGGCCTATTTATTATTGAGAAACAATGGAAAACCTTAAACATCGAAAAACCTAACCATAAGAGATGAAACCCAAACTATGGGCCCCGTTGGGGTAAATCGGTACATCAATTTCCCGGGGTCATAACTTTGGCATACGATATTCGTTTGACACACATGATACCTCATTAGAGAGATATATCTATGGAATACAACTATTAAAAGTGAATGTTGAGTTTAAGACTCACATTAACCAACAGTGATTTTCCAAAAAAAACGTCATTTAGGGCCCCAAAAGGGCTCTAGATATTCAAGACCTAAAAAATGCCAAAAATAGTAAAATTTGCTACAATTAAAAAAACTGAAAAATTGAAAGAAACAATGGTGGGGGTCCAAGTGGAATAGGCAGGGGGGCACCAATATCCACCTGGATCATCCCCCCCCCCCCCAAATTAGGAAGCAATGGCCCCCATTGCGTTGAGTTCCTCCATGAGATCTGCAATGGCCCCCATTGCGTTGAGTTCCTCTGTGAGATCTGCAATGTCAGATGTGTCCACTAATGGTGGAAAGTATGGTTGAAGGTGATCCACATTGAACATTGGTTACAGGGGAAGGAATGGGGGAATGTTGAGCTCAAATTCATCATCTCCCACAACCTTGAGAAAGGTGTAAGGCCCATATCGAAGTGGTATGAGCTTCCGATGAGCTCTGGTTAGTTGTTATTTCTGCAAATGAAAAAAAACTTTGTCACCCACCTGGAACTTTAGTGGCACTCGATGTTGATCATGTTGCTACTTGTACATGGCATTTGATTTCTGCAAGATGTCATGGACCTGCTTGCGGACATGCTAGATGTGTTCAATAAATCTGGTTTCTTTTTCAGCCTCAAACAATACATGTTAGGAGCTTGGCCTGATGTGCTCTTTTCGCAACGTCAATATATCAAAACATTAGGTAGCGACGCGCCTGAGTTCAGATCAATGGAGTGATTGACCTGACAATGTAGAGGAAACCTTGTGGGTGAGGAGAAAATGTCCTTGTATTCCTCCACAATTTTGTCCATCTGTTGCTTCCTCACATGGAAGACCTATTTGGAGGTTGCAACCACAATATTCTTCTTTCCCTATGGACAAATTGTCATAAAAAAAAATTACTGGTTTGAGAAATAATCTTATTGCATTGCTTTGCAGTACTCAAAGAGATGGCAGAAGGCAGTACTACCTCTAGTATCTTATACAAATTATTTCCAAAAGTAGTAAAAATTGAACGAGGCCTAGAATCATACACATCATGTCACTTCCACAAGTATGGTTGGCCTAATATTATGTTAGACACTTCAAGGGGAGAAACATCACATAGTACCTCATCCGTGAAGGGCTTGATGTTGTACGAAAGGTGGCACTTCTGGTTAACACAAAGATCTCTTCCTTGGTGAGGCCACCCGATAGTATACGGTTGTGGGTGTGCTGTGTTCGGTAGGTAAAGTCACTTCATGACCTCTGCTAAAATGATTTTCTTTTGGATTTCTCTATCAACAAGGAATTGCCGTGGAGAACCGTTCGTGCACATATGGGAATGGAAGAGGTTCTCCCCCTCCTTTGGATCCTCAAGCTCCTTCCTTTAGAGCTTGGTGGTGGCAATGGTGGCCTCTAGTTACCTATAGGGTTTTATCTCTTTAATATTTTTGTCCTTAGGTTTTAATTTATTTATTTTTTTTAAATTTAGAGAAACAAACTTTTTTATAGATTAATATAATTAAATAACATTTAGGTTTATCAAATAAAAATAAAAGCTATTAAATAATTAATTATTTAAATTAAGAATAAATTTAATTTTATTATAATATTATGTACTCTTAAAATTATATTAATATAAAAATTTAATTTAATTTATCAAAATTTAGATTAAATAGATTATTAGTTTATTTAAACGTTTGAAATTTAAAAATTTAAAATGGATTTAGTAGTATTATTAAATAGGTGATATTATAATTATAAATGAATTAAAATTAATGTACTATAAAATATTAAAATCAGATTATTAAAATTAATTTATAGATTAATAATTTTAGGTCTTGTCGGCCCTTGTCATTTTCATCTTTCACTATTTATAATCTTAACCTATTTGTCCTTATTTCACTCTTCATTCTCATCTTGTCCTAAAGATGGATCCCCATTGGGATTCGAAACGTCGACCAATGTTTTTCGATATTGTGGATAATCAAGATAATTTTACAATGAATGATAACCACATAAGCCTAAAAACCATAATCAATGATCTCCTTCCCTTTTTCATTTCCCTTGTTTGATTCTAAATCAAAATGAGAACATGCATCTAATTCAGATACCTTCAGTTCGGCCAGCAATGACTTTTTGGCACAACACTCACTTGTGTTGTGAGTGGACCTATTATGAAATTCACAACACTTCCCCGTGTCCTTCTTTGGATTTCTGGTGTTGTTCATACTCACCCCACTTTGTATTTTTCCCTTTTTCTGCGGTTCGAGGGCATTATTCCCTGGCTTAAGATTTGTGGATCCAAAGTCTCGCTACTTCTGCTTAAATTTCTGCTCGATCTTGGCAGCATATCGATATGTCGTGCCAAGCGAGGTAATGTCGAGTTCATCCATTTCCTTGTTAATGTATATTTGTAAATAGATGTTGTACTTGAGAACCAAATGTTTCTTTGAACCTTTAATACCCAACTTTGTGTGTAGGGTATGGAACAAATTTGTCAGCTCATGCACATCTTGATCCCTTTTCTATCGTAGCGTGGTCCATTGGATGTACTTTTCCTCATAGCTCCCCACGCGGTAATATTTTTCCTTGATGCTATCTCAGAACAAATTCCAAGTGGGTGCAGACCAGAATATAGAGGTTACCCTCTTGTCCTTTTGCTCACAGTAGGTTTTCCACAAGTCTTTGACATGGGGGGTGGATTTTAGGAGTGCAAAAGTAATATTTTCTCGATCAGAGAAATCATGGACCAAGAAATACCCTTCCAAAGAATTCAACCATCTGTCTATGGTGTCTGCATTTATCTAGCCTTTAGATATAGGAATGTCGAAGTTGACTTGTACCTTGAAACGAGTGGCGCCTCTAGAGTGGCTGCTAGATGCAGACGTGTCACTGGTGGGAATTCATTGAAGGATTTAGGCAAAGTTATCCGTCATCGCATTTATTTTTTTCTCGAGGGCCCCCTTGAGTACTATTTTGATACGAAATCCTACTCCCTCATATTTATTTTCTTCCCCCGTGGATGTTCTTTGAGGTTTGCGAGGCTGATCTTGCAAAGGTTCAACCAGATCAAACCCTAACTCCTTATACCACGACCTCATTGGGGACATGCAAAGAAGGATCGAGAAAGAGAAGTCTGCTCGAATACCACTAATCCAGATTTATGAAGGAACATAATCAACTAAAGTATTAAACATAAGCGTAGAGATGCAACAGAAATAAACTTCATTTCATCAATATCAAATAAATTAAATATGGTTACAGACAGAATGGACAAACTAGCTAGGGTGATGGTAGCTGATCTTTTAGAAGAGATGTGGCAACTACATGCCTCTAAACTGTTATTCAATGAGGCTCGAAGGCTTATTTATTATTGAGAAACAATGGAAAACCATAAACATCTAAAAACCTAACACTAGGTGATGAAACGACAAACTATGGGCCCCTTTGGGGTAAATTGGTACATCAATTTCCCGGGGTCATAAATTTGGCATACGAACTCTGTTTGACACACGCAATACCTCGTTATAAAGATCTATTCGAGGAATACAACTTACGACCTCGAATGTCAAGATAAATCCTCACATTCAGTGATTTTAAAAAAAAATCGTTAGGGGCCTCAAAACGGCTCTGGAAGTCCGAGACCCAAAAAAATTATCAAAAATATTAAATTGTGCTACAATTAAGGAAACTAAAAAATTGAAAGAAAAAATGGTGGTGGTCAAAGTGGAATATGAAGGTGGCCACCAATATCCACCTAGATAAAATTACATGTCCATTATACATAGGCAGTTCAAACTTTATGTCAAGTTTTAACAACAGAGTTCTACCATGTCCTTTTGGAGAATGTGGACATGTTTGTGAAGGGTTTTATGTAGAAGATGGTGATGGTGAAGATGGAGGCGAGGATGGAGGTGAAGAGAATGGTGGAGTCAAATCTGGTTTTTCACCATTCCCCCCATTGCCTTTTGGAAGCTTGTCCCCATCTCCTCCATCTCCTCTTGGAGGCTTATCTCCCTTTGGAGGATTGGAGCTATCACCTTGCAACCTTGTATTTCTCTCTTCATAGAGAAATTTCACCATTTGTTTCATTTCAAAGAATGATTTTTTAAAAGCCTTCTCATCTTTTGACATACTGTCAAACTCTCCTTCCTGTGTCGTGACTAGTGAAGCTTCTGGTGCAACTTGAGGTGAGATTTGTGGTGGAGATTGCAAAAAATGTTCTCTCCTTGTCCTTGACCTAACTTGGGTACTTAAAACCACAAGATTTCCTTCTCCTCTTTTGAGTTTCAACCTTGTAAGCATCAGAAACACTCACAACAAAATTAAACTCTACAAAAAAAACTAATAACCAAAGTTATAATACCAAACTTATTTGTATATGAAAGCTTGAGAGTTTATGGTACAAATTGCAATTGAAATGATTAGTTTTTTTAGCCAATTATGTCAAATTAATTAACACATTAGGGTAAAACTGCGAAGCTGGGTTACACTTTCATGAGAAATGCACCCGAAAATTTCACTTTCCAACAGTTCGACCGAACTTTGGAGGAAGTTTGGTCAAACTTTTATAAATTCGACCAAACTTTTGAAATTACTTCGGCCAAACAGTTTCTGTCGTTAACATTGACGACATGGGTAACCCGTTTTTTGGCCGAAGATAGGAAAAATGGCAACAAAAGTTTGACCAAACTATTAGTTCAGCTGAAATTTGTATGAAAGTTCAGCTGAACGTTTTTTTTATAAATATAGCGGCCAACAGACCACAAGAAGTTTTTGTTCAGTTTTGTGTTATGTTACCGTTGGGAGCATGGAAATTTTTCTGATCGTTGAGAGCACTATGATTTTTCTGTTTAGGTGTGTTGCGTTGGAACCAATAGGGACTAGCAGGGGAGAAAGCGAAGGTACGAAGGTAAATCCTAATCTTGTTTTTATTTTTCTTTATGGTTTTTTTTTTCATGTTTTTATGTGTTCGCAAGGTTTGTGTACGATATGATCTGCATCCTTGGCGTGCTTGTTCTACATCCTCGTCGTCTTCTCAACCTCCTCGGCATGCTCTGTCTCCTCGTCTATGTTCGAGGTTCTTTGTCTCCTCCTATTAGTTTAAAGTTCACCCATATTTCTAAGTATATAAAAATTTATGAGAATTAGTTTTTAGGATGGTAATGTAAATTTTTTTTTTACATTATTTAAGATGAACCCAAGCTTAAGCAAAACATTCAAGTCCTCTTCTTGCTACTTGCATTTCCAAGGCAGTAATAATACAAAAAACCATGTAACATCATCATATACATTATTTTTGTTTCTGGTTTGTCTGATTTGTGATGTTGATTTCTGGATTGAGAAATGAATATACGTTATTTTTGTTTCCAGTTTGTCTGACTTGTAATGCTACTTTCTGGATTGAGAAATGAATATTCCTCTGATGCTTGTTATTAATTGAAGCTACTACCTTTTTAGTGAAAGGAAATATTTCATCCAGCTGCAGGTTCCCCTATGACTACCTTGTCTAGACTTCACCTCAGTATCATTGAAAGAGGTTAATATTACCTACGTATGATGACTGGGATTTTCACCCATGAGCTCGGAGATGGAAGGATAAACCTGACTACCCGATCATCATTTTTGGTAACACACTTTGCTTACCCAGTGATGGGTAAGGTAGCCTTGGAATGTTATCCTTAGCAGAACCAATGTTGTCTTGTTGTCTATTTGTGAACCAATCTGGAAAGAAAATTTTGGTTTTCAAACACTGATATATTTTTCTTTATAAAGTATGCTCAGTTCTAGGTGCTCTGTATCCTAGTCTCAATTTAAATTTCACCCATATTTCTAAATATATAAAAATTTATGAGAATTATTTTTTTAGGATTTTAATGTATTTTTTTTTTACATTATTTAAGATGAACTAAAATTGAAGCAAAACCCTGAAGCAATCCTCTTGCTACGTGCATCTCCAGGGAAATAATAATACAAAAAACATCTAACATCATCATATACATTATTTTATTTTTTGGCTTATTTGACATGTAATGTTGCTTTCTCGATTGAAAAATGAATATTCTGCTGATGCTGCTATCCGGGAAGGTTATTCTTATTAGGAATCAATGTCATCTTGTTGTCTGTCTTTGAAAAAATCTGGAAAGAAAATTTTGGTTTTCAAACGCTGATATATTTTTATTTATAAAGTATTCTTAGTTGCAGGTGCTCTATCTCCTCATCTCGGTTTAAAGTTCACCCATATTTCTAAATATATAGAAATTTATGAGAATTAGTTTTTAGGATGGTAATGTAATTTTTTTTTTTACATTATTTAAGATGAACCCCAAAATGAAGCAAAACCCTGAAGTACTCTTCTTGCTACCTACATCTCCAGGGAAGTGCTAATATAGAAAACCTTATAACATCATCATATATGTTATTTCTGTTTCCGGATTGTCTGACTTGTAATGTCGTTTTCTCGATTGAGAAATGAATATTCTTTTGATGCTGCAACCCGGGAAGGTTATTCTTACGAGGAACCAATGTCGTCTTATTGTCTTTCTGTGAACCAATCTGGAAGGAAATTTTGGTTTTCCAACAATGATATATTTTTCTTTATAAATTATGCTCAATTCTAGGTGCTTTGTCTCCTTGTCTCAGTTTAAAGTTCACCCATATTTTGAAAAATATAAAATTTATGAGAATTATTTTTTAGGATGGTAATGCAATTTTTTTGTTTTACATTATTTAAGATCAATCCAAACTGAAGAAAAAACCTGAAGTAATCTTCTTTATACCTGCATCTTCAGGGAAATAATAATATAGAAAACCATGTAACATCATCATATATGTTATTTTTGTTTCGATTTTGTCTCACTTGTAATGCCGCTTTAATATTGAGAAATGAATATACATTGTTTCTGTTTCCAGTTTGTCTGACTCATAATGCTACTTTCTAGATTGAGAAGTGAATATACATTATTTCTATTTCCGATTTGTCTGAATTGTAATGCTACTTTCTAAATTGAGAAATGAATATTCTTTTGACGATGTTGGCCATGAAGGTTATCCTTAGCAAGAACTAATGCCATCTTGTTGTTTGTCTGTGAATCAATCTGGAAATAAAATTTTGGTTTCCCAACACTGATATATTTTTCTTTATAAAGTATGCACTGATATATTTTTATTGATATAATTTTATTTATAAAGTATGCACTGATATATTTTTGGCTCGACCAAACAACCCCAATTGGGTGCCTTCCCTGTACCGATTAACTTTGGTTTTTGCCTAAACATCCTCCTTCCCTTCGACCCACACTCGACTAGAAACACCTCTAGCTCAATCTATGGTGTGTTTCAATAGCCTCTGAATTGATGCCATCTAGGGCCAAGGTGTGAAGAAAGAAAGACCAATGCCCCAAATCAAATAGCTCTACCTTTCATGAATGGGAGTGCTGTTATGATCTCGATATTGGCACCAAATTGGATCAGATATGTTTCATAAGTGATAAGAAGAGTGTACTATACATAACATAGTTAATACCTGGCCAGGAAATAAATGATATCTTTTTATATTTTGCAAAGTTGAATATTCTATTCACTTAATCTCATTTCTCATGCTCACTCATGCACCTCTAAATTTTAACACCATGTGAAACAACACTAGAGAACATAGAAAAACAAACAACAAAATCACCATCCATCCGAAATTATTGTGTAAATTATCATTCCTTTTCAAAATCCATTTGAAATTAGTGATATCATTTTATATTTTGAAAAGTTGAATGTGCTCTCTGCTTAATATAATTTTTCATGTTCACTCATGGACCTCTAAATTTTAACCATCTTTGAAAATGAACCAGAGAATATGATTCCAAGTACCAACTAAAAAAGCATTGAGAGGCTACATGATCTTGATATTGACACCAAATTATACCAGATATGTTTCATAAGTGACAAGAAGAGTGTACTATACATAACAGAGCCAATACCTTACCAAGGAAAGAAATGATATCTTTTTATATTTTTCAGGTATGTTATCCACTTAATATCATTTTTTATGCTTACTCAAGCACGTCTAAATTTAAACACCATGCAAAATAACACTAGAGAATATAAAAAACCAACAACAAAATCACCATGCATCCAAAAATATTGCCTAAATTACCATTCCTTTTCAAAATCCATTTGAAATTAGTGATATCTTTTTAAATTTTGTAGAGTTGAATGTGCTCTTTGCTTAATATAATTTTTCATGCTCACTCATGGACCTCTAAATTTTAACCATCTCTGAAATTAAACCAGAAAATATGATTCCAAGTACTAACTAATAAAACATTTGAGAGGCTACGTGATCTTCAAATTGACACCAAATTAGACCAGATATGTTTCATAAGTGACAAGAATACTATACAATACATAACAAAGCTAATACCTGGCCAAGGAAAGAAATTATATGTTTTTATATTTTGCAGAGTTAAATATATGCTATCCGCTTAATCTCATTTTTCATGCTCAGTCATGCACTTCTAAATTTTAACACCATGTGAAAGAACACTGGAAAATATAAAAAACCAAACAAAAAAATCACCATCCATCCAAAATTATTGCCTAAATTACCATTCCTTTTCAAAATCCATTTGAAATTAGCGAGATATTTTTATATTTTGCAGATTTGAATGTTCTCTCTGCTTAATCTAATTTTTCATGCTCACTCATGGACCTCTAAATTTTAACCATCTTTGAAAGTAAACCAGAGAATATGATTCCAAGTACCAACTAAAATAACATTTGAGAGGCTACATGACCTTGATATTAACACCAAATTAGACCATATATGTTTCATAACTGACAAGAAGAGTGTACTATACATAATAGAGCTAATACCTGGCCAAGGAAAGAAATGATATCTTTTTACATTTTGTAGAGTTGAATATGCTATCCGCTTAATCTCATTTTCATTCTCACTCACGCACCTCTGAATTTTAACACCATGTGAAAGAACATTGGAGAATATAAAAAACCAAACAACAAAATCACCATCCATCCGAAATTATTGCCTAAATTACCATTCCTTATCAAAATCAATTTCAAATTAGTGATATCATTTTATATTTTGCAGAGTTGAATGTGCTTTCTCCTTAATCTAATTTTTCATGCTCACTCATGGACCTCTAAATGTTAACCATATCTAAAAGTAAACTAGAGAATATGATTCCAAGTACCAACTAAAAAAACATTTGAGAGGCTACATGATCTTGATATTGACACCAAATTAGACCAAATATGTTTCATAAGTGGCAAGAAGAGTGTACTATACATAACGGAGCTAATACCTGGCCAAGGAAAGAAATGATATTTTTTTATATTTTGGAGAGTTGAATATGCTATCCTCTTAATCTCAATTTTCATGCTCACTCATGCACCTCTAAATTTTAACACCATGTAAAATAACACTGAAGAATATAAAAAACCAAACAATAAAATCATCATCCATCTAAAATTATTGCATAAACTACCATTCCTTATCAAAATCCATTTGAAATTAGTGACATATTTTTATATTTTGCAGAGTTGAATGTGCTCTTTGCTTAATCTAATTTTTCATGCTCACTCATGGACATTTGGATTTTAACCATCTTTGAAAGTAAACGAGAGAATATGATTCCAAGTACCAGCTAAAAAAACATTTAAGAGGCTACATGATCTTGATATTGACAAAAAATTAGACCAAATATGTTTCATAAGTGACAAGAAGAGTGTACTATACATAACAGAGCTAATACCTTCCCAAGGAAATAAATGATACCTTTTTATATTTTGCAGAGTTGAATATGTTATTCGGTTAATATCCTTTTTCATGTTCACTCATGCACTTCTAAATTTTAACACCATTTGAAATAACACTGGTGAATATAAAAAACCAAACAACAAAATCACCATACATCCAAAATTATTTCCTAAATTACCATTCCTTTTCAAAATCCATTTGAAATTAGCATTATTGCTCAAACTTGACAAAGTTATGTTCAATATATGAAATTACTTGTCAAACTTGACTAAATTATGTTTCAATATATGAAACATATGACACATTCCATAGGACTCTGATAACAATTCGGCAGTGTACTTCTAAAATTTGAGATCTATGGGGACTAAACCTCTCCACCTAACAATTAGACCAACTTAAGGTTGTTAGTAGGTTTTAACTCAGAATTTGAACTCAAAATTTCCTAGTTGTTAAGTTGGTTATATATGAAGTATGTCTTTGGGCAAGTTATAAAATTTTTAGCTAAATGTGTCTATCATCTCATAGGGGTCCACTATCACCTAACTAATCATAATGTCTAGGATGTGTTGTTACTCATTTAGCCCCTGTCTTCTTAAAAAAAAAGGATGATTTCAAAATCACATGTATATCTCCTTTATATAACTTATATAGCTAAATGCAGGGATGTCCCTAGTGTTTTTGGAAACCATGTATATGTCATTTCTATGAGAAACTGTAAATAATTTGCTAGTGTTTTTTGAAACCATGTACATGTCATTGCTCCCATAAACTTTAAAGCATTTTCTAGTGCTTTTGGAAATTAGGTACATGTCATTTCTCCCATAAACTAAGGCACTTGGAATAAATATTCATTTAATATTTTATTGTGGTCCTCGACTTTTTGGCAACCGTACATGTCATTTCTCCCATAAAATTTAAGGCGTTTGCAATAAATGTTCATTTAATATATTTTATTGAATTTTCTTTTCAAGGATCAAAAAGCCCACTAAACATGGTTGAAAATGGACATTATGCATAGATGTTTCTAGTTATCCCAATCCAGGGAAAGAAGTTGTTATCACAAAATTGTACTTGATTGGCTGATTATCAAACAACTTAGTGTAACTATTTCAAACCAAATTTTGACTGAAGCTTAGCCTCTTCAGTCTGAGAGCGCTCTCTCAAGGGGGTTTTATGATATTGAATAATGATGGTACTAGATGGCTAACTCTATTAGAGATGTAAATTGTTTTTTATGTTTGTAGTTTGAAAAGAATTCAGGCTTGCTACCATTGGGCTTATGGAGTCAACAATCAATAGTTTCAATGGCAAGATTTTTTGACATGGAAGATGAGGCAGATAGGGGTCTTTAACAGAGGAAAATCACAGATAAAACATAGAGAAACACAGTCATTTCATCAATAAAGGAAGTCAGAGCATAAATTATGAATTCTGAGTAATAGAGATGAAATCTATTGCAAGTGGTAAAAACATAAAGATATAGATCAATAAGAGATTAAAAACCCCATCAAAATCTCAATTCTGTCAAGAAGAAATTCACTTTGTATTACTAATATAAGTCAAATACATAAAAGCAGCAGTTAAGTGCAAAAAATATCCAACCCTTGACTACTTCAATGCTCTCTCTTTAAATAAACCTTCTTTACAATAAGGATAATCTGCCTCGTGGCTAAACCATCCAATTCTCCTATGACATATCACATAACTAAAAAACATGACTTCCAACAGAAAACTAATAACTACACCTTAAAGAAGACATCTCCTAATAGGACTTTGAATCCTATTTATTACATAGCTCTATCTTATCTTTGAAACAATTATATCATGGTTACAACATAGGTATCACATGCTCGAAAGACACATGACAGTTCATCACCAGTTTACATATTAAAAACCCTCCTAGATCTATGGAGTATAACCCTACTTTTTAGGAGAGCATGACCCATATCCTCAAATATACTTTGGCTGAATACGTGTCTTGATAACACTTCCTTCGAGTCATAAGTATTTGATGATAAGCTCACGTGAAACGTTGGAGGAGTGTCCAAAACTACCATTAACACATGCTCCAAAACCTTTAACAATTGCTCACTACAAAAATAGGACAGTTTTGTAGCGAGTTTTGGTAGTGTTGAAAAAGTTCCTTCTGCACCAAATAACTTCACTCCTTTGTTATTCCATGGTGTCAATCAAGTCATGACACATCACCACCATCAATCTCCCTCCTTGAGAACTACAAAAAGTGACTTTAGAGGCAAAAAGGTTGCTACAGGTTTTTTCGTAATGTTTTCCTTGTTTTAAGCCTAGGAAACGCTACGAAACTGTGTAAAAGTAAAAAAATTTCACATTTCAAAACTGTCTTCACAAAATGACCTCCTACTATAAAATCTTGATTTTCAGCATGTAATGAACCCTCTGAAGCATATTCAATCTCAACTTATGGCTCCTCTGGTGTTTCCTCCTCATTTATGATCAGTTGAGTTATGGGCTCCTCAACCACAGTCATCTTTAAAAATTTATTTTCCAGCTCTTCATGAATCAGTTCCAATTGTTCTTGAAGGTCTTTGACTTGGTCTTTTAGTGTCCTATTCTTGGAATATAAGTGCAGGTTTACCTTTTTAATGTGCTCTACCTCTCTTCTTAGTGGCTGAGTCCACTTTATCAATTTTTTTGTGTTGTCCAAGGTATTTGAGACACTTGTGACTTGATCCTCCCAAAAATTTCTCATTTGTTCAAACTGCATTCTTTCAGCTCTATGCCTCTTTGCCTCTTTCCTCAAGACTAATATCTCTTCCCTTGCATCTTTCAACTATTCCTTAAGGGTTTCAACTTCTATCTTTTCAGTGATTTTCTCTTTGCCCTTCTTTTGTTTGATGACTAGATCTTCTTTTCCAGGTGAGGAGAGGTCTACGATGCTTGGTGGTGGCTGAGTAGTTTCACTGGCCTTCTGAATATCTTTTTTTTTTCTATGACCTTCCTAGCATGTATTTTCATTGGTTTTCTAGCTTGAAACATGAATCTAGTGTCATCACCTACAAATTCTAACTTCTTAGTTGTTTTTCCTTTCTTAAGCTTCCTTCCTCCATCATCTATATCTTCCACTTGGATTATGGGAGTTTCTTCAATATCAATGGCATGCAAGATGTCTTCTAAGTTACCATTAGCCACAGTTTGGCTCCTTGTAACCCTCTTGCTACCATGTTTTCTCACTGTTGGCTTTTGTTTTGTAAGTGTAGCTTTGGATGTATCAACCTTCTGTAAAGGCTCTCTCTCCATGCTCACTGGCTCAGCTTGCTCTGCTACTGTAGGTGATGAAACATCTCTAGGTTTGGGAACTCTTTTAAGAGTGACAACATCTATTTCAAAACCGATGATGAACATAAATGATGTCCAATCTCTTCCTAATATTTTTAACTCCTCTAACACCAATAGCTTTATCAAACCATGATGAAAGATAGAAGTTTTATTTCCTTATTTTTTTAACTTGGACCTTATCTGACATTTTAGCTAGACTTCTGTATAAGTAAAAAGGAAATTCAAGAGACCTCCTACCCATAAAATGTAGTAGAAGCCTAAGGTGGTAGGAATAGACCATGTGAAACCTCCCTTCATAGGTGAAGTACTTCTGAATAATTAGCAATAGCTTTGAGAAGTTGTCTTTCATGTAGCTCCTTGGGATATCATTTGCGAGATCAATTTCACTATGCTCTAGCTTGATGAATTCTTTGCATTCATGCATGGTGAACTTGATGCCTTTAAACCATTGTTCCCCTCCCCTAGGGATTCCTGTTGCTACTGCAATGGTCTTTGGTGTTACTGTGAGGTTCAAAATTCTTACCTTTGAATCTATCCCATTGAAACTGATAGAAAACTCCTTAGAAACTTGCAAATGACACCCTTGCAATATTTGGCAGAACTGCAAACAACCTGTCCTTCTAAATATCTCCAAGGAAGTTCGGTCTTCATTTAAAAAATTCATTTCCATTGACTCATATCTAAGGCAGTGACCACCTTTGTTAATCTTCTTTCTTGCAACCATGGTGAATTTATGTCTTCTCAGCCTCGCTTGATTAGTGACACCTGCAACTTCGAAAAATGCCAGCAACCAGCTTGGCCCGGTGAAGTAGCTCTCCAGCAACTCAATAACATGCAAGGATACAATAGAGAATGAAAAAAAGACTCAATTGGGTAATTTTTTATGGTTTTGATGATAACTCATGCCCTGATCATGACTCATGCATGCTAAAAACGGTAATGATGACCTCAGGCATGACCTTGTTCCTTTGAAATAACCCTAACTGACTCGAATGACATTCACCCTATATCCTCTAATCATGAACTGAAACCTTTCACCGGATTTGACAAAATAGACAAAAAAATTGTTTTTTGTAGCATGGCCAGTTCATTTTCTGACGGTTTTGCTATGAAACTATTAGACAGTTTCGTAGCGAAACTGTTATTTTACAATGTAAAACTCTATGAAAAGAGGAAAAACTGGCTAAATTTTCCTTTTCAGATTTAAACTCTCGGGAGATAGAATCTGATGCCTAATGATGACTAATGAGACATAATGTGACCTATATGGAGGTGGGTTTGAACCTTAGGACAGGTTAAAGATGAAAAAAATTAAATTTTCTTATACCAACTTGTGACAAATGAACTCTATGACCATGTCAAATAATGTTTCACTTTTTCCTCAGTGATAATAGTGGCTCCACTTGGGATGGTATGCCCCTGTGGTACACCAAAGAACCTGTAGTTCTAGTGCTATCCATCTTCTTGGAAATAAAAACTCTGAAATTTGCCAAGATTCTTTAAAACTCTAATGGCCTTCACCTCAAGCTCAAGCTTGATGATCAACTTGTCTTTATTAGTAGAAAAAAATAACAAAATGGAATATATACAATGGAAATGAAAGATTAGTTTAACTTAGGAGGAATAGTGCTTCAAAAACCTTCCATTGACAGACCCTCTAGCACAAGGTTGTCCATCCATATCCTGCAGTATGTAAGTGTTGTTTCCATGGAATGCAGCTACTATGAATGGACCTTTCCATATATTCTCAAACTTAACATATTTCCCCTTTTCTTCAATTTTGGCCTCCCACTTCAATACCACATCTTCAATCTGAAATTTTTCCTCTTTGACCTTCATGTCAAATGTCTTCTTAATTCTGTTTTGAGATTGCTGATTAATGTTATAGACTTCCTCCATTTTTTCCTACAAGGCTGTCAACTGGTTTATTCTCCTCTAAATTGATTTTGGGTCCTCCTCTAATCCTTGCAGCAACTTCATAATAGGCACACCCAAGGATGTAGGAAAAATGGATTCAACTCCATACACCAACTCATAAGGTGAAGTACCAATTAACCTTTTTGTACACACTCTATCAACACACAGAGCATACTTCATCTTCAGATGCCATGACTTTTGATTTTCCTGCAGCACCTTCTTAATAATTATGACAATGCTTTTGTTAGAAGATTCAACAAGACCATTACCTTGTGGATAGTAAGCAGTTGAGTGTAAAAGTGTAATGTGATATTGATGACAAAAACTGATCAGCCTCTTGGATTTGAACGTCTGTGCATTTTCAGTGATGATCTTCATAGGACAGCCAAACCTAGACAATATGTTATTCTCTAAGAATGAAATGATCACTGAATCATTTGCTTGCCTAGTTGGGATTCCTTCAATCCACTTAGTGAAATAATCAGTTGCTGTCAGGATCCAACGATGCTTCCTTGAAGATGATGGATGAATCTCACCAATAAAATCTAGCCCCCACTACTGGAATGGATCCTCAACATAAATAGGCATCAAGGGTAAAGAAACAAGCTTTTTCTTACCATAAAAATGATGGCATTCATGGCAGGCAGTTATCTTCTTGTAGACATCTTTCAACATAGTAGGTCAGTAGTACCCTACTCTGAGAATCTTGTTTGTTGTGGCCTTCCAATAGTGATGACCTCTACAATATTATTTATGAAACTCCTCAATCACTTTTTCTGCTTCCTCTTCAAACAAACAATTTAAATGAATACCACCAATATCTTTCTAATACATATTTTTATCTATGATGCAGTACCTCAGGGATTTCTGCTTCAAAAACATTGCCTTAGATTTTTTCAATTCAGTGGGAGCTCTATGATGATGTAAGACAAAAAAAATGTCTCAATACCACTCAGACATAATTTACTTCTCTTCAATGGGAATCCACTCTTCATCTTCATCTAATAATTCTAAAATTTCTGCAATTAAATTCATATCAAGACAATCAAAATTGGAGTGTACCATCAGCTTTGCTAGCCCCTGACCTTTCACCAATTTTATAGGTCTGATATCTATATCATATTCCAGCAAGTTTGCTATCCACTTCCCTCTCTTACCTTCAGGATCAACTTGAGTCAAGATGTCCTTCACAACATCATTAGGAACAAATGTTATGACATGAGAATGAAAAATATAAATTCTGAAATCTTTAATAGCTTTGACCAAAGCATAGGCCTGTTTCTCTAGGATATTGTACTTCAATTCTGAATTAGCTATGGTCCTACTAAAAAATGAAATAGGCTACTCAGTACCTTGCTATCCTTTCTGCAGTAAAACTCCAGCAATTGTATTTTCTGATGAAAAATCCAGTCTAATCAACAATGGTGCTTGATTGAGTGCCTTCTTGATTTCTTCAAATGATTTCTTTTCTTCCACTATCCATTTGATGTCACATCTCTTCTTCAACATCTTGGTTATGTCTTTGACAATCTCAGCAATGTTCGGAATACACCTTCTCACAAAATTCACCCTTCCAAGGAAAGACTGAATTTCCTTCCTGCTTTTAGGCAGATCCACTCTCTGAATGGCATTTACCTTGCTTGGATCAATATTTATCCCTTCTTTAGATATAATATGACCAAGTAACTTTCCAGAAGTTAAAGAAAAAATATTCCTAGTGGGATTAAAATAAATACCAAACCTTCTACACTTCAGCAGAACTTTCTCCAAATGATTTAAGTGGTCATCCTCTCTCCTTGATAACACTGTTATGTCATCTAGATATACAAACACCATCTTATCCTTCTCCTCAGCGAAAGCAATTTCCATTTATCTTTGAAAGGTTGTTCTTGCATTCATCTGACCAAAGGGAATCTTGGCATACTTGAATGTCCCCCATGGTGTGATAAAGGTAGCTTTATCCTTATCTTTTGGGTGCGCTAGTATCTGATTGTATCCTCAAAAAACCATCCAGCATAGAAATCCTTTGGGAACCAACAATGTTCTCAAGAATTTGGTCCATCTTTGGGAGACAATAATTGTCCTTCAGAGAAGCTTTGCTCAAGTTTCTGAAGTCAATGCAGATTCTTACTTCTCCACTCTTTTTTCTGACTGGAACCAAGTTAGCAAGCCATTTTCCGAATCTGATTGGGACAATAATTTTGGCATCAAAGAGCTTCTTAATTTCCTTCTCAATCAAAGGCATGAGAAGTGGATTAATCCTCCTCAGCTTCTGTTTAAAAGGCTTTTTATTTTCTTTAATAGGAATGATATGTTGAATAATAGTAGGATCATATTTCTTCAAATCAACATAGCTCCATGAAAAAACATCTATGAACCTTTTCATCATCTCAATATATTTTTGTTTCATATATGTAGAAAAAAACTTAGAAAGTTTGATCATTTTTGGCATTGCTACTGTACCAAGGATACAACTCTCTCTCTCCTCATCATCAGCTTGTATCCTAGGAGACTAGAACACATTATTTTTTTCAAAAATCTTTTCGAGTGGGATGAGACCTTTGGGTATAGAATTATTCTTCAGTTGCAACACTTCATAATTACCCTTAGTTTCAACAAGCATGTTTTGTTGATCTACTTGTGTGTTGTCAAACTCCTCTTTCAATTATATGAAGTTTTTGACTTGCTGGTCATCCTCAAAAACTTACTAGTGAATTATGTTGTCAGGGATAACAGGCCTATGATGAAATTCAACCTCATATATTTTTGTGGAATGTGTAGGAATAATAAACAGACTTGTAGAGACAACTAGGGAGTGAGCTACTAAGTTTGATCCCTAGTCTTCACAATAAAGGAATATTCTTGAAAATTCTCTAACATCTCCATGATCAAATTTTTGTATGCTCTCATTATCACATCCTTGGTTTGATATACACCCTCAACTTGTTTAATAACTAATTCAGAATCTCCAGAAATAGAAATCTTTTGGGCACCCAATCTTTTGAAAATTTATAAACCCAAAAATAGAGATTCATACTCAGCCATATTATTTGTGCAATCAAAGTTCAGTTTGAAGGAAAAGAAATTACTTTCATCCTCTGCAGTTGTAATCCAAATTCCTGCTCTAGCACCCTCTCTTCCTACTAATCCATCAAAGTGTAACAACCACCAACCTTCTACCTTTTCTTCACTTTTTCTCTCATTTTCTTCTTGCTGATTTTCAACCTCTTGAATTTTTTCTTTCCTTTCATCTTCTGCTTCATTAGTTAGTTCATTGAAAAGTATAACAGATCCTAATTCAGTCTCAACAACATAAATTGGGAAATTCTGAGGTTTGTCCTTACTACTTACAATATAATCCATCCTTGTTTCTCTATATATTATTCTTTACTCACCAAAAACAGGAATGGTGGCATAAGTTAGGTCCATCTGCATGGTGCCTTTGATCTTTGCTGCCCAAGATCTGGATAGCAGCATGCCAAACTTAGGTGGAATGTCTGCTAGCACAATGTCCATTACCACTATCTTGGCAGGGACTTGTGTAATACCAACAACAACATCTTTTATCAAACCAATGCATTAAACTCTTTTTGAATCAAAAGAAAACAAATCCTTATATGGTCCAGTAATTTCCAATCCCATCTTCTCCATAATTACTTTAGACATGAAGTTATGAGAGGACCCTGAATCCAACATGGAATTGTATAATGTCATGTCATGAATATTAAGGCTGACATAGAAAGGAGGCACCTCTTCATTATAATCATCTTCCAATCTTGGTCCCAAGTAGATGGTTGGATGGTCTTCTTGTACATTAAGGATGTTAGCAACCACTGGTTGGGAATTCAACATTTTTATAGTTTTACTTCTATATTAATTCACCTTAAGATTTTATCCAAAAGGGACTGGGATATTAAATTTGGAAATCTCATTCTCCAAATTGAAAACAAAAGTAATTTTCTCAATCTCTTTGACAGGAGGAGTAGGTGGTAGATATTTTCTAACCTCAGCATATTTAGGGGCAACTTTTTTAGGCTATGTTTTATTTTCAGTATTTGGAACATTTCTATTTCTGAGGTTGTATTGCTTCTGCATCTCAAATATTGCATGTTGATATCCTATAAGGTAATCAGATGGTTCCTCAACCTTGTTTACATCATGATCTGACTCATCATGCTCTTCCTTAGTCAAAAAAATTCTAGACATGTTTTCATCTAGGAAATGAATGGATTCTTCTATTATTTCAGGCTGATCTTCTTCA
This sequence comes from Pinus albicaulis, assembly GCA_034641835.2. Taxonomy (NCBI): domain Eukaryota; kingdom Viridiplantae; phylum Streptophyta; class Pinopsida; order Pinales; family Pinaceae; genus Pinus; species Pinus albicaulis. The sequence continues at coordinate 1,845,944,362 of CM076578.1, read as the reverse complement.
TCAACTAAATTTTTCTGAAAAGGAGGCCTTACTTGAGGGTTAGGCTAATTTCTGTTTTCCCTTGGTCTCTGCTGGTTTTGATGTATTTCGAACTGAGGATTTCTAAACAGTGGTTCATGTTGTACAGGAGGTACAGAAGCATTCCCAAGGGCAAGCCTATCCATTAGATTTTCCATTGTTTTCATCATGGAGTCAAATTTGTCATCTGAAGTGGAAGGCTTATCCTCTCCTTTCAATTTTGTCTTTCCCATATTGGAATTTTTAACTGCTACCATATTGACCTCCACCTTCACAACATCATTTTTCATTTCATCTAGTGAAGGGGATTCTCTTTCTCTGAGCACGATAGAAAATTCATAATAAAAGGCCTCAACATATCTTAGTTGAGCTACTCCTGGTGGAGGCTTAATATGGGAAGGGATGGAGTCATAAAATTTCTTAAATCTCTTGGAGAAATTTTGGATAGTTTCATCAATAGCTCTTTTATAACTATTTTAATCAGTAAGGGCTTGCGCATGGTTGGTTCTATTTCCCCACTTTCTCAAGAAGCTATCTTCAAATTCATTCCAATTATGCAGGCTTCTTGGAGCAAGGGCTTTGAACCACTTTTTGACCTCACCAGTAAAGCTATGAGAAAATAGTCTCAAATTGACATCCTCATCGTCAACCTCCTCCCTACCTATGAAGTCATTAAACTAGTCTACATGCTCTCCAGCTGTAATCTCTTCATCACTTCCCCAAGTTTTCATTCTAACATAATATTTTCTTGCAAGGGCATTAAGGATAGCTGGAAGAATAAGAGGGGCATACCTAGCAGGTGCAGCAGCAAGTGGAGGAGGAAAATTTCAAGCCATCATGACAGGGATTGTGGTATTTTTAGGGACAATAGTAGTAGAAGAAGAGGCATTATTATGAGGTGGTGTGGTTGGTCTTTGTAGTCCAGTTACAATTGAACTCCAGTCAAGTAAAGGAAAACCATATTTACTTCTTAGCAAGATTTCAAATGGGTCTAGTTCCTTCAACCTATCTAAAGATTCCCTCTCTAACAATAACTGTGATGTGAATTCCTCCCAGAACTCTTATTTATATTTTTGGGTCACTAAGGCTGAGGTATCAATTCCTCTTCTTTGCAGGTCTAAAACAATCTTAGTCAACTCTTTTTCATTTTCAGACTTAAACAAGACTTCCTGAATTTTATCATTGAACTTGTTACCTTCAGGACTTCTTAAAACTTTAGAGAATAAGGCTTTTGTGTGTAATGGAGTACCTAATTGTTCAGAACTGCCTTGAATTCCTCTGGAAATTTTGTTTGGATTATCCACAATTGTAGGTGGATTTGGGTTAGGATTACTCCTTGTATATCTCCTTTTCGAAGCCACCTTTGAACATGAATATTTTGAATGCAGTCACCAAGGTAGTTGCAGCCTCGAACAGATTCTGAGCCCTTACTACCTTCAAGAGTTTAGCTTCAAAATTTTTGGAAAATTAGATCTTCAGACTCCTGGCACACACACCAAAATGTTATCACAAAATTGTACTTGATTGGCTGCTTATCAAACAACTCAGTGTAACTGTTTCAAACGAGATTTTGATTGAAGCTTAGCCTCTTCAGTTTGAGAGGGCTCTCTCTAGCGGGTTTTATGACATTTAATAATGATGGTACTATTTAGTTACCTCTATTGGAAATTTAATTTGTTTTTTATGCTTGCAGGTTCAAAAGAATGCAGGCTTGCTACCATTGGGCTTATGGAGTCAACATTCAGTAGTTTCAGTGGAAAGGTTTCTTGACATGGAATATGAGGTAGATAGGGGTCTTTAACAAAGGAAAATCACCCATAAAACATAGGGAAACACAATCATTTCATCAATAAAGTGAGTCAGAGCATAAATTATGAACTCTGAGTAATAGAGATGAAATATACTGCAAGTGGTAAAAAAATAAAGATATAGATCAATAAGACATTAAAAACCCCATGAGAATCTCAGGTCTATCAAGAATAAAGTCTCTATTTATTACTGATATAAGTCAAATACATAAAAGTAGCAGTTTAGTGAAAAAAATCTCCAACCCTTGACTACTTCAATGATTTGTCTTTAAATAGACGTTCTTTACAATAAGGATGATCTACCTAGTGGCTATACCATCAAATTATCCTATGACACATTACATAACTAAAAAACACGACTGTTGTGGTGCATCTGGTGCACGTATGTACGAAATCACACCAATTTAAGAGGTGTGGTTTACCCCTTTAAAATATTGGTAACAGACAAAAAGAAGTGGAGTAAATGAGCATACTACATATAGAAAGAAGCATGAAAATGTAATATAAAAACTAAATTAAAACTAAACATAAATAAACAAAAGCTCTGAAGAAGTCAAATGACACAATAATGAAAACGGTGGCTCTAGGCCCCTCTTATTGAGCGCTGGTAGTAAGGAGAGAAATAATTTACCCTCTTGCCAAAGGGCCCCTAGACAATGGTTCTAGGTCACAATGCAAGGATGTGATTATCCCAATATTTCCTCGGTGCATTCTCCCTCTCTCTCTACTGTGTGGACTGAGGTTGTTTAGTGGCCAACAAGTGAGTTCCCCTTTGTCTTCAGCTCCGGGTCACACATTGCTAGTATTGGGCAATTCTGGCCAGCATAACAATGTGATCACCCATTCTTCATCTCATGGTGGATTTAATTAGTGGATTTCAAATCCTCCTTCCCTCCCTTGGTACATTGTGGATGGTGACCTAAGGGAGAGGTATGATTCCTTTGTGTGCTCCAAATATTCCATTGTGTGCTCACATAGTGTCTAAGGAGGGGTCGGTGGCTGTCCTTAGTCGGATTTAAGTAAGGAGTAACTTGTCCTTTGCTTTATGTGGTCCCAGATAGTGAAATTTTTCCACTCTCAAGAATGTGCACTTATCGAGACAAAAGGCATGCATAAGGTGCTCTTCTCGAAGGATAATGCGCGCAATCAACATTTAAGACTAGTTCAAATTTGATCTGCCTCAAACCTTTGAGATTTTTAAATACTTTCTGGATCCTGTAATGTCTTCTAGCCCTATAAATCCTTTGGCTTGAAATTAAATAATGTCATCTTCTGTCGTACAATTTTTTGGTGTTAACAATGACTTCTAACAAAAAACTGACAGCTACACCTTAAAGAAGACATCTCCTAATATGACTCTGAATCCTATTTATTACATAGCTCTACCTTATCTTTGAAAAAATTATATGATGGTTACAACATAAGTATCACATGCTTGAAATACACATGAAATTTCATCACCACTTTACATATTAAACAACCCTCCTAGATCTATGGAGTATAACCCTACTTTTTAGGAAAGCATGACCCCTATCCTCAAATATGCTTTAGCTGATGACCTATCTTGATAGAAATTCCTTTGAGTCATAATTATTTGATGATAAGCTCCCTTAACACATTGGAGGAGTGAATTTGTCCAAAAATTCCATTAAGATACTCCAAAACCTTTAATAATTGCTTGCTATGAAAACATGACAGTTTCGTAGCGAGTTTTGGTAGCATTGAAAAGGTGGCTTTTGCACCTAATAACTTCGCTCATTTGTTGTTCCATGGTGTCAATCAAGTCATGACACGTCACCACCATAAATCTCCCTCCTTGAGAACTGCAAAAATTGACTTTAGAGGCAAAAAGGTTGCTAAAGTTTTTTTCTTAGCGTTTTCCTGGTTTTAAGCCTAGGAAACGCTACAAAACTGTGTAAAGTGCAGAAATTTCACATTTCAAAATTGTCTTCACAAAATGACCTCCTGCTACAAAATATTTATTTTCCACATGTAATTAACCCTCTAAACGATATTCAATCTCAACATATGGCTCATGTGGTGTTTCCTCCTCATTTGTGATCAATTGAGCTATGGGCTCCTCAACCACAGTCATCTTTAAACCTTTCTTTTCCAACTCTTCATGAATCAGTTTCAATTGTTCTTGAAGGTCTTTGAAATGGTCTTTCAATGTCCTATTATTGGCCTATAAGTGTAGGTTTACCTTTTAAATGTGCTTTACCTCTCTTCTTAGTGGCTGAGTCTACTTTATCAGTTTTTATGTGTTGTACAAGGTCTTTGAGACACTTGCCACTTGATCCTCCCAAATCTTTCTCATTTGTTCAAACTTCACTCTTTTAGCTCTATGCTTCTTTGCCTCTTTCCTCAAGATTGATATCTATTCACTTGCATCTTTCAACTATTCCTTAAGGGCTTAAAATTCTTTCTTTTCAGTGATTTTCTCTTTGCCCTTCTTTTGTTTGATGACCAAATATTCTTTTGTAGGTGAAGAGAGGTCTATGATGCTTGGTGGTGGCTGAGTAGTTTCACTAGCCTTCCAAATATTTTTGCTAGTGGCTGAGAATTTGTCTTCCATGTAGCTCCTTGGGATAGCATTTTTGAGATCAATTTCACTATGCTTTGGCTTGATGAATTCTTTGAAGTCCTGAATGTTGAACTTGAAGCCTTTAAACCATTTTTCCCCTCCCCTAAGGATTCATGTTGCTGCTGCAATGGTCTTTGGTGTTACTGTGAGGTTTAACATTCCCACCTTTGAATATTTCCCATTGAAACTGATAGCAAACTCCTTAGAAACCTACAAATGGCACCCTTGCAATCTTTGGAAGAACTGCAAACAACCTTTTCTTATGAATATCTCCAAGACAGTTGGGTATTCATTTAAAAAATTCATGTCCATGGGCTCATATTTGAGGCAGTGACCACCTTTTTTAGTCTTGTTTCTTGAAGCCATGGTGAATTTATGTCTTCTCAACCTCGCTTGATTAGTGACACCTGCAACTTTTAAAAATTCCAACAACTATCTTGGCTTGGTGAAGTAGCTCTCCAGCAACTCAATAACATGCAAGGATAAAATAGAGAATGAAAAAAGACTCAATTGGGTAATGTTTTATGGTTTTTATGATAACTCATGCCCTAATCATGACTCATGCATGTTAAAAATGGTAATGATGACCTCAGGCATGACCTTGTACCTTTGAAATAACCCTCATTGACTCGAATGACATTCAACATATCTCCTCTAATCATGAATTGACAACTTTCACTAGATTTGATAAGACATACATAAAAACTGTTTTTCATAGTGTGGCTATTTAATTTTCATATAGTTTCGCTATGAAACTATTAGGCAATTTTGTAGCGAAAACTGCTATTTTACAGTGTAAAATGTTACGAAAAGAGGAAAAACTTGCTAAAGTGTCATTGTCGGATTTAAATGCTTGGGATATGGAATCTGACACCTAATGATGACTGATGATACATGATGTGACCTATATGGAGGTGGTTTGAACCTTAGGACAGGTTAAAGATGAAAAATTTTAAATTTTCTTATACCAACTTTTGACAAATGAACTCTATGACAATGTCAAATAATGTTTCACTTTTTTCTGAGAATTAACGGAAGTGGTTACATATGTGATATGCAATATTGTGACTAACAAAGTCATCCAAATGAAAATGAATATACTTGGAAGAACAACAAACAATGAAGCATATTATATTGCATTGATAGAAGGCTTGGGAACAACTAGGGAGATGGATCAAATGGAATTATAGTTTTCACCAATTCTAAACTTGTGTGCAACTAGATGAAATGTGTGTACCAAGTTAAAAAAGAGAGGCTAAAACAACTGCATAAAAAAACAATATTGTTAGAAAATTGAAATCATTTAGTATAAGACATTGTGCAAATGTTAATATGATGTCTGGTGATCTATTGTATGGGGAAATGCTAATTCAAGATTCTTCTATCAAAGATGAATTAGTATTGTATGGGGCAATTCCAATTCAAGATTCATCTCTCAAAGATGAATTAGTGTTGATACGTTCTCCTTCAAAATTTATTTATGATTCATCTTTAAAAGATGAATTAGTGTTGACGCGCTCTCCTTGAAAATTTATCGATGTACATTGCAACATATCTTTGATATGTGTGTATCTTTTACTTATAAATGCATCATTTTTAATGACCATGTGTTTTTTTTAGCTATATACCAGGTGTTCCCCCACCATGTCAGCACAACTTGGTGAACTTTATGTTTTATAAAATTAAAATGTGCAGGAATTCAACAAATTTTTGTTTAAAGTGAGTTTTACACATCAATTTGTGCTTTGAAAGTTTTGTGTTTCTGTTCAACATTTGTGTACTAAATTACATCAAATTTTTGAATTCTTTTGAATTTATTTTAAATAGTAATTTTAAAAATAATTTTAAATGTCCATTGTAGATATCCATATATATATATATATATCATGGACGATGATCATTTGGCACATGATTCTTCGAGACGAACATCAATAGAATACCATGCCTCTACGAAAGAGGGAGATCATGTATCGGGGGATGTTCATGGTATTTATACTAAATATGCATGTTTTTAAATGGCATTTGAATATGTAATATTATCCCCATACATACATGTATACATATGGAATCGATTTTTTTATTGAATATATATAATTTTATCCCCATGTACATACATGTATACATATGAAATTGAATTTTTATCAATTTTTTGGGTTAAAATAATTTTTAATAAATTTCATTTTTTAGGAGTTCAGAGGAAAAGAGTATCTACTTCATCAATGGAGCCTGGCCATGGTTCACGCAATAGTGGTATGATTCACACAATCTAATCACTCATATGTATGTATTTATGTCTGTATGTATTTTTGAATTGATTAGAAATTCATATTTTTTTATGAATCTTCCCTCTCGTTGCGTGAGGGTGGTGGTGGTACACATTCCCCTAGTGGCCAATCAATAGGTTGTCTCCAATCGCATGAGAGTGGTGGTATGCATTCCCCCGGTGGCCAATCAATGGGTGGTCATGTTGGTTCTCAACCAATGGGTGGTGGATAATCAATGGGTGGTCATGCTGGTTCTCAACCATCTCAAGGTGGGCATGATGCTGCCCAACTATCTCTAGGTGGCCATTAATCTGAATATTATTTTATTTTCATTAACTTATTTATATAATTTTTTTATGGTTAAAAAATAAATTTGTACAAATTTATTCACATGTTTTTTTATTTATACATAATTTTATACATTGATACATATGGTGAAAATGTTGCTCGAAAAAGACATAGACAAGACCGTGTTATTCAAGAACAAGGTTGTACACCAACCAAGACTTATTCTTCTAACATTTCTAATTTACCTTGGGAAACAAACATCCAACAATGCACATTAAAAATGTGTGAACATCTTTATTCAAAATTGAGGAAATATGTTCTGTCTTTGAAACTCCCTGCTGAGAGTCAAGAAAGCTTAGAAATAGTTATGCACTCTTTAAGCACAATTGTAGATGTTTACAAAAATCTTGGGCCAAACATTAATAATTTTGTAGAAGTGATGAGAAAAATAAAGGAAAAAGTGATGAGTCTGGATACATAGGACTATGTTAAAAACAAATTTACAAAAGAAATGGAAAAATCTATGTTTAATTTCAAGGAAGGGCCGAAAAGAAAGATGCTAAAGGTGCAATATTTAAAGCACCCTCATATAGCTTGCCATTTGTATGATAGGCACCTTGCTTCCTATGGACGACTACCATGGAACGTCAAGGTTCCTATTTATTTTGCAAAATTATTTTTTAGAATGAAACCCAATTATAATGACCTTCCCTCTGAATTTTTTAGTCCTGGGAATGGTTGATTATGTAACTGTAGTGGCAATAAGAATGATGCTGAGTTACCTCACCCCGAGCCACCATTGGTAAGCTGACCTCTTCATGTGGAAAATTTGTGGTCAGAAATGGATGCCACTTCTCAAATTAGTCGAGAAGTAAGGGATGCCATCATGGGAAATGTTCAGACTAGACTTGATGGAATGGATATTGGTCTGAATATACAAAAAGCATGAGAGAATGCACGTGCAAATTTTGGGTATAATATAGATGATGAGATAGACAACATGAGCATTGAAGAGCTTAGAAAATATGCAAAGCATTGTCGCAATGGTTGGCAGGACTTAATTATTCATGAGGAAGAGAGCATGGGATCAGTATGTGTTAATGGTTAGGGTTAATATTTTAATGCAATTTGTAATTACATATACATTTGTATTTGTATATATTAATCTAACAAAAATGTATCATATGTTCATCATTTGCAGTTAACACACTTGATGAAAATTTTTTTTTATAATATCATGGTCGAAGCTTAAGCTTCTCACAATCAAGATCATATGTTGGGAAGTGTTAGTATTTTCTAAGTGTTCATGATGTTGTTGTACAATTATTATTCTATTATTATATCGGTATCAGGATGACATATTTTTAAAATAAATAATTATGTACACATGTATGTATATAATTAAACGTTAACATATTTTGATTATGTTTGATGTTTTCTCAATGGAGCCACCCCCTTCTTCCCCACTAGGAGATGTGTCAAATCCACCATAACAAGTTTTCAATTTTTGACTTATGTTTAAATTATAAATTGAAGTGAAAGTTTCATTAAAAAATGAGATCTAGATCTTGATTTATTTTACAGTTTTAAATTTTTTGAATTTTAGGTTTGTAGAGATGATTTCCATTCTCCAAGGATTGTTTTTGCATTGGAGCCACCCTCTTCTTCCCTATTAGGATATGTGCCAAATCCACCAGAACAAGTATTCAAATTTTCACTTATTTTTAAGTTATAGATTGAAGTGAAATTTACATTAAAAAAATGAGATATAGAACTTGAGTTATTTTATAGTTTTAAAATTTTTGAATTTAGGTTTGTGGAGATGATTTTCATTCAAAGCCACCCTCTTCTTCCCTATTAAAAGATGTGCCAAATCCACCATCACAAGTATTAAATTTTTCACTTATGTTTAAGTTATAAATTGAAGTGAAAGTTTCACTAAAAAATGAGATCTAGATTTTGATTTGTTTTACAGTTTTAAAATTTTTGAATTTTAGGTTTGTGGAGATGATTTTCGTTATCCAAAGACTTTAGCAATTGAGTCTATGATGGAGATAGGAACATCCAAAAATTTTGAACAAGAAGTTGTCTAACTTTTTTTTTAATATTATTGCATTAGTTTATGCATTTTCATATGAAAATTTTATATATATATATATATATATCTATATATATATATATATATATATATATATATATATATATATATATATATATATATATATTCTTGTTCATGTATATTGTACAATTTACCATGGACGATGCATTTATGGACGACCAACATAGGACAATGGAGGGGGAACTACATGAAGTATTGCATGATTTTTTTTTTCATTTTTTTTAATGAAGTTCTACATTCTCATTCAATTTTAAAACATTAAATTTTACTATTTACACGTTATGTAGGTTCCCCATTCTTCAGATGAGAGCACAAGGAGGACCAGGAGACTGCTAGAAAATACATTGTAGCCAAATTCTCTATTTAATTGATGACGCATATCAAACATTTTATTTGATAAAGAGTCTTATTTACTTTTCTATATCGACAGTCTTATTTATACAGTCTTATTTACTTTTCTATATCGATAGTATTATTTATGCAGTCATATTTACTTTTCTTTATAACTTGATACGTCTAACACTATACATTTTTATATTTACTTTTATTGTTAATGACATAAATTTTGGACATATTTTACATTTTGGATAGCTGAACTACACTTACTTTTCTTTAAATATTTTAAATTTTGGATAGTTGTTACATTTGCCATGTGATCACATGTTGTTATATAATGTTAACTTAGATGATCTTATATTAAATGTTTTGCTTTTAGAACTTGTTGTTTTGTCACTTGTTATTTAAAATGAATCTAGATTGAAATTGCAAATTAAAAAACAGATGTGGTAAATGTTACACATTTGAACATGTGTGAATGTTATATAATTAGGATGTCTATTAAAGGTGATATTTAGGTACATTTTTCATGATCATTTTTCATTTAAAACAATCATAGATGGTTTTTCATATTTAAGTTCATGAATATGTAACAATGATTGAATTATATTTGCATTTAACTATTACATTTTCCATACATGATTACATATTATTATAATGAACTAACTTAGATGATATTAGATTATATGTTTTAATTTTAAAACTCAAGTTGTTTTGTCATTTTTTATTTAAAATCGATCTAGATTGAAATTTCAAATTACAAAACACATGTGGTACATGTTAAATGCCTTTGAACGTGTATGAATGTTATATAATAAGGAGATACATATATTAAAAGTGATATTTAGGTGTGCATTTTTCACATGATCATGTGTCACTTAAAACAATTACAGATGATTAAATACATATTTAAGTTCATGAATATGTAACAATGATTGAAGTACATAAATGCATTTAATATTTGTTACATTTTCCATACATGATCACATGTTGCTATAATATTAGCTTAGCAGATATTATATTATGTTTTGTTTTTAAAACTCAAGTTGTTTTGTCATTTGTTATTTAAAATGATTCTAGATTGAAATTGCAAATTAGAAAAATAATGTGGTACATGTTATGCATTTGAACATGTGTGAATGTTATATAATTATGATGTCTATTAAAGGTGATATTTAGGTACATTTGGCATGATCATGTGTCATTTAAAACAATCATAGATGGTTTTACATATTTAAGTTAATGAATATATGTAAAAATGATTGAAGAACATTTGCATTTATTTGTTAAATTTTGCATACATGATCACATGTTGCTATATAATGTTATCTTAGACGATCTTAGATTATGTTTTGTTTTTAAGACTCAAGTTGTTTTGTTATTTGTTATTTAAAATGAATCTAGATTGAAATTCCAAATTACAAAACACCTGTGGTACATGCTATGCATTTGAAAATGTGTGAATTTTATATAATTAGGATGTCTATTAAAGTTGATTTTTAAGTACATTTTGCATAATCATGTGTCATTTAAAAAAATCATATGGTTTTACAAATTTAAGTTCATGAATATATGTAAAAATGATTGAAGTACATTTGCATTTATTTGTTAAATTTTGCATACATGATCACATGTTTCTATAATGTTAGGTTAGATGATCTTAGATTATGTTTTTTTTTTAAACTCAAGTTGTTTTGTCACTTGTTATTTAAAATGAATCTAGATTAAAATTGCAAATTACAAAACAAATGTGGTACATGTTATACATTTGAACATGTGTGAATGATATATAATTAGGTGTAGATGTCTATTAAAAGTGATATTCAGGTACGTTTTGCATGATCATGTGTCATTTAAAACAATCATGTATCTAAGGTTCTATATATTTAAGTTCATGAATATATGTAACAATTAATGGAGTACGTTTGCATTTAGTTGTTACATTTTCCACGTACATGATGCCATGTTGTTATAATGTTAACCTAGATTCAATATTAGATTAAATGTTTTATTTTTAAAGCTCAAGTTATTTTGTCATGTGTTATTTAAAATGAATCTAGATTGAAATTGCAAACTACAAAACACATGTGGTACATGATAAATGCATTTGAACATGTATGGATGTTATATAATTAGGACAAACATGTATTAAAGGTGATATTTAGGTGTACATTTTGCACATGATCATGTGTCATTTAAAACAATCATGAATATGTAGCAATGAAAAAAAATTTGCATTTAATTCATACATTTTGCATTTGAAATCATTTTTATAATGTTTTAAAAATGAATTCAGGTTTGGATGACAAGTTAAAAATGAAATTGACCCCTTCATGTGATGTCATGCCAAGGATTTATGGATTACCCAAGATCCATAAAGAGGGAATCCCCCTTAGATTTATTGTTAATACCATAGGGTCCCACACCTATGAGCTAGCGAAATATGTTGCCAAGATCCTGAAGCCCCTTGTTGGGAACACTAATTCTTTCATAAAGGACTCGAATGATTTTTCAAGATCATTAAGGATCAGAGGGTGGAGGAGAGTGCTAAGTTTAAATGTGGTATCCTTATTCACTAAGATTCCTTTAAATGAGGCAATTCAAGTCATTAAAGAAGTCATTGATCCAGGAACAGCCAAGCTTGCGGAAATTTACCTACTTTCCACTTTCTTCAACTCCCAAGGGGAATTCTATGAGCAGGTATTAGGGGTCACAATGGGATCTCTGCTATACCCTATTGTCGCCAACTTTTATATGCAACACTTAGGCCCTTGCCTCATATCCCTTAAAAATAGCCTGATGGAAAATATTTGTAGATGAAAACATCATAAAATGGACTCATGGGAAGGAGAATATTGAGGGATTTTTTAATCACCTTAACTCCATTTCCTCAGAAATTAATTTTACGATGGAGGCTGAAGTAAACAGGAGCATTCTTTTTATGGACGTTCTTTTCACTAAGAATGAGGATGGAACACTAGGGCACCAGGTGTTTAGGAAGAAAACCCATACTGATAGTTATCTCCATGCCGAGTCCTACCATCATCCAGCTTAAAATTTTGGCATCCTTGATACCCTTGCCGTTAGAGCCATAAGGATATCTGATGCTGAACAAGAAATGAGTCACTTGTCATCTATTTTTAGGGATTTGGGTTATAAAGAAAGAGATATCAAAAAGGCCCTAAAAAGAGATGAGGGTTCGATCTTACCTCAGAAATGCCATGAACCTCAAGAAAATGGGGGAAGGGTTTCTCTACCATACATTAAGGGTGTTACTAATAAAATCGCAAAATTTCTGAGAAAGAACGATATTTTCGCACAATTTTCAAAAACAGGGACTATTAGACAAATAATGCGATTAGTTAAAGATGTTATAAGCCTGGGACAACTTAAAGGAGTGTACAAAATTAATTGTTCATACGGGAAAATTTATATTGGTGAAACCGGATGTTCGCTTCAGAAACGAATTAAAGAGCACGAAGTCGATATTAAGTATGAGTGAGTGCACACCTCAACCCTTGCAAAAAACTCCTTTAAAACTAAACATCAAGTGTGTTTTGAAGATGCAAGGATCATTGCAAGAGAATATCACTATCAAAGGAGGAAAGTAAGAGAGGCCCTTGAGATTATAAAACATCTAGATAACCTTAATAGGGATGGGGGATGTGAAATCAGTGATAGTTGGTGTCCTCCTCTTCAAAAAATCTGTTCCTCAAAAGCACAATCCTTCCAGGTATAGTTTTTAAGGTAGAAGGTCTCAGGTTTGTTTCTCTTCTTTTGAATTCTAAATGTCATTTTAATAATTAAAGTACTTACTTTTAATAATTATTCTCATTAAGTAATTTTTATTTTTTCTAAAATAAAAATTAATTAATTAAGTAATAATTATTATCAGTAACTACTATAAGCCTAATTCATCCCCTAACATAAATTAATTATAATATTAATTATTAGATTAAATAAACGTAATTAATTAAATATACATACTTAATAAAATAAAATAAAATAATTATTTACTTTATTAATATTTATTTAAATCTTTAAATAAATGTTAATACTAATTAGTAAATAATTAGTTTATTTTTATTTTTATAGCAATTAATGATATTAATAACCATCTCTAAAAAAATTAGGTTATTAAATGTATTTTATCCTAAATTAAATAATAAATTAAATAGATCAATTAACTAAATTAGTAACTATATAACAAAATAATTAGTTATTTACTTCATTAATATTTATTTAGTAAAAAGAAAAAAAATAGTTCATATTATTAAATTAAATTAGAAATAAAATTATTAAAAATTGGAAATAAAATTATTACCTATTGGTTTTTCGGAATTAAATTAAATAATAAAATTAAATTTATATATAAAATTAAAATCAATAACTTTGGTTGGCTCTTGTCATATCCTTCTTCACTATTAATGACCTAAAAACCCTTCTTCCAATTCTTCATTAAATTGTCTTGAAGATGGATCCCTGTTGGGATTTGAAACAACGACAAATGTTCTTTGATACTGTGAATAATCCGGGAAGCTCTTCAAAAAATGATACCCATAGGAACTTAAAAACCAAAATTTTGTCCCTGCACGAAGGGGATTCTTGGGAAGAGATTTTTTAACTCGAGAGAACTAGAATGAAGATGGAAAGAAGGGCAGCAGACCTACAATTTCTTAAAGAATGTCATGACAACAATCTTATTCCCCCTTTTGCTCGTATTAAACCTATTCTTCACCTTCGCGGATATAGAAAATACTTTTTAACACTAAGTTTTAACCTAATTCGCGGAGAGATTAGGAGGACCCATGTTGTGTTGGATAAGTTGGGTCGTTCTGCTCTTTCTTTACATTTAAAATTAGCCAATTTAATTAATCCCGAATTATGGAAAAAAATTGATGCAAGGGTTGCTATCAAATCTGAAAGAGAAAGTCTGTTGGCAAGGAACATGCATGCTAGAAAGTTAGATAAAATCAGGAGATTGGCTCGATGTGATATCAGGGTTTCTACCACTGATGAGTTTAGGTATGACTCAGTTTTAGATGGGTGGGTGCAGTCAAGCATGAGGTCACCCAAAACCACGATGGAAGGAGACATTGTATGCTATATGTTACCGCTCCCAGATAGCACTTGAGAGGTTGATACTGCATCGCTTTCCAAAGTGATGACTGATTCTGCTGACACTTTACCTGAGAATGAGGTTTTGAATCCGGTCTTCAACAAGATTTCGTTAAAGGAATTCTTCACGGGTAACTTGAACCGCTCCAAAATCTACAGGAACGGTATCAATAACTGTGGCATCATTCACAGAGGTTTTGGTTCAACAAAAAATTGTGACTTGGATGGTTTGGGCAGAAGAAATTCTGGCTTCGCTCCCGTTAGCACTTCGCATGACAGTGCACCTGACAGGGTTGACGGTGTGAGCTATTCAGCATAGCTCGATGAAAATGAATATGTTTTTGTCAGTAATTCGATAACCAGTTACAGTAATTGTGCTTTAAGCATATTAGATTCCAGCTGTGATGATTTCTACGTTAACAAATAGCACGACTCAACTGTTGGTCTGACGTCGAAGAAAATAGTTTGGTACAACATCAATGATTTTCTCTTCCTAAGGGATTACACCTCTTCTCCCAAGTTGTTGCCTCCATCTATTCTGCGATGTTACAATGGAAATTATATTTCTTCTGTATCTATTTATGACAACAAATTTGAAGCTGCAGATGTGAATGATACTCCATTTGCCTCAGAGTTGGTGGTGGACAAACGTGGTGCATTTTTTAATAAGTCTTCAAACAGTAGTGGTGATTGCAGAGATTTAACTGCTACGGGTTCTCTAGTCAACCCTTCGCAGAGAAACAATGGGTCCGCCCCAGATCGTGTTGGTGGACTCAGGTTCTGCGATAATGAGGATAGTTTCAATCATGATTCGTTTATTATAGACAGTGCTAATGTCTCTATCGTTGATATCTCAGTCGATACCCCGGTCAACGGTGATGTTACCAGTCCAGTTCGAAACCGACCTCTTAACCATTGTGTTAATAATGGATACTGATTTTTGCATTTTAATGTTGGGAATAACTGTGACCTAAGCCATAGAAACCCGCCTTACCACTCTAATAATAACTACAAGCCAAGTTCTCAAAATTCTACCTCAACTAACATGGTTTATAGTAAGAGAGAATGTAAGAGGGAGAGCCCTAGGGTTTTTTCGGATATTGACTTTTCTGTCAATAACTTAAATGATGGTGCCATCGAGAAGCAGGGACATCACCCCCTTACCAAGAATAAGAATGTTTTTCATTTATTCTCTATAGAGTTAAGTCAATATTCCATCAACATTCTTAACAAGGGCTTAGGATTTGCGGTTGCACCCAAGGGAATTCCAAATGAAAGAATTTTGTGTAGCACTGAGGAATGGATTTGGTGTTTAGCTCTCGATGATAAGAAGCACTGAGACAAGAATGCTCCCTTATTTTGAAGAAATCCAGAGCTCCCAAGAGCAACCTAAGTAAGGAAGATCTTATTGCTCTCAAGGCTCTACGCAATAATGACAACATTGTGATACTGAAGGCCAACAAGGGTAGTGTTGTTGTTGTTCTAGAAAAGGTTGATTATATAAGAAAAATGAACAAGCATATATATTGTAGTAGCTACAAGAAACTTAACTCCAACCCCATGCCCAAGGTATTAAGAGAAGTCAAGAAAGCAATCAAGAATTCATGGTTGGTTGACAAGTTAAAAAAGAAATTAACCCCTTCATGTGATGTCATGACAAGGATTTATGGATTACCCAATATCCATAAAGAGGGAATCCCCCTTAGACCGATTGTTAATACCATAGGGCCCCCCACCTATGAGCTGGTGAAATATGTTGCCAAGATCCTGAAGCCCCTTGTTGGGAACACTGACTCTTTCATAAAGGACTCGAATTATTTTGTCAAGCTCATTAAGGATCAGAGGGTGGAGGAGAGTGAAATTTTGGTAAGTTTCGATGTGGTATCATTATTCACTAAGATTCCTTTAAATGAGGCAATTCAAGTCATTAAATAAGTCACTGATCGAGGAATAGCCAAGCTTGCAGAAATTTGCATACGTTCCAATTTCTTCATGTTCCAATGGGAATGCTATGAGCAGGTATCAGGGGTCACAATGGGATCTCCTATATCCCCTATTGTCGCCAACTTATATATGGAACACTTTAAGAAGAAGGCCCCTGCCTCATATCCCTTAAAACCAACCTGGTGGAAAATATTTGTATAGGACAGCAACATAAAATGGACTCATGGGAAGGAGAATATTGAGGGATTTTTTAATCACCTTAACTCCATTTCCTTAGAAATTAAGTTTATGATGGAGGCTGAAGTAAACAGGAGCACTCCTTTTCTAAACATTCTTGTCACTAGGAATGAGGATGGAACACTAGGGTACCTGGTGTTTAGGAAGAAAACCCATATTGATAGCTATCTCCATGCTGAGTCCTACCATCATCCAACTCAAAATTTTGACGTCCTTAATACCCTTGCCATTAGATCCATAAGGATATCTGATGCTGAACACCTTAGTGAAGAAATGAGTCACTTTTTATCTATTTTTAGGGATTTGGGTTATAAAGAAAGAGATATCAAAAAGGCCCTAAAAAGAGTTGAGGGTTTGATCTTACCTCAGAAATGCCATGAACCTCAAGTAAATGGGGAAATGTTTTTTCTACCATACATTAAGGGTGTTACTGATAAAATCGCCAAAGTTATGATAAAGGACGATATTTTCGCACAATTTTCAGCAACCGAGACTATTAGACAAATAATGTGATCAGTTAAAGATGCTATAATCCCGGGACAACTTAAAGGAGTGTACAAAATTGACTTTTCATGGGAAAAGTAATATTGGTGAAACCGAGCGTTCGCCTCAAAAACTACTTAAAGAGCACGAAGCCGATATTAAGTATGAGTGAGCGTGGACCTCAGCCCTTGCAGAACACTCCTTGAAAACTAAACATCAAGTGCACCTTGAAGATGAAAGGATCATTGCAAGAGAAGATCACTATCAAAGGAGGAAAGTAAAAGAGGCCCTTGAGATTATAAAGCATCCAGATAACCTTAATAGGGATAGGGGATGCGAAATAAGTGACAGTTGGCGACCTCTTCTTTGACAAATTTGTTCCTCAAAAGCGCAATCCTTCCAGGTGTAATTTTTCAGGTAGAAGGTCTCAGGTTTGTTTCTCTTCTTTTGAATTCTAAATGTCGTTTTAATAACTAAAGTACTTACTTTTAATAATTATTCTCATTAAGTAATTTTTATTTTGTCTAAAATAAAAATTAATTAATTAATTAATAATTATTATTAGTAACTGCTATAACCCTAATTTATCCCCTAACATAAATTAATTATTAGATTAAATAAACATAATTAATTAAATATACATAATTAGTAAAATAAAAATAAATAATTATTTACCTTATTAATATTTATTTACATCTTTAAATAAATGTTAATACTAATTAGTAAATAATTAGTTTATTTTTATTTTTACAGCAATTAGTGATATCAATAAACATCTCTAAAAAAATAAGGTTATTAAATGTATCTTATCCTAAATTAAATAATAAATTAAATAGATCAATTAACTAAATTGGAAACTATATAACAAAATAATTAGTTATTTACATGATTAATATTTATTGAGAAAAAAAAAAATAGTTCATATTATTAAATTAAATTAGAAATAAAATTATTAAAAATTGGAAATAAAATTATTACCTATTGGTTTTTTGGAATTAAATTAAATAATAAAATAAAAATTTATATATAAAATGAAAATCAATAACTTTGGTCGGCATTTGTCATATCCTTCTTCACTATTAATGGACTAAAAACCCTTCTTCCAATTCTTCATTGAATTGTCCTAAAGATGGATCCCCATTGGGATTCGAAACATCGACAAATGTTCCCTGATATTGTGGATAATCCGGGAAGCTCTTCAAAAAAATGATAACCACGGGAACTTAAAAACTAAAATACAATACATATCGATGTATATATCTAAAAATAGTCATAAAATTTTAAAATTGCAATAAAACATATCGAGTACACAACATTTTTCATTAATGTACATAGAAAAGCTACTATGGATGTCAGTTGATAGTAAACTGGAAATTAAAAAACACGTACCACACATTTTTCACTCAAGAATGAATGTTATAATTTTCTTAATAGATGTCTAAAACAAAATCATAACTTGAAATTTGCGTTATATCAAATATGTTAGATACACATGTACATTTTGCAATAACGACATAATCACATAAATTGTACCAGAGAATGTATGAAATAGTTTAAGACCAGATAATATACATGTATGTGTACATGTGTATAAATTACTTTTGTGCATGTACCCAAACAATATACATGTGTAAACACTTGTACATAACATAAAATATACATATTATAATAATGTAATACTTAAGAATGCACAAAAAAACGCTAACAATTTCTAGTTGAGTTCTGTAATTTCTAAAAGATGAATCCAAGGAGAAGAAATTGTTGGGCAGCTCAATCAAAAAAATTCTAATGGAATGCCATCTCCAATGATCCATCATGATCGTCTTTTCACTTTTTTCATTTCTTAATTTTGAAATTTTTTCTTTGATTGAACTTCTATCAAATTTATGCGTGCTACACACAACAAGTGACTATATTGACAACTTATGACATCACGCTCATAGTCTTGAAAGTAAACAAGATTGATCATTATTGATATTCTGAAATCAAAATGGATCTTTCTTTTCGCTACCATTTATAGAGAAAATACACGACTTCACACCCTAGCTAGATCTAAATCCAAAAATGCAACCGAAGCCAATTTCCTAATTCAGGCACCTACCATTCCCGAATTGCTAGCACATTGGTCAGTTATGTGTGAAATATATACAAAGCATGAGTCCAATTTCTGATTTGGTCACCAACCATCCGTGAATTGCTAACGCATTGGTAAGTTCTTTGTGCAATATAGACAAAGCAGGAGTCCTGCGGCATCTATAAAATTATTTCCAATTTCCCAAATATAGCCAATAAGCAAATTCAATCTCAGAAAAAATAATAATAATAATAATAATAAATAAATAAATTCAATATAAAAAAAAAAAAATTGACACATGTAGCAACTTATGAAACTCCTCCCTCATTATCTCGTTTACTCACTCACAATCCACTCCACCACTTTACACCCGACCAGACTGTCACATTTATGTTCATGGCCCTAAGTAGAAAAAGAACATTTCTCTCAGATTCAGCCCTTCCCATCCATTTACATTCCCTATTTCAATTCCCTTTCCAATAAAGATATTGACATTATTTTGGTGGTTGGGCGGTACGTTTAAAGCTAAAGTACCAAATCAAAAATAAAATGCAAAGAAGAGTCAGAGACCGCACTCTCATCTTTCAAGGCATATGCCCATCCAGACCTATGCCCAGCTCAAGATTGGCTCCGAGGATACCAAGTTAAGCATTGAGTTTTTTTCTTGAGACCGAGTTGCTGCGAGCTTTTAATTTTTTGATTTCATTAAGTAGATTGCAAATTAGCTCCAGCCTCCAAATTTATTTGTTCTAAATTAATGCATAGTCGATTATATGTTATCCTTGGAGCAACCATGCATCTAAACCTATACTAGTGGTGGAATAATTTTCATATTTTCTTATTAATATCCACAACTTTCCATATGTTTAATATTTTTATAATTGTTTCATGATATCTTGTTTTTTCTGTCATTTTTGTTCTACCAATGGATCATCTTTCAACAAAGATATTTTCAAGAGAGGCCATTCCCACTCACTAATATGAACAGCATTGTAATAATTTCTCTAATTAAATGATCCAAAAACAGTGTTGAAATACTGTGGGAAGCTAAAGCATCTATTTCCCAGCAAATTAGGGACATTGTTAAATAAGAATGATGTTTTCTTTTCCCAGCCGAAAGAAATGGTATTTTACAAATATACAAATATGCCAAAAATGGTATCAAACAAACAAAAAGATCCCACAGGAATTATTAATTTTTTGGAGAATAATTTATTCGTGACCAATATACAGTTTGAGTGGGTTATTGGTTAACATCATGTGTTGTCACATGTTCAAACCAGTAGATTATATATGCATTCCTAAATTTAGCAGCGCGGAAAATCACTTTTGAAGGGAAAAAATTTAAACATAACGTTTCTGGATGGGAAGCATAAGGAACCAAAACGTCAAAACAAAATTGTATGATGGGTAAAGAGAAATCCAAATTCCAACCCTACTCCCATTCCGTAGCACCCGGAAATGTAGGAACTGCAAAAATGGGTTCCCTATATGTCCGGAGCGGTTCCCGTGTAACTAAGTTAAAATTATTAATCATACATTTAATTAAATTAAATTATATAAAAATAAAATTAATAATTAAATTAAATTATATAAAAATAAAATAAATAATTATAATTATAAATAATTATAATTAAATAAATTTAAGTATATTTTAAAGCATCATACAAATCAAATCTCCCTTTTCATTTTTAAAATTTTTTTCACCTCAATATATTTTAATTTGATCTCTGAACACTAGCTAAGAAATAAATTTGTTTTATGACATTCTGTTCAGTGTTCATTCGTCAACTAGAATGCTAGTGGATTTGTGTTAAATTAGACCTTACGCACCAACAGTGGTTTTATATTACGATCCAAATTTTTTCATTTGTAACTTCTCCAATCTTTTTGCTTTCCCAGGTGCACGCAACAAATGTCAATCCCCGTGAGGCAAGACCTACGTGTCCGTGTGTTGTTATTCCTAACACACCAATAAAAAAAACACAGGGCAGACCACTCGAGCATACTGTCACATATCCATTCAACCAGAATAATTACCAGCCTAGATCCATCTTAACTACAGATCTATCAAGCATTGAGAGGGATCAAATCTCTCGAGGTGCAAACCTCTTTTTTGAGTGCAAAAATTGAGGAAAGGTTTGCACCTCAAGAGATTTGATCCCTCTCGGTGCTTGATAGATCCTAAGTTAAGATGGATCTAGTCTGGTTTCAATCGTGTGCTGCCAAGGAAAATCTATTGAAGATATGATTAATTTTATCAATAATATGTAAATATATCAAATATTAATATAATCATTTTAAATATGCTAAATATTTATGAGATCAACTTGGTCATTTTAATATTGTTAATATGCTAAATATTGTTAATAACTATAATGATGAAAAATGATGAAATATTTTTTTTGAATGCAAAGTGACAATAATAGGGTTCGAAGATAGAAAATGTGAATAATAAGAATGTACTCATCTTACAAATACTCTTCATTGTGATCAATCTCAAACTATTTTCTTCTACTATTCTTATTGCCACCCTTGTTAGCTTTGTTATCTTTTCATATCAATTATATGAAAAAGAAAATTTAAATCGTAAACCATTTAAATCTTTAGCTCGACCTGTTGTAGTAAACATGATACCTTGTCTCTCTTGCTCTCCAATATTCATATGTTAAATTACTATAACACAAAAATCAAAGTACATTGTCAACAACTTTTTGTGCTTACACTAAAATCAATGCATATTGTTAATCCAATCACTTTAAAATTAATGTACCATCATATATCCAATTACATCAAATCATAAATCAACATATACATTGAAATCAATGCATTTAATACAAGCAATCAAATAAGATTAGAAAATAATTTCTACATTGAAATCAATGCACCTAATGCAAGCAATCAAATAAGATTAGAAACCAACATCTACACTGAAATCAATGCATTTACTCAAAGTAATAAAATAGGATTAGAAATCGCCATCTACACTGAAATCAATGCATTTAGTGCAAACAATCAAATAGGATTAGAAATAATATACATTGAAATGAATGCATCTAGTGCAAGCAATCAAATATAATTATAAATCGACGTCTAAATTGAAATCAACACATCCAGCGCAATCAATCAAATAGTATTAGAAATCACCACCTACACTGAAATTAATGCATCTAGTGTAAGTAATCAAATATCATTAGAAATAAATATCTACACTAAAATCGATGCATCTAGTGCAAATAATCAAATAGGATTATAAATCACCATCTCCACTTAAATCAATCCATCTAGTGCAAGAAATATTCTTCCCTCTCCACCCTCCATCCATATCTATATCCCCCTCCATCTCTTGTTTTTTGTCTCTCTATCTCACCCCCCTAAACACACACACTCTCGCACTCCATATATATCATTCTCTTTGTCAATCACCCCCTCTACCCATCTCTCTCTTCTTCCCTCTCTTCACCTATCATCTATATCTATATCTTTCCCTTCTCTCCCTCTCCCTCACTAATATCTCTCTTTCCTCCTTTTCCACACACACTCTCTCTCTCCATCTTCCTTATCACTCAATCTCTCTCTCTAGAAACAAACATCTACATTGAAATCAATTCATTTACTCAAATAAATCAAATAGGATTAGAAATCGCCATCTACACTAAAATCAATGCATTTAGGGCAAACAATCAAATTGGATTAGAAATCATCTACATTGAAATCAATTCATTTAGTGCAACTAATCAAATATAATTATAAATCGACATCTAAATTGAAATCAACACATTCAATGCGAGCAATGAAATTGTATTAGAAATCACCACCTACATTGAAATCAATACATCTAGTGCAAGTAATCAAATATCATTAGAAATAAATATCTACACTAAAATCGATGCATCTAGTGAAAATAATCAAATAGGATTAGAAATCACCATCTCCACTTATATAAATCCATCTAGTGCGAGAAATATGCCTCCCTCTCTCCACCCTCCATCCATATCTATATCCCCCTCCATCTATTCTTTTTTGTGTCTCTATCTCACCCCCCTAAACACACGCGCTCTTGCTCTCCATATATATCAATCTCTTTGTCAATCACCCCCTCTCCCCATCTCTCTCTTCTTCCCTCTCTTCACCTTCCATCTATATCTCTATCTTCCCCTTCTCTCCCTCTCCCCCACTAATATATCTCTTTCCTCCTTTTGTCCTCTCTCCCTCTCTCTCCATCTTCCTTATCACTCACTTTCTCTCTCTCTATAAACCAACTTCTACACTAAAATCAATGCATTTACTCAAAGAAATAAAATAGGATTAGAAATCGCCATCGACACTGAATTCAATGCATCTAGTGCAAACAATCAAACAATATTAGAAATCATCTACATTGAAATCAATTCATCTAGTGCAAGTAATCAAATATAATTATAAATTGACATCTAAATTAAAATCAACAAATTCAGTGCAAGCAATCAAATTGTATTAGAAATCACTATCTACACTGAAATCAATGCATCTAGTGCAAGTAATCAAATATCATTAGAAATAAATATCTAAACTAAAATCGATGCATGTAGTTCAAATAATAAAATAGGATTATAAATCACCATCTCCACTTATATCAATCCATCTAGTGTGAGAAATATTCTTCCCTCTCTCCACCCTCCATCCATATCTATATCCCCCTTCATCTCTTCTTTTTTGTCTCTCTATCTCACCCCACTAAACACACACACTCTCGCACTCCATATATATCAATCTCTTTGTCAATCGCCTCCTCTCCCTATCTCTCTCTTCTTCCCTCTCTTCACCTTCCATCTATATCTCTATCTTCTCCTTCTCTCCCGCTTTCCTGCTAATATCTCTCTTTCCTCCTTTTTTCCTCTCTCCCTCTCTCTCCATCTTCCTTATCACTCACTCTCTCTCTCTCTCTCTCCACCTTTCAATCTCTATGGCTTTCTTCTTACCTCTCTCTCCCTCCCCCTCCAATTCCATCTCTCTTTTCCTCCCTCTCTCCACTCTCTCACATCCTCTCTCTTCCTTCCTCTCTTTCCCTTTCTCTCCCATCTCTCTCTCCCTCTCTCTCTCTCTCTCTTCACCCACCAACTATGTTACTATATCCCTCCCTCTATCCTTATATCTCCTTCTCCCCCCCTTATCTCCATCTCTCCTTATTTGTCTCTTTATCTCAACCCCAAACATACATGCTCTCTCTCTGTCTCTCCCTTGTCACTCCTTCTCTCTCTCCACTTCTCACTCTCTATATGTCTTATTTCCTACATCTCTCACCCTCCAACTCCATCTCTCTATAGTTCCTTCTCTCCTCCTCTCTCTCAAGTCCTCTCTCTCTTCATTCCTCTATCTCTCTCTCTCCTAACTCCCTCTCTCTTCCCTGATCTCTCTCTCTCTCTCTCCCCCTCTCTCTTCCATCCAATAATCTCTCTTCCCCCCATCACTCTCCTCCTCTCTATCCCTTTCTCTCCTACCTCCCTCTCTCCTTTCCCTCCAATCCTCTCCCTCCCCTCATCACTCTCTCTCTCTCTCTAATCCTCTCTCTTCCCCCATCTCCCTTTCTCTCTCTCTCTCTCTTTCCGTCCCTCTCTCTCCAACTACATTACTATATCCCTCCCTCTCTCCTTCTCTCTTCTTCTCTCCCCCCTTCTTTCCATACATCTTACTTTGTCTCTTTATCTCTCTCTCCATCTCTCCCTTATCACTCTTTCTCTCTCTCTCTTTCTTCTTAGTTATGTAAGCTAATGAATATAAATATTTGTAAATATAAAGCAGATTATGGAGTAAATATGAAAAGAGGTTTTACTTACTTACCATACCTATGGTTTATTTATATTTTTATTTATTTACCATACCTATTTTATTTACTATGGTATTTGGCCCATAGGTTTGTTATATAATTAGATTTTTATTACCTTACTTCGAGCATGTTGAGGCCACTAACTTTGTATATGATGCAACCTGTTTTTTTATGATAAATAGAAAATAGTAAGGACCTACCAAATTCACCAATATATATATATATATATATATATATATATATATATATATAGTTATTTATTTACCTTACCTCTTTATACCACTTTTATATTTATTTATTTACCATACCTCTTTATACCTATTTTATATTTATTTATTTATCATGCCTCTTTATACCTCTTTTATATTTATTTATTTACCATACTTAATTTATAAATATGGTATTTGGCCCATGGTATCAATATTAATTTTTCCCATGGTATTGGTCCCATCAGATTCATCTATATAAAACCTCTTTTTTAAGTTTTTTTTCAAATATAAAAAGGTTTATGGAGTAAATATAAAAAGAATTTTTATTTATTTACCATACATCTATTTTATATATATATTTATTTATTTATGATAGCTCTGGAGTAAGTATAAAAATAGGTTTTATTTATTTACCATACCTCATGTTTATTTATATTTTTATTTATTTAAATTTTAAAATATTGCAACTTTGATGGGGAAATATTTATGTCTTTAAATATTTTAATTTATCCATAGAATATGGTTTTTCTTTATAAATATTCATTTTATAAATATTTAATTAAAAAAATATTAAAAGATTTTGGATTTTGATTGTTTGTGTTGAATTGACTCTTTTCCTTTAATTTAGGAAATGGTATTGACTTTAGTAAAGAGTAAAGATTTTTAAAATTTTACTTAATTTGGAAATTCAATGTGGTAAACAAGTATCACATACAGTGATAGGTTTAACATACCATGGTTTTTTGGCACAAAAGCACTGATTGAGACATTAATTTCACTATTCTCTTCTATGAACTTATTGAACTATACTCTATCTGAGTGGTGTCAAAGATATGTTTTGCATGTTATTCGTACTGACTTCGTGTTATTCTTTGTTGCATCACATCCCTTGCTTTTAGTTAAACATGTGAAATTTTCATCCAATATATATATATATATATATATATATATATATATATATATATATATATATATATATATATATCTTCTCCAAGTATATCTTTGTAGGGTTTCCTACAAATAAATTTCCAACAAGAAAGTTCATCATTTACATCTATTTCCATTCGAAATTTTCGATGCTTGTGAAAAGTTTTTCGTGAGGTCCCTAATGCTTGTGCCATATATTTTACTAAACAATTTTCTTTAGTACTTGATGAAACCACTGCCATTTATATTTGTCTACGTGCATCTAAATCACTTTTATTTCTAGATCTTACAATTATTTTATTTTATTTTATTTTATTTTTTTATTTTTTTATTTTATTTTTTTCTGAATAATTCTAATTTTATTTATATAACACATAAAAGTAAAAAACTGCCACTACTTCAGCTGAGTGAGCATGAAAGCTGGGCTTGATGGTCACAAAATGCATGCATCTGGACTTCCCTCAGAGGGGAAACCAATCCCTTAGAAGTTTGTCTTGCCACCCGCATAGGAGAAACCGGCATTATTTTTAGATAATTAAACAAAAATTGACATATGAAAAGGACAATCTACTCCTTCAGCAGAGGATAATTAAACATAAAAACAAAAATCAACCCATGAAACTTGGGCTGAAGAGTCGTGTTCCACCATAAGTTGCCTGGGTTACTTGTCATTGACTGGAGAGGGAGGTTCCTCGTCGATGCTACATCTGTATTCTTCGTTGCTGTCATCTTCATCTGCAGTGGGAGCACAGGTGGCTTTGTCAGTATTCTCTTTCTAGATCTTACAATTGACATTAGAGCATTATTTATATTTTTATCACATTTTCCTTCATTTTTTTATCTTTTGTTGATTTTCGAATACCCAATAAAGTTGTAGCTTCTTTTAATTTCTTTGATGTTAAGAGACTTTTTAAAATTTGGGCTTGAACTGCCACATTTTTATATTTGAAGAACATATCAATAATGCACTTAACATGATATTGTATAACATGGTCAGCTTTTTATCTCCATATGTGTCAGTGGCAACATTTTCTAACATCTCATCATCGATATTGATTTCATCTATACATATTAGAATTAAATGTACAAGATGAGTTTACATATCCATTAAATAATTAGATTAATAAATATGTATAACTTAAATAATACACATTCAATATATATATACATACCCGATGATTCAATTTCTTCACTTGAATTTCTTTCAACATTTTCAACATCTTCAATCATTGGTTCAATATCTCTTTCACTTTCTCTTTAAAAATTTTCTCTCTGATCATCAATGTTTTGAGGAATATCTCTCTCTTAACATTGCAAAATATTTTTCAAATTAGTTCATCAAATAAAAATTAAGTTTCACAATAAACTAGTTAAATTTTAAATATCATTTATAATATTTACATTTACATACCTGGTTCAACTTCTAGTTGAGATTGATTTTCCCTTTCAATATTTGAGCGTTCTTCTCTCTTCTTTTGTGATATTCTCTCCCCTGTTCTCTACGAACCTCAGGGTCTCTTGTTCGATCATATTTTCTCTTGAAATTCCTTTGATTTCCCATGATAATTTATTATAAAGCTCAAAAAAATCCTTCTGAATCCTGTAAAAAAAATCACTATCAAAATTTAGACAAAACCTCAATTCAAAAAAGCATCACAAAAGATTTAATTTAAAAAAACTCGCTTCAAAATTTTTTCACAAAAGACATAATTCAACCCAAAAGACTTACTTTAAAAATTTCGCCAAAAAAATATCTTTTAAAAATGAAATGAAGCTCAAAATATTTCCTTCCAAGTCTTGCAAAAAAATTTCACTTAAAAAATTAGACAAAAACTCACTTTAAAAAATCATTATAAAATATTTACTTCAACCCAAAACACTTACTCTAAAAAATTTCACTTTAAAAAATACCTCTAAAAAATATCCTTTGAAAATTAAGCCCAAAACAATTCCTTTGCAAATTCAACCCAATTGAAGAAATGTGTGAAAATAATGTTTCTGTTTTCGGCTATTTATATAGTTGCAAAATTTGTTTTTTTGGAGGGGCTTCATTGAATTTTCCAGATGACGTAATTTGCGAGCATAATTTTGGCCAAAATTTTATAAAAAGTTCAGTTGAAATTTTTTGTCGTTAAAACTAACGGGATGAAGCGGCAAAAAACAATCTGGCTGAACTATTACAAAAGTTCAGCTGAAATAAAACGTATGCAACTATGCTACATCTCGGCTCTAAACACATTTATTTAACTTTGGAATGATTAAACTCCATCAAAATTTATGAATTAACTTTCGGAACCAAGACAAGCATTTGCAGAATTCAATCTACTTTCACGAAATATAACTTTTATGGAATACCATAGATATTTACTAGTTTTAATTAATTTTTAATAAAATGGGTCCAAACAATTTCTAAAGGTCATTATGATTCAGTGAAATTAAAATTATGTATCTTCCAAAATACACTGTAAAAAAAATTGAAAAATTTATGATGCATTGCATTGGCTCGTCTTCTGTCATGGGTAGTTTTTATATTTTTAGTTTATAACTAATATGTTGAGAAACTTCACACAGGCTGAAACATATTTAAAATATGAAGTTTTTTCATATTGGTTTAGCTCAAAAAATTCAAGTAATTATGATATGCATCAGTTGGTTTCGAAAATATAACGATATCGAAGTAGACTTTGTCTATATTGTTGTAACACAATTTTTTTCTCAAAAGCACAGTTTTCAAAGAATACACCAACGCGTTTCAACATGACTTTTATGAATCATTTGATTGTTAAAGAACACACACTCAAAGAATTGTTAAGTTGACATATCAAATGTGAATAAAAATATTCCCAAAATTAAGTAATAGAAAAATAATACAATTTTCGACAAGTTTTATTTTTATCGTAAAATGAAATTCTAAACAGAAAAAATTGTTTTGACTTGCAAAAAGTTGAAGAACTTCTAAAAATGATATTTTTTCTCAAAAAACGGAAATTTTTTTAACCCAACTTCACATTTTCACCTGTTGCTCATAATCCTAAAATAATGTCTCCAATAGCTCCAGAATAGTAAAAAACCCCTAGTTGGGCTCTTTCTACACTTAAAAAGGTAAAATATTGACTGAGTTATGTTCCATAGTATTTTTTCTCCTAATTATCCTACAATTCGCGCTCCTCCGCAATCTTTTCTACAATTTCCTCCTTTTGCGGCCAAGTTGAGCGACAAATTCGCCTCGACCCGAGGAGATTCTCACTGCACTTGGTGCAAATTATCACCTCCTTAAATTGAATTGGTCGGCCTTTAACTGCGTAAAAATACACCACTTTGCACGTTATAGGTAGTTGATTTCGAATTTTGTTTTAACAATGATTTTATTGACCCGACTCTTGACTGTGGGTTGCTTTTTTTTATGATGTGGTTGAGTTTGCGGGAACCCTACCCTAGGCAGGTTCCACTCCCCTCTACTTACCCTAATCGTGGCATCAAAAGGTGTGTTCAATTGTCGCATATACTATGGAGTTTCCCATCAGGTTAACACAACCCAAACTACGCCAATACAACTGTGATCGTTTCACAAACTCATGGAATTAACGGTTGTAGACTGTGGCATATGCCCTTGCAGAACCTTAAATGTCGGCATCCAACCATCATATACTCCACACTTTGGCTTAAAATTTAACACAAGGTTTTGTTGTATGATATGCATTATATGCACTATCAGCTTAAATGATTCCATAATTTTGTTAACGCAATATATATAGAGTTGGGGCCATATAATTTCCACTGCCAATAACACATGGTTTACGACTTTGGATATGGTGCATGTAATATATTTGGCACTGGGGTTAACCTTAAACCCCTGTCTGCTGCCATGTGGTGTGGTTGGTGGACCGGGGGTTAGGGGTTAACCTCGGTCCCCACCTTTGATACCTCCGCTATAAAAGTTCAAATACAATATGCGAAGTATACATACTAAGAACCAACATAACAGGGCCGACGGAAGGCTTGGGTGGTATGCATGAGGTCTCGTGTTCGAACATGTGGAGGAAAATCGACCTCATACAAAATTTTTAACTAAAGAGTGGAGGCAATGTGGCAGCCACCGATTGGTCCACATGGCACTCCCTCATTGGGCCACCTCTAAAAACCATTTTCCAATAAAAAAACACCTAATATTGACCAATAAGAATGAGACAAGTGGAAGTCAACTACTATTCCACAAAATACAAAGTCAAACCTAGTGAATTTCCCTATCAGCATACGAATGTACCTGCAACCCTTTCCCCAAAATTTTAAGTTGTTTCCCAAATTGATTAGAGCATGATATCTAGAGCATATGATATTGGATTTGAGTGAAATGACTTGTGTTGGATTCAAGGTGGTGATATCTTCTCTTTGGGGTTGGTTTTGAGCCAATATAAGAACTTTGAATTTTGAGCATTAAACTAATCCACCGGATCACTCAAGATGCGGGAATAAAAATATATTTGAACATAAGAAGGTGGATATTAGACATATTGTATTGAGGATCACAACATACTTTTCTGAGATTGGACCCAAGTAATGTGATATCAAACAAAGACATATTATCAAAAAAGGATGTGTGGTAAAAGTTCCCAGTGGACTTTTTTGATGGTGCATGTAACAACAATCATTGTGGATGCAAAGCCCTCATTGTTAGGGAACCCAGACATTACCTTAATTTTTTATGGGAGGGACGCAAGAGCACGAACAATCAGTCATAAATTACTGCTCTTTGGGGTATCCTTTTCTTAGCACAATGGCTTAATATCAAAGACATACATGTATTTGGGAATTCAAAACGTTGCATTGATTAGATCAAAGGGCTCATCTGCTTTCAACCTTTTTTGATGTCCCACTATATAAAGTGCATACATTCTCTAGAGCATTCTTTTCTACACATCTCTTATAAACACATATACTGGGAACAAAACATCATTGTTGATAACAAGCCCATAGGTCAAATACCATAGTAAATGAAAGAGGTATGGTAAATAAATGAAAATATAAATAAACTAGAGGTATGGCAATTAAGTAAAACCTCTTTTCATATTTACTCCATAATCTGCTTTATATTTACGAATATTTATGTTCATTATTTTACATAACTAAGAAGAAATACAGAGAGAGAGAGAGAGAGTGAGAGTGAGTGATAAGGGAGAGATGGAGAGAGAGATAAAGAGACAAAGTAAGATGTATGGAAGGGGGGAGAGAAGAAGAGAGAGAGAGAGAGGGAGGGATGTAGTAATGTAGTTGGAGAGAGAGGGATGGAAAGAGAGAGAGAAATAAAGGGAGATGGGGGAAGAGAGAGGAGTAGAGAGAGAGAGAGAGAGAGAGAGAGAGATGGGGGAAGAGAGAGGATTGGAGGGAAAAGAGAGGAGGTAAGAGAGAAAGGGAGAGAGACGAAGGATGAGTGAGAGGAGGAGAGTGATGGGGGAAGAGAGAGTATTGGATGGAAGAGAGAGAGAGAGAGAGAGAGAGAGAGAGAGAGAGAGAGATCCACAGGGGCTTCACTCAATTAACCTCTAGCATATCACGTGCGATCATAGAATATTAAACAATACCCTTAATTTGAGTACATATTGGAAATTACCTCTAAAAATCACATTATTTAACCCCCTCCCAAAATAAACCCAATACACCTTCCAAATTTAAAAAGCTCATAATTTCACTATATATTTTAGGTATCCATTTTTTCATTAAAATTTTTTATGCCCCTTTATATTTTTTCATTAACTTTGGGCTCCATTTTTTACACTTTCCAATATAGAAACCCTTTACCCCTATATATCCACCAATATATAATGTTATTTTTTCCTCATTACATATCCCCCAATATGAACCCACGTGGTATGGTATTGCTCCCGCATTGAAGCCCCTGTGGAGAGATCAGGGAAGAGAGAGGGAGTTAGGAGAGAGAGAGAGAGAGGGAGGAAGAGGGAGAGAGGACTTGAGAGAGCAGAGGAGAGAAGGATCGATAGAGAGATGGAGTTGGAGGGAGAGAGATGTAGGAAATAAGAAATATAGAGAGTGACAATAGGAGAGAGAGAAGGAGTGACAAGGGAGAGATAGAGAGAGAACGTGTATGTTTGGGGCTGGGATAAAGAGACAAATAAGGAGAGATGGAGATAAGGGTGGGAGAAGGAGAGAGGGAGGGATATAGTAACATAGTTGGTGGGTGAAGAGAGAGAGAGAGAGAGGGAGAGATAGATGGGAAAGACAGGGAAAGAGATGAATGAAGAGAGAGGATGTGAGAGAGTGGAGAGAGGGAGGAAAAGAGAGATGGACTTGGAGGGGGAGGGAGAGGGAGGTAAGAAGAAAGACATATAAAGATAAAGGTGGAGAGAGAGAGAGAGAGAGTCAGTGATAAGGAAGATGGAGAGAGAGGGAGAGAGGAAAAAAGGAGGAAAGATAGATATTAGCAGGGGAGAGGGAGAGAAGGGGAAGATAGAGATATAGATGGAAGGTGAAGAGCGGGAAGAAGAGAGAGATGGCGGGAGGAGGGGATTGACAAAGAGATTGATATAAATGGAGTGCGAGAGTTTGTGTGTTTAGGGGGGTGAGATAAAGAGACAGAGAAGAAGAGATGGAGGGGGATATAGATATGGATGGAGGGTGGAGAGAGGGAAGAATATTTCTCACAACAGATGGATTGATATAAGTGGAGATGGTGATTTATAATCCTATTTGATTATTTGCACTATATGCATCTATTTTAGTGAAGATATTTATTTCTAATGATATTTGATTACTTGCACTAGATGCATTGATTTCAATGTAGGTGGTGATTTCTAATACAATTTGATTGCTTGCACTGAATTTGTTGATTTCAATTTAGATGTCGATTTATAATGATATTTGATTACTTGCACTAGATGAATTTATTTCAATGTATAAGATTTCTAATCCTATTTGATTACTTTCACTAAATGCATTGATTTCAGTGTAGATGGCGATTTCTAATCCTATTTTATTTCTTTGAGTAAATGCATTGATTTTAGTGTAGATATTGGTTTCTAGAGAGAGAGAGAGAGGGTGATAAGGAAGATGGAGAGAGAGGGAGAGAGGAAAAAAGGAGGAAAGAGAGATATTAGTGGGGGAGAGGGAGAGAAGGGGAAGATAGGGATATAGATGGAAGTTGAAGAGAGTGAAGAAGAGAGAGATGGGGAGAGGGGGTGATTGACAAAGAGATTGATATATATGGAGTGCGAGAGCGCGTGTGTTTAGGGGGGTGAGATAGAGAGACAAAAAAGAATAGATGGAGAGGGATATAGATATGGATGGAGCGTGGAGAGACGAAGGAATATTTCTCGCACTAGATGGATTGATATAAGTGGAGATGGAGATTTCCAATCCTATTTGATTATTTGCACTAGATGCATCGATTTTAGTGTAGATATTTATTTCTAATGATATTTGATTACTTGCACTATATGCATTGATATTAGTGTAGGTGGTGATTTATAATAAAATTTGATTGCTTGCATAGAATGTGTTGATTTCAATTTAGATGTTGATTTATAATTATATTTGATTACTTGCACTAGATGAATTGATTTCAATGTATATGATTTCTAATCCTATTTGATTGTTTGCACTAAATGCATTGATTTTAGTGTAGATGGCGATTTCTAATCCTATTTGATTTCTTTGAGTAAATGAATTGATTTCAGTGTAGATGTTGGTTTCTAGAGAGAGAGAGTGAGTGATAAGGAAGATGGAGAGAGAGAGAGAGAGAGAGAGAGGACAAAAGGAGGAAAGAGATATATTAGCGGGGGAGAGAGAGAAGGGGAAGATAGAGATATAGATGGAAGGTGAAGAGAGGGAAGAAGAGAGAGAGGGGGAGAGGGGGTGATTGACAAAGAGAATGATATATATGGAGTGCAAGAGCGTGTGTGTTTATGGGGGTGAGGTAGAGAGAAAAAAGACAAGAGATGGAGGGGGATATAGATATGGATGGAGGGTGGAGAGAGGGAAGAATATTTCTTGCACTAGATGGATTGATTTAAGTGGAGATGGTGGTTTATAATACTATTTGATTATTTGCACTAGATGGATCGATTTTAGTGTAGATATTTATTTCTAATGATATTTGATTACTTGCACTAGATGCATTGATTTCAGTGTAGGTGGTGATTTCTAATACTATTTGATTGATTGCAATGGATGTGTTGACTTCAATTTAGACGTCGATTTATAATTATATTTGATTGCTTGCACTAGATGCATTAATTTCAATGTAGATTATTTCTAATCCTATTTCATTGTTTGCACTAAATGCATTGATTTTAGTGTAGATGGTGATTTCTAATCCTATTTGATTGCTTTGAGTAAATGCATTGATTTCAGTGCAGATGTTGGTTTCTAATCTTATTTGATTGTTTGCATTAGGTGCATTGATTTCAATGTAGAATTTATTTTCTAATCTTATTTGATTGCTTGCATTAAATGCATTGATTTCAATGTATATGTTGATTTATGATTTTATGTAATTAGATATATGATGGTACATTAATTTTAAAGTGATTGGATTAACAATATGCATCGATTTTAGTGTAAGAACAAAATGTTATTGACAATGTACATTGATTTTTGTGCTATAGTAATTTAGCCTATTAATATTGGAGAGCAAGAGAGACAAGTTATCATGTTTACTACAACAACTTGAGCTAAAGATTTAAATGGTTTATGATTTAAATTTTCCTTTTCATATAATCGATATGAAAAGATAACAAAACTAACAAGGGTGGCAATAAGAATAGTAGAAGAAAATAGTTTGAGATTGATCACTATTTGTAACATGAGTACATTCTTATTATTCACATTTTCTATTTTTCAACACTATTATTGTCACTTTGAATTAAAAGAAAAATATTTCATCATTTTTCATCATTATAGTTATTAACAATATTTATCATCTCAACGATCTGAGGTAACTAATAAAAATTAAAATTAAAATGACCAAGTTAATCTCATAAATATTTAGCATATTTAAAATTATTATATTAATATTTGATATATTTACATATTATTGATAAAATTAATCATATCTTCAATATATTTTCCTTGGCAACACGTGACTGAAACCAGCCTAGATCCATCTTAACTCTGGATCTATCAAGCGCTGAGAGGGATCAAATATCTCGAGGTGCAAACCTTTCCTCAAGTTTTGCACTCAAAAAATAGGTTTGAACCTCGAGAGATTTGATCCCTCTCAGCCCTTGATAGATATGGAGTTAAGATGGATCTAGGCTGGTAATTATTCTGGTTGAATGGATATGTGACAGTATGCTCAAGTGGTTCACCCCTGTGTTTTTGTTATTTTTGTGTTAGGAATAACAACAAACGGACACGTATCTCTCACCTCACAGGGATTGACATTTGCCGCGTGCACCTAGGAAAGAAAAAAGATTGGAGAAGTTACAAATGCAAAAATTTGGATCGTAATATAAAACCACTGTTGGTGCGTAAGGTATAAATCAACACAAATCCACTAGCAGTCTAGCTCAGGAAGGAATGCCGAACGGAATGTCATAAAACCAATATATATCTTAGCTAGTGTTGAGAGATCAAATTCAAATATATTGAGGTGAAAATATTTTTAAAAATGAAAAGAGAGATTTGATTTGTATGATGCTTTAAAATAGTTTTAAATTAATTTAATTATAATTATAATTATTAATTTTATTTTTATATAATTTAATTTAATTATTAATTTTATTTTTATATAATCTAATTTAATTAAAATGTATGATTAATAATTTTAACTTAGTTACACGGGAACTGCTTTGGACATATAGGGAACCCATTCTGGTAGTTCTTACATTTTTGAGAGTTTCGGAATGGGATCAGGGTTGGAATTTAGATTTCTCTTTCCCATCATACAATTTCGTTTTGACGTTTTGGGTCCTTATGCTTCTCGTCAAGAAACTTTATGTTTAAAAGTTTTCTCTTAAAAAGTGATTTTCTGCGCTGCTAAATTTACGAATGCATAAAAAATATACTAGTTTGAACATGTGACAACACATGGTCTTAACCAATAACCCACTCAAAGTGTATATTGGTCACAAATAAATTATTCTCCTAAATATTAATAATTCATGTGAGATTCTTTTCATTTGTTTGATACCATTTCTAGCATATTTGTATATTTGTAAAATACCATTTCTTTCGGCTGGGAAAAGAAAACATCCTTCTTATTTAACAATGTCCCTAATTTGCTAGGAAATAGATGCTTTAGCTTCCCATGGTATTTCAACATTGTTTTTGGATCATTTAATTAGAGAAATTATTAGAATAATGTTCATATTAGTGAGTGGGAATGGCCTCTCCTGAAAATATCTTTGTTGAAAGACGATCCATTGGTAGAACAAAAATGACAGAACAAACAAGATATCATGAAACAATTATAAAAATATTAAACATATGGAAAGTTGTGGATATTAATAAGAAAATATTAAAATTATTCCACCACTTGTATAGGTTTAGATGCATGGTCACTCCAAGGATAATATATAATCGACTATGCGTTAATTTAGAACTAATAAATTTGGAGGCTAGAGCTAATTTGCAATCTACTTAATGAAATCAAAAAATTAAAAGCTCGCAGCAACTCGGGTCTTAAGAAAAAAACTCAATACTTAACTTGGTATCCTCGGAGCCAATCTTCAGCTGGGCGTAAGCCTGGATGGGCATATGCACCTACCCACTCAATTGTAGCAAATCAATCCAACTCCCATCTCTATAGCCTCGGCCATAAGACGAGGCCATCAGATCCACCCCCTTCCTTGACAATTATTGCAAGCACCCTAAACAAAGCATCTTGAGCAGCAGAAAGAGAATGATTTCCATCCACTAATACTACATAATCATCTTCATTATCACGATCCATTTTCCGTTCTTTTGGTGACCTCAAAATGAAAGATGAGAGTGAAATCTCTTACTCTTCTTTGTGTTTTCTTTTTAATTTGGTACTTTGGCTTTAAACATACTGCCCAACTACCAAAATAATCTCAATATGTTTATTGGAAAGGGAATTGAAATAGGGAATGTCAATGGATGGGAAGGGCCGAATCTGAGAGAAATGATCTTGTTATGCTCAGGCCATGAACATAAATGTGACAGTCTGGCCGGGTGTAAAGTGTTGGAGTGGATTGTGAGTGAATAAACGTGATAATGAGGGAGGAGTTTCATAAGTTGCTGCGTGTGTCAATTTTTTATTTTTTATTTTCTAAGATTGAATTTGTTAATTTTTTATTTTTTTCTTTTCTTTTTTCTGAGATTGAATTAGTTTATTGGGTATATTTGGGAAATTGGAAATAATTTTATAGATGCCGCAAGACTCCTGCTTTGTCTATATTTCACAAAGAACTGACCAATGCGTTAGCAATTCACGGATGGTTGGTGACGGAATCAGAAATTGGACTCATGATTTGTATATATTTCATACATAACTGACCAATGTGTTAGCAATTCAAGAATGGTAGGTGCCCGAATTAGGAAATTGGCTTCAGTTTCATTTTTGGATTTAAATCCAGCTGGGGTGTGCAGTGATGTATTTTATCTGTAAATGGTTGCGGAAATAAATATCCATTCTAATTTCAGAATATCAATAATGATCAATTTCCACTGAGCCACATACTCAACCCAATCACTGACTGATATTTTTAAATGCAAAGAAAGGTAACTTTCCCTTATAGCTTTTAGTCCAGCGGCGAATCCATTGTGGTTGCAGAGTCAAGACTTACAGTTGCCTAGTTCAGTGAGGAGTCAACTGGAAAAATAATACTGGTAAATGAAAAATAAGTGGGCATAAGAACGTTTTCTAAAAAAAAATTAAAATGTCAAAAATACTTGTTCCATCCCTCCAAGCATGTCACAGAAAACGGTAATCCACAAATTTTAACAGTCAAATACGGTCAAAATTCCCTATGACAGGCAAAATGACCATCAAACTCCATCCCTAAATGGGAGTGAAACGTTTCACTTTCCCAAGAAATGGTGAGGGGAGTGAGGGCAAGTTTCTGGCCTATGAAAGACATTGAATGGGGAACGTGGGAGCCGTTTTTTTAGCGTTTCCAGCTGTGGGAGTCGATAAAGCATAGTACAGCATGTTGCATCTGGTAAAGAAAGTTTTGAGTGAATGTAAGATGAGAGTAAGTTTTGTAAGAGTATTTTTGGCCAAAATCATGTGAGTATAGATTAGATTTAGCTAGAAACAAGGAACAAAACTTGGAAAGAAAAAAGAAAGAAAATTAATATAGAAATAAATTAATGAATTCTTTTCATGCACAAGAGAAGAAAATTATGAGAGAATTCAATGCAATCACTACTGAATCTACAGAGATGTGAAAATGCGCTTAAAAAACCTACCATCTAGTCTTAGTTAAGTGGTCATGCAACCATCAGTTAAGTGTCTCATGCAACTAGAGATACTCCTAATTAATTAACCATGTATTGTAGTGATCAGTTATCTTTATAATGCAAGTGGAGATTATTATAACTCATGCACGCACTTGTGGAGTGCCCTTTTGGTGATGATAATGGAGTTTCCATGCATAACTCCACTCAGTAGTCTAGCTCAATTACAATTAAGTGTATGATATCTCCAATAAAAAGAATTGACACCAGCATATTCCAGTTAATAGCGTAGAAGATGAAATGATCATGTTGTGATACCATTAATGAAATACAACCTTAATATTATTGATCCGGAATTATGCAGGAACGCAACAAAATACAGAAATAACCATAAACATAGAGATGCAGCGGAAATAATTCTTCATTTCATTAATATCAAATAACAGAAATATGCTTATAGACATAAGGGAAATAAAATAGCTAGGGTGCTGGTAGCGAATCTATGACAAGAGATGTGGTGGCTACAGACCTCTGAACTGTGTTACAATGAGGCTCGAGGGTCTATTTATTATTGAGAAAACAATGGAGAACTCTAAATGTCCAAAAATCTAACCCTAGGAGATGAAGAGCCAAAACTATGGGCCCCGTTTGAGTAAATTGGTGTTTCAACTTCCCGGGGTCGTAACTTTGGCATACTATCTCCGTTTGATGCGCATGATACATCTTTAGAAATATCTATCCGAGGAATACAATTGTTGTCGCGAATATCAATACTGGAACGAAATCATATTTTTCGGAGGTGCGATGCCCAAAAAACGTTGTTTAGGGCCTCAAAATAGCTTCGGAAGTTCAGGACCCAAAAAAATGCTAAAAATAATAAGTTGTGCTACAACTTAAAAACTGAAAGAACTGATGGTGGGGGTTCAAATGGAATAGGTGGGTGGCCACCAATATCCACCTGGATCATTAAGGCCCCAAAACAGCTCTGGGAGTGCAAGACCCGAAAACCTACTAAAAATAATAAGTTTTTCTAAATGTGAAAAGCTGCAAGAATTGATGGTGCGGGTCCAAATAGAATAGGTGGGTTGCCACTGATATCCACCTGGATCAATTATATTGTTGCAACACTGTTGTTATGTTGTTCCAACGATTTAAAAAAACCATAAATTTTAAATTTGTAAATTACAAAACCATAATACTTTAATCCATATATCTAAGATACCCATCAACCTATTGTTTATCTATCAAACAACCATATAAACTAAAAACATTATATTAAATTAATAATTAATTTTCATCTTTCTTAATAATAATAACTCTTTTTATTTTTTCTAATTATTTTAAGTAATATAGAACCATAGCCAAATGATTACATCTTACCTCTTCATAAATAAATTTGATCACATTGCAATAATTAACAAGGCTACAAGTAGCGACTACCTGCCCCTTAATGTAAATATAGAAATGTTACAATTTGAGTTTGAGTATGTTTATGAGTAATTGTTTTCAGTGCCTTGTTAATTCACTTAGTACGAACATATGGATAACACTTTAAAATTGAAATCTATCATGTTTAAAATGCTCAATCATAGATTAACTAATTATAAATATATTATAGTTAAAAAATAAGTTTTTTTATTTACGTTAATTATAATTTAATACTTAATATATATATATATATATATATATATATATAGTAGATATTTATTTTGTTCAATCTCCACTTCTCTTTAAATTATTTGTGCTAATAGTTTTGTTTATTTATTATTTTATACTATTAAATATTGAACCTACAATTGCAAAATACTCTTAATTTATATAATTTTTATTAATGTAAAATTAGTAAATTATGATAAATAACTATAATAAATTATTTTTTGAAATAAGTTTCCACTTAAATTATTATTATCAATAATTTTTTGTATAATATTTAGGTATGATGAAGTTCTTATAAATTTAATTTGCATAATATTAATACATCTTCTATACTATAATTTTATTTTTAAATAAATATTTTATTTTATTTTTAATTCTTGTTACTTAGTTTAATTTAATTACTAATTTATTTTGTATTGTTATTATGTAATTAGTATTGGTTAAATGTAATTAATATTTAACTTGTTTATTTATTTCAACTCAGCCATGTTCTAAAAAAATATTTTAAAAAAAATACATGTATTTATGAATTTAAAAAAAATGTACAATTAAGTAAAAGTAAGTTAATTATATAGTATATAAATTTTATTTTATTTTATTTTAAGAATGAGCTAAAATATAATGTAAAGTCATTTTAATACAATTCACATTTAAAAAAAATATTAATTATAAAAATAATTAATATATGCATTAAATAATATTATTAACCATGGGAAATTTAAGCTAAAATTATTATGGAAAAATATGAATTGTAAATAGCTTTTTGTTACTCTACACCATGAGCTAATATTATATAGACAAAAATTTATGCTATACTAGAACTAAAATTCAGTAATATATTTGCTATTTAGTAATAAGCATATAAGTCAAATGTAAGGATTGTTGTGTTTTTGCTTGGCAAAATTGCTTTGTTGATTGTAAATTTAAAAATGACATATAGAGTTTTCATATCTCACTTAGGAAAAAAAAATACACTAAAATTTCTAGTTTTAGGATCTAATTATTGTAATGTGGTATTAGTTAAAAAATTGAGTAATAGATTTTAGTGTTGAGTTTATAAATTTTTTAATCAATAAAATTAAAAAAATATATAAAAAGGAATTAAATTTTATATTAAAAATTTTGTTTTTGTTGAAATATATATATGAATAATTTTCATATATATATATATATATATATATATATATATATATATATATAATAATTAAATAAAATTGTTATATATCTATATAAAAAAGAGTAAACCTTTAACTATCTCACACTTACACAACACTCGAATTGGTTTGAACAAAGTAATGAATGAGAATGTTACCATTCCGTGGACGAGGAGTTACCATCCAACCAAATTTCTATTTGTCCGTACTCGTATACCATTTAGCAATAACTTAAAATCTGCACTGAAATGTCTATCATTTAACTGCATATTTGGTTTGTTATAATTGGTTTTTAGTTAAAATGTACTAATATTCCCAAAAATAATTAAATACTATATAAATATTGAACATACAATATATCATACACTTTTTACATATAATATATCTATTTAATTACTTAATTTAAAAATATTTTTTAATAATTCTCTAATTTAATTTACTTTATATGAGTAAAGAAGAAAAAAATATTTTTGTTGTTGTTGTTGCTTACAAATTTCTTTTTTGTAAAAAAAAAAAAAAAAAAAACATAAAATGATTCTATAAATAGAAGATGTTTGATCTAAGATAATTACATAGCTTTCTATTTATTAAAATTAGATATATAAATAACCTTTGAAATCACAATTTGTATTACTTAAATTATCATTTAAAAAATTAATTGTCATCTATAAATGTTAAGATTCCACATTCAAATTTAATTTAAAGTAAATTCTTGTTTTAAAAATTGTAGAAATGAGAGAGTCAAAGTATTTGTTAAATGAGTGCCAAACCAATCAATTCTCTGTGGACCATATATAATAAATGGTTTGTGACTTTTCTCTACATAATTTGAGAAAACCTTAAATTTGTAGAAGTACTATAGCTAATTTAGATAGGTAGGGTGGCCCACTTACATGCATATCAAACTAAGTAATACAACCAGTGGCCCACTTGTAATGGAAAAAAATAAAGTTTTATGGTTAATATAGTAATATAGGTACTTTTGATGGGTTATTTTTAGAATTATTTATGATTTTTATCTTCACATTTTATAGTTAAGGAAAAGATTAATATTAATGTGTAATAAGGTGTTAATGTTTAAATCATAATTTTATTAATAAAATATGGTTAGTTTTATAAAAAAAATTAAAAGATTTGAATTTGGATTAAATGCACTTGTTTAATTCTTAAATACCATTAAAAATTTTAACTTTTACACCATTAATTATTTTCTAAATTCCATTAAAAAAATGAGTAGCTTTTCTTTTTATGTTGGACCCTGTAGGTGGAGTCTCTCCCAGGAGAATGTTGGGAGTTCGTATGAAATAAACGTAATGTATATAAAATCTTTTCAAAATGAAAACAAAACTATTAAATGTGTCACAGCACATATGAACTAAAACTATATAATAAAAATAAAATAAAACTAAAACTAATGTTAAGCCTGTCGGGCCCACTTTACATTTTTATATGTTTATATAATATATGTTAAAACATATGTTTATACAATAAAACATATATAACTTAAAACTCATTCATCGGGCGTTGTTAAAACATATCAAACGAAACCTTATCAAACCTTAACATTTGACCTGGTGGAGCCCACTAGAACTCAACGAAGATTAAACCAAATCACAACGCGAAATTACGTTACAAACTTGTTGACGTCATAGAAATTTTTGTGCGCGCGATGAGAAATTAAATCTTCCCTTTAAACCATATCGGATCCAGTTTGGGCCTGCTGACATGAGCGGCTTTTGTGACACGAAAATGTTTATGAACTGCGCCATATAACATTTCATGTCCGGAACTTCAATCTGCGGATGGGCCAACAAATAACGTGAGCCAATCTCTACACTTCCATGTGCAGCTCCGTCACGTGGTCCGGATCTTTCGATATTAAATCGACTTGGTACGCAGTACCACTACCGAAAGCTAGAGGAGATGCAACTTGAATTGGAGGCACTTAATAGATTAATTAAATAAAAAGGAGATGTTAGTTACAGTGGCTTTAATCGTGAAAAAAACTTCTACTTGATGCGGTGAGGGCTAGCAGCTCGAAATACCCAGAATCTTTATACTCACGTGCATATAAGAATGCATCTCAGCATTTACTCAAATCAAAACCTCAATCAATGGCAAATTCACACCTTTCCCATTTCAACATGCGGAAGCTTTCCAATATATGGTTCAAAATCATTCAATACCATCTCATATATTATCAATCTTGATCCACTCACCTTCAAGCAATTTCATAACTTTTGAAACTTCAAACAATATTCAAATGCTTTCTTAAACCATATCAATGCCAACATTCACATGGGCTTATACACATCATCTCAAAATTTCAATCTGCATTTCCAATTCAAACTTACATGCTTTCATACCAAATAAACATCATTCAAACCAAATCTTGTACATGCGCCTTCAAGATTAGATTTAAAGAACAATCAAACAAATGCGCCCATGTTTTATTTCAACTTGACATTGTTTATTGCAAATATCATCAACTGAAAAATACATAGTCATTTCCCAGTTCCACTCACACAACGCATTTCATGTAAGACCCTTTCCAGAGTCTCAATAACAGACTTTCACTAAAATCCGGTTTTCCATTCATATGTTCTTAATATTGTATTTAAAAAACCAGAACAATGTACCTGTACTTACCAGTTCTGCGTCCATTCATTCCAGCGCTCTTACTCCTCCACGATCATGAACTGATTTCAACGTAGCCTCATACATCTTCAATTTATTCATTTAAATTAACAATGATGCTGGCTCATACGGTTGGAATCGATATCAATACCAACCATTCTACCTC
Source organism: Pinus albicaulis (assembly GCA_034641835.2). Lineage (NCBI taxonomy): Eukaryota > Viridiplantae > Streptophyta > Pinopsida > Pinales > Pinaceae > Pinus > Pinus albicaulis. Next base: position 1,845,900,159 of record CM076578.1, on the reverse strand, counting down.
TGTTCCAATTTCTCTTACTACAGAACAGATATACAAAGCCCTCAATCTACTTTCTTTTCCGGTGCTGTCCCATAAGCACTCTATATACGTTGGTCAGTTACGCTCATCGACTCGAATTTCTACTTTACTGCACCCACTTATCCAGATGAGAATGACTCCAGCAACAATGTTCTGCAACTAATAAAGATTTATGCCGCTATTCACAATTCAATTTTCAACGTTCCACAATTCTTGTAATGCAGTTCTTCGCACCAGAATTATTTCCCACGCTCGTCCTTTACTCCTGCGCTGCAACTGGAACACACAATTTAAAAGCGACTCTAGTTGAAAACAGAGTTAAGAAATAACAATTCTGCGCCATCGCTTTTCAAGTTTACTACTTATTCCACATCCACGTTAATATCATTTGGGCAATTAAAACAATTCACCTGCATTAAGAACTGGACCAACGAATAGGTTAACCCTCTGCACCATTCGAAAGTCTGAAATGTCATCCACGAATTTACCTTTTAATCGATCTCACAACAGCATCATATCGTCTTCAGTTGCTTTCAAGAAATATTAGAATTTGTTCCAGCTGACATCGTTCTAACAAACGATGTGTTCAAAGAATCTTGACCTGCAAAAGATGCTAATCATTTAATCTTTTTAATGTTAAACAAACTTTAATAATTGAAGCGTTTTCCAATAATTAAAACCTCCTCACAAAGTGACTATCACAATTAATCGCATTATAACTCCCCGGATCGATTTTCATATACATTGTCGAATATTAAAATTAAATGAGACTGCTCATCATACCCTATTTTCATACGCTTTCACGAATTCAATATACATTTGTTCAATGCTGCAGATATTCATATATATATATATATAATCACAATGCTATACAAACAAGAAATCGCAAAATCCAAACCGGTATTAAAATCTTGAGACCACGAACTTCGCAATTCCAATCACCGAAAATAAACACAAATCCACCAATGTAAAGCCTAAACACACTTATCATATAAAAATATTTACAACAATTCTTATTTGGCTCATATCTCAGACATATGGCTTCTTAAAAATCGCCAAAAGTATTTATACTGGGTCGCTCAAAACCTCTCACTCTCTACTCACACTCACAATCTCAATGTATTTTTCTCTCAAAACCCCCTCCTATTTATACAATTTTAAAAATGATCTAATTAAATGCTCAATCCCCTTAATATCTCAACACCACTAGAATATCTCAACAAATCCTATTATCTAGAATCTTATCCCTTCATATCCTTAACTAACCAATTCTCTTATATCCTTTTATTAAATAAAAGGATATTTACAAAATCTTCACTTCCTCCTATTTTATAACAAATTAATTAATAAAATATTAAAATTGTCACACCCCCTTTTCTAACATATTTACAAATAAAAAATGCCCTTGATGCTCCTGCATCAGACTCCCCATGTAAGAAAATTCATGACCACTCGGTCATAAGTCTGGATAATTATTTCCTCCTGGATCCCAAATTTTATTTTGTAATCTTTCCTTGCTTGTCAATTGCTTTATTGCTGTTGTTATCTGCTGTTGTCCTCCAAGTTTCCATATTTTGTGCTGTAATGCTCCACTTGCTCTGCTCTTGCAATATTTCGCTGTCTTTCTCTTGTTGTCTTTCCTTTTCTTTCTTGCTACTATCTTTCTCTGAGACATGTTCATCATTAACCTCCTTATCAACTCAATTTCTCTGTCCAGTATATCCTCTGTCTGCTGATTATTTCCAGCATCTTCAATAAAACATGTTGCTCTAGCTGTCACTATGGATGTTTCTCCACATGTTGCGGCCTCCCAAACTTCCTGTCCCTCTGCAACATTCCTTTGCTCATCATCTGCAATTTCATCTGCAACTTTTTTCTCTGGTTCAAATGTCTCCAGCAAACATTTCAGCATTTCATCAACATGCTGCAAATTAACTCCAGCATAATCTCCATCTTTCCCTTCGACAATCTTCAGTAATTGTCCATCATCATCTTGATTGATTCTAGCAATCAAATCAAGTTCTTCCAACACTGTAGCCTCATCCTCTGTCACTGTAGCAGCTCCAAAATTTTGTCCACCAGTCTTCTCTTGGCTCTACAGACAAGCCAACTCTTTCTTGTCACCCATGGTAACAAGCCTCTGCATATGAGACATGATTGTCTCATCTTCTACCTGCAACATTTATACTTCTTCCAAGACAATTCCAAATGATGGACTGTCTTCTACATTACCTGTAAACACAATCAACTTGTCAGCATTAAAATCACAAGACCCAACGGTCTCACTTGTAGATTCAGTCATCCGCAGCTCTAAGTCTTCTTCAGGACTCAGAAAATCTTTACTGGCTTTCTCCTCAGCTTTCCCTGGAAACACTTCAGTATGCTGCTCTAAGTTCCTTCCCAACTCTTCTGTCAGCACATCAGTATGCTGATTTGTATTCACCATGAGACTGTTAGCTAGTCTCGCCTTCTTTCCATCTGTCTCCAAGATGTCGTTCTGCTCTCGTTCACTGTACTGAACTCTTTCGTCTGCTGCAATCTTTCTATCATACTCTGAATTTATCAACAAATATTCCAACAATGCAATTTCTCTGTAGCATTGCTGAAGCATATCATCATCACCTGCATTCATACATAAACTTTTAGTTTGCATAAAATGTTCAACAGTATCAGCTGTTACTTCCCTTATCTGCGCTTCAGACTGCTTCTCTTCTTCAGCATCCACAAGAATTTTCTCTTGTACTGTAACAGCAAAAGCATCACTGCTTTCTTTTTCAGAGTACTTATCATTTTCTGCTTCCTCTGTCTTCATTCCCTTCTGAGATCTTGCTATCTCAGCATCAATCGGAACAACCTTCAGATTCAAATCTTCTCTCTCCTGAACAAACTCTAAAGCTTGCTCCTCTCCCTGTACTGTACCCGCAAACACACACAACTCATTAGTTTTAAAACCACAAGACTTTTCAATCTTGACTGCTTCCTCCAATACTTCCTTCTGAACAAATCTGCATGTGGAATCTTCAAATTCCAACTCTGGCTCAAGAACTCTAAGTCCTTTCTTCAATAAGGCAATCACACTTTTCCTCAACTTTATCTGCAATTGTCGCCAAATCACTCTCTTTCCCTTCAGTGGAAAGATCCATCCTCTATTCTGATTTTCCTGCTCTTGCAGCCATTCTTCTAGTACCTGCAATTGTACCTTCATTACTGCAATCTCTCTTTTTCTGACCTCATCAGTCATCTCACCTCTATGGCATTCTTCTGAACCTCTTCTCTGATCCTCCATGATCATCTTCTCCATGAGTTGCACTAGCCTCAGCAACAAGCTCTCCTGTCTTGCCACCACTTACCTCACCAAGCTCTCCTCACTCAGTCTTTTGGTAAGTACTTGGTTCACTGCCTCTAGAACCCTTTGAGCATTCTCCTCTGCTCTCTCTCTAGGCTATCTCTTAAACTCACCTTCTTCTTCAGGACACTACAATTGTCCTCCTTATCCAGCCTTTAGCTGAATGCCAGGTTCAATGCCATCATCTTCTCTGCAACCATAAACTGCATTTACAAATTTCAAATCAGAAAAATCATCTCACCTCTTAAGATCTTGCATGATCTTGTCTCCATTCACTTCTGCTGCAATTGTGTAGCTTGCATATCAGATTTAAAAATCTGATCTTCCTTTCAATCATTCATCATACATTCAAAAATACATTTCAGTTCTTCAACAAAACCTTATGTTTTCATTCAGAAAACAAACATTCTTCAATCTCAACAGAGCCAAGCTCTGATCCCAAAAATGATGCAGACAGGGCTAGCAGCCTGCAATACCCAAAATCTTTATACTCTGTGCATATAAGAATGCATCTCAGCATTTACTCAAATCAAAAACCTCAATCAATGGCAAATTCACACTTTCCCATTTCAACATGCGGAAGCTTTCCAATATATGGTTCAAAATCATTCAATACCATCTCATATATTATCAATCTCGATCCACTCACCTTCAAGCAATTTCATAACTTTTGAAACCTTCAAACAATATTCAAATGCTTCCTTAAACCATATCAATGCCATCATTCACATGGGCTTACACACATCATCCCAAACTTCAATCTGCATTTCCAATTCAAGCTTACACACTTTCATACCAAATAAACATTATTCAAACCAAATCTTGTACATGCGCCTTCAAGATCAGATTTAAAGATCAATCAAACAAATGCGCCCATGTTTTAATTCAAACTTGACATTAATTGACTAAGTCTGACACACAAACATCACCATTTTAATGATATTTGGGCCTGCACAAGACTATGTAACTTCAAACTTTCAGCATAGTCAACCAAATATCAATTATATATATAGAAGTGCGCCCTTCCAATTCTGCTTACCAAAACTTATGGCAGTTTGTATAAACATTTTGCTTAATGAAAACAATCTGCTCTTCAATTACATACCTTCCACAGCGCTTTCACTGCAATGAACTGATTTCAACGCAGTCTCATACATCTTCAATTTATTCATTTGAATTAGAAACGATGCTGGCTCATACGGTTTTAATTAGAGAAAATATCAGCGCTTTCAATTCAAAGTCTGTACTAAACCGACAATCTGATCATTTAACGTACCTCCACAATGAATAATCTGGTCTACGCAACCTTCACTACTTATGCATCTGGTTTTCAACGTTCCGCTCCACGATGGACAATGTCGACATTGACTATTACACATTTAACATTTTCTTCAAGATCATTGGATGGTTTTCAGCGCGGAAACATCAATTCAAATAACAGTTCCTTCCGATCCAGCATACAACTGATTCAAACTTCTGGGCGTAACCACAAGCTTCTACACGATGTTAGTTAAACAAACACCGCAGAGTAAACCGGATTTCATTTATGTTTCTGCTGCACTCGTTGCCACTGAATCAAACATGCGCCTTATTCAACACAAACTGCAGATCAAACACTTAATCGATTTTACCAATTAACAATTAGAATAGCGCGTCCAAATTCTCCATACTGATAATATCGATTCTCTCAATTCATGTGCACAACACCTCACAAGGATTATTTAAACCCAAATATATTGAATTCAGTTATGCATAAAATTACATCTTGTTGCTTCACGCATTTGCTCAATGATATTTCTGCAATCGGACTACTGCATTTACCATAACAGGGTCAACGCATTCAACTGTCTATTGAAAACACGGTTCTTTAAATCGAACCCTCCTTGATTTCTTATAAGCTCATGACTGGGCGCTCTCTCTTGCAGACAATTAAACTACAGAATAAACCATTAACCATTGCCATGCCGATATTAATAATCTATGTGCAGAGCTGTATGCCGGATTAATATCAGAATCGAAAGTTCAAATTCAATCTTCCTTATGAAACAATCAACCTTTATATATAATCCTATATGATCACCCATCGCATTTATCAGATTATGCGCATTCTTATTCCACAGGAATTAATGCACTAATTAACCAGCAAATACCAGCAAATTCACTCTTAACACAGTAATTGACCCATACATGAATTGACCAAATTAAGGCGCATAACTCAAAATCACACTTTCATAAAATATACTTACAAACTTTTCTTTCAGCCCAATAAACCAATGCTCATGGCCCTTACAATTTACCAAAGGCTTACAACCTCGTCGTCTAAGCCCTGCCTACAACTCACTTCCTTCTCCAACTACCTCAATGTGTTTTTCTCTCAAACCCCTCCTATTTATACAATTTTTAAAATAATCTAATTTAATGCTCAATCACCTTAATATCTCAATACCACTAAAATATTCAACAAATCCTATCATCTAGAATCTTATCCCTTTTTATATCCTTAACTAATTAGTCTCTCTCATATCCTTTTATTAATAAAAGGATATTTACAAAATCCTCATTTTCTCCTATTTTATTTAAAATAACAAATTAATTAAATAAAATATTAAAAATTGTCACACCCCCTTTTCTAACATATTTACAAGTAAAAAAATGCCCTTGATGCTCCTACATCACTATGCATGAAAAAAAAAGCCATAAAAAATGAGAAAACAAATTTACCTCCGATTTCCTCGTGGTAAATCATTAAAGGAAGCCATAAAAATAAGAGAAAACTGATTTCCTCATGGTAAATTAGTAAAGGGTATTATTTTATATAAAAAATATACAATTTAAATTTTCCTATTTACAAATAATCAAAAGCCAAATTGCTAATTAAAATATTTAATTACTGCAAGACTGCTAATTTAGAAAAAAAAAGTTGTAACATACGAAGGATGCTTTTCCTTATAAAAGATTGTATCATACGAAGGATGCTTTGCCTTATAAAAGATATATATCATTCAGATGCCAAATAGAATAAGAACGATCGCATGCTTTAGGGAAAGATATATACTATACAGCGGGGAAAAAAATTAAAAAGAACTAAAACCAATAACCTTCGAATAAGTAGGTTCTGCACAATACTTAAATTGCCAGCTCAAGAACACTGAATATTGTGAGTTTGCCCATACTGTGGATTCCAGTGAACAAATGAATAAAGACTGATAGTGTTGGGTTGTTAGCGTGGGAGAAAATTTTGAGAATCAAGACAGGTGTTGAGTACCGTGCGAGTTCACAAGGACAAGTTCATTACTTACGGAGGAATACAATAATCAAACCAAATCTGCCAAGTACCATACGAACCATTACAAATGCCAAACAATAAATATCCGAACATATCAAACTCTTAAAGTATTTGTGACATAGCGTGTTGTATGTTATGTTTTGTATTTGCATTTAAGTTTTATTTAAAAGTTTTGTTTATGTATTGTACTTTTAGCACATTTTACAAAGCATTTTCCAATAATATGTTGAAAGTATAGACCAATAAGAATTCAGAAAAATAAATTTAAATAATTTAAATAAATAAACAATAAAAGATTTCAATGTTTAACTATAGAAAATTGTAAAAAAAATTTGCAAATAAATAAATTAATGTCAACATAAAAAAACCAATGCATAATACCTGCTTGAAGCCGGTACAATAATGAGCAGAGACATGAATATATTTTTTCAAAAGCCAAATAATTGTATCTTTCCTCTCCGTGAATAAATCTGATCACATTGCAATAATTAATGATGAGCACATACATAAATATGTTATTTCAAATCAATTTTGAAGTGAATGGCGGAAATTTTTGATTTATCACATTGCAATAATTATTGATGAGTACATATATTATTTCAAATCAATTTTGAAGTGAAAGATGGAATATTTTGATTAATTAGTGTGTAGGAGAAAAAAATTATTTAGAAATTCATGATCTAGATATCCACAACACGTCAAAACTGAACAATTTCAAAGCCATCGAAAATTGACTTCTTCTTTAGATTTTCAAGGTAATGTCTTGAATTTTATAGTGTGATACTTAACGTGATATATTATTGTGTCGTTGAATTTATATATACTTGATTTTTCTATTAAAATTAGCATTGCTATGGAAAATGTTATTAATTAATTTTTATCACCAATTCATTTTATCACCAAGTATAGATTTTGCACTCTTAATTTACTACACAAACACAATATATGCAGTTTGGTTTCATTTTTAATTGAGTTGATGGAGAACATTTACCTCCCGTGAGTAAATCCAAGTCTATTTGCATGACTACATCATTTAATGAATTTAATTAGATTTTATTTTTTAAGAATATTTGGAAATCTAATTTATAGTAATAAATTCAACTTTTTTTATCTTACTTTGGTAGTCAAATTTCAAAATACTCAAATATGAATTTTTTTGGTTAATTTGATAGGACCTTGTTATTTTTTATTTATCATCAAAAGTAGGTTACATTCCATATTAAGTTGGTGATCTCAACTTGCTTAAAGGAAACTAGGTCTGTTGGCCACTTTAATGCATTGAAGGCCAACCAAAATTGAAAATGTTTCATTCTTCTGCTATCCGCACTAGCTAGTTCATTGTTTAAAACATTAACTAAGTAACAATTATGAACTAAATGACTATCCACAAAAATCATAAAACTTGAGCTAGATTACTATCCATCAGAGGAATCAATTGGTGTTGGATCCTTCGCCGTGGAGCCAAGCATGTCCACTTGCTGCAGTGGTTGTATCTGTTTTTCAATTCGTCCAATTTGATCTGCCACTTCATATTGTGCCACCTTGATATGCTGCAGTTGTATGTTGATATTCTGAAGCAGTTCCATCGTTGTTGATGCTTGAGTCTCCTTCCCTGGATGGAAGCTTTGTATAGCTTTGACCAACACACATTTCATAATCCAATATGTGTGAACTGTTTGGTTAAACAAAGAAAGACGTCCTATGATATTACTCCAGAGAAGGATGGCTAGATAATCCACAACTTTTTCTCTCTTATAAGAGCACAAATATAACTAATGAATTTTAATATTTTTTGAGGGTTACATATTACACCCTAGATCATAAATTTATATTAATGTTTAATTTTATTAATAAATGAAACGATTTTTTTGCAGTGCATTTTTTTAATTTTGTTTGAAATTGAGATTTTAAAGAATCATAAGTTGGTGAGCATAAATCTAAATAATGAGTTTTAAGGCATATAAGGTCATAAATTTAGATTAATGTTTAGTTTAAGTAATAGATTAATTTTGCATTTTGTTAATTTTGTTTAAAACAAGTGCCTTAGGGTTTTTTAGGGAGTTGAATTCATTTAGGCATTCAAAACTCATTTTTAATAATAGGAAATCAAAATCTTTCCAAAAATTATATTATCAAAATCAAACAAGAAAGATCATTTCATTTATTAGTTAGACTACACCTTAATTAAATGTTGATTAGTGCCCTGCTGCCACCATATATACTAGCAAACTTTGTAGAGGTTCCTTCAGCCACCATATGACCCACTCTATCCAAGGAAAATTAACATATATTTTCACAATGATCCACATATAAACAATTAGGTATATATATGTGTGTTTGTTTATTTTTGAAAGTGATGTCAATAAGAGAGTTATGAATCATTTCAATAAGTGAAATATTTACAGAGATGTGATAGGAAATTATGAATACAACCATGTATTTGGAATATATAGAAATAATGTGTCATTGCAAGTTGCACCTACAATAGTATCTTTTTGTGTTGTTATACAACTACATATAGGCATTTCAAAGTTGAGGTTCAACCTTAATATAGTGTGAATTTTTATCACCTTTAATATTGAAAAAAAAATGACATTACATGTGTTGGGAACATTCGTTTGTAGTTGTTCTTGTTATTACTTATATATTTATGGGCTAGATCCAAATAATTAATTAGTTGCTTAGTTGCAAAACATGAATATGTTTAGTATTTAAGTATTTCATGAACATATTTGAATTCAAATATATGGTTGATGTTGGCATAACAAAACTGAGTATTTTTTATATATAGTTTTGGAATTTTTGAGAAAAAAAATTGAAACTATAATAATCAAGATTTATAAATTGCAAAACGATTATACTTTAATAGTAAATAATGGCGATAAATACATGCATAAACCCAACATTTAAGAATCAAAAGAACTCTATAATCTAAACATTTTAGGTTAAATTTGTTGAGATTCAATAAGAAGATTCAGCACCCACACCTAGTGATTAACCACCTGGTTGCATTCAGCACCTGGTGGCATTCAACACCTTGTTTCATTAAGCACCCATACTAGGGTGGGGCCCACAGTGCTATTTTTGGGTGCATGTCTATTTTTATTATCCCTTAATTTAGATGAACATTAAACTGTAATATATTCTCCATGTGGACTTGAATGAGTTAAATGAAAGTGATAAATTTAGTTAGCTAGTGGATTTCGAGTTAGAGTTTGGTTGGTGGGAGATGCAAAGTAATTCTAGTTGTAAAAGAGTTCGAAGTGCAGTGGTGCATGAGTTGGTGCAAGTTGTAAAAATTTTAACTCAGTTGTGCTAGTTGTAATTGAAGATACACTAGTGAGAGATCTAGTGAATTAAATATTAATTAATTCACAATAAGTGATCTAACATGCAACGAATGATTTACTATTAATAGTTGCATGCATGTCAAATACAGTGGAGACCCAGTTGAGTTCTAGGTGAAAGGGAGGTTGACTATCAGTTGTAGGATTATCTTCTTGCACACATGCAAGAAAACACCCATTGGAGTGCCCATGATACTTGCGCATTATTCAAGGCAGGCAAGAATTCCTATCTCTTAGGGATCTCTACCATTAGGGATTGCACAAGCAAGAAATGCTATTTCGAGGTTGAGAATTGGCTATGTGTTGGTTAGTTTTGCATATGAAAGTGTGAGACAATTAACAGATGTACTGAGGGATCTTGTGAGAAAAGTTTTGTATGTAATTGTTTCATGATCCATGCTTAATTTACAATAGAATATAGTGGGGTTTTTAGCTGTAAGCTTTCCCCGATAAATTATCTGTGTTTTGTGTGATTGATCTTTCTTCATGTTCATGTGATTAGTGATTGTGTTTTTAATTCCACAAAAGATTTGTATAAGCGATTCAGTATTTAAATTTATTACATTGTTAGATCGGGAGAATCCAATATATACATGCTTGTTGTATAATTTCATACATGGTATCAGAGCACAATAAATTGTAGAAGTGAAGCAAGATATGAGTTTGTGACTGGATAGAATTCGAATTTTCAGAAAAACTTTCTCGGTGCTACCGCTGATTCAAGATCGAAATGGATTTCAGTGGCTTGAGGTTAGAGTATGCACTCGAGGGAAGATCGAACTACATTTCTTGGAAGGACAAGATGGAGGAGGTACTCGAAGACAATCGATTGAAGGAATTCATTAAAAAATATGTTCCTAAGCCGGATGTTGTAGATGTTTCCACTCTTGATGCATGGAAAAAGAAAGTTGCAAAGGTGAGGAGGATCCTATTGGAGGGAGTATGAGACCAAATTGTCTCAAGCCTCCATGGGAAAACCACACCATATGCAATGTGCAAGGCTTTGAAGGATCTATTCCAAAGTAGCAGTGACCATAGGAAATTGGTGCTCAAAGCTAAAGGCAAGAAGATCAAGATGGAAAAGGGTGACACCATTCCAAAATATCTCACGAAGTTTGTCCAATGTTGGGATGAACTGGGGAGTGTGGGACTAATAGTCGCTAATGATGATTTTGTGAGATTTTCTCTCCTACGACTTCCCAAGAGCTGGCACAATTATCAAGACTCTGTCAATGGAAGGGAAAATTTTCCAAATTGGGAACGAATGTGGTCGGATTTGGTGCAGGAGGAGTTCATACAGAACACTATAGATGGATCTTCATCTAAGAATGAGGATGAAGAGGATTTTGCTTTAGCTTCCAATGCGAGGAAGGGGAAGAAATTCCCTTCAAAATCCAAGTCCAAGAATGGCAAGAAGCAGGACATGTCCAAGGTGAAGTGTTTTCACTGTCACGAACATGGGCATTTTGCTACTAACTATCCACAAAAGAAGAAGAATAAGAAGGTTGTTGGATCTACAATTGGTGAGGCCCTTGCCTCGCAATTTCAACTTGACTTATCATTGAGTGCATGCATGGTGTCCAGTGCATTGGGATCTGTGTGGTATTTGGATAGTGGTGCTTCCTTTCACATGACGGGAGATAAGGAAATTTTCAGTGACTTTGAGGAGAAATATCTACAAATGCATATTGATATGGGCGACGACGGATGGTACAGTGCTACCGAGATTTGTACCATTACCTTTCAGAAGGAGTCATGTAAACCATTTCAATTAAAATATGTAATGCATGTATCAGGTCTGAAGAAAAATTTGGTCTTAGTCAAAATGTTGGAGGACAGAGACTATGACGTTGTTTTTATTGATGGAAAAGCTTTCTTACGACATAAAACAATGGCTCAAACCAAGAGGATAGGGATTCGAGTTAAGAATCTCCACAAGTTGGAGGTAGATGGTTGTGCTACCATGATGGACAAGGTGGAAAAAGTGGTGAATCGGGATGAGTACGAATTATGGCACGGGTGATTTGGCCATCTTCATCATTGATCAGATTTGGATCATGGACCTAACTGATAGCTCAAAATTCAAAGTGTTCGAAAATGTGACAAACCTGAGCGACTGGATAGATCTCGTCTTCCTAATTTTGGCCTCATGAATGGTTCTAAAAACTAACACTGTATGAATAAGTTATCACAGTTTGAAAAGTCCAGTAAAGTGAAATTTTTGGACTTTGGCCAAGTTTGACTGGAATTTGGGAAATTCAAAAAGAGAATATTCTAGGGAATATTCCTAGAATATTCCTCGAAATATTCCCTGGAATACTCCCTTTTGGCCAGTCATATTTTGACATGTGGCACAATATTATTGTTGCACGGATTGTACATTGGAATTTTGGCTAATGAATGGGTGACACGTGGCTAGCCCTAAGGCTGCCACTTGTCCCTATAACTGTGCAATAAAATTTTGGGGAGCTAGCTGAGATCGATCCGGTGGCCTCCTTCATATAGCACCAAGAATTTACCATTCTGGCTATGTGGTAGTTCTTAACCACATATGTTTACAGTTTATATTTAATATGCATTGTAATCCGAGTTGGGGCTCGGAGGGGGGGCTAGCCCCGAGGGCCAGCCTCCCCATAGAACCATAGCCTCAGAACCTGGTGCTAAAACAGCTAACCACTGAAAGCTATTAAAACCTGTCACATGGCTCCAAAAAAATGTGGTCATGTGCGACGGTTAAGCCGCAAGTTCCGCAACTAACTCCATTTAAACGAAACTCCACCATGTTTTCAGCATTGGGTTCCGCTTGACATTTAAATTGACCGTGCCATTTATGACATGTGCCCAAAATTAATGGCCAACAGTTAACGTTTGTGGTTTCCTTGGAAGAATTTGAATTGGAGCCCTATTTTTGGCCAAAATGCCGAATTTAACTTCAGTTAAGTCCAATTCCTCCAAGTTTGGTGGAGGATTTTTAGGGGTCATTGGGAAAAATGAGTTCAGACTCTATCTTGAGCTATATTTGACTAATTTTGGAGTGCCAATACTCAATTTTGACTATATAGAACATTCCAAACTCATTGGTGAGGGTTTTAGAGCCATCAGAGGACTTTGGAGCAGCTTTGTGCTTTAGAGAAGTTCTAGGGGCCACTAGGGCCACCATGGGCCAGCGACAGTTTGAGGTCTAGCCAGAGAAGATAGATGCCTTTTTCAACAATACAATAGTCAATTTTGGATGTTTGAGATGTTTTGGAACTAATGGTGTGGTTTGAAGATATAGTGTAGAAATTTTGAAGGCCGAGATGCTTCAGTGAAGTTCCAGGGGCCACCAGGGCCAGAAAGTACCAGTAGCAGTTCAAGGCCTAGCCAGGGCAGCTAGAGGCCTTATTCAGCAAACCAATAGTCATTTATGACTGTAATGAGCATTATGAATCCAATAGTGGAGTTTGAAAAATCTTTTGAGGACTTATAAAGCTCAACAGGCCACAAAGAAGTTTTATTTGACCCTAGAGCCAGGGGGTGACACCAGGTGTTGGAGGTGAAATTGGAGCAGCCAGAGGCCAATTTTAGTGAAGCAATAGTCTATTTTGACTATTTTTGGCATTCTAAATCCATTGAAGGGATTCCCAGAGCCATTTGAATACTTATGAAGGTTGAAGAGCCACAGGGAAGTTTTGGGCAACCTTGGGCCAACAGTGGAAGTGGGTTGATAAGAAGTGGTTTGACTTCTTGACACAGTGAGACATACTTTCATTTGTAAATATGAAAATTTCAATCAAGTATCCATGTTTTTTGTTGTAATATCATGTTTTTTTGAGCCACCTTGGATTGATGATCAAGGACATGATGTTCAGCCACCTTCTATTAATTTCTCGCCAAAAATTTCTAAGTGAGTGAAAGGAAGACAGTTCTTGACAGGAGGACAGGCGCATCCAGGAAGGGAAGTGTCAACTAACTTCGAGTTGTGGTTCAAAGGCACTAGCCATATAAGGAAATTGTATGGAGGCTGAAAAGAAAAGAATTTTGTACTCTCATCTAATGTACAGATAAATATATCAGTCTTTTGGGGTCCAAAATATTCCCAATGGGGAGGTGTGATCAGATTTGGATCATGAACCTAAGTGATAGGTCAAAATGAAAAGTGTTCGGAAGTGTGTCGAACCTGAGTGACCAGATAAATCTCGTCTTCCTGATTCCAGCATCGTCAATGGTTCAAAAAACCGACACCGTATGAAGAAGTTATCACATTTTACAAAGCCCAGTAAACTGCAATTTTTGGACTTTGACCAAGTTTTACTAGAATTTGAGAAATTCAAAAAGAGAATATTCTTGGGAATATTCCTCATAATATTCCCTAGAATATTCCCTTTTGTCCAGTCATATTTTAACGTGTGGCATGATCTTATTGCTGCATGGATTGTACGTTGGAATTTTGGCCAATGAATGGGTGACACGTGGCTAGCCCTGAGGCCGCCACATGTCCCCCAAACTGTGCAATAAAATTTTTGGGTGGTGCTCGGGATCGATCCAGTGACCTCCCGCATAGAGTGCCAAGAATTTACCATTCGAACTGTGTGGTATTTCTTAACCACATATGTTTACGGTTTATATTTAATATGCATTATAATCTGAGTTGGGGCTAGGAGGCAAGGCCAGCCCCAAGGTCTAGATAGAACCATAGCCTTAGAACCTAGTGCTAAAATAGCTAACTATCAGTGGTTGTTAAACCCTGTCACATGGATCTGAAAAACCATGGTCAGGTTCGATAGTTAAGCCGACAGTTCCGCAACCAACTCTAGTTAAATAGAACTCCACCATGGTTTCAGCATTGGGTTCCGCTTGACATTTAAATTTACTGCGCCATTTATGACATGTGCCCAAAATTAGTAGCCAGCAGTTAATGTTTGCGGCTTCCTTGGTATAATTTTATTTGGAGCACAATTTTGGCCAAATTGCCGAATTTAACTTCAGTTAAGTCAAGTTCCTCCAAGTTTGGTGGAGGATTTTTAGGGGTCATTGGGCAAATGAGTTCAGGCTCTATCTTGAGCTAGATTCGACCAATTTTGCAGTACCAATAGTCAATTTAGACTATCTCAGACATTCCAGAGTCATTGATAAGGGATGCAGAGCCATCTGAGGACTTTTGAGTAGGTTTTTTCTTTAGAGAAGTTCTAGGGGCCACTAGGGCCACCATGGGCCAGCAATTGTCAACAACAGTTCGAGGCCTAGCCAGGGCAACTAGAGGCCTTATTCAGCAAACCAATAGTTATTTATGAATATAATGAGAATTTTGAAACTAATGGAGCAGTCTTCGGAAGCTTTTTATGACCTCTAGAGCTCGGGAAGCAAGAGAGAAGTTTTCTTTGACCCTAGAGCCATGGGGTGCCACCAAGGGTTGGCGGTGAAATCGGAGCATCCCGAGGGAAATTTGAGTGTACCAATAGTATATTATGACTATTTTGGCATTTTGAATCCATCGAATGGGTTTTTATAGAGATTTGAATAATTTGTAAGGTCTAATAGCCATAGGGAGGTTTTGGGCAGCCCCAGGCCAACCATGGAGGGAGGCCTAGTTTGGGGATGCAGTGCTCATTTTGAGCAAATGATCAGTCAATTTTGGAGGTATGATATGTGCTGGAGATATTATGTGAGGTTTCAGGGACAGAAGAATAATTCTAATGGAGTTAGTGCCATAGAGAAGCTCAGGGTAGCTCAAGAGCACCGATAGAAGGAATCAATTCTAAGGGATCCTATATCTTTTTCCAGAGTGATGGCAGCCATGAAAGGGATAGAAATGGTATTGTAAACCTATTGTTTCAGTTCAGTAACCATTGGAGTTTATTTTTGTAACTTTTGAAATAAATTTTCCATAATCCGAAAGAGCCAAGTCAAGATGACAAGAGCTCAATGAGATGTAGCCCACGATATTCGGGTGAACTCCTATATTATATTTGTTGTTATTTGTTGATGTTTATTTGCTACATTATATGGTTGTTGCACATGTTTAATTTTAGAAAAATAAAATGGAATTAAATCACTTAAACAGTTAAAAATCATACACCTATTTCAAGTATTAAATTCCGCAAAAGTCAAGTACAAGCTAGATGTTTTATTTGTTTAATTGAGTGGGAGGTTCTTGAAAAGCATAAAAATTTATCCAACCCTTTTTCAAATCAATCATGGAGCCTTGAAAGTCATGCAGCAAATTTATACTGGACTTCCAATGGGAACACTTGCTCAGTTAGATCCGTGTAAGGGTCGCACCATGTTCCGTATGTAAAGTCCACCATTCATGAGAAGGAGAAATGAGCTTCGGGGATCCTTGAGAGAGTTCACACAGATGTGTGTGGACCATTATCGGTTGCTTCAACAACAAAAAATAAGTACTATGTAATCTTTGTTGATGAATATTCTCGTAAATGCTAGATTTTCTTCATGCAGAAGAAAGATCAAACATTCTCTAAGTTCTGTGAGTTTAAGGCATTGGAGGAGAAAGAGTCGGGGAAGCAAGTGAAGGCTCTTAGGAGCGATAATGGTGGAGAATACATATCTAATGAATTAAAGAACTTCTGCAGCAAAGAAGGAATTCAAAGAGAAATCATAGTACTTCATCACCCACAGCAAAATGGGGTTGCAGATGTTTACAGGGTTTTGTGCATGGGTTTGCACATGGTTTTGGGGCATGATGGTTTTCGGCCCCTGTTATATTGTAGATCTAGTCAAGGGAACTACGGTTATGTTCTAATCCAGGGTTAATGGATTAGGGTTTATGTATGCTTCGGCATGTATATATATGTGTTGTAACACTAAAAGGAATATAATGAAAAATCAAGTTGGTCGTCCCGATTTGGGATCTAGGGGAAAATCTCTGCGTTTATCTGTTTTATGTTTTATGCTCTCGCTATTGTTTATTTTATGTTTTAAAGATTCGTTCGTAGATAATATCTGTACAGGGTTAAAACCTACATTTGGTATAAGATAAATTTCGGCTTCAAGGGGACGCCTTTACTACTGAGGGGTTTTTTGCTCGAGCCTAAGGTAGACCCTGTTCAGTGGGAGATCTGCAGGATCAATTCTTGTGGTGAAAGAGATGGTGAGCGGCGAGAACATAGAGATCGATAAATTTAATGGTCATAGCTCTGAGCTGTGGAAGCTCGAGATGGAGGATCTGCTGGTGGATAAATATCAGTGAATCGCAGTAGATCCGGGTACTAAACCAACGAAAATGTCAGATGAAGACTAGAAGAAGCTGGATCGGAAGGCAAAGAGCACAATACAGTTGTGTGTCTCAGATTCAGTATTGTTGAATGTATCTTGGGAAGCTACGGAAAAGACCTTGTGGGACAAACTTGGGACTTTGAACCAATCTAAGTCTCTGGTGAATAAATTGTTCCTGCGGAAAAAGCTGTATAACTTGAGGATGAAGGATGGAGACTCGGTGATAGAGCATATGAACTCCTTCAATACTATGGTAAGTTAGTTGTCATCTGTTGATATTAAAATCTCATATGAAGATAAGTGCATCATTTTGTTGTGTTTTCTACCAGATTCATGGGACGGTCTGGTTATTGCAATAGGTAGCAATACAACTACCTTGAATTTTGATAACATTGTCTCAGCCTTGCTGTCGGAGAAAATGAGACAGAGAAATATGGAGGGTCAAAATGGAGATGCCTTATTTGTACGAGGAAGGTCCAATAATAGAAACAAGAATAAGGTTTCGAGTGGGAGATCTAAATCTCCTGGAAAGTTTGTAAAGGTGTGCTGGAAATGTGGAAATGAAGGGCACTACAAAAAGGACTGCAGATCTAAAGGTCATGAGAAATGAAAGGGATATGATGATGCTCCTTCTACAAAAGAAAAAACCACCTCGGATGAAGGTGGGGATGTGTTTGGCTTCTTCTTCAAATACACATGTAGATCATGAGTCATGGTTGATTGACTCGGGTGCATCCTTTCACTTCACTCCTCATAGTGAGTGGTTCTGTGAGTATGAGAAATATGATGGCGATGATGTCTTCTTAGGTGATGATAGGAAGGCCAGAATCGTCTGACGTGGAAAATTCAATTTGAAGCTACAAGGTGGAAGGATTAGAACACTTCCTGGTGTTCTTCACATTCCTGTATTGGCCAGAAATATGATTTCTGTAAGCAAGATGGATGATGCAAGTGTAAAAACAGTGTTCGAGAAAGATACCTGTAAGATGGTTCGGGGAGCACTGGTATTAATGTAGGGAGTTCAGATTGGAACTCTATACAAGCTTCAAGGTAGCACTGTTATTCTTGGGTGCAATAGTTCTATGGTTCCTGAAAGTGGAATGGAAAGCCTAGCAGTCTCTGGAGAAAAGACCATGCTATGGCATCAAAGGCTTCAAAATATTGGAGAGATGGGCCTTCAGATACTGCATGGAAATGGTATGGTAGAAGATATGTCTAATAAATCTCTGGATTTCTATTTTTGTGAACATTTTGTATACAGGAAGCAAAATCGGGTGAGTTTACCTCTTGGTGCTAAGAGGGCGAACAAGATATTAGAGCTTGTGCATAGTAATGTGTTTCGACTTGTGTCGGTTCCATCACTAGGTAAGTCTGTGTACTATGTTTCATTCATAGATGACTTCTCAAGGAATACATGGATATATTTCTTAAGAAAGAAATCTGAAGTCTTTGAAAAATTTAAAGAATTTAAGGCTCTAGTGGAAAACCAGAAAAAGAAGAAGATAAAGGTGCTAAGGACATACAATGGTGGGGAGTTCTGCAAGAAGGAATTTGAAGAGTTCTGTAAGAAGTGTGGTATAGCACGACAGAAGACTACTCCATACACACCTCAGCAAAACGGAGTTGCAGAAAGAATAAACATAACGTTGATGGAAAAGGCAAGAAGCATGCTCAGTGGTACCGAGTTAGGACAAGCATTCTGGGTAGAGGCAGTGGAGACAACATGTTACTTGGTTAACAGATCACCTTCATCAGCGTTGGAGGATAAGACTCCACGTGAGGTATGGACTAGTAAGAAACCCTCTCTTTCACATCTGAGGGTATTTGGATGTGATGCATATGTACATGTTCCAAAGGAGAAAATGAGCAAGTTGGATAATAAATCTGAACGATGCATCTTTATTGGGTATAAGGATGGGTTAAAGAGTTATAAGCTTTGGAACTTGGAAACAAGGAAGGTTTTGTACAGCTGAGATGTGGTGTTTAGAGAGGTTAAAGATTTTGTTAAACATGAAGTCCTACCAAAGGAACCTGAGAAGATAGAGTTTGAGCTAAAGGAGGATGAATCAGACTCTACAACAGAAGAAGACTCAGAAGAGGAAGAGCCACAAACTCTAGCTGTTAGAAGATCAGTTTGGGAAAGAAGACAACCAGAAAGGTATAGTCCATCTACTTTCTGTTCAAATTTTTCTTTAACTATAACTTATGATGATCCCAGAACCTTTAGGGAGGAAGTAGATTCAGAGGAAGGAAAACTCTGGAAGGAGGGCATGGTTGATGAAATGGCATCCTTGCATAAAAATGAGGCATGGGATCTAGTGGAGTTGCCGGCTGGAAGGAATCCCATCGGGAGAAAATGGGTTTTTAAGAAAAAGATGAATGTAGAAGGCAAGGTGGAGAAATGCAAAGCTCGGTTGGTAGCAAAAGGTTATTCCCAGGTGCCGGGAATTGATTTTGGTGATATTTTTTCTCTTGTTGCCAAAGTTACTTCTGTTAGATTACTTTTATCTGTTGCTGCTACATTTGATTTTGAGGTAGAACAGATGGATGTGAAGACAACATTTCTTCATGGGGATCTGGAAGAGGAGATCTACATGAAACAACCTGAAGGCTTTATGGTGAAGGGGAAGAAAGAGCTGGTATGCAGGTTAAAGAAGTCTCTGTATGGGCTAAAACAATCACCAAGGATGTGGTATCAGAAATTTGATACCTATATATGGGGACTTGGCTTCACCAGAAGCAAGGAGGATAACTGTGTTTATTTTAAATTAATCGATGACCCTATTATTTATTTGGTCTTGTATGTGGATGATATGTTGTTGATTGGAAATGACAAATAAATTATCCAAGATTTGAAGACCCAGTTGTTCTCCAAATTCGACATGAAGGATCTTGGTGCTACAAAATATATTTTGGGCATGGAAATTAAGAGAGATCGGGCAAAGAGGAAGCTCTGGTTAAACCAGAGGAAGTATGTCAAGACTATATTGCAGAGGTTCAATATGCAGGATAGTAAACTTGTGAATGTTCTGATTCCTCTAGGTACAAAGCTGTCTGCTGAATAGTGTCCCAAGACATAAGAAGAAAAGGATGATATGTCCTGTGTTCCATATGCAAGTGCAGTGGGTAGCCTGACGTATGCAATGGTCTGTACTAGACCAGAAATTGCACATGTAGTGGGAGTATTGAGCAGGTTTATGTCAAACCTAGGGAAGGAGCATTGGACAGCAATGAAGCGGGTTTTCAGATATTTGCATGGCACTAGTGATTATGGCTTGTGCTACCAGGGAAGACCAGGATTGGAAAGAGTGTTGGACATTCGTGGTTTTGTGGATGCAGACTGGGTTGGAGATCTGGACCAAAGAATATCTACAAGTGGGTATGTGTTTAGCCTATTTGGAGGTACAGTCAATTGGATGAGTAAAAGACAGTCTTTAGTGGCTCTTTCAACTACAGAGGCAGAATACATGCAACCACTCATGCAAGCAAGGAAGCAATTTGGTTGCAGAGATTGTGTTCAAGTATGGGATTGGTGCAACAAGCTATAAGGATAGACTGTGATAGCCAAAGTACAATTTTCTTGGCTAAGAACCCTGCTTATCATTCAAAGACAAAGAACATTGATGTTCAATATCACTTTGTGAGATATATGGTTGAGGCTAAAAGGGTGTTGTTGGTAAAGGTGGACACTTTGAAGAATGTTGCAGATGCATTGACAAATTCTGTAAGCACTCAAAAGTTCTCTTGGTGTAGAGAAACAATGGGTGTTGCAAAGCTAGGCTAATGACTCAGCTCTCCTGTGGCCCCCTGCGGCCAGAAAAAAACAAGAGAATGTTGGGTTTGTGTTATATTATTTTCATGACTAATCACATGTGGGGGAGTCACAAGGGGGGTGGTAGCCCCCCCTGTCAGGGTCCGAGGCAGTGCCCCAGAAAAAAAATTTGGTCCTTATTTTCTGGTGGGTAGACTCGCCCATGGTTTTGTGCATGGGTTTGCACATGGTTTTGGGGCATGATGGTTTTCGGCCGCTGGTATTTTGTAGATCCGGTCAAGGGAACTACGGTTATGTTCTAATCCAGGGTTAATGGATTGGGGTTTATGTATGCTTCAGCATGTATATATATGTGTTGTAAAACTAAAAGGAATATAATGAAAAATCAAGTTGGTCGTCCCAATTTGGGATCCAGGGGAAAATCTGTGTTTTTATCTGTTTTATGTTTTATGCTCTCGCTATTTTTTATTTTTTGTTTTAAAGATTCGTTCATAGATCATTTCTGTACAGGGTTAAAACCTATAGCAGAGAGGAAGAACAAAATGATTTTGGGTGCAACACAAGTGTGTTACATGATCAGGGACTTCAAATGCATTTGTGGGTGGAAGCATGCAGCGCTGCATTTTATGTGCAAAACTGTTGTCCTCATAGAGTAATTGGAATGAGTACACCTAAAGAGGATTTCAATGGTAAGAAACCTAGCGTTTCACACTTTAATATTTTTGGCTCATCCGTTTATGTGCATGTGACCAAGGACGCCAGGAAGAATCTGGAACTGACCGCTGAGGTTTGGATTTTTTGTGGTACACAAAAACACCCCATAATTATCGTGTGTATTTTCCAAACAACAGAATGATTGTTGTGCGACGAGATATAAAATTTGATATGGGAAAGCTATGCGGTTGTCCCTCGAGAGGGATTTGGACTTGCATGCAGAGGAGGAACTGCTGGTTCCCAAGGATGAGTCTCAATATGTGGATTAGCCACATGAGGAGGTTCATGGAGTGGAGGAAATCACTCATGTAGAACCATCCATCAGAAATGGTAGAAGGCACACCACGGAAGCTGATAGGCTGAGACTTGATGTTGCACAGAATGTAGGAGCCTCTACTTCATAGCACAGACAGAGACATTCTCCTGACCGATTTACTGGATACATGCATCTCATGAGAAAATGTATTGTGATTGAACCATATTCATTTCAAAAATTAGTGCAACAACCTACTTGGGTTGATGCAATGGTGGAGGAGTATGACTCAATTTTCAAGAACAGTGCATGGGAGATAGTCCCAAGACCAGTTGAAAAATCAGTGGTAGGTTTGAGATGGATCTACAAGGTAAAGAAAGTTGTTGATGGGAGTGTGGAGAACTACAAGGCCAGATTTTTGGCCTGGGGATTCTCAAGGATTGAGGGGATATATCATGACGAGAATTTGGCACCTATCGCAAGGTACTCTTCTATAAGATCCATCATTGAACTCCCAGCGTAGATGGTCTGTCGCATTCATTAGATGGATGTGAAAGCTGTGTTTCCCAATGGGATCATTGAGGAAGAGGTGTACATAGAGAAGCCTGAAGGTTTCAAAATCTTCAATAGTGATTCGCATGTGTGCAGACTCAAAAGAGCGTTGTATGGGCTGAAGCGAGCACCCCGTGATTGGTACACTCGGATAGACAGTTATTTCACCGGACTGGGCTTCACCAAAAGTGAAGTAGATGTAAACCTGTACCAGATAGTGGTTGAGGGTAAGTTATTGATCATTGTTCTTTATCTTGATGATCTAATTTTGACTGGTGATTAGCATTTGATACAGTCATGCAAGGAGGATCTTGCAAGGTAGTTCGAAATGAAGGACATGGGACTCCTTCATTATTTCCTTGGATTGGAAATATGGTAGTGGGATGGTCAAATTTTTGTGTCTCAAGGAAAGTATGCAAATGAGATACTGGGTAAGTTTAACATGGAGAGTTGCAAACCCATGGATACTCCTCTTCCAGGAAACTAGAGGAAAGAGGATGCTACTTCTGGAGAGGTAGTGAATGCTACTGTCTATCGATAGTTAGTGGGTTCGCTAATGTATCTAGTGAACAAGAGACCAAACATTTTCTATGCACTTAGCTAGCTGAGTCAAGCTAGGGTTAAGCCTACCAATCTCTTTTGGGAGGCAGGGAATCATGTCCTGAGATACCTAAGGGGCACATCAGAGTATGGTCTATGGTATAGACGGACGGATGGAGTGAAGTTGCATGGCTTCACAAATGTAGATTGGGTTGGAAGTCCATCGGACAGAAATAACACATCAAGGGGGATATTTAGCATTGGATCGACAACAGTTTCCTGGTATAATAGGAAATAATTATCCGTTGCACTCAGTTCAGTGGAAGTGAAATACATGGAAGAAAGTCATGCTGCATGTGAGCCTATCTGGATGAGAAATATCTTGGTTGGTTTGTTTGGTTCTCAGATGGATCTGACAGTGATTTATTGTGATAATCAGAGTTGCATTAAACTCTTGATTAATCATGTGTTTCATGATATTTCCAAGCGTATAGATATCTCGTACCATCGTCTCAGATATTGTGTGCATAGGAGGATCATGTTGAATCAATACATTTCCACATAAGATGAGGATGCAAATATTCGTACGAAGGTGCTCACTAGGAGAAAATTTGAATACCATAGAGATAGGATCAGGGTGAAGGATAATCCCTTTCTTGTTGAGAGGGAGTGTTGATATTCAACAAGAAGATTCAACACCCACACTTAGTGCATTAAGCACCTAGAATAGGGTGTGGCCCACAGTGCTATTTTTTGGTGCATGTCTATTTTTATTATCCCTTAATTTAGATGGAAATTAAACTGTAATCTATTCTCAATGTGGACTTGAATGAGCTAACTGAAAGTGATAAATTTAATTAGCCAGTGGATTTCGAGTTAGAGGTTGGTTGGTGGGACATGTAGAGTAATTCTAGTTGTAACAGATTTCTAAGTGCAGTGGTGCATGAGTTGGTGCAAGTTGTAAATAGTTTAACTTAGTTAAGTGAGTTAAAATTAGTTGTGCTGGTTGTAACTGAAGATACACTAGTGAGAGCTCTAGTGAATTAAATATTAATTAATTCATAATCATTGATCTCACATGCAACTAAGGATTTACTATTATTAGTTGCGTGCATGTTAGATCCAGTTGAGACCCAGTTGAGTTCTAAGTGAAAGGGAGGTTGACTATTGGTTGTAGGATTATCTTCTTGCACACATGCAGGTAAACACCCATTGGGGTGCCCATGATACTTGCGCAGTAAATGTAGGCAAGAACTTCTATCTTTTAGGGATATTTACAATTAAGGATTGCGCAAGCAAGGCAGGTTGTCTGGAGGTTGAGAATTGGCTATGTGTTGGTCAGTTTTGCAGATGATAGTGTGAGACAATTAGCTGATGTACTGAGGGATATTGTGAGAAGAGTTTTGTATGTAATTGTTTCATGATCCATGCTTAATATACAATACAAGATAGTGGGTTTTTAGCTGTAAGTTTTCCCCGGGAAATTATCTATGTTGTGTGTGGTTGATCTTTCTTCATGTTCTTGTGATTAGTGATTGTGTTTTTAATTTCGAAAAATATTTATAGAAGTGATTCAGTATTTCACTTTAGTACATTATTAGATCGGGTGAATCCAAGATATACATGCTTGTTGTATAATTTCTACAAAATTAACTCTTCTCAGGGTGGAAACGTGAAGCTGGGTTACACTTTTGTGAGAATTGGGGGCAGAAAAAAAATTTCGGCAATAGTTCGGCCAAACTCTTGATTTCGTTTAGACTGACGGCACACTGACGACGCGAGAAAACCGAATTTTTGCCAGAGATTGGAAAACCGGCAACAAAAGTTCGGCCGAACTCTAAAAAAAAATTCGGCCAAACTGTTAGTTTGGCCGAAATTTTACTTTTAAAAGAGTTCGGCCAAACTATTTTCTATAAATAAATCGCCCGTGAATGGTTGTGGTTTACCGATTTCATTGTTCGTGCGTTTTCTGTCCCTGTCGCTGCTGCTGTGTTTGAGCTGTCGCTCCTTACGGCCGCGCTGGTGTTCGTCCTGTCTGTTGGAGTTAGCACAGAAGAAACATTAAACTACGAACACACACAGCAGAAAACACACATAAAGAACACAGTTTTTAACGTGGTTCACCCAACCAATCTGGGCTACATCCACCTAACAGGGTATTGGCAATCTCATTAATCAACTGGAGAAAATACAATTGCAGAGTTTCTCATCTGCTCAGCCTTCCTCACTACACATTCCTCCTTATGCTCACTTGCCTCTACGGGCTTACATTTTATAGCTGGAAATGGAAAAAAACTCATAAATTCTCTCACAACAAATATAGGATGCATTAACTCCTCATCAGAAACTGATGGAGCCAATGTAGCAACAAATCCTATTGTTGTCACCTACATGAGATTTTCCTCCATATTTAATTAAAAATAAGAAATAAAATCTCAGCAATCTCCACCTTGACAACAATTAGCCTGATACCCTGTTTCATTATTATTTTTATCTTTTCTGCAAGCCAAGAGAAGCCAGACACCATCGTAGCTTCTCTAACAAAACTGGTTTTGTGAACATGTCTGCACAGTTTTCCTTTGTATGCACCTTTTCAAGAGACACTCCCCTTTCAGTGATAACATGTCTTACAAAATGGTACTTGATAGGTATATGCTTTGATTTACTGTGATAGGCGGGATTTTTAGCCAAGTGAATTGCACTTTGACTATCACAAAATAACTTGATGCTGTCCTGCAACCTACCAAACTCACCAAACAAACCTTTCAACCAAACCGCTTCTTTGCAAGCATGTGAAGCAGCTATGTATTCTGCTTCTGTAGTGGATAAAGCAAAAATGTTCTGTAGCTTTGACATCCAGCTAATAGCTCCACCTGCAAGAGTAAAGACATACCCTGAAGTTGACCTTCTCTTATCCAAATCACCTGCAAAATCAGAATCAACATATCCACAAACATATTCATTGCTCCTGTTATAAGTGATACAATAATCACTTGTGCCTCTCAAATACCGAAGCACCCATTTCACTGCTGACTAGTGTTCTTTTCCTGGATTTGCCATATACCTGCTGCCAACCCCAACTGCATGTGAAATATCTGGTCGAGTACAAACCATCGCATACATCAAACAACCTACTACATTTGCATATGGAATTCGAGACATATATTCCTTTTCTTCATTAGTGGTGGGACATAAACTTGAAGAAAGCTTAAAATGGGAAGCAAAAGGGACTGAAACAGGCTTCACATTGTTCATACCAAACCTCAAGAGTATCTTCTCAACATACTTCTGTTGTGATAGCCACAGCTTACCATTGTTCCTGTCTCTGAAAATCTCCATGCCCAAAATCTGTCTTGCTGCTCCTAGATCTTTCATATCAAACGTCCTAGCCATCTGAGCCTTTAACCTGTTGATCTTTGTTATGCTTTTGCTTGCTAAAAGCATATCGTCAACATACAACACTAAGATAATGAACATGCCATTACTTAATTTCTTAAAGTAAACACAATGATCATATTCACTTCTTATATAATTTTGACTCATCATGAAAGAATCAAATTTCTTGTACCACTCTCGAGGCGACTGCTTCAGACCATACAATGATTTCTTGAGCCTGCAAACAAATTTCCTGTTGCGATTTTGAACAAACCCTTCCGGTTGTTCCATGTAAATTTCCTCATCTAAATCTCCATGTAAAAAACCAGTTTTAACATCTAGTTGCTGTAATTCTAAATCAAGTAAAGCATCTACTGCTAATACAATCCGAATTGAAACAATTTTCACAACTGGTAAAAAAATCTCATGAAAGTCAACTCCTGCTTTCTGAGAAAAACCTTTTGCGACCAGCCTCGCTTTGTACCTGTCTTCTGTATCATCAACACCCTTCTTCAATTTGTAAACCCACTTACATCCCACAGTTTTTCTGTCTTTAGGAAGTTCTACCAGATCCCATGTGGCATTCTTTGCTAACGACTTCATCTCGTCCTTCATAGCCTCTTTCCACTTACCACTGTTTGAACCTTCTATAGCTTCCTGATAGCACAAAGGTTCATCATCGTTAGCAGTTAAAGCAACTGAAGTAACATAATCATCATACCTTTTAGGAAAACGTATGATTCTCGTAGACCTCCTTAAAGATGTTTCTGGTACTTCCCCAATTTGCTGATTATTATCTGTAGGAACTTCTTCATGATCAGCATCTGAAACACGTTCATGATCTGCATCTGAAACTTGTTCATGATCTGAATCTGAAACTTGTTCATCTAGACTATCATCAGTATTTGAACTGGTTTCAAACTGAATGTGTTGAAGCTTAGGTTCATTATCCTGTTTCAATTCATCATCTACATTTGGATTTTCAAGTGAGGATTCATTAAATTTAACATCTCTGTTAATGATGATCTTGTGAGTAGTACGATCCCACAACCTGTATCCCTTAGTTCCATCACCATATCCAACAAAGATATATCTTTTTGATTTAGGATCTAATTTAGAACGCTGATGTTTCGGAACTAGAGCATATGCATCACAACCAAAAACTTTTAGTTTAGAATAATCACATGGATAACCTTTCCATACCTCTTGAGGAAATTTGCATCCTATCGCAGTTGATGGTGATCGATTTACCAAGTAACAAGCTGTAGAAACCGCTTCTGTCCACAATTCCTTCTGCAAATTGGCGTTACTAAGCATACTTCTTGCTCTCTCTAAAAGAGTCCTGTTCATGCGTTCAGCAACTCCGTTTTGCTGAGGAGTATATACAGTGGTTTTATGTCTTTCGATCCCAGCATCCTTGCAATAATTATCAAATTCCTTTGAAGTGAACTCACCACCATTGTCAGTTCTTAAACATTTAATGGTTCTTCCAGTGATGTTTTCAACTAATTCTCTAAACTGTTTGAAAACTGTGAACACATCAGACTTCTTCTTTAACATGTAGACCCACACTTTTCTAGAGAAATCATCAATAAAAGATACAAAATATGACGATCCTCCATATGAGGTTGTAGGAGATGGACCCCAAACATCAGAATGATATAATTAAGAATTCCCTTACTAGTATGTTTTCCAGTTTTAAACTTCTGCTTGCTTTGTTTCCCAAACAGACAATGTTTGCAGAAATCTAACTTAGAAGATTTTAAACTAGGAAGTAACTTACGATCAGAAAAAATTTTTAATCCTCTTTCGCTCATATGGCCCAACCTTTGATGCCATAAACGAATAGAATTACTGTCGTTTTCAGATACTGTAGAAGCATGATCTGACTCTGTTCTTCCTTCTAATTGATAAAGATTTCCAACCTTCTTTGCTTTCATTACTAGTAAAATTCCTTTATAAACTTTCATTACTCCACCTTGAATAAAGGTTTTATATCCATTAGTGTCTAGTACTCCTAGTGAAATGAGGTTTTTCTTAGTTCAGGTACATGTCTTACATCAGTTAGAATTTTATTTGTCCCATCAAACATTTTAATCTGGACGCTTCCAATTCCCACAATATTACATGAGGCATCATTTCCCATATAAACCACTCCATCATCGATTGATTTATAAGTTTTAAACCATTCTCTATGAATTCACATGTGATTTTACGCACCAGAATCTAACAGCCAATGTTGATCATGATTAGACAAACTAACTGATAACGCTTCATCACTCATACCTGAAATCGATGCCGAACCTGTATCTGTCGTGTTTGCTTCTTTCTTCTCTGTCGAAGAATCTCCTTTGGATGTTTGCTGTCTCTTCCAACAGTCCTTCTTCAAATGTCCTGATTTTCCACAAAACCAACACTTTACCTTACTCTTATTCCCTTTCGATTTTGAACGCGAGTTGTTGTGCTTACTGAAGTGTCTTTCTTTGGAACGACCTCTGACCATCATTGCTTCTGATGTAGAGGTTTCTGAATTTGACCTCTTCCTTGTTTCTTCGGACAACAAAGCTCGAACAACATCATTAAATTCAAGGGTTTCTGATGAACTAAGACTTATAGAAGTAACAAAATGATCCCATGACTTGGGCAACGAGCATAATAAAGTTACAGCTTTATCTTCTGATTCAAATTTTACTTCTATACTTTCTAACTGCACCAGGAGAGTATTAAAGGTATTCAGATGATCAGTTATCGTCGTACCTTCTTTCATGTGCAAGCTGTACAACTGTCGCTTCAGAAGAATCCTATTGGTTAAGGATTTTGTCATGTACAGCTTTTCAAGCTTTGACCACAAACCAACAACATTTTTCTCTGACACGATGTTAAACAAAACATCATCTGCCAAACACAGTCGAATGCCGCTCAGTGCTCTTTCATCCAAGTCACTCCATTCATCATCTGTCATGGTGTAAGGCTGTTTGGATTTTCCCAACAGCGCTTTCACCACGCCTTGTTGTACAAGTAGATCATACATCTTTACCTTCCAGATCTCGAAGTTGTTTTTGCCATTGAACTTCTCGATCTCAAAACGGGCACTTTGTGTTTTTGCCATATTGTGTCACAAAAAACAACCTCCAATTGCAACTTTTTAATAAAGAATGCCCTTTTTAATAAAGCATGCCCTTAAAAAAAAAATACCCTTCACCTTTATAAAATGCCCTTAACCTTAACATAATGCCATATTGATTTTCAATTTGCAAAGGAAAAATCAATTTTAAATGGCATATAGATTTTTAAATGGCAAATCGATTTAAATGTCATTTTAAATATTACAATATAAAATCGATTTTACTTCCCCCTTTTCTTTTTAAAATACAAATGGCATTTAAAAAATTACAAAGTGATTTGTAGTAAAACAAATTGACTTTGCATTTTATATACCAATCGACTTCAGAAAAAAGGTCATTACACCAAGAGGGTTGAAAGGTTTGTTTTATATACCAATCAACCTTTCATTATACCATGCCATTTTCTTTCTTATATACCAATCAACATTTTATATACCAATCAACCTTTCGACTTGGAGTTTTAAATACCAATCGGCTTTTAAACTGTAACTGCAAATCGACCTTTTGTCACATCATCGAAAACTTCAAATCGAATTAATAGAAACTTTCAAATGGCATTTGAATAAACCTGTACAACAGTCCATGCGATTTTCAACCCACGGCATTTTTGGCAGCGTTCATATGATACCAACGTTCAGCGTCTCTGCAGAACATATATACACAGAACGCAGTTCCTGCTCGGTCCAAGCAGTTCCAGTCAACGTTCTTACGCTTGCTAAACCACGGACAGTCCACCTTCTTCAACGTTCTTACAGCGACGGCTCTGCAACACGGACAGTCCACCTTCTTACGCTGTCAGTTCAACAAAATACAACGACGGCTCTGTCTCCAACTTCAAGCTCCGATACCAATTGTTGGAGTTAGCACAGCAGAAAAATTAAACTACGAACACACACAGCAGAAAACACACATAAAGAACACAGTTTTTAACGTGGCTCACCCAACCAATCTGGGCTAAGTCCACCTAACAGGGTATCGGCAATCTCATTAATCAACTGGAGAAAACACAATTACAGAGTTTCTCATCTGCTCAGCCTTCCTCACTACATATTCCTCCTTATGCTCACTTGCCTCTACGGGCTTACATTTTATAGCTGGAAATGGCAACAAACTCATAAATTCTCTCACAACAAATATAGGATGCATTAACTCCTCATCAGAAACTTATGGAGCCAATGTAGCAACAAATCCTATTATTGTCACCTACATGAGATTTTCCTCCAGATTTAATTAAAAAAAACAAGAAATAAAATCTCAACACTGTCCATCCCATCCGCGCTCTTCGACTCACTGTGTTCGGGTATGTCTCTCGTAACATTGTAGGTTGAAACTAATTTTTTGTATCCTTTTATATGCAAAATTAATATATATTTAGAGCTTATATTAATTGTTTTTTCTATGTGCTCATAACAATAGTATAGATGAACGTTAAAATAACCTAGATATGTTTATGAGTAGAGGTTGTAACAAGGTTTGGTAAGTGAGGAAAATTAATTTTAAACCAGTAAGTCTTTAAGTTTTTCATTCATAGACTGAAACCGGGGTGGAATGACTGTAGCTAAAATCGGTTATATTTTTCATAACTATGACAGAGGAAACGTGTTCTAGTTATGATCTCATGAGACCTATTTAACCATACCAATTTCTCATGTGAAGTAAAAACTTGCGCCCACAACATACCAGTACTAGAAAAATAGCGACTGAATTATATCATTCCCTTAGTTAGGAGGGGATTTAGACAGGCTGAATATAAATCTATACACATAAACTTGGTGGCTGTAGATAATATCGGGTTCCTGAGGCCTATTTAACCATACCAATTTCTCATGTGAAGTAAAAACTTGCGCCCAAAACATACCAGTACTAGAAAAATAGCAACTGAATTATATCATTCCCTTAGTTAGGAGGGGATTTAGGAAGGCTGAATATAAATCTATACACATAAACTTGGTGGCTGTAGATAATATCGGGTTCCTGAGGAAAAAACAGTTCAATAACAGAGTGTTAATTATATGCTATAGTAAGAAAACATAATAATAATTACATGCCATAGTAATCAAAGACACCTTCATTAGAATTCATGAGCAATAAGCATAGACGCCTTCATTATAATTCATGATCAGAAGAAAAACATATCATCTACTCTCATGTTTCTATAGAAGAATATAAATCTCTAACAAGGATATGGGTAATAAAACCATATCAATATAGATACTCTAGGGAATTAAAACTTGAAATTATAATTACATTAGAGATATCGATAGAGAGATGCTTAACCAGTTTTGAGACAACCTTCATGAGTAATAGCAGAAGATAAGTCTAACTCAGCCACAAATAATGAAAGTAACTACAGCTGAAACTCATGTATATTCAGAGTTCAAAAATATTCATATGAAATAGGTACAATTCACAATACCAATTAACCTAGAAGAGATTCATTTGTAAACAACACAAAACTGTTACTATGTTGTACTAGCTAAATGCTGAGTTAATATACCACCCTTAAAACTGCTTATTACATTGCCTAGAGAACATAGTTTAAATAACACTATATACGGAATCACATATCGACAACAACAAACATAATAAAATATTTTATAAAATAAAAATACCATATAGGGTATAAACTCAAACAAAACAAAATTTACTTAGTAAATGAACACAATGTATGACCTTGACTTATATATATAGCCATATCTAAGCTATATTTCATCTAAGTAGCTTTCAATTTAAATTTATATCTAATGTTAAATTATATAAAAGAATAACAGTAATCAAAACTTCTAAATAATATTTAGAACTTTAGTATAAAATGTGACATATAATTTTCCTGTGTGGAAAAACATAGTTATCGAGAGTTCAAAACTCATGCATTTGAATAGAAAGTGGGTATACGAATGAGCAAGTAGATTTTTTCTAGAAACGAGGTAGTGAAGGTTGATAGAGAGCCACACAAAATTGAAAATTCATACCTTAACAAAATTGTTAGATCCTTTTAAAGAAAACTTGTCATATAATCAACTTTCATCGAAATATATGATAAACTCAACCCAATTTTATGAAAAATAGTATACCATTTTTTACATTTCACATAATACAAATAGATAAATATTACTTAAGTATTGAACTATAAATATTTAACTACCCATACAGAGATGGCCAAGTGATTGAGATAGGGCATCATCACAATAAAAAACCAAGTACAAATTGTAGTAATCCTAGAATCATGCTTTACATAAGGTAAAATTGGGGAACTCATGACTTGTACTATAGATAAAAAAAACATTTACCCTTACCAGAAAATATATGATAAAAATTGACAAACTACATAAGCTTAAGCTTAAGGGGATATAATCCTTCTTGCCTTCCATATAGATAATGAAAATGATTGTTCCAAGTCTCATGTTATTTTATAAACCTTGATTGGAAAGAAAAATAGGAGGGCAGAAATGTAAGAAATATAAAACATAATGAAACACAACGTAAGAAATAGAGAACATAATTAAACACACACATACATATCTCTAGACAATCAACACAATTATTTTCCTAGGAAATCCTTATATGGGAGACAAGCAACCCTAAAAAGTAATGATGCTCTAGACTCCTTTTTCCCTAGGAAATCCTTATGGGAGAAAAACAACGCTAAAATGTAAACATGCTCTACTCTCTCTTTTCTGGTATGGAAAATATGTGAGTACAAAGAAAGAGGTAATCTCTCTAGAGTTAGCTAAGACTTTTAGCGTGTAAGGTTGCTATAAAAACTTAATTTCATACATTTTTCTCTCTAACTTCACACTCCTAGTTGTATTTTCAACTATGGAACAAAATACAATAACACAAAATGGAACTCTTATTCCTCCTAGTGGCCAAGTATTTAACATAGCGTGATAGCCAACTAGGTGTAAGATTTGACTCTGTCAGCCATTAACGAGGTTTGTGATTTTAGACCTTTTAGAGTCTTGTTAAAATTCCACATGTAGCTAGCTTGCCATGCATGAGTAATGGGGCTAAAATTTCATTCTCTCGTACCATGGTGGTCAACATGATAGGTCAACTTACTAAAGGCATAAATTTTGAATGAACTTCATTTGATGTTTTTCTTGTAGCATTGGATATTTCTTTAAGTGTAGAATAATGGTCAAGATTTCAGCACAAGGGATAATCATTTGACCCCCAAAAATGTCATTTAATACCTCAAAATGACTCCAAAAGGTTTTAGACCTGAATTCTCCACCCACCATTAAAATGACCCTACAAGTTGATTCTTTCAGTTTTTTCACTCAATAAGCATCAAAATATATGACAAATAGTATAATTATTCAATCTAGATCATTATTTAATAATTTGTTAAAATTATGAGTAAGATATACATCATGGAATTTAAATAAATAGCGTTAATTCATTGAACACCCTTGTACATTCCTTATTGATACTTTGAAAGTAATACGTTTTGAAAAATAATTTGTTTATGGATTCTATTTTCCACATTCTCTCAACCATATCAAAAACCTTCTTATAATATTTGAAACCTAAGGTCTTTCCCACACTAAAGTATGTTCTTTTAAAACATGTTTTCTTGGTGATATGGGTGATTTAGAAATGATTGGGAGAGCGAAATTCCTCATTTAATATGTACAATATGTTTGGTTGAATCCACATGAAAAACAAGACTCCAAACGTGAGAAGAGGAAATTACATCCTATTTCTACCCCCTAGCACAATTACCAGTACAGTTAGAATTTAACAGCCCCAAACTGGATTTTACTCTCAAGTACTGGAACCTCTACAAAGGTTCGACCTGGAAACATAGTTTTTCCTTAGGTTTCTCCACTGGTTCTATGTCCAACTTGGATAACCTACAACAACATCCTTCTTTTCATTTTTTATATCCCCTCTTGGATAACCATAATATCTTGAAATGGAGCTAGCCAACTCAAATATAGTATTGCAAATCCCTGGCGAAGTTAGATGAGGATTATATATGGTCTTGAATGAGAATTTGGACTCTTTATATATATATCTAAAGAGTCCAAAAGCTCATTCAAGACCATATGTAATACATAGCCTCCTCATCTAATATATAAAACTTTAATCCATGTGCTTAACCTTAACATTGACACAAATGGAATACAATTTTAGTCACTGCTTTATGATAGAAAAATATGCGGATGAATATTGCCCACATATCCGAAGTCAAAAGGGATAGATTAAAAAGGGATGCTCTGGTCATCTATAAAAGATAAATTAAAGAAGCATGACATATTAGTAATGTAAATTAGATATGCGTACCAATTATGTTCATATAACACAACAAATAGATGATTCAATACAAATGTCACATAGAAGTCATATTTATCTCATGGGCCTTAAACTTAAATTATATATCTAGCATAATACATTAAGCTATAGGAGATAAATCAAAGAAGCATTTGAATGCAAATTAAACATGTGTAATAATTATGTCCTCATTTAATATGTACAATATGTTTGGTTGAATCCACATGAAAAACAAGACTCCCAACCGTGAGAAGAGGAAATTACATCCTATTTCTCCCCCCTAGCACAATTACCAGTACAGGTAGAATTTAACAGCCCCAAACTGGATTTTACTCTCAGGTACTGGAACCTCTACAAAGGTTCGACCTGGAAACATAGTTTTTCCTTAGGTTTCTCCACTAGTTCTATGTCTGACTTGGATAACCTACAACAACATCCTTATTTTCATTTTTTATATCCCCTCTTGGATAACCATAATATCTTGAAATGGAGCTAGCCAACTCAAATATAATATTGGAAATCCCTGGCTAAGTTAGATGAAGATTACATATGGTCTTGAATGAGTATTTGGACTCTTTAGATATATATCTAAAGAGTCCAAAAGCTCATTCAAGACCATATGTAATACATAGCCTCGTCATATAATATATAAAACTTTAATCCATGTGCTTAACCTTAACATTGACACAAATGGAATACAATTTTACTCACTGCTTTATGATAGAAAAATATGTAGATGAATATTGCCCACATATCCGAAGTCAAAAGGGATAGCTTAAAAAGGGATGCTCCGGTCATCTATAAAATATAATTAAAGAAGCATGACATATTAGTAATGTAAATTAGATATGCGTACCAATTATGTTCATATAACACAACAAATAGATGATTCAATACAAATGTCACATAGAAGTCATATTTATCTCATAGGCCTTCAACTTAAATTATATATCTAGCATAACACATTAAGCTATAGGAGATAAATCAAAGAAGCATTTGAATGTAAATTAAACACGTGTAATAATTATGTCCTCATTTAATATGTACAATATGTTTGGTTGAATCCACATGAAAAAAAAGACTCCCAACCGTGAGAAGAGGAAATTACATCCTATTTCTCCCCCCTAGCACAATTACCAGTACAGTTAGAATTTAACAGCCCCAAACTGGATTTTACTCTCAGGTACTGGAACCTCTACAAAGGTTCGACCTGGAAACATAGTTTTTCCTTAGGTTTCTCCATTGGTTCTATGTCCAACTTGGATAACCTACAGTTCAATATCCTTCTTTTCATTTTTTATATCCCCTCTTGGATAACCATAATATCTTGAAATGGAGCTAGCCAACTCAAATATAGTATTGCAAATCCATGGCTAAGTTAGATGAGGATTACATATGGTCTTGAATGAGCATTTGGACTCTTTAGATATGCGTACCAATTATGTTCATATAACACAACAAATAAATGATTCAATACAAATGTCACATAGAAGTCATATTTATCTCATGGGCCTTCAACTTAAATTATATATCTAGCATAATACATTAAGCTATAGGAGATAAATCAAAGAAGCATTTGAATGTAAATTAAACATGTGTAATAATTATATGTCCTTTCTAGTTCAATAAATAGATAATAATTTGGCTCAACTATGCGTTGTACATGTTTTCCTTTAAACCTTTACTTTCATAGCACATTTTCATCAAACATTTGGACCTTATTCCTCTAGTGTGTCTCTCAAAAGCACGTACACATTCATTTTGAGAGGAAATTGAAGACAGAAACCAATAGCTAATTCTTCTAACTAACCTTGACTAAAATGACCTAAATTGTACTTTGATACCAACTTGATTTGAATATGGACAAACTAGTTTTGTTGGGCTATCTCCCTCATTAGTTAAATAAAAATGTGTTTAGGATCGTCTAAAGTTAGCCAATTGGGAAGGGGTATATGTGTCAAGCTTTAAGTGTATTTTGTGAGAAATTTATTAGTTAATTAGCTTTCAAAAACTTGTGTACAACAAATAAAATGCAAAATTTTTATTTCTAGGAAATTGTTTTCCCTCAATCCAGATTCTGATCATTGCACATGTAAGAGGAAGAAAGAGGGAATTCACTTTTCAAATTCTAGACCTTGTCTAAACCAAAATAAAATAGAGGTTTGGTTTTCAAATACATTCACTTATTTGGAAAATTTCTAGCTACCAAAAGTCCATATGCCAATCTACCTCCCAAGAAATCCATTTATTACACCACTGGTTAGTTTTTTGTCTTCCTCAGCAAGGTCATCAATGGAGTCATTAAAACTACTATTTCAAACTTCAATCCCAAAAATAAGTCGAAAGAATTCAATTTCTCCTCCAAAACCTTCTTCTCTAAGCAAAGCTAGCATGATGTCGTCGAGAAATTCAGTAATTCCACGAGGAAATTCTATCAAAGTTAAAACAAATCCTTTTCATCCATATTTAATGCCTACTTTTTCAGGTGGAACACCTCCAAATTTAAGGACCATAATGCCATAAAATATGTAACTTTACCTAATAGGTGTAGACCTAGAACCCCCAACTTTGCGTGACATGTATAATTGAAGATCTTATATGGTAAGGAGTGTGAGAAGAGAGTCATGGTCACCGAGTTGAGCAACAGAAATAGTTTGGTATGACAACCTTACTTGTGATAGGTCTAGCTAGCAAACTACCAAATTACATGGTAATGGCATTCAAAATGTGAAATTCCCATTTCACTTGGAAATAAGATGGTAGAGGAAGGTATAGATGAAAGGAGATATCCATCTATGGTAAAGAAATCAAATAGTTCTATCAATTCCACCTTGCAACTCTAAGAGACATTGAATTAAATTTCATCTCAAGACAGGGCTTTGGGAGGACACTCTCAAAGCCAACCTTCGTTATGGCTTTGAAGCACATGGTAAGTATCAAGACTTAGCAACCTTATTTGCATAATTTTTTCTAGCATGGACCTTAATGTCATAGCCTTCTTTTGCCTAAAATGAATGCAAATTTCCTTGCAATTTGGCTTGCGAAATTCATAATTCATGCTCATGGAACATGATTGTGTTGCAATTGTGATAACATCTGTTGTATGCAGAAGCTAATAAAAAATGATCGAAAATGACATTTTTGCTCTGTTTTTTTGAATATTTAAGGAAAATTACACCAAGTAGGTTCCAGCCTCATATGACCATCATGTCAAACTATCTCAGGATATTGTCCAAGTAAGAGCCACTTAAGCAAGCAAGATCACATTGACCTGCTTGATGACGTGTCTATGAAGATTAACTACCTTGAACTATTTTTTTGCGTAGGGAAAGAGACACATTCCCATGCTGAGCATGAAAATGTTATTTGATATTGTTAATGCCTCTAGTGTTTACTTCTACAAGTTCTATAGGCAGAGTCTGTAAAGGGCCAGGTAGCCTCTGGATCTCATCTCTTATGAAAGGTGACATATCTAGTAAATGCCCCTACAGTCAATCTCTGGAATGGATCTAAATATAAGTTCTTCATTTTAATATCCATAAAACACAACAAATTTAAGGTAAACTATGTACATGTGCCATTTCTCCCACAAAATAAAGTGTATAAGTGGTAAATTTTATACCAAGTGTGCTCCCACCATGTAAAGCGCAATTTGGTGAACTTATCATTTTTATAATTTCTTTTTCGATTAAATTTAGTTTCACACATGATCAATTATTGCTTTGGAAGTTGTGTTCTACATAATTTGTGTACACTAAATTACAAAATGAGTTTTTGAAATCTATTTTGTGTAAATGTCGACCAATAGATATATATCATGGAGGATGAATGATGAAGATCAGCCGAATCCCATATGGAGGTTCAGGGATCGGGGGATGTTCACGGTATTTAAATATAATCTTAAATCTCCATACATGTGTGTACATATGGAATTGATTTTTTTATTAACTTTGCGAGTTAAATTAGTTGTTAATAAGTTTCATATTTTAATTTTTAGGAGGTAAGAGGAGAAGGGTTTCAACTCCATCCATGGAACGTGGCCAAGGTTCAACCGGTCAAGGTATGAGTGGTAGCAGGTTCCGAGAAGGGGGTGATATTTATTCCCCCGAAGGCCAATCAACCGCTGCTAGTTCTCAGCAGCGTCATTCTGGGTCTGGTTCTCAGCAACATCATTCTGGGGCTGGTTCTCACCAAGGTCATGTTGGAGAAGATGTTAACCAACAACATCAAGGTTGCCATCAATTTCAATATTTTTTCATTAAATTTGTACAACTTTTTTTACACGTTTTTTTTCTAATATACGAAATTTTATATATATTGATGCAGAGGCCGAAAATGTTCGAGCTAGTGGTCAAAATAGACGCAGGGCAGCTCGCTACATTCAAGAAGAAGGTTGTCAACCCAACACAACTTATCCGGCTGAGATTACTGATATACCATGGGAAACCAACATGGCGGAATGCACCTTACAAAGGTGTGAAAGCCTTCATGCAAAATTACAAAGAGATCTTGTGGCTTTGTCTCTACCAGCTGAGAGTCGAAAAAGCCTTGAAATAGTTAAACATTCATTGGGTGAAATGATAAATGTGTACAGAAATCTGGGGCCAACCATTGATTCATTTGTAGAACTGATGAGAAAGAGAAAAGAAACAGTGATGGGTCCCGATAAATGGGAGGACATAAACCAAAAAGTTACAAGAGCAGTGGCCAAGTCAATGTTTAATTACAAGGAAGGGCCAAAAAGAAAAATGTTGAAGGTGCAGTATTTCAAGCACCCAGACAAAGCTAGTTATTTGTATGATCGGCATCTTGTGGCCTATGGAAGGCTCCCATGGAACGATGAGGTTCCGGTTTATTTTTCACAAATGTTTTATGCAGAATTTTTTTTGGGTATGAAACCCAACTACAATGACCTTCCTTCGAATTTTTTGGCTCAGGGAAAGGTCGATTATATGACTGTAAGGGCGCTAAGCGAGATGTGGAGTTGCCTCGCCCTGAGCCGCCATTGGTGAGTCGATCGTTTCAAGTCGAAACTCTACGATCAGAGATGGATGCGACTTCTCAAATAAGTCGAGAAGTAAGGGATGTTATGATCGTGTTGAAGCCCCGAAAATCGGGTCTACAACAAGGGGGACACCCACCCGGTCCGGACCTTGGTTAGCAGCTCCTTTTCTGTTTGGTGTAGTGGGTCCGACTGGGGATAATGGGACCAGTTTCCCAATATGTGTGTGTTTGTTTGAGATTTGATATTTCTTTTCTAAAATTCCTAAGTAAAATGCTTTTAATCTATTTCTAATCTATTCATATGCAAACTGTATTCTAAGAAATATCTAACTCTAAAACTAACCCGGGATGTAAATCTTTCTATTTATACGATCTAAAATGATTTCAGATAACAATCGATAATAAATATCATTCAATTATTATTAGAAAATAATTCAATAAAGATAAACCATTTCATATAAAAAGTTAGATGAAACAATTGTGAAAAACATATCGCATAATAAGTTATTCATACATCAAGCACAAATAAATAGTTATCACCATACAAAAGTGCCAAATGATAACTCAAGCATTCAAGCATCAATATATAAATAACTGAACATAAGTATCACTTTTAACACAAAAACAGAAATAGTTAAGAGATAAAAGTACCATTTATAACTGATCCTACTCATGAGCTAGAAGCAATAATGATTTATCTCTTCCTAATCCAACATCCATTAAGAGTACAGAAATGCAACATCAGTAACAGATATTAGACATAGATATCAATAAATCTCGTTCCATTCATTCATCAAAACCTCCTCTGAGGGTGCAGAAGTGCATGTTCTGAGGATAAGTTTTTGACAAATTTCAGGACCCTTCTCTAAATGCATGAGAAGGGTTTAAATACTACTAACAAAATCTAATTATAGTTTATTACAAAAATTTAGGATTCGGTTTAAATTACCGTCCTTTTTCTAGGAAAAAATAAATTAAAACTGAAACTAAATCTAAAATTGAAAACTATCAACTAACTACTTATGAATTTGATCTCTGAATTTGCAAGCATCCAACATTGTTTTGAGAAGAGGTGGATGGCCGAATTCAGATTTCAATTGTCCCAAAAAGAAAGAATCGGCAAGTGTAGGCACAATCTTCTCAGTAGAATTAATGATGCAATTAAGAGTGCTGCATCGACTGTGTGGTTTTACTAGATATGTCCAGTAAGAATCCCAATTTAATCTTGTCAATCCTTGAATTGATTTTGCTTTTTCTTCCGCCTTTTTTTTCCATTCTTCTTGCAATTGTTGTGCTTGTGGAAGATATCACGGAATAGTTTCTGAAATCAAATTAGCCTTGTGAAAATTCTCATTTACACAATCAATAATATTGCCTGCTGCTGTAGCTGACTCCTCTGCCGCTTTCTCTGCTTCTCTGATCTGTGCATCCCAATTATTGAAAAGTATTTCTTTATGACTGTGTTGTGACCAGCAACAACCCCCCTTTTTATTTAATATTAGTAATAATACTAAATAAATGGGGACCCTTAGTTAAAAAATCCAAAAAATCAATTAGGATTTGTTTTCCTTTTCAAATAAAACTTTCTATCATAAACATAGAGAAATCCCTTAGAAAGAACATTAAGAAACACTTAAGTTTATGATAGATTACAATAAAGTTGTTCTTTAAACAAAATAGCGCATCCATCGCAAAATGATATATATCTTTTATAAAACTGAAAATATGATTTTGCGCTTTCGCGATAATGCGATCCCAAAAAGCCTATACAATAAACATATTGGTCGCAGACCGCATAGCGCAGAAAACAAAAATTTTAAACGAATATCTTTTGCGCTATTTACCATTTTGCGCTTTTGCGAGATTTGCGATATGCGCTTTTGCGCTATTGCGCAATTTCCGCTTTTGCGCTATTTTACATAACTGCGATGGCTTCATTTTGCGATATTGCGATATTGCGACATTGCGATATTGCGATATTGCGCAGCAAATCGCAGATCGCAATGTCGCAGATTCATGTAGGCGCGCTATCCCAAGGCAATCTTCCCATATATCAAATCTGTTATGCGCTTTAATGATTAAATTAAATGATTGGATTGAAAATTAATGGTAAATGAGATTGTGTTTGAATTGAAAG
Organism: Pinus albicaulis; assembly: GCA_034641835.2. Lineage (NCBI taxonomy): Eukaryota > Viridiplantae > Streptophyta > Pinopsida > Pinales > Pinaceae > Pinus > Pinus albicaulis. The sequence goes on along the minus strand of CM076578.1, from coordinate 1,845,858,195 downwards.
TCGTTTCACGATTAAAATATTATATTTCATCCACTTTCACATTTAAAACAATCTCATCACCTTTCTTATGCCATTACTCTCATTTACTCGTAAAACGCAGGCACGTAGGAGCAAACGTCTATACAAAGCTTCCACTAAACACTATGGGTAAGAAGGAGAAGAGCTCGAGTTCTGAAAACAAAGAAATGGCTTTGCTGTATGCAGACACCGCTTGTAATAAGGATGCCGGTATATCCACTTGGGGAGGAATGTATAATCTGCTAGAGGAAGAAAACCTTGTGGTGATGAAAGTTGTAGCTACAGCAAGTTCCAGTAATACGTCTGAGGCAACCCTTAGAGAACTGGCTTGCTCATTTCTGCATAGAATAGCGGCAAGGCCAAGGATTCTCCCATATACGGACATGGTAAAATGGGTGCTGGACAGCACTGATATTTCAGACAGGCAATTTAGAACTCCATTTGAAGAGCTAATTGGGTCATTCACCATGGAAGACGTGAAGCTGATGTATAAGTTGCCGGAACCTCAAGCGCCTTATAATAAGCAATTTATGGAAAAATTTGCCAGAGAACATGCGAATTTGTCAGAATGCACACAGGAATGGACCAAAAGAGATGAACCATTGAAGAAAATCAAACACGAGTGGACAATACCAAAAAAGGATGTTTCAGACACTGTTCACAAGTTCAAATATCCAAGTGGGCAAATTGACACAGTTTCTACCACAAGATAAGGTATGTAAGTTTGCCAAAATTATCCTCTATATAACTTTTAGAAGTTACTAAAAGAGTTGTTGGAGATCAAGAGTTCTCAGAGAAACATAAAGCTCTTCTTGAGAAAAGACGGGAGTCGAAGAGACTTGAAATAACTATAAGACAAAATAAGGAAACATTGACCAAATTCAAGGCACTTAATGCTGAGCAAGGAAAAAGATGGAGCGTGTTCGGCACAGAGGAAAACTACTGCGAAAGGACAAATCGATAAAAAGAAACTACTTTGGCTAGAAGTATGATATGAGAAAATGGTGAAGCAAAATCAAAATGAAATTGCAAAATTGATAATAGAGAAAAAAACTCCAATAACTGGGATGCACAAATCAGAAGGGAAGAAAAGGCAGCAAAGGAGGCGGCTACAGCGGCAAACACTCTTACAGATTGTGTAAATGACAATTTACACAAAGCTAACTTGATTCCAAAAACTGTTCCAGGATATCTCCCACAGGAAAATCAACTGCAAACAGAATGGAGGCAAAAGGCAGAAGAAAGAGCAAAATCTATCCAAGGGCTGACAAGATTGAATTGAGACTCATACTGGATGTAATTGGTGAAGCCACACAGTCAGCACAGTGCGCTTAATTGTATCATCAATGCTACAGAGAAGATTGCTCCTATGCTTGCCGACTCTGTCTTTTCAGGACAGTTGAATTCTGAAGTCGGTCAACCGCATCTTCTCAAAACTATGTTAGATGCCTGCAAGTTTAAAGATCAAGTTCATAGATAGATAGATTTAATTTTAATTTCACTGTATTTTAGCCTAGGAAAAGGACGGTCATTGAACTGAATCCTTAACTTTTGTAATAAACTATTTTTAGATTTAGTTAAGTAGTATTTAAACCCTTCTCATGCATTTAGAGAGGGGTCCTGGATCTTAATATTTTTGACTTGGAGATTGCATTTCTGTACTCCATTGTCTTATATATTTTTAAAAAGGATCACATCTGGTGATTTTCATGCGGAAGTATCTTTGAAGTGTTGCATTTATGTACCTTGGAATCTGATTTTGCATTAGAGTTACTGGATTAGAGTATCACATTGCATTTGAAAGTCTTCAGGATGAATGAGGTATTTCTATCCTTTCACTGCTGATTTCTTTTGTCTTATGATATTCGCTTTAAAATTGCTATCATTTATATATATTTGTTTTCACAATGCTTCCTTTTATATATCATTTCTGAGTATAATTGAAACGTTATCTTTCATAATTATATATAGATGGTATACAATGATGAATGCAATATGCTAATACAACTCTGTTTAATTTCTTAAACAGAGTTATCTTTATTTGTTTCTGCATATTTCAATTTAAATAATAATACATTTTCATGGTTATTGTTAAATTGAAACAATCTTAAGTTGTATTCACATATAATTACCCGGGTTAGTGTTAGAATTTCTTTACCAGTATTTAGTTTAAATTAGATAGTTTTATTTCAGTTAATTTAGTCCCATTTCCACCCATCCAAACCAATCCATTTAGTTATAAGGAAACTGGTCCTTTAAATCCAGTCGGAGCGACCATACCAAACGGAAAAGGAGCTGTCTTAAGGTCCCGACCGGGTGGTTTTCCCCAATATTTGAAGCAGAGATTTTCTAGGCTTCAACATGTTTGGCGCTAGAAGGAGGGCATGAGCTATGAATGGCAAGTAAATCTTTATCCACAAGCCATTCTGAGAGCAAAACACCCTCATTAAATTCTTCAATTTCTTCTGAAATTCAAAATCCTAGAGAAGAAATTGCAGAAAATATTCAGACACCCACTACCAAAATCTCAAAACATTCAGACAATCAACATCCTGAGTCTCCCGAAGTTCAAGATTTAATTCACAAATTGAAAGGATTCTCATTATCTTTAGAAGAGTCTGAAATATCTGAAGGTAGTGTAACTTCAAAATTTGTTTCTTCGAAACCTCTTACTAGGCTTCAAAGTGAAAAACTTGGTATTTCTCCAAAAGAATTCCCTTTACCTAGTACAGTCAAGACAAGAAAAAATCAATCGGAATTAGTAAGTGATATAAGTTCAACATCTAATATTCAAATACCTGTTTCCGAAATCCCTTCTCAACAAAGTACAGGATTTTCCACATCATCTACTCAATCATCATCTGCTCAGTCATTATTAATCTCAACATCATCTATTCCAACAATTTCTATTCAAACACCACCAGTTTCTACTATCCCTCCGATATTTGTTCCAATAATGGCACATAGACCATGGTCTACTCCAGGGGCAGTCAATATGGCTGCACCTTTACATGATTTACCAGACAATCCTGGAAAATGGCTTCCAAAATTTAGCCCAGATCTTAACATTCAAGTTGAAGAACATATCAATAACTTTATGCTGGCTATTAATTTGAATGGAGTCATACATGAAGATGTTGTAGTTAGATTATTCCCTTATACTCTTCAGGGAGTAGCAGGATCATGGTAATTTTCATTACCATCAGGATCCATAACAAGCTGGGACATTTTTGCAGATCATTTTTTGACCAAATTTGGAGATGACCGATCAATAGCAACTTTACTCAATGATCTCTCAAATTTGAAGATAGAACCCAAGGAACCCATTAAAGAATTCGATGCTAGATTCAACAAGCTCTTGAACAAAATTCACACAGATTCACAACCCAGTGAACAAGTCAGAATTGAATGGTACATAACTGCCTTACCCTCAAACATAGAAATTTTCGTGGACAGAGCTGCAAAGCCTACATTAGCTGAGAATACGAAAGAAGCTATTGCAGTGGAAAAACGAATTACTTCTCTGGAAAATAAAAATGCTATTGAGGAAAGGAAATCAAAGAAAGTCAGCTTCAAAGATGATTCAAAGAAAAAGGCCAAAGATCCATACGACATGGAAGGTTTACAAAAAGTTCTTAAAACCATGTCAAATGAAATGGTTGAAATAAAAAAACAAGTGGCTGAAACTTCTACCAAGAAACCATTCCGAAATTTCAGAAGAAATCAAGTTGAATCTAAACCTCCTAATGCAATCTCTAATGCAGAATCAGAAGAAGAGGAAGAGGAAGAAGATATATCTATAGTATTAGATGAAGAAAATGAAAATGAAGAAATAGCTGAATTGAATGGAATGTGGGATTTCATTCTCCCTAATTCTGATAGTGAAGAAGCTATGCCTGTAAGTACTAGGAGTAAATCCACAGCGGAACTAGTGCAAACAGTTCCTAAAAAGAAAATTACAACTCCAAGTACCAAAGACAAATCCCCTGTAAAGAAAACTTCTCCATTACCTACTCAAAATCAGCCATCCTCTTCTAATCTTCCTACATCAACAGCAAAGACTTTAGTAGTGTCAGATCCTATGGAATACAACATTGTCGAGGACATGAAAAATATCAAAGCTAATATTTCCTTACATGAACTCAGAAAACTAAAACACCAGCAAAAGTTGTTATTGAAAGAATTAAATGCTACACCAATTGCTCCTTTACCAAGCGGTGTAGTTGCAAAAGCAGCAAGAGGATCTGGTAAGCCATCGGATAAGGTAGATGCTACTGATACAGTACTCATTAGGGAAAAGTCAAATTCTCAAACTCCTCCTTTTCTTTTGACTTATGAGATGTACAATAAAAATCTGCACAATTGTTTGATTGATTCTGGAGCTTCCTCCAATATAATGCCTACTTCTGTCTGTGCTAAATTGAATATCGAACCACATAAATCAGCAGTTCATATCGTTCAATTGGATTGCTCTAAAGTCCAAGTGGTAGGAGAAATCAATTCAGTTACTATCGGATTAGCCTCCGATCCTAGGATTGTCCAAAGAATTGATATTTTGATTGCTGATATTCCTGAATTCTATGGATTAATCTTGAGCAGGGACTGGTCTGCGAAACTTAATGGTTATATCTCGACTGATTATTCGCATATGTGGCTTTCCTACAAAGGGAAACCAAATCAAATTAAAATTGAACGAGAAAAACATATGACACACACTGTCACTGAATTCGAACAACCTAATGAGCCTGTGGCATTCAACAACAATATTCTTGGAGGTTATTCTGCTGAATCATTTCTTGGAAACTTCGAAGCTCCTCAATCACCTTTTTTTGTAAATACTTTTGTTTCTCAGATAGAAAATTTTTCACAATCTGATTCTTCCAGAATTGTAAATATTTCTGATGTAATTGTAGATAAACCAATAGACAAATCTTTATTTTGGTCGTTATATTTTGATGGATCGAAGTCTAGTGATGGAGCTGGAGCTGGATGCATCTTAATTGATCCAGATGGGGAGAAAACCATGCTGTCATGTAGGTTAGAATTTGAGTGTACTAACAATACCGCAGAATATGAAGCCTTGGTTCAAGGACTTTATAAAGATATAGGGTTAGATGTTAAATACTTGAAAGTCTTTGGTGATTCCGAAATTGTCATAAAACAAGTTAGGAATACTATTCATTGCCTTTCAGGACATCTTAAACACTATCAAACCCTAGTGCAAGATCTCACCACTCAATTTTTAGCATTCAATATTTCTCCTATTCCTAGGAATCAAAATACATCAGCTGACTTATTAGCTAATGTTGCATCTAAACTCCTACCTGCTGAAGATTGCAGTCCTGATAGGTTTTCTGTAGAATTGATTTTTCGTCCATCTGTCCCAGATAATGTTACAAATTGGAGATTATTCTATCATGATCAAGATATTCTAAATTTCATGACTTCAGAGAAATCATATGATGAGCAAATTATTGACGAAGATGATCATGATTTACAAATTGCTTCAAAAGGTAATGAAAACCCCATTCCAAAATCTGTTGTTAAATTAGAGGATTTATATGACATTAAAGACAGATTCAAGAAAGTCACTAATGCTAAACTGCAAAGTTCTACTTTGAAGTTTGAATTAGTGAATCTCGGTTCTGATTCTAAACCTCAAAACGTTAATTTAAGACTCAATTTAACACCAGAGGAAAGGAATGCGTTCATTAAACTTCTCAACAAGTATAAAAACGTTTTTGCGTGGAATTATGATGATTTAAAAACGTATGATACTTCGATTATTCAACATACAATTCCAATGCTTCCTGATATTAAACCTGTTCAACAGAAGTTGAGAAAGATCCATCCAAATCTCGAAAGTCAAATCAAATCAGAACTTAATAAAATTTTAAAAGCCAAAATCATTTTTCCAGTCAGGCACTCCAATTGGGTTTCCAATATGGTACCTGTAAGGAAGAAAAATGGTGATATAAGAATCTGTATTGATTTCAGGAATTTAAACAAGGCATGTTTAAAAGACAATTTCTCATTGCCAACCATGGAACAGATACTTCAAAAGGTAGCTGGTTCTGAAATTATGTCTTTTCTTGATGGATTTTCGGGCTATAATCAAGTTTTAGTTCATCCAAATGACAGATTGAAAACAACTTTCAGAACAAAATGGGGAACTTATGCTTATCAGAAAATGCCTTTCGGTCTAATAAATGCAGGAGCAACTTTTCAAAGAGCCATGGACATAACATTTAAAGGTCTGATCAATAAATCAGTTTTTGTTTATCTTGATGACATAACAATATTTTCAAAAAAGAGAGCCAATCATCTACATGATTTAAAACAAATATTTGAAAGATGTAGAAGGTTTGGTATTTCCTTAAATCCAAAGAAATCTTTCTTTGCTTTAGATGAAGGAAAACTCTTAGGATTTGTTGTGTCAAAAGATGGTATATATATTGATCCAGATAGAGTGAAAGAAATTTCTGGTATTTCTTTACCTCATAACAACAAATCCATGCAATCATTTCTTGGACAGATCAATTTTGTTAAAAGATTTATTCCTGATTTTTCTTTTATTGTTTTACCTATGCAAAATATGATCAAGAAGAATTAAATATTCAAATGGACGCATAAAGAAAAAGAAGCTTTTGAGGTAATCAAACAAGCGATCATTAATGCACCAGCATTGAATACCCCGGATTTTTCTAAAGATTTTACTTTGTATACTCTGGCCACTGAAACATCCTATGAAGTCGTTTTAACACAACTCAATGATCAAGAAATCGAAGCACCAATTTCTTTCTTTAGTTCAAATCTGCAAGGAGCTGAGCTTAATTATTCCGATGTTGAAAAACAAGCCTTTGCTATGTTTAAATCAATCAAACATTTCAGACCTTTTCTCTTGAAAACACATACAAGAATCATTGTCCCATTCTCTGCAGTGAGGCAATTATTAATTCAAAAAGAAGTAGGAGAAAAGAGAGCTAACTGGGTAACAGCCTTGTAAGAATATGATATTGATATTAAACCAGCTAAGATTGTTAGAGGACAAGGTTTTTGCAGATTATTGGCAGGAGCTCATAACATACCAGAAAATCAAGATTCAAATCAAGATATTCAAGTAAGTCAGATAAATGTTACAAATTCCGGATCTCAGTATGTTGATCTTATCTATTACTTGAAAAATGGGTATGCTCCTTCTAATCTCAGCTATAAGAGTAAACGCGCTTTAAGGTTAAAGGCTATTAAATACCAGATCATTGATAATGTGTTATTTAGAAAAAAATATGATTCAATTTTATTAAGATGTTTAGAAAAGACTGAAGCTGAAAAGGTTTTGCAGGAATTACATGATGGACCAGCAGGAGGTCATTTTGGAGGTGATACCACGGCTCACAAAATAATTCGTGCTGGTTATTACTAGCCTACCCTTTTTAAAGATACGCATGATTACGTAAGGAAGTGCCAAATTTGTCAAACTGCAAGTGGAAGACAAAGGAAACCAGCTTTTCCTTTGCAACCAGTAACTATTGAGCAACCATTCGAACAATGGGGGCTTGACATTATTGGTGAGATAATACCTCATTCTTCCAAATAGCACAAGTACATCCTTACTGCAACTGATTACTTTACAAAGTGGGTATTATTGATTTCATAGATCAATTCATCATAACCAGGTTTAGTGTACCTCAAGCTCTTGTCTTTGATAATGCATCTTACTTCTCTGGAAATAGTTTAGTTGAATTTGCAGTCAAAAGAGGTTTTAAATTAAAATATACAGCAAATTATTATCCACAAGGTAATGGTTTGGCTGAATCCACTAATAAAAACCTTATCAAAATCATTAAAAGGACCGTTGATCAAAATCAAAAGAATTGGCACAAATCTTTAATCTTTGCGTTATGGGCTGATCGTATCACTGAAAAAGCTTCAATAGGGACTTCACCTTTCAATCTGGTTTATGGAAAAGAAGCTGTGATACCATCAAATTTAACTCTTCCATCATTAGCCCTAGTACAGTTTATTGAAGAAAATCCTTCTTCATCCATTCAACTGAGATATGATCAAATCCTTAAATTAGAAGAAGATAGGGATAAAGCAAAAATTACTCATGAAAAACATCAACAGCTTGTAAAATCTTCTTTTGATGCAAGTTCTACCGGCTCAAAAATTTTGTCGATTGGTGATCTCGTTTTGAAATGGGATAAAGCACACGAAGAAAAAGGTAAACATACCAAATTTCAGAAAATGTGGCTTGGACCATTTCAGATCGTTGAGAAGATAAGCTCAAATACATTCATACTCCAAGATCTAATAGGTAAGAGAGAATCTCTTCCTGTAAATGGGCTTATCTTGAAGAAATTATTTTCATAAGGAGGTAACCCCTTCTTAAACTGTACATATTTCTTTCTGCAAAGTTTTTGATTGTTTTTGTTTTTGCAAATAAAGGTTGTTTATGAGTCTCTGATTGACTGTTTACTATTTAAGAAAATTTCTTTAGAAGAATATTATAAATATTTATTTTGTGTAAATAAGAATTTTTAAAAAGTAATGATCACATTTTTTTGAATAGTTTAAAATAAGATGTTAAACTTTGAAATATTATTCCAATCATTTGTATGATCTTTTGAAAACTTGAGAAGAATGTAAATCATCATAAGTTTATTAAGCAGAGAAAGGTTATCTGTAAAAGTAAAGACTTTTTCAAAAGTTTTGGAACTCAAAAAACTCTGAAAATTGTCATCCATTGATTCTTAAGGATAAAACTATTTCACCCCATCCATTTAAGTTGTGATTTTTAGAATGTAATTCTAAGAAATTATACGAAAATTTTAAGAGATAAGAGGTCTCATTGCGAGCCGACTTACCATGTTCATAAGGAGTAATAAAACTGACATTACCAATACTGCATACCAAAACAGGGTAATGGCTTATAAATGTAAGACAAGGGGTCTCATCACGAGCCAGCTTGTTCAGTTTAATTATAACTATTGAATGGCATTGTTATTAACTGGCTACCAAACCAGAACAATGGCTCTTAAAATAAAAATAAATAAAAGACAAAAACATGAGATAATAGGTCTTATGAATTTATCTTTTAAAAAGTCATAATTTTAGTTGGATGGGACAATGAATGGTTAATGGTTTAAAGGTAACCCTGTCGAGGCTATGAACGTTTGCTGGCAGCAGAGGCAATACCTATGGCAATAGAGTATATTATAAAAACAAAACTTGGAGAGATCCACTTCATTATTAACACCAATCAAAGCTTGAGATAACCCGTCTTTTTTTATTCTTAAAGGTGAAAATTATGAAATGATTTTATTTCTTTTTCATGATTACATTTTATTTGAATTATCCCTAAGATAGTTTTCATCATCTTTAAAAACCTTTACTTACTAAAGATAGAATGTTCATTTTATTTTTTCAGAGATAACTGTTTCTTTCACTGAATCGCCAATTGTTGTGACCAGCAACAACCCCCCTTTTATTTCATATTAGTAATAATACTAAATAAATGAGGACCCTTAGTTAAAAATCAAAAAATCAATTAGGATTTGTTTGCCTTTTAAAATAAAACTTTCTATCATAAACCTATAGAAATCCCTTTGAAGGAATATTAAGAAACACTTAAGTTTATGATAGATTATAATAAAATTTCTCTTTAAACAAGATAGCGCATCCATAGCAAAATGGTATATCTCTTTTATAAAACAGAAAATGCGATTTTGCACTTTTGCGATAATGCGACCCTAAAAGCCTATACAAAAAACGCATTGGTCGCAGATCGCATAGCGCAGAAAACAGAAGTGATTAATGAATATCTTTTGCGCTCTTTTCAATTATGCGCTTTTGTGATTTTGCGATATGCGCTTTTGCGCTATTGCGCAATTTCCGCTTTTGCGCTATTTTCATAACTGCGATGACTTCATTTTGCGATATTGCGACATTGCGATATTGCGATATTGAGATATTCTTGTACGACAAATCATGAGATCACAATGTTTCAGATTCATGTAGGCGCTGTCAAAGGCAATCTTCCCATATATCTACGTCATTGTCTTGCTTTAATGATTAAATTAAATGATTAGATTGAAAATTAATGGTAAATGAGATTGTGTTTGAATTAAAAGTAGTTTCGATTAAAATATTATATTTCATCCGCTTGACTGGCTCAGTCTCATCTTTCTTGGTGCCATTACTCATTTACTCGTATTAAAAAACGCGGAAGACACGAACAACGTATATCTCGCTTGCTGACACTAATTACAGAAGGAGAAAACTGGTTGAAAAACAAAGAAATAGCCATTATGTCTGGGTTCTTGCTTGTAATAAGGATGCCGGTATATCCACTTGGGAAGGAATGTATAATCTGTTAGAAGAAAAAAATCCTATGGTGATGAAAGTTGTGGCTACAGCAGGTTCTAGTAATACATCTAAAGCAACCCTCAAAGAATTGGCTTGTTCATTTCTCCATAGGATAGCGGCAAGGCCGAGGATTCTCCCATATACAGACATGGTGAAATGGGTGCTGGACAGCACCGATATTTCAGACAGGCAATTTAGAACTCCATCTGAAGAGCTAATAGGGTCATTCACCACAGAAGACGTGAAGCTGATGTATAAATTGTCGGAACCTCATGCGCCTTATAATAAGCAATTTATGGAAGAATTTGCGAGAGAACATGCGAATTTGTCAGAATGCATACAGGAATGGACCAAAATATATGAACCATTGAAGAAAATCAAACATGAGTGGAAAGTACCAAAAAAGGATGTTTTAGACGCTGTTCACAAGTTCAAACATCCAAGTGGGAAAATTGACACGGTTTCTACCACAATTTGAGGTATGTAAGTTTGCCAAAATTAGCTTCTATAGAGCTTTTAGAAGTTTCTGAAGAAGCTGGGGAGGTCAGGAGTTCTTAGAGAAACATAAAGCTCTTCTTGAGAAAAGTGAGGAGTCGAAGAGACTTGAAATAACTATAAGACAAAATGAGGAAACATTGACCAAATTCAAGGTACTTAATGCTGAGCAAGGAAAAAGATGTAGAGCGTGTTTGGCATAGAGAAAAACTACTGCGAAAGGAAAAATCGATAAAAATAAACTACTTTGGCTAAAAGTATGATATGAAAAAATGGTGAAGCAAAATCAAGATGAAATTGAAAAATTGATAACAGAGCAAAAAGCTCCAATAAAAGGAAATGCACAAATAGAAGGCAGTAGAGGAGGTAGCTACAGCGGCAAACACTCTTACTGATTGTGTAAATGAAAATTTACACAAAGCTAATTTGATTCCAAAAATTGTTCCAGGATATCTCCTACAGGCACATCAACTGCAAACAGAATGGAGGCAAAAGGCAGAAGAAAGAGCAAAATCTATCCAAGGGCTGAAAAAATTGAATTGGGACTCATACTGGATGTACTTGGTGAAGCCATACAGTCAGCACAGTGCGCTTAATTGTATCATCAATGCTACAGAGAAGATTTCTCCTACGCTTGCCGACTTTGTCTTTTTAGGACAGTTGAATTCTGAAGTCGGTCAACCACGTCTTCTCAAAACTATGCTAGATGCTTGCAAGTTTAAAGATCAGGTTCATAGATAGTTAGATTTAGTTTTAATTTTACTGTATTTTAGCCTAGGAAAAGGACGATCATTGAACCGAATCCTTAATTTTTGTAATAAGACTATTTTTAGATTTAGCTAAGTTGTATTTAAACCCTTCTCATGCATTTAGAGAGGGGTCCTCGATATTAATATTTTTTGACTTGGAGATTGCATTTCTGTACTCCATTGTCTTATATATTTTTAAAAAGGATCACATTTGGTGATTTTCATGCGGAATTATCTTTGAAGTGTTGCATTTCTGTACCTTGGAATTTGATTTTGCATCAGAGTTACTGGATTAGAGTATCAGATTTCATTTGAAAGTCTTCAAGATGAATGAGGTATTTCTATCCTTTCACTGTTGATTTCTTTTGTCTTATGATATTCGCTTTAAAATTGCTATCATTTATATATATATTTGTTTTCACAACGCTTCCTTTATATATCATTTCTGAGTATAATTGAAACATTATCTTTCATAAGTATATATATATAGATGATTAATGCAATATGTTAATACAACTCTGTTTAATTTCTTAAACAGATTTATCTTTATTTGTTTCTGCACATTTCAATTTAAATAATAATACATTTTCATGGTTATTGTTAAATTTGAACAATCTTAAGTTGTATTCACATATAATTACCCGGGTTAGTGTTAGAATTTCTTTATCAGCATTTAGTTTAATTAGATAGTTTTATTTCAGTCAATTTAGTCCCATTTCCACTCATCCAAATCAACCCATCACCAACCCATTTAGTTATAAGGAAGCTGGTCCTTTAAATCCAGTCGGAGCCACCATACCAAACGGAAAAGGAGCTGTCTTAAGGTCCCGACCCGGTGGTTTTCCCCGATGTTTGAAGCAGAGATTTTCTAGGCTTCAACAGACTGTTATTGATAATTGGTGCACCAGCTCTTTTTTCTTCCTCTGTCTTTTGCCATGCCAAATAATTAGTAACTCTTTCATTAGTTAAATCATAATCATGTCGTAATTTTACGACATGATTAGTGATTTTATCACTTTCTAGACAAAAAGAGTTCCATTGCGAGATTTTCTGGCATAATACATATTGTTGTTGTAGTAGTTGGTTGTTTAAAGAAATAGATTCTGAAATAAACTCTGGAAGTTTGGGATCATCTTTGCGCTCTTCTCGGATACTTTTTATTTGTTTCTCTTTATCGGCCAAACTTTTTTGATATCCGATTTGCATCTCTTGATGCTCTTACTGTAAATTTTCAAGTTTTACCTGTGCTTCACTGTTAGCATGAGCTTGTTGCAATTGTTGTTGCAGAACTTGTATCTGATCTTATTTTTCATTTAATAATAGTCGTACCTCAAATGATTTGTCAATAGTTGCGGAGGCATAAGCTCCTGTAATCTGAGATAGCTTGGTAATATTCTCAGTAGGATCCGTAGTAGGATCTTTCCATAAGACATCTAATTGTTCTGCATTAGTAGAGATTGCGCTCTCTAACTTTCTCTTTTTCCTTTGCTTCCTCACTACTGCTTTATACTGCGGGTTGTAGAATACATCCAGAGGAGGAATGTTCTCTGTATTAAGTACAATTTCAGAGGAGGAAGTGATAGGTATATGCTCAGTTTCTGTGACATTTCCACTTATTCCTGTGCTTAAAACTTTTGTTGTCTGTACAGGCATTTGTGTATTCGGTCGTTTAACATTAAGCAATTCATTAAACGTTTCCCATTCTTTATCTAATTGAATGTTGGTGGATGGTTGATGTACAATGGGAGGTGGAAGATTCAACTGTGGAGTGGTTGAAGTCTGTAGTTGTGAAAGCTCTTTTGACTGAGCCGCATCTTTCACTGAGCCTTCATCTTTATCAGACTTTTGAGAATGTTCAGAAGTTTCTTTGTCAGACTTTGATTTAGACCTGTTAGTATCTGAGCTACCATTGAGACTGACACTAGGAGTTGGTTCCCTTGCGGGTTCCAAGAGTAAATTATCCAAAGGGATAGTAGCCAATCTTCGTTCTCTGTAGATTTTAAATTCCTGAAACACTTCTGGGGAAAACTGTGTTTGAGCTAAATGAAAATTTTCTTTTAATAAACATTTTTCTTGAAAGGATATTCTTCTCCAGAAAATACTCTCACCTTAACTGCAGTGGTGAAATCTTTGACAACATCATATGGATCAAACAGCCTTCTCGAAAACTTGAACAGTTGTAAGCATGTAATATTGCTTACCTCTTTGAATGCATGACCAACATCAAACAATGAAAATGCTCCATAGGCTACGGGAAATTGTGGCCAGATGGCCTTCCTCTTATCCTTTAATTCCTTTGTCAAACCTCCTTCACCACAGGTTTGGTATGCAATTTCCCGAGCTATAATTTTATCCAGAACATACAAGGGTAAAACATGAGGAGAAGCAAAGCTTCCAAAAACCCTTACATAGGTAAACAACTCTTCTCCAAACCACCGTGCAACAGGGAGAATGTTGACTTCTGCTTCCAGAGAAAACCTTGGAGCATCCTTATTATACAATATTCTATACAACGACAACATTATGCCATGGCAAATCTTGTAAAAATGAGGAAATTTTTTTGATTCCCGCAGTTCTTTGTGATACACATGAATAGGCAAAGGATCATGAATTTTCCATTGCCAACCCATTAAATGGAATTTAGAAACAAAGTAGATAGAATCCATAACATAGGCAGACAGATAAAAAGGAGGATAAATCCTCTGAGAGACAATCTGTTTAGACCGGTAATTGAAAATAGAAGTGGCTAAATTATCAGACAGTATTTTGGCGCAGTCTACAATGGTAGCGTTAACAGCAGCATTTAATAACGGAAGCCATTCAGGAAAGACCTTATTTATGTCATGCTTTCCAAAAAGCCTACATAACATAGCAGCAACAAAAAAATAGGGAGAGGTGAGTGAACCAGTACTGTACATACCGTGTTTGTCTTTCTTCAGTGGTTCATCTCTTTTGGTCCATTCCTTTGTGCATTCCGCCAAATTTGCATTTTCCCTGGAAAATTTCTCCATAAATTGTTTGTTGTAAGTCGCCTGAGGCTCCGACAAGTGATACATAAGCCTCAAATCTTCTGTGGTGAATGACCCGATGAGCTCTTGATCTGGAGTTCTAAATTGCCTGTCTGAAATATCGGTGCTATCCAGCACCCATTTTACCATATCTGTATACGGAAGAATTCTCGGTCTTGCTGCTATCCGGTGCAAAAATGAACAAGCCAATTCATTAAGAGATGCTTCAGATGAATTACTTGAACCTGCAGTAGCCGCGACTTCCATTACCCTGGGATTTTCTTCTTCGAGCAGATTATGCATTCCCTCCCAGGTGGTGATACCAGCATCCTTGTTGCAAGCAGTATCTGCATACAGGGAAGCCATCTCTTTGTTTTCAGAACTTGGAGTTTTCTCTTTCTTTCCCATAATACTCTGTGAATGCTTTGTATAGTCTTCTGCTCCTTCGCGCCTGCGGTTTTACGAATTAAGTGAGAGTAATGACATGAGAAAGGCGACGGGATAGTTTTAAATGCTGAAGGTGGATGAAATATATTATTTTAACATGAAACAACCCTTCAATCAAAACAAAATCCTTTTTATCGATAATTGACAATCCATTCATTAATTCAATCATTAAAGTGCATAACAGATATTGATTTATGAAAAGATTTTATTTGGAAAACTAGCTTTTAAGAATCTGTGACATTGTGATCTGCGATTTGCTGTGCCATATCATAGATCGCAGTTTTCTCAAATCGCAATTGTCGCAAATCGCAATATTCACGAATCGCAGTCTCATAGCATCGCGAAATCGCAATATCGCAAAATCGCAATATCACAAAATATAATATATGAAAAGTATTTGTTAAACATATTTTCTGCGATATGCGGTTTGTGATCAATATTTTAATACATAGTTTTCTGGGATCGCGCTATCGCAATATCGCGAAATCGCAATTTAAAAGATTCTGCCTTACAAAGGATGTCTACTTATTGTGATGGATGCGATATTTTCTTCAAAGAAAAGATTTTATTCTAATTTATCATAAACTTAAGTGTATTTAATGATTTCCTAAGGAATTTCCATAAGTTATGATAGTAAATTTTATTTGAGAAAGGAAACAAGCACTAATTAATTTTTTGGAATTTTTTACTAAGGGTCCCCTCATATTTAGTATTATTACTAATACTTAAATAAAAAGGGGGGTTGTTGTTGGCCACAACAGATCGACAATGTTCATAGCGGATTGAGTGGAGTCGATCTTTGTTTAAATCGATAAACAACATGTGGAAATGCACGTGCCAATTTTGTTTATTGTACAGATGAGGAGATTTACAACATGAATGTTGAAGATCTTCAAACATATGCAATAAATTGTTGCAATGGTCTGCAAGACCTACTTTTTCATGAGGAAGAGGGCACCGGAACGGTATGTGTTAGTGACAATTTGTAATAAATACATGTGTATGTACATGTATACATTTATTTGTATGTGTACATTAATCTAACAAAAATGTATGATTATATGTTAAAACACCATTTGCGGTTCTCAGGCATGATGCGTGATGAAAATGTTAATATTACGTTCGGGACCTCCGGTTCAAACGATGCAGATGGGTCTGACCATCATGATATGTTGGCACATGTTAGTGTTTTTTAAGTGACTCTAAAATAAATAATTGTTGCCACACATGTACATGTATGTATATATATAATTTGATAAAATGTTTTAACAGGTACTGATTCCGTCTGATGTTTTTGGGATGGCGGTACCTTATTCTTCCTTAGGAGATGTACCTTCTACTTCATTGGGAGATGAGCCACAAGTATGGACAATTTTTCACAAGTTTAAAATTTATGTTTAAAAGTTATATATATATATATATATATTCTACCTCAAAAAGTTCCATTAGAAATTGATATATATATATATATATATATATATATATATATATATATATTGAGTTATTTAAAAAATTTTGAATTTAGGTTCCTATAGAAGATTTCTTTAATCCAGGGACTCTAGCGATGGAGATAGGAACATCCACAGCATTTGAACAAGTTGTCTTTAGTTCATTTTTTTAATATTATTGAAAATATGTTTATATATGTACACGTGCATTTTCATTTGAAAGTTTTTAATATATATATATATATATTTAACTGTACATGTATATTGTACAGTTTACCACTGCAGATGTTCCTATGGGAGAACCTGTTCATGAAATGGAGAGGGAACCTTACGAGGTATTGCATGATTTTTTTGTTATATTTTGTTTTTTACATGAAGTTCTAGATATATATATTCTCATTCATTTTTAAAACTTCAAATTTTAATGTTCAAGTACATGTGCATTGTGTATGTAGGTTTCCTATTCACAGGATAGGGCGCGGACTGAGACCCAGTCACTAGATCCTCCATTTGATGGACATGATTTACAGTAGATTTGATTTCAAAATTTAGATGGTTTTAAAATTTGTTAAACTTGATACAGTTTGATACTTGTGAGATTTTCAATTTTTGGACATATTTTATTACATTGTTATTATATAATTTTTTTATTTAATTTTTGGATGGTTTTAGTACACTTTGTTGGATAGTTGAATTTTAATTGGCATGGCATGTGAAGTTTAATATGTAATGCTTTAAATTTAATGTGCATATATATGTAATGCTTTAAATTTAATGTGCAAAGATTAATTTTTTATTAAGAAATATTCATTTTAGGTTTCAAAAAGATTATATTTGCAATGTTTATTTCTAGAAATATAAATGTTAATTTACAAATGTAACCATAAATTGATTAGTCCTTGGTGGAATTAAATCTCTAATTTTACTTTTAATTTTCATATACAATTTATATATTTTAAAAAATGAAATTTGATATTCTAGGTAGAAAGGTAATCCATGACATTAAAGGTAGTTTTTCTTGAATATCTATTGTCAAGATACCCAACTTTGATTTTAGAAAATATATAAGCTACATCCCTAATAGTGAAGGCAGTCTTTCTTAAATGTATATGGTCAAGATAGCCATCCTAATTATAGAAAATATAACCTATTTTTGACCCAAGATAATATATGTGTCCATTAGGGAGGTATATTTTGTTGTTATATTACACTTCAATGGAATCCTCATTCCCTAATAGAGTCCCTTTCTATTGTATATTACTCAAGAAAGTGTACTTCAACTTGTTCTAAACAAAATTGCAATAGCAATGAGCATAGTGATGATTCCAAAATAAATTTGAAAAGGTCTCTAGTTGTCCATATGAAGGACATGCATCCTTTGTGAAACTTTTTCTTAGAAAACTATAATCTAATAAAAACATTCATATTACATAAGAGTTTGTAATATCATACAAAGAAAAATGAATTATCTATTTTGTTTAAGGGTCAATATGGCCCCATCGCTTATCCTAATTGAGAAAGGGGATATAGGGAATTCATATGAGCAGTTGGGCCTTTAAATCCAAACAATTTTATCATATCTCAATAACCTATCTCTCAAGCTCCACTTAGACTTTGTGTATTAAACTTGAACAAGTCCTCTACTAGAATTAAATTTTTTAATCATATTTGTATTACATTTCTTGTGCTATGACCTCTTATGCCATTTCATGTGTTGGGTTGACATGATGCAAATTAATGCTTCTGTGTCACGATGCTTTAGTTGTAATGGAAATATAGAAAACAACAATATGTTGACTAGGACTTATTATGTGTACTTGCACAACTTATTAGGATATGGCGTGAAAAATAGTTTTGTTTATGGAATATAATCACTTTCATTTATGAAAATTTGATAAACTAAAAAAATACATTCTTCTAATTGTGGTATGTTACGTTTTAATCTATATTCTCATATATTTTGAATTGAAATGACCAAATATCTTGTATCTTCTTACAAATATTTAAAGAGTGCACAATTTCATCCCTGACAAACATGTAGATTATATCTAAAATACTTGGTTGACAATAGAAATAAGAATAGGGTGTTAAAAAAATGGATTTGTTTTTGTTTATGCAACTCAAACAAAAATGTTTGCTAATTTGAAGCTACAAACAAAGTATCTAACTCATCTAACACATATAGTAAAAGAGGCAAGGCCATAATTTTTTGAATTTACAAGAATGTATGTGCATTAATAGTAATTCTCATGTTTTTTATTACATAAATTCATAACTATGTGAGGCTTCCTTTCGCTTCATTATTACGACTTATGTTTCAAACATAAATATTAAGCATTACGACCTACTTTTCTCTCCTAGGCATAGTCAATACCCTAGGCTCATCCCTGCTATGACTAGTCACACAAGGAATACTACTTGGGTGTTAGAGACTATATAGAGAGGACATGTGTCATGGTTGAATTCCATGTTCATCATACTTGCAACCTAGAACGTTTATTTTTTCATATAACTAATTTGTATGCCTTGTTGACCATGATCTGGGTTCGTAGATCATCATTAATTCCCAAAACTAAATAATGATCTAACCATATCTTACTGAGAGACCAAACATCCCATAGAAAGGTCCTATGTCGTGTGCCACTGCATATCTTACCATGCTTCAGCCCAATAATGTTTGTTAAATTCCCAATTCCCTTCTTATACTTTCCTCACCATTATCAAGATGGAAAGACCCATTAATATCACTGAAAACACAAAAATTTCCAATATGAAGAACATAGCTTTTCAGTGCAACTAACCATCTATCAATTGAGCTCTAATTGAAAATAGAGTTTAAAGAAGTAGATATATGTACAAATTATCCCTTTAATTTTGATTGGAAATATAAGTCTCTAGTACATATATATGTTTGTTGAATTTTGGTCAATGTCGTTAATGCACTCAAATAGGTGGCCTTGTCGATTTATTTACATTGTTGAAACTTTTTACCAAAAAATCTAACTAGTTTTTCATCAATGCACATAGAAAAACTACTTGGAACAATTAATTGTGCATTCTAGAACATATCTATCCAAGACAAGTAACATTTTTCATCAATGCACATTGAACATATCCGACCATTGGACAAGCAGATTTTGTACGATATTTTCAATCAGGATTAGAGATGTGGGTCAAATCCCACCAAAAGTCGGAGAAGTGCTTCGAGTCTCTTGTCTGAAAGGAATTTTCGTACAAAACTATACTGCAGATGATTTATTTACATTTTGTCCATACTTTTTACCAGAAAATCCAGCTAGTTTTTCATTAATGCACATAGAAAAACTAGTTCCAGTTAATTGCACTCTAGAACATATATATTGAGTACGTAAATAATTTTTCATCAATGCACATAGTAAAACTAGAACAATTAATTTCATTCTATAACATATATATATATATATATATATCCAATAAATATAACATTTTTCATCAATGCACATGTATGTATGTAAAACTACTTTCAGGTGATACTAGAGCACGTGCTTGTACCCAAACAATTTGTACATGTGCAAACACTTGCACAAATAACATAAGTAGCTCAATTTTTAGTTGAGTACTGGAAGTTCTAAAACATATTTAATCCAAAGATAATAAGTTGTTGGACAATTCACTCAAAAAAATTCTAATGGAATTCCATCCTCAATAATCCGTTCATGATCGGATTTTGACATTTTCCATCTCTTAATTTTTGATTTTTTCTTTGATTGAACTTCTATCAACTTTATGCCTGCTGCACACACCAAGTGACTATATTGACAACTTATGGAATCAGGTTCATAGTCTTCAAAGTAAACAAAGTTTCCACTTTGATGAGTTTGTTTGAAAAAATAACCTTTCAGTATAATAGACCCTCTGTCATACTGAAATCCATGACCATCATAGTTCTGCAATAATTTCATTTTTCGTTCAGTGCAACGCATCAAATAATACTTCACATTTTCATCATTGTC
Organism: Pinus albicaulis; assembly: GCA_034641835.2. NCBI lineage: Eukaryota > Viridiplantae > Streptophyta > Pinopsida > Pinales > Pinaceae > Pinus > Pinus albicaulis. The sequence continues at coordinate 1,845,837,670 of CM076578.1, read as the reverse complement.
AATAGGTGCAATTACAGCGAAAACATCTCTTGCACAATAAAATGAATTTAACAAAATTATGCATATTTAAATTTATTTTTAGATCTTTAAATCATTAGAAAGTAATTCAAATGTTACCTTCTCTAACAAGATCAAAAACTCGATCACCATCGGATGATATTGTAGTTTCCTCTGATTGCATTTCTTCAAACATTGCAACAGACATTTTTCCCTTTGCATTTAGCTCTGTATGTTTCCAATCGTTCACATACATTTTTTTTTCACAAACATCATTGGATTTTGTGTTGTCTATGCAAACATCACAAAAACAAGAATATTTTCTTTTATCCAATGCAAACATATTTCTGGACGACTTTGTTTGAATTGAATGCAATTTTTGAGTCCCTTTTATTGTTTCAACATCATTTCCAATTGATCTATCTACGTCTTCGATTCCAATATGCCAGAAAAACCTTTATATGGAAAATTAGAAGAAGAATTTGTAAATATGATATCAAAATACAATCAAAGATAATCATTGCATGATAAATGTACAATGTTTAAAATTAGATTTTCAATATAAATTAAATTGAATGTACCTTCGCACTTCTCTTGATGGGTTTCTCTCATGGCTTAGAGCAGCGATGCACCATTGAACAACTTCTTCAGCGTTCACAAGTCGGCTTGCAGAGTGGTTCATTTGATATCTTCGAAGTACTCATTTTATGCATGCTCCTACACCGTCATGTTCTCCTTTTCCATGGTCAGTTTCAAAGAAATTCCAACAATGTTTAATGCGGGTTTTCTTATGAAGACAACACAACCAAAAGAATGATCGTGCAGATTTGAATTGACCTGCGCATCCGTCTGACCATATCCAATGTTCATTGAATGTTATTCCACGATTTTTCAATGAATCATAAATTCTTCCAAAACAATGTTGTACAAAACATGTATCATGTGTACGATCGTCAATGATATAAAAGTGATATTCTTTAATGATATGTCGATTTTCACTCGTGCTTTCTATATGATCGACATTTTGTTCAGCATGTCTATATAGAATATGGACGAGCATGGAGACTTGGTCAGAATGATAGTATTCACTCTGAATTTATTTTTGTGGAACAAATGTGTAGTTTTATGCAAAATCAATCACTGACAAAATGGTCCCTGGTGGAAAAACTTCATGAGATTTTTTGAATTGCAAGTCTTGCCATCGAGCTCTATGGGAATGCTTGGTATATTTGTAAATTTCTGCCTCAAATTTTCTCAAAAAGTCTATCAGAAAAATTTCGTCTTCTACTAATTCAATTCTTTTAACATTATTTGCACCTTGAATCGATGTATCGATATATTCATATCTCTTCCATTTCACTTTCATGTTGGACAATGATTGATCATTTATATCAATACGATATTTTTTTTGAAATTTAGTCAAATGTCCACAATCATCGCATTTTTTACCACCAACACATTTCTTTTTGTAAAATAGTTCATCGCTTTCTCTTTCACATAGAATTTGAGATATGAAATCATAGATAGTGGAAGGAGGAGGTGAATCCTTCCATAATGTTCTACCGAAATCAAGGAATGTGTCATAATATAACTCAAATTCCACATGATAACGGCAACAACAAGTGTCGCGTACGGTGATAGGTTTTACATACCATGGTTTTTGTTCAACAAAAGCACTGAGTGAAACATGAATTTGACGATTCTCTTCTTTGAACTTGTTGAATAACTCTATCTGAGTGGTTTCCAAGAGATGTTTTTTATGTTCTTCGTGCTGATTTCGTGCTATTCTTCTTCGCATCACATGCCTTGCAGTTGGTGAAACACGCGAATTGTTCTTCCAATATTCATATATTATTTTTTTAACATTTTCTCCAAGTATATCTTTGTATGGTTGCCTACAAATAGCTCTCCAACAAGCGAGTTCATCATTTACATCTATTTGCAACCGAAATTTCCGATGTTTGTGCAAAGTTTTTCATGAGGTTCCCATTTCTCATGCCATAGATGTTACCAAACGATTCTCTTGAGTACTTGAGGAAACCATTGCCATCTGTATTCCTCTACGTACAATTGAAACATCTTTCTCTCTAGATCTCTTAATTGAATTTATAGCACTACTCATATTTTTTATCACTTCTTCCTTCATTTTATTATCTTTGGTTGATTTTCGAATACCCAATAGTGTCGTAGCTTCTTTTAATTTCCTTGATGATAGGAAAACTTTCAACATTTGAGCCTGAACTGTCACTCGCTCATTTAAGAAATACTTTTCAAAAATGCAGTTAACACGATATCGTATAACATGGTCAGGTTTTTTATCTCCATATGTGTGAGTGTCAACATTTTCTAACATCTCATTATCGATAGTGATTTCATCTATACATATTCGAAAAAATAGTACATATTTAATAAATAACTAAATTTAATAAATATATCTAAAATTTCAAATATTTTTCAAATTAGTTCATCAAATAAAAATTAAGCTTCACATTTTACATTAAGAAAATTTTAAATATATCAATAGATCATAATATTTACATTTACATACCTCCTTCAATTTCTACTTGAGGTTTATTTTCTTCTTCAATATTTTGAGGAATATCTCTATCTGTTTACATTAAACAAAATATTTTTCAAACTAGTTCATCAAATAAAAAATTAAGCTTCACATTTTATATTAGGAAAATTTTAAATATATCAATAGATCATAATATTTACATTTACATACCTGCTTCAATTTCTGCTTGAGGTTGATTTTCTTCTTCAATATTTTGAGGAATATCTCTCTCTGTTTACATTAAAAAAAATATTTTTCAAACTAGTTCATCAAATAAAAATTAAGCTTCAAATTTTACATTAGGAAAATTTTAAATATATCAATAGATCATAATATTTAAATTTACATACCTGCTTCAATTTCTATTTGAGGTTGATTTTCTTCTTCAATATTTTGAGGAATATCTCTGTCTGTTTACATTAAACAAAATATTTTTTAAATTAGTTCATCAAATAAAAATTAAGCTTCACATTTTACATAAGGAAAATTTTAAATATATCAATAGATCATAATATTTACATTTACATACCTGCTTCAATTTCTGCTTGAGGTTGATTTTCCTCTTCAATATTTGAGAGGGCTTCTAACTTTATTTTGCGAGATTGTCTCGTCTCTTCTCTACGTTCCTTAGGGTCTCTTTTTCGATCATATTTTCTCACACAAGTTCTTCGATTTTCCATGATAATAGGGTATGTAGTTCAAAAATTTTCCTTCAAAAAATTAGACAATAACTCAATTACAAAAAATATTACAAAAGATTTAATTTCAAAAACTTCAGTGTAATTTTTTTGCAAAAAATACATACTCCAATCCAAAACACTTACTTTAAAAAATTCGAGAGAAAAATGTCTTATAAAAATGAAATGAAGCTCAAAAGATTTACTTCAACTCAAAACACGTACATACCTCCAAGAAATGTCTTTTGAATGTACGTCCAATAAATTTTTTTAAGTTCAAAACAATTTTTGCCAAAATCAGGCCGCCTCCAAGAAATGTCTTCCAAAAAAATTCTTTGTAAAATGAATTTGCTTCCAAGAAATGCTTTTAAACCCAAACTTTGAAGATAAGTTTTTGAACCCAAACCAAGATCTTTATAAAATGAGATGAAATGTGCGAAATGTGCGAAAATTGTGAATCATTTCGCGGCAATTTATATTGCCGCGAAATGTGTTTTTAGTAGGGGCTCCGCAAAACTTTCTGGTCGACAGAAAATTATACAATAGTTCGGCCGAACTTTTTATTAAAAGTTCGGCCGAACTATTAAGACGTTATATTTAACGAGCGTACGGCGGAAAACATATTTCGGCCGAACTAACGCGTCACCAATTACGCAAAACCAGGTTCTGAATACGGTTCTGCAACTTTGCACTGATTAAACTCCATGAAAAGTTGTTAATTAACTGTCGGAACCAAGACAAGCATTTTCAGAATTGAATCTACTTTCAGGAAATATAAATTTTATGGAATTTCATAAGCATTTATTAATTTTAATTATTATTCTAATAAAATGGGTGCAAACAATTTCTGAGGGTCATTGTGATCATTGAAATCAAAATTTTGTATCTCCAAAAATACATTGTAGAAAAAATTGAAAAAATTATGGGGCATTACAATGGTCCGTCATCTCTAATGGGTAGCTTTTAGATTTTTATTTTATAACTTATATGTTAAGAAATTTTTTGCGACGCGAAACATATCCAAAATACGCAGATTTTCGTATTAGACCAGTTCAAAAAATTCTAGTAATTATGATATGCATCCATTGGCTTTGTAAATATGAAGAAAACAAAGTAGACTCTGTCTAGATTGTTGTAACACATTTTTTTTTTCAAAAACACAAATTTTCAATGAATACAACATTGCATCATAACATGACTTCTTATGAATCCTTTGATTGTTAAGAAACACACACTCAAAGAAACGCTAAGTTGACATATCAAATCTGCGTAAAAAAATTTCAAAAAATAAGTAATAGAAAGCTAATAAAATTTCTCACAACTTTTATTTTTATCGCAAAATGAAATTCTACACAGAAATTTTTTTATAGTTTGCAGAAAGTTGAAGAACCGAAAAAAAATGAAATTTTTTTCTCAAAAAAGGGCAAAAAGTGTAACCCAGCTTCACATTTTCACCCCACCCTTCTTTATTATATGAATTCCTCCCATCCTTATTCATTATCTTAATTATTTTCATCATTCTAAGTTATATTAATATATATTGTATGCCAAATAATTACAAATAATTACAGTATCTCACTTCTTCAAAAATACTAATTATTCAACATTGTAGAAAACCTAAACAAACTTTCTCAAATTAAAATAAATATGCACACAAGCTACAATGCAGTGAAATAAGAAATACTTTTATATTGGATTTATCAATGGTTAGTGTTATATGTGTGCTCATATGATTGATACGAGTGAAAAACCTCAATGAGAACATCTAGGTGAAAGGTAGTCATGAATAATTGGTGTGGTGAATACTTTTTGTGTTGTGGACTTGGGGTGTTATGTAATATATGTATTCTCTTGCTTTGTACTCTTTGCAAGTAATGAGATTCATAATTCCAGTGAGATTTGTCTCCCAATATAGTGCTATTTGCTGTTCATCTATAATTTTTGGCACGAGGAAAATTTTTCTTCAAAGGCCATAGTCATCAAAACCACCATCGAAGTATGAGAGTTATATGAGTTCACCACTGCTTGATATCCCACACTCTTCTAAGTGATGGGAATTAGAGGATTCAAATGCTTGAAGTATGCAACATAGATCTAATCAGAGAAAACACAAAAGGGAAGAACACATTCCAAAGAGAAAAATACACAATAGAGAGGAAATCACACTTCACATTAGATGTCAAGACTTGGCCTTGCTTTGATGCTCAGGCTGAGGAAAATTACAAATTTATAGATAAGGAGAGAAGCTATATAATTCTCTGCATGTGAAATTCATGACTGCACAGTGATTTCTAGAAACTTCAATGGGTGGTGGAGTTGGTTGGTGTTGGTCATTAGTAGTTTGTGATAGTCAACATGTTTATTGCGACTTCATATCTCACATTCTCCCACTTGAAGCCCAATGAATAATCTTGAATCAAGTCACAACAATCCTACCATTCCTCTACAGAACTCATGTTTATTTCTTGGTAGAATATTAGTGAGCATATAAGTAGGTTTCTTATCTATATGGATATTTTCCAAGGACAATTGTCCTACCTCCAACACACGCCAAATACAATGGTGCCTTAAGTCAATGTTATGTTTTTCGCCAAGTGAATGGAACTCTGCCTATTACAATATAACACATACTTGTCTTGCTTTATTCTTATATCTCCTAGGAATTTTTGCATCCACAACATATCTTTGCAAGCCTCTGTTGCAGATATGTACTCTACCTTTATTGTAGAGAGAGGTATTATTATTTACAGCCTTGACACCCAAGATATTGTTTCCCCTGCAAATGTGTACAAATAACCTGTAGCAGAATTTATGGAGTCCATATCTCCAACCATATCTGCATTTGAAAATACTTTTAGCAGTCTTATTATGAACAAAACATATACAATAATGAAGTACCCTTTAGATACCTCAAAACCCATTTTACTGCTTGCCAATGTTTTTTCCTGGAATGGCCATTAGGGGAATTTTGAGGTCTAAAATGGGCCTCCTAAGGAAATTATAAAATAACAGTGGAAATAATAAAATAAGATTTGATGACATCATCAAATTTTAGAGGGAAAAAAGAAATATCTACTCTTTCAACTCATATTTTCAACTTATCTCCCAAATTGTTTACTCAAATTTTAAGCAGGAGTACTTGTTGGATGAAAAATTTGCAATCACGTTTTTTTTTATCTATTTCTCATTTTTCGTGTAGCAGGGTCCATTGAAAGTATGCAACATAAGTACTCCTTGGATGAGGAATTAATTTTTTCATCCAACGAGTACCCCCACTCTAAATTTGAGTAAACAATCTGGGATATAAGTTGAAAATACGAGTTGAAAAAATAGTTTTATTATTTTATTATTTTTTAATATTTTTACCCCTTTACTTAAAAAATGGTGAATAATCCCCCATGGTTGACATCATCATCTTGAATCCTATGGGTTCTTAAAAAAAAATATTTTTGTTGTACATTTTTCTTAGGAGGCCCATTTTGGACCTCAAAATTCCCCTAATGAAGGAACATTCTCACTACTCCCACTAAATATGCAATGTGTGGTCATGCACATACCATGGAATACATCAAGCTACCCACTTTTGAAGCATAATGAATCTTTCTCATGTCTTCCTTCTTATTGTCATCATTAGAACATAACTCGGTACTCAAATTGAAGTGGGTTGTAAGGGGTGTACTAACTGGTTTGGTATCCTTCATATTAAATCTTTCAAGCACCTTCTTGATATATTTTTATTGTGACAACCAAAACCTTTTTTTTTTTTCCTCTCATGCATAATCCTCATGCCTAATATTTGTTGTGTTGGACCCAAATCCTTCATTGAAATTTTTTTTCCCAAATCCTTCTTCAACATATTGATTATATTGTTATCATACCTAATAATAAACATGTCATCCACATATAACAATAATACTATATTCCTTTCTTGATCATACCTCTTGATATAGAAAAAATTGTAAACTTTCAACTTGTGAAAACCACGTTCCAACATGAATGAATCAAATTTTATATTATGTTGTTGAGGTTTCTATTTCAACCCATAGAGGCTTTTCTTCAACCTACAAACTAGGTCTTCGTTGCCTCTTTCTATGAAGCATTCTGGTTGCTCCTTACAAATTTCTTCATCCAATTATCCATGAAGGAAATAAATGTTTACATATAGTTGTTAACATTCTAAGTCTAAAGTGGAAAAAAGTCCAATAAAGACTCTAATGGATGACATTTTGATAACAGGTGAATATTTTAGTGAATTCAATACCTTCTTTTTGGGCAAATCTTTTAACCACCAGCCTTGTTTTATACCTCTCGTTATTTTATTTACATTCATCCTTAATCCTTTATACCCATTTGTTTTTTAGATCATTTCTACGTTTTGGGAGATTTAGCAATTCCCGTGTTTTATTTTCCAACAAAACGTTCATTTCTTCCTCCATTTCTTTCTTCCATCCTTTATTTTCCTCAATTTTACAACTCTCTTGAAAACAATTAGGCTCAACTTCGTCAATTAATAAAATATAGTTTGAAGGAGGATACCTTTGCGAAGACTTATGAGGCCTAGAATATTTATGAACCAGTTGTGGTAGTGAGTTTTGAAGAATGTAACAAGTGCCAGTCTTCGTAATTGTACTTGAGTCATGATGTATTTTATTTTTCTAAAGAAATAAAAGAAATTTTATTATTAAATAAAGCTACTTATTAAAGCATGGGTTTCATGCTTGGGTCAATTGTTTTTGGTTCAAAGCCTGCATTGAAGGCTTATAGGGTTTATGCCAAGTATCGTTGTCCATGTCATAATGTAAAATACCCTTCTTGGGCTTCATTTGTCAAGAAAGAAATTTATTTTAATTTAAAATAGGTCAATTAGGCCTCCTCCACCAAGTTCACCTCAAGAAAGGACAAGTTGACATTGACAAGGGAATTATACCTCACAAACTCACTATATATTAGAGAAAATCAACCCATTTGGAGTCACATCTCTCGCAAGTTTGAAATGTAGTATTTGGAATTAGAAAAAAGTGAAAATTTCAAGAAGGGAGAAGGAAAGATGTAGCAAAGGAGAAGGAAATCGTTATCTAGCTAAGGAAGTCAAAATTTTCTCTATCTTATCTTATGTGCAAAGGAACTGAAGTTTTAGGAGGGACACAATTGAAGTCTTGAAGTTGATCTAAAATTATGATGCAGTAGGTTTGAATATATGTCCTTAATGTAATATTGATGAAGTATTGAACTAGTGATGATGCAGTATTTTTGTAGTAGATCTTTGAAGGTCGGAAGAAAAATTTGAGGGTTGACTTGGTCGATGAGGAAGGTATTTTGGTTTAGGGTCTTGTTCTATCTCAATTTGAATCTACCAAAGGAAGAGTTATGACCAGGTTTTACACAATAAAGGGGTTTCAGCCTTGGTTTAGTGCCTACTTCTAGTGTCCCTGATTATGTTAAACTACTTCTAGTGCCTACTTATAGTGTTCCTATGTTATATCCTCTTTCCACAACCAATGCTCCTTTGATAATTTTCCAACCTCGTTTTCCAAAGCTTCTGAAATAGCCTTCTTCATCCAGTCATCCCATAAATATCAAGATCATGTGAATTTCTGATACATGCATGACTTGTTTCAACAATATACCTTGTCCATCCTTCATATTGATCTAGACATCTCCCACTACAACAATATTGCAAAAGTGATTGTTCCCCAAATGCACTCTACCATAATCACCAGGAGTATATGCAACAGAACTATCTTTTCATGGGGTTACATGGTGAGATGCCCTAGAGTCAAGGATCCAATAAAATCTAATGCTAGATGTATATAAACATGAATCCTCTACAGAAACAGTTAATAACACATCACCATTTGTGACTACAAAAATAGTCTCGCTTTCATTTATGTTGGATGGCTTGTGATTTATACTACTCGGTTTCTGATATTTTTGTCCTTTCTTCCACACTCATCATTCTTTCTTCATGTTTCAGGGTTTTCCACAATGAAATTAGATGCCAACCTGCTCCTTCTTGATTTCGATTGACCTCTCGATCTAGAATGCGGTTGTCGGCCTCAATCAATTCTCCTACCACGATCACTTAGAGCTAGAGATTCTCCTCTATGGTTTTCTGTAATTGATCTGTGTAATGGCTCCTCATTTATTAAAATGTTTTTGACATCATCAAACTTTAGGGTCCCTTTATGTGTTGAAGTTCTCATAGCTACAAGTAATTTTTCTGAGTTGTATGGTATATAACACATTAACACGATAGCTCTAATTTCATCATCTAGAAAGATTTTAATAAAGGAAAGATAACTATTCATAATATTGAATTCATTCAAGTGTTGAGGAGCTGAAGCACCCTCCATATTGAGATTATAAATATTTTTCATCAAGAACACTTTGTTTGATGATGTGTTCTTCTCATATAGATCATAGGGCTTCTTCTATAATCCTTTTGTCGTATTTTCTCCGAACACATTGAAATAAACATTCTTTGCTAGATATTGGTGGATTATTGCAATCACCTTTCTATATAGCTTATTTCATTCTTCATTTGTCATCAATGAGGGTTTCCTTACAATATCCTCAATCAGTAAATACTGATCTTTTAAAATCTCTATATCCTCCATCTGTAATTTCCATATAGAAAAATGAGCTCCAATCAACTTTTCCATGTCAGTTAATGTTGGTGTCTCCATCCTCAATAAAATTCACACTCCACTTACAAAATAAAGCTTTAATTATTACACCATTTTACGAAAATAAATCTCCTTTAAAAAAAAACATATATTTTAATTACTTATTTCTTTTTTTTAATATCTTAAACCTGATATATTAAAAATTAAAAAAAATTGTGTGGCCCCGACAGTAATAATCACTGTAAAAGATAACTTTCACACATATTTTCCCTAATCCAACTCCAATACACATACATTCATAAATTACATATTCAACCCAAAAACACTCCCGCCGCAGAAAGCATCCAACATTACACTCATGTTTCCATGCAATACCTCATATATGAAAGGATTGAACAGAGCACACAACAAAAACACATAGAAACTAAATAATAAACTAAAAATGAATTTGCATAACACCGAAATTTCAAAGCAGCTATAGCTGCACATTACAACAACTTGAACTTAGCGTCCTCACTCTACATCTTCCTACTATAACTTATCTACATTTATACACAAAACGAAGTCGGTTATTTTTCCCTTCAACAATTGATAGGTTGAGGAGGTGGCCCTTCAAATCTGAGGAGGTCACGATGGTGAGGAGGTGATGGAAGGTTGGTGACGGCAGGGTAGTGAGGTCGAGTGTGTCAGGAGTAATTACTTCCAACACTCCCCCTTAATTACGACTGACAAATTAACCATGACTTAACATAACTTAAACATGCCTGCCGGTCTAAGTTTCAGCTAGGCTTACAACGACTCAAAAACTTTGACATCAAGTATTTAACTAGATTTCTTTTTCCTTTTCTTCCAGATCATCTATCCTTTGAATTGCTTCATCTTTGTCTTTTTGGTGTAGTTTCCAAATTTTAGTTTCTTCATTTTTTGTTGCAACGCTTCCATTGTTAAATATTTGTTTGTCATAAAAACATAGAAAATCAGTCGAGGATGTCCGTGGATGTCATCTACTTCTTCAAAAATATGCTCGTATGTGGACTGCTGCCCCATATAATCTTCTATAGTTTTCTCTTTATTATTAATCTGGTGATTATAAATTTTCTGCAACATAAGTTCATAATAAAATTTTATCTCTTCAGGACTCTAATATATGAAAATTTCATTTTCAAAATCATCCATGTTGTCTTTGACATTCATTGCTACATCTTCTATACAAAATTCATCAACACATGGTGTTTCAAGCCATGCTTCAAGAAACTTTAATTTTTCTTCATATTTTGTTGCTTCTTCTCAGTTGCTTCTAACATCTGCACACACAAAATGAAATTTAATTTTATATGAAAAAACATCTTCAAAACCTTTTTGGTTCTGTTCATTCTGCACTGGAATGAGAGCATTCTTCTCTTCTTCCTTCTTTGACTCTATCGATGTCTCATAATCTATATTCTCTACCTCTCTAAACAAGTTTTCATCCACTTGGCTTCCAAATACCAGTGAGTTTCTGTCACCGAATAAAAATGTATCAATAAGATGTTTCTGTTGCACCATCTGCAACCATTCATCACTAGTGCATTCCTCTTCATCAAATATAACATCGGAAATTTCAATTTTTGGATCCACTGAATCAATTTCATCACCACTGGCAACATTATCTATGACAAAAGCAACTCGTGCTCGTAACACACCATCAATATTGTGATCCACTTTGAAGTGAGATTCACCAAAATCTTCCTCTTTATGTAGATTTGCTACTACATATCCATCTTCAATTTCATCTTAAAATACTTCTTCAATAGGTTGTACGATGCTAATATCTTCAACTTGATTACTCCCCCTTGCACCAAATTCTGCTTCCAAGATCTTACATGCTTCCTTGGAAGTTGTATTTTTTCTAACTTGCATGAAAACATCTCATCCAATCCCTGTTTGATAAAATCTAATGCTAAAGCATCACATACTTCATCATATGTGTTATTACAGTGACACTCAATTAAACCTTTAGCTCGAAGAAAAGTTAGCATTCTAATAACCCAAAGATCAAATTTTTTACCAGTAAACATAGGTGGTGGTAGTAGATCAAAGTTGCACAATTCACCATCCATCTCTTCTCCATCTTCTACTAGACTTCTTAGCTTCTCGGCTCCGGCTTGAACCGCAATGATATTTTCCATTTCTCTTCGATTCATTTGCTTAATATTCTCCAGTCTTTCTTGGAAACCCATGATTGCAGTCTTTCCTCTGTATTATAATTTTTTACCCAATCACATGTGGGTATCTTCCATATCACCCCCGAAAAAAAAATATGATTTTTAATATGTGCCCCTGTAAGGCAAACAAAAAATGATTTTTAGTATGTGCCCTTGTAAGGCACAAAATTCACCCAAAAGACTATCATGCTTCATGAAATACCAAAAAAAAATTGTATACAGACAAAATTCCCAAAACTTAATCTTGTTTGTCAGTAAAAACAAAAAATTACTTTAAAATTCACCCCAGATTTCCACTCTTTAAAAGAAAAAGTCGTTCCAAAAAATAAAATCCTTTACTTGGAGTGATTCGATAACGTTGGAGCTTCACCATATATTAACTTTGAAAATCTCTTCCAACAAAATTTCAAAAACATACTATGTCCATTCACTTTAAAAAAAAATACCATTCGTATCTTCACTTCAAAATTCTCCATGATATGAAAAAATAACTATTAAGAGAAGAAAAATTCAACTTGATGCAGCGAGGGCTATGGCGAAATGATACAATCTTGTACTATCAGTATTCAAATCCGTATACAGGAGCATACGATTTTTCACTCACAGTCACACTTATGTGTGAACAGCTACTCTACAACACTCATTGACTTCAACAATAACCTCACATAAGTTAAACAGGCAGGAACCTCCACACACCATGAGATCTCTGTCACACTATGTTGTGAGCTTGCACACCAATGCAACAACTGGCAGGACATATCACTCACCACAACTTGAACACAAAACACTTCTATAACACACAAAACGCACCACACGGTGGCCACCTAAGTCAGCTCCACACACTGTGCTCATGAATAGCACTGTGGTCCACACCAATTGTAGCTTCAACTTTGCTAGAAGTTACTTTAACCATACACGCTGGCCGCACACAGATTCACATGCCAAATACATGCTTCCTCATATCATGTGTAATTTCCACTGACACTGAGCTTCTGCTTCGTGTCTTTTTCTCACTGTCTCGAGGGATCAGTTCTCATCATTCTACTGTGTAGAGGGATTGGATTTCTGATAAAAGTACATGGGTGGAGGGATCAGATCCATTCTTAAACAAGCACTTCTTCAAAGGCGTGCTCTCAAATTTTTGATCTCGTTTTCCATTAGAACCGCATGCACTGGAAAATAGTACGTTCTTATTCCTTTGGAAATGAGCCTCTTTCTCTCAAATAATTTTTCCAGAGAAAATGACAACTCAGTCATGGAATCATTCAAATTTAGCACGTAGACAGAACCTTCTCGAATCAAATTGTTTGTAATGTGTTTCGTAGAATCGTGTGTAGGTAGAGAATAGTATACTCTTCATCCTTTGTAAATAGGTGACTGCAGTCTCTTCTTTCACTTGCTCTAACAACACTACACAGAGATCGGCTCTCGCTCCATGAGATCTTCACACCTCTTTCACCAAGGCCTCATGACCTGTGGCTCTGATACCAATTGAAAGGATTAAACAGAGCACACAATGAAAACACATAGAAAGTAAAAAATAAACTAAGCATGAATTTGCATAACACTGAAATTTCAAAGAAGCTACAGCTGTGCATTACAACAACTCAAACTCAGCGTCCTCACTCTGCATCATCCTTCTAAACCTGGTCTACATTTCTACACAAAACCTGATCGACATTTATACACAAAACGAAGTTCGTTATTTGGCCCTTCGACAATCAATAGGTTAAGGCGGTGGCCCTTCAAATATGAGGAGGTCACGGCGGTAAGGCGGTGATGGTAGGTTGGTGGAGGCAGGGTGGTTTTTAGAAATTTTTAAAGACACCTCGGAATAATGCTTTTCCCTCAACACACAGAGTTCACACAGAGTTTCAGAAATTACTTTAATCAACACAACACATTTACAGAATTTTACACAGCGTTGCGAAAATCACTTAATCCATACCATACAGTTGCGGAAATCAATTCAAATGAATCTTCATTTCAATATAGAGTGGCGGAGATAAAAATCGCAACTATGGAGAGGAGAAAATATAATCAACTAATTTTACTCATGGTGAAGCAGAGTAAAACATATTGTTGCAGTAAAAACGATATGTGAAATTTTCACAACTATATCATGACCAACCAAAATTTATATTAAAACTTTAAAACATGGAATACATTCACATATGGAGGCTGCAGATCCTTCACAAGTAAAACAAGACTTCTTACATGGATTTACATTCACCAGGGTTGCGGACTAACAAAAAATAAAATTGTTTTCATGCACCCACCAAAATTCGCTCCACGATTTTCTCCACTTGTATTTCCAGACTTACATCCACCACATTACACAACACTCTCTTCACTTCTTCTCTCTTGCTCACTTTTTTCTCACACCCTAATTACATTAAAAATATAAACATATATATCTAAGACATTTAATTTGTGACAGACACAATTTAATACATAGTATGGGCGGACATCATTTTCTGAACATTACAAAACTTGTGTGAACTAAACAAACCTTGCCAATTAAATAGTTCTACATGCACATTTACTAACCATGCATTAAATTCCTATTTGACTTTAATTATTTAATCTGTTGCGGAATGGGTTGTATACTCTGCTCAGTACTTGTCCTTCTCTTCACACGCAATCTGCAACCTGCAAAAAAATTACTGAGGTATGTTTGCTACCAGTTCATTTAACATGGTGGTTGAGATTAATTTCCGACACTCCCCCTCCATCGCAACTACCAACATTGACCATTCCCAGACAATCTCTGAGATAAAAAAAAAAATTCACATGCCAATGGCTTTGTGAAGATATCTGCAAATTGTTCTTCTGACCTGCAATGATGCAACACAATCTCACTGTTGTTAACCAATTATCTTATGAAATTATATTTGGCATCAATATGATTTGTCCTTTTGTGAAAGACATAATTCTTTGATAGTGCAATTGCTGAACTACTATCACATAAAATAGTGGTTGCTCCATCTTGTTCATGAAATAAATCCCACAACATCCTTCTTATCCAAACTACTTGCACACTGTTGCTGTTGCAGCAACATACTCATCTTCTGTTGTTGAAAATGATACTATCGGCTGCTTCTAGGAAGCCCATGAAATAGCTCCCGAACCCAAATGAAAAACATATCCTAACGTGCTCTTTCTGTCATCAACACTTCCTATCAAATCACTTTCAGTGTAACCAACCATCCTAAAATCATCAGTTGTGGAGTACAAAATTCCATACTCCTTTGTCCCATTGACATACTTTAAAATTCTTTTCACTGCTTGCCAATGTGTCTCGTTGGGTGTCTCCATGAACCTCGACACCAAATTCACTGCACACATTATATCAGGCCTAGTTGCGGTCAAATACATTAGGCTTCCCACCATGCTCTTGTATAATTTCAGATTGAAATTGTTGCTGCAATCTTCCTTGCCCAACTTCAACCCCATGTCGGTTGAAGTTAGTGATGGCTTGTTTTTCTGCATATTAAACCTCTCCAAAATTCCTGCTACATACTTTGCTTGAGAAATAAAAATTCCATTTTCTGTTTGCTTCACTTCTATGCCCAAAAAATATCTTAACAACCCCAATTCAGTCATTTCAAACTCACTTTTCATGACTGCTTTGAAATTTAGGATGAGAAAATCATCACTGCCTATAAAATTAAAATCATCTACATACACAACGACAATAAGAATCTTACCGTATTTTTCTTTGATGTAGAGAGTAGGTTCACCATCACATTTGTTAAACCCGTTGTCCATCAAGTAGGAATCTATACTGCTATACCATGCACGCGGTGCTTGTTTCAACCCATAAAGAGCTTTTCGCAGCCTACACACCTTGTGTTCTTGGCCTTCTATTTCATAGCCAGGAGGTTGTGCAACATACACCTCCTCTTTCAGCACTACATTCAAGAATGTTGACTTTATGTCTATCTGATAGACTTTCCATTTATGTTGCGTTGTAATTGACAACATTGTATGCACTGTCTCCATCCTTGTGACCAGTGCAAATGTTTCTGCATAGTCTCTTCCATGCTACTGCTTGTAACCTTTGACAACGAGCCTTGCTTTATGCCTTTCAATCTAGCCTTCAATGTTGCTTTTGGTCTTATAGGTCCACTTCACTCCAATGCCTTCTTTACCTTGCAGAAGGTCCAGTAACTCCCATGTGTCATTCTTTTCTATTGCTCCTATCTCTTCATTCATTGCCGCAACCCATTTCTCTTCCTTTACTGCCTCTTAGAAATGGATTGGGTCATCAACATAACAAAACAAAACAAATACAGATTTCAAAACAACATTATCATTTACCTCTCATTGGTCATAAATTTCACTCAAATTTCTGAATCTTGGTCTTCTTGGTGTGCTTGAAGTTCCACTTGAACTCGAGAGAGTTTCTGATCCTTGTGGTGTACTTGGAGAAGCACTTCCTTGATTTCTCAAGGTTGTTCTGTTTCTAGCTTGTGGTGTGCTCTAATATTCTTGTGTAGGTGGATGAGGAACCATCGTGGAGGAATTATTTTTTGTTGTGCATTCCTCTTGCTCTCTGTGAGACACACATGTCTTCACGTTCACTGTTTTCTCTAAGCTTCCATCCCAATATTCTTCTTCAATGAACTGCACATAACTGTTGATTATAACTTTCTTGGTGGATGGATTATAGAGTTTGTATGCTTTGGACTCATCATTGTATCCAACAAAGATACACTTCTCCCCCTCGATGTCCAACTTCTTCCTTAATTGATCTGGGACATGTGTATAAGCGACACATCCAAGTACTTTCATGTGAGTGACAAAATACTTTGTTCCAC
Organism: Pinus albicaulis; assembly: GCA_034641835.2. Lineage (NCBI taxonomy): Eukaryota > Viridiplantae > Streptophyta > Pinopsida > Pinales > Pinaceae > Pinus > Pinus albicaulis. The sequence continues at coordinate 1,845,820,786 of CM076578.1, read as the reverse complement.
TCCATGCTTCTTCCGGAACTCTATTGATAATAGCTTTGGTTGGGCATATATTCAAAATATATGTTGCACAATTGACAGCTTCAGCCCAATACTCATTTGGAAAATGTTTTTCCTTCAACATACTTTTGACCATGTCCATGATGATCCTATTCTTCCTTTCTGCAACACCATTTTTTTGTGGTGTGTATCTTGTGGTAAACTGCTTGTGTATGACATTTTCCCTACAGAAACATAAGAAATATTTGTAGACATATTCTCCACCTCTGTCAGTTCTCAACACTTTGAGTAATGCCCACTTTGCTTCTCAACACGAGATTTTAAGTGGTAGAACTGTTCAAACACTTCACTCTTCTGTTTCAAGAAATATACCCATGTATTTATGGTGTAATCATCTACGAATGTCAAAACATATTGGTTGCCAGCTAAATATGGTGGTTGCATTTGTTGGAAATACTGAGAGGGGGGGTGAATCAATATTCCTTTCAATTAGAGCATTATTTAATCTTCAATTATTATCAGTGTTTGTACAATGATAGCAGCAAACAAGAGGAACACAAATGCACACATTTTTTAGGGTTGGAAACCCAGTCCGGGACAAAAACCACCTAATGCTTTTCTAATAATTCTTTAATATTCAACTCCAATTGAAAATAAAGCTCAAACTTCCTAGAATCTATAAAAGCATTCTTCTCTAGCTCCGATTGGATGGAAGCTCCAACACCCGAGATTCTTCAGTAGTCAATTTAATGGATGCCCCAACACCCGATGAGCTACAACTCACCCCAGCACCACCCTACCACCCTATAGAATAATAAAAGAAGAATGGACTCCCATACCAGGGAAAATGGTCCACTTTACAATGATATAGAATGATGTAGAAGAAGAAGATATACTAGACCATAACCCCAAATTTGACACAACCACCTAATGATGATCCTAGACCTCCCAACACTGCGTCTTCAACCTTTGGCAGATAGACACTAGTACAATTTTTACAATAATGTATTTACAATGACTTAGTACAATGATACCTTTACAATGATTGTATGCAGTGCTGCCCACTTGAAGACTTGATATGATGAACTTCTTGCTACTATTATTCACCTTGGTTTCTGCTCTTGTCATGCTACCCTCTTTTGCACCTTGCTTTGCTTTGCTGCCATAGAAAGTCTGGTCCTTTGCAACCCTTGACAACACATGATCTAGCTTTTTCTTTCCTTCTAGGAGCTCCATATTGAATCTGGTGTGTCTCAGTTATTTCAGATCCTTAATATCTGATTTTTGGTCCTGTTGTGTTCCTCTGAGTCATATTTCTAATTCCATAGGTCTGACCCAATTTGGATTCTTCAAGAGAGAGTTATACCCAATCTCTCACAATGCCCTAATTATGGATTGTTTCATAAGAGAAAACTTGTATGGTGTGCCATGTGTCATTTTTTCTTCATTCAGCGCTAAAATTGATAAAGGGAAAACTATAGTCTATGTGATATCTGTCACTTTTTACAGAATTCCAATCCGATACTCAGAGAGAGAGTTATGATGATTTTACCACGGTCACTTCTTTGAGATGAATTTCAGGAGCCTGCAAAACCCTGACTTCCATAGATCATATCTCAAAAAATATTGCGCACCTTGATCGGAAATTTTCACAACAACTTCCTCAGGATTTCGGCTTCACCTCATAAAAATTTCAGCTTTTCAACCTTCATAGACGAAAAGTTAGAGCGCAGATGCCACAATGACCTGTTTCTGATGGAAAAATCCCTTACATAAGGAGGAAATGAGGATCACAATCTATATAAATTCTTAGGTTGAGAGGGGCTTCAACAAGTGAACGTGGGAGGGATTTTAGGAGCTTAAAAAATATTAATTATTACTTTTCATTGACCCATGCCCCAACCCCATGGGGTTTTAGCCCACTAACTAGGGGTACAAACTTCAAACATGAATATCTCTCAAACCGTGAAGAATTACATGGCGTGCCATATATCAACAGAAACATATCAACAAGTAGAGACCATCGAAAGAATTACTGACCCAGAATATATTAATTTTTTAGTTCAAAATTCCCATGCAATATTGGGTTAGCCCCTAGTGCTGCTTGGGTTGACATCAATGACAACCGCTAATCAACAACATTGGTCCACACAAATCTGAGTGGACAATCTCTAAGGGTACCTTTTCCCTTATACTCTTACCAGTTGGGAATGATTCTCTATGTTGTTTGCCCAAGATGAAGCCTTCACATAGGCTGTCAAGTTTCTCAATGAGTGGTAATCCTGTTACCATCCCTTTTCTATGCAAGAGGTTCAAACCTCCAAAATTGAGATATCCAAATCTCAAATGCCATAACCAATTTTCGTCTTTCACTTCTTCTTGAAAGACCTCTTTTGTGACTGCTACTACCACACCTCCTTCCTTCAAGTCTATTCTAAGCTTGAGAGGAAACATCCTATTATTTGTCATATGCACTTCTGCAATGACCCTTTTACTTGGAGGTATGTCAATGATAGTACACACATCATTCTTAAAAAATATATTGTAGTCCTTGTTCATGAGCTGTCTAATGCTTAGAAGGTTACATTTCATCCCAACTACATAATATACATCTGGCACAAATTTCTTTTCTCCCTTCCTTGTCAATATTGACACTCTTCCTTTTCCCATGACAGAGACTTTGCTATTAGTCCCTGTTGTCAGTTTAGACTTCACATTCTCATCAAGATTGGCAAACATTGCTATGTTTTCAGTCATGTGGTTACTACAACCTGAGTCTAAGAACCATACATCATCTTGTTTTTCTTGTGCTACATTAAATGACAAAAGCACATTACTCTGGTTCTTATTTTCTTTCGCAAAATTTTCATTTTTCCTATTATTCATGTCATTTTGTTTCTTTCTACATTTTTTGGCATAATGCCCATGATTTTTACAATAATGACATTGGACTTGGTATTTCTCATACCTTTTTCCATGTCCTTGACTCTGTCTTGAGCCTTATCTTCGATTTTGGTTGCTGCCCCTTCCACTTGTGCTTGCAGGGTTGTTTCTTCCACTTGTCTATGGGCTTCTTCCTTTTCCTCGATAGTTTGATCTTCCTTGACCTTTACCTCGACCAAAAGATAGTTTTGTCTCAAATGCAGGCTGCAATGAGGAGTTCACCTATTCTGTTCAGTTTATGTTCATGAGACAGCAGGGATGCACAAAGCTCATCGAGTGAAAATTGTGAGAGATCTTTTGTCTCTTATATTGCCACTACTATGGCATCAAATCTTGAGGGTAGACTTCTCAATATTTTCTCCACTATTCTTGTTTCCTCAAGTGTCTCTCCATGAGACCTTATCCGGGTAACCAACACAATCACATGTGTGAAGAATGAGTCTATGTTATCAGACTCTTTCATACAGAGAGTTTCAAAGTCTCTCCTCAACATTTGTAGCTTTGTCGTCTTCACCTTCTCCATGCCTTGATAGGTTGTCTTGAGAATATCCCATGCCTCCTGTTGTGGATCATATGCATATCCATTTACTTTTAAAATATTTGAAAACATAAAAATAAGAAATTGTTGGAAAATATGTTAAAGTATCAAAATCTTATACTTTAGCATGAGAAAAATATGTATGTTTTCCAAAATCTGAGTAAAAGTTTAAACATTTAAACTTTATAATAGTGGGTTCGGTATTTGATGTTAAACATTGATTGATTCGATTGGTGGAAAGCACAGATTATTAAAGTCTATATCAAAAGGCCCAACCCGCAGGCACAACTAGCACACCAAATACCGTGATGAGTGCCTCTGTAGTTGACCGGGTTGACTGTAGGGACAACAGAGATGAACGACAGAGATTGAGTGCGGGGGCACCAGCCGATGATTTCCTCTGTACCCCGAGAGCCCCCACAGTGACGTAAGACGCTGAGTTGGTCACAGTTGTCTTCCATGTCGGGCAGAGTTAACGGCTTGCTGGCGTGTCTTGTCAGCATTAAATTTAAAACCCGCACCACCTATTTAAAGAAAAATTTTATCTGTTTTTCAAATTACTTGTGATTTGTTGCGCTGCACTCTGTTTAAGTTTTCCGCCACCTGCACAAATTTGACCACCCTGTAAATTTTTCTTACGTAAATTTCCAACCATGGCTAAATGGTCATCCCTATCAGGTTCAGCTAGCCATATCCCTCTCATGGATACTGAGAAGGATATTCAAGATACCTTGTGTTCTATATGTTAGGAAATTAAATATTACAGAGCAATGCAACACAAAAATATGCGGAAAATAAAAGCACACAAAACACATAGAACTAGAGAGACATAGATATATGTGCTTCACCCAGTTTGGGCTACGTCCACCCCGAACAGCCAGTGCTTCCTTTCAATTATCCAGCAAAAATGGAGAGACAAAACCTACAGCAGATCCGCTGTAATATCCTCTGTTCTCTCTCACAGTCTCCCTCTCTGTTTCTCGCTCCGAGAATACACACATGCAATGCACAGCCGCAATACAATGCCCTCATAAAAGCGAGGGGTTACCTTCTAGGGAAAAAAAACCCTAAACTAAACATAACTTCTACCATCAGATCATTTGCCTAATGAACGGCCGAGATTGACTAGAAATTACTATACTTTTACAAGGAAATTTTACATCTGTTTTTAGCTTCGGGGGCGCTGCCCCCAAAAGTCCCCGCCAGAGGGGGGCTCCGAAAAGCACTGCCGCCCCCCCTGGACCCCCCACTACAGCGATTAATTATGGGTGGCGTTGCTGCCCCTTTTAAGGTACAGGGGTCTAATGTTGTGATTCAAAGTAAACAAGATAATCAGGCTCCACACCCAACAATCTCCCACTTGGAGACTGATTGTAGCAACTCCACCGCTGCTTCATTTGCTGGACAATGACTCCTCTTTGGACTTGGTTGTTCCTCATTTTCATCATCATCCTTGAAGACCAATTGAAACTGAGCATGTTCTCAGTTTCTCCCTGGTTACAACTTTTGTTAGCATATCTGTAGGATTTTGGCTAGTGTGTATCTTTTCCAGCTTCAACTCTGTATCTTCCAATACTGATCGTATGAAATGGTACTTGAGATGTATGTGTTTAGTCCTGGAATGAAATGCTGAGTTCTTTGCAAGATGAATAGAACTTTGGCTATCACTGTATAGCGTGCCCATATCATGCTTCTTACCCAATTCATCCATAAACCTTTGTAACCAAATCATTTCTTTACTAGCCTCTATAGCAGCAACATACTCGGCTTTTGTTGTTGAAAGTGCAACAACACTTTGGATTTTTGAAACCCAACTGACAGCTGTTCCACCTACAGTAAATACATATCCTGTAGTGCTCCTCCTTTTATCTCTTTCACCTGCCATATCTGCATCAACATATCCCTGTAGAGCAATGTTTGAACCACCAAAGCATAATGCTTGATTTGTGGTACCTCTCAAATATCTGAGAATCCATTTTACTGCCATCCAATGTTCTTTTCTTGGATTGTTCATATACTTGCTTACAACTCCCACTGCATGTGCAATATCAGGCCTTGTGCAGACCATTGCATACATTAAACTTCCAACTGCTGATGCATATGGAACTTTAGACATATAATCCATGTCTTCTTGGATCTTTGGGCACATCTCCTTACTAAGTTTGAAATGGCTAGCAAAAGGTGTACTAACTGGTTTTGCATTGTGCATATTAAATCTTTTCAACACCTTTTCTATGTACTCATTCTGAGACAGTGTTAATTTACGATTTTTTCTGTCTCTAGTTATCCTCATACCAAGGATTTGTTTTGCAGCTCCCAAATCCTTCATTGCAAATGAATTTTCCAATTTTCTTTTGAGCACATTTATTTACTGCATGTTAGATCCCGCAACAAGCATGTCATCTACATACAATAACAATATAATATAGCTGCCATCATTTTTCCTTTTTAGATAAACACAATGATCAGAGTGACATCTAGTATAACCTTGTTCAGACATAAACTTGTCAAATTTTAGATACCACTTCCTTGGAGCCTGTTTTAAGCCATACAAGCTCTTCTTTAACCTGCACACCAATTTTTCTTTCCCTTTTACCTCATATCCTTCTGGTTGCTGCATGTATATCTCTTCCTCCAAATCTCCATGGAAAAATGTTGTCTTTACATCTAACTGTTCAAGATGTAAATCTTCCGCTGCTACAAGACTTAAAATAGTTCTGATTGAATTCATTTTAACAACAGGAGAAAATATTTCATCAAAATCAATACCTTTCTTCTGTGCAAACCCCTTCACCACAAGTCTAGCTTTGTAACTCTGTTTTCCTCCATCTTCTTCCTTCAGCCTGTAAACCCATTTATTCTGCAATGTAGTTTTACCTGCAGGCAACCTGACTAAGTCCCAAGTCTAGTTATGCATTAAGGAGTCCATCTCTTCTTCCATGGCTAGCTCCCACTTCTTCATGCTTTCAACCTGCATTGCTTCTTCATAACATTCAGGTTCACCAGAATCAGTCAACAATAAATAATATAATGAAGGAGAGTATCGTTCAGGGGGTCTACTTATCCTGGTAGATCTTCTAACACCACTTTCAGGTGTTTGAGGTGCTTGTTGCTATTGTGGTGGTTGTTGCTACTGTGGTTGTTGATTATTATTATTTTCAGGCACCTTTACTTTTTCAGTTATCTCATCAAGAACCGTGTATTCCTTGCTTTCTTTTTCCTGTTTCTTTTCCTGCAGCTGATTCTTATACAAGACATTTTCATTGAATATTACGTCTCTGCTCCTAATGATTTTGTGATTTTCATAATCATATAAGCGATAACCAAAATCATTAGCACCATATCCAATAAAGGTACATTTCTTTGATTTTGCCTTAAGCTTTGTTCTGTTTTCTTTATTAATATGGACAAAGGCCTCACAACCAAAAGGCTTTAAAAAAGAGTAGTTTACCTTTTTACCTGTCCATGCTTCCTCTGGAATACCACCATCCAAAGAACTTGAAGGCCCTCTGTTTATTAGATAAACAACAGTATCTACAGCATCTGCCCAAAATTGTAAAGGCAATCCTGCATGCAATCTCATGCACCTTGCACGCTCCATGATTGTTCTGTTCATCCTTTCTGACACACCATTTTCTCGCGGTGTTCTTGGAACTGTCTTCTCTCTATGAATTCCATGCTCTGAACAGTACCTATCAAACTCTTTGCTGCAATATTCACCTCCATTGTCTGATATGAGACACTTCAACTTCTTTCCTGTCTCAATCTCAACCAAATCTTTCCATTTCTTGAAAGTATCAAATACATCAGATTTATTCTGAATACAATAAATCCATGTTTTTCTAGTTGCATCATCAATAAAAGTAACATAATAACGAGAGCCACCGAGAGATGATACCTGAGCAGGTCCCCATAAATCTGTATGCACAAGATCCAATTTTTCGCTCTTCTTTTATTTCCCAACTCTGAGAAATCTGAATCTCTTCTGTTTTCCATAAATGCAATTCTCACAGAAATCCAAATCAACATTCTTCAAACCTGGCAGCAAATTTCTTGAGTGAATAATTTTCATCCCCTTCTCACTCATATGTTCGAGCCTATGATGCCATAATGCTGCATCTGCTCCTTTGGAAGTTAAAGCATTAACAGAGTTAGAAATACCATTGCATAAATACAATGTAACAACCTTTTCGCCTTTTTCTATTACCAGGGCTCCTTTGGTGACCTTCCAAGTTTTATCTGTGAAAGTTGTCACATAACCTTCACCGCCTAATTGCCCTATTGAAATAAGATTTTTCTTCAGATCTGGAACATGCCTTACCTCCTTTAGTAGCCATTGGTTTCCATTCTGTTGTTTTACAATAAATTTACCCATTCCAACAATTTTACAGGGTTTATCATCACCCAAACGAACTTGTCCAAAATCACCTTGAACATAGTAATGAAAATATTTCTTATCAGGTGTGGCATGGAATGAAGCCCCTGAATCTACAACCCAAGAATCAATAACATTTTCGAAAGAAAGAATCAAAGAATCTTGTAACACATCACCTGTCACATTTGCTTCATGATTGTTTTCTTGTTGTGTGTCTCCTTCTTTTCCCTTCCGAGATCTACAGTCTTTCTTTAGGTTTCCTTTCCTTCCGCAATTCCAGCACATTATCCCCGATCTGGACTTAGATTTGCCTTTCCTTGATTTACTGCGATATCCCAAGCTCTTTCCTCTTTCCATTCTTCTTTCCCTAGACTCTGCACTCAAAGCATTACCTGATATCTCACTGAAGCTTTTCTGTCGCATTTCCTCGTTAAGGATAGCACCAACAACATCATCAAACGTTAAAGTACTAGATCCAGAGACAGAGTTACTAATGGCCATTACTAAACCATTCCAACTCTCTGGCAATGAGCATAAGAATAACAGAGCTCTAACTTCATCATCAAATTTTACCCCTACAGAACTTAACTGACTGGTAACTGTATTAAATTCATTTAAATGGTCTGCAACAGATCCACCTTCCGACATCTTCATATTAAATAGTCGTTTCATAAGAAATACCTTGTTTGAGGCCGATGGTTTCTCATATAGTTTAGCCAACGTCTGCATCAAACCATCAGTTGTTGTTTCCTTCGAAATATTGAATGCGACTGACGCCGCAAGGCACAACCGTACTCTTCCGAGTGCCTTTCTATCGAGAATGTTCCATTCCACGTCTGTCATGGCCGCCAGCTTCTTTGTTTTTCCGCTCAATGGTAGGTACAGATCTTTCTGATATAGATAATCTTCCATCTGCATCTTCCACAGCGGGAATTTTTTGCCGTTAAATTTCTCGACCCTAAACTTACCATCGTTCACCATTGCTCCCACTCGAACTAGGAACCCTTCTTTCCTGCGAGTTTATCAGCCAAATATACCTTCGGATCTGATACCAGTTGTTAGGAAATTAAATATTACAGAGAAATGCAACACATAAAATATGCAGAAAATAAAAGCACACAAAATACATAAAACTAGAGAGACACAGATATACGTGCTTCACCCAGTTTGGGCTACTTCCACCCCGAACAGCCAGTCCTTCCTTTCTATTATCCAGCAAAAATGAAGAGAAAAAACCTACAACAGATCCATTGTAATAGCCTTTGTTCTCTCTCACAGTCTCCCTCTATGTTTCTCACTCCGAGAATTCACACATACAATGCACAGTCGCAATACAATGCCCTCATAAAAGCGAGGGGTTGCCTTCTAGGGCAAAAAAAACCCTAAACTAAACATAACTTCTCCCGTCAGATCATTTGCCTAATGAACGGCCCAGATTGACTAGAAATTACTATACTTTCACAAGGAAATTTTACATCTGTTTTTAGCTTCGGGGGCACTGCCCCCGAAATCCCCTGCCATGGGGGGGGGCTCCAAAAAGCGCTGCCGCCCTCCCTGGAACCCCCATGGCAGCGATTAATTACGGGCGGCGTTGCTGCCCCTTTTAAGGTACAGGGGTCCAATGTTGTGATACAAAGTAAACAAGATAATCAGGCTCCATACCCAACACTATAATTCACCTCCCTTTCTACTAGTAAGTTATCTTGAATGAGAATGCTTCCCCTATGTATTCTGCCATGGTCAAGTATGGAGTTTTGTCTACATGCATTCGAAAAACCCATATTTTCCCTGAATTTATCTATTGGTTGGTATCTGTCATGTATCCAGGGAAGTGTTTTGTCATGAATTCCCAAGGAGAGAACATTCTGCAGGTGTCTACCCTGTTAATCCGCCAAGCCCTTTGCTATCCTGAGTCAAAGTCATGCATCCAATTTTTTGACGATTCACTGGTACAATATTATGATAATCTTACAGAAGAACAATGTAATCAGTTCATGTTTTATTTGAAACCTAACATGAATCAGTTTCAGCCAGATTGCAAAGAGTTTTCTATGGGGGTTTTTGACGCTGAGACTCGTCCAGTATTGAGTAATATTGCAACAATTCTGGGTAAAGATGATGATAATACAGTGGATAAATCAGTCCAAGGAATTTTTGCCATGATGATGATGTTAAACTTTATAATAGTAGGTTCGGTATTTGATGTTAAACATTGATTGATTCGATTGGTGGAAAGCACAGATTATTAAAGTCTATATCAAAATGCCCAACCCATGGGCACAACTAGCACACCAGATACCGTGATGAGTGCCTCCGCAGTTGACCGGGTTGACTGCGGGGACAATAGAGATGAGCGACAGAGATTGAGTGTGGGGGCACCAGCCGAAGATTTCCTCCGTACCCCGAGAGCCCCCACAGTGACGTAAGACGCTGAGTTGGTCACATTTGTCTTCCACATCAGGCAGATTTAACGGCTTGCTGGCGTGTCTTGTTAGCATTAATTTTAAAACCCGCGCCACCTATTTAAAGAAAATTTTTATCTGTTTTTCAAATTACTTGTGATTTGCTGCGCTGCACTCTATTTAAGTTTTCCGCCACCACCACAGTGACCCACCCACAAGTACCAAGTTGTAATCGGAAATTAATGATAGGTCAAGTTCGTTCATACGAATAAATTACCACTTATGAGCCATATCCAAATGTTTGATTTTGCCAATCAATAATAACAAATATCCACGCCACGTATGAATGGGAAGACCTTAGAGTAAGGTCGAAACATTTGTGTTTGCATTTATTAATTGTGGAGACCTGTTGGTGTATAGTCGGAGGCTTAGGCCTTCAATTTTTGGTATCAGAGCCCAGTTATAAGAGTTAAGGAAAGACAATGGAGGTTGGCAGAAGAGGAAGAGGGAGGGGTAGAGCAGTTCGAAGGATAGCAGAAGAAGGATTACGAGAAGAGATTCGTATTCTGAATTAGAGATTGGCAGCAGTAGAAGCTGGGGGAAGGAGGAACCCAGCAGATGACAGTGATGAGGAATTAGCAGAACCGGAAGATGAGTTCGAAGGGGTGACACCAGAACTTAGATTTTTGAAATCAGTTCTGTTGTCTAGTCATAAGCCGAAACATGAGCTTTCCACTTATGACGGGAGTTTGTCAGCAGATGTATTGTTAGATTGGCTGAGTGAGGTCAACAAGTATTTTGAGTTTGAAGAAACTAGTGAGGATAAGCAGGTAAAATTCGCCGCCACCAAGCTGAAAGGACATGCGTCCTTGTGGTGGGATAGCATACAGGCAGAAAGAAAAAGGCTACATAAGCAGCCTATTAGAAAATGGACCAGAATGGAAGCCAAACTGAAGGAGAAATTCCTACCTAAGGATTATCAAATAATGTTGTACAGACAAGTACAAAACTTGAGGCAAAGGGGAATGACAGTAAAAGAATATACTGAAGAATTTTACAAGTTAAATTTGAGAGCAGGATATATGGAAGATACCCCAGAAAAGACAGCAAGGTTCGTGAATGGGTTGAGAGGAGAGATACTGGATGAAATTGGTATTCTCTCACCCAGAACCTTGGATGAGGCATATCAGTTCGCCTTGAAGGCTGAGGAGAAGATTAATAGGAAACAGAACACCAGACGAGGAGGTGGATCTGGTCGAGGAAAGGGAAAGGCCTTTGGTAGAGGCAGAGGTACAGGTTCAACTGAAGAGAGCAGCAGTTCTAAATCTGCAGGAACAGCAGAAAAGGACAACAGCACTAGAGGAGGACGACCAGCCCAGCGAGGGAGAGGAAATGGTCGGGGCAGAGGAGCTGTCCAGTGCTATCGGTGCCAAAAATGGGGGCACAAATCGTATGAATGTCCTGAGGGTGAACCAGCAGGTGGGAGAGGAACTTATGTTGCTCAATCAGAAGAGGTGGAGACACAGCCACAGGAAGTGGAAAATGCACCAGAAACTGGTGAAGCTTTGGTGCTGAATAAAGTGCTGTTAAAACCAGCAAAGGAAGTGGTGGACCCGGATCAACGGAAAGCTTTGTTCCGGACAGTATGCAAGTCACAAGGAAAGTGCTGCAAACTGATCATTGACAGTGGAAGCACGGACAATCTGGTGGCCACAGAAATGGTGGAGAAATTGGGGTTGAAAAAGCTGAAGCATCCTACTCCTTACAGGGTATCGTGGCTGCAGAAGGGACATCAACTGTTGGTTGATGAGCAGTGCGAGGTGGAATTCCAGATAGGTAAGTATAAGGACAGAATTATCTGCGATGTTATGCCAATGGACGTTTGTCATATACTGTTAGGAAGACCCTGGCAGTTTGACAGAAAAGTGGTTCATGACGGGAAAACGAACTGTTATAAGTTTGTTAAAGATGGGATCAAGCATACGCTTGTACCCATTAAGGAGGAAGGTGCAGCAGAAGCCAGTGGGGTAAAGGCACTGTTGTTAGGTGGGAAAGAGTTTTTAAAACAGATTGAAAACAGCGACGTAAACTTCGTTGTTGTAAGAAGGCCAAGAACAGTGATCTTGCACACTACAATTACAGATTTGCCTGAGGAGGTCCAAAACATGTTACAGGATTATGGGGACATAATAGTGGATGATCTGCCAGATGTATTACCCCCCGAGAGAGGTATCAGCCATTGTATTGATTTTATACCAGGAGCTAGCTTGCCCAACAAGGCAGCTTATCGTATGAGCCCGAAAGATCATGAAGAAATTCGGAAGCAGGTGCAGGAATTGCTGGACAAAGGACTGATTAGGGAGAGTATGAGTCCCTGTGCAGTTCCAACAGTATTGGCTCCTAAGAAAGGTGGCGAATGGCGGATGTGTACAGATTCGAGAGCTATTAACAAGATTACCATTCGGTACAGGTTTCCGTTACCGAGAATGGATGATATGATGGACTGTCTGAGTGGGGCAGCCTATTTTTCGAAGATCGACTTGAAGAGTAGTTATCACCAAATCCGAATTCGAGAGGGGGATGAGTGGAAGACAGCTTTCAAGACAAATGAAGGGCTGTACGAGTGGCTGGTGATGCCATTTGGGTTGAGCAACGCTCCCAGTACGTTCATGCGCCTGATGAATGAAGTACTGAAAGACTTTATTGGAAAATTTGTGATTGTATACTTAGATGATATTCTAATCTTCAGCAGAACCAAGGAGGAACACTTTCGCCATGTTCGAAGTGTATTGCAGAGATTACAGCAGAACAAACTGCTGATAAACTTAAAGAAGTGTACCTTCTTTCAAAAAGAATTAGTGTATTTGGGTTTTTTGATTGCAGAGAATGAGCTGAAGATGGATCCGGAGAAGATTGCAGCGATAGTTAGCTGGCCATCCCCAAGGAGTTTGTTCGAGGTTCGAAGTTTTCATGGCTTGGCAAGCTTTTACAGGAAGTTTATCAGGAACTTCAGCGAGATCTGTGCACCCATGTTGGACACAATTAAGAAGGCCAATCAGCCTTTTTGCTGGACTGAAGCAGCAGAAAAAAGTTTTCAAACTCTGAAGCGAAAGATCACAGAGAGGCCGATCTTGCGATTACCAGATTTCAACAAGCTTTTCCAAGTTCGTTGTGATGCTAGCGGTACAGCCATTGGAGCCGTACTCAGCCAAGAGGATAGACCAGTTGCCTATTTCAGTGAGAAGCTGAACGAAAGCAGGCAGAAGTATTCATCTTATGACAAAGAGTTTTATGCGGTCGTTCAAGCCTTGAAGCATTGGAGGCACTATCTGTTAGGTAATGAGTTTGTGTTATTTTCTGACAATTCTGCTTTACAGTATGTTATGCAGCAGCACAAGTTAAATCACAAGCATGCAGAATGGGTGGAATATCTGCAGAGCTTTACTTTCGTACTGAAACATATTAGTGGGAAATCCAACAAGGTGGCAGATGCATTGAGCAGAAGAGTTTTACTCTTACAAGAGAGTACAGTACAGGTGTTGGGATTTGATCACCTGAAGGATTTGTATCAGGTGGATCCAGACTTTAAGGAGGCCTATGAGGCCTGCCAAAACCCTCTGTTAAGAAATAATAGTCCATGGTTGGACTATAATCTACAAGAAGGGTTGTTATTTAAGGGAGTACAATTATGCGTCCCTGATTGTTCGATGAGAGAGAACATCATCCGGGAAAATCATAGCGGGGGTCTAGCCGGGCATTTCGGTATAGACAAAACACTTTCACAGGTGGAGCATTTCTATTTCTGGCCAAGGTTACGACGAGACGTGCAAAGGTATGTGAGCCGGTGTAAAACATGTCAACTAGCGAAGGGCCACAGCCAAAATGCAGGTCTTTACATACCACTACCCATTCCGAGAAGACCATGGGACTCAGTCAGCTTGGATTTTGTCTTGGGTTTGCCTAAGACGCAGCGGGGTTTCGATTCCGTAATGGTGGTAGTGGATCGGTTTTCCAAAATGGCACATTTTATACCTTGCAGCAAAACCAGCGATGCTACTCATGTAGCACATCTATTTTTTACAGAGATTGTCAGGTTACACGGTCTACCGAGATCCATCGTTTCCGACAGGGATGTGAAGTTCACCGGGCATTTTTGGCGAACCTTGTGGAAAAAGTTGGACACTCAGTTACAGTTCAGCTCCGCTTACCACCCACAGACTGATGGGCAGACTGAAGTGGTGAACAGGAGTCTGGGAAATTTACTACGGAGCTTAATATGCGAGAATTCGCGAATGTGGGATCGTGTACTGGCTCAGGCTGAATTCGCATACAACGATTCACCAAATCGCAGCTCGGGTTACAGTCCCTTCCAAATCTTGTATGGCATGCATCCTCGCGGAGTGCATGAACTGCGAGACTTGGGAAAGCTTGAAAAACGGAGTTCAGACGGGGAAGACTTTGCCCAAGCAATGAGCGACTTGCATGAAACAGTGAAACTGAAATTACAGGACAGCAGTCAGAAATATAAGCAGCGGGCTGATTTGAAAAGACGAGAAGTTCAGTTTAACGTGGGAGACGAGGTCCTCGCGCACCTGCGCAAGGAACGGTTCCCAAGAAAGGAATATAACAAGCTGAAGTTTAAAAAAATTGGTCCTTGCAAGATCATTCGCAAGTTTTCCGCAAATGCCTATGAGTTGCAGCTGCCACCAGGGATAGGTATTTCACCAATCTTTAATGTGGCAGATTTGTTTCCTTATGTTGCTGGTGCTGAGAATGACGCAACAGGAAGGCCGGAACGGGACACCAAGGTTGAGGAAGATTCCTGGATGAGGCAGATGCCCACGGCACAACCACTTGAGATCGAGAGTATTCTCGATACACAGGTAGCCAGGCGTACCCGAAGGAAAGAATATCTGCAGTATTTAATCAAGTGGAAGAACCGTCCAATAGAGGACAGCTCGTGGCTTGATGCGACGCAGATACAGAAAGCAGGTTACTCTGTCGACGATCTCATGGAACGGAGCCATGACTTTTTTCCACCCCGGGAGCCTGATGCAGGAGCATCCAGCTCAGAGGAGGGAAAAGAAGTTTGACTGTCTCGACAGGAAGGAGGTTGATACACGTGTTTACAGACAGGTTATGGAACCTGTACTTTTACTTGTTTTCTTTATTTTTATGTTACCAGAAATTAGGCAGAGGTATTAGGGTTCAGGTTTATTAATTATTTTAGTTAATTGATCTGACTGATTGTTAAATAAGAGTCAGACAGTTTTTGTTTTAAAGAAAAAGGCAAATTAGGAGTCCGATTAGTTTTCTGTTTAAAGATAGGAGAACCGACTAGATAGTTAGGATATTACAGTTACCAGTTACAACTGAGTTCAAGAAACTGTTACACGTTACCTTTTCTAAACAGTATTTAAAGCAGAGAGTAACAAAAATGTAAGGTTCGGAATTTTGAGAAAGAAGAAGCATAATAAGAACCAGAGAAATTACATCATCTGTCAAAAAGAAATTTACTGTTACAGCCATTCTCATATGAACGTGAAATATCCTACTGCATTCTGAAAAATAATTAAGTACATGTATGTTAAAACAAGTACAGGAATTAGAAATTGCTACAGACAGGAACGTGTATCGCGAAGGAGAAAATATCCAGCAGCATACAAAAGGAACGAACGCACACGCAACGAACGAGGAGT
The DNA here is from genome assembly GCA_034641835.2 of Pinus albicaulis. Taxonomy (NCBI): domain Eukaryota; kingdom Viridiplantae; phylum Streptophyta; class Pinopsida; order Pinales; family Pinaceae; genus Pinus; species Pinus albicaulis. The sequence continues at coordinate 1,845,804,832 of CM076578.1, read as the reverse complement.
CATATCGGACTCTATCAAATCCTTTTATCAGTACAAAGGTTCAAAACGAAAACAGCTACCATCGACAGCAAATACCAAGAAGAATCCAGGTAATACAACAAGAACTTTTCCACATTAATTGAGTAAAGAAAAGCAGTCAAAATTCATATACAGGAACAGTCCTTTTACATTTACTAGAAAACCCTTGTTTGTGACGAATTAAGCACAGTATGGTTTTGCATAATTAACAAACAGTGCTCAGTAGCAACTGTGTAAACACCCAAAACCGGACCAGACAGAAACCCCATGGTTACGGCAAGTTGCCAACAGAGAAGTGTTGAACTAACTCTCAGGAACAAGTATACCGGAAGAGCGGGAACCAGGTAATACATAGAAAACAATTCTAAGTGAACCGGTCACAAACAGAGCGACCCTACCCGTTTGCCTCGGCTGGGATTGTTCTCCTTTCTGGACGGTCGAACCACAGGAGCCTCGAGCTTGGTCGACCTGCATCACAATCAGAACGCACAGGGGTTACAATCTGCATATATAATGGGAATTGGAAACGAATTGTGAAAACCAAGAACAGGAAGGAAACCTGTAGCCTTACCTGGAGCTTAAGGAGAACGGTGGACGAATAGACGGAAAGAGTAAAGAAAACCCTGCTCACCAGGAGCGAAAACCATCAGTAGCTGTTGAAAATGAAGGGCAGAATATAGCAAGGAGCTTCAGAATTACCTTGGAAGGAATTCGAGCGACTTGTAAAGGTTGGAAATAAATCCGAAGGATTCAACCTGAAACAGTAGCGTGTGATTAAAAACCAACAAACCATAGAATCTGCAACGAGACCACGAGGAAGACCATTGAATTCAGTTCAAACTAACAATTGGACTGACTGTGCATCCAAGAACGCAGCAAGCTTACACGGCGAAACCAGAAACAAACAACAGGATCAATAACCTACCTATTCGGAGAAGCACCACGGCGCCAACGAGACGATGAAGTGAAGACACTCATCGAACCAGCAACAAACCAGTGAAACCCTCGACGGAAAGAGCATAACAGCAGAGCGTCGAGGCGCAAATGAGAAATGGACTGTAGCCAAAGGGATGTTAGGGTTTGTTGAAAGGCGGGAGGAACGGGTTTCTAGGTGCACAGGTGTCACCACAGTGACCCACCCACAAGTACCAAGTTGTAATCGGAAATTAATGATAGGTCAAGTTCGTTCATACGAATAAATTACCACTTATGAGCCATATCCAAATAACAGTTGCCCAAATCAGCCAACAAATATCCATGCACGTACGGGCAAGACATAGGTAAGGTGTTGTTCCCTGTGTTTGGCTGTGGTGTGAGCACTCAGGCCTTCAATTTTTGGTATCAGAGCGGGTTACAGGAGATAGGAAAAGACAATGGAGGTTGGTAGAAGAGGAAGAGGAAGAGGGAGAGCAGTTCGAAGGATAGCAGAAGAAGGATTGCGAGAAGAGATTTGTATTTTGAATCAGAGATTGGCAGCAGTAGAAGCTGGGGGAAGGAGAGACCCAGCAGATGACAGTGATGAAGATGTGGCAGAACCAGAAGATGAGTTCGAAGGGGTGACACCTGAACTCAGGTTGTTGAAATCAGTTATGTTGTCCAGTCATAAGCCGAAACATGAGCTTTCCACTTATGACGGGAGTTTGTCAGCAGATGTATTGTTGGATTGGCTGAGTGAAGTCAACAAATATTTTGAGTTTGAAGAAACTAGTGAGGACAAGCAGGTAAATTTCGTTGCCACCAAGTTGAAAGGACATGCGTCCTTGTGGTGGGACAGCGTGCAGGCAGAAAGGAAAAGGCTACATAAATAGCCTATTAAAAAATGGACCAGAATGGAGGCCAAGCTGAAAGAGAAGTTTCTGCCTAAGGATTATCAAATAATGTTGTACAGGCAAGTGAAAAACTTGAGGCAAAGGGGAATGACAGTCAAAGAATATACTGAAGAATTTTACAAGTTAAATTTGAGGGCAGGATACATGGAAGATACCCCAGAGAAAACAACAAGATTCGTGAATGGACTGAGGGAAGAGATACTGGATGAAATTGGTATTCTCTCACCCAGAACCTTAGATGAGGCGTACTAGTTTGCCTTGAAGGCAGAGGAGAAGATAAACAGGAAACAGAATGCCAAAAGAGAACGTGGATCTGGCCGAGGAAAGAGGAAGGCCTTTGGTAGAGGCAGACGTACAGGTTCAACTGAAGAGAGCAGCAGTTCTAAATCTGCAGGAACATCAGAAAAGGACAACAGCACTAGAGGAGGACGACCAGACCAGCGAGGGAGAGGAAATGGTCGGGGCAGAGGAGCTGTCCAGTGCTATCGGTGTCAAAAGTGGGGGCACAAATCATATGAATGTCCTGAAGGTGAACCAGCAGGTGGGAGAGGAATTTATGTTGCTCAATCATAAGAAGCGGAGACACCACCCCAAGAAGTGGAAAATGCACCAGAAACAGGTGAAGCCCTGGTGTTGAATAAGGTATTGTTAAAACCAGCAAAGGAAGTGGTAGACCCAGATCAATGAAAGGCTCTGTTCCGGACAGTTTGCAAGTCACAGGGAAAGTGCTGCAAACTGATCATTGACAGCGGGAGCACGGATAATTTGGTGGCCACAGAAATGGTGGAGAAATTGGGATTGAAAAAGCAGAAACATCCCACTCCTTACAAGGTGTCGTGGCTGCAGAAAGGACATCAACTGTTAGTTGATGAACAATGCGAGGTGGAGTTCCAGATAGGAAGATATAAGGACAGAATTATCTGCGATGTTATGCCAATGGATGTTTGTCATATACTGTTAGGAAGACCCTGACAGTTTGACAGAAAAGTGGTGCATGACGGAAAAACAAACTGTTATAAGTTTGGTAAAGATGGAATCAAGCACACGCTTGTACCCATTAAGGAGGAAGGTACAGCAAAAACCAGTGGGGTAAAAGCACTGCTGTTAGGTGGGAAAGAGTTTTTAAAACAGATTGAAGACAATGATGTGAATTTTGCTATTGTGAGGAGGCCAAGAACAGTGATATTGCACACTACAATTACAGATTTACCTGAGGAGATTCAAGACATGTTGCAATATTTTAGGGACATCATAGTGGATGATCTTCCAGACGAGCTACCCCCTGAGAGAGGTATCGGCCACTGCATTGATTTTATACCAGGAGCTAGCTTGCCAAACAAGGCAGCTTATCGTATGAGTCCGAAAGATCATGAAGAAATTCAGAAACAGGTGCAGGAATTGCTGGACAAAGGACTGATCAGAAAGAGTATGAGTCCCTGTGCAGTTCCAACAGTATTAGCTCCTAAGAAAGGTGGCGAATGGCGGATGTGTACAGATTCGAGAGCTATTAACAAGATTACAATTCGGTACAGGTTTCCGTTACCTAGAATGGATGACATGATGGACTGTTTGAGTGGGGCAGCCTATTTTTCGAAGATTGATATGAAAAGTGGCTACCACCAGATCCGAATTCGAGAGGGGGATGAGTGGAAGACATCTTTCAAGACGAATGAAGGACTGTACGAATGGCTGGTGATGCCATTTGGTTTGAGAAATGCTCCCAGTACTTTCATGCGCCTGATGAATGAAGTACTGAAGGATTTTATTGGGAAATTTGTGATTGTGTACCTAGATGATATTTTAATCTTTAGCAGAACAAAAGAGGAACACTTTCAACATGTTCGAAGTGTATTGGAAGGTCTGACGGGGAACAATTTCTTTGATAAACTTAAAGAAGTGTGCCTTCTTTCAAAAAAGAATTAGTGTATTTGGGTTTTGTGATTGCGAGAGAATGGTGAAGATGGATCCGGAGAAGATGCGGCGATAGTTCGGTGGCCATCCCAAAGGTTTGTTCGAGTTCGAAGTTTTCATGGCTTGACAGCTTTTACGAGAGTTTTATCGGGAACCCGGCGAGATCTGTGCACCCATGTTGGACACAATTAAGATGGCCAATCAGCCTTTTTGCTGGACTGAAGCAGCAGAAAAAAGTTTTCAAACTCTGAAGCGAAAGATCACAGAGAGGCCGATATTGCGATTACCAGATTTCAACAAGCTTTTCCAAGTTCGTTGTGATGCTAGCGGTACAGCCATTGGAGCCGTACTCAGCCAAGAGGACAGACCAGTTGCCTATTTCAGTGAGAAGCTGAACGAAAGCAGGCAGAAGTATTCGTCTTATGACAAAGAGTTTTATGTGGTCGTTCAAGCCTTGAAGCATTGGAGGCACTATCTGTTAGGTAATGAGTTTGTGTTATTTTCTGACAATTCTGCTTTACAGTATGTTATGCAGCAGCACAAGTTAAATCACAAGCATGCAGAATGGGTGGAATATCTGCAGAGCTTTACTTTCGTACTGAAACATATTAGTGGGAAATCCAACAAGGTGGCAGATGCATTGAGCAGAAGAGTTTTACTCTTACAAGAGAGTACAGTACAGGTGTTGGGATTTGATCACCTGAAGGATTTGTATCAGGTGGATCCAGACTTTAAGGAGGCCTATGAGGCCTGCCAAAACCCTCTGTTAAGAAATAATAGTCCATGGTTGGACTATAATCTACAAGAAGGGTTGTTATTTAAGGGAGTACAATTATGCGTCCCTGATTGTTCAATGAGAGAGAACATCATCCGGGAAAAGCATAGCGGGGGTCTAGCCGGGCATTTCGGTATAGACAAAACACTTTCACAGGTGGAGCATTTCTATTTCTGGCCAAGGTTACGACGAGACGTGCAAAGGTATGTGAGCCGGTGTAAAACATGTCAACTAGCGAAGGGCCACAGCCAAAATGCAGGTCTTTACATACCACTACCCATTCCGAGCAGACCATGGGACTCAGTCAGCTTGGATTTTGTCTTGGGTTTGCCTAAAACGCAGCGGGGTTTCGATTCCGTAATGGTGGTAGTGGATCGGTTTTCCAAAATGGCACATTTTATACCTTGCAGCAAAACCAGCGATGCTACTCATGTAGCACATCTATTTTACGAGAGATTGTCGGGTTACACGGTCTCACAGAGATCCATCGTTTCGACGAGGGGATGTGAAGTTCACTTAGGGCATTTTTGGCGTACCTTGTGGAAAAGTTGGACACTCGATTCTGATTCGACTCCGCTTACCACCCACGGACTGTGGGCGAAGTGGTGAACGAGTGCGGGAAATTTGCTACGGAGCTTGTGGCGAGGTCGCGAATGTGGGATCGATGTGCGGCACCTCGGTACAGATTCGCATGCAACGATTCACCAAATCGCGACTCGGGTTACGGTCCTTCCAAATCTTGTATGGCATCCTCGCGGGTACACGCCAGGCTGAGACTTGGGGAAACTTGAAAAACGGAGTGCAGATGGGGAAGATTTCGCCCAAGCAATGAGCGACTTGCATGAAACAGTGAAACTGAAATTACAGGACAGCAGTCAGAAATATAAGCAGCGGGCTGATTTGAAAAGACAAGAAGTTCAGTTTAATGTGGGAGACGAAGTCCTCGCGCACCTGCGCAAAGAGCGGTTTCCAAGAAAGGAATATAATAAGCTGAAATTTAAGAAAATTGGCCCTTGCAATATCATTCGCAAGTTTTCCGCAAATTCCTATCAGTTGCAGTTGCCGCCAGGGATAGGTATTTCGCCCATCTTTAATGTGGCAGATTTATTTCCTTATGTTGCTGGTACTGAGAATGACGCAACAGAAAGGCCGGAACGGGACACCAAGGTTGAGGAAGATTCTTGGATGAGACAGGTGCCCACAGCACAACCACTTGAGATCGAGAGTATTATCGATACACAGGTAGCCAGGCGCACCCGAAGGAAAGAATATCTGCAGTATTTAGTCAAGTGGAAGAACCGACCAATAGAGGACAGTTCGTGGCTTGACGCGACACAGATACAGAAAGCAGGTTACTCTGTCGACGATCTCATGGAACGGAGCCATGACTTTTTTCCACCTCGGGAGCCTGATGCAGGAGCATCTAGCTCAGAGGAGGGAAAAGAAGGTTGACTGTCTCGACAGGAAAGGAGGTTGATACACGTGTTTACAGACAGGTTATGGAACCTGTACTTTTACTTGTTTTCTTTATTTTTATGTTACCAGAAATTAGGCAGAGGTATTAGGGTTCAGGTTTATTAATTATTTTAGTTAATTGATCTGACTGATTGTTAAATAAGAGTCAGACAGTTTTTGTTTTAAAGAAAAAGGCAAATTAGGAGTCCGATTAGTTTTCTGTTTAAAGATAGGAGAACCGACTAGATAGTTAGGATATTACAGTTACCAGTTACAACTGATTTCAAGAAACTGTTACACGTTACCTTTTCTAAACAGTATTTAAAGCAGAGAGTAACAAAAATGTAAGGTTCGGAATTTTGAGAAAGAAGAAGCATAATAAGAACCAGAGAAATTACATCATCTGTCAAAAAGAAATTTACTGTTACAGCCATTCTCATATGAACGTGAAATATCCTACTGCATTCTGAAAAATAATTAAGTACATGTATGTTAAAACAAGTACAGGAATTAGAAATTGCTACAGACAGGAACGTGTATCGCGAAGGAGAAAATATCCAGCAGCATACAAAAGGAACGAACGCACACGCAACGAACGAGGAGTCATATCGGACTCTATCAAATCCTTTTATCAGTACAAAGGTTCAAAACGAAAACAGCTACCATCGACAGCAAATACCAAGAAGAATCCAGGTAATACAACAAGAACTTTTCCACATTAATTGAGTAAAGAAAAGCAGTCAAAATTCATATACAGGAACAGTCCTTTTACATTTACTAGAAAACCCTTGTTTGTGACGAATTAAGCACAGTAGGGTTTTGCATAATTAACAAACAGTGCTCAGTAGCAACTGTGTAAACACCCAAAACCGGACCAGACAGAAACCCCATGGTTACGGCAAGTTGCCAACAGAGAAGTGTTGAACTAACTCTCAGGAACAAGTATACCGGAAGAGCGGGAACCAGGTAATACATAGAAAACAATTCTAAGTGAACCGGTCACAAACAGAGCGACCCTACCCGTTTGCCTCGGCTGGGATTGTTCTCCTTTCTGGACGGTCGAACCACAGGAGCCTCGAGCTTGGTCGACCTGCATCACAATCAGAACGCACAGGGGTTACAATCTGCATATATAATGGGAATTGGAAACGAATTGTGAAAACCAAGAACAGGAAGGAAACCTGTAGCTTTACCTGGAGCTTAAGGAGAACGGTGGACGAATAGACGGAAAGAGTAAAGAAAACCCTGCTCACCAGGAGCGAAAACCATCAGTAGCTGTTGAAAATGAAGGGCAGAATATAGCAAGGAGCTTCAGAATTACCTTGGAAGGAATTCGAGCGACTTGTAAAGGTTGGAAATAAATCCGAAGGATTCAACCTGAAACAATAGCGTGTGATTAAAAACCAACAAACCATAGAATCTGCAACGAGACCACGAGGAAGACCATTGAATTCAGTTCAAACTAACAATTGGACTGACTGTGCATCCAAGAACGCAGCAAGCTTACACGGCGAAACCAGAAACAAACAACAGGATCAATAACCTACCTATTCGGAGAAGCACCACAGCGCCAACGAGACGATGAAGTGAAGACACTCATCGAACCAGCAACAAACCAGTGAAACCCTCGACGGAAAGAGCATAGCAGCAGAGCGTCGAGGCGCAAATGAGAAATGGACTGTAGCCAAAGGGATGTTAGGGTTTGTTGAAAGGCGGGAGGAACGGGTTTCTAGGCGCACAGGTGTCACCACAGTGACCCACCCACAAGTACCAAGTTGTAATCGGAAATTAATGATAGGTCAAGTTCGTTCATACGAATAAATTACCACTTATGAGCCATATCCAAATGTTTGATTTTGCCAATCAATAATAACAAATATCCACGCCACGTATGAATGGGAAGACCTTAGAGTAAGGTCGAAACATTTGTGTTTGCATTTATTAATTGTGGAGACCTGTTGGTGTATAGTCGGAGGCTTAGGCCTTCATAGAGAAGGAAAAGGAAAATTTGTTGCAGCAACTCATGCAGAAAGATGAAGAACTCTCCAAGCAGACTGCAATTTCATTGCAAAATCATATATATAATCATAATTGTACTTTTGTTTTTCCTACAGGTGATGAAGATCCTCAAGCACAAATTGTTCAATTAAATATTGAGTTGCAGATGGTTGAAAGAGATAGATAGAAGGTTCAAACATATCTGGAGACTGCAACAAAATTGATGAGAGTCATAGAAAATGAAGCTGACAAATGCAAAATGGATTTCTGAAATGCTGAAGCTGAGATTAAAAATATCAAAGAAAGATTGAAAGGAAATCTCTCATTGTTACAAGCTAAAGATATCATTTGGACTAATATCATCTCAGAAATGAAATCCAATTGGTGCTTCCTGATGATAATTGCAAAAGAGAAAAGCCGTATTTTAGAATGTGAAGAATCAATCATGTCTGGTCAGCAAAAAGGAATTAATAGAGCCATTTGGGCCAAAATATTTATTGATTTTACTAATTCTAAATCAGATCAGGAATTAGAGGAGAATGACATGGGGGACAGAATTTTGTATGCAGTAGAAATTAATAAAATGATTATCAGAAATGATCTCAGAAAGGCTGCAGAAAAGAAGCTAATGGAAATCAAGGAAGCAGTAAATCAGGTTGATAAGTCTTTTTATAAAATGACAAGAGTGGGCTTGCCATCATGTTGGGGAGCTGAAGGAAATCTTTTTCCATGGAATTCTTATGAGAACTTACTAGTGTTGACAAAAATCAAAGTTGATAACAGGCATGAAAATACTCAGGTGCTTAAAGGAGAGACAATGGTCAACTTCTTACAGAGGCATTTTCAACTCTTGTGGATGGTAAAGACTCTTTTCACAGCAAGGCCTTCTTATGATCAAATTACTGCATTCAGATTGGAATATCACAATCTGACACATTCATCCAGGACTATGGAAAAAGTGTAGAGCTTGGACAATAGACCTACCAAAAAGATCATCAACAAAGAAAGGCAAATCAGTTGACCAAGGAAAAGAAGCCACATCATCAGCAATTCCGATAGATTAGGATATTTATTTTATGTTATTTTCTGAAGACAATGTAATTGTAACAAGAAATTTTCAAGGCATGTAATAGACAGCCTTCGAAGTCTTAAAGAAGTTTTGGTAGTTAGGATTTGTTACAATAGTTCCAAACTTTCTTTTACTGTATTTAATGTAATTTTCAGCAGAAGGAAAGTTTCTGAGTTTTGGACCTTCAGACAATTATTTTTGTACTCAGAGATTCAAAGATTAATGAATGAGTAAGCAAGTTTCTAACATTCTGTTTATGTTGAAATGTATTCAAGTTAACATTATGTGTTTTCTATCTATGAATAAAAAAAAGTTATGAGCAGGAGGTCTCCTTTTATTTCTGTATATAAGAGTTAAAAACCTTAATTGGCGCTCCTTTGTTTTAACTATTTCTTTCATATATTTCTTCTGGGGTTGGAAATGATATTTTCTGTATAAAACAACATATCAGTTTGGACTTCTTCTTTCATATTCTTCTAATCACTTCATTCAACATTAACAGATGATAGCATTGTGAAGCATTTATCATATTTGACATTTAAGGGTTTAATCATAAATACTTGAGGTTAATAAAACAGAGACATATATGTTTGTGACATAATCATATAAATGTCTTAAGCACTAATTCCTTATCACAACTAAGGTATTGTCTCTTAAGGTACAACGTTAATTGGCGCCATTGCCGGGGAACGAAGATTCGAATTTTTCCCTGGGTTTTTTTCATATTTCCTCTGGTTGTTCAAAGAGGAGGAAATACTAAGTTGTGCTTTATTTTAAATAATTCTGGCTCCTAAGAGGCCTCACATGAGGTCATATACCTCTCAGCAAAACGTCCCTATTCTGTCAGATCTAGAAAATTTAGTTTCAAAGAAGGTCCAGAAAACAAAATATTTTCTACACCTAATGCCACACTGCTTGCACCAGGCAGCAGTTCTCATATCTTTCCATCTAAGGAAATTTCTCGGAAACTCATTTTCTCGGAAAAAGAATCCTTACCCTCACCCATTCATTTCCAAGAAACAACATTAGAAGAACTATATTTTGAGTCTGTATTATTTCCACTCACAGATTCTCTACCTAATTCAGTTTCCAGTTCTTTGTAATATCCCAAAATGGGAACTATCAGCAAGGCATGACTGGAAAACGAATTTTCCAAGAATGGATGCTACATGATTTGAAACCAGCACTTGGATCCCTTATATCTGAGTATCTAAGTCCTAAATCCAAGAGGATATAAAAAAAAAAATCCTTCTAGGTGAGGCAAACAGGCCTCCCACACCTAGTATGGCTTGATAAATGTCCAATGAGGGACTGCAGCAATGTCTAAGCACAGTAATGGATATGAAGCATCAAATAAACTCATAGGATAGGTTAAGAACACATAGTAATCAATCAAATCTACAACAACAAACTTTACTTCATTTTATGAGCCAAAGGTTGGGGAAAAGCAGCAATTTATGCCATAAAAAGGTTAATTTCATAGATGAGCATAAAAATAAGGGCAAGTGACGCTGGGATATCATAGCTTAGGTTATGTGGGACTCACATACCAAATTTCAGCAAAAAATAATGACTCTATCTATGTTAAACAGGTCTCCTACTCTCGATATGGCTTAAAAGTGCCCAATCCCCATGACTTAATTACTGCAGAAATTACTGAAGCACAGGCAGTGTGATTTTCTTAAGGTGATGTATGAAATATTCTATGGAAATCAGTAAATCAAATCTATAGCATGGTTCATACAATGTACAATAGATAAACAATAGAATTACATGAAGAAACCCTCAAGATTGAGGTGCTGCAAAAACAAAATGAGACTGCAAAGCCTGACATCGTTATTTTATTGATACTACAGCTGATATATATTACACATAATATCTAGAGCATATCTTTACACAAAAATATAGATCCAATATAGATCTGTGTAATAGATGGGCTCCTTAATACACTCCCCTTGGGGATCTGAGCAAATCATGAACAACGGTGAGTAGATATGAGATCTCAGTTGCAGTCCTGAAGTGTTATTTAGGAATTCTGCAGTAAATAGAACCAGATGCAAATCAGATTTGAAATGAACATGGACTGGATGGCCAATCCATGGATCACCACAGTGCAAGGAGAGCCCCTTAACACCAAAGATCACTCCTGCAAAAAGTTGCTTAAACACCTTGCAACTTCCCTCTTATAGATAACGCAGTTATGGGAGAGAAACTACACTGTTATCTTTAGTACTGAATAGGCCTAATTCCTAGATCTGAAAGTGCAACCCTAAGGATCCAATACACTCTTCCAGGAGGTTAAAAGACACAGTAATCACTGAGAAGAGGCACCAGATTTTACTAGATCTGAGTAGATCTAGCTTCCACTGTTGTAGCTTGCAAAAACAATCAAACCCTCAACAGGATCTAAGTTGTGGTTGGAAGATGAAGCTTGGCCCAAATCCTGATAGTGGACAAGATAGAACAAGTCTCCTCCAAGAGTTGCTCAAGGAAGGAGGTGGGATTCCCGACTAGGAACACTCAAGTGTTGAACAACACTATTCACAGCTAAACAACCAGAGAATAAGGAATGTCTAAACAGACAACACCTTGAGAAATATCCAATAATCAGCCCTCTCCTTGGTGTCCTCCTCCTCCTTTTATAATTTGGAAATCATGTCAAACCCTAAACCACCTTGATGATTTAGCCTCATTCACATGGGTGACCTCCAACATGAACTGCGTTGTGCCTTTAGGAGATACATTGCATGTAGAGAACATTGTGTATTTAGTCCTGTTGGCCCAATCAATTGTCCGAGCCTCATTCACACTTAAGTGTGTTTATGAAAGTAGCTCAGATTTAGCTTGTTTCACATTGAGCATTGATATATTTTGTTGTTTAGGAGTTATTATTTGTCCTCCTTTACAATTTTATTCATGAGCATGAAAAACAAAACAAAATTGAATATTCCTATTATCTTGGGATAATTAGGAATATTACAGTCCCCCTCCTTCAAAATTTTTCTTGTCCTCAAGAAACTGCAATGTAGAGCCAAATTTCTCCCTTCCTCTTCTTGTGGCCTCATCAATGGATCCCACCATGGTTGAAAATGATAGGCAATGAATCTATCCTTCAATGGTTACCTCCAAGTGTAAGATAACACAGTGTACATCATGAGAAAATGGAAGGCGCAAGTGGTGATCTCCTTGTTGCTCGATGGCCTCCTCAAGGTAGGAGTGATGAAAACATGGGAAGTCTTGTTCCCAATGAGTGACTCCCTAACCCATGCAATCATCCAAATGAAATGAGCCATTCTACGTAGCTCATCAAAGAAAACTTCAACCCTGGATCTATGAAATGTGTTGGGGTTGAATGGAGAGTTTATATTTTCCCATCCAAGTAGTTTCTCCCTCCATTTATGGTAAGTATGTGGAGGTTGCTGATATTGGGCTGAAATGACATGGCCTCCAAAATTTTCCCAAGCCACCCCACAAAATGAATCAACCATGAAGTGCCCCCTCAAATAATGCATGTTCTCCCAATGGCTTCCCCTACATGGAGGAAAGAGGGGTGATATGGCAATCATGGTGTGCCCATTGTTTCTCCTAAAACATACATCATGTGAAATAGGGAGAATCATACTCCTAATGGGAATTTTCAACTCCAAGCCCACTCTCTAATCAAAGCTTCCCATGAGCATAATCATATCAGAAATATATGGAAGAAAAATACAATGAGAACAAGTTGTCAAATGACAACCGGAGAGTGAATCATAGTTCCACTCATGGAACCAGTGCAGTGCACCCCTTTCCTACATCAAAATAATAAATAACAAGTGTTTCACCAGCCGCTTGTTTGCTGCCACAGTCATCTCATAAGATGGAAATCTGAAGTTACAACGTGGTTTCAATGGTGCACACCAAGAATCATGTGGCTTCCCCCACAAACCACCATTAAGGTAGCCAAAATCAATGCTATAAGTAGCTACAAGTACATCATCATACATCATACAAGAAGTAACAATCCTCCTTGATACATCATGCTGCTCAAACAAGGAAAATAAGTACAATACAAAATGTGAACTTATACCTTCTCCATCATGTACTTGAGATCTTGAGCTGAAATGGCTCAACTATAATTTCTCCCTCGCCTCCAATGAGTAGGGAAGTGGCTGTGACCTCTAGCTATCACCATCTGGGCTATGCATCTATCCATATGCTGAAATATGTCATGCTGGATACCCTCCCAAGTGAACTCCTCTACCAAAGAAATATATGCATCATAACGCATGGAAAGGAAGTCCTCATCTGTTGTATGAAGCAGCTTCTCCTTGAGCTTAGAAGCTCCATTCAAGAAGACTCTGCCATAAGAATAAATGACCATATAATCTACCATATACTTATCATCTCTATCCGGGTCATCAAGTATCATATATGCACCTAGATCCTTGGAGTACTCTACCAAGAGTTGAGACCTCCAATATGGATCAATCCTCCCAAGAGATAGTGTTGGTGATCTGGCATGTGAAGCTCTCCTCATGTTGCTACCTGCTACTTTTACATCCCTCATGGCAAATTCATCCTCCAAACTCCTCACCTCCCTGGAATCCAAGAATGGTGAACCAAGAGGCAAGATGTCTCTCACCAATTCTAGATCTGGTGGCCTCCCAAGTGGAATGCCTCCATGTAGTTAGACATCAAAATCTGAAGTGGATTGCATTTATGAGTGGACTGATTTGTCCCTCTCTTCTCTGCGCAGTGCAGTCCCCTTCCCTTGTGTAGAATTCTTCTGAAATATTTAAGGGTGAATGCTCATCATCCCTTGATGCTAATCCTTCTTCTCTTCCCCTCCTCCCATCTCACAATCCACCAATGCTACTGCATGTTGCTCCAGAATTGTGTTTTGGTTCCCACATATTGAACCATTTGGAACTCCTTGTAAAGAAGCAAGGGCTCCTCTACTGGAAGCAATGGCTCCCCCTTCACCTCCATGTGGGGATGGATCTTCTTCCTCCATCCTCCTTGTAGTAAATGTGGGTAATAGATTGAGCTGTGGATCTGCATGTGTGACTGAATGCTCACACCAATAATGAGAATATTTAGGGCTTGCTCCAAACCCTTCTAGAAATCTTCTACACTCCTCCCCTTCCAGCTCCTTGAGATCTTCTTTAATACCTTCCAAGGTTTGGAAAAGAAGCAGGGAGACCTCCTCTTCCATCATTCCTCCTTTTCCTCTTTCTCTTAACAAGAAAGTAGGCATGTTACAGAGTTGTAGATTAGATTGTGTGGCTGAATGCTCACACACAGCATAAGAAGTACTGGGGCTTTCTTCATGAGAAGAACTCCTTGAGGGATTTGTATGTCTTCCCCTTCTCATTCCCCTAATTTCTTCCTTCAATTCATGCATGGATTGAGAGAGAATGTTAGAAAAACTCTTCTCTTTGTCCTCTGTGTAACATTTCTTCAGTATTCTTATTTATTCTTATGATATCTAGATCTCATAGGCTGAGCCAGAGATCTTGCTCTGATACCACAGTAATATCCCAAAATGGGAACTATTAGTAAGGCATGACTGGAAAAAGAATTCTCCAGGAATGGCCGCTACAGGATTTTAAAACAACACTTGTATCCCTTATATCTGAGTCTCTAAGTCCTAAATGCAAGAGGATATAAAAAACAAATCCTTCTAGGTGAGGCAAACAGGCCTCCCACACCTAGTATGGCTTGATAAATGCCCAATGAGGGACTGCAGCAATTTCTAAGCACAGTAATGGATATGCAGCATCAAATAAACTCATAGGAAAGGTTAAAAACACATAGTCATCAATCCAACATACAACAGCAAACTGTACTTCATTTTATGAGCCAAAGGTTGGGGAAAAGCATCAATTGATGCCCTAAAAAGGTTAATTTTAGAGATTACCATAAAAATAAGGGAAAGTGATGGTGGGATATTGTATCTTAGTTCATGTGGTTCCCACATACCAAATTTCAGCAAAAAATAATGACTCTAGCTATGTTAAATAGGTCTCCCACTCACGGTATGGCTTAAAAGTGCCCAATCCCCATGACTTAATTACTGCAGAAATTACTAAAGCACAGGTAGCGTGATTTTCTAAAGGTGATAAATGAAATATGGTATGGAAATCAGTAAATCATATCTATATCATGGTTCATACAATGTACAATAGATAAACAAAAGAATTACATGAAGAAACCCTCAAGATTGAGGTGTTGCAACAACAAAATGGTACTGCAAAGCCTGACATCATTATTTTATTGATGCTATAGCTGATATATATTACACATCAGATCTAGATTAGATATGTACAAACAAATATAGATCCAATACATATTTGTGTACTAGATGGGCTCCTTAATACACTCCCCTTGGGGATCTGAGCAAATCATGAACAACAGTGAGTAGATCTGAGACCTAAGTTGCAGTCTTGCTGTAATATTCAGGAATTCTGTAGTAAATAAAACTAGATGCAAATCAGATCTGAAATGAACATGGACTAGATGGCCAATCCATGGATCACCACAATGCAAGGAGAGCCCCTTAACACCAAAGATCACTCCTCCAAAGCGTTTCTTAGACACCCTGCAACTTCCCTCTTGTAGATAATTCAATTATGGGAGAGAAATTGCATTTCTAGCTTTAGTACTAAATAGCCCTGATGCCTAGATCTGAAAGTGCATCTCTAATGATCCAATACACTCTTCCAGGAGGTTAAAAGACACACTCACTGAGAAGAGGCACTAGATTTGCCTAGATCTAAGTAGATCTAGCTTCCACTATTGCAGCTTGAAAAAACAATCAAACCGTCAACAGGATCTAAATTTTGGTTGGAATATAAAGCTTGGCCCAAAGCCTGATAGTGGATAAGATAGAACAAGTCTCCTCCAAGAGCTGCTCAAGGAAGGAGGTGGGATTCCCGACCAGGAACACCCAAGTGCTAAACAACACTATTCTCAGCTAAACAACCAGAGAATAAGGAATTTCTAAACAGACAGCACCTTGAGAAATATCCAATAATGAACCCTCTCCTTGGTGTCCTCCTCCTCCTTTTATAATTTGGAAATCTTGTCAAACCCTAAACCACCTTAATGATTTAGCCTCATTCACATTGGTGAACTCCAACATGAACTGCGTTGTGCCTTTAGGAAAGACATTGCATGTAGAGAGCGCTGTGGATTTGGTCCTGTTGACCCAGTCAATTGGCCCAGCCTCGTTCACACTTAAGTGTGTTTATGAAAGTAGCTCAGATTTAGCTTGGTTCACATTGAGAATTGATTTATTTTGATGTTTAGGAGTTATTATTGGTCCTTCTTTACAATTTTATTCATAAGCATGAAAAGAGAAACAAAATTGAATATTCCTATTAGCTTGGGTTAATTAGGAATATGACATCCTTCTGCTATTTTTCATATACCCCTTCCCATATCAGTTGTTCCACCCCTTTTATCCCCACCTACAACTGGTATTCATTTTACCCCCGCTCAAGGAGTTGTTAATCAGGGCATAAACATGGCAGCACCTACTTTCTTGATGAATAGATATGCACCATTAAATATACCCCAACCATTGAATGCAATGCCTCAGGAGTACCTTAAGTTGCTTCCTAGATTTACTGGTGAAGATCAAATAACTGCAGATCAACACTTTCCTTTGTTTTTCACTTTTGCTGAAAACTTTAATGTAGAGCATCTTGATGTTGTAATGAGACTTTTTGTGCAGTCTCTAAGTGGAGAGGCAAGAAAATGGTTCAAAGGATTACCAAATGGTTCAATCAATGATTGGGATGAAATAGAAAGACAAGTCATCTAGAGATGGGGTGAAAAAAGAGACCATGGTTATTCTTTAACAGAGTTTAATGCTATAAAGAAAAAATCAAATGAAAGTATGAGTGATTTTATCAAAATATTTAATAAGTTGTACAATAGTTTGCCTATGGAAATGAAACCTCCTCCTATTGGAGCAAGGGTTGTTTTTGCTGGGGTATTTGTATCAGATTTCAGTTTTACCTGGAGAGAAAGAAGAGGCTCCACTCTTGAACAGATTCAAACTGATGCCTTAGAGATTGAGGCAAACATGAATTCTTCTGGAAAGGTTCAAGACAAAGTAAAAGCTAAAGAAGAAGATTCGTCACAAGATCAAAGGATAGATGACATGACTAAGGTCATTAAAAATTTGTTAAACAAATTATTAAAGATGGAATTAGATAACAAGAAACCTGCACAACAAAACAGAGGCGTTTTCAATCCCTAATTCAGAAAACAACCCCTACAGATTCTACAAAGAGAAAGAAAAGATCAAGATCAAGTCCAAGAACCTTTATATATAGAGGTAACACCATCACATTCTGTTGATAATGATCAGAAAGAAGATGAAGATCAAATTTCTGCTGTGTATATAGAAGATGGCGAGACAGAAGAAGAGAGTGAGAAAGAATATGCAGAGGAATGTAAAGAAGTTGATGTCTCATTTGATCAGGAAGAAATGGATGATTATTGCATAAAAATTACTGATTTTATGCAAGCAGAGTTGCATAAAAAATATGATTTGAGGTCAAAAAAGAGGTTGAGAACTCAGGATGATGAAGAAGAGGAATTAGTACCTACTCCAATGGCGACTCCACCACAGAAGAATTCAATTAAAAAATCAGGTAAGGGGAAGCAGCCCATGAATCAAGAAAAAGAAAAAGAGACGTAGAAAGTTGATGTTTCCCAAGTAAAGCCTAATGACCCTAATATGTTGGAGAAAATTGTTACTGTTCCTGGTCAACATACAAATTCAAACAAAAACCAACAAGAATCTAAAAAGTTAATAAAAAAAAATCAAAACTTCATTTTATTTAAAGAATTAGAAAAAGTAAGGATTCAAGTACCACTTCTTGAGTTGGTTAAAACACCTGGTTATAAGAAAGAAATTGCAGAGTTTATTAATTTATCTCAGTCTGATGAGGTGGGTGATATAGTGAATCTGCAAGAAGAGAAACCAGTGGTTACTTTTGGACCTCATGTTGAAGAGGTAGATTCTTCTGTTCCACCCTTTTATATATCAGTTATGTTGCATGATTTCATTTTACATAATTGTATGCTATATTCCAGTGCATCACATAATCTAATGCCACTGTCTGTGATGAAAGATTTAAATTTACAAATGACCAAACCATATAGAGATATTTATTCCTTTGATTCAAAAAGGGTGAAATGTGTAGGCCTTATCAAAGATATGGTTGTTTCCTTAGCTCAAATTCCATCTAAAAGTATTATGATGGATGTGGTAGTAGCAGATATTCCAGCTAGATTGGTATGTTGTTGTCTAGATCTTGGGGGGAAAAGCTTGGAGAATTTTTGAAATTGGATTTCACATATGCTATTATTCCTGTTTTTAATGGGGAGGAAAGTAGGTTATACATAGAGACCAGATATTTGAAAACTACTACCAAGAAAGATGTAGGTAATTCCCCCATTTATGGTCAAGAGAAGGAGGATCTCTCTTGTTTCATGTTGTATGAGGATGCATAATTTGCTGAAGATTCACAAAAGTAGCTCTCTTCAGCCAATGTACATAAAGAGCCGTGTTCAAACAAAATTTGGAAGTGTTATTTTGACAGTGCGTTCTCTAAGGAGGGTACTAGAGCTGGATTCATATTTATATCTCCTGAAGGTAACTTTTTACCTTTTTCCTTCAAATTGGAATTTTAATCTACTAATAATGTAGCCAAATATGAAGCATTGATTCTAAACCTGCAAATATCTAAACAGATGGGAATTCAGTCTATATCTGTTTTTCGTGACTCTGAATTAACCATTAGACAAATTAAGAATTGGTGCCAGACTAAACATCCCAGATTGAGGTCTTATAGAAGTGAAGTGTGGGATATAGTTGAAAATTATTTTGAAGCTTTCAATTTACAATTTACTCCAAGAAAAGAGAACAGAATGGCAGATTCATTGGCAATTGAAGCCAGTACATTTAAGCCACCAATTAATCCAAGGTTGAGATATGAAATTGAATTGAGACACAGGCCTTCAATCCCTGATAATGTAAAACATTGGCAAGTTTTTGAGGATGATGAGTAAATTAATCAATTTTTAACAATGATTGGAAATTTTGAAGACAGTCAAATTGATTTAGAAGTTGATGAAAGTGTTCAAAGTAATATGTCTAAAAATATAAAACATTCAATTGGTGATCAAAAGATAATTCAGTTGAAGGATAATATTTTGCCCAAAGGTTTGGTACCTCTTGAGAGATTGTTTGATGCTAATGATGTGTCAATGAACCAGAAAAAGGTATCCCAAGATGGGAAAATGGAGGATTGTAATTTAGGAACTCAACATGAGCCTAAAATAGTCAAATTGTTTAGAGGAGTTCCTAAGGAGTAAAAAGAAAGGTATGGAGATATTTTTAAACAAGTCATGGATGTATTTGCATGGTCATATGAAGATTTGAAAACTTATGATTTAGATATTATTCAGCATAAAATACCATTGAAATATGGGGTTAAACCACAGAAGAAGAAGCTCAGACAAATTAACCCACTATTGCTGGCTCTAATAGAAAAGGAGGTGAAGAAACGTTTACAAGCAAAAATCATAGTTCCACTAAGATATTCAGACTGGGTTTCCAATCTGGTACCAATCAGGAAGAAAAATGGAGAGATAAGATTATGTGAGGATTTCATAAATTTGAACAGAGCTTCCCTAAAGGATAATTATCCTTTACCAAAGATGGATTTTGTTCTGTAGAAAGTAATTGGAGCATTCAGGTTATCTATGGTTGATGGTTTTTCCGGGTATAATCAGGTTTTTGTGGAGAAGGAAGATCAAAATAAAACTACTTCCACCACACCTTGGGGAACGTTCATGTATGCCAGGATGCCATTTGGCCTCATGAATGCAGGAGAAACTTTCCAAAGGGCAATGGATATTGCTTTTGTGGGTGATAAATTTGTAGTTAATTATCTTGATGATGTTACTATTTTTTCAGGTTCTGATGATGAGCACTTAGAACACTTGAGGAAAGCTTTCTTGAAATGCAGAAAATTTGGATTATCATTAAATCCCAAGAAGTCTTTGTTTGCTTTAGAAGAAGGTAATTTGTTGGGTCACATAATTTCAAAACAAGGAGTGAATATTGACCCGACAAGTGTTGAAGCTATACAGACAACTCCACTCCCTAGAAGTAAAAACGATATCCAAAGGTTTCTGAGAAAAATCAATTTTTTGAGAATATTTGTTCCAAATTATGCTGAGATTGTGAGAAGAAGAAAATATATGTTAAAAAATAATGCTGAAGTAAAATGGGACAAAGATGCAAGAGAATCATTTGGCAGAATTAAAGAAGCTCTCCAAGAAGCTCATGTCCTGATTAGTCCAGATTACTTAAAGCCTTTTCAAATCTTCTCATTTGCATCATCTTCTACTATTGTTGTTGTGTTATTACAAAAAAATGAAGAAGGAAGTGAACAAACTGTAGCCTTTTTCAGCAAAGTCCTTAGAGATGCAGAGATGAAGTATAATATCCTGGAGAAGCAGGTTTATGCTTTAGTTAAATCATTAAAGGCTTTCAGAAGTTATGTACTTCATTCTCAAATAGTAGCATATGTACCTAATTCTACTGTAAAGGATGTGCTAGTACAGAGTGATGTGGAAGGAAAAAGAGGAAAATGGATTGCCAAAATCCAAGAATATGACTTGGATATTAAACCAACAAAGTTATTCAAAGGACAGGGACTGGAAAAATTCCTGACAGAATCTAATTTCCATGCTTTGGGAATTAGCTTACTTACACCTATAGATGAAGTGACTGAAGAAACAGATCAGCTTAAGACAAAGTCAACAATTAAGTATAAATTTCTCTGTTCAGACTGGTATAAGGATATCATTCATTATCTCTATTTCTTTTATTGTCCTCCTTCAATAAATAGAGCTCTGAAACTTAAAGCTCAACCTTATGTTATAATTGAAGCTAAGTCGTATTGGAAAGATCCTGCTAGTGTATTGCTGCTATGTTTGACAGAAGAGGAAACCATGGAGGTGATTAAAGAATATCATGAATGCTTGTGTGGAGGTTATAGCTGGAAAGTAACCGCTCATAAGATTCTTAAATCGGGTTTCTATTGGCCCTCTTTATTTGCTGATGTATAAAAAACTATTAGAAGTTGCAAAAAATGCTAATTGTTTGCAAAAAAGAAAAGGTTAGCTCATTTACCTCTCCTTCATGTGTTTATTAGAGAACCTTTTAGACAATGGGGATTGGATTTCATTGGAGAGATTAATCCACCATCAAGTGGGTAGTTTAAATGGATTCTAACTGCTACTGATTATTTTACAAAATGGGTAGAGCCAATTCCTACTAGAAAAGAAAATTATTTGGTTGTGATGAAGTTTTTAGAAGAGAATATTTTTATCAGATTTGGATGTCTAGTAAAGACTGTAACAGACAATGCTCAAGTTTTCAACTCAATCAGGTTCACAAATTTTTGTCAGAATTATAATGTAATATTATCCCACTCTACAGTATATCATCCTCAAGGAAATGGATTAGCAGAATCATCTAATAAAAAATTGTCGAAAATCTTGAAGAAAACAATCAATTAGAACCAAAAGGATTGGGATTCAAAGCTGATTTTTGCTTTATGGGCAGTGAGGATGACTACTAAAAGATCCACTGGTAATTCTCCTTATGAATTGGTATATGGTGCTCAGGCTTTGTTTCCCACTCAGCTAGCAAGACCAGTAATTTATTTTCTTCAAGACTCTCAAGAAGAACCTAATGCTTTGATTAGAAGACTAAATAAGGTGATAGAATTGAGTGAAAGAAGAAATAAATTCAGAGACAATTTGGTCACTTATCAAGAGAAAATGAAGTCTATTTTTTACAGAAAGGCAAGAGAAATCATGTTTCAGGCTAGAGATCTGGTATTAAGATGGGATACCATAAGGGAAGAGAAAGGGAAACATGGTAAATTTGATCCTTTATGGTATGGTCCTTACAAAATATCTGAAGCTAGATCAAATAATACTTTCATGCTGGAAGATCTTGATGTAGAAGCAGTAGAAATGCCTGTAAATGGGCAGCGTCTGAAACATTATTTCCAGCACTAAAGGAAGTTAGTTCATTGTTGTACATATTTAGTTTCCTCTCACTGTATATTTCTCATCAAGAAATTTTTGACTCCATGACGGAAGTGAAGGCACTCATCTGCAGGTTCTTAGTGTTTCGTGGCAAAAAACACTATCCCCAGGTGGAGCTAGATGTTGTGGATCATATGCATATCCTTTTATTTTACAAATATTTGAAAATATAAAAATAGAAATTGTTGGAAAATATGTTAAAGTATCAAAATATTATACTTTAGCATGAGAAAAATATGTATGTTTGCCTAAATTTGAGTTAAAGTTTAAACATTTAAACTTTATTATAGTGGGTTCGGTATTTGATGTTAAACATTGATTGATTTGATTGGTGGAAAGCACGGATTATTAAAGTCTTTATCAAAAGGCCCAACCCACGGGTACAACTATCGCACCAGATATCGTGATGAGTGCCTTCGCAGTTGACCGGGTTGACTGCGGGGACAATAGAGATGAACGATAGAGATTGAGTGCGGGGGCACCAGCCGAAGATTTTCTTCGTACCCGAGAGCCCCCGCAGTGGCATAAGACAATGAGTTGGTCACAGCTGTCTTCCATGTCGGGCATAGTTAATGGCTTGCTGGCGCATCTTGTTAGCATTAAATTTAAAACCCGTGCCACCTATTTAAAGAAATTTTTTATCTGTTTTTCAAATTACTTGTGATTTGCTGCGCTGCACCCTGTTTAAGTTTTCCGCCAACTGCACAAATTTGACCACCCTGCAAATTGTTCCTACGTAAATTTCCAACCATGGTTAAATGGTCATCCCTATCAGGTTCAGCTAGCCATATCCCTCTCATGGATACTAAGAGGGATATTCAAGTTTCCCTGTGTTCTATAATTCACCTCCCTTTCTACCAACAAGTTATCTTGAATGAGAATGCCATGGTCAATTTTGGATTTTTGTCTGCATGCATTCCAAAAACCCATCTTTTCCTTGAATTTATCTATTGGTTGGTATCTGTCATGTATTCAGGGAAGTTTTTGTCATGAATTCCCAAGGAGAGAATGTTCTGCAGGTGTCTACCTTCTTAATCCGACAAGCCCTTTTCTATCCTGATTCAGAGTCATGCATCCAAATTTCTGACGATTCACTAGTACAATATTATGATAATCTTGCAGGAGAAGAATTTAATCAGTTCATGTTTTATTTGAAACCTGACATGAAGCAGTTTCAGCCAGATTTCAAAGAGTTTTCTATGGGGGTTTTTTACACTGAGACTCGTCCAGTATTGAGTAATATTGCAAAAATTTTGGGTAAAGATGATGATAATATAGTGGATAAATCAGTCCTAGGGATGTTTTCCATGATGATGAAGCTAGGAATGGTGCTGAATATTCCATCATATTGGCAGGAAGCAATCAATTCACAGTTGTTGAGCCTTTCATTAACAGGTTCTTTCAAATTTCCTTCATTGATTGTATATTTGTTCTTATATCAGAATGTGGAAGAATTCATGCATTTAGGTCTAAATATTATGGATGTAAATAAAAGAAGGAAATCAGTGATATTCTGGACAGATGTAGCTAGAAGGGAGAAAAATGAGGCTGGGTTGTTTGATTTTGCTAGCTATTACATGCCAATTGCATACAAAATATTGAATGGAAGTCCTCCTCCCTGTTTCTTACCTAAAGCTCAGGAGTTTTTGCATTTAGGAAATAATTTGAAATATGGAGATTGGTTTGTTTTTTAGGAATATTCTAAAATAAGGCTATATGGAGCAAGCGTTGAGCCTTATAGACTCCGAAATTTTGTACCAATGAGGCTTTTTTATTTAGAGTTCATTAGGCAGAGTCTAAATGTTGATCAAGTTCATTTCGTGCCTATGAAAAAAGGACACATGTATAAATTACCCATGGTTGTAGGCCCTTTCATAGTAAATACGAGTCAGGCTTTCGATAAAGTAACAAAAAAGTTAGATGACATTCATATGCTACTAGGAGAAAGTTGGGCTTATGACCCTTATAGTGTGATTTAGAATAGAAGGATTGAGAATGGGTACTCTGCTTTCATTCATGAAAGTAGGCCAGAACAAGAGAAGATAACAAGTAAAGGTGTGATGAGTTTAGTAGATGGAAACATTCAAATTCCCATCATAGCAGAGAAAACAAAAAAAAGAACCAAGGAAGTAGTTATTGATCTAGATGATGAGGAGCAGGGAGCCAAGAAGAGAACAAAACTTACTAAGAACCTACATCTAATTCACCTGGTTTTTCTTTACATTTGGGAGAAGAGAAAAATGCTCCTGCTTCACCCAGGAATCATGAAGCTTCTCATGAACATGTGCCCTTGATCAAACAGTTGTTTTCACATATTGAGGAAAGAAATCAGAGGATGAAGGCCATCATGGAGGCCCAAGCTGAACATCAAGTTGTTGCTGATCAAACAAGATTGTTGAATGTAATGGATCTTGAGAAAGATCAATTTAGAATTGCCCTGTCACATCCTACAGATATGTCAATTGGTTCTTCCAGCAATTTCAACACTGTCAATGTGACTGTGGATGTAAAGAAAATTCCACTGATGGATAAAATTAATTTTCATATGCAAACAGGTCAATTGATTGTAAATGACCTCACAAAGACTAATGCAATGGAAATAAAGGTAGAGAATATGTTGGGTAAAGTAATTAAACAGTTGAAGTTAGAGAAGGCTAACTCAAGAGCCTTAATAGTTCAGAATGAGGAATTGAAGAAAATTATTATAAAAATTGAAGTAATCCCCAGTGATAAGACTACTGTGCAGAAATTCATGCAAAGTGCTGAGGTAGAAATATCCACATTAAGGAAGAAGTTAAATTTACGTACTGGAGAACATTCAATGGCTACAAAAGTTGCAGAGGTAGAGAAGGAAAAGAAAAATTTGTTGCATCAACTCATGCAGAAAGATGAAGAACTCTCCAAAATAAAGCAGATTGCAATTTCATTGCAAAATCATATTGATAATCATAATTGTACTTATATTTTTCCTATGGGTGATGAAGATTCTCAAGCACAAATTTTTCAATTAAATACTAAGTTGCAGATGGATGAAAGAGATAGAAAGAAGGCTCAAACATATCTAGATACTAAAACAAAATTGATGAGAGTCATATAAAATGAAGTTGACAAATACAAAATGGATTTCCGAAATGTTGAAGCTGAGATTAAAAATCTCAAAGAAAGACTTAAAGGAAATATCTCATTGATACAAGCTAAAGATATCATTTGGACTGATATCATCTCAGAAATGAAATCCAATTGGTGCTTCCTGATGATAATTGCAAAAGAGAAAAGCCTTATTTTAGAATGTGAAGAATCAATCATGTCTGATAAGAAAAAAGGAATTAATAGAACCATTTGGGCCAGAATATTTATTGATTTTATTAATTCTAAATGAGATCAGGAATTAGAGGAGAATGACATGTAGGACAGAATGTTGTATGCAGTAGAAATTAATAAAATGATTATCAAAAATGATCTCAGAAAGGTTGCAGAAAAGAAGCTAATGGAAATCAAGGAAGCATTAAATCAGTTTGATAAGTCTTTTGATAAAATGACAAGAGTAGGCTTGCCATCATGTTGGGGAGCTGAAGGAAGTCTTTTTCCATGGAATTCTTATGAGAACTTACTAGTGTTGACAAAAAGCAAATTTGATAACAAGCATGAAAACACTCAGGTTCTTAAAGGAGAGATAATGGTCAACTTCTTATAGAGGCATTTTCAACTCTTGTCGATGGTAAATACTCTTTTCACAGCAAACGCTTCTTATGATCGAATTACTGCATTAAGATTCGAATATCACAATCTGACACATTCATCCAGGATGAAAGTATAAATATGGAAAAAGTGCAGAGCTTGGACAATAGACCTTCCAAAAGGATCAGCAGCAAAGAAAGACAAATCAGTTGACCAAGGAAAAGAAACCACATCATCAACAATTCATATAGACTAGGATATTTATTTTACGTTATTTTCTGAAGACAATGTAATTGTAACAAGACATTTTCAAGGCATGTAATAGACAGCCTTCGAAGTCTTAAAGAAGTTTTGGTAGTTAGGATTGGTTATAGTAGTTCCAAACTTCTTTTTACTGTATTTAATGTAATTTTCAAGAGAAGGAAAGGTTATGAGTTTTGGATCTTCAGATAATTATTTTTGTACTCAGAGATTCAAAGATTAATGAATGAGTAAGCAAGTTTCTAGCATTCTGTTTATGTTGAAATGTATTCAAGTTAACATTATGTGTTTTCTATCTATGAATAAAACAAAGTTATGAGCAGCAGGTCTCTTTTTATTTCTGTATATAAGAGTTAAAAACCTTAATTGGCACTCCTTTGTTTTAACTATTTCTTTCATATATTTATTCTGGGGTTGGAAATGATATTTTCTGTATAAAACAACATATCAGTTTTGACTTCTTCTTTCATATTCTTCTAATAACTTCATTCAACATTAATAGATGATAGCATTGTGAAGCATTTAGCATATTTGACATTTAAGGGTTTAATCATAAATACTTAAGGGTTAATAAAACAGAAACATATATATTCATGAAATAATCACATAAATGTCTTAAGCATTGATTCCTTATCACAGCTAAGGGATGGTTTCTTAAGGTACAACACCTCCTTAGACTTTTTTGTTGCTACAACCCTTGGGAAAATACTCTCATGTACTTCTTGGAAAATATAGAAGAGGGCTTTGTTGTCCTTCTTCTTGTTATCTCTCAACGCATCTCTTTCTTCTTGTGTCAAAGCATTGTATGCTATTGCATCTGGTGGTTCTGGGAATCCATTCTCCACAAATTCCCAAATGTTTTGTGAAGAAAATAGAGCCTTCATTGCAATTGCCCAATAGTTGTAATTTTTTCCATTAAATTGTGGTATTTGTTGATTATTCAAGCTTGTGCTTGTTGCTGCCATTTTTACTGTGTAAACAAATTTCTCACTATATAAGACTTTTCTTAATGCGTGAAAACTTTGTCACTACTGGAGAATATGTTCCACAAAAAATTTCAGAGCTCCTTTTAACTCCTCAGTAAAAACACTATCTTTTACTGAGATTTTAAACCCACTCTGATACCATGTTAGAAATTTTTAAATACGCAGGGGAATAATGTTTTTCCCTCAACACACAGAGTTCACACAGAGTTACGGAAATTACTTTAATAAATGGATATTGGAGGTTTCTATGGTGTATTTTTTTAGGTGTAAGACTCGGAATAACTACAGTTGTCATTTTTAGTCACAACACATTTACGGAAGTTTACACAGAGTTGTGTAACTCACCTAATCCATACCATACAGTTGCGGAAATCAATTCAAATGAATCTTCATTTCAATACAGAGTGGTGGAGATCAAAATCGCAACTATGGAGAGGAAAAAATATAATCAACTAATTTTACTCACAGTGAAGCAGAGTAAAACTGAGTGTTGTGACAAAAATGATACGTGAAATTTTCACAACTATATCGCGACTAACCAAACTTTATACTAAAACTTCAAAACGTGAAATAAATTCACATATGGAGGTTGTGGGTCCTTCACAAGTAAAACAATCCTTCTTACTTGGATTTACATTCACCAGGGTTGTGGAGTAACACACAGTGACTTCTTACTTGGGTTTACATTCACCAGGGTTGTGGAGTAACACACAGTAAAATTGTTTTCACGCACCCACCAAAATTCGCTCCACTATTTTCAGCACTTGTATTTCCAGACTTAAATCTGCCACATTACACAACACTCTCTTCACTTCTTCTCTCTTGCTCACTTTTTGTTCACACCCTAATTAAATGTAAAATATAAACATATATATCTAAGACATTTAATTCGTGACCGACACAATTTAATACATATTATGTTTAGACATCATTTTCTGAACATTAAAAAACTTGTGTGAACTAAACAAACCTTGCGCATTAAATAGTTGTACATGCACATTTACTAACCATGCATTAAATTCCTATTTGACTTTAATTATTTAATATATTACGAAATGGGTTGTATACTCTGCTCAGTACTTGTCCCTCTCTTCACACGCAATCTGCAACCTGCAAAACATTTACTGAGGTATAGCTGCTGCCAGTTCATTTAACACGGTAATTAAGATTAATTTCTAACAGCGGTGAGGCAGAGTGTGTCAGGAGTAATTGTTGGAATTGTTGAGTATTCCAAACAACACAGAGGAATAAAAATAATTCCTCCTCTCAACAAAAAGATTTCAAAAAATTGTTGGATAGAGATGCATAACACTTCTACTCCATTAAACTGTAAAAATATTACAAAATCCCTTAGAACTGTTGTTCTGGTTTACAACAAAAAAAACTGCTTCAACTGTTGCACACACAATGTAAATCAAGCTCTCTATCTCTTTACAAAATGCACACCCACAGTGCTATTTCTGTTTTAGCCTGCAGGCTCTTTTACACACAGTCACCACATACAAAAATTCTCTCTGTCTACTTCTTGTGCTTCTGCCTTCTGGCCTATATAAAAAAAATGCACTCTGTGTTTTTTTGTTTAAAAAAAATTACAGTCACGACAATGTTCTTTTTGCCTTTGGGCATTCTATTTCATTTCAATACGTTGCCTTTATCTATATATATATATATATATATATATATATATATATATATATATATATATATATATATATTATAAAAATTGCGATGTTTATAATATATATATTATAAAATCTTTAAATAATATATATAACTCCACGTGTTTTAAAATAAAAACTCTCACGAAAACATAAAAAAAATATTTAAAACTTTTAATCCTAAAGTCTTATAGCAGATTTCAAAACACTAAATTAAGTCTTTTTGCATAAAATTATCGCATTCCAATTGTGAAATGGATGACTTGTGCGATCGGCTCCCCAATGCGATGGATGGCTTAACACTTTGCACATGCGATATGTGATATCGACAATATTGCATCGCAAATGAAACAACAAAAAACTTGTGATGGTGTGGAAAAATAATGCGATATGCGAAACTGTGAAATTTCGATGTGCGTTCCCCATTCTGTGGTTGGTGGTGTTTAATGGTGCGGATGGAAAAGTTTTAAATGTTGGTTGGTGCAGTGTTTTAATGGAGGCATGGTGAGGCTTAAATGAAGCAATGGCATGGTTCATTCCATAGCCTTCGTTGCAGACACAAGGCTACAACCTTAACCAAAAAACTGAACTTTCAGGTGGCTTGAAGATGAAATTCAATGCGTGGGTTGAGTGCAAACAGGTCGAAGAGATTTCTGTGCTGTGTCCTTTTTTTGCGCTGTTGTAGTTGAATTTAAAATTTCAACATTGCCCCTCAAATTCAATTGTTGGGTTCTCTTTAATATCCAAACATTTTCTCAAATAATTAAAACTTTTATGTCCCAATGGTTTTGTCAAAATGTTAGCAAACTGCTCCTCTGTTCTGCAATGTTGCAAAAAAAATTCACCATTGTTCACTAGCTCCCTGATGTAGTGATACTTGGCATCAATGTGTTTCGTTCTCTTCTGAAACACTGAATTCTTTGACAAAGCTATAGTTGAGCTATTATCACAATATATTGTTGTGTCTTTTACCTGTTTATGACACAAACTTCTCAACATTCTTCTCATCCAAACTGCTTGACATGTTGCTGCTGTAGCTACCACATACTCTACCTTTGCTATAGATAAAGCCACAATTGTTGTTTCTTAGAAGCCCGTGAAATGGCTCCTAATCCCATATGAAAAGCATATCCAGAGGTGTTATTCCTATCATCTATACTTCCATCCCAATCACTGTCAATATATCCAATGAATTCATAATTTTCTGAAGTGGTGTATAAAATACCATACCTTTTTGTTCCTTTCACATATCTCAGAATTCATTTTGCTACTTGCCAATGTGCCTCTGTTGGCCTTTCCATAAATCTGGAAATTAAACTTACAACATGCATAATATCCGGCCTAGTTGTAGTCAAATACATGAGATTTCCAACTATCCTCTTGTACAAACTTGGATCAAAATCCTTGTCGTTGTCTTCTCTGTTGAAATTCAATCCCATCACTGTAGGAGTAATTTCTACCATGCAATCCTGCATATTAAATCTTCCCAAAACTTCATTTACGTATTTGGCTGGAGAGATAAAAATTTTATTTTCATTTTTCTCTACTTCTCTTCCTAAGAAGTATTTTAGCAATTCCATATCAGTCATCTCAAATTCATCCTTCATGGCTGATTTAAAATTCTCAATGAGGTAAAAATCAATACCTGTAAAGATCACATCATCTACATATAAAACAACAATGAGCATCTTACCATATTTCTCCTTGATGTATAATGTGGGTTCTCCTTCACATTTCTCAAACCCATTTTCCAGTAGATAGGCATTTATCCTACCGTGCCATGCTCTTTGTGCTTGTTTCAGCCCATACAGAGTTTTCTTCAATCTGCAAACTTTGTTCTCTTGGCCTTCTTTCTCATAGCCCAGAGGTTGTTCAACATAAACCTCTTCCATCAATACTCCATTTAGGAATGTTGATTTCACATCCATTTGGTAAATTTTCCACTTGTGTTGTGCTGCTATGGACAACACTGCTCTAACTGTTTCCATTCTTGCAACTGGTGCAAATGTTTCTTCATAGTCTCTTACTTGTTGCTGCTTGTAGCCTTTGACAACAAGTTTGGCATTGTGCCTTTCAATCTTTCCTTCAGCATTTCTTTTGGTATTGTAAACCCATTTCACTCCAATTACTTCCTTTCCTTTTGGGAGATCAACTAATTCCCATGTATTATTTTTCTCTATTGAATTCATTTCTTCATCCATAGCATCTATCCATTCCTTATATTTTATAGCTTCCTCAAAATGAATAGGATCTTCTACATGACAATACAATGAAAATAAAGAGTTCATACCTTCATTTACTTCCTCTTGCTCATAAATCTCATTCAGACTTCTGAATCAGGTTCCTATTTCACTTACTGAACTTGTGCTTGTAGAAGCACTCAAATCTGATCCTTTTGGTGTGCTTGGAGAAGCACTGTCATCACTTCTCAAGGGTGTTCTCATTCCTGCTTGAAGTGTCCCTTGATGTCCTTGTGTTGGTGGAGGTGGTGCTGCTAATGAGGGATGTATTTCAGCCATCTCTTCCTCATTATCATCATGAGACAAACAACTTTTTACATTCACTGTTTTCTCTATGCTTCCATCCCAAGCTTTTTCCTCAATAAATTGCACATATCTGCTTATAACAAACTTCTTGGTGGATGGGTTATACAATCTATATGCCTTGGATTCTTCACTGTATCCAATAAATATGCACTTCTCCCCATTACTGTCCAACTTCTTCCCCAATTGATTTGGAATGTGTGCATAAGCCACACAACCAAAAACTCTCATGTGGGTGACAAATTGTTTTATGGCACTCCATGCTTCTTCCAGAACTTTGTTCATTACAGCTTCAATTGGGCATCTATTCAAGATGTATGTTGCACAATGTACAACTTCAACCCAATATTCATTTAGCAAATGTTTTGCCTTCAACATACTTCTTACCATATCCATGATGGTTCTATTTTTCCTTTTAGCAACTCCATTTGCTGCAGTGTATACCTTGTTGTAAATTGCTTGTGTATACCATTTTCTCTGCAAAAACGCAGAAATTATTTGGAGATATACTCACCTCCTCTATCAGTTCTTAAAAATTTTATATGCTGCCCACTTTGGTTCTCTACAAGAGCCTTAAAGTGGCAAAATTTCTCAAACACTTCACT
The DNA here is from genome assembly GCA_034641835.2 of Pinus albicaulis. Lineage (NCBI taxonomy): Eukaryota > Viridiplantae > Streptophyta > Pinopsida > Pinales > Pinaceae > Pinus > Pinus albicaulis. The sequence continues at coordinate 1,845,772,915 of CM076578.1, read as the reverse complement.
CTTATATTTCAAGAAATAAACCCAATTTTTTCTTGTGAAATCATCAATGAAAGTTAGCATATAGTGGCTGCTTGCTATTGATGGTGTTTTCATTGGTCCACACAAATCTGAATGGACAATTTCTAAGGGTGCCTTTGCCCTTTTGCTCTTTCTTGATGGAAATATTTCTCTGTGTTGTTTGCCCAAGATTCAACCTTCACATATGCTGTCTGGTTTCTCGATCAATGGTAATCTCTTTACCATTCCTTTCATATGCAACAAATTCAGACCTCCAAAGTTGAGATGTCTCAAGTGCCATAACCAATTTTCATCCTTTGCTTCTCTTTGGAATATCTCTTGTGTCACTACTGCAATTTCATCTTCTTTCTTCAAATCTTCTCTCACCTTGAGAGAGAACATTTTGTTCCTTGTCATCTTCACTTGTGCAATGCATTGCTTGTTTGGTGGTTTATCCATGATGGTGCATACATCATGTTCAAAGAAAACATTGTACCCCTTTTGAATGAGTTGTAAAATGCTCAAGAGGTTACACTTCATACCAGACACATAGTATATATCTGATATGGATCTTCCTTCTCCCTTCTTTGTCAAAACACTTTCTCTGCCTTTTCCCATGACAGAGACCTTACTATCTATCCCTAATGTTACTTGAGACTTCACATTTTCGTCTAACATGGAAAACATGGAAATGTTTCCAGTCATATGGTTGCTACATCTTGAATCTAGAAACCATATATCTTCATTTTTTTCTTCGGCCATATTACATGCTAAAAACAACTTTTCTTGACTGATATTTTCCTTAGTAAAGTTAGCATTGTGTCTATTACCCATGTCACTCTGTTTCTTCCTACATTTATTGGCATAATGGCCATACTTCTTACAGTAATGACATTGGACTTGTGATTTATCATATCTTTTTCCATGTGCTTGATTTTGTCCTCCTCGCTGGTGGTTTCCTTGGCCTTGGTTCTGATTTTGATTGCTGCCCCTTCCATGAGTATTTGTAGGGTTGTTTCTTCCTCCTCTGTTTTGGCTTCTGCCTCTTCCTTTTCCTTTGTAGTTTCCTCTGCATTGACCTCTTCCTCTTCCAAAGTACATTTGGGTCTTGAAGGCATGCTCCAAAGATGAGTTTGATGTTCTACCCAATCTTTCTTCATGTGTCATCAATGATGCATGAAACTCATCAACTGTAATCTTTGAGAGATCCTTTGTCTCTTCAATGGTTGTGACTATCACATCAAACCTTGAGGGTAAGCTCCTCAACACTTTCTCCACTATTCTTATTTCTTCTATTGTCTCTCCATGAGATCTCATTTGGGTAACCAACCCAATCAGTAGAGTAAAGAATGAGTCTATTGTATCATACTCCTTCATGCAAATAAATTCAAAATCTCTTCTCATTAATTGAAGCTTTGTTGTCTTTACCTTCTCCATACCTTGGTAGGTTGTTTGGATGGTATCCCATGCATCCTTAGACCTCTTTGCTGCTGCAATCCTTGGAAATACACTTTCATGCACTACTTGATAGAGATAGAAGAGAGCTTTTGAGTCCTTCTTCCTATTGCTCTTAAGCAAATCCTTCTCTGCCTATGTTAAGTCATTAAATGCATTTTCATCTACTGGTTCTTCTAAACCATCTTCAACAAGCTCCCATAAATCTTGAGAGGAAAACAGGGCTCTCATTGTGATTTCCCAATAGTCACATTTTTTCCCATTGAATTGTGGGAGTTGAGTGTTTCCTATACTCGTGATTTTGCTGGCTCCTGCCATGGTTAGCTTGCTGAACTATGCTATAAAAACTTGACTGTGTTTTTGAACAAACTGTCTCTCTGCTTGAGAGATAAACTCTATCTTTTCAAAGACTTCTCTTGACTGCACTTTTTAAATACAAAACAAAAACTCTGTTTTGTAAATACCTAGTCTTTGCTGGGCCTTCACACTGCTGGTCAAAAGCTGCAACAACACCTTATTCCTTCAGCTTCTTTGACAAACTTCAAAGAGCCTGGACTAGCTCCAATACCATGTTGGAATTTCTAAGTATTCCAAACAACAAAGAGGAATAAAAATAGTTCCTCCTCTCAATGCAGAGATTTAAAAAAATTGCTGGACAGAGATGCATAACACTTCTATTCCATTAAACTGTAAAAATATTACAAAATCTCTTAGAACTGTTGTTCTAGTTTACAACAAAAAAAACTGCTTCAACTGCTGCACACATAGTCACGAACACTATTACCGGTGAAATAGGTAACCTGACCTCAAAACGGGAACTCTAACCCAAAAAGACTCAAAAATCATGAAAAAACACCCCAAAAACAAAAAAAGTGTATTCCAGAACGCACTTGGTTTTTTTTTAAGGTCAAATTTCAACATTTTATAAAATTATGCTAAAAACAAAATTGTTTGTTGAAAAAATGATTGAAAAAACACCCTCAAAACAAAACCACTTGATGCTGGAATAACAAAAAAAAAAATGTCATATTTTTGACATTTTTAAAAATAGAAATAACATTTTTTAATTTTTAAAATTCAAACATTAAAAAAAACCTAAATTTTAGGAAAAAAAATAAAAACATTTTAAAGCTTAAAATTTAAAAATATATAGGAATAAAAAAATAAAAATAAAAACAAAATAAAACTTTTAATTCAAACATTAAAAAAAAACTAAAATTTAAGAAAAAAAATAAAAACATTTAAAGCTTAAAATTTAAAAATATATAGGAATAAAAAAATAAAAATAAAAACAAAATAAAATTTTTAATTCAAACATTAAAAAAAACCTAAAATTTAAGAAAAAAAATAAAAACATTTAAAGCTTAAAATTTAAAAATATATAGGAATAAAAAAATAAAAATAAAAACAAAATAAAATTTTTAATTCAAACATTAAAAAAAACCTAAAATTTAAGAAAAATAAATAAATGAATAAATAAAAAATAAAGTTTCAAAATATATAGAATAAAAAAAAAAAAAAAATATATTAAATTAAAAAAAAAAAAACAAGTTAAAAAAAGAAAGAAATTATAAAAAATATAAGATAGAAATTAAATTTAAAAAAGAAAAAGAAAATGTTTATTAAATTAGAAAAAAAAAAATTTAAAAACTTAATTTAAAGAAATATATTAAATTTTTATAAATTTAAAACTTAAAAAATATATATATATATTATTGAAATTAAAAGTAAAAAAAATGAAAAATTAATTAAAAATAAAAAATGAAAAATAAAATACAATAAAAATATTAAATTTAAAAAAATATATACTAAAAAAACAAATAGATTTTAAAAAATAAATTAAATTTAAATTATAAAAAATCAAATATATATATATATATATATATATATATATATATATATATATATATATATATATATATATAATATAAACTTAAATTAAAAATATATATATTAGATTTTATTAAATTTAAAAAATATATATATTAAATTTTAATAAATAAATGAATAAACAAATAAATTTTGAAATAAAAGATAAATTTTAAATATAAATAAATAAATAAAAAATACATTGTTAAAATAAAAACTTTAAAAACTTTAAAAATCAATTAAAATTGAAAATTGAAAAATATAAATGAAAAAAATATATTAAATAAAAAATAAAATAAAAAACAAATTAATTTGAAAATATTAAGTTTAATTAAAAAAACATATATATATATATATATATATATATATATATATATATATATATATAATTCTAAATACACAATTTTAATTGAAATAAAAAAATATAAAATTTTATGTAATTAAAAAAATAATAAATTAAAAATAAAAAAATTAAAACAAATTAAATTTCAAATATAAAAATCAAATTAAAAAAAAAAAAAAAAAAATTTGAATTTAAAAAAAAAATATTAAAAATTAAAAAAATTAAAAAAAAAAGAATTTTTTGATTGTGGTGGCGCTGCCAATCGGCCTCCCGCCCAGGTGGCGGCGGAGGCCGGCCGCTGGGCGGGAGGCCGATTCCGAGAATCGCCCTCCCGCGGCGGGAGGCCGATTCCGGGAATCGCCCTCCCACAACGGTAGGGCGACGCCCCGGGGAATCGCCCTCCCGCTGGCCAGGAGGGCGATTCCGGGATCGGCCTCCCGCGGCGGGAGGGCGATTCCGGGATTGGCCTCCCGCGGCGGAAGGGCGATTCCGGGATCGGCCTCCCGCGGCGGGAGGGCGATTCCCGGAATCGGCCTCTCGCCTCGGGAGGGCGATTCCTGGAATCAACCTCAGGGCGATTCCCAGAATCGGCCTCCCGTCGCGGGAGGGCGATTCCCGAAATTGGCCTCCTGTCGCAGGAGGGCGATTCCCGGAATCGGCCTCCCGCCGCGGGATGGCGATTCCTGCAATCGGCCTCTCGCGTCGCGGCAAGGTGATTCTCGGAATCGGCCTCAGGGCGATTCACGGAATCGGCCCCCCACCGCGGGAGGGCGATTCTCGGAATCGGCCTCCTGCCTAGCTGTCGGCCTCCGCTGCCACCTGGGCGGGAGGCCGATTGGCGGCGCCACCACGATCAAAAAATTATTTTTTAATTTTTTTAATTTTTTTAATTTTTAATATATATTTTCTAATTTCATTCTTTTTTTTTAAATTCAAAAAATTTAAAATTATTTGTTTTTTAATTAAAATTTTTTATTTTAAATTAAAATTGTTTTAATTTTTTTTGTTTTTTGTTTTTTTTTTTAATTTTGTTTTTAAATTTAATATTTTAGATTAATTATTTTTTAAAATTTAAAATTTATTTATTAAATTTTAATTTAATTTAATTTTTTTTAATCTTTTAGTTTATTTAGTTTTTCATTTTTAAAATTTATAAATTGTTTCATTTAAAAGAAAAACAATAAATTTATGGATATTTGTTTTTTAATTATTTGCACGTGGTTTTTTTCATTTTTTTTGTTTCATAAATACATTTTTTTATTTTATTCCTTTTTTCAATTTTAAATTTTGTTTTTTTTTTTTTTTTTTTTGGGTTAATTTTAAGATTTGTATTTTCTTTCTTATTATTGTTATTATTATTATTATTATTAATTTAAATTTTTAAATTTAAATTTTTCTTTTTTGTATTTTATTTTTTTAATCTAAATTTTAATTTTGTAATTTTAATTATTTTTGAATTTTCTATTTAATTTTTTTTTATTATATGGTTTTTTTTTTAAACTTAGAAAAAAATGTTTTTGATGTTTTTTTTTTTTTTTAATTTTTTTGGTTAATTTTTGTTTTTTTTTCTTTAAATTATGTGTTTTTTTTTCAAATTTTATCATTTCTTTTGATATAATTTTCGAATATTTTTGTTTTATTTATTTATTTTTGTTTAAATTTTTTATTTTTACGAGTTAATTTTGTTTTTTTTACATTTTTTTTGGTTTTTTTAATTGTTTTTATATATATATATATATATATATATATATATATATATATATATATATATATATATATATATTATCTAAATTTATTATTTAATATAACATAATCTATACAAAAAAAAAAAGGTTGATCTTTTGTCGTCGTTTCAAAATTAGCATGAAAATCAACGCTCTAAAAAAAAAAGTTGATGCTGCATCAATACGTTTCAAAATTAGCATGAAAATCACTAACATTTTAAAACAAATATTCATACTTCATAAATAAAAATATTAGAGTGTCGAAAATGTGCTCCAAAAAAAAAAAGGTGATTCTGCATCACCACTTTTCAAAATCGAGTGCTTTTTATGCTACCAAAAAAAAGTAGGTAACAGTGCGGTTACCTATTTCATCGGTAACATTGTTAGTGTAAATCAAACTCTCTATCTCTTTACAAAATGCACACCCACAGTGCAATTTCTGTTTTAGCCTTCGAGCTCTTTTACACACAGTCACCACATACAGAAAATGCTCTCTGTCAACTTATGTTTCTGCCTTCTGGCCTATATAAAAAAATACACTCTGTGTTTTTTTGTTTAAAAAAAATTACACAGTGAAAAAAATTATAGTCACAACAATGTTCTGTTTGCCTTTGAGCATGTTATTTCATTTCAATACTTTGCCTTTATATATATATTATAAACATTAAGATGTTTATAATATATATATTATAAAAGCTTTACATAATATATATAACTTCACATGTTTTAAAATAAAAACTCTTAGGACAACATAAAAACAAATATTTAAAAATTTTAACCCCAAATTCTTATCATGGATTTCAAAACACTAAATTAAATCTTTTTGCATAATATTTGCATAAAATTATCACATTCCAATTGTGAAATGGATGACTTGTGCGATCGGCTCCCCAATGCGATAGATGGCTTAACACTTTGCGCATGCGATATGCGATATCGGCAATATCGCATCACAAATGAAACAAAAAAAAACTTGTGATGGTGTAGAAAAATAATGCAAAACTTTGAAATTGTGATGTGCGTTCCTCGTTCTATGGTTGGTGGTTTTTAATAATGCAGATGGTAAAGTTTTAAATGCTGGTTGGTGCAGTGTTTTAGTAGAGACATGGTGAGCTTTAAATGAAGAAATGACGTGTTTCAGTCCATAGCCTTCATTGCAGACACAAGGCTATGGCCCTAACCAAAAAACTGGATTTGCAGATTGCCTAAAGATGAAATTCAATGTGTGGGTTGAGTGCAAACAGATCCACTAGATTTCTGTGTTGCGTCCTTTTGCTACACTGTTGCAGTTGAATTTAAAAATTCAACAGTAATTACTTCCAACAATATAGCCCATGCTTAAATGATATCGTTCACCTCTGATTCAGCTACGCTCTAACAATATAATTCAATACATGGTGTGGTGGGAAAAATGAGTTATTGCGATAGAAGATCTCTTTTGAGGATGAAAGTTTCAACCCTGAGGCCCAGCCAGAATCCAAACAATTGTATGCACAAGAATCCACCACATTGACGCATATGTTGCACCGTCATGCATCTATGACACTGACAGTCTACGCCTCCTGGCAAGCAACAATATCACTTGCAGCTCAGGTCTCTGACCAACAGTTCCACGTTTACCACAAGAAAAAATTTCACTATAGTCTCCACACTCACAACCCTCTACTTTGATACCAGTTGATGGGAATCAAAGGCTGCAAATAATCAAAGAAAAAAACAGAGATCTAATCATGGGAATCATAGGTTTCAAATGCTCAAAGAACACACTGGAGATTTAATCAGAGGAAAAATAAATAAATAAAGAACATGAGAATAAAATACACAATGGAGAAGAGATCACCCTTAAAATTAGATGGCGGGCCTTCGCCTTGCTTTGACGCTCAGGCTAATGCAAATTACAAATTTAGACATAAAGAGAGAAGAGAAATTCTAGAATTCTCTAGATGTAAAATGCATGACCACACAGTCATTTCAGAAACTACAATGGGCGGTGGAGTTTGTTGGCGTCGTTGGTCGATGATAGTTGGTGATAGTTGACGTCTTTATTGTGGGTTGTACCTCCATGTGATCATCTACCTGATCATGATGTTAACCACGAAGAGTTGGGAAATAGTCATACTGCTTTCTGTTGCCCATCTTTCACAACTAAAAAACTCGAGTAGATTCTGTTGGAATATTTGAAAATTCCATAACAATAATGGAGAGAGTAATACTCTCCTCTTCTAACACAGAGAAATTAAAAATTCTTGACACAGGAGACAGAGTTTCCACTTGAAAACTATTTCATTAAATTTCAAAACTCAAAACTATTACAAAGCTTCCTCACTGAGAGGGATTTCAAAAATAACAAGACTCCTGCAAAACGCAGTGCTCATAAATTCTTCTCTATCTCACTCTAAAACCATACACCGCTGTGTAAAATATTAACACATTGTCTCTACTGAGAAAAACGCACTGTTGTGCATATACTAAAAACTTACGTTCTGTGTAATAAAAAACGAAATTAAAACCAGAGGCTCTCTGGCCTTTAAAATATATATATGTTGTGCATATATTGAAACCAATACAAACTATATAAAGAATCAACTTTAAACAAAACTAAACTAAAACTTTGTCGGGCCCACTTTTCAAATGTTAAACATTAGGAAGTAAAACATTTAAAAAATGATACATTAAACCTTTGATCACAAAACTTTGATCGCGCATGAACCCAGACTTCAAAAAACATTTAACTCGTCTGCATAACCATTTTGGGTTACAATTCTGGGCGTTGACGTCAGGGTCTTTGTGACCCGAAATCCCAATTAAACCTGTCCTATAAAGCATATTGGGTCCGTTTTAGGCCTGCTGACTTCAGCCCAAATGTGACCCGAAATTCCAATCCAATCCGCCTCATAAATCTTTTGGGTCTAGTTCTTTGCAATGCGAACGGCCCAAAAAAAATCCGCTCCAATGATCTGATGCCATGTGTCCGCCTGTTGACTGTGAGGACCACTGCTCCCGTGGATTGTTGACGTGATCTCTGGGACCACAAAACATTAAACTAACCTGTCTTCCCACGTTCAAAAAATTAAACTTTGTCTTGTGTATAAGAGGAAATACTCTGTTCTTTCAAACCTGCAATGGACCAAAAAAAAACGCCTGAACTTGACTCTTCATCAAAGTAGAAAGCAACTCTGCATCGAAGACATGAAAAAATAAAATGGAAAGCGGCTCATTGTACAGGGCTGTAGTTGAATGTAATATTTCAACACTCCCCCTAACTTTCAGCTACTGGGTTATTAGTCATACCCAGACATTTCCTCAAAAAATCAAAACTTTTCTACCCCAATGGCTTGATCAGAATGTCTGCAAACTGCTCCTGAGTTCTGCGGTGTTCCAAAACAATTTCTCCAATATATACGAATTCTCTGATGTAATGAAACTTTGTGTCAATGTGTTTCGTCCTCTTGTGAAACATGGAATTCTTATATAATTCAATAGCTGAGCTATTGTCACAAAAAAATCACTGTTCTCTTTGCCTGCTCTTGGCACAAACTTCTTAACATCCTCTTCATCCAAATTTCTTGACACGCTGCTACTATAGCTGCCACATATTCTGCCTCTGCTGTAGACAATGCTACAATGGGTTTCTTTTTAGAAGCCCATGAAATGGCTCCTGAACCCATGTGAAAAACATAACTGGAAGTGCTCTTCCGATCATCTACACTTCCAGCCCAATCACTGTTAGTGTATCCAACTAAATCTGAACATTATAAAGCAGTATATAAAATGCCATACCTTTTGGTTCTTTTAACATACCTCAAAATTCTCTTCGTTGCCTGCCAATGTGCATCCTTTGGCTTTTCCATGAATCTGGAAATCAAACTAACAGCATTCATTATGTCGGGCCTAGTTGCAGTCAAATACATGAGGCTGCCAACTATGCTCTTGTACAAGCTAGGATCAAAATCCTTGCTATTGTCCTCTCTGCTGAGTTTTAATCCCATCACTGTGGGAGTGATCGTTGCTTTGCTCTCCTGCATATTAAATATTTCAAGAACTTCATTAACATATTTTTCCTGTGAGATAAAAATCCCATTTTCATCTTGTTCTACTTCTATTCCTAAGAAGTATTTCAACAAACCCATGTCAGTCATTTCAAATTCTTCTTTTATGACTGTTTTAAAATTTTCAATAAGGTAATCATCATTACATGTGAAAATAACATCATCAACATATAAAGCTACAATCAACATTTTACCATCTTTTTCTTTGATTTAGAGGGTGGGTTCTCCCTCACACTTTTCAAATCGATTTTCCAGTAGATAGGAATCTATCCTACTGTACCACGCTCTTGGCGCTTGCTTCAGCCCATAAAGAGCTTTCTTCAACTTGCACACTTTGTGCTCTTGGCCTTTCTTTTCATATCCAAGAGGTTGTTCAATGTAAACCTCTTCCATTAACACTCCATTTAGGAATGCTAACTTCACATCCATTTGGTAAAATTTCCACTTGTTTTGTACTGCTATGGACACCACTGCTCTCACGGTTTCCATTCTAGCAACCGGTGCGAAAGTTTCCTCATAATCTATCCCATGCTTCTGCTTATATCCCTTGACAACAAGTATGGCCTTGTGTCTCTCTATTTTTCCTTCAGCATTACTCTTGGTCTTGTAGACCCATTTAACTCCAATGACATCTTTACCTTTTGGGAGTTCAACCAAATCCCAAGTCTTGTTTCTCTCTATGGCATTAATCTGCTCATCCATAGCTTCTATCCATTTTTTATCCTTAATGGCTTCTTCAAAATGAATATGGTCATCAACATGACAATATAAAGCAAACAAAGAATTGATACCTTCATTTCCTGCCTCTTGTGCATAAATGTCATTCAAATTTCTGAACTTCTTACCTCTTTCATTAGGTGTACAAGTGCTTGAGGAAGCACTTGAATTTCCTCCTTGTGGTGTGCTTGGAGAAGCACTTTCATTTATCCTCAAGGGTGTGATTTGCTGCCCTTGTGTTGGAGCTGTTGTTTGGGGATGTATTTCAGCCAACTCATCATGATTCTCATCATGAGATAAATAGTGTTTAACATTCACTGCTTTCTCTATGCTTCCATCCCAAGCTTCCTCTTCAATAAATTGAACATCTCTGCTCACAGTAAACTTCTTGGTGGATGCGTTGTACAACCTATAAGCTTTGGATTCCTCACTGTATCCAATGAAAATACATTTCTCCCCCTTTCTGTCCAACTTCTTCCTTAGCTGATCCGGAATGTGTGCAAAAGCCACGCATCCAAAAACCTTCATGTGTGTGACACCTTGCTTTGTGCCACTCCATGCCTCTACCGGCACTTTGTTCATAACTGCTTTTGTAGGGCACCTATTCAAAATGTACGCTGCACAATGTACATCTTCAGCCCAATAATCATTAGGCAAATGATTTGCCTTTAACATACTCCTTACCATGTCCATTATGGTTCTATTCTTCCTTTTGGCTACTCCATTTTGCTGCAGAGTATATCTAGTTGTAAACTACTTATGAATACCATTTTCTCTACAAAAACGTAGGAAATATTTAGAGATATACTGACCTCCTCTATCAATCCTTAGGACTTTGATATGCAGCCCACTTTGGTTCTCAACAAGTGCTTTGAAATTGAAAAATATTTCAAACACTTCAATTTTGTTTTTCAAAAAGTAAACCCAAGTTTTTCTTGTAAAATCATCTATGAATGTTAACATGTAGTGGCTACTAGCAAGCGATGGAGTTTGCATCGGTCCACAAAAATCTAAGTGGACAATCTCTAAGGGTGCCTTTGCCCTTATGCTCTTCCCGGAAGGAAAAATTTCTCTGTGTTGTTTCCCCAAGATACAACCTTCACAAAGGCTGTCTGGTTTCTCTATTAATGGTAAACCTCTTACCATTCCTTTTCTATTCAACAAGTTAAGACCTCCAAAGTTGAGATGTCCAAATCTCAAGTGCCACAACCAATTTTCATCTTTTGGTTCGCTTTAGATGGCCTCTTGTGCCACTGCTGCTTTCTCTTCACCATTCTTCAAATTTTCTCTCATTCTAAGAGGGAACATTATGTTCCTTGTCATCTTCACTTCAGCAATACATTGTTTGCTGGGTGGTTTGTCCATGATGGTACAAACATCATCTTCAAAAAATACATTGTACCCCTTTTGAACAAGTTGTCCAATACTTAAGAGGTTACACTTCATTCCTGGAACATAATAAACATCTGCTATGGATTTCTTTGCACCTTTCCTTGTTAAAACATTTAATCTCCTTTTCCCATAACAGAAACTTTGCTATCAGTTCCTAGTGTGACTTGTGACTTCACACTCTCATCTAACATAAAAAACATTGCTCTGTTTCCTGTCATATGGTTACTACAACTAGATTCTAGAAACCATAAGTCTTCATTCTTTTCTTCAAACATATTACAAGCTAAAAATAAATTATCTTGACTGAGATTTTCTCTAGTGAAATTTTCACTAGTTCTATTTCCCATATCATGCTGCTTCTTTCTACATTCATTAGCATAATGACCATATTTTTTACAATAGTGACATTGGACATTGGACTTATCATACCTTTGTTCTTAAGTATTCTGCTGACCACTTTGCTAGCTGCTGCCTTGGCCTTGATGCTGATTTGGATTGCTGCCCCTTCCTTGAGCATTTGCTGGACTGTTCCTTCCACCTCTGTTTTGGCTTCTGCTTCTTCCTCTCTTGTTTCCCCTGCCTTTCCCTCTTCCTCTTCCGAAAGGCATTTGGGTCTTAAAGGCATGTTCCAGAGATGAGTTTTCACTCCTACCCAATCTCTTCTCATGAATCACCAGTGATGCATGTACCTCATCCACTGAAAATTTTGTGAGATCCTTAGTCTCCTCTATGGGGGTGACAATCACATCGAATCTTGAGGGTAGACTCCTCAAAAGTTTTTCCACAATCCTCTTATCTTCAAGAGTCTCTCCATGATATCTTATTTGTGTGACCATTCCAATCACATGAGTGAAGAATGAGTCAATAGTATCTGACTCTTTCATACGGAGAGTCTCAAAGTCTCTCCTTAGCAACTAAAGTTTTTTTGTCTTCAAATTTTTCATGCCTTGATAGGCTGTCTTGAGAGTTTCCCATGCTTCTTTGGATCTCTTGGCTGCTTCTATCCTCGAAAACACACTCTCATGCACTTCTTGATACAATAATAAGAGAGCTTTGGAGTCTTTCTTCCTATTGCTCTTCAACAACTCTTTCTCTGCCTGAGTTAAATCATTAAACTCTTCTTCATCTGCTAGCTCTTCAAAGCCATCCTCAACAAATTCCCATAAGTCTTGGGAAACAAATAACACTTTCATAGTTATTGACCAGTAGTCATAATTTTTCCCATTAAATAGTGGGAGGTGGATATTTCCAATACCCATGCTAGTGCTGGCTCCAGCCATTCTGCACTCTTAACTATGATTCAAAAAACACTTGACTGTTTATTTTAAATAGCTGACTATTCTGCAACAGTAACACAATAAACTGTATAGAGAAATACCTTGAATTATTTTTGGCTGAGTCTTCACACTGCTGGAGAAGTTGCTGCAACAAAGAACTCCTTCCTTCATCTTCTTTGATCTTCAAAAAGCCTGGACTAGCTCTGATACCATGTTGGAATATTTGAAAATTCCAGAACAACAATGGAGAGAGTAATACTCTCCTCTTCTAACACAGAGAAATTAAAAATTCTTGACACAGGAGACTGAGTTTCCACTTGAAAACTATTTCATTAACGTTCAAAACTCAAAACTAATACAAATCTTCCTCACTGAGAGGGATTTCAAAAATAACAAGACTGCTGCAAAACACAGTGCTCACAAATTCTTCTCTGTCTCACTCTAAAACCATACACTGCTGTGTAAAATATTAACACACTGTCTCTACTGAGAAAAACGCACTACTGTGCATATACTAAAAACTTACGTTCTGTGTAATGAAAAAACAAAATTACAACCACAGGCTCTCTAACCTTTACAATATATATATGCCACGCATATATTGAAACCAATACAAACTATATAAAAAATAAATTTTAAACAAAACTAAACTAAAACTTTGGCGGGCCCAATTTTCAAATGTTAAACATTAGGAAGAAAAACATTTAAAAAACGATACATTAAACCTTTGATCACAAAACTTTGATCGCACATGAACCTGGACTTCAAAAGATATTTAACCCGTCTGCATAACCATTTTGGGTTACAATTATGGGCGCTGACGTCAGGGTCTTTGTGACCCAAAATCCCAATTAAACTTGCCCTATAAAGCGTATCGGGTCCGTTTTGGGCCTGCTGATGTCAACCCTAATGTGACCCGAAATTCCAATCCAATCCGCCTCATAAATATTTCGGGTCCGGTTCTTTGCAATGCGAACGGCCCAAACAAAATCCGCTCCAATGATCTGTTTCCATGTGTCCGCCTGTTGACTGCGAGGACCACTTCTCCCGTGGATTGTTGACGTGGTCTGTGGGACCACAAAACATTAAACTAACATGTCTTCCCGCATTCAAAAAATTAAACTATGTCTTGTGTATAAGAGGAAATCCTCTATTCTTTCAAACCTGCAACGGACCAAAAAAAAAGACTGAACTTGACTCTTCATCAGAGTAGAAAGCGGCTCTGCATCGAAGACATGAAAAACTAAAATGGAAAGCGGCTCATTGTACAGGGCTGCAGTTGAAAGTAATATTTCAACAGATTCATGGAAAGAAATGATGGATAGAGGAAGAAAAGAAACTGCATCTACAAAGAATGCATACAATAATAGAGTAGTTGTTTAGAAATTTAAACTCCATGATATGATAATAATAGTGTTACTAGCTCTTACATGTATGTTAGTCTTTTTAGATGTAAATTATATGAACTCTGAGTAATTAAAACATTTCAACACTTTTCTTAATTATGATCATTACTATTTACTAGTCTATTCATATTTACTAGTCTACTTCTCTAAGCTTATAGTATTTGGAATTAGTTAAAAAAATGGTTTATTTTTTCATGCTATCCTATCAAGTAGGAGCTCTATGTTCTTGCATTTTTTTTTTTGTTCTTTAACTCCAATTTTACTCTGATCTTTATTTTCAATATTTTCATACTTCTTTATCTCAGCGATTTTCTCTATGTGCTTGTACTTCAACCATTTTCTTTGAACATTTTTTCAACATTTATAAAATAAGAAAACATCAACTTCATTTTCTTTCATCTTCTCTTTCATTGGGAAAAACCTTCAATAATTGAGATGATTGCTTTTATCTTTTTTGTTTCCTAGAGTACTTTAGTTTCGTTGTTTTTCCATGCCAAGTAAATTCTCAATAAATATAAATGTAGTTTCATAATCAAATTCAACATTCAATATCGTGTTGTATTCACATTTTGTTATTGTTATAAAGATAGCTTCAATTTCATCTTGTGAATAATGTATCTTCATAGTGGGATTCACTTCATTCACCATGCTCATGTTCTACATCTCCTATAAACTCACATTTTTCTTAGACATTTTCTTCAACAAACTTTCATGTAGTCTTCAATACAACTACAATCTCCATATCTTATTTGTCTTATTTATCTTCTTTTGTTTATATTGGCTCTTCCACATCTTCTCCTATTATTTCTGCAATCTAAAAATCTTCCATTTCTTCTTACAACAATTGTTTAATCAATTGTAATGCTCTATGGCTCAACTTGTTGTTGAGTGGTGTTGCTTTCCCTTTCATTGTATGCCATTTCTAAAATATCCAGGTTTTTTTTTAGCTAATAGAATTTTAGGAGGAATATTGTCATCTGAGGCTTGTTGAATGAGAAACAATGTTGTTGCATCATCCTTTTTATTCACTCTAATCCTTGTGATCTCGAATCATGGCCTCATAGGTTGTTTCAGAGATTCATCAAATCCATATAGTAATATAGGTAGTTATTCTTATCTTAATGACCCAAAAATCATAATTTTTATGAGTAAAAATAGTAGATGGCGAGAGATAAGAAATTCAATATATTCATAACTAGAAACACAATCACTTTCCAAACAAGTAAGTGAAAAATAATTTTATTTTTCTATTTTCTTTACTTCTTGCTATTATTTTTTAAGTCTTATTTTAATTTTTAATTACTTTATTTATTTTTAAGCCTTGATTACTTTAAAAAATATTTAAAAAACTAAATTTCTACTTAGTTCAATTGACATAGCTCTATTTAAACACCTTTACTATTAAAAAATCATAGATTCAATTCTCTAGATACTCTAGCTCAAACTCTAAGTCACCAATCTCATATTTAGTGAACATATATATATATCACTAAGAGCGTCAGCCTTTGAAAATATTGGTATCTAATACTTTTAAAACTCTTCAAAACTTCTATCTCTTCACACACATATATATAAACCAAGTTAATCCGAATCACTAAGCGCGTCAGCCTTTGAAAATATTGGTATTTAATATTCTTAAAACTCTTAAGAACTTTGATATCTTCTTATTACAATATTCACAATGGTCTCCACCATTATGCTTGTATTAAAAAAATTGACGGCTCAACCAATTGTACTCGACCAGATTCGAGTTGTGTAGCTAGGGCTGGCGTCTCGGCCAAATTCCACCGCAAGGGATGGTGGTAATTATGAACAAGGGTAATTTTCCTTGGCAAAAGAAAATGAATTGATGCTCTACTTCATCCAATAGCAAAATGGGCAGGTAGATGTCTATCCTGTGTGCGCTTTATTACATAGTAATGATTTGATTGTTTAACTACTGCAGTAGTCTGACTTCCTCCTTTCCTCTGTCCTTGTCCTTTTGCTGTCCTTTGGGTTGGTATAATAAAGAAACCAATTTATCAAAGCAAGGTTTACCAATGAAGTGAAAGGATTTTAAGGAGCGACCATCCTAAGTCATTAGCACTTGTCATTGTTCTTTGTATTGCATGAGCTTCCATGTCAAGAAGCTCACAATCCATGAAGTGTAGTTGCGAGGAATTGGTCGAGCCGCAATCTTTTCGTCCTACAACACGACTATATCAATGTTTTGTGAACTTAAAGAATAGGTAAAATTATTCAATAGATTCAGCCCAGCTTTAAGGATCTTTTAAAGGTATTTAAAATTATTGAATTCACTAATTATTTATATTAGTTAGTTTTATTGATATATAATTTATTAAAAAAATTAGATATCTGCATTTTTTTTATATAGATAATGAAAATATGCATTTTTTTTTCATTAAACACTTAACTCTCTAAAGAATTCTTTCGTCCACTACATTTCTTTGTAGGTGGAAGTTATGTATTGCTTTTGTTGTTGAGCAATGCAGTATTTTTTTGTATTTTAACAGCCAAGAAACTGTTGTATTTGCAATATTATATAAATAATCAGTGGTAAATTTTTTAGTGTTTACATATCTATTTATATTTTCATATATAATTTTTAATCAACATTATTATTATCTAAAAATAAACAATAAAGACAAGTACTATCGAGATATATTAAAATATACTCTATTACTTACACACAAATAAACAATAATGACTAGTACCATAGAGATACCTCAAAATCAACTCTATTGCTTGCTAATATTGTTTGTACAAGAAAGAACAAGAAAAAATATATAGAATACAAAGTTTGAAGAAAAATGAAAAGAAACATAAATTAAAAATTTTACATAGTTTCAAACAACTTAGACTAGTATGTCAAATTAAATCAAGTTTTTTACTTGACCTTAAGTGTTGTAAGCATAATTAAGACTTAAACCAGTAGGTAGTAGTGGTCATAATTAAGGGTGAGTGTTGGAATGTGTTCATTACTCTCAATTACTCCTAATTAAATGGTAGTTTCTTGTAGAGTGTAAATTTAAGAACTATTAGTTATACATGTGTGAGCTAAAATTAACATAGCCATAATTAGCATTCTATATATCATTCTAGAAAATTTTCCATGATTTTTTGGGTTTATTTGATCCTCTATCCTTATGGAATTCACTGAATTTGAGTTAGAGAACCACAACTCTATTATGTTGTGTGTTATTCTTGTGAGTTACTTTGTGTGATTAAGTCTTGTTTCCTCTTATGTCCCATCACAAACTAGCTACTTGATTCTCTTTTAGGAAACATCAACCAAATCTTCAATGGGAATGGATCTATTGATTTATTTAGCTCCTTTGTCTTTAAAACTATTGAACTCTCTAATTATAATACCACCATGATGGAATGAGGAGGGATAAAAATACTATATTAGCTAAATACATACATATATCTCACACGCAATGCAGTTGTAGCTTCATAAATTTGAATTTATTGAGAATAGGAGAATAAATAGATAGAGAATATTATGAAGATATCCTCTTCAGTGAACTTTAGCTATGATAATAATAGCCACATAAATTTTAACTCTTACATGCATGCTAATCACTTTACTAAATTTATACTCCACATGTAAAGAACATGAAAAATAGGAGTAATTAACACATTCCAACAAGAATGGTAATGTATCCATAATATATATATGGTGGTATCCCTAAGGTAAGCTAGGATTTAGGAGAAGAAAAATATTAATTGAGAACCATAACTTGGTCTACATTGTCACAAAAACCATTTTATACAATATATTTGTTATAGGTCAATCCTTAGCTCTCCATTATTTCATTCAATATCCTCACACTCAAATACCTCAACTTTGTGTTATATGTTGAAACGACACTCATGCACGCATATTATACACATATGAATCAAAACATAGTATCAACATGATTCATCGAATGACATGAACAATTTTCATAAAGGATCACCAATAATTAGAAGGATTTGAAGGCTAGAGTGGAAGCATTTTGTTGATGGGATGAAAATACTACTTCAAAAAATAACTCCATTAGAGAAATAAATATCTTAAATGGTTGAAAGTGGTTCCATATCTCACTACCTTTATCATGTCTTTAGAAATAAATTTGTTCCTCTCCTTCATGGGAAACTTGAAGAACTCACATGCCAATCTCATCACTTCACTTATCAAGGATTCCTCAAAACCATGTTATTCAGTTGCATATTAATACTAAGAAATCATCTCTTTGCATCACAACTTCATTTTACCAAGTTTTAAATGATTTGAGCGAGAAACTCAATAACTATACTTGAAAAAATAGAGTTTCTTGGTTGGCACAAAAAATGGAAAGTGGAGACCTGAATACATATTCTAAATAAAATTTCAGGTGACGGATTGAATGAAAATAACATTATTGGACAATAGTTAGAAATATACTATTATTCTTGAATCCATAGTAGATATGCTTGGTCTAGACACTCATGATATAGTATAACCATTTTCAATGGGTTGGATTCAAGAGGATCATTAGGAGAGGAAAAATTAGGTTTATCATTCATGTTGATTATGTTTATGATGTAGAATGTGGTTTTTCATGAATGAATTCATGTTAATTGATGTTTTTCATCTAATAATTATTGAAAATGGATTCCACTTCCTAGAGAAAAATAACAATTGGTTAAAGGTGGTATTATGTAACATCAAATCATAAATATGGATTGGTAGAACATTTCCTGTAGAAATGAAATAAGGAAGGCCAATGACTTGAAAAAAGTGGATACAAAACATGTATCTGTCAAACCAGGAGGTAACTCCTCGAATCAGAATGTGTATTAGTTGAAGAATGTACATGTATTTATACATGGAGGTGAGGCTATTGGGATTCATCTCCCAATGAATCTTGGCCTTCCTTATTTCCTAATAATATTTATTATACAATATTACATATCCACACCCAACCCATAGGATTAGGTGTCAACATTCCCCCCTTTAATCCGAAGGGATGTTGGTGAGCCCAAGCATCGATCTGAACTTTTCAAACTTTTCTCTTCCAAGTGCTTTGGTGAAGATATCATCATTTTGCTCATTTGTGGAACAATGATGTAGATGGATAGTTTTGGCCTGAACATGATGTCGAATTAGATGGTATTTTGTATTGATGTGCTTTGTTCGATCATGGAACTTTGGGTTCTTGGCCAACTTTATTGCAGAAGTGTTGTCGATCATGAGTGGTGTGGAGTACATTTGTTTCATCTGCAAATATTCCAGGATTTTCCGGAGCCACACAATTTCCTTTGTTGCTTCAACTGCTGCCACATATTCTGCCTTGGTCGTGGAATCTGCTGGAACTGACTGTTTGCGTGATCTCCATGAGACAACTCCTGATCCAAGACTCATGGTGTACCCTATAGTAGACACCCATGTTTCTTTGTCGCCATCAAAGTTTGAATCAGAGTATCCGATCAAGCTGAAGTCACCTACCTGTGTATATTTGAGTCCAAAGTCTTCAGTCCCCTTCAAGTACCTTAGCACTCCTTTTGCAGCAGACCAATGTCCTTCAAAAGGTTTTTGCATGAACCTTGAGAGGATTCCAACAACAAATGAAATGTCAGGTCTGGTGGTGGTGAGGTAGATAAGACTTCCTATAAGTTGTCTATACTTAGTTGCATCCTCGAATTCCTTCCCTTCAATAGATGTGAGCTTCAAGTTTTGTTCCATTGGAGTGGTTAAGGGATTGCATTCATCCATGCCAAAATTGTTCAAGAGATCTCTAATGTACTTCTTTTGAGAAATAAATATAAATTTAGGATGTCGAATTACTTCAATACCCAAATAGTAATGAACATGACCCAAATCAGTCATTTCAAAACCTTTCTTCAATTATTTCTTCATGGATGCAATATAGCTCTCATTGTTCCCTGTTATCAAAAGATCATCTACATACACCACAAGATATACAACTGTTTTTCCAACTTTCTTAACAAACAAAGTTGCATCATCAAGATCAAAATGTTTGAAGTCAAGTTTCAGAAGATGCTTGGTTAATTTCTCATACCAGGCTCGTGGTGCTTGCTTGAGGCCATACAAGGATTTTATAAGCTTGCAAACTTTGTGTTCTTGACCCTTTACAACAAATCCTTCTGGCTGGGACATATAAACTTTCTCTTTTAGATCTCCATTCAAAAAGGTGGTTTTTACATCCATCTGATGGACTTTCCATCCATTCTGAGCTGTTAGGGCAAAGAGAGTCCGGATGGTGGTCCATTTTGCTTTGGGAGAAAAATTTTCTTCATAATCGATTCCTTATTTTTGTGCAAAACCTTTTGCCACAAGCCTGGCCTTGTGTTTGTCAAGTGAGCCATCTGCTTTATACTTGTTCTTGTAGACCCACTTACAGCCAATTGGTTTTGTTCCCAAAGGCGGATCAACCAGCTTCCAAGTGCCATTCTTTATCAAGGCATCATACTCCTTTTGCATCACTTATTTCCATTCATCATGAGAAGCGGCTTCTTTTAAGGATGTTGGTTCATGATCTGTAGACAAACTCAATTCACAGTTATAAGTAATATCCATATCAACAGGAGAATTAGAATTATTTACATCACCTTCGATTTGTTGAGTGGAACTTCTTGTTCCTATTTTTCCAACCTCATCAGGATGAACATTCTCCAGTGTCTTTGTCAGTCATTTGGGAGGACCTCTCTGAGATGGCCTAGGCTGGTCATTTGACTGAGTTGGGATTGATTCAAGATTCAATCTCCCAATTCTGTCAATCACATCATCCAATGTGTCATCTGTGGTTGTTTCTTCATGTGGGGGAGAGAGTGTTTCAGGACATGATTCCACAGTTTGATTCAATATCGGAATCCCCCCTTCAAGATGTGGAAATATTACATATCCACACCCAAGCCATAGGATTAGGTGTCAACAGTATCATTCATAATGTATGGATTAGTAGACTTGGAAAGATGAGAGGTAGCAATGTGCTTCAATCTCCTCCGTGGATTAATTTTGGGACCAAAATCCTCCATTGAGGAGGTTTCATCCAAAACACCCAACTCTCCAAAGAATTGTTGCATCCACAACATCTCT
This sequence comes from Pinus albicaulis, assembly GCA_034641835.2. Classification (NCBI taxonomy): domain Eukaryota; kingdom Viridiplantae; phylum Streptophyta; class Pinopsida; order Pinales; family Pinaceae; genus Pinus; species Pinus albicaulis. The sequence goes on along the minus strand of CM076578.1, from coordinate 1,845,751,602 downwards.
TTGTAGGATTTCATGGAAGCTATGCATTTTCTATGTTGTGGAGAGAGATAGTACTTTCTATAGACTAGACACCAAAGAACCATCGTACCTATAAAAGTATATAACAATCAATGGTGGAATTTTTGGTGTTCACATATCTAGCCATATTTTCATCTATATAACCTTCAATCAAAATTATTATTATCAGAAAATAAAAATTAATTACTAGTACCATTGAGATACCTCAAAATCCACTTTATTGCTACTTGATGTTGTGTTGTCTTGATCTGCAAGGAATCTTCTTTACTAATCTCATTATATGTGCAATATTTGGTAAGGTACATACCAATTCATACATCAAACTTCCAAATATGAAAGAATAATGTATTTTACTTATTTCCTCATTTATTCTTCCATTATAAGGTACAAACTATGTTTGAAGTGGTATTCTAGGGGTGTGAAAACTCGTTTGGCATCCTTCATATTGAACTTTCATAAAAACTTCTCAATAAGGTTTTATTTTGACAACCACAACATTTTATTCTTTGTATCACATATGATTCTTATGCCAAATATTTGTTGTGTTGGATCGAATTCATTCATTGCAAATTTATTTCCCACATATTTCTTCAAGTTATTGACCATTTTATTATAATGTCTAACAATTAGCATGTTATCCACATACAAGAGTAGTATAATATATATTTCTTTGTCATACCTCCGTATGTACACATCATGCTCAACCTTTAGCCTTTTAGAAACACACTCCAACATAGATGAATCAAATTTCTTATACCATGAGTGGGGTTTTTGTTTTAGTGCATAAAGGCTCTTCTTCAAGATACAAAGTAGTTTCTCTTTACCTTTCACTCTAAAACCTTATAGTTTCTCCACATAAATCTCATCCTTCAATTGTCAATGAAGAAAGTTTTTCTTTACATGTAACTGAACATTCACATTCGAAATCTAAAGCAACAACAAGATCAAAAATAACTCTTATGGATAACATCTTCACAATAGGTGAGAAAATTTAAGTAAATTCAATACCTTATTTTTCGGAAAATCTCTTCACCACTAGCCTTTCCTTGTATCTTTCCTTCTTCCTGTTACCTTCAGTTTGAATCCTCTATACCCATTTTGTTTGTAGAGAAACAAATTTCTTTTGGAAGCTTTACTAACTCGCAAAATTTTGTTTCCAATAGGGAATCCATTTCTTCCTTCATTTATTTCTTCCACTTTTTGTTAGTCTCCATAATACAAACCTCTTGAAAGAAATGAGGTTTACATTCATCAGTTAAAAAATATAGTTTGAGAGTGGATACATTTGTAAGGGATTATGATGCCTATTAGACTTGCAAAATAATTGTGGGAGTGTTTTTTTTAGCTTGATCTCTTGTAATGACTGTTGCAAGGTTTCTTTTTGTTCTTGTCCATATTTTTACACTTGTTTTCCATCATGTTCTTGAATTGGATTCCCAATTTTTTGCAATGGTGGGATATTTTCCTATTGTTCTAGCAAACCTTTCAACAATTTTATTAACATCCATATCATCTATAAACCTTTTATACACCTCTACTTCATTAAATATAAAATCCCACTTGGATCCCTTTATAAATGATGGTTTTTAACCTTTTATAAACCGTTATTTATTATTGGATCCCATAGATGGCAATCAAACTCTGCATCTACATATCTGAGAAAAATACATTTATTATTTAATTGTGTTCTATGCCTTTTGGAACATGCATAAATTCTTCACATCCAAAAGTTTTCGAGTGAGAATAGTTTATCTTAATATAGTTCCAAACTTATTGAGAAATGACACCATACAAGGATGTAATAGGTGATTGATTGACGAGGTAACAAGATATCCTTACTACTTCTTCACAAAAATGTTTTGCCAATATGGAATTTGAAAATATATTCCACTTTCTCCATGATAGTGTGATTCATATTTTTTTCAATACCATTTTGCGGAGAAGTAATAGGTACAGTCTCCTCATGTTTTATGCCAAGCCTATTATGATAATCCTTGACTGTATTGGTGCAATACTCTTCATTCTATTTCCTAAAACAATTAAGTAGTTTGTTAGTCTCCCTTTCAGCAACAACATGATTTTTTTGAAATGAATGAAACAAATCACCTTTGATTTTGATGGGGTGGGTGCAAACCTTCCTAGATGCATTATCTATGAATGTGAAAAAATATCAAGATTCTACTAGAGACTAACATTGACTAACCCAAACACATTAGGGTTTATGAATTCTAAGAGATTTATTTTTCTTTCATGACTACCTCTCATAAATGAAATTCTTTATTTACTACCATATATACCATGCTCAAAAAGGTCGATTCCATAAGATTTCAATCTTGGAAGTAGATTTTTTCTAGTAAGGATTTTTAGGCTTTTTTGCTCATGTGACTGAAGTGCTTATGCCATAAAGCTACAAAGTTTCTTTATTTTCCAAGAACAAGCACATCTAATATTTTTTCCATTTTTGTCAATGCATACAAGCTTTCTATTTTGAATCGCGATGACCAATGGTCATTTACTAATTTTCCAACCACCTTTACAAATGCCTGTGGAGTAGCCTTCACCCTTTAATTGTTCCACAAAGATCAAGGTCATACACATCTCTGCAATATTCCTAATTTGTTTTACTAGAAAATAAAATCCATCGTTTGTATTTATTGAGACATATCCCAGTGCAATAATGTTATAGAAGTGATTATTTCAGAGATGTACTCTACCATAATAATCAGCTCTATGTGTAAGTTTTTCTTTACATGGAGTTACATGGTGAGATGCTTTGGAGTCATGCATACAACCAATATTATTTCTAAAAGTATATAACTATCCCTCTTTTATTGAGATGATAAATAAAACATCACTTGTTGAAACTACAAGAGTGATATCACCCTAATTTGTGTGCTTAACTTTTGATTTGTGTTTATTACTCTTTGTTCCTACTATTCGTTATTCAAGACCGAATTGACTTTTATTGCTCTTTATTTCTTTTATTCTTTCTTGAAGATATAATAGTTTATTGGACTCTAATAATATTATAAAAATGATTATTTCCCAAACTTACCATAATCATTGGCTTCATATGTCTCAATTTTATTTTCTCCATAAAGTTTCATGATGAAATGCAATGAATCAAATATGTAACCAATGTTACTCAATGCTTCATATGTCTCAATTTTATTTTCTCCATAAAAATTCATGATGAGATGCACTAAATCAAATATGTAACCAATGTCACTCCCAAAAATATATAAACATAGTTATCCCAAAACTGAGCGCTTACACTATAATAATCGAGCTCTATAAATTACAAAGGCATCCTACTTTAGTACACAGTAAATAACTGTGCTGATGCAAGACACGCATAAACGCAACATGTTAAGGAGTAAACAAATTCTCTAAACTAAAACTCTTATTTCATAAATATATTAACTCTTTTCATCTTACGAAATATATGAAGTACACATCATCAGTCTTTCACCTCACCTCTTCACAAAGACTAAATACTCAACCTTTTAGTAGAGCTAAAGAAACTTGTATAAATTAAGAAACAAAAGCAGTTCTAAAATGCACTCGATATTATTGAAAGTAATATCCGATTCAGATTGCCAAATACATTGTAAGGAAAGACGCCGATATGTGATTGATAGAGAGCTTAGTCCTATATGCGTACTCGTCTGATTGATACAAGGAAGGAAACATCAACGACTAATTTGGTGTGTCTTGGCCTTAAAGTGTTATGGAATCTAGGAATGCCCTTGCTTTGTACTCCTTGGAAGTCAGCAGATTCATAAACTCGGCGAAGTTCGTCTCTCGGTAAAGTGCTGGGTGGTGTTCATCAATGAGTTCGGCCGCGGGACCAATTTTTGCTTCGATAGGCATACTCATCAAGGACGCCACCGAAATACGTGGTTTCTCTGAGTTCACCACTGCTCGATGCACCACGCTCTTGTATCTTCCATTGCTCAGAATCTGAATGTAACATACAATAATTATATATTGTATGAGAACATTATAAAGTAATTGGTATATTAATCAATGGAGCAACAAAGTAGTGAGTATTAATTAGTGAGTACCTCTATGTGATCACCGATGTTTACCATGAAGGAGTTGGGCAATGGTCGTACTGCCTTCCATTGCCCATTGTGCAGCAACTGAAAACCTCCAACAGAATCCTGGGAAAGAATGGTAATGGACCCATAATCTGAATGTGGTGGTATGCCTAAGGTAAGCTCTGGTTCTGGACAAGCAGGATAGTAATTGAGAACCATGAGTTGGCTGCCCTCGTCACGAAAACCATTTTCTACAATATATTTGTTGTGGGGCAATCCCAGGCTCTCCACTATTGCACTCATTATCCTCAAACTTAGCCACCTGACGTTTTGGCTGTAAGCTGACATCACGCTCCTGCAGGTTATCATGCTCATCAGAATTAGTACATTGTATCAACTTCATTTATAGGATGACTTAATCAATTTTCAAAGAGACTCACTGATAATCAGAGGGATTTGAAGGCCAGAGTGGAAGCATTTTGTCGAGGGGATGACAAGAGTGCTTCAGAAAATCTCTCCAGCAGAACACTCCATCTTTCAGATGGTTGAAACTGGTGCCGTATCTCACTGCCTTCATCATGTCTTCCGAAATAAATTTGTTCCTTTCTTCCACGGGCAGCTCGAAGAACTCAGAGGCCACTCTCAACACTTCGCTTACCAAGGATTCCTCCACACCGTGGTTAATCACCTGCAAATTAATTTTAAACAATTAATTCTTCGTATCACAAATCCATTCTAGCAGCCTTCAAATGATTTAGGCGAGTAACAAAATAACTATACCTGAAAAAAACCGGTTTCTTGGCAGGCGCGGCCAATGGCAGACACAACTTGGAGACGGTCAGGGCCTTCCAAGCTCGAAATGTCAATAACAGGGAGATCATATTGTTGTGCAGTGCTTACGACTGTATCGACATTTGGACGCTTGATATCGGGCAAAATAAACCTGCTGGGAAGTTCTTTCACGCCCAATTCACTCAAGTATTTCACTGTCTTGAAGCTCACACTGCACCTTTTATCTAACTCTCCATCGCCATTCACCCTGCTGTTCGAAGAAGAGGAAAAGGCGGCCATTGAAAATTAACAACACTGGATAATTAAAATTCAAAGGAGAGAAATGTTGAAGCAGGCAGACGTAAGTTTCTCTGTCTTTGAGGGAATGGGTTTGGTTTCTCTGTCCCCCTGCTATTTATTAGCGGATCTCGGAACTCATTTACGTCTTCCACAAGGAGAACCAAAAGATCAAAGTGGGTATTGGATTCTCCGTATGAGTTGAGATGTTAGCGTTGATATTGTTGCTCCCTCTTCCGTAAGGAGCATAACACGGGTCATATAAAAACTGAGATGCTTGAGTGGTCCTTCATACTGTTGGTGGGTTTTTGATGTATGGATCGTGATGCTGCTGTTTGACTTTGTTGATACCTGCTGGATTTTAGGATATATGAAACTCGACAACCGTGGACTATGTGGATTTTCGATATATTAATCATTCAGGTTGCATGGATACGTGGAAGTATGGTAGAGGAGTCGGCCCTTTGTGTTGTTGTTATTGGTACGTTGGGAATAACAACACACCGACACGTAACTCTCGCCAACAAAGATTGACATTTGCCGCGTGTACATAGGAGAAGTTAGAAATTCGAATACTTGGAGCGTGATCGAAAAAGACTGTTGGTCCGTAAGGTCTAAATCAACACAAACCTACTCGCATGCCACCTGGCGAAGGAACGCCGTACGGAATGTCCTAAAACCAATAAACTTCGGATTTTCGGATTTACTGTGTTGACATCAGATTAGTGGTGAAAATGATTTTTTAATAATTATAATTATAAGTTGTTTTGGTTTATTTCGTTTAATTTAATTTAATTTAATTTTTATATATTTCATCAAATTAAAATTACCATGTATAACAAAATATTACAATTTTTAATAATATATCACAATATTTTTATTACAGTGGGATGGAGAGTGTAGGGTCATTTTAATTTTGTTTCTATAAATATGAGAATGATCAAATCTATTTTCACTAAGAGATTTAATTTCTCTTAATGCTTGGTAGACAAAGAGTAGATCTTGATCTAGATTAGTTTAATTTCCTCTTGTAAGGTTATATTCTACGTGAATGTCTTGGATCAATATCATGGGTTGTCATAAACCTGGAGCTAATTTTACCAACTCATGTTTTCATTGTTATTTTAATTTGAAATTATTTATGTTTTAACTTAGAGTTATTTTTAATTTTTTCATTATTTTATTTTTGACTAAATTTTTTTAAAGGCAATTTTTTTTCATGAGTAAAAATGTTTAAAGACATTACATTACAACATCTCTATCACATTAGGCTCCAGAGTGGCTTTCAGCACAATAGTTATTAGTACTTTTAATTATTATTATTATTATTATCAAGTTTATATATTTTGCATTTTTTATTTATTTTTTAAATAGAAAAAAAAGTTCTATTTATTTTGATGAGTATAATGTTAAGAAATAAGGGTGTTTTTTACGTAGTCTAACTTATAGACGAAATGGTCTTTTTCAAGACATTTTTCTGGTTAATTTTAATCAAAATCTGTTAGATATTTTTAAAAACTTGAGTTTAAGTTGTTTATATGCAAAATTTGAGTGTCCCGGGGTTTTTCAAGGTCTCAAAAAATCACATTCTTCCTTGAAATTGTTTTGTCCAATTCTAATTCTAATGGTAGTGTTTTTTTTGTTTTTGTTTTTTTTAAGATATATGAATAATAATAATAACAATAAATAACAAAGTTTAACTAAGAGATGAAATGACTTTTTTTGGGCATTTTTTCTCGTTAATTTTAACCAAAATTCAACATAGATTTTTAAAAAACTTGATTTTAAGATGTTTAATTTGTAGAATTCAAGTGCCCTGAGGTTTTCTAGGGTGTTGGACCTATTTATGCAATAAAAATTGTGTTTTAAATAAAAATTCACAATCTAGCTTGAAATTTTATGGCTGGTGAAAAAACCATTTCATCTATAGGTTAGATTTCACCATAAAAAATGTATTTAACAAATTTATTTAGTAGGTTTACTAATTAGTAAATTAGTAAGTACATAGTATTTGTTTCCAGAATGTAAGAGTATTTTTGGCCAAAATGTGGGAAATTGTAGTTGAACTTGTATAGATTGGATTTAGCTAGAAACAAGGAACAAAAATTATAAGAAAAGGAGAAACAAAATTGACAGAGAAAAGAATTAATGAATTCTATTTATGCACAAAAGAAGAAAAATATGAGAGAGTACAATTCAATACAATTTAGTGAATGTAGAGATATGTGAAGGTGCACTAAAAAAACTATCATCTAGTCCTAACTAAATGATCATGTAGTCATCAGTTAAGTGTCACATGCAAGTGGAGATATTACTAGTTAATTGGCCATGTAGTGTAGTCACGAGTTAACTTTCTCATGCAAGTGGATATTAGTATAACTCATCCATGCAATTGCGGATTTCCCTATTGGTGATGATAACTGGGTTGACGTGCATAACTCCACTCACTAGTCTAACTCAAGTACAACTAATTATATGGTATCTCCAATTAAAGGATCTCACATCAACATATTTCATTTAATAGCTTAGAAGATGAAATAATCATGCTACGACATCATTGATGCAATACAACCTTACTATTATGTTGTTGCAATATCACTCTAATGTTATGTTGTTTCGATAATGTTTTCGCAACACCACCCTACTGTTACTTTTTTGCAACATCACCATAATGTTACATTGCTGCAACAGCACCCTGGTGTCATGTTGTTGCAACATCGCCCTACTTCTATGTTACTGCGACACCATTGCTACAACATTGTGTTTGTATTAAGTTACTGCGAAATCAATACAATTACACTCGTGCAACTCGACTTTAATAATATAGGTCATGACTACAATGATTCCCCATGTCTCAAGGGACAATGTGGTGAATTGGTTGTTAGTTGGGGAGTGAAACCACTGTGACTATTCGATGAGAGATTTATTGGATCTAATACATTTCCATACACATGATAAATTTTATGATTTTAGTAATGGGATAGGCATAACAAATAGCTATAACAACCAATTACAATTGGAATGATAATGAGATCTATGTGGTTCAAATCACATTTATTGAAAAAGAAAACACTCTCTACAAGAATGCATTAGAACTCAAATGCATTGGAACAATACAATTCTTTAATTAAATCTAGCATAATGTGACGTTGTATACCTAAATCGTTGGAATAGTGAAAAAAGTTAAAAAGAAAATTTTATTGTAAAACAAAATTTGCTTCAATTAAATACTTTTTAGTTTGTATAATGGTGGAGGCTTATAAAATAGTCATATATCATCTAATTCATCTAATCCATGTAACAAAGCCTAGATAAATATATATTTATGTAGTTGGAGAGTTTTGTAGGTTTTTTTCATAAACTCTAAGTAAATCTTTGTCTCTTTTGAATGCGTCTTTGTTATAGTGCTTTGTTATTTCTCTACATATAAATTTAATGTTGAAATTACATTTTATGTGGGCTCATTTATACCAACATGAATACTTGGGACATGATGTTTGATAGCTACTTATGGAAAATGTATATGACTTTGTATGGGAGAGGAAAAATATCATTTGATTAAAGATGGCTTGGCATAGAATATCAAAGAAAAATCATGGAAAGTTAGAACGCCTTTAGTAGCAAAGGAATATGGAAGACCAACAATTTTAATAGAGCAAACGTGAAGCTTATATCTTCATAATTTATGGAGTAATAGACTTATAAAGATGAGTAAAGTTGAACCCATATGCTTCAATTTCTTCCATTAATTAAGTTTTGAAGACACAAATCCTCTTATTGAGGCGTGATCCAAAACTAAATACAAAAAAAAAGTCAAATAGTTTTAATAGCTCATTAGTGAAAAGAAAACAATAGAAAAAAATGTTGGATTTTTGGGACTACAATCTATAAAGTTCCAAAATGTTAAAATATTGTTATAATTCAACGATTACTTAGAAAATGGGGTTCAACAAAGCAATTAGATACAGATTTCTTACAAAGGTTTCCAAGGTAGAATTCTAATTGATACATTACTATGTGATTGAGTTGAGGTACGTTTCATTTTAATCTCATTTTAATGGGCATTTCCCCAAAACTCCTTAGTGTCACTAGCTTTATTTTTAGTTAATCCCTATTACGAAGTCATTTTCTCATTGGGTTAAAGTATAATTTCTACACTTTGATTTGCTATACAACATAGGAATATTGATTCATTTCTTAATTGCGTCATTGGCGAACATTTACCTCTAATTAGTAAATTTCCCAAACCTATTTTCATTGCTAGATCACCTACTTTCTATTTGGTTAGAGAAATAGAAAAATAATGAGTTTGAATGTTTGGTGGAATATGTATTATACCCTGTATATGGCCATAAATTTAGATTAATGTTTAATTAAATGTGGATAAGTTAAATAAGTGTAATGTTTAGGCAAATGTGGTATGAAATTATGTATATAGTGTTGGGTTTGAAATATATAGAAATTAAGATTCCCTTATAAGTTCCAGATGGATTGGATTCGTCTATTTGTGTTCTTTCAACCCCTTATAAGAATTTCAAAGCTGAGATTCACTCTCAATACCGTAATCTTTTTTTTATCTTTAGCCATCACATATAGTCAGTAAAATGACATTGCATTGGTTTGCACTTGGAAACACTATGAAAGAAGAATATTGTTTCTCTTGTTATTTCTTGGACGTGAATATAATTAATCAACTACTGGGTTGAAGAAAGTATTGTCTGAATACATATTTGAATGCAAATATATGGTTGAAATGTGTGTAATAAAATTGTAAATATTTTTCCTTTATTGACATTGGCTTAGAAAAACCAACCATTTAAGGATCAAACAAACTCTATAAACTAAAGCTCTTGTATTAAATTAACTCCTTTCATCTTTCTAACTTATTTTAAGTAATGTAAACAAAGAGTCAAATAATCATTCTATTGCACTAGTTTTTATAATTAAAGGTGTTTGGTATCTGGAGTATTATTTGAGTTTAAATATAAGATTGATGTTAATATTAGCATTAAAAAAAATTGTAAAGTACTATATCTTTATTGTTTTCACATTAAATTTAGTATTTAAAAAAAAATTAATTAATTTTTAATATTAAATTAAAAAAAAAAAGCAGTATAAATTTTGTTGATTTAAAAATCAGATAATCATTATTTTAAACATTATACTTAATTTAGATATAAAAAAATCTAATCTAGTTTTTAATTTAACAATTAAATATAATTACATAACCATTATTTTAAATTTATGAAAAAAATCATAAATTTTAAATTTATAAATTACAATATCATAATACCTTAATACCTATAAGAAAAGGCACTGATAAATCTACTATTTAAGGATCAAACAACCATATAAACTAAAAACTTTATATTGAATTTACAATTAATACTCTTCAGCTTTCTTAATAAGACTATCTCTTTTATCTTTTCGAATTAGGTTAAGAAATATATAGCGATAACCAAAGAATTATGGTATCTTGCCTCTCCATAATTAAATGTATAGATCGAAAGATAAAATAAAAACAAAATATCTCACCTCTTCTTAAAAACTAATTATTCATGATCTAAAAAATATCTTCCCCAAGTTAAAAAGCAAATGAAGTTCTAAACAGCACTCGATATCATTGAAAAAAGTGATATCTCACTCTGCCTGTGAAATGCGTTGTAAGAAGACATGTCGATATCTCATCGATTGACTGTTTAGCCTTAAAATGCGTACTCATCTAATTGATACCGGGGAAGAAAGTGGACTGACTAATTTTCTGTTTCGTGGCCTTGAAGTGTCATGGAATCCAGGAATGCCCTTGCTTTGTAATCCTTGGAAGCCAGCAGATTCATCATCTGATGTTTGGGCCCCGAGCCCTTGCTTTGTAATCCTTGGAAGCCAGCAGAGTCATCATCTGATGTTTGGGCTCCGATCCCCGTGCCAGGTGTTATTCACTCGAAATTGCATAAAAAGTTCTATGAAAGGGGCAAATATTTGTAGGAGATAAATTTAAGCAAATGTTTGTAGGAGATAAATTTAATCTAGAAATTCATGCTCAAATGCTAACACAACACATGAAAATTGAACAATTTCAAAGGCATTGAAAATTGACTTATTGTTTTAAGTGTCAAAGAAAATTGAACAATTTCAAAGGCATTGAAAATTGACTTATTGTTTTAAGTGTCAAAGTAAAGTCTTAATCTTATGGTGTAATACATGTTGTGATATCTTACTATGTGGTTGAGTTTATACTATTTTCACATAAAATAATAATATAATATAATTACAAGAAACTATGTTTTGAGATAGTTAAACTATTTTGGATATACAATTTTTTGGTTCAGTGAATATCTCAACCACACACCAATTTAGGAAGCTAACTAGCTGGAGAGAATCTCTCAACAAACTAAATGTCAACAAACCCCTAACTAATAAGAAAAAACTCATTCTAGAGAATTGATGAGTACACCAAAGAAAAGTAAGAATTATATTTTCTAGATCACCCCTTTAATGACTATTTGTCTCAATCTCAATCAACAAAGATTTACATCTGATTCAATATGGCAATTACACCTTGTACCTTTTCCAAGTATACATCATCAATTTGTCGACATCCATATAAGGAACAAAAATCCATCGGAATGCATGGGTACCTAACGAGTTCAACCGCTGGTCTAGTAGGAAGTCCTTGACATACATGGTTCATGCAACTTTTTGATGAACACTCTTTGACTTGGTCCTTCACAATTTGAGATTATTCTATCTCACAATCCCCCCCGCCCCCTCCCTCTCCCCCCTTAATCGAAGACTTAATCCTTCGATTGCATATCAAGCTTAGACTCACAAGTACACATGCCACCATCGTACCTTCCTATTGGTTTATTCCACAACTTGATGTCACTAGGGAACACATAACAAAGGGTTATGCATGCATCTCTCGGTTTTACAACCATATGCCTCTTAATATACTCCAAGCTTAAAAAGATACTAGGCACATAAAACATTTCAAGGACCACAAAGGATCATTACCAAGTAATATATGACCTACTGATTTGCTATAATTACAATGTGTGACTCATACTTTATCATGGTCATGAGTGTATTCTAAGAAATTCAAATAATCTTGGTTGTCCATCATCCTTTAATCTCCATTATTTCTCCTTTACCTCTTGTTTTAAAATTGCTTATATCATCCAAAACATTATCTTTGGCATCTTTAATATCATTAACTAATAATTGTCTTGGATTTCCATATTCACACAAGTGATTTGTCAGAGTAGCCAATTCTAATAAAATCACTACACCTCATATTGAGTTGGCTAGACTCAATATATTAATCAATTCCAAGAAAATTTTGTTATGTCTAAACAACATGCAATTCTTTACAAACAATTGAGAAACTCATTTCATTTTATCATGACCAAATATTTCTATGATTACCATCAGGGAAGTCTTGAAAGTCTTGAGGATTCATGGGAGTTGTATCCGAGTTTCTCCAATTTCCATCACAATATCCATCCTAATCCATATACCCAAGGAATCCAGTTGAAAGTGATCAAACAACGTCTTTAGGTGGAGTAACACTCTCCAAACAACAATGAAATGCACAATCACAGTCCAATTCACAAGAGCAGTGAATCAACAATTTCCTCTTCCACAATTTACCCACTACCTCTACACTCCAGTGCCCCATGCAGACTCCTCACACATAGATCAACCACACTAGATTCAGCAAGAAGATATATGTATAGAAACTCTAACCATATTCAGTAAGATTTTCCAAAATTAAGCATGTGACAAATTTATGCTTTTGAATCTTAAAAAAAAAAAACAATAAAGCAATCTTTCCAGGAGGCATTCTTCCAGAGCTCAACAATCATAATTGCAACGCCTTGGTAAACACCAATTCAATCCACATTCAATGCTTCATCTAACAAAGAGGAAGGCCAAGCTAATACCTGCTCATAGATCTTGGCCAAGACAATCAACGCACCAAGTCGAATCTTCTCACCACACTAGTTGACTCCATGCTCACACATATCTACGCTCTTAGCTCCACATATCTAGGTATCTCCACAAATCTAGTGGAATACAGAGTTCATTGTCTCAATCACTCATTTCAACATGCAGAGAAAACACCCAAAATCGGTAGCTGACAGATCCATGAGGCACCAACGAAATCCATGCATGAAGAGTGGTTTGAATTCACGCTATGTAGAAAAAAAAATAGGCTTCTTTGCTCATACTTTGCATAATACACACTTAAAGTTGTAAGATGAAATATCCCCTTTGTTAAACATCACCAACAATACTAGACATGACATGTAAGTAATGGTCACCATGGTCCCCCACATGGTCGTATCATCGCGCTTTCCCGTAGAAAACATTACTAAAGAGCGGCCACACTTAGATGTGTGGTCTCAAAATATAAAATACAACTGCCACACTTGTGTGTATTGTTGGTCTATGTAGCAAGCAGGTTCCCGCACCTTAAAAATCCATCTTCACCTACCCAAAGTCGAAATGGAATGCTTTCAGTAGTTGGTCAATCACTTGCCTAGAGTTAATTATTGGCTCACAATAGGTCATATATTATGGCACATGAGCAGTAACCATGACAACACAACTAATGATATAGTGTTAAAACAATGACTTCACACAAACTTGCAACGCACAGACTCATCCCTCATCTCATCTTGCAACAACCACAAACAATCCACGCCAATAACACCATTAAATAACAACACCAGGCTTGGTCCCTCAATTTAGCTCACAACAACCACATGCGACTTTACACCATTCGACTCTTGGATTTCTGCACCAACTTCAATTCCTCGTAGCACACAAGACATTCAATTTTCCTTCACAACACTACACAACACTACATAACACTTATACACCCTTCTAATAATTAGCAGAGAATCTACACACACAACCACAATGCCATCAACTCACACTACAAAAAATCTATTTACTCTCCCTATGCCCTTGGGCTTTCCCATGAGGGTATTTTCCAATGTAGGCTTTAATACCAAGTTAAATTATGATAAGACACTAAAAATTCTATTTTCACATCAAATAATAATATAATAAAAACAAAAGAAACTATGTCTCAAGATAGCTAAAATATCTTGGACATACAATCTCTTGGTTGAGTGAATATCTCAACCACACACCAATCTAGGAAGCTAAATATTTGGAGAGAATATAGGAAGCTAACTAGTTGGAGATAATCTCTCAACCAACTAGACCTCAACAAACTCCTAAATAATAGGAGGAGACTCATTCTAGAATTGATGAGCACACCAAATACAAGTAGGAATTATATTTTCCAAGTGCATTGCTATTAGATATGCTATTAATTAATATTTATCACCAATTTATTTGACGACTAAATTAAAGTATACTTTATGCACTATTAATTTACTACACATCATATGCAGTTTGATTCCATTCTTAATTGAGTTGTGAAAAACATTTACTTTTAGTGAGTAAATCCCCAATCCTATTTGCATTATTGCATCACTTGTTGAATTTAACTACATTGCATATTTGAATATTTTGAAATTTGATGGACAAGAGTGAGGTCAATTTTTTGACCTCACTTTTTGGTCATTTTTAAAAATATTCCTCAATTATGCAATCCAATAAAGAATGCCTAGATCATACACAAATTTTTCTATTAGATTAGAGCATGAGTATAAGAAATGAGTTTGAATTCTGAGGGGGTTACAAATTATACCCTATATAAGGTTATAAATTTAGATTAATGTTTAATCTTATTAATATATGAGAGAGCTCTTTTTCTGGTGAATTTTGTTATTTCTATTTGAAATTAAGATTTTCATAACCATGTAGAAATCATATAGAAATTCGATACCAATGGATTCAATCTGATCTTGTGATGTACTAAAACAAGATACTGGATCCTTCTACAATATTTTCTGAATATAAAACACGATCGCTCAATCACATGCAAGTACTTGAGAAAGAAGTAAATCAATCACACAACACAAGATGTGTCTGGGGAAATCAATTGCTCAAAACCCTGCTATCATATATTGTATAAAGTCAAGGAATCATGCAACAATACAATGCTTTCTCACACCGAGAAAATCTTGTACTCTTCTAACTGTCTCACTCTGATCCTGCTCAAAACTGGCTTGCAAGTCTCAAGAAAAATTCACAAACACTTAGCCAATTCTCAACCTCTGCTAAGCCTAGCCTTGATCACACAATCCCTAGGGAAATATGCCCCTATTAAATAGGATTCAACCTTCCTTGATTGTGAAATCCATTATGGCCTTCCCATGGCTTTATAATTGCACTCAGGAAATTTTCTAATAATACAACTGATAGTTACCTTCCCTTTAACCTCTATCTCAATTGGGTCTTCATTAGAGCTGACATGCATGCAATTATTAATAGCGAACCATCAATTTTCTGATTGATCACTACTTGTGAATTAAATCGAATTTAATTTACCGGACCTCTCACAAATTCATCACTCAGTTAGAACTAGTTAACTTGATTTTAACTCAATTAATTTGAGTTAACTAACTACACTCACACCACACTAGTGCTACAACTGCAACTCGACCCCCAAAACATTAGGATGATTCTAGATGGCTCATCTTATACCCTCAACTCAAAATTATTGAGCTAACTTAATCTTCATGACATAGTTAACTGATACAAGTTATTAGGAGATGAAATTACAATTTATTGTCCAATTTATTTAAGGGAAATAAATTAGACACAAACATTTTGCACTAATGTGTAACTGAATTCCTCACTAATATGTGACTGGAATCCCACACTAGTATGTGGTCAATTTTTTTCCTTTCTAGTTTCCAATTTCATTGTTTCTTGTTGCAAATTTCAACACTCCCTCTCAACAAGAAAGTGATTCAATATATCCCAATCCGGTACATTTGGAATGTTTTACATTCAAAACTTATCTAGTGTTGTTTCTACATGCAACTCCTAAAACTGAATAGCCTTCGAACAACTGAATTAGTATGATACATATGTCATTGGAGTCTTCTCACTGCTGGATCCTAATACACCTATCTACTGGACTCTCTGTGATGTTGCTGATATCTACATCTGTGCCCTTTTCACTACTGCCAACTCTAATCTGTGCTCGAGTATTTGACATCTGTCACTTATTTCTGTCTTCCTAACATCTAACTGCATAAATCTAACTAATCCTTCCTGCTACTATTGTACTGTGGGTTCCTCGTAGCCAGGTTCGATACATGAGACACACCATCTCGATGGGCCCTTCCCAAACTTCTTCTTGGGATTATATCTTCACATCGCCCCACCTCACACCTAGAGGTATAACTGCATGTACTCCCTTTTCCCATCTAGCTCAAAATTTCCCCCTCCTGGAGGTCTCTGCTTTAGTGGACTCTTCCACTCGGTCTCCTCTCTACTTCTCCAATTGTGGCTGCTCCACAACCTTTTGAGACTACTTCCAAGGCTGCATGTTGAGAGCTAGTTTCTCCCTCTTAAGCACCAAGTCATTAACCATTGATTTTCTCCTCAAATATTTGCATGCATCCTCAACCTCGATAGCATACATATTCTTGACTCTTACACCGATATGTTACACTTATCCCAAGGATATGTGTTTAAGGAAAATTTTTCCTTTTCTAAACATCACATCATAACCACGGTCTTCCAATACTACTATGAAGACAAGATTCTTCCTTAGGCATGGAACATACGAAACATCGACTAGTTTGAGAGGGGAGCCACACTTACTCGGAAAGGTAACTGTACCTATGTCGGTTGCGCTATACCTCTCATCATCTCCAAACTCTATGTTCTGCTGGAGGTCCTTCTCCTCCAAGTCACTAAAGAGATCTCTATTCCCCATCATATGGAATGAGGCATCGCTGTCTAGAGACCACATGCATCCCATTATAGTGATATTCATGCATGAAATGAGAGTAAAATCAACCTCGAACTGTGAATCCAATGCTTCACTCACTGCAAATGTAGGCTCCTTCTTGCTTGCCTTCCTCTGTAGACAATTCAAGGCATAGTGGCCATGCTCGTGACAACGAAAACATATGATCTTGTGCAAGTCTCTCTTTCCCTCTTCACCTTGGGACTTCTTTCCCTTGGATTTATTTCCTTTTTTGAATAATGCACAATATTCTTCTTTGTTGCTGCCGGAGGTCCTGTCTCTGGTGCTCTGCCTTATCTCTTCTATTACCAAGTCGCACCACAAACAATCCCAGTCTAGTAACTTCTCTCCCTCCCATTCACAGATTCCTGGTAACTATGCCAGCTCTTGGGAAGGCCTATAAGTGTTAGGCTCACCAAATCATCCTGGGCTACTATCAGACCAACACTTCCAAGATAATCTCGACATTGAGTGAACTTCGCCAAGTATGTTGGTACCGTCTCACCCTCCCCCATCTTGATATTTCTGAGCTTGTCCCTCAGCACCAACTTCTTGTGGTCACTACTATTCTTAAACATATCTGTTAAGGAATTCCACATAGCATATGGAGTCACCTTCCCATGGAGACTAGAGACAATATGATCTCAAACTCCTTCTAACAAGATCCTTTTCGCCTTTTCTACCTTCTTCTTCCATGCATTAAAAATTTGGGCATCTGCTATTGCGTGCATGGGAATATCAATATCTATCAATTCCTTCAACTTGTTGTCATCCAACACTGCCTCCATCATGTCCTTCCATGTAATATAATTTGAATTTCCCTCGAGCGCATATTCGAGTCTCAAGCCATTAAAAGACATCTTGTTCTGCTCTTGGATCCTGAAGAATAAATCTGCAAATTTGAACCTGTTCAAGACAAACTCAATTTCTTCTCTTCTATTGTGATTCCTGGTGCTCTAATACCATGTAGAAATTATATATAAATTATATACCAATGGATTCAATCTGATCTTGTGATATACTAAAACAAGATATTGAATCCTTCTACATTTTTTGTGGAATATAAAACATGATCGTTCAATCACATGAAAGTAAGAGAAAGAAGTAAATCAATTGCACAACACAAGATGTATATGGGGAAAGAAATTTCTCAAAACCCCACTATCATATATTGTACAAAGTCAAGGAATCATGAAACAATACAATGCTTTCTCACACCAAGAAAATCCTACACTCTCCTTACTGTCTCACTCTGATCTTGCTCAAAACTAGCTTGCAATGCTCAAGCAAAATTGAAAAACACTTAGCCAATTCTCAACCTTTTCTAAGCCCAGCCTTGCTCACGCAATCCCTATGGAAATAGGACCTTATTATATAGGAAATTCATCCTTCCTTGATTGCGCAATCGATCATGGTCTTCATGTGGCTTTATAATTGCGCCCGAGAAATTTGCTAATAATACAAATGATAGTTACCTTCCCTTTAACCTCTGTCTCAACTAGGTCTTAATCAGAACTAACATGTATGCATTTATTAATAGTGAATCATCATTTATATGATTGATCACTACTTGTGAATTAAATCTAACTTAATTCATTAGACCTCTCACTAATTCATCAATCAGTTATAACTAGTTAAACTGATGTTAACTCGATTAATTTGAGTCAATTGATTACACTCACACCACATTTGTGCTACAACTGCATCTGGACCCCAACAATATTAGGATCACTCTACATGCCTCATCTTAGACCCTCAACTAGAAATTATTGAGCTAACTCAGTCTTCATGACTTAGTTAACTACTACAAGTGGTTATGATATGAAATTATAGTTTATTGTCTAATTTATTTAAGGGAAAAATAAATTAGACACACACATTTAGCACTAATGTGTAACTGAATTCCTCACCAATGTGTGACTCGAATCCCACACTAGTATGTTGTCAATTTTTATCCTTTCTGGTTTCCAATTTCACTGTTTCTTGTTGCAAATTTCAAAAAACCATAAGTTAAGTTGTTTAATCTAGCATAAAGAATGAGTTTGAAGGAAGAGGGGGTTACATATTACACCATATATAAGGCCATAAATTTATATTGATATCTTTAGTCTAATTAATAGATGAAATGACTCTTTTTATTTGCATTTTGTCAGTTTTGTTTAAAATTGAGATTTTTGAGCATCATAAGTTTAAGTTGTTTAATATACAAAGTACAAGTGACCTAGGGATTTTTTAGCGAGTCGAATTCATATAAGCATTCAAAAATACATTGTAAATAACAAGAAATCATAATCTTGCATTATCTAATTCAGAGAAAAAATATCATTTCATTTATTAATTGGAAAACTACATCTTAATTGAATGTCAATTAGTGTCTTTCTACCACCATATATACTAGAAAACTTTGTAGAGATTCCTTCAGCCGCCCTTTGACCCACTCTAACCAAGGAGCATTAATATTTATTTGCATAATGATCCACATAAAAATGGGATATCCAGTGGCGTAGGGATTTTTCAACGAGTTGATTTCATATAGAAAATCAAAAACACATTTTAAATAACAAGAAATCATAATCCTACATTATCAAATTCAGATAAAAAATATCATTTCATTTATTAAGATTGCATCTTAATTAAATGTTGATTAGTATCTTTCTACCACCATATATACCAACAAAATTTGGAGAGGTTCCTTCATCCACCCTTTAACCCACTCTAACGAAAAAAACATTAACATTTGTTTGCATAATGATCCACATAAAAATGTGTATACATTTTTTTGAAAGTTGTGAAAGTGATGGCAATAAAAAAACTTATGAATCACTTCATTAAATGTAATGTTTAGACAAATATGCTAGGAAATTATGTATGGGAATATATACAAATCAAGTGTCCTTTCAAGTTGCACCTACAACAATTCTTTTGGGTTGTTATATAATTTTATATAATTTTTTTAAAGTCCAGGTTCACCCTCAATAGAGTGTGAAACGTTCCTTGGATATAACTCGAAAATATTAAAAATAAATTGTTGTTGAGCTTGTTATTGCTTAGATATAAATGTACTTGGCTCCATATAATTAATTAATTATTGGGTTACAAAATGGAAACGTTTAATGTTTAGTATTTAAATATCATTTGAATATATTTATAGCTTGAACATATCTGAATATATAATTGAAGATGGAATACCAAAAACATAAAGTATTTGTGATTTATAATTTTGGCATTTTTGAGAAAACAAATTTAATAAACTAAGCATTGATACTATAATAATCTAGATGTATAAATTGCAAAACCATTAAACTTTAATACTAAATGATGGTGTCGATGAAAACGAACTAAATGATGGTGTCGATGAAAACGACCTGCATAAACCCAACATTTAAGAATCCAAATAACTCTATAATCAATGTTTTTATTATGTTGAATTAACTCTTCTCATTTAACGATCCAAAGAACTTTATAATCAATGTTTTTAATATGTTAAATTAACTCTTCCCACCCTTCTTAATTATATTAATTATTTTCATATTTCAGAGTTATATTAATATTGATCGTAAGCCAAATAATTACAGTATCTCACCTCTTCATAAATACTAATTATTCAACCTTTTAGAAAACCTAAAGAAACTTTCTCAAATTAAAATACAAATGCACACAAGCTACAATGTAGTGAAATACATTATAAGAAGGATGTCTATATCCGATTGAGCGTGCTCGTCTGGTACGAGAAAATCTAGGTGAAAGGTGCCCATCAATAATTGCTGCAGTGACTAATTTGGTGTGTCCTGGCCTTGGGGTTTTATGAAATCTAGTTTGATTTTTTGGAATTTTTTTGGTCGTTAAAAAATTGAGGTGAAATTTTGATTTGTGTTATTTAAACTGTTTTTTTAATTTTGTATATAAATTTTTTTTATTGTACATATAGATTAGGTATCTCGAAAAACTCTTAAAACATTTCTATTGTACAAAGGATACTTATCAAGTTTGTTTGTGATTTCAACAAATTCCAACATAATTTTAGAGAAATTAAACCAAACAAATCCAAAAAAAACTTCCAAAAAATCTAAAAAAAAACCAAATTCATAAATTCAACAAAATTTGTCTTCTGGTACAGTTGGTTGGTGTTCACCAATAAGTCGGGGGCCACACAAATTTTTGCTGCGAAGGCCATAGTCATCATGTTATGGTGCTGGTCGGTGTTCACCAATAAGTCGGGCGCCGCACAAATTTTTGCTTCGAAGGCCATAGTCATCAAAACCGCCACCGAAGTACGGGACATGATGGAGTTGGGCATTAGTCATACTGCCATCCATTGGCCATCTTTCACAACAAAAAATCTCGATTAGATTTGTGGAAAAGAAATGATGGATTGAGGAGGAAAAACACCTACAGAATCAAAGTTTACAAATAAGCCATATTATACTACACAATTATGTTGCGGTTTAGAAATTTAAATTGCACGAAGTGTTTGGGAATAGAAAAATAAATAGTAAGAAAATTTTATGAAGGGATTTTCTTTAAAAATATTTGGTATGATAATTATAGTCTTACTAGCTCTTACATGTATGTTATTTTTTTTACATATAAACTATATGAAATTGGAAGCAATTAAGTCAGTTCGAACACTGCTTTTGATTATGACCACTCCACTTTACTGGTGTCCATCTTTAAGATTATAGTAATTGGGATTAGTTAATAAATATGTTGTATTTAGTTTATAGTAATTTGGATGAGTTAAAAAATATGTTTTATTTTTGTATTTCATAGTAGTTTGCTGTAGATATATATTGTATAATTTTTTTTCTTTCTTTTACTCCAAACATTATATACATTTTGCATAATTTTTTTGTTTTTCAACTTTAATTTTACTTTGGTTTGCTTATCTCATTTGCATTATATACCTTTTGCATAATATTTTTGTTTTTCAACTTTAATTTTACTTTGGTCTTTTTATCTCACTTATTTTCTCCATGTGCTTGTATTTCAACCATTATTGTTTGAACAATATTTTTTAGTATCTTTAAGATAAGAAACATCAATTTCATTTTTGACAAAAGGTTCAATAATTGAGATGTTTGTTTTTATTTTATTTTTTTGTCTCTTTGTTGTTTTTCCATGCCAAATAACTTCTTAATAAATATAAATGTAGCTTCATAATAAAATTCAACATTCATTATCATGTTCTTCTCACATTTCTTTATTGTTAAAAAGATAGCTTCAATTTCATCTTCTGCAGGTGTACCTTCATAGTGGGCATCACTTCATTCACCATGCTCATGTTATACATCCCTTATAAAGTCACATTTTTCTTATACATTTTCTTCTACAAAATTATTTGTAGTTTTCAAGAAAACTATAGTCTCCATGTCTTATTTATATATATATATATATATATTTTTGGCTCTTCCACATCTTCTCCTATTATTTCTGCATTGTCAAAATCTTCCATTTCTTCTTACAAAAATTGCTTCATCTATTGTAATGCTTTGTGGTTTAACTTGCTATTCATTGGTGTTACTTTCTCTTTTATTGTATGTCATCTCTAAAATATCCCAAGCTTCTTTAGACCTGGCTACAATTTTAGTTAGAATGTTGCCATCCAAGCCTTGTTGAATGAGAAACAATGTTGCTGCTACAGTTGTAGGAATAATGTTGCCATACAAACCTTGTTGAATGAGAAACAATGCTACTACATCATATTTTTTATTCACTCTAAACTAATCCTTCTAGTCTTGAATCAAGGCTTCATAGTTTGCTTGGTTGATTCTTCAAACTCATACAACAATATCCTATATATATTCTTATCTTAGTGACTCAAAAATAATAATTTTTACCAATAAAATTAGTAGATGGTAGGAGATAAGAAATTTTATGTATTCAAAACTCTAAGTGTTCAATAAACATAATCACTTTCTAAAACAGACAAGTAAAATAACTTTATCTTTTCTATTTTCCTTAACTCTCCCTACTATCTTATATTTTTCCTCTTATTTTAATTTCCAATTACTTTTATTTTAACTTTATCTCATTAAATAAAAAAGCCAAATTTCTACATGTAATAAGAAGAATATTGAAGTCGTGGTGGTTAGCTCAATTGGTCGAGTCTGGTCTTTAAAGAATCTTGTGTATTGAGAGATCACGCGTTCAATTCTCTCAATCCTCACCTATCTCTAAGACCCGTGAACTACAAAATAATAAAAAAGGGAAGAAAAAAGAATATCAAACCAATTAATGCAAATCACCAAAAGTGACATTCTTTCAAAATTTTGGTATTTAATACCTGAAATACATTTTTAAAAACTCTTCAAACCTTCAATCTCTTGATATTACAAATATTTACAGTGGTATCACCCTTAGGCTCATATAAAAAAAATTAGCGGCTCAACCAATTCCACTTGATCATATTTGCATTTTGTATCTAGGGCTGGGAGCTCGGCCAATTCCACTTCAAGGGATGGTGGATATTGTTTGGAGCTGGGAACAATTAATCAACAAGTGTAGTTTTCCTTAGAAACAAACAATGAATTAATTCTCTACTTCACCAAATAGAAAAATGGTGAGAAATAGATGGATGGAGTTCATGTCTCTATTGGGATGGTGGATATTGTTTGGAGATGGGAACACTTAATCAACAAGTGTAGTTTTCCTTAGAAACAAACAATGAATTAATTCTCTACTTCAATGAATAGAAAAAAGGTGAGAAATAGACAGCTGGAGCTCGTGTCTCTTTATCAATAGACGACTCTCAAAACGTTTCCAACTATAACTTGGCATCTCCACAGATCAGTGGCTTTTGATAGCTCATTCAATGGAAATTGGTGAAAATCTGCATATTATTGGAATGTGTTGACTACTCTTTATTAAATTATGTGAACTAAAATTAACATAGTTATAATTATCATTTTGAAGATATTTTCAGAGGATTCTCTTTAATTTTTTGTGCCTATTTAATTATGTGTCCTTAGGTAATTTAATAATTACAAGTTAAAAATCTGCAACTCTATTATGTTCTATTGTGTTTTTTATCAGGTAATAATATGAGTGTTGAGATATTAATCTCATTGTATGCTAGGTGTCATCACATTTGTTTCTGTTGTCTACTAGGTGTCATAGTAAGTTTAATTTTACTTTAGTTTAGTAGAGTTTCACTCTAGTGATTTATTGTTGACAGTTTCTATCTAATCTATTTAACTATTTTGAATATTGAGAAGAGAAAATTGTTCTAGATGGTTTTTATTCATTCTTTGTCATGGTATCATAGCCCCAGGTTGCATAAGACTCTAGAGAGAGCAGTAAGGACCAAGAACTCGAGAAGGAGATGAACCCTCCATTTTTTTGAAGAAGCTAGTTGTGTGAAGTCGGTTCTGCAAAGAGGATGAAGAAGATCATTACTTTAGCTAAATGAGAAAGCCAAAAGAAGTTAAAACTAAAAGATAAAAATAAAAATTGAGTGCCCAATGCACGCATGTTGCTATGCAACCAACTCAAAAAATAGAAGAAAATATAGATCAATGACTTTAAAAATAGCCTCTTCGAGTGTGAAACCTCCTTTACATTACATAAATAAAAAATTCTTGGATGATACAAATTAAAATACCTACTTTTTATATATAGGAGTCTAAGGGGTCACAATATAATTAGAGCCTACATAACAATAACAATAGTGGGCACAACAATACAAATAGTGGGCTTTTATGTAGGAGAATAATAACAATATGGGGATTACATGGGCATGAAAATAACAATAAGGGGGGTGTTACTACTGGAAAATCGGATAAGACAAAGACGTCATGAAATGTCAAGAAGAAGGATTTGCAGGGCTGAGAAACATTAGAGAATCTGGAAAATGTAGCTTTCTCTAAGGTTAAGAGGCAAAATTATCAAATTGCACATAGAAGGCACAGGAAAAGTGCGCTCCAAATGCATTTTTCTTTGATAGTAGCGTTGTTCTCCGCATATTTCCCTCAATAATCTGTACGGTCCTGAGTATGGCAAAAGGTCACCATTTAAGACCACTTGGCACACTTCAGGAAAATATTCTCCACTTGAGGCTACCCAAGGACAGCTGCCTAGAGCCACCTGCAGACCTCAAGTGAGCACACAATGGAATCCACCACCACTCTTGGGTCACTACCCACAATTGTACCAAGAGAGGGAAGAAGATTTGAATTTTTCCTATAAGAAGCCACCATGAGAAGAACAATTCAGAAAACATTTTTATGCTGGCCAAATTTCCCATGAGCAAACCAACTGTGTGTTTTTCAAGTAGAAATAGAGTGAAGGGATTCAGTTGTTGGCCATCCAACATCTTAATCCAAAAGGAGAAGTGCAGCAAGTGTCTGATATCAAATCACTCGTTCGAGGAGAAGAGAGAGGCCTGCAAATAGCTTAAGGGGAGAACCCTAATTGCTTTGGGTATTACAACTCCATAGCTCTAAGGACTCACTGCAAGTGTATAATGTTCTAACACTTCTTTACCACCAGCAGCTAATAAGAGGGGATTCGTTCTCCATTAGGATTATTAGCTCGTTTACTTGATTGAGCTTTTGTTCATGTGTATTTGTTCTTTTGTTTCATCTTCTTGTTTGTAGCATGCTATGTTCCATATACTAGTTTTTCTACATGTTATGATTTTCACTAACCATCTAACAACTCATTTTTTTCCCTATGACCATTTCTTGTAGGTTAACAATCACTCCTATCAAGAACCAATGTTTTTCGTACACTTGTGTACTAAAAAAACCAACACAGGATTAACGACTCCACTTATTTTTCCTCTTAAGCTAAGTGGTTGTGTTTTTGTAGAACCTCTCTTCTACTCAAGATTGTTGCAAGACTAGCTCTCCTCCTCCTCAGCTTTTCTCATTCACCCTTTGCGAAGAGATTCAGTTAAGGAGATTTAGAATTTTTGTGTGCACGAAAACCGTGAGCATTCAACACAGATAGACGCGTCATTCTGCACGCGTTGAACTCAGATACACGTGTAGAGATGTGCACTTGTGTAGAAAAACTCCGCACGGAAACCAGTGAACCATTTTTTCACTAGTTTTCTTCATTTTTTGCAAGTGTAAAGTGACTGGCAGCCCGAAATAAAGCTTCCAGCACTGTGTTTTGGTGTCTTTTGACTGTTAGGACATGTTTTTAGTTGCACTTTAGTTTATCTATCTGCATAGTTCTAATTTCTAGATTATTGTCATAAATTCACATAGTTAAATTCAGAGGCAGGTAAGTGGCTAAAATCCACCCATGCTATCCGAATGAAATTATTTAGTGATAATAGAAACCAAACATGTAGGTACTTAGCAAGGAGTAAGTGGCCCATATCCACGCATGCTTAGCTATTTTCAATTTTCCTTTTCCAAGTTATTGCATTAATTTTAGTTTAATTTTTTCATTAGGATCGAGGACTAGGATCAAATTATCTAAGAAGGCAAGTAATCTCTACTTCCCTTGGACCTCTTGGTGAACCTGGACATGCATATGAACACTTTCTTTTGATATTTTTTCATCTCCCTTTAGTAAAACATTTAGTATAAATAGGAAAAATTCTAAGCAGCCCATTATCCGTGCATCATTTGATTTTTTAAAGGAATAATCAAAACATAGTTTAATTATGAGGGAGTGTAAAGGGTCATCGCATATCCGAATCCTACAAACATTGTGATTGTACGATTTCTCACACACATTTCCACACCATAAGAAAAGTAAGCCACCTTAAAACTAACCATTAATTGAACTCATTAAACCTCCCCACAAGGGCCACAAGATAATTAATAGTTCATGTTAAGACCATTGGAGGTAGGAATTCAATAAGCTGCTATGGTCAGTTTACATTCTTGAAACATTGAATTTGACTTTATAGGGAGCTTTAAACCCATTTATCCACCCACAGGACATAATTACTAAGTGCCACATAGACCTAATTCAGAGGGGGTTAAGCGTAGGCCTAGTGCATGCGGTACTATTTGGGGCGACCTAACCCATCTAGTGCTCGGTACTGGTAGCTAAATAACAAGAAGCTCAACACTTAAACACTCATGTGGGATGATGGTACTTAGTGGCCACATCTAGGGCATCCTTTCCTATAAGCGACGGTGCAGGAAGCACTAGATCCTCTTTTCATTACCTTGGTTGATTCTTCAACTACTAGAAAGCGTCGCCAGTTCTTTCGAGATGATGGCCCCACTACCAACTAGAAGATATATTCGCAAGGCTCAGTTACAATTGAGAGTGTGAAGATGATTAGTTATTCTAGGATTTTTTGAGTATCACATGCAAAACAACAAAAACCATTTTTTGATTGACTGATCAGATAGGATTAATATAAAGAGAAATTAACCTTTTATTTTCTCTTTTTTTTATGTATGTGATCACCTTTTTTCTTTGATATATAATCTCTCTCCTCCCATAAAAGTAAAAAATATTTCCAAAATCAAACCTAGTCAACACCATAATGGACCCAAAGGGACCTTATCGATCTAGACGCTTTTTGGACCTCCCCCCATTAGAGGGAGGAGTTCCAGGTCTTTTTCCGTTCAAGCGTCAAAGACGAAACACAACTACCCTTATCGGTTCATCCTTTATGGAGGCATCTTTAGTTGGGAACCCCTTAGGGTCACCCAACACCACACCGATGGAAACCCCCTTAGAGTCACCACACACCAATCCTCCCACAATCCATAGAGGGAAGACGAGTGCTACCCATTCATGGAGCCAACAGAACACACAGTCAGGTATGTCACAGGAAAACCCCATACATAACTAGAACCCTTTGTTTTCATAGTCTACAATGGCACTCAACACTCAGTTACCTTTCTTAGCATATTTAAGCTTACCCGTTCTATCAAAGTTAACAAATGACCCCAGTGCACACAATCCCACTTGGGCCCCGATGCCCACGAAACTCCCTTCGAACATTCCAAAGTTCAAAGGGGAGCAAGCCAAAGACCCTGGAAACCATGTAATGACTTTCCATCTATGGTGTTCTTCAAACAATATTATTGATGATACTATTTGATTAAGACTATTTCAATGCACCTTAACCGGACCAGCCATGAAATGGTATGTGGAGCAGCCTTCTGCTACACATGGAACCTTTAGCGCCCTCGTCATTGCATTCCTCGCATATTTCCAATTACCCATCCACCATGATTCAGGAATGGAGTTACTGACACATTTTAGACAAACGCCAGTCGTCCATATCTCATACCATCTCCATGAATGGCGACAACGTCGAAGTTTGTGTAAATCCAAACTATACGACCGAGTTTTACTGGACCTATTCCTGAAAACTCTCACAACACATATTTCAAAGGATGTAGCAACTCAAGGACCTACTTACGAAGAGGATGCCATTAGCAAAGACCAGCAACTCAAGATGATATACATTCAGACATGATACATTTATAAAATCTTACCTAACGCCCCACACTTCGAACATTGTAGACAGATTGATAGATTCACCGACCCAAAATCATCTACGCAGCAGTGTCACGTACCCCAGTTACAGGTATGATCCTAACCAGAACATATCTCAACCAGGATATCATCATAGTCATCACGCACCTCTGCAGAACATGACCAATAGGGCATGATCATACCATCATCAGAAAGGAGGTCCATACCCTCCTACACAAGGGACCTAGTACGCAGCTAAAAACGCTGACGGAAGAGCTCCCCCCCAGCTGTTGAATTCCAACAAGAAATTGTAGCACCTACACTAGTGTGAGACCAATAATTCCTAGCAGCACCTACACTAGTGTGTGATAAATTGGGTGCATTGTCTATTTTAATTTTCTCTTAATTAAAGTGGACAATAAAATGTAATCTTATCTCATAATCACTTGTAATAATTAAATGAGTGTGATAAACTCAGTTACCTCATGGATTTTGAGTTGAGGGTGGTTGGTGAAGCATGAAGAGTAATTCTATTATTTATGGAGTTCGAATTGCAGTTGGTGCATTCGTTTAATGCATATCTAATCAATTAACTCAGTTAGGTGAGTTAGAGTCAGTTGAACTAGTTGTAACTTTTGTTTGCACTAGTAAGAGATCAAGTGAATTAAATGTTATTTAATTCACAATTAGTGATCTGCCATGCAACTTATGATTTACTATTATTAGCTATATGCATGTTAGTTCCAGTGGAGACCTAGATGAGACAAAGGTGAAAGTGAGGTTAAATATCAGTTGTGTGATTAGTAGGTTTCTTGCATGTAACCATAAATCCATTGGATTACCCATGATCCTTGCACAGTTTAGGAAGGAAAAAATTCCTAAACAATAGGGATTTAATTCATTAGGAATTGCGAAAGAAAGGCAGGTTGTTTAGAGGCTGAGAATTAGTTAAGTGTTGGTTAGTTTTGTCCAAGACAGTGTGAGATAGTTAGCAGAGTGGAGGAGACTCTTGTGATAAGAGTGAATTGTAATTGTTTCATGATTCCATGGTTAATATATAATAGAATATAGAGGGGTTTTGAGAAGCAAGATTTCCCCAGGAAATTATAAGTTTTCTGGCATGATTTGATTCTTTCTTCGCTTCATGTGATTGGTGATTGTGTTTAATTTCTGCATTTGATTTGTAAAAATGATTCAGTATCTAGCTTTAATACATTGTTACATCAGATTGAATCCATTGATATACATATGTTTGTATAATTTTACATGGTAGCAGAGCATAGAAAATCACTATAGTGGAGGAGAAGTTGAGTTTGTGAATTAATAGAATTTGAATTTGTAGAAGACATTCTTGATGCAACAAGTGATTCAGGATCGAAATGGCTTTCAATGGCTTGAGATTGGAGTATGCACTCAAGGGAATCTCTAACTATATTTCTTGGAAACATAGGATGGAGGCATTAATGGACGATAATGGGTTGAAAGAATTCATTGACAATGATGTTCCCAAACCCATTGTAATAGATGCTGCAAATCTTGATGCTTGGCAAAAGAAAGTTGCAAAGGTGAGGAGGTTCTTACTAGAGGGAGTATGAGACCACATTGCCTCAAGTCTCCATGGAAAAGTGACACCATATGAAATTTGGAAAGCTTTGAAATATCTATTTCAAAGAAAAAATGATCATAGAAAATTGGCACTGAAGGATAAACTCAAGAAGATCAAAATGGAGAAAGGCGAAAGCATGCCGAAATATTTAAAAAAGTTTGTCCAATGTTGGGATGAGCTTGGGAGCATTGGAATTACTATCGATGATGATGATCTGGTGAGCCTAGCTCTTCTAGGACTTCCCAGGAGTTGGCATAGTTATCACGTTTCTGTCAATGGAAGGGAAAAACTCCCAGATTGTGAATGACTTTGGTCGGATTTGGTGTAAGAAGAATTCATAAGGAATACCGGAGATGGATCCTCATCTAAGAATGAAGATGAAGAATATTGTGCTTGGCTTCCAAGGCGAAGAAGGGGAAAAGAAAGAAATTCCATTCCAAATCTTAGTCCGGTAAAGAGGGAAAGAATCACGACATGTCCAAAGTGAAGTGTTTTCACTGTCACGAGCATGGAAATTATCCCAGTTTTTGTCGAAAAAAGAAGAAGAACAAGAAGGCTTCAGGATCTGCAGCTGGTGAGGATTTGGCCTCACAATTTGAGCTTGAATTCTCACTCATTGCATGCATGGTTTCAAGTGCCATGGGATCAGTGTGGTACTTGGATAGTGGTGCATCCTTTCACATGACGAGAGATAAATAAATTTTAGTAGCTTGGAGGAGAAGGACCTCCAGATGCATATCGAAATGGGGGATGATGGGCAATACAGTGCTATCGGGAATGGTACCATTACCTTCCAAATATAGTCAGGTAAACCCTTTCAAATAAAAGATGTAATGCATGTACCAGGCTTGAAGAAAAATTTATTCATAGTTGCAATGTTTGAGGATAGACGCTATGATGTTGTTTTCAATGAAGGAAAAGCTTTCCTGCCACACAAAACAATAGGACAAGCCAAAAATATTGGGATTCGAGTTAAGAATCTCTATAAACTTGACGTAAATGGTTGCGCAACATTGATGGGTAAGGCGGACAAAGTCGTGAGTTGGGCTGAGGGTGATTTATGTCATAGAATATTGGGCCATCTTCACCACAGAGCCTTGAAGGTCATGCAATAGATTTATATGGGCCTTCCCAAGGGTATTCTTGCGCAGTCAGACACATGCAATGGATGTACTATGGGAAATATGCAAAGGCCACCTTTCATGAGAAGGAGAACCAAGCTTCGGAAATCCTTAAGAGAGTTCACTCAGACGTGTGTGGACCATTATCTACTTCTTAAACAACAAAGAATAAGTGCTATGTGATATTTTTTATGAATTTTCCCAAAAGTGCTAGCTCTACTTCATGCAGAAGAAATATTAGACGTTCTCAAAGTTTATTGAGTTCAAAGCACTGGGGGAGAAAGACACGGGGAAGCATGTGAAGGCTATTAGGAGTGAAAATGGTGGTGATTACATCTCTATTGAATTCAAGAAATTCTACAGCAAAGAAGGAATTCAGAGAGAGTTGATTACACCTCATAACCCGCAGTAGAATGGGGTCACAAAAAGAAACAACAAAACAATTGTGAGTGCAACAAGAGAAATGTTGCATGATCAAGTCCTACCGTTGCATTTGTGGGTGGAGGCATGTAACACAACCGTATTTGTGCAAAAAAGTTGTCCTCATCAGACACTTGGCATGAGTACACCAGAAGAGGCTTTTAATGCTAATAAACCTGTTGTTTCACATTTTAATATTTTTTCTCATTTGTTTATGTGCATGTGACCAAAGATGCAAGGAAGAAGTTGGAACCAACAACTAAGATTGGGATATTTGTGGGGTACACTAAAACCCCCCAAAAATATGAATTGGATTTTCCAAACAACAGAATGAGGAGAGAGCCATGCAATTGTCCCTTGAGAGGGAGCTGGATTTTCATGCAGAGGAGTTACTCTTGGTTCCAAAGAATGAACCTCAAGATGTGGAGCAGCCACATGGGGAGGATCATGGAGTTGCAGAAAACACTCATGCAGAGCCATCCACTAGAAATGGCAGAAGGTGCACCACGAAAGCTGATATATTGAGACTTGATGTAGCAGAGAATGTAGGAGCCCCTACTTCACTGCACAGACAGAAATAGTCTCTAGATAGGTTTAGTAGATACATGAAGTCTCTTATGACAAAGTGTATTGTGACAAAACCATTTTCCTTTTAGGAGGCAGTGCAACAACCAATTTGGGTTGATGCTATGGTAGAGGAGTATGACTCCATCGTCAAGAACAATGCATGGGATATTGTCCCAAGACTGGTCAAAAAATCAGTGGTTGGATCTAGATGGATCTATAAGGTAAATCAAGTTTCTGGTGGGAGTGTGGAGAAGTACAAGGCCAAATTTGTGGCCCAAGGATTCTCACAAGTTGAGGGGATCAACTATGATTATACGTTCACACTAGTCACGTGGTAATCTTCCATTAGATCTATCCTTGCACTCTCAATGTAGATGGGGTGGTGTGTTCATCGGATGGATGTGAAAACTACGTTTCTCGATGGACTTATTGAGGAGGAAGTGTACATAGAGTAGCCAAAATGTTTCGAGATATTTGACAGTGAGTCGCATGTGTGTTGAATCAAGAGAGCATTGTATGGGCTGAAGCAATCACCTTGTGCTTGGTACACTCATATTCACAACTATTTCACCGGGTTGGGCTTCACCAAAAGTGAAGCAGATGAAAACCTGTACTAGATTATGGTTGATGGTAAGCTCTTGATTATTGTACATTATGTTGATGGTACAATTTTGACAAGTGATTAGCAGCTGATACACTCATGCAAGGAGGATATTTCAAGGGAGTTCGAAATGAAGGACATGGGACTCCTTCATTATTTCCTTGGTTTGGAAATATGGTAGCGGGATGGTGAACTTTTTGTTTCTCAAGGTAAGTATGCCAAAGAGATACTGAGTAAGTTTCACATGGAGAGATATAAACCCATGGAAACTCCTCTTCCAGTAAATTGGAGGAAAGAGGATGTTACTTCTAGAGAAGTAGTGCATTCTACTGTCTATAGGCAGCCAGTAGGTTCACTGATGTACTTAGTGAACACCAGACCAGACATTTTCTATGCAGTTAACTAGCTGATTCAAGCTATGGTTAAGTCAACCAAGATATTTTGGAAGGCAGGGAAGCATGTCTTCAGATATCTTAGGGGCACTGCAGAGTATGGATTATGGTACAAATGGATAGAGGGAGTGAAGCTTCAAGGCTTCACAGATGCATATGGGGCAGGCAATCCATCAAATAGAAGGAACACATCAAGATGGATCTTCAACATAGGATCAACAATAGTTTCTTGGTATAGTAGGAATCATTGATCAATGACACTTATTTCAACAGAGGCGGAGTACATGGCAACAATTCAAGCTGCATGTCAGGTCATCTGGATGAGAAAGATCCCGATTGGTTTGTTTGGTTCTCGGATGGATCCGATAGTGATACATTGTGATAACCAGAGTTGCATTAAACTCTCATTTAATCACATGTTTCATGATAGGTCCAAGCACATAAACATCCAGTACCACCATCTCAGAGATTGTGTTCAGAGGCACATAATGTTACTTCAATACATTCCCACAAAAGATCAGGATGCATATATTATGACGAAGGCACTCACCAGGAGAAAATTTGAATACCATAGAGGCAGGATAGGGGTGGCAGATAATCCCTTTCTTGTTGAGAAGGAGCGTTGAATTCCAACAATAAATTGTAGCACCTACACTAGTGTGTGCTAAATTTGGTGCAATGTCTATTTTAATTTTCCCTTAATTAAAGTGGACAATAAAATGTAATATTATCTTATAATCACTTGTAATAGTTAACTGAGTGTGATAAAATAATTTAGCTCATGAATTTCGAGTTGAGGGTGGTTGGTGAGGCATGCAGAATAATTCTATTAGTTATAGAGTTCGAATTGGAGTTGGTGCATTAGTTTAATGCATGTGTAATCAGTTAAGTCAGTGACGTAAGTTAAACTTAGTTGAACTAGTTGTAACTATTTGTTGCACTAGTGAGAGATCAAGTGAATTAAATATCATTTAATTCAAAATCATTAATCTTCCATGCAACTGATGATTTACTATTAATATTTGCATGCATGTCAATTCCAGTGGAGGCCCAGTTGAGACAAAGGTGAAAGGGAGGTTAATTATCAGTTGTGTGATTAGTAGGTTTCTTGCATGCAACTAGAAATCCATTGGATTGCCCATGATCCTTGCATATTTTAGGAAGGCCAAAATTCATAAACAATAGGGATTAAATTCATCTGTAATTGCATGAGCAAGGAAGGTTGTTTAGAGGCTAAGAATTCGCTAAGTGTTGGTCAGTTTTGTCCAGGATAGTGTAAGATAGTTAGCAGAGTGCAGGAGACTCTTGTGAGAATAGTGCATTGTAATTAATTCATGTTTCCATGGTTAATATACAATAGAATATATATGGCTTTTGAGCAACAAGCCTTCCCCAAGAAATTATCTATGTTTAGGTTTGATTTGATTCTTTCTTTGCTTCATGTGATTAGCGATTGTGTTTAATTTCTGCAATTGATTTGTAGCGATTCTGTATATAGATTTAGTACATTGTTAGATCATATTGAATACATTGATATACATATGTTTGTATAATTTTAAAACCAGCAACCATATACAAACCAAGGAGAGGGACCTTAGTATTCCCACTCCCTAGCACAAATCCCACCGATGAAAAATAATGCATTAGTGAACTTTGTGTAACCTTCCCAAGCCCAACCGTGCCAGCCATATGGCCTGGAGAATCATAGTGATCCTCCTAATGTGGCAAGGAAAAAAAAAATAAAAAATAAAAGGGACATCCTGGACAGGGGGGAAATAACCACCAGCGCCCTCTGTGATCTCAGGTTGGGGGAAACCTCAACCGAAATCAAAACCAGGAGCCAAGAAACTCCCAAGGACTGAACACGAGGGCTAATCTTCAGACTAAACACTCTTGCGTAATTTGTGGTGAGTATGGTGATTACACTCATCACTGTCCCAAACTCCCCTCGATGAAGAAGCTTCAAGGTAACCGAGGACAAGGGGGACCTACACAGCAAAAAACTGTAATGCAGGAGCCATTCCCTCACCAAGGGGTGGTTAGTACCCAACATCAATAACCACCCCACGATGATTTTGGAAACAAAAAACATGAGATATATATGACTGATGAGGAAATGTTCTTTAAAACACGGAATCGAAGTTATGATACCTCGCCAGAAACCAGTACGTCAAGGGCTAGCACGATTTCGCCTAAAACACCATTGAGTATATCAAAAATTCCTATTGAACCTTTGCCAAAAATGGCTAAAGGTCCAACAAGGCAGGTGGGACACTACTCCAAGGTGGCCCATAATTATAGTATCGTGGATGACTTAGCACAGTCCCCCATTGCCATGCCAACTTTAGAAGTCCTGCAATATTTCCCAAAGAAAAGGAAAGCCTTAATTTCCACGTTAGGCACAATCGACCTTGCTGATTCATGCATTAGGGATTTTGACTTAAATAAATCTACCCCTTGGCTTCCTTCACTAGTCAGTGTCCAGATACCGGTGTCAATCCAAAACATCACTATCCACCAATGTATCATTAACGAGGGTGCATCTACATGCATCATGTCAAAAATTGTTTGGATCAAGTTGGGATCCCCCGAAATAAAGCCATAAGACATCACACTTAGAGCATACGATGGGTGCCCTTCGGCTCCTGTCGGTCTCTACCAAAATGTCCCAGTCTGCTTGGCCGACAAGACAGTTCCTATAGACATTGAGATCTTGGACGCTCAGATGGATTGAAACATACTCCTTGGACGAATTCATGTGTACACCATGTCTACCATATCATCCTTCATCTTCTA
Organism: Pinus albicaulis; assembly: GCA_034641835.2. Lineage (NCBI taxonomy): Eukaryota > Viridiplantae > Streptophyta > Pinopsida > Pinales > Pinaceae > Pinus > Pinus albicaulis. Next base: position 1,845,715,665 of record CM076578.1, on the reverse strand, counting down.
TATTATGATTTTCCCCCATGAGGATCGCATCATCACCCTCGTCCAGTTAACATACCATGACAAGAGACCCATGACAAACGTTGATGTTGTTCTACCCTATGTATACACATTTGTATAATTTCTCACACGGTACCAAGAATATGGCCCTAGCCAATTCAAACCGTCGTCTATCCTTGGATCATTCCTAGGAGATCTCCTTTTCATACCAGAATCATTCATTGATATCACAAGAACCCCGGTGTGCATGATGTCATAATCAAGCACCGAGAGCAGCCATGAGAAAGAGGCTAGTAGTAACGAAACTGAGGCCACTGGCACAACGACTTCTCTATCCTACACCATCTCCCAAACTCCTTTTCTATACCCTCCACCTAGTTTTATGTCGCAACAAGTTTTGGCGACAGTAGTGTTACCAAATAGATCTTTTGCAATACTAGTTTGGTACTTGGTCCCACCAACCACGACAGAAGGCTCGGGCATCACTGCTACAGGATTAAACCCTCTCACTCCTAAGGAGGCCCCACCTGTTAAGGAAACTGCCTTAGCCATACTAGCTATAGAGATCCCTGACGCAAATCCAGTTATATCGACCAAGAAATCCCATAAAAAATGGAAAAATATAGAAAACCCATCTTGCCAAGGGAATTACAACCTTGTGCAATGTGCGATATAGTAGGCCACCCTACCCATATCTGCCTGGAGCTGGAAGAATTGAAGCCACTCCTAAGCTCCAAAAGAAATACCGAGACCACAATTTCCCATAAAAGGTAACCAACCACCAAAAACCAAGGCAAAGCATTGCGTAGCAACCACACATGCACTATTCGTAAAAATTATGGGCATTACACTCATCATTGTCCGTAAATTTCGTGATATAGGGATGCCTTACATGCCCTAGAACAATAATATCAAGAGGATCCCCCCATACATACATATGGAGAAGAACCTCCGGTCATATTATACCTTCAGGAGGCATGAAAGTCACCAGAAAGGCTCTTGTTTGTCCCCCCCCCCCCCCCCTCCTATACAACGTTGTGCACTCTGCGATGAATGTGATCATTTCATTGCTGAATGTGCAGCCCTAGAGCTATTTCAATGATGGTATATGGTTAATGTAGTATACCAAGCCGAACTTCTAGCAATCCAAAATTCGTGTCAGATATGTGGTGGCGATCACCCATTACATCATTGTCATTACATCCCTCGATTTCGTTTAGTGCTAACCAGTCTACACAAAACCATACTTCGCCTCTCGCTAGAAGATGGCTTAGATATAGAATCCATGGATAGCTCAAAAAAATAGGAGGATGTGAAAAGTAGGTCCATTCTCTTCCTGCCAGTGAAAAAGCGGTTGGTCAAGGAACCCTTAGTAACCCCCACTCGCCCTCCATAGAGAATAAAAACCTATGTGTTGTGCAACACATGCAACCATTCGATTGCCAAATTCCCAAACCTAGAATCGCTAAGCAGATGGTTCCCAATCACTTTATCAACCGATCAGGAAGGGAATACCCAAGAAAGACATTCTTTTCTAGTTTTTCAAGGAAACCATCATGCTCGGTACTGTACTTACATCCCTTGAGTGCGACAAACCACCTGTTGCCCCATGCACCAAAGGTTCTAGAGCAGGCATCATTATTCCCTTAGCATGATATAGTCCCATATAAACTCTACATATCTTGACATCATTCCTCCACAAGAAATTAACCATAGGTTCCAAACACCCGACTAGGTTTTATCATCTCCCCACCTTGCACATGATAAACATCCTCGTTGGTCGGTAGAGCCTCCTCCTCCATGGCGTTCATCACTCAAAGTAGACCACGCATAAAAAAATATGACACCATGGCCATATCACTTCATTCTGGGAAGCACTTCATGATCATTCATCCACCATGCATCAAGTCAATTCTTACCATATCGAGATAAAACCCCTTTCCTAGACTACCATTTTCGAAAGCAGATCGAACACGCACCACCACGTCTCGTATTTGGCCTACCATCCCTCCATCAGCATAGCCCATCTCATCTACTTCATCACCCCTGGAAAGATACTAACCAATGGGGCCCCCTTTCTCAGCAAAAAAAACCTTCCTCACATCATCAGTGAGTGATTGCTTTCATATTTTTCGGGCCCCCGTATCCATGTTTGTACAAACCAAACCCATTTTATATTATTTTGGCAAGTGTACAAAGATTTATTTTTGGAGAAAATCCCCTACCCATCCACCCACTTGTTTCTCCCATGACAGCAGTCCCTAATCACCTTTGGTCAGAGCTTCAAACCTTTCACGCAAATCCACCATGACATTCATAACCAACATATACCCACCTTGGACGTCCTATCAACTCCAAGGCTTTCCTCATCAGAAATCATGATGAATATCGCCAAACTGATTTTTTAACACTCTGAACTTGGGCCAATGAACTCCCATCAATAGTGCTCAGTCGATTCTCACCATAATGCCTATGTTGACCTATCACATCAGAGACACTGGTTCCTTGAATCAGTATTTCCCTCAAATTCTTGAGGCTTCCTTCTCGTCGACTTCAACAGCCATTTTCCAGAAAGGAAGCAATACCCTGGATGGCTCCCCACCTCAATAAGGGAATCCTCGGATGGCACTGTGGGAATCATTGTGTCCCATATATGTCATCGATTCTCCTGACATTCTACTACAACACAACCTTTCATGTCAATATGGTATTGTACTCAATAGTCGTTGCACTTTGTCAAAATTTGTTGAAGACACGTGTCATTATAAGTGTCCCTTTCAACAATGCTTACATGAGAATTTCACAGTCATGCACCCTTGCATACAGTGAGCACTTATTCTAAAATATGCCATACCAATATTATGCATATCGGGACTACATTCAACTTATCGTCAAATAAAAAATGCCCTTGAGGGCATCAACAATCATCGTCATCAACCAGATCAGCAAATCACTACCATATAAGTGACACATACAGAACCTTTATCTGTTAGATAGGATTTTAACTAGACAAAGCATCACGAGCATGATACATGCCCTCCTCATAGAAATATTTTATTTATTGTATTATACTTTCTCTTGCAGGTTTCTGACAGAACATGGTCCCTCTCTTACTCACAGTAAGTGGTCTCCAACCTTAGGCTGCACGCAGGTCTCTCTCACTCTCTCAACATGGGTTATACAAAACATAAACTATAATGTATTTAGGCTATATAGTTCTTCCTAGACCTCACACATTAGGGGGAAACTGTTATCAGTGGAAAATTAGACAAGCAAAAGAAATCATGAAATGTCAAGCAGAAGGATTTACAGGGCTGAGAAACATTAGATAATCTGAAAAATTTAACTTTGTCTAAGATCAAGAGGTAAAATGTTTAAATTGTGCACATAAGACACATGCAAAGTGCGCTTTGTGCACATTTTCCTTCGATATTAGCACTGGTCTCTATGAATTTCCCTCAATAAGTCACGCGGTCCTAATTATGGTGGATGGTCACCATCCAAGACCACTTGGCACACTTCAAGAAAATATTCCCCACTTGAGGCTGCCCAAGGAAAATCGCCTAGAGCCACCTTGAGACCAAAAGTGAGCACACAATGGAATAAACCACCACTCTTGGGTCACTATCCACAATTGTACTAAGAAAGGGAAGAAGATTTGAAATTTTCCTATAAGAAGCCACAATGAGAAGAAAAATTCAGAACAAATTTTTATGTTGGCCAAATTTCCGATGAGAAAACCAAAAATGTGTTGTCCAAGTAGCAATAGAGTGAAGGGATTTAGTTGTTGGCCATCCAACATCTCAATCCCAAATGAGAAGTGCACCAAGTGTCCAATATCCGATCACTCATTTGAGGAGAAGAGAGAGACTTGTAGATAGCTTAAGGGGAGAGCCCTCCTTGCTTTGGGTATTAGAGCTTTATAGCTCTAAGGAATCACTGCGTGTGTAATTTTCTACCTCTTCTTTACCACCAACAACTAATAAGAGGATATTTGTTCTCTGTTAGGATTATTAGCTCGTTCACTCGATTGAGCTTTTGTTCATGTGTATTTTTTGTTTTGTTTCCTCTTATTGTTTATAGCATGCTATGTTCCAAAAACTAGTTTTTCTACATGTTATGATGTTCACTAACAATCTAAAAACTCATTTTTTCCCTATGACCATTGCTTGTAGGTTAACAATCACTCCTATCAAGCACTAGTTTTTTTCGTACACTTGTGTAATAGACACACCAACACAAGGGGTATACTAAAAATAACAATAAGGGGCTACACTAGTATTATAGGGACCTAACATGCACGTTTCCTTCAAAAAAGTGTTTTCATCAATGCTTTAATAGTTATGGATACTTATTTATAAATTCTCATCCTCCAATGTGGAATATTTAGTGGGTAATTTCTTCCATTTGATAAGATACTCTGAAATTGATTGATTTCGTAGTTTTTGGCTTCTTGTTTCCGTGACTGCTTCAGGTTCCAATATTATTTTTCCTTCCTCGTCAAGTTCTGGCAATATTTTTTGAACTGGGAGCTTGCCACGTATAACCTTCTTTAATCATGAAACATGGAAAAATCGATGGACTCGGGAATATATAAGAAGCTCCAATGTGTATGCCATTGTACCAATATTATGCAACACCTTGTAAGGACCATATTACTTTGGTGATAATTTATTATCTTTCTTAGCTTGCTTGGGGGGCATTTTTTTGTATGGTTGTATAAAAAAAATACCAAGTCTCCTACATCAAAAATTATTTTGCTGCGATGTTGATCTTCCTATTGTTTCATTTGATTCTGTGCCAAAGTGAGGTTATCTTTTAAGAGTTGGATAACTTGTCGTTGATTCTTAATGTGATATTCCATTTCTTGAATTGTTGGGTGCTAGAGTTGTACCTAAACAAACTCATTAAACACTTGATTTTCAATCCAGGGCTTCGTAAGCTTCGAGGTGTAGCACAAGAAATGCCAAGAATAATGGTGTAAACTTTCATTAACTATACTTCTATCCTTATAATTAAGTTTACAGATTCAAAATAATGGAAATAAAATTACACCAAAGGAATTATGGTAATAGAATCAATAAAAGGAAATACTTGCAAGAATCAAATGAAAGGAACTTGAATCAATAGAAAACAATCCTGGTAAATGAAAGACGAGACAAAAAATCAGTGTCACTAAGTATCAGTGCATTAAGAGACAAAGAAAATAATTAGAATGATAGTGATTCCTATCTTTGTTACAAGTCTTCCATTCCTCGAGTAAACCAACGTTCACAAGAACGTTCCGGTACTCGAACAAAATTCCTGCACTGGAATGATATTCCTGTACTAAATCGTTGTTCCTATACCAAGAATATATGTAGTTCTTGCACTGAATGTTTTCATTGTTCTTAATCACTTAGATAATACATAAAGAGTGCTAACTGTAAATTAATTGAAAGAAAATCATAGAAATGTAAAGAGTCATAAATGAACCATTCAAAATAGAAATAACTCTCACTATTCATTCACTCAAAAGTAAAGACGTTGTAGGAATCAAAAGAGAGTTTTACCATAACATATTTTCTTCATGTAAAAATTAATCATCTAATATAAGAGACAGATCATTCCCTCATTCTCAGGTTACTGTCACTGAACGAATAAGATATGTATCTTTTCGAAGTAGATGTTTCAATTTAAGAGTTTATGAAACACATCTCGACTTGTTCCCATAAGAGAGCTGGTGCAAGTACATATCCTGTTATGTGTGACTGAATTACATTGAAATCCAGGGGATATGAATAAACCAACGATCCAATCCCTAAATTAAATGTGTTTTCTAGAAGCATAAACTTGTTCTTGTAAATTAAACACACTTTTCACAAAGGAAGCAAAATAGACTTGTAGGAATAAGTTTTTCTTTATAATATAAATCACAATTGCAGAAGTAAAATGTATATGTGAAGATCAAATAGAAACACACATTTGTAGAAAGAGAAAGTGATGCACATCATGCATAAAAATAAAGTGTTGGGTATGTGTTATATTATTTCCACAATTAGACGCACGCACCCAGGGAAAAAAAATTTGGACCCTATTTTTTGGTGGGCAGACCCGCCCATGGTTTTGTGCATGGGTTTGCACATGGTTTTGGGGCATGATGGTTTTTAGCCCCTGGTATTTTGAAGATCTAGTCAAGGGAACTATGGTTATTTTCTAATCCAGGGTTAATGGACTGGGGTTTATGTATGCTTTGACATGTATATATATGTGTTGTAACACTAAAAGGAATATAATTAAAAATCAAGTTGGTAGCCCAGATTTGGGATCAAGGGGAAAATCTCTGTTTGTATTTGTTTTATGTTTTATGCTATCGCTATTGTTTATTTTTTGTCTTTAAGATTCATTTGCAGATAATTTATGTAAAGGGTTAAAACCTACAGTTGGTATCGGAGTTGTTTCGGCTTCAAGGGGGCGCCTTTGCTATTGAGGGGTTTTTCCTTGGGCCTGTGGTAGACCTTGTTCAGTGGGAGATCTGCAGGATCGATTCTTGTGGTGAAAGAAGATGGCGAGAAATGGAAATATTGAGATCGAGAAATTTAATGGTCATAGCTTTGAGTTGTGGAAGCTCAAGATGGAGTATTTGCTGGTGGATAAAGGTCAGGGGATTGCGATAGATTTGGGTACTAAAGCAACGACAATGTCAGATGAAGACTAGAAGAATTTGGATCAGAAGGCAAAGAGCACAATATGATTGTGTGTCTCAGATTCAATATTGTTGAATGTATCTGGGGAAGCTATGGCAAAGAATTTGTGGGACAAGCTAGGGACTTTGTACCAATCTAAGTCTCTGGTGAATAAAGCTATATAACCTAAGGATGAAGGATGGAGACTCAGTGACAGATCATTTGAACACCTTTAATACTGTGGTAAGTCAATTGTTATCTGTTGATATTAAAATCTCAGATGAAGATAAGTGCATCAGATTTTTGTGTTCTCTACCAGATTCGTGGGATAATCTGGTTATTGCAATAGGCAGCAATACAACTACCTTTAATTTCGATGACATGGTCTCAGCCTTTTTGTTGAAGGAAATGAGACAAAAAAATATGGAGGGCGAGAATGGAGATGCCTTATATGTATGAGGAAGGTCCCAGAATAGAAACAAGAATAATTTTTCGAGTGGGAGATCTAAATCTAGAGGGAGATCTAAATCTCTAGGAAAGTTTGTAAAGGTTTGATGGAAATGTGAAAAGGAAGGGCACTACAAAAAGAACTGTAGATCTAAAGCTCATGAGAAAGGAAAGGGATCTAATGATGCTCCTTCTCAAGAGGAAAAAACCACCTCAGATGAAGATGGGTATGTGTATTTGGCTTCTTCTTCAAATACACATGTAAATCATGAGTCATGGTTGATTGAATTGGGTGCATCCTTTCACTTCACTCCCCATAGGGAGTGGTTCTTCGAGTATGAGAAATATGATGGCAATGATATCTGCTTAGGGGATGATAGGAAGGCTATAATTGTCAGACGTGAAAAATTCAAGCTAAAGCTACAAGGTGGAAGGATTAGAACACTTCTTGGTGTTCTGCATATTCCTGCATTGGCCAGAAATCTAATTTCTGTAAGCAAGATGGATGATCTAGGTGTAAAAACAATGTTTGACAAAGATACCTGTAAGATGGTTAGGGGAGCACTGGTATTAATGCGGGGATTTTGGATTGGAACTCTGTACAAGCTTTAGGGAATCATTTTTATTGATGGGTTCAACAGTTCTGTGGTTCTTGAAAGTGGAGCGGAAAGCCTAGTGGTCTCTGGAGAAAATAACATGCTATGGCATCAAAGACTTGGAAATAATGGAGAGAAGGGCCTTCATATACTACATGGAAATGGTATGGTATAAGGTATGTCTAATTTCTCTTTGGATTTCGATTTCTGTGAACATTTTGTATATGGGAAGCAAAATCGGGTGAGTTTTCCTTCTGGTGCTAAGAGGGCGAACAAGCTATTATAGCTTGTGCACATTGATGTGTTTGGACCTGTTTTGGTTCCATCAATAGGTAAGTCTATGTACTATGTTTCATTCATATATGACTTCTCAAGGAGTACATGGATATATTTCTTGAGGAAGAAATCTGAAGTATTTGAAAATTTTTAATAATTTAAGGCTGTTGGCTCTAGGGGTCCTGACCTAGGTTCGAAGTGTAAGGTTTGCCAACAAACCCCTATACTACTGGCCCTTTTGGAAATGACCTACTTGCACAAGTCAAATTCTCACTCAAAGAAGTATGGGTGGGTGCTGGAACCAGGTTTCCACAGCCTGAGAAAGGATAGGTAAGGCAAGTGGAGCTGCGCTAGGCCCTGTGATACCAAGATTACCTCAATCTGCGCAGGGTCAATTAGGTCTCTATTCGCATCCACGTGTGCTAGATCTATAATTATATTCTTTTATGACATTAGCACAACATTGCATAAATAGAACAGAGCAGATCCAGAAACAAAAAACATTCTTACACAGATCTTCGCAGCTTAAATATAGAAAACACACAATGCAGTCATTACCAATGATTCACACAAAGAGTACTCACAGATTCAATTCTCTATCAACCTTTATTTTTCATCAATTCACCAATTCCTTCTTACAATTCCCTTCCCAGCCTGCGCACACAGCAGCAGGGTCCGTACATAGCTAGACTTGGATCTTCGCGCACACAGCCAGCAGGAGTCCTTTCCCCCAAAACCCAAACAGATAACTTAAACCACAATTCGCATCAATTTCTCTTCATTTCTCTACCTTACAATACAAAATATTCCTCTATTTATAATAATCTATCCTAGACTTTCCTATGGTTCGCAAACCATGGTTTTCGGACCCCTGGTTTACCCTTTTACCCATTACAATGCTTTCGAGGCTTTGACCCACCCTAAAACCCCTACACTAGACTAAATCTAATCAAAAGTATTCAAAATAGACCAATTTTGCAGCTTGTAGGAGACCCTATTCCAACAAAGGCTCTGGTGGAAAACCAGACAGAGAAGAAGATAAAGGTGCTGAGGACAAATAATGGTGGAGAGCTCTGCTAGAAGGAATTTGAAGAGTTATGTAAGAAGTTTGGTATAGCATGGAAAAAGAGTAATCCATACACAACTCAGCAAAATGAAATTGCGGAAAGAATGAAAAGAACGTTGATGGAAAAGGAAATAAGCATGCTCAGTGGTACCAGGTTAGGACAAGAATTATGGGCAGAAGCAGTGGATACTGCATGTTACTTGGTTAACTAATCACCTTCATCAGTGTTGGAGGATAAGACTCCACATGAGGTATGAACTGGTAAGAAACCCTCTCTTTCACATCTGAGGGTATTTGGATGTGATGCATATGTACATGTTCCAAAGGAGAAAAGGACCAAGTTTGATAATAAATCTGAAAGGTGCATCTTTATTAGGTATAAGGATGGTTTAAAAGGTTGCAAGCTTTGGAACCTAGAAACAAGGAAGGTTTTGTACAGCTGAGATGTGGTGTTTAGAGAGGTCAAAAATGTTGTTAAACATGAAGTCCTACCAAAGGAACTTGAGAAGATAGAGTTTGAGCTAAAGGAGTATGAATCTGTTTCTACAACAGAATAAGATTCATAAGAGGAAGAGCCACAAACTCCAACTGTGAGAATATCAGTTCGGGAAAGAAGACAACCATAAAGGTATAGTCCATCTGCTTTCTATTCAATTTTTTCTTTAACTATAAGTGATGATGATCACAAAACTGTGAGGGAGGCAGTAGATTCAGAGGATGGAAAACTATGGAAGGATGCCATGGTTGATGAAATGGCATCCTTGCATAAATATGAGGCATGGGATTTGGGGGAGTTGCCGGCTAGAAGGAATCCCATTAGGAGAAAATGGGTGTATAAAAATAATATGAATGTATAAGGAAAGGTGGAGAAATACAAAGCTCGATTGGTAGCAAAAGGTTATTCCTAGGTGTCGGAAATTGATTTTGGTGATATTTTTTCTCTTGTTGCCAAGGTTACTTCTATTAGATTACTTTTATCTGTTGTCATTGCCTTTTATTTTGAGGTAGAATAGATGGATGTGAAGACAACATTTCTTCACAGGGATCTAGAAGAGGAGATCTACCTGAAGCAAACTGAAGGCTTTATGGTGAAGGGTAATAAAGAAATAATATGAAGGTTAAAAAAGTTTCTGTATGGGTTAAAATAGTCACCAAGGATGTGGTATCATAAATCTGATATCTATATATGGGGACTTGTCTTCACCAGAAGCAAAGAGGATCACTTTGTATATTATAAATTAATTGGTGACCGTATTATTTGTTTGGTTTTGTATATGGGTGATATGTTTTTGATTGGAAATGACAAATAAATTATCCAAGATTTGAAGACCCAATTGTTCTCCAAATTCGACATGAAGGATGTTGGTGCTGCAAACTATATTTTGGGCATGGAAATTAAGAGAGATAAAGTAAAGAGGAAGCTTTGGTTAAACTAGAGGAAGTATGTCGAGACCATATTGTAGAGGTCCAATATGCAGATAGTAAACCAGTGAAGGTTCCTATTCCTATAGGTGTAAATATATCTGTTGAACGGTGTCCCAAGACACAAGAAGAAGAGGAGGATATGTCCTGTGTTCCATATGCAAGTGCAGTGGGCAGCCTAATGTATGCAATATTCTATACTAGACCAAACATTACACATGCAATGGGAGTATTGAGCAGGTTTATGTCAAAACTAGGGAAGGAGCATTGGACAACAGTGAAGTGGGTTTTCAGATATTTGCATGCCACTAGTGATTATGGCTTGTGCTACCAAGGAAGACCAGGATTGGACAGAGTTTTGGAAATATATGGTTTTTTTGAAGAAGACTGGGTTGGATATTTGGACCAAAGAAGATCTACAAGTGGGTATGTCTTTAGCCTATTTGGAGGTGCAGTTAGTTGGATGAGTAAAAGACAGTCTGTAGTGGCTCTTTCAACTACAAAGGCAGAATACATGGAAGCCACTAATGCAAGAAAGGAAGAAGTTTGGTTGCAGAGGTTGTGTTCAAGTATGGGGTTGGTGCAGTGGGCTATAAGGATAAACTGTGACAGCCAAAGTGTAATTTTATTGGCTAAGAACCATGCTTATCATTCAAAGACAAAGCACATTGATGTTCACTATCACTTTTTGAGAGATGTGGTTGAGGATAAAAGGGTGTTGTTGGTAAAGGTGGACACTTTGAAGAATGTTGTAGATGCATTGATGAAGTCTATGAGCACTCAAAAGTTCTCTTGATGTAGAGAAACAATGGGTGTTGCAAAGCTGGGATAATGAATAAGCTCTCTTGTCACTCCTTGCGGAAAGAAAACAAAAAGTGGGAGAATGTTGGGTATGTGTTATATTATTTCCACAATTAGTTGCACATGCCCAGGAAAAACATTTTGGACCCTATTTTTCGGTGGGTGGACCTGCCCATGGTTTTTTACATGTGTTTGCACATGGTTTTGGGGCATGATGGTTTTCGTCCCCCGATACTTTGTAGATACGGTCAAGGGAACTATGGTTATGTTCTAATCCAGGGTTAATGTATTGGGGTTTATGTATGCTTCGTCATGTATATATATGTGTTGTAACACTAAAAAGAATATAATGAAAATCAAGCTGGTAGTCCCAATTTGGGATCCAGGGGAAAATCTTTATGTATGTCTATTTCATGTTTTATGCTCTTACTATTGTTTATTTTCTGTCTTTAAGATTCGTTTGCAGATAATTTCTATACAAGGATAAAACCTACATAAAGGAATGAAATGCTACAACAACCTTGAATAGATGTAAGAAAAACCACACCAAACCTCAGATCCGAGAAACACATAGTTCATGAAGAAAATGTAAACTTGTGCTTTAGGTGCATAAAGGAAATAATATTCTGCTCTGAATATGCATATGGAATATTTAACACACTCTTATAAACAGAGAGAGAACAAATTGGGTTTCTTGGGCCCTAGCCAACTAGGTTGTTTCCCTTTATGAAAGCGAGGAAATCAATCGCACAACTAACTCATTCACATGAGATTAAACACCAGAGATTGATAAAATGGAATAGCTCCTTATATTAACTTGAATAGCTGCAAATATGCATCAATAGGGCCTAGATAGAGCCCAGAAATTAGGTGATACAAAATCATAGTGCAAAAATTCTCCAGAGTATCCTTAGAAACCGTCTTTAATATACAATACTTGGCTCTTCGTTGCAGCAGAAAGTAACCAAAATGTAATTTTAGGTTCTCAGCTATTAGCAGAGGTTGAATTGTGGGTGCTGGTCAAAACCCCAATCTATTTCTTCCCTCGTTCTTCTCAACATTCTGAGCCTAATCTGAGTGCAAAATTGGTTCTTTAGAAAGGACTGCACGCTGGCCAATGAGTTGTCATGGTGTTGATGGTAATGTTGTTGGTTGTCCCTTGAGTATAGGAATGGCAGATAGTACAAGAATGTTCCTCCACCAACAATCCTTTATAATAATTAATACTTTTATTTTATCATGCTCTTCAGGAAAGAAAATACATTAGGTACAAAGACAAATAAACTAATTTAACCTTTTTAATTAATGATTAAGCTCATATAACCCATAGTATAAAAGTCATGGAGTACAAGAATGGGTGTAAGATTTAGGTTACATTTGTGAAATAGAGGGCTTAGGAAGTGTAATTAGGATGAAATCAGGATTAGAAGTAAGACAATTCCGATGACCAACATCTCCCCAACCTCAACATCTTGTGTGTTCTCACACAACTTTACTAACCTAATGTGAAAAAACAACATCGAAGACTCCCCTTAATCTTGAATTTGAATGCTAATTCCTGTCCTTATTGTTCCTCATTTCCCACTGCGAGATTTCTTGAGACGTTTCAACACTTTCATGAGGTGAATGCTACATTTGGATGCATGGAAATTCCATATTTTCTCCTGTCGTGTCCTTTTCTGCACTTCTTTCATCAACTCTGCATTCTTTCTCTTCTCAATCTGATTTAACACTTCAAGCCTAAATTTTTTTTGTTTTAGTTCCTCAATTTGAATGCGCATATAAAAAGAAGGGTATTACTCCTTGGTTTCCTCTTGTGTTGGGATTCCTTCAACAAATTATTCAAGACAAGTACCAACATCATCTATGGCTTCGTTAAATTGTGTTTCAATACACTGAGGAGTAGTATCCTTAATATTTCCTACTATCAGATATTTTACTGGGCTTGCATCCTGTATATCAACTATCTTCCTTTATTGGCTATTTTAATCAAATTTTCTAGAGGAATATCATCTTCTTCTTCCACATATCCTGTACTAAACACGAACAAGTTGTAGTATCTGCTAAGAAATAAATGCTATCTCTTACTAGTGAGTTATAAAGGGTGCACATTCCTTGGAATCATCAATGTCTATTGAGGTGGTTGATTTAGTAGAGTCTACCTTTGAAGAGGCATATTGTTTTTTTAGAGAAATCCTGGTCAATATATTTGAGGGAACATGAGTGTCATTCATAGGATTATGCTCTTTCTCAGGTGTCATCTTCTTGGACTAAGGTTTATTTATTATGGTCTTTACTATTTTACCAGCCTTCAGGGTTGATGAATTCCTATTTTGGTCGGACTCCACCTTAGCAACCTTGTTTCTTTTCTTCGATTTATTCATAGTGGCTTCCTTTTGAAATGATTTCATAATTTCCTCCCATGTCATTCCCTTTTCTTCTAATTCTTTATTAGTTAACATTGTAATTAGACCATGGTGACATAACTTATACCATATTTTATTTTCATGAATCTTTTGTACAACTTTATACATTTTCTCCAGGCTCTTTAATGAGAAATGAGGAAATTTAATTAACTTACCCGAATCAAAATGAAGCAGAAGGAGAATATGGTACAATTAAGTCATCGAATACCTCCCTTCATAGGTGAGGAATTTATGCATAATGTATAGCAAGTGCTTCCATTTTTCCACCATGGCATTCCTTTGAAGCCCAATTTTCCAGTCTATCTTTTGACCTTGTTCCAACAGAAACTTGCGCCAGGATCTTTTCTCAATTTCCCCCTTCTTGAACCACTTTTCTCCTATGAATTATAATTTTGTGGCTTGGGAGATAGATTATTTTGTCAATTGAAATTCCAAGAACCTGACTGATTTTTATCCCTATCAAATGTGCGAGAAAACTCAAGTGTGACAGAAGAGTCATACCCGCCCAATCTGAGTAGGAAAGGAAGGAATCCTGACTCCTGTAACAGGGTCAGACTGTCCTTGTACTCAACTGTTCTTTCCAGATATTTTACAGACTAGGGTTCAATATGAACAGGTGCCATAATTATTCAGAAATATATTGGTTTCTTCCAATTCTCAAGAGTGATAGATAAAAAAAAATTCAGAGATATGCCTTACAAGGTTTATTAATTTCCAAATTTAGCTACATATACAAAGTCCTTCCATACATATCGACAATATAAATGGTAATATTTGGTCTTGAAAAGGCTGCATATTTTGGAATGTTCCCAATATGACTGGAGTACTAATGATAGGTGCGGGTGACGGTTATAAGAATTTTTTTTTTCAAAAAAACGCAAGGTATAATATGCTATCGGTGCGATCATTAATGATTGATCATGGGTTAGGAAGATAGTACTTGATGTGAAAATATTTCACACATATCCCAATCACATAATGACTTCGAATAGGGTGTACATAAAACTTAATTTAAGATAAGGTTTAAGTCTATCATGTCTCTGTTGTAATATTCACAAATGGGGAAAGCAATAATATATAACATAAACATGGAAAGTAGCATTGAATACATAAACACACCAATATGTGAGACAAATGTAAAACCATATTATTAAACATATCAACAATTAATAGGCACAATATCTTGAGGATCTAGTCACTCAAGCAATACAAAACCAGCCTCCTCTAAGAAAATATGTCAATACATGTAAAAATACTGCCATACAAGTGCCATGAGCCATGATAGCGCAATTTTAGGTCATAAATGCTACATAAATGATATATCAATATGGATTTGTTTTTATATAGCTCAAAAAATGCCGGGAATAGAGATCTAAGCTCCCAAGCACATTTCCAAGATAACTCGGAAGGGGTTTCCTAAAATACACAAAATTGCAGAAATAAAAATATGGTCCTATGGCTAAATAATATCTGAAATTGGATAGATGATAGGAGGTTTCTGATATGATCTGGAAATGTATGGAAACTCCTCCTATTTATTCTCCAAATGAGAGGCTGATCCCCTCACTGAAAATATATGTCCCCCAACTAGGGCTCCCAACCCTTCACTGTAGCTGCACACTGAAATAACGCAGTTTCTTCAGAAAAGTGGACTATAACTGATAGAATTACCTTATCCTAATGCTAGATCATGAAATAAGGCTCAGGGGTTCTCCGTTTTGGTCTCCCAATGTGAGGAAACTTTCCTCCAACTGAAATCAAGCAAGGAAATGACCCAAATCAACTCTCCACTGCTGCACCCTGCAACACAACAAAATACTCTAGAGAAACTATGTTGTACAATAAATATGTAACTTGGCCTAATGCCAGATAGTGGATAAGGTATTCAATACTCTCCTAAGAGTCCTCTCAAGGAAAGAGGTGGGATTCCCAACTGGGAACACCCTGTGCTAAACAACATTGCAATATTAGCTAAACAGTTGAAGAGAGAAACAAGTCTAAACATACCATATAAAAAATAATATTCCAAAACATAATCCCATATGGCTACCATCCTCTTCCTTATATAATTTATGAGCTTCCTCACCCTTGGTCCCACTCAATTAGGTCACTACCTAAATGCAATAAATCTCCCTCCAAAACTGCATTGTCCCACCGTGAATGTCACTCCTCCATAACAATGCTATTTGATTTGGTCAAAGTTCACCTAGTCTTCATGCTGCAACCCCTTTTCATAACTAAGGGTCTTCAATATATCTTTTAGATGACCTCCATTTGCACTAGGAATGCCTTTTATTCGTACTAAGGAGATTTATGGGTCCCTATACCCTCTTATTCCTCTGTCTAGGAGAAAAATCAAAACTTTAATATTCCAATTAGATATGTGCTAATTTAGGAATATTACAGTCTAGGTTTTAACCCTGTACAGAAATTAACTGCAAATGAATCTTAAAAACAGAAAATAAACATAGCGAGAGCATAAAACATATAACACATAAACACAGAGATTTTCCCCTGGATCCTAAATCGGGACGACCGGCTTGATTTTTCATTATGTTCCTTTTATTGTTACCACACATATATACACATGCCGAAGCATACATAAACCCCAATCCATTAACCCTAGATTAGAACATAACCGTAGTTCCCTTGACTAGATCTACAAAATACGAGGGGCCGAAAACTATCATGCCCCAAAACCATGTGCAAACCCATGCACAAAACCATGGGCGCGTCTGCCCACCGGAAAATAATGACCAAATTTTTTTCTAGGGTGCTGCTCTAGACCCCGACAGGGGGGGCTATTGCCCCCCCTATTACCCCCCCACACATGATTAGTCGTGGAAAGAATATAACATAAACACAAGATTCTCCCACTTATTGTTTTCTTTCCATAAGGGGCCATAGGAGATCTGAGTCATTAGCCCAGCTTTGCAACACCCATTCTTTCTCTACACCAAGAGAACTTCTGAGTGCTCACAGAATTTGTCAATGCATCTGCAACATTTTTCAAAGTGTCCACCTTTACCAGCAACACCCTTTTAGCTTCAACCATATATCTCACAAAGTGATATTGAACATCAATTTTCTTTGTATTTGAATGATAAGCAGGGTTCTTAGCCAAGAAAATTGCACTTTGGCTATCACATTCTATCCTTATATCTTGCTGCACCAACCCCATACTTGAACACAATCTCTACAACCAAAATACTTCCTTGCTTGCATGAGTGGTTGCCATGTATTCTGCCTTTGTAGTTGAAAGAGCCACTACAAACTATCTTTTAATCATCCAACTGACTGCACCTCCAAATAGGCTAAACACATACCCACTTGTAGATATTATTTGGTCCAGATCTCCAGCCTAGTCATAATCAACAAAACCATGAATGTCCAACACTCTTTCCAATCCTAGTCTTCCCTGGTAGCACAAGCCATAATCACTAGTTCCACGCAAATATCTGAAAACCCGCTTCATTTTTGTCCAATGCTCCTTCCCTAGGTTTGACATAAACCTGCTCAATACTCCCATTGCATGTGCAATGTCTGGTCTAGTACAGACCATTTCTTACATCAGGCTACCCATTTCACTTTCATATGGAACATGGGACATATCCTCCTCTTCTTCTTGTGTCTTGGGACATTGTTCAACATACATCTTTGTACCTACCAGAATCAGAACATTCACTGGTTTACTATCCTGCATATTGAACCTCTGCAATATAGTCTCGACATACTTCCTTTGGTTTAACCAGAGCTTCCTATTTGCTCGATCTCTCTTAATTTCCATGCCCAAAATATAGTTTGCAGCACCAAGATCCTTCATGTCGAATTTGGAGAATTGTTGGGTCTTCAAATATTGGATAATTTCTTTTTCATTTCCAATCAACAACATATCATCCACATACAAGAAAAAATAAATATCATGGTCACCAATTAATTTAAAATAAACACAGTGATCCTCCTTGCTTCTGGTGAAGCCAAGTCCCCATATATAGGTATCAAATTTTTGATACCACATCCTTGGTGACTGGTGTAACCCATACAGAGACTTCTTTAACTTGCATACCAACTCTTTCTTCCCCTTCACCATAAAGCCGTTAGGCTGTTTCATGTACATCTCTTCTTCCAAATCCCCATGAAGAAATTTTGTCTTCACATCCATCTGTTCTACCTCAAAATCAAATGCGGCAGCAACAGATGAAAGTAATCTAATAGAAGTAACTTTGGCAACAGGAGAAAACATATCACCAAAATCAATTCCCAGCACCTGGGAATAACCTTTTGCTACCAACCGAGCTTTGTATTTCTCCACCTTACCTTCTACATTCATCTTCTTCTTAAACACCCATTTTCTCCTGATGGGTTTTCTTCCAGCTGGAAAATCCACCAGATCCCATGCCTCATTTTTATTTAAGGATGCCATTTCATCAACCATGGACTCCTTCCAGAGTTTTCCATCCTCTAAATCTACTGACTCCCTGATGGTTCTTGGATCATCATCAGTTATATTTAAAGCAAAATTTGAACAGAAAGCAGATGGACTATACCTTTTCGGTTGTCTTCTTTCTCGAACTAATCTTCTCACAGCTGGAGTTTATGGCTCTTCCTCTTCTGAGTATTCTTTTGTTGTAGAGTCTGATTCATCCTCCTTTAGCTCAAACTATATCTTCTCAGGTTCCTTTGGTAGGACTTCATGTTTAACAATACCTTTCACATCTCTAAACACCACATCTCGGTTGTACACAACCTTCCTTGTTTTCGGGTTCCAAAGCTTGTAACCCTTTAAACCATCTTTATACCCAATAAAGATGCACCTTTCAGATTTATTATCCAACTTGCTCCTTTTCTCCTTTGGAACATGTACATATGAATCACATCCAAATACCCTCAGATGTGAAAGATAGGGTTTCTTACCAGTCCATACCTCATGTGGAGTCTTATCCTCCAATGCTGATGAGGGTGATATGTTAACCAAGTAACATGCAGTCTCCACTGCCTCTGCCCATAATTCTTGTCCTAACCTGGTACCACTGAGCATGATTCTTGCCTTTTCCATCATCATTCTGTTCATTCTTTCTACAACTCCATTTTGCTGAGGGGTATATGGAGTAGTCTTCTGCTGTGCTATACCACACTTCTTACAAAACTCTTAAAAATCCTTCTTCCAGAATTCCCCACCATTATCTGTCCTCAACACCTTTATCTTCTTCTCTGTCTGGTTTTCTACCATGGCCTTAAATTCTTTAAATCTGTCAAAGACTTCAAATTTCTTCCTCAAGAAATATATTAATGTATTCCTTGAGAATTCATATATGAATGAAACATAGTATACAGACTTACCCAGTGATGGAACTGACACAGGTCCAAACACATCACTGTGCACAAGCTCTAATATCTTGTTCGCCCTCTTAGCACCAGAAGGAAAACTCACCCAATTCTGCTTCCCATATACACAATGTTCACAGAAATCGAAATCCAGAGAGCTATTAGACATACCTTCTACCATACCATTTCCATGTAGTATCTGAAGTCCCATCTCTCCAATATGTCCAAGCCTTTGATACCATAACATGGTCTTTTCTCCAGAGACCGCTAGGCTTTCCGCTCCACTTTCAGGAACCACAGAACTGTTACACCCATCAATAACAGTGCTACCTTGTAGCTTGTACAGAGTTCCAATCCTAACTCCCCACATTAATACCAGTGCTCCCCGAACCATCTTACAGGTATCTTTCTCGAACACTGTTTTTACACCTACATCATCCATCTTGCTTACATAAATCATATTTCTGGCTAATACAGGAATGTGTAGAACACTAGGAAGTGTTCTAATCCTTCCACCTTGCAGCTTCAGCTTTACTTTTCCACGTCCGACGATTCTGGCCTTCCTATCATCCCCTAAGAGGACATCACCACCATCATACTTCTCATACTCGCAAAACCACACCCTATGGGGAGTGAAGTGAAAGGATGCACCCGAGTCAATCAACCATGATTCATCATCTATATGTCTATTTGAAGAAGAAGCCAAAGACACATCCCCACCTTCATCCGAGGTGGTTTTTGCCTCTGCAGAAGGAGCTTCATCATATCCATTTCCTTTCTCAGGAGCTTTAGATCTGCATTCCTTTTTGTAATGCCCTTCCTTTCCGCATTTCCAGCACACCTTTACAAACTTTCTAGGAGATTTAGATCTCCCTCTAGATTTAGATCTCCCACTTGAAACCTTATTCTTGTTTCTATTTTGGGACCTTCCTCATACAGATAAGGAATCTCCATTCTGACCCTCCATATATCTCCGTCTCATTTCCACCGACAGCAAGGCTGAGACAATATCATCAAAATTCAAGGTAGTTGTCTTGCTACCTATTGCAATAACAAGAATGTCCCACGAGTTTGGTAGAGAACACAACAAACTTATGCACTTATCTTCATCTAAGATTTTAATATCAACAGATGATAGCTGACTTACCATAGTATTGAAGGCGTTCATATGCTCTATCACCGAGTCTCCATCCTTCATCCTCATGTTATACAATTTTTTCCGCAGGAACAATTTATTCACCAGATTTTTAGATTGGTACAAAGTCCCTAGCTTTTCCCACAAGGTCTTCACCGTAGCTTCTCCAAATACATTCAACAATACTGAATCTAAGACACACAACCATATTGTGCTCTTTTCCTTCTGATCCAGTTTCTTCCAGTCTTTATTTGACATCGCCATTGGTTTAGTACCCAGATCTATCGTGATCCACTAATCTTTATCGACCAATAGATCCTCCATCTTGAGCTTCCACAACTCAAAAATTTGACCATTAAATTTCTCGATCTCTATCTTCCCGTCGCTCGCCATCTTCTTTCACTGCAAGAATAGATCTTGTAGATCTCCCACTGAACAGGGTCTACCTCAGGCCCGAGCAAAAAACCCCTCTGATACCAAATGTAGGTTTTAACCCTGTACAGAAATTAACTGCAAACGAATCTTAAGAATTTAAAATAAATGATAGCAAGAGAATAAAACATAAAACACATAAACACAGAGATTTTCCCTCGGATCCCAAATTGGGACGACCAGCTTGATTTTTCATTATGTTTTTTTAGTGTTACAACACATATATATACATGTCGAAGCATACATAAACCCCAATCCATTAACCCTGGATTAGAACATAATTGTAGTTCCCTTGATCAGATCTACAAAATACCACCGGCCAAAAACCATCATGCCCCAAAACCATGTGCAAACCCACGCACAAAACCATGGGTGGGTCCGCCGATCGGAAAATAGGGACCAAATTTTTTTTCTGGGGTGCTGCCCTAGACCCCGACAGGGGGGGCTATCACCCTCCCCGTTACCCCCCCTGCTACCCCCCCACACGTGATTATTCATGGAAAGAATATAACATAAACCCAACACTCCCCTCCAAAATGTTGCTTGTCCTCAAGTAACTTCAAGGATAGAACTGAAGAGCCTCTCCTCTTCCTCCTGTAGCATCATCATATGATAAGTTTCACCAATAAAAAAGGTGTTGTCTCATAAATAAGTCTCCCAGTTGCTCCTCCCAAGTGTATAAGTATGCCTTGGTAAAAAATCCAAATGGCTCTCATCATGAACAAGTGGAATATCCATGGAAGCAACTATATGTGGTCTAGAGGCCTTCTTGAGGCATGGAATCTGAAATATATCAGGAAATATCATTCCCATGTGAAGCCTCCATCCCCAAGCTATCTTACACAAAAGGTGAGTCACCCTCCAACATGGAAACTCATGAAAGATCTCCTCCACCTTAGGCTTCTACAAAGAAGGTGGGCTAAGTTGCTGAACATGGTAGACCAAATGGCCTACCCCACACTGTCTCTCTCTCCACTTATGGAAAGTGTAGAGCTACTACTGATATTGGGCTGCAACAATGTTGCCCTCAAGATACAAAAGGAAAACTAGATCTCCAAATACCCCTCCTCTAGTGTCATGAGCCCAAGCCATTCCATACAATGTGAATGGCACATCATCACCATGTGGTATCCAAATTAGAAAAAAGTTTAAGGTTATGTGAAAGTTTGGATGGTACCAATGGCTTTTCTAGTGGATACAACAAAGTTTTACCAACTGTTGTTGTAGAACATCATGTGGCAAGTTGTCTCCCAACAAGTTGCTAGCTGAGCATGTTTACTCATCTACTATAAGGTAGTAAATGGCATTATAAATCAGTTGAGCATAACAAGAATAATACCACATTTTCCCAAATTCATGCAAAGAAGGGCTATTTCCATCACAAATGTTGGCCCTAGAATGACCATGTAACCCAAAGATAATCTTACCCTCTTGTGGAGCAATGCACTATACATAAATGGTGAGAATATGCAAATACTTTATGAAATGATCAATAAGTACATAGATACATTTATTACCATGCATTGTGAGTAGGATGAAAGTGAGGTCCATAGATGAGCCCTCCTGAGAATCTCCTGATAAATTTATGCAAAATGAAGGGATGCATACTCCCCTTGTAACACTCCATCACTAGAAACATACTCCTAAGTGACAGTGTTGCTGGCCTTAGTGATAATGCTCTTGCCACTTCATGACTCCATTATTTTACATGCCATATGCCAAAGTCATTCACCCTCATGATACTATGTGTGGGAGTCTCCTTCCCATGTGGAAGTACATCCTAATCCTTCAATGCTGAAGGGTAGCCTCCTTGCACTTGGATTGTGCCATTCCTTCCTCCTAAAATATCCTGCAAAGTATGGGAGAAATTCAGCCCATACTCTCCCAAGAGTAGCCAAAGAAACAAGAGCTCTTGCTACCTCCTCACACCTCCATCATACAAATCATGAGGTGAAAACATGATCATTGACATGAAGAATGTCATATCAACACAATGCACCCAAACTCCTTGCTGCTATATGATGCAAGTGCCATGCCAAGTCCCTTCCACCAACATAATCTTTGAAATATAATGTTTCATATCATGGCCAAACTCTTTCAAGAGTGGCCAACGCAGCCTTTCCTCCTGTTGTCCTGTGTCATAGATCTGCAAGTGGCTTTCTGGCCTCTTGCTCATAAGCATCACCCATCCAACCAATGGTGATTGTCTATCATAATGCCCAAAATTGGTATTCCTCCAATGGAGAATACCATCCTCCCAAATCAGATTTCTATCTTTTCATTTCATGGGATGTTGAAATGCAATCTCCTCGAGATCTCCAAATGATGACAACTCATCAATGGCCATGTAGACCCCATAAGGATTCGAATAAATGGTAGGCAAAAAATTCTCATCAAAATGTGAAGTGCTCATCAAGATGTGTCTATCACAATAATGGGATATATCATCCATCATAAGATGTCCTCCATCAACCATCTGCCTATCCTCTTCTATACATGTAGAAAGGTCATTGGAATGCTCCAATAATGGTTGGCCCCCCAACTCAGCACTGCTTCTCAATGACAGTGCTGCTAATCTCCATGATGGTGTATATGTTGTCTCAAGATTATTATTAATACTGAACACATAATTATGCATTGATTTTCTCATGACAATGTTCATCCCATCCTCCAAAATTCTACAGTCCAAACCGAAGAGCTCCGTGCAGCTCAAAAATGATACACTAGGATGACTGTATATCTCCTCCTTGAACAAATCAAGAGTCCTCAGCATAGTGATAGTCTGCTACTCCAAATCAGAAATGGACTTTGACCCTAGGTCATGCAAAGGTATATTCCCACAATCCTCCATATGATTTGTTGAAGTAACAGAAAGTGGAAACATGTGCATACCTCGGTAAAGCTTGGGAACATCTTGTACTACTACAAGGGTTCCTTCTTTCAGTGTGATGGCTTCCCCAAATACTGATGATGATGGCTACTCTTCTAGGGTTGCATCAATGCTGGTACAAGTCTCCTCATCCTCATGCATATCTAGAATATTGCATGGGACTCTGAATGTCAAGAGATCAAGACCACTTTGCAAAGGTGCAAGTGTTCTTTCTCCTGATGCAAGTGCTCCTGTAGCAAGGGGTGGTGGAAGTTCCTTCTCCTTTGATTTCTTCTTGTCAAACTTCTTGATCAACCTTTGAGTAAAATCTGCATATGATGTCACTCTTGCATTACTCAAATGGCTGAACCACCAAATGTTTCCTTCACCCTCAAGGTGTAGCACTGCAATCTCAACAGCTTCTCTCTCTACTACTAGATGTAGCAGAAAAAATGCATCCAACTTCATTCCCCAAGCTCTTGTTGTGTAGATGACCCATCAAATGTAGGCAATAGAAATCTATTGTTGCAAGGTCTTCTTTATTCTTTTAGCTGAATGAACTATGGGAGAGTTAGATTCTCCTTGAAAGCTCTAGGTTGAGACTTATATTTTGAAATATACTCACTTAAAATCTCATGATCTAAGTGTCCTCCATCTCCATGCCTCTTGTCTTCTTATTCATAAGGAAAGGGCGTAGTATGTTTCTTTGGAGCTCTATGCAATGTCGGATCTACTTTTTGCTGATAGGAAGTACATGGACCTTCCTCATCTTGAAACCCTAGTGTGGTTTCATTTATTTTCTCCATATTTATTTTCTTGACCTCCTTGGTGAGGTCCCTCTTAGATCTTAAAAGAGATGAGATAAAACCCATTCTTTCCATCATTCTGATCTCTTTCTCCTTCTTCGTATACTCCTAATAGAATAATGGCTTAGATCCACAGGCTGAGCCAAGATTTTTCTCTGATACCACTGTAATATTCCCAAATGGGGAAAGCAAAAATATATCACATAAAAATACAAAGTAGTAGTGAATACATCAATACACCAATATGTGAGACAAATTTACAACCATCTTATTAAACATATCGGCAATTAATAGGCACAATATCTTGAGGATCTAGTCACTCAAGCAATACAAAACAAGCCTCCTCTAAGAAAATATGTCAATACATTGAAAAATATTGCCATACAAGTGCCATGAGCCATGACAACACATTTTCAGGGCATAATTGTTACAGAAATGTTATATCAATATTGATCTTCTGTTATATAGTTCAAACAATGCCGGGAACATAGATCTAAGATCGCAAGCACATTTCCAAGATAACCCGGAAGCGATTTCCTGAAATACACAAAAATGCAGAAATACAAATATGGACATAGGGATGAATAATATCTACAACTAGATAGATGATATTAGGTTTCTGATCTGATTTGAAAATGTGTGGAAACTCCTCCTATTGATTCTCCAAATGAGAGGCTGATCCCCTCACTGAAAATCTATCTCCCCCAACTAGTGCTCCCAACCCTTCCCTGCAGCTGCACACTAAAATAACGTAGTTTCTTCAGAAAACTATGTTGTAACTGATAGAAGTACCTTAGCCTGATGCTGGATGATGAAATAAGGCTCAAGGGTTCTCTTCACTGGTCTCTCAATGGTAGGAAACTTTCCTCTAATTGAAATCAAGCAAGGAAATGACCCAAATCAACTCTCCACTGTTGCACCCTACAACACAACACCATACTCTGTAGAAACTGCATTTTACAACAAATATGTAACTTGGCCTCATCCTAGATAGTGGAAAAGGTAGTGCAATACTCTCCCAAGAGGCCTCTCAAGGAAAGAGGTGGGATTCCCGACTGGGAACACCCTATGCTAAACAACACTGCAATCTTAGCTAAACATCTGAAGAGAGAAACAAGTCTAAATAGACCATATACAAAATAATAATCCAAAACATAATCCCATATGGCTTCCATCATATTCCTTATATAAGTTATGGGCTTCCTCACCCTTGGCCCCACTCAATTAGGTCATTACCTCCATGCAATCAATCTCCCTCCAAAATTGCGTTGTCCCACCATGAATGTCACTCCTCCATAACATTGTTGTTTGATTTGGTCAAGGTTGACTTAGTCTTCATGCTCCAGCCCCTTTTCGCACCTAAGGGTCTTCAATCCATCTTTTATATCACCTCCATTCAAACTAGGAGTTTCTTTTATTCCTACTAAGGAGATTTATGGGTCCCCATACCCTCTTATTCCTCTATCTAAGAGAAAAATAAAAACTTTAATATTCCAATTAGCTGTGTGCTAATTTAGGAATATTACATATGCACTTTAAAAAAATATCATTCATGTTAAGCAAAGATAAAAATAAAATTCTAATCGAATATATATTTTCAAAAAATTATTGCATTCCTTCATTCAAAGTGGTGCATCCATTCATGCTCATGATAGGGTTCTTGTACCAAACAAAGTTCCTGTCCTTGGACTGTCCTTTCTACGTTAAGCACATATTCATGTACAAAGGAATTCTAATTCCTGCACTGAAATAAAAATTCCTTCACTAAGGAGAATTGTGATTCTTGTACTAAAATACATGTTCATACACTCGAGAGTGTTGTGTTTTCTTGTAAAAGGGTTTATCACAGAATTTATTAGATAATATACACGCTAGATCTAAAATATTTGCAGAGTTTCATAGGAGTTTTCATTAGGGGAAATTTTGAGCTCTAAAATGGGCCTCCTAAGAAAAATTTACAACAAAAATAAACTTTATAAGAACAAATAGGACTCAAGATGATGATGTCAACCATAGGGGATGATTCACCATTTTTTAAGTTAAAGGGTAAGAAGATTAAAAAATAATAAAATAAAAAACTATTTTTTTAACTCGTATTTTTAACTTATCTCCCAAAGTTTTTACTCATATTTTGAGTAGGAGTACTTGTTGGATGAAAAATTTAATTCCTCATCCAAGGAGTATCCATGTTGCATATTTTCGATGGACCTTGCTACACAAAAAAATGAGAAATACATAAAAAAACATGATTGCAATCACATTTTTCATATATTTCTCATTTTTCGTGTAGCAGGACCCATCAAAAGTATGCAACATGGGCACTCCTTGGATGAGGAGTTAAATTTCTCATCCAAGGAGTACTGCCGCTCAAATTTGAGTAAAAACTTTGGGATATAAGTGGAAAATGTAGTTTTTTTCTTTTTTCCCTCTAAAATTTGATGATCTAATCAAAACTTATTTTATTATTTACACTATTATTTTATACTTTCCTTAGGAGGCCCATTTTAGACCTCGAATTTCCCCTAACGATTTTCCAGTTCCTCTTGTCATTATGCACATCATATTCTGCAATCAATTTTGTAATATTCCCAATTAGGCATGAGCTAGTTGGAATATTAAATTTTGTTTTGTTGATTTGTTTTATTAATAAGAGGACAATGGAGGTCCATAATTCTCCTTAATAATGAATAAATCAATGCCAATGTGAAAGAGATAGATCTTGGCAGCTTAATTAAGCACCCTTTGGTGTGAAAAGGGGCTGGAACTCCTTGACTGGGTCAACGTTGTCGTGGAGGAGTGGTCATCAATGAAAGACAACGAAGTTTTATATGGAGATGCTTTGCATGGAAGTAGTTCTATTATTGGATGGGGCTTAGGGTTTGCAAGCTCATATATTATTTAAATATGAGGATGGAAGCCATATTCATTATGTATGTTTAGGTATTTGATATTTTTGAATATATGGTCTTTTTAGACATATATCTTTCTCTTGTTGTTTAGCTAAGATTGAGTGTTGTTTAGCACTGGGTGTTCCTGATCGGGAATACCACCTCTTCCATTGAGAAGATCTTGGAGGAGTCTTGCACTACATTTTCCACTATCAGGCTTAAGGCCAAGCTTCATCATTCATCTACAACGCAGATCCTATTGAGGGTTGAGTTGTTTTTGTAGGTTGCAACAGTGGAGACTATATTTGGGTCATTTCATTGCTAATTTTCAGTGGAGAAGGCTTCCTTTCCATTGGAAGGATAGTAAGGAAGGCCCTTGTGCATATTTTCAGATCTTGGCATCAGGCCAACTGTTTATTTATCCCTACAATGCAGTCTACTTCCAGATCTGTGTTATTTCTGTAGGAGGAGTTGCAGGGTGGATTGTCACACCATTTGGAGAGTTAGTTTTCTAGTGAAGGGATCTACCTTTCATTTAGAGGATTTATTGGAGGAGGCTATTATATTGATCATATCAGATCAGCCACACTTTCTAGATCTGTATTTTTGTAGTGGATCTTCAGTGCTAGGGCCTAGATCCCCATCTTGTACATGGTGTTTTGCTGAAAACCCTTAAGGGGTTCTTCAAAGGAGGTTGTATAGTGCTCAGATCTATGGTAGATCTCTATTTTTAGGCACATATCAGCCCTAGATCTGATGTATATTCATTTTCTGTAGTAGTGGCTTAAAAACAACAATGTAATAGTCTTCCAGTCTTTATATATAGTAGCAACACCTCTTTTTGATAGATTTTGTCCATTGGAGGCTTGTTCTTTCTTATTGTACATCTTATGGCCCATTATTTATGTATAGTTTCCTATTTTATAACATATGAAAGGTATCCATATTGGCCTCTTTTTCTTATATGATGATTTTCATTATTGTTCCAACATTTTGCACTATATTCCTGCTTTTCCCATTTCAGAATATTACAGTGGTATCAGAGCATAATCTTGGCATAGCCTGTGCATCTTGAAAATCCAATATGTCATCTGAAGAAGGAGATCCTCTTACTGGTAGAGATAAGAGGTATCAAAGAAGAAGACATCGGAAATTTGATTATACAAATGACAAATAAGAGAAGGGTAAAACCCCGTTATCTGGAGGAGAAGATGAAGAGAAGGATTGTCCCATGATCCTTCTTAGAGCCATGCAAGATATTTCTAGGAAAATGAAGGAGATGAGGATGGATAGATACAAGGAGCCCCCTAAAGGATTTCATCATGGTGAAGGCTCCGACATTTCTCATCACTGGAGTCATCAACCATTGCAGCAACAACAAGTTCCCCAACGCTCTACAATGCCTACATTCTTGGTTGTGGGAAATGAAGGGTTTCAAGAACAAGAATCCCTTGAAGACTATTAGAATTTTTTCAAATCAAGGACAATAGGAGACTTGGGCATCACAATAGAAGTGGTGGATTCATTCAGAATCATGATCTACACCGCACTGTGGGAAGACTCATTTTGCCCAAATTTGATGGGTCATCTAAATGCACTGCCAAATCATGGGTATAGAAGCTTGAAATCTAACTCTAGTTGAACAAAGTTCCAAAAATGGAGGCCATTAAGATAGCAACGCTGCACCTTGAGGGTGAAACACATGATTGGTGGTTCCATGGTTTGTCTAGATTGGGTCATGCTAATGTGACTGCATATTCATAGTTCACTAGGAGGCTGGTGGAGAGGTTTTATAGAAGAGATCCTGAAGCACCATTCATGGGCCTTGCAAAGCTAAAACAATCAGGTAATCCAGAAACTTACATTTCTGAATTTTTGAGACTTTCTGTTATGGTTCCTCATTTATATGCAGCAAGAAGGGTGTATATGTTCATTGATTGGTTAGATGAACCTATTCATGGGTTAGTTAAGCCTACCAAGCCCACTACCATTCAAGATGCCATTGAAATGGCTAGATATATTCAAGACGCCTTGCCAAAAGCAAAGAAAACATTTCAGCATAAGCCCTCTTTTCCATCAAAGGGAAAATATGAGAAGGCTCCCCTTTTAAGGGAGGGCCAAAATAAAAAACCTCTTGATGATGATGTCTGAAGATATTTGAGGAGGAGGAATATTTTCCTCACATGCCAAGAATCTTGGGCACTCAGACATAGATGTGTAGAAAGATGGACACATTATATAGAGGTCTTCTTAGATGATGAGGAGGAATAAGAAGATGAACCAAGGAGAGGTCACAACGCTGACATATCAAGAGATGAACCAACACCATCAGGAGATGAGAATGGGGAATTTGCTTCAATTGGAGGGGATCTTGCACCATTAAGAGGAGTACCTAAGTACTTGACCTTGAGGGTCCAAGGTTCCATCTTAAATCAGAGGGTTTCTATTTTTCTTGATAATGGGGCTACCCACAATTTTGTTGATGCCTAACTAGTGCAGAGGAGGGTAATACCCACTGTTGCTTTTGAGTGATTTTTTGTTTTGGTCATAAGAGATAGAACTATGCAATGAATGCACTATGTTCCATCCTTATCAGTCACCATGGGAACATATACATTGGCTGATAATTTCTTTGTGGTTGACATACCTAACACCAATGTGATATTGGGTGTGCAATGGTTGATTACTTTGGGGAAAGTCACCACTGATTGGGAGACTTTGAAAATGGAATGGGTGGATAGGAAGAATGGAAAAACTAAAATGATTAAAGGCATGCACACATATCCATCACCTACAAATTCCACACAAAAATCAGAGATGGATTTGCGCAGTGGAGGTAAGGACCTAACAATCCCATCTATTACACTTATGAGATTGCTTCATGGGAAATTATTATCTTTTGGCAAACCACCAGGGAGGCCACCTGATTCAGGTTTGGTGAGAGATGTCTTACAATATGATTCTCGAAGCATAGATCCAGGAGGGATGGGAGAATTAGAAGGCTATGATACAACACTGAGAGTCTTGGGTAGACTCAAGGAGGGGGGAGACATTCTCCCAACATCATCAATACCCACTCTCATTTTAGATTCTGCATTGTGAGAGGAGAAGCATGGCAGGAATAGCAAACTTCCAACATACACATTTGGCATAGGAGATGTCAAGGAGGAGAAAAACCATATAAAATATGATCGTTGTGATATATCATCAGCGATGTCATTATGGAAGATCAATCCATATTGGAAATCCCAACTATTTGTGGATTATTCCAATGCTCTTTTCACATGCATGATACTTGATGACCAGCTACATGAAGAGGGATATTCAATCCAAGAAGGATTCATCTATTATCATGGTAGGACCTTCTTATGTAGAGCCTCCAATATTAAGGAGAAGTTTCTATAAAGAGCTTATGAAGAGTTCCTTTTCACCCATACTTATTCCATGAGGTCCTACAATGCTATCATGGAAAGCTACACTTGGGAAGTCTTTGAAGAGGAACTATATCAACATTTTCAAATATTCATGAACCATGTGGAATTGGGAGAGAGACAATACTCAGGGAAGGAGTTAATTCATCCACCTCTTTCTTCTTTTTGGATGAGAGGAGATATATCTATAGACCACTCCATTTGTATGAGGAGACTTTATGGTAAGGAACATGCTTATTTACATGATGTTTCATTTGATGATTACTTGCATTCCTTTACGATGTATATGTAGGCCATAGATACAAGGATGAGCATTATTCCATATAAACTTCATGGCCAACTTTGGGCCATAAGCATTTCTGAACATGGCCACTCCCTTGGAGGTTATAGGGAGATTTTGTATCATTGTGGGTGCACTCCAAAAGCACCCAATATGTCTCACACTTTCATCCATGGTGAGAAGACTTGGTAGCAAGTAAGTGGTGGGGAAACCAATTAACATATCATTATTTGATGCATTCAGGAGATATAATGCGCTGGTTCCACATGTGGGACTATGACCCGCCTCCATTTTTACAAATGTTTGTTTGTATGTACTTAATTTTGATCCCATACATTGATTATGCAATTATAATTTTTATGAGAATGTTTGGAGGGAGGATGGGAGGAATATATGTGTCCTATGGGAGAGAGATACTCCATGTTCACTATGCTACATGTTTCAAGGAGAAAATTTGGCAAACCATGTTTGTTTCATTTGAACTATTATCTCCTTGTGGGATGGATTATTTGCATCTCATGAGAACTTTGGAGGAGAAATTCATGGAGGGATGGATTGGTAGACACTTAGCTTATGAGGGAAGCTTATCACATTATGGTGTCACCAATGATGGAGGGTTGCAACACTCACCTTGTCAGTTTCTTGAGGACAAGCAACATTTGGGAAGGGAGGATTGTAATATTCCCAATTAGCCATGAGCTAGTTGGAATATTAAATTTTGTTTTGTTGATTTGTTTTATGAATATGAGGACAATGGAGGTCCATAATTAACTTTAATAATGATTAAATCAATGGCAATGTGAAAGAGATAGATCTTGGCAACTTAATTAAGCACCCTTTGGTGTGAAAAGGGGTTGGAACAACTTGACCGGGTCAACCTTGACCAAATCAACAACATTGTCATGGAGGAGTGGTCATCAATGAAAGATAACACAGTTTTAGATGGAGATGCTTTGCATGGAAGTAGTGCTATTATTGGATGGGGATTAGGGTTTGCAAGCTCATAAATTATTTAAGGAAGAGGATGGTAGCCATATTCATTATGTAGTTTATGTATTTGATATTTTTGAATATATGGTCTGTTTAGACATATATCTTTCTCTTGCTGTTTAGCTGAGATTGAGTGTTGTTTAGCATTGGGTGTTCCTGATCGGGAATCCCACCTCTGCCATTGAGAAGATCTTGGAGGAGTCTTTTATGTTAGTCATCAGTAATTTTTACTATCTGTAGATGACTAAATATTAGTCCTATATTTCTAAAAACAAGATTCCTGAATATTGTGAGTTTTATAAATCTCACTGCCTTCATTATCCTTATCACAAATTTTTTATTATTATACTATTTTATCATTCCATGGTTAACCTGCCATTTCTAAAGGGCCCTTCATGGGATTATGCCACTCATATATTTTCTATGTTCCCACCTATAACCCCAGCAATCTATTTTTCCTTTGCCTCACTCTTCACCTTCCATCTAGGGTTACCAATCAGCCTATCATTCCCATGTTCATTAGGTTTCTAAAAGCTTGATGGTCTCAAAGCTAAATCTATAGGCTCTTTAGATCAATCAAGTGCATCAGTTTCTATATATTCAAATACATCAATTTTTCAAAAACTCTATTTTTACACTATTAAGATCCCAAGCCTAATTTTAGTCAAAGACCAAGTTAAAACCTTCCCACTAGATCATTAGGGTTTCCTAGGTTGTAGGGTCTTCATCAGTGTTTTAATATCTGTCCTTATTATGCTAGAACCTGTTTCAAATGTAAAATAAGAGAAACACATGATTTCCCAAGAAAGAGCAGAAAATCTCCAAAGAGGGCTAGTTTGTCAATTTCAAGTTTTGCAAAAAGTAAATGTGCTTGGCATTTCTGCAGGAATGTCAAGAGGTAAATCAGTAAAGGAAATTGATAAAGTAACTGATGAGTTCCTAAAGGAAGACATAAATTTGTGTTCAAGAAGAATCAAGGTTATTAAGCCTGATTGGGCTAGCAGTGTACCAAGCAGGGATCTAGTGCAAGAAATCACATTGAGAAGGCATATGAGAAACCTAGGGTTTGATAAGATGGTCAAAGGGGGAAAATGAAGATGTTAGACCTCCATGATGACAACAGAAAGAGGACTTTAAAGGGTTACTGTGTGTGTCATCCCAGAGTTTGCAAAAGTGAAATTCCTCACTGTTTCAAAGGACAAAGAAGTAAATAATATTAGTGAGAGGAGGATCAAATTTTCATTTTAAGTTACTCATACTCAGTGGAAAATAAAAACATAGTGTTGAGCTCTAAGAGGGAAACCTAAGGTGACTGTAAGGTTGCTGCTATGAAATTGAATATATCAAACTTTAGGAATATCAGAAAATGCTAAGTTAGTATGTCATGGCATCTTCAAATCAGAAGTGGATAAAATAGAAGGTAGCAAGCATGATTTAAGTTCTATAGTGCTTGTCAAAGGTGAGTTTATCATTCTAAAGGATTAGTAAGAAGAGGCAAATGGTTGAGTTAAAATGTACATAGGAAGTAGCAGAAGACCAACTTCATCCTTTGAAGTCACCTGCAAACCAAAATAATATAGAGTTGGTGAGAAAAGAAATAGAAAGGAAAAATCTATGTCTTAAGTCACTTGTAGCAAAAAGGTCAAAGAAGATATCAGTAAAAGTGACAAAGGAAAAAAACATTAGAAAGTGGGTTTTCTAGGATTAAATTTAAAATTCCCAAAGCATATTTAGGGTCATTTTGTGTTTCATTCAACTCATTATTCACTTGCAAGGATAAAAAATAGTCAAGGAGTGAAATTGTGAGCTTTTTTGAGTCAAAACGGGCAAGTTACCCTTTGTTGTGCGCCTGGAGTCATGTGTTGTGCTCTTGGAGGTTTTTTCTGTGAAAAACAACTCTGCACTGTGTGCCTATAAGTGCACATTATGTGTTTACCCGTGTAGGCTCAGCCTCTATTCAAATTACAAGTGCAACCTTTCTCGGCATGACCCGATAGGCTTCATACCTATTCAAATGTTGCGCATAAAGGGTTTCGGTGATGCGCGTTCATGAAGAGAACCGACACACCGGGAGTGTTGTGTGTTCATAAAGAGACTCAACAGGCCTCAAACCAGCAGTGTTGTGTGTTCAAAAAGAGACCTAGTATCCTCACACCGACAGTGTTGTGCGTTCACAAAGAGACCCGACAACGCCCGACCCAACCTGCCTTCAGGTGTTGCGCTCTTGGGGTAAGGCACGACAGACACTGCTTGACCTGACACTGCGTTCAGGTGTTGTGCTCTTGGCCAGGAGGGCCTCCACACTAGTGCAAGCACTCAAACACTTCAAAAATCCTGTAGTTTTCTGCCAGGTGTCTTCATAAAGTTTTTTGAGAGGTAAGTGGGTGTGTTTCCTTCTTCCAAGAAGTTTGATGATGTGAAGTTAAGAAAAATTAAAAACCCTAAAGGAAAAAACCTGATTTTCATATTAAGCACACCACTATTTAAAAGGACAATCCTCCATCTACATGCTAAGAGCACACCGAGAGTGCCTTGTTGAGGAGTTTCTCATCCACTAAGACACTCACTCCATTTGAAAAATCAATCCCCCACACTGCAAAGAATTGACATTGCATACCCCACCCTCTCAGATTGTCATCATTACTAAGGTGTTTTCACAGCAAGGTTTTGGCATATCATTTGGCTTAAATTTAGAATTATCTAGCCTCTCATTTTGCCCAAAATGCCCCTTCACTCATCCCTCTCACTAACTTGTAAAAGACTGCATTTTCTACCACCATTCCATCAATTTTCCATATCATTTCATAAAACAGAGTTAGGGTTTTGGTTTCAAGGCAAAAGTGAAATCAAAATGTCAAGGGAAGGTAATAGTGACAGTGGTGAGGAAGGCTAAGGGCCTAGAAGACATCAGCGCAAAGGTGGAAGAATAAATAGGTTTGAGCCACAAAACACCGTTGAGTTGATGGCCTCTCCAATGACAGTTTCATATTTCCAGAATGTGGGTTGTTTTGAATTTTGTGAGAAAGTACAATAGGTACAACTTCATCCTGAGCTAACCAGGCTTTTTATCCTTAACCTTCATGACAATCAAGTAAATTTAGCTGGGTTAAACTTTGAGCTATCTTCAAATAACATTTCTATGGCCGTTGGGATACCTAGTGTAGGAGAAAGGTGGTTCAAGCAATATAATTTGGACCTGAGCCACTATGAACCTTTCCTAAAACCTAGATACAAAGATGACTACAAATCCATTTTTTTTTCACATTTGCTGGAGAGATATGTGCCCTTGATGAGATTCATCATGAAATATTTTACATGTGAGGGGAGGTTTTCTAAGCTTTATTCATACCACATAAGACTGCTCATGCACTTCACTAGGGTAAAGATGCTACATTTGCCCTATTATCTCTATATGAGTATTGATAAGATGTCTTATATTGTGAAAAAGATACATCCTTCACAACAAATGCAGAGAATATTTCACCATTCTCTCATCAAGATGGTTATAATGCATCAATTAGAGAAAAGGGGTATTCCATGGGAGGTTTTCATTTCCCATGAGGTCTTCACAAACCCACAACCTCATCCTTAGCAAAATGTGCCATCCTCATCTCATACTCCTATCCTAACTCCTCCATCATCTCCTGATGAGCATATTTCACCATCCACCCATGTACCTTCACCTTAGGAAAACCTTCTTTCCTCACCTTCTCCCAATGCATCAGGTAGTGAACAATGTGAAAATGAACAATAAAGTGACCATGAAGGAAAAGGTCATGATACATCAAGAAATGGTGAAGAAGAGGATAATAAAGAGGAAGAAAATGAAGAGGTAGAGGGTAGCGATGTCAGCATGGAAGAAACAAATGATGAAGGGAATGCAGAAAGCATGGAAACACAAGAAAATGAGGATGCTAGCAAAGATGAGGAAAGTAGCAGTGTGGAGGAACACAACAAAGAGAATGACAGTGAAACTAAGAGCCATAATGATAGTGAAAATAGTGAGGCTCCTAGTGATGATAAGGGCAATGATGATGTTGAAGATAAGACGCAGAAGGCAGTATGAATACAAATGAATGAAGTGACAAAGAGAAAAATGACGATACTAATGACAACAGTGACACCAAGGACCACAATGATAGTGAGGTTGATGATGACAGTGAAGAGAATGAAGAGGCTGGTGATGATAGTGAAAATCATAGCAATGATGCTAATGATAGTAGTAATGAGGGAGGCAGTGAAAATCATGACAACAATCATAATGGCCAAGAAGGCAAGCGAAACAATGAGCCTCAGAGTGGTAATGAAGACAATGTAGAAATCCATGATGGCACCTCTAATAGTGAAAACAAAAATGAAGAAAAAGGTCAAGAAGACATGGAGCTAGATGTCAATGAAGATGAGGCATATGATGAAGAAAGCAGCCAAGGTAATGATGATGATGAGGTTGGAAAAGCTCACAGAACCAAGAAGATAGTGAAGCTGATATCAGTAAAGGAGATAAGGATGATGATACAAATGAAGATCATAGCAGTGATGTTAGCATGGAAGACAAATAAAGTGAGGCTGATGAAATAATTCAAGAACACAGTGTAGAAAATAGCAATGCAGAGATCAATGAGGAAGAGAGCAACAGTCATGAGGTCAGCCATGGTGCGGGCATTCAGATGAACAATATTGAGCCTTTCCCTCTTAGATATCAAAGAGGAAAAAGGCATGTGTTTACTACCTCTAAAAGGCAAGGGACCATGCCATCCACCTCAGCCATGCATCTTAACAAAGTCAAGGAGAAGGTCACTGTTGGAGATAAGAAAGGTAAGCATCAAACTAAACAAGAGTGCCAATTCATTGACCTTGACAGTGAAAATGAAGATGAGGAGAGGATTTCAAGAATACTACTCAAAGATAAGGATGCTCAAATCAAAGACCTACAAAGAAATATTGGAATGGAAAAGTATACCATTGACTATTACAAGGATGAAAACAAGCAACTGAATAAGACACAAATGGACCTTGGCCTACAAAACAAACATGGCCAAGCACTATGAATTTAGAAATCAAAATGCAAGGGCCAAGCTCAAAAGAGCCCTTGCCAAAGTTCAAGCCCTCAAGGAGGAAAAAGGTCAAGAAAAGCTTAACCTTATTGATGATGCTTCCATGCAAGCATCCCAGACATAAAAAGGAAGATAACTGCAAATTTTGGAAACTTTTTGGGAATTTTTGGTTTTTTGCTAATTTGGAGGGCCAAGGGCACAATACCCTTGGCGCTGCGCTTTTTCTCAGTTCATCCTTAGGAGGTAAAATTTAAATTTTTGGAATCCTCAGCTCAATTACAGCATGCTCACCAAATTGCAGGTCATTTGGAGTTGATTTGGTCCTCCAAAAGGGTGAAAAACACCCTAAATTTCACCTTTCTACCTAGTTTTCAGGGCATGTGTTGCTCCTTTACCAGCCTTGGGAGTTTTGTTTTTTTAACGTTTTAAAGGGGTCCAATCATAAAACCAAGAGAAATTTTGGAAATTATACTCAACAGGATTTCCAACAAACCATCATGAATCCCATTCTGACATCGGGAAGGCCTTCCAAACTTGGCTACAATGTGACCTCGTTTTCCTGTGCATGTGTTGCACCCTTGGCTAGGAAATTGCTTCCTTAAATCTAAGTGCTGCACCCTGGCAAGAAAAAGTCAAAAAAGTACACTAGGAAACATTTTTGAAGTTTTTTAGAGCCAAAATGTCAATTTTTTTTTCCAAAAATGCCCAAGAAAATATTTTTCATCAGATATTTTGTGCCTTGGGCCTTGCAAGGTCTCAAAGGAAAAACATGACATTTATGATCAACTAATGGGCTTATAAAGACCTAATCAGGTTTTTTGTCCTCCTTGCTTGTCAAATACAACATTGAAGCCTCTTTATAGTGGGTTGTTGATTAGGAATTTTATTAAGACTAATACATGGACTTGGAGATTAAAGACAAATTGGCTCTGATTTTGTGAATGGCTTGGATTGTTTGACATTTGAGAAGGCTTTCTTATAGGATCCCTGAGTATTGTAAAATGGTGATGTGTTCCTATTTAGCTCATATTTTCTTGTATTATCATTTTTTTCATCCTTCTGTTGCAGTAGGACAAAATGTTTAGAATAAGAAATGTTGTTTAGAGGCACCTTAGTTCTTTTTATCCTTCACTACTTCTATGTTTTCTTCTGCTAGGTCAATTTAGAGAATTCTTAGTTTCTCCCCAGACCCACTTATGTTTTATGGTTAGCCCTACTTTTTTGATGTTACTTAAACATTTTTCTTAAGATCTTTCTTTGAATTATCACTGATTAGTTTTAGCCAAAGAGGTTTATGTTTTGATCATGCCCTTTGTCCATCCTTGAAAGGTTGCTTTGAAGGTATTTATGGCTATGATCAATGATGTTTAGGAGTTTCCTCTTCTTTGATCTATGTTATATGTATATCTTAAATGTTTTCTAATATTGAAGGTGAAATCACTAGAAGTTATAAAATTTTCTTGCCTTCTATAGTTTCACTGGATTTTTTATCTTAGATACTTATTTGCATGAGTTTAATCAAAGAATTATTGGTTTGCCCTGTCTTATGATTAATTCTTTATGCTGAGTAGTGTTAAATACCCTTCTTGTTTAAATGTAATTTTTCAAGGATTCTTAACTGCCATTTTACACCTACTATGTTCAAAAATTTGATATTCATTCCAACTCACATAAACCTGAAGATCCATTTGACCATGTTAGATTTTCCCTG
Organism: Pinus albicaulis; assembly: GCA_034641835.2. Taxonomy (NCBI): domain Eukaryota; kingdom Viridiplantae; phylum Streptophyta; class Pinopsida; order Pinales; family Pinaceae; genus Pinus; species Pinus albicaulis. The sequence continues at coordinate 1,845,677,048 of CM076578.1, read as the reverse complement.
TGATGCACCCTAGTTCATTGTTGAAATTTCCATAACCTTTTGTAGAATCCATAGCCCAATGACTTGAAAATATCTCACTCCATCTATTCTACTTGATCATCTACCCAACTCAAACAAACAAACAAACCCTAAACTTAGCAACTAGCCTAAAATAAAACCCTAAAAGCAAACAAGTTCACACCCTTTGCACAAAATAGAGAGAGCCCTCTCTGACTCTAGAAAGGCTAGGTACTAGGACTCCAAAGGTCTGATGTTATCCCTATTCATTTGTTCTCACCAATCTAAAAAATTATGGGGACCTAACATTGTACTACATTGTCCACTATCAGGCTTAAGGCCAAGCTTCATCTTTCATCTATATCGCAAATCCTGTTGAAGGTTGAGTTGTTTTTGCAGGTTGCAGCAGTGGAGACTAGATCTGGGTCATTTCATTTCTCATTTTCAGTCGAGAAGGCTTCATTTCTATTGGGAGGATAGTAAGGAAGGCCCTTGTGCATATTTTCAGATCTTGGCATTATGACAATTGTTTATTTATCCCTACAGCGTAGTTTACTTCCATATCTGCATTATTTCTGTAGGGGGAGTTGCAGGGTGGATTGGCACACCATTTGGAGAGTTGGTTTTCTAGTGAAAGGGATCTGCCTTTCATTTAGAGGATGTATTGGAGGAGGCTATTCTATGGATCATATTAGATCAACCACACTTTCTAGATCTGTATTTTGTAGTGGATCTTCAGCCGTAGGGCCTAGATCCCCATCTTGTACATGGTGTTTTGCTAAAAACACTTAAGGGGTTCTTCAAAGGAGGTTGTATAGTGGTCAGATATGTAGTAGATCTACATTTTGAGGCACATATTAGCCCTATATCTGATGTATATTCATTTTCTATAGCAGTGGCTTAAAAACAACGCTGTAACAGTCTTCCAATATTTATATATAGTAGCAGCACCTCTTTTTGAGGGATTTTTTCCATTGGAGGCTTGTTATTTCTTACTGTACATCCTATGGACCATTATTTATGTATATTTTTCTGCTATTATAACATATTAAAGGTATCCATATTGGCCACTTTTTCTTATATGATGATTTGCATTTTTATGTATGAGGGGTTTCCGCAGTGCATTATATTAGATATAATTTTTGGGATTCAACTACGCTAAGTAAGTCATTAATCTATGACCATTTCCATTAGAGGTAGTCATAACTAACTAATTTCTCATGATTTTTGAATTGTTCACTTAGCACTTATTTTATTGGGTGATGCTCACAGGGGTGAATAATTGGGATTGAAACTAGTGAAATGAATCACATAGCATCAATCATCACTTCCGTGGCTTGCACCCGGTAACCAGGACTTCACGAGAGGTCACCCATCCTAGAAATCCTCTGTCTCAAGCAGGATTAACTGTGGAGTTTTCCCCACAATCAAGCCCACTTAGCTTGCTACACCATTTGCAAAACCTCAGCGAGTATTGTGCCTCATGAACCATTCAAGAAGAGATCCCTTTACTCTTTGTATCTTTTAGTATGAGGGGTTTCCGCAGTGCATTATATTAGATATAATTTGTGGGATTCAATTGTGTTAAGTAAGTCATTAATCTATGACCATTTCCATGAGAGGTATTCAACTATGACTACCTCTCATGGAAATGGTCATAGATTAATGACTTACTTAATGCAGTTGAATCCCAAAAATTATATCTAATATGATTTGCATTATTGTTTGATCATTTTTCACTATATTCCCGCTTTTCCCATTTGGGAATATTACAAAATTCATGAAGAAATAAAGAAGCAGGACAAGGGTAAAATTTTTAGAAAGGGAAGGAAATCATTAGGGAAATTCAAACATGAGACCAATCCACAGGGGACAAAAGAGAAGTGATAGGGAAAAAGGGGGAGAAATGGAATAGAATGGGAAAATATATTTTTGAATAAAGGGAGGGACAACCTTAATAGGAAAAAAAGAATAATTTTTTAGAGGAAAATTACGAAAAATGGAATTAGAAGAGGTGCAAAATTTCACCTCAAATTTCTGCTAGATAGTGTTGAACCACAAATAACTGCAGCATGAATTGAGTGTTACTTGCACAAGATCTGCCATGTCAGCTGTCCTGAACTTGGTTAAGCGGTTGGTTCCATTAATCATGCTGTTGCACAAAAACTTTCACAAAATATGCTTCGTCTTAGTGACAACAATCATTTATAAAGATCAAGAAACGTTCCCATTTTATTAGAGATTGACCCACCTTCCAGCATGCTATTCGTTAGGTTGATCCTTCTATGATCATGTCATCAAATTGATTTTCATAGCCATAGGTAAAATATTTTTTTAATTTTGTCATGTTTTATGGGTTTTGTTTTTATTTTTATATTTTGTTTTTCAATTAATTATTTATTGGAAAAGGAGAGATCAAACTTGTAATAGGTTGGCATGGCCACCTACTATCCTTAGTTCATGTTGTTGATGTACTTGCTGCATAAAATATTCCTTTGTAAGGGGCTGAAAAATAATATTTAAGTCTATGTCCATTCACAAGGAATACTAATTCTCGTTCATCAATAGTTTAATTTATACTACCCTATTTTCAAAAACTTTAATCACCTCACAAGGTCCCATCTAGCGTGTGTGGAATTTCCCTTTAAAATGTTGAAATTTATTCATAAAGGAGTACCCAATCACGTGGTTGGAACTGTTTCTTTTTTATCAACTTGTCATGCCCTTTCCTATAATGTTGTTTCACTAACACATTTTTTTGAACAACATCTCTTCTGAATTCATCCAACTCATTTAGCTACAATAAAAACTTATGATGTGCTTCTGTTAGATCCAGTCTCACTTGGACTACAGTTTGGAAGGCCTTTATCAGGAATTCAATTGGCAACAGGACTTGCTTCCCGTACACTAGCTCATAAGGTGTATGACTTGTACTATTCCTTGAGGCAGTTCGATAAGCCCTTAAAGGTTCACATAACCTGCTAGAAAAATCCTTCCTATGCATATTTACTATTTTGGTTAGGATGGATTTGATCACCTTATTGGTAGATTCCACCTAATCGTTTGCTTACAGGTGATATGGTGTTGATTTCCTATGGCAAATTTTATATTGATCCATAACACCTTGAAATAGATTAGAAATTAAATATTGTCCCTTATTAGTCATAATATTTCTGGGAACACCAAATCTAGTAAAAATTCACTAAACAAAATTCAAAAACTTTTTTCAGTAGCGAAAGGAACAACTTTAGCCTCTACCCATTTTGTAACAAAATCTGTAAAAACCAAGATATGATTTTTTTTTAAAGATGTTGGATTTATTGGCCCTACAAAATAAATGGCCCATTTTTCAAAGGGTTCAATCATAACCTAAGGGCATAGGCATTTCATTGGCTTGGACAGGTTGGCGCATTCACTAACAAGTATCACATCAGTTGACATATTATTTAGCATCCTTGAATAAGGAAGGCCAAAAATAGCCAGCTCTTAAGATCTTATAAGATTTTTTTTTCCAGCAAAATAGCCCCCACAAGGTTCATCATGAGAAGATTTCAAAATCTCAAACACTTATTCATCTCTTACACATCTACGAATGATAAGATCTGGCCCAATGTAAAAGGGGGCTCCTTGGATCGAAGAGTATGAAGCACTTTTTTGGATGATATTCCACTTTTCATGAGCATATAAGTGAGGTGGTGTTTTTCCTATGACTAAATAATTGGGTATGTCAGCAAACCATGGGGAATTTTATAACACATCAAAAATATGTTCGTTAGGGAAATCATCATTTATAGGAATTTCTTCACCAAGATGATTTAATATAGAAAGGTAATCAGCCACAACATTAGATTTTACTGGTCTATCAATAATAGTAACATTAAATTCCTGTAATAAAATTAACCACGTAGTCACTCTTCCACTAGTAAATGGTTTATTCATTAAATATTTTATGGAAAAAAGATCTGTATGTACAAATACTTCATATGTTCTAATATAGTGTCTGAATTTATTAATATAAAAAATCACAGTTAAAAATTCTTTTTCAGTTATTGTGTAATTTAATTTAGCAGGTGAAAAGTTTTTATTGATGAAGTAAATGAAATTGGATTGATGGTTTTCTTTTTGTCCTAAAGCTACCAAAATAGTAGTATTTGAGGCATCGAATGAAATATGAAATGGAAGGGACCAATCAGGTCACAAAACTGATTCCCACACTAGTTTTTCCTTCAGTGCCTCAAAAGCTTATTGGAATGTTGTAGTCCAAGAGAACTCACTATCCTTAGCTAGAAATTGAAAAATTGGGGTAGCTATCCTAGAAAAATTCTCAATGAATCGTTGACAATAGCCCACATGTCCCAGGAATCCGCTCACTTCCCTCTGTGTTTTGGGTGCAGGAAGACATAAAATAACCTCTATTTTAGCTGGGTCTACCTGGATACTTTTCTCAGAGACAAGATGACTAAGAAATACTTATTCTTTGCACATTAATCTACATTTTTTATCACTCAACGCAAGGTGAGCTTCTTGGCAATGAAAAACAACTTTTTCTAAGTTTTTCAGGGCTCCTTGGAATGAATCACCAAATATTGAAAAGCCATCCATGTGAATTTCCACACACTCAAGGTAAAAAAAAAATAGCCCAAACTTCCCTTTGGAAGGTAGCTGGGGCATTACACAGCCCAAAGGGGAGCACTTGGTAGGCAAATGTCCTCCACGGACATGTGAAGGTAGTGTTGTCTTGATCCTCGAGTGCGATTTGAATTTGGTTGTAATCACTAAAGCCATCTAAAAATAAAAAATAATTTTTACTGACAAGGTTATGTAGCACCTGATTGATAAAAGGAAGGAGAAAATAATCCTTGAGAGTGGGTTTATTCAATTCTCTGTAATCAATGAAAATTCACCAACTCTTATATTTTTTCGGGACTATCACGAATGGAGAGACCCCTTGGTTGTTGGATACAGAATAAATGAAATCATTATATAACAGTTTTTGTAAGTCTTCTTTCACAACTTCTCTTAGCGCAAGGTTCATGTGCCTTTGGGGTTTTCGAACAGGCCTGAGTCCCTCTTGAGTAAAAATATGGTGAGTAAAAGTCTTAGGAGGGACGAATTTCATGTCCTCATAACTCCTTGTAAAGGCATCAATATGGTCTCGCAAAAAACTGACAAGTTGATCTTGTTGGGATAAAACAACGTCTGAGCTAATGTGTAGGGATTTTCCTGGACTAATCTCAAAAAGAGTGGCTTCAGGTTTGAGAGTATAGGGAGGTGCTACTAGATTCTGTAGTGAAGAAGGTTGAGACTTATAACTTTCTTGAAACTCTAGGCTAAATATTTGACGAAGTGAGTCAAAATTTGGCATTGTATCTAGATTTTTCAAGAAGTCTCGTATCTCACCCTCTTGAGTTGACTCGATGTGATGATGTATCAAAGAAATAGATTGAGTCTCCTCATCACTATTGTAGTCTAGACATAAGGTATCTTGAAGCTCATGTATAGATCTAGCAAGTGGATATAGGGTGACTTTCTTCCTAGCATCTCCATGAGAAATCTACATATCACCATAGTGGCACCCAATATAAGCATCAGCTACGGTAAGCCATGGTCATCCCAAAATAAAGGGATGTCCTCCAACAAGATTTTTTTGCTGAAGCACAATAAAATTTATGGGGTATTCCCAACAATAAATTGAAACAACCACATCATCCAACACACCTTCTGGTTTGATTTTTGATCTGTCTGCAAGTTCAAGCACAACAGGGGTAGGACGAATATGAACCAACCTAATTTGATCCATGGTTTTCTTAGTGATAACACTAATGGTTTCCCCTAGTTCTATTAGCACATTGGAGACAAGAACATCACCTATCTTAATAGAAACAACCGGGTTTCTAGGATTGGTATATTTCTCCATTTGTACACATCTTGTCATCAACTCAACTGCTCTTCCAACAAACTGAATGGTTTGAGGTTTTACTATTTTCCTCCCTAACTTCTTGAGACAAATTTCCCTAAAGATTTTTGTATAGATGGGGATCTCTTTGATAGCCTGAAGCATAGGGACCTTTATAAAAATATTCCTAAGCTTAGAAGCCAGACTAGACTCAGGATTGGGGTCATTCTTCTCCATAACTAGCCTCTTTGGGTAGGGAGGCTAGTTTGAAGAAGATGGAAAAAGCTGTTATGGTATGGGGATAGGTTTAATGGTGAAATTTTGTTTTGAATGTTTAGGATTTTCCTCCTCTCTTTTCTCCTCGATAATCACCATAGGTTGTTTTTGTTTTTTGGTTTTAATACCCTCCCTAATCTCAATTGAAGTTCATTGACCCCAACCGACATGGTATGATAAATGGGTGGAGGGAGTGGTCCAATGGAATAAATTTTTAGTGCCTTATAATTAGGGTTTGGTACCCATTGAGGAGGCAGTTGGGGTGGTTGAAATGGTGGAGGTAAAGGTAATGGTGTCATTGGTTGACTTTTTTGAGGTAAGGTTGGTAATGATGGTTGTATCATCAGATAAGGTGCATATGTAGGAGGATATGATTGCATGGGTGCAGGATAGTAATAATGAGGATGGGTTGATCCCTTCCATCCTTGTTTCAAAGGTTGAGAATATTTCCCATATGAAAAGTGATTCCCATGCTGCCAAGGTTGAGAGTGATTTGTATTATGATAGGAATATGGTGGTGCATTATAACCAAAAAAATGTGGTTCATGTTCAAGAAGCATACCTACACCTACCTGAGGCCAAGTTTTTCGTCCTCCCATAGAATGTAATGGCTCAGATTCTGATTTCTCTCCTTCAAATGTTGCTTTCATCCTATTATAGAAGGGAACTCTCCATTAGTATGTTTTCCTATACAAATCTCACCTTTATTAGAACCTTTAACATCATCATGACATTTTATTAAAATATGCTTTTTCCTACACTTTGGACAATAAATAGACAATGATTCTTGTTCTTGTACAATTTTTTGTTGAAATTTCAAAGAGTCTATTTGTTTCCTAATGGTGTTCATTATTTCAATTTTCATATTGTCCATTTTATTCTCCAAACCAATGATCATAGCATATGTAGATCCAATTTTATTATTCTACTTCGAACTCCTCTACCAGATCTAGATTGGTTTCGTGAGAGCTTCTTCCACAATTCACAAATTTGATCAAAAGCATTTTGAGAAATATCCCCCTATCCTAACAAATTCAAATTTTTTCTAACATCATCAATAAGCCCACATAAGAACAAGGTTCTAAAAATACTTGGACCAAATTTTTGTTTTTACCTTTGGAGGATATATAGAAATATTTCTAGATATTCTTCCAAGGTCTCATCATCAATTTTTACAATAGTGAAGGTCTAATCCTGCATTTATCTATTTTTTCAATATTACTGATATTTGAACAAAAATACTCTCTTCATCTATTCCCAATAATCTATAGTATTCCCACCCAACCCCATGAACTAGCGCAAGGTTGAATCCTTTAGTGTTGTGGCGAATAATTTTAACTTCTAGGAATTTGTAGAGTAATCACATCTTCTACATAATATATAAAATTTGAATAAGAAATAATATGGGTCCTCATGTACCTTACCATGGAAATAAGTAAGAGCTTATGATGGAATTCTCTTTATTTGCATAACTATGTCTGTATCCTCAATTGGAAATCCAAAGGTGTATTTCTCCTCATTTACCTGATTCTCACCAGTCCCCTCAGCATGGTCCTCATGATCTTCCATTTTTGTACCTCCATTCGAACCACTCTCAACAAAACAAGAAGGTTAACTATGGCTCAAATCAATTTTAATTCCAATAGTTCCCTTTTTCCCCTTGGTTGGTTGTGTCACCCCCGAACTATTGTCTCCAAAGTCCAAGTGGAGAGTTCCTGCGTGATGGGTCTATGTTTGTTTGGAATTTATACCTGCAAAAGAAGGCCCAATATGAGAAAAATATTCATATCTATCAGTGTTTCTTCAGCCCTTATTGGGCTTCAGACTCCTACCTTTTTTAGGCATTCATCTTAAAATAATAAAACCAAAAATGACAAAACTTAAAAAATACAGGAAATAAAATCCGAAATCAAATGCTACAAGTAAAAAGATTCAAAAATAAAAAAAACCCTTCAAGAAATAGAAGCACACTTCATAAAAAATAAAGGAGACTTGCCTCTACTGGAGGGAAAAAAAATTAGAAATTTCTCACCAAATCTTCAACGCCTCCCTAGCAATGGCGCCAAGATGTTTGGTGTTTGTGTTGTAACTAAATAAACTCCTTCAACACTTAATTTTCAATCTAGGGCTTCGTAAGCTTCGAGGCGTAGCACAGGAAATGCCAAAAATAATGGTGTAAAAATTCATTAAATCTTCTTCTATCCTTCTAATTACACTTGCAGATTCAACAGAATGGAAAGCAAAATAACACCAAAGGAATTCTAGTACTGGAATCAATAAAATGAAATACTTCCAAGAATCAAATGAAAAGAAATTGAATCAACAAAAAATAATCATGGTAAATGAAAGAAGAGACAACAAATCTGTGTGACTGAGTATTAGTGCATTAAGAGACAGAGAAAATAATTAGACTAATAGTGATGCATGTCTTTGTTACAAGTTTCTATTCCTAGAGTAGGCCAACATTCCTACACCGCAACAATGTTCCTCTACTAGAATAGAGTTCCTGCACTGGAAAGATATTCCTGTACTAAAGCATTGTTCCTATACTAGGAATGTATTTTCTTCCTGCAATGAATTTTTTGATTGTTCTTAATCACTTGCATAAAACATAAAGAGTGCTAATTGTAAATTAATTGAAAGAAAATCAGAGAAATGTAAAGAGTTGTAAATGAACCATTCAAAATAGAAATAACTCTCACTATTCATTCACTCAAAAGTAAAGATGTTGCAATAATCAAAAGAGAGCTTTACCATAATAAATTTTCTTCATGTAAAAAAGTAAGTATCTAATCTAAGAGATAGAGCATTCCCTCTTTCTCGGGTTACTCTCACTGCATGAATAAGATCTGTATCTTTCTGAGGTAGATGTTTCAACTTAAGAGTTTTTGCAATAGATCTCAGTTTGTTCCCACAAGAGAGTTGGTGTAAGTACAGATCCTGTTATTTTTGATAGAGTTTCATTGGCTTCCAGGGGATATCAATAAACCAACGATCAAATCCCTAAATTAAATGCCTTTGTTGGAAGCATAACCTTTTTATTGTAAATGAAACACACTTTTCACAAAGGAAGTGAAATAGATTTGCACGAATAAAATGTTCTTTCTAAGATAAATCAAGCTTGAAAAAGTAAAATATATTTGCGAAGATAAAATAGAACCACAAATTTGAAGAAAGAGAAAGATATCAACATAGTGCATAAAAAGAAAAGAATGAAATGCTATTGTTGGACACCTATTCCTCTATGGGTAGGTGTGGAAGGCGAACAGTCACAAATGGAGTCCAACTGACCTTGGAATGCGGAATCCAAGGGTCACACCTAATGTACTATAAAAGCACTTCTATGGTTAATAGTAATAAATCACACGCTTATCTTCTTTATCTTTCTGTTTATGTGTGCATCTTTCCCTTTGTGTGTGTTTCACCATGTGTGTGTTTAACATGGTATCAGATCCATTCGTTTAGTGGCCTCTATGTAAATGTGAGTAATGTCATTTCTACTCACTGTCCATTTTAGTGTATTAATTTACTGACTGTCAGAAATTCAATCTCTCCTACATAAGTGTTATTTTTGTAGCTAGCTCTGTTTCTGGCTACACACTGTTGCAGTTGTAGTTACCTCCTTCATATTATACTCCTGTCAATTACAGTCTGCTCCCACTATAGTGTGCTCCATCCCATTGCTGCAGAGAATATGCTGCTCCTATGCTAGATCTCTATGTTGTAACGTTAACCTCTGGAATCATAACTCCTCCACCAGTCTTTCACTGTTTAACCAAACACTCCTCTCACCCAAATTTTTGCCAACACTCTTGGATGAAACATCTCTGCACTAGATAGTTTCATTTCTTTGCATACTTGTGTGCTGGTTATGCTTAGAAATTTCACCTCCGTTGAATCACCATTGAAGGTTAATCCATAATATTTTCTTTTTCTCGAGGGTCGTGTTTTCTTCCAAGCTCTCTACATTAGTTATGGACATTGGATTTCCCCCAAATTTGGCTATCATTTCCATTGATAGCACAATCATTCTGTGAGAGTGCTTGGGAAGCATATGAGTGATGGGAAAATACTGTTGACTGAAAATTTTACAAGTTGGCTCTTTTCCTTCTAAAACCTTGCGTGTTTGTTGTTCAAGCTCAGCCATGGCTACGGCACCAACTCCACTAGCTTCTTGATACATGCTCACTATAGCTACGCCCCTCCACCATCATGCCAAGATGAAAAGGATGGTAGTGAACAGTTTGGGTTGGCAATAAGCGTTCCCTTATTGTAACTAATTTTTATCTGAGACATTGCCTTTGGATTCACCTTAGGAATCACAAGGGTCCAAAATTCTTTTTTATTGAGCCACCAACACTGAACAGAGCAATGTCAATCCCACGGAAACTATCTTCAGTGAGCTCTTCTACTACATAATATTGTCCCTCAAATGTCATTTGCTTTCCAGTAGAGCACTTGCTCGCCAGCAATCTGAGACTCCCGTAAGGGAAATCTCTATCATTCACAATGGCTCACACCTTCCCTCTCGTATACACACCTGTTCATCTCACCTATTCACCATTGCCTACTCTTGCTTACATGCCCTTCCCTCTCGCTTACACACTTCTTCATCTCCCACTGCGCCTTTCCGCTCACCTCTCCCATAGCCTGCACTCCACGCGAAGTCCTCTCGGCCATCGCCCATGCTACCTCACCTCCCGCCGGCCCTTCCACTCCACCGGCTTGACTTCCCTCCGGACACCGAATCCCTCCTTCCACATGGTCCACCTCCCCCAGTGCTCCAACAAACCACACCACCTCCTCCTCACTCCAAGAAGTGATGGAAATTTAATGGTGGATAAATGGCGAGTAGAAGAAAAAGAGGACGAGACTGTTTCACCAGTTGATTGGCAGTTGTAAATCAAAGTTTGTTGTTGGTGAATTTATTCATTTTTATAGTCTTCTATGGTGTCCTCCAAGAGATTTTAGGTACCTCCATCTAAAAAAAAAAAAAAATATTGGAAGAGAAAAACCTACAAGGGCTCCAATCGAGCCAACATTCTTGTGATTAATCAAGAGGGTGATGATATTCGGCATCATGGCACTCACATGGGTACCGAATTTGCATATTATCTCGAAGAGAGACTTGTACTCATATTTGAGAGTATAATCTGAACCTCGTCCCCAGATTCGAACTGTGTCAGTAATTTCCCCTGATGCAACCCAATCTCATTTTGGTGAGAAGCGAGCCACAGTTTCTCGATATGGATGTTCCCCATAAACATAAGCTTCCATGGGATTGTCCAGGTTGCTCATGATCATGGATTGACCATTGAAGACTCTTGCATTTTTTTTTATGCATGGATCTAATGTGTATGCAAGGTTTGTGGGATTATAAGCAGCAAGTCAATAATGTTACAGTTGATTCACATTCAATGCCCAGTATAAGAGCATGTTTTAATGCAGAAGCAAACACTGAACCTGCACCTCCCAAGCCCATCATTAGGCCTTGGGAAGAGTTTGTCCATAATAAGCATAGAACAGGTCTTGGATATGACAAGGAGTTGTCATTTCATATTCCAAACTACTCCAAGCCCATTCAATTTCAGAGTGCCAGACTTCTCCATGGTAGTTCACATTTAGCTGTTCTAGATCCTGCTCCTCTTCCACAACAGCAACAATAGATTGTAAAATTCCAACACTGTGATCGAGTTGGCCATAGGGAATATTATTGTTTTGATCTTCACCCATTCAAGCATTGTGGTCGGCACACACATCCTTCACACAGATGCTTCAGAAACAAGCCTCCTGCAAGAACAAAGATTCATCTTGGATGGATCGCTTCTTGGCAATGGGCATCAACAGCCAAAAAAAATGTTTAAGTCGCATGTCAGAACTTGTTCTCGAATATTGAATAACCTTGTGGTTGATTTTTCGCCATCATCTCACCTTGGACCTGACAGGGGGGAAAATGGTGGTCATCTACAAGCTTCGACACAACACTTCAAGTGAGCCTGAGCCACAACTTGTCATTCCATATTTAGAGTTGTAGCCAGAGACACGAATTCCCATGAGCATGCATTTGGTTGGTGGAAAACCTTAAACCATCTATGCGAGGTTCATATTCTTCCTCTTCAAAGAATGTGGAGCACTTCCTCTAATAGAATATTTCAGCTTCTTGCCAGCTTTGGTAGAGTTCTGAGAAATGCATTAAGCATTCCAGTGTTGGTGGTCATCCTTAAACCATCATAGGTTGTAGACCTCCCTTATTCTAGGTTGAAGGTCTCCCTCTTCAAATATGAGGGACACTTCGTCTAGCAAAAGCCCTCAGCTTCTTTCAATATTTGGAAGAGTTCCGGGAACTCCAATAAGCGTTGCGTTCCAGTGTTGGTGGTCATCCTTAAACCACCTCTTTATGCCAACATTTTAGAGAGTTGATTCAGCCTAAATGCTGCCATGCACACTTTGCAGATTTATATTAAAACTCTCTTCTTGGACTCACACATGCTCCTTTGGATTAAGGGGGGGAACGTTGGACACGTAATCCTGTATGGGTAGGTGTGGAAGGTGAAAAGTCACAAATGGAGTCCAAGTGACCTTGGAATTCAGAATCCAAGGGTCACACCTAATGTACTATAAAAGCACATCTATGGTTAATAGTAATAAATCACACACTTATCTTGTTTATATTTATGTTTATGTGTTCATCTTTCCCTTTGTGTGTGTTTCACCATGTGTGTGTTTAACAGCTACAACAACCTTGAATAGATGCAAGAAAAACCACACTGTCAAACCTTGGATCCGAGAAGCACATTTTTCATGAAGAAAATGTAAACTTGTGATTTAGGTGCATAAATGAACTAATATTCTGCTATGAATTTGCATATGAAATATTTAGCACACTCTTATAAATAGAGGGAGAACAAACTAGGCTAGCTGGGCCCTAGCCAACCAAGTTGTTTCCCTTTATGAAAGCGAGGAAATCAAACACACAATTAATGCATTCACATGAGATTAAAAACCAGAGATTTATAAAATGGTATAGCTCCTTATATTAACTTCAATAGTTGTAAACATACATCAATAGGTCCTAGATCCAGCCCAGAAATGGGGCGATACAAAATAATACTACAAAAATTATCGAGAGTATCGCTACCTAAATCTACGCTAGAAACCCTATTTAATATACAATACTCAGCTAGTGGTTGCAACAAAAAGTAAAACAAAATGTAATTTCAGGCTGTCGATTGTTAGCATAGGTTGAATCGAGGGTGTTGGTCAAAATCCCAATCTCATTCTTCCTTCATTCTTCTCAACGCTCTGAGCCTAATCAGAGTGCAAAACTGGTTCTTTAGCAAGGAGTGTGGGTTGGTCAACGAGTTGTCTTGTTGTTCATGGTAATGTTGCCAGCCTACCCTTGAGTACAGGAATGGAGGATAGTATAAGAATGTTCCTACACCAACCATCCTCTATAACAATTAATACTTCTATTTTATCATGCTCTCCAGGAAAGAAAATACATTAGTTACAAAGACAAATAAACTAATTTACCCTTTTTAATTAATGATTAAGCTCATATAACCCATAGTATTAAAGTCATGAAGGATTAAAAGAATGGGTGTAAGGATTAGGTTCCATTTGTGAAACAAAGGGCTTAGGTAGTGCAATTAGGGTGAAATTAGGATCAGAAGTAGGAAAATTTTGATGACCAATATGAACATTATAATTTTCTCTTAAATATGATGTAATTAATGGTGGATGACATCCATAGAGTTCCATATATAGGGTCATTTTTGTGGTAGTATGGAAGGAATTTTTATATCACCATTCAGCTAGAGGTAACCACTTGACCCATTGTATTTGTTTATTATATCCAAAGCAATGAAGATATCCCTCCAAACATTTGCTCACTATCTTAGTTTTCCCATTATATTGAGGTTGATAAGATGAGCTATGATCTAATTGAGTACCCAGACAAGAAAATAATTTTGTCCGAAAATTTTCTATAAAAATAGGATCTCTGTCACTTACAATAATATTTGGTTTTTCGTGTAGCCTTTGAATTGTTTCCATAAATGCAGTAGAAAGAGTGTTGGCTTTAAATGGATGAGATGATGTGCAAAAGTGTGCATACTTGGTAAGTATATCAAATACCACCATGATAAAACACTTTTCTTTGGACTTGGGTAAACCAATGATAAAATTCATTGAAACCTCCTCCTAACATTGAATTGGAATGTATAAAGGTTGTAACAGACCCGTGGTCTTAACTGTCTCCACTTTATTTTGTTGGAAAGCCAAACATTGTTCCACAAACTTTTGAATACCATATTTAAAGCCATCCCAAAAAAATTCCTTCTTGACCATGTGGTAAGTTTTTAAAAATCTTGAGTACCCTCCTACGGGAGAGGTGTACAATTCCAAAAGAAATTTTTGTTTGAGTTGAGAATTACTACAATTATATAAGTGATATGTGTACGATAATTAATCATTTTTCCAACTAAATGTATCAGATGTATTGGTATCTTGCTGCAAATTTTGAATGGGTATCCACACTTCTTCTTCATTATTCCATTCATCCCTTACTTCGGTTATCCAATTTCGTTGGATACTAGAAATGGCACAAAGAGATGCTTCCACATCCTCATTTTTTTTAGAGTGCATCTACAACAACATTTTGCTTCCATTTTTTGTAGATGATTTCAATGTCATATCCCAACATCTTTGTGACCCATTTTTATTCTCTTCTGAAGATAATATTTGTTCCAAAAATTATTTAAGATTATTATGACTTGTTTTTACCTTGAATGTCCTCCAATTGGGTAAGCTCACCATTACTTTAGTGCATGTATTATTTCCAACATTGCCTTCTCATAAATAGGTTTGTGAAAATACTTTCTTTTGATTGGATGACTTTCAAAAGTAACAGGTCTTCCTTATTGCATTAAACAACACCAATTACATTTCCTAAGGCATCACATTCCACAATAAAGTTTTTTGTGAAGTCCAACATAGCTAAGACTGGTGCTCGATACATTGCCTCCTTAAGATGTTTAAAGGCCTTAGTTGCTTCTGGAGTCCAATAAAATGCATGTTTCTTTAGTAATGTTGTTAGAGGTGCTACTATTATCCCATAATCCTTAACAATATTGCAATAATACCCTTTCAACCTGAGAATTCCTCGAAGATGCTTTATGGTTGTGGTGATTTTCCATTTCTTAATGAATCTAATTTTTTTAGGGTCTACCTTGACACGCTCATGAGATACAATATGACCTAGATATTCCAACTCTTGTACTCCAAAGAAACATTTGGAGGATTTTTCATATAATTGTTTCTCCTCCAATAGTTTGAGAATCATGTTAACATGTTGAACATGATCCTTACAAGACTTGTTATAGATTAGTATATCATCAAAAAATACCAACAAAAACTTTCTAAGGAAGGGTTTGAAAATGGAATTCATCAAACCTTGAAATGTAGAAGGTGCATTGGTCAGGCCAAAATGCATGACCAAAAATCCATAATGACCTTGATGATTTCCAAATGTTGTTTTTGGAATGTCTTCAACCTTCATTCTAATTTGATGATATCCTGAATGAACATCCAACCTGGTGAAGTAAATTGATCCATGTAATTCATCCAAAAATTCATCAATGATAGGAATGGGAAATTTATCTTTAATAGTGAGATTTTTGAGCTCCCTATAATCCAGACACATGCACCATGATCCATCCTTCTCATGAGAGAATACTAATACAGTGGAGAAAGAAATTTGAATAGGTTGAATTATACCAGCCTCTAGAATTTCTGCAACCATACACTCAATTTCACTCATTTGGGCATAGAGATATCTGTAAGGCCTGATGTTTGGAGGAACACCTCTTGGAATCAAAATAATATCATGATCATGATAACAAATAGGTTGGAGGCCTTTGGGAGTCTCAAATACTTTGGAATGATTTTCTAGGATTTTTTGGAGATCACGAGAAGTAGATCATTTTGATGTTGGAACCTTTACTGAGAATAATTGTGCAATTACGCCCTATTTTTATTTCCTTAGAAGCTTTTTCATGCCATCAAAGTTGATTATCTTTCCTAGTTTCCCTGTGAAACCCCTGAATTCAACCTCCTTTTCTTCCTAAAAAAATTAAAGAAAAGTTCTTGAAAATTAAAAGCTATCATACCCAAAGATTGTAACCATTGGACTCCTAGTACAGTATCAACACCACCTATTAGAATGGAAAGCATTGGACTATTCAATACATATTCCCCCATGGTTAGCTTGATATTATGGAACTTTACAGGGAAATGTATAGTTCCTCCATTTCCAACCATCAATTGACACTTTGGTGTTGGAAATAGGAAGCAATTCAATTCATTGGCTATCTTATAATGAATAAAATTATGGGAACTACCCGAATCAATCAATACTTTTACCTTTTTCTTCTTGATATGTACTTCTATATTGAGAGTTTGAGGAGTTGTAATTCATTACAATGCATTACAAGATATGGTTGGATTCATTTATTATTTCTCTAGGGTTGTTTGTTGATTTATATCCTCATCTTTTGATGTTTCTTGTTCCTTTTCTTCCTCCTCTTCACAATCTATGTGAAATAATTTCTTCTTAGCACACTTATGACATTTGTATTTTCTATCACAACTATAACAAACCCATTTTTATCTTTTTTCTATGAATTGTTGTGTTGTCAAATTTGTAGGTTGCGGAAGGCTAGGATCAAGAACACTTCCATATTTATAGTTGTGAGCGGTTGAATTCCTTGACATAATTTTGTTTCCAAATTTTCTTGCCACACTCAATGCCTTATCCAATGAATCTGGTCCTCAAAGGTGAACCTCATGTTGGATGTTATCCCTTCAAGACCCTATGTAGAAATCAAACATATGTTCCTTTGGAATATCGTTTACCCTTATATTCAATTTTGGGAAGTCCTAAATGTGCTCCGCCATTGAACCCTTTTTTTATATTTATCAATTGGCTAAATAAGGTGTTTCTCTTTGTATCGTCATAATGTGATATCATTTCCTTCGTAAAAATTGACCAAGTGAGAAGTGGTTTATGAGAAAAATCCATCGATACCATATAAACTAACTGAGTTCTAAATATAAAGTTTCAAAGCGTACCTTTTGTGTGTGTTGCAAATAATGGAGATAAAAATATTGCTTCATCTGTAGTATCTATGTTACCAGATCCTTGCCATCAAACTACCACATATCGATCTTTGGAATATGGCGGGTTTTCAATCCAATTTTAGAGTCTATGAAATCATAATTAACATTTATTTTTCTCTCATCATGAGTTTCATCTTATACATTTCCACCATTAGGAATAATTTTCTCTTAAATATGATGTGATTAATGGTGGATGATATCCATAAGGTTCCATAAATAGGGTCATTTTTTTTCCAGTATGGAAGGAAGTGTTATATCACCATTCATCTAGAGGTAACCACTCAACCCATTGTGTTTGTTTATTAGATACAAAGGAACAAAGATATCCTTCCAAATATTTGTTCACTATCTTAGTTTTACCATCAAATTGAGGATGATAAAATGAGTTATGAGCTAACTGAGTAACTAGACAAGAAAACAATTTTATCCAAAAACTTTCTATAACAATAGGATCTTTGTCACTCACAATAATCTTTTCATTTCCATGTAGCGTTTTAATTGTTTCCATAAATGCAGTAGAAAGTGTGTTGGATTTAAATTGATGAGATAATGCGCAAAAGTGTGCATACTTCGTAAGTATATCAACTACCACCATGATGAAACACTTTTCTTTGGACTTGCGTAAACAAATGATAAAATTCATTGAAGCCTCCTCCTAACATTGAATTGGAATTTATAAAGGTTGTAACAGACCCATGGTGTTAATTGTCTCCACTTTATTTTGTTGGAAAACCAAACATTCTTCCACAAAATTTTTAATATCGTATTTAAGGCCATCCCAAAAAATTCCTTCTTGACCATGTGGTAATTTTTTTTTAAATCTTGAGTGCCATGCTAAAGGAGAGGTGTACAATTCCAAAAGTTTTTTTTGTTTGAGTTGAGAATTCTTACAAATATATAAGTGATATTAGTACTATAATTAATCATTTTTCTGGCTAAATGTATCAAATGTATTGGGATCTTGTTGCAACTCATTAATGCGTGTCCACACTTCTTTTTCATTCTTCCATTCATCCCTTGCTTCGATTATCCAATCTAGTTGGATACCAAAAATGGCACAAAGTAATGCTTTCCATTTTTTGTAGATTATTTCAATGTCATAACCCAACATCTTTGTGACCCATTTTTTATTCTCTTCTGAAGATAATATTTGTTCCAAAAATTATGTAGGACTATTATGATTTTTTTTACCTTGAAGTGTCTTCCAATTAGGTAAGGTCACCATTACTTTAGTGTATGTATTATTTCCAACATTTCCTTCTCATAAATAGGTTTGTGCAAATACATTACTTTGTTTGGATGACTTTCAAAGTAAATGGGTCTTCCTTATTACATTAAGCAACACCAATTCCATTTCTCGAGGTATCACATTCCACAATAAAGGTTTTGTGTAGTCCAACATAGCTAAGACCAGTGCTCGACACATTACCTCCTTAAGATGTTGAAAGGCCTTAGTTTCTTCTATAATCCAAGAAAATGCATGTTTCTTCAGTAATGTTGTTATAGGTGCTTCTATTCTCCCATAATCCTTCACAAACTTGTGATAATACCATTTAAACCCGAGAATTCCTTGAATATGATTAATGGTTTTTGGGATTTTCCATTCCTTAATGAATTTAATTTTGTTACGGTCTACCTTAACATGCTCATGAGATACAATATGACCCAGATATTCCACCTCTTGTACTCAAAAGAAACATTTGGAGGATTTTTCATATAATTGTTTCTCCTCCAATAGTTTGAGAACCCTATCAACATGTTGAAAATGATCCTTCCAAGAATTGTTGTAGATTAGTATATCATCAAAAAATACCAACACAAATTTTCTAAGGAAGGGTTTGAAAATGGAATTCATCAAACCTTGAAATGTAGAAGGTGCATTGGTAAGGCCAAAAGGCATGACCAAAAATTCATAATGACCCTCATGAGTTCTAAATGTTTTTTTTAGAATGTCTTCAACTTTCATTCTAATTTGATGATATCCTGAACGAAGATTCAACCTGGTGAAGTAAATTGATCCATGTAATTCATCCAAAAATTCATCAATGATAGGAATGGGAAATTTATCTTTAATAGTAATATTATTGAGCTCCATATAATCCGGGCACATGCACCATGATCCATCCTTCTTATGAACCAATACTAACAGAGTGGAGAAAGAACTTTGAATAGGTTGAATTACACCAGCCTTAAGCATTTATGCAACAATATGCTCAATTTCACTCTTTGGGCGTAGGGATACCTGTAAGTCCTTGTTGAAGGCTGGAGAGTGACTTCTTCAACATTAGGGATTCCACCCAGTTAGGAGGTTAGTGAAACTCCTTGCTAGTCCTTTACCATTGAAATGGTGGGTCTGACTGGGGATATAGTGACCAGTTTCCCATATAAAAATGAGTTTGTAAAATAATGGAATAAAATTAGCACGGATGGTGTGATCTATTCTACTAATAACATAAATAAAACTATTTATAACTAATTATTGGGATGGATCGATTTATATGATTACAGAGTAAGATTTCATAAGTATGAAACAATATAGATCATTTGCATACTAAAATGAATATAATAAAATTAAAGAAATTAAATCAATGTAATTGATTTAGTTAATGAAGAACATTAATCATGTAAATATTTCAAAGTCACTTATCTAATAACATATCATTCAATACATTTTATCTATAGTAATAAGAATACGTATCATTTCAATTCTTATCAGAAAGAGACAAATGGATATAAATAAGTTTCCTATAATCTCATAAACATAAAAACGATTAATACACAGATAATAGTACCCGTTGCATCATAGCTTAGTTATGAAAATATAGCCTCTGGGCTTAGACTTTCAATTAGATACTTTTGTTCAAACAATAGTGTAAGTTCCAAAAGCCACCTTCTCAAAAATCTGGACCCCTTTATAAATGTATGAAAGGGGTTTAAATATGAATTAATATTACAAAAATAGAATAATTAATCTAATCTAAAATAATTAATATAGTCTAAACTATAAACTAAAAAATAGGAAATTAAAATGCAGTAGTTGTAACATTCTTGAGACTCTTTCTCGGATCCACTCTTTAACTGTTCTTTGAGTTGGCAAGATTTGATCATATATTTGAGCTGGGGGGGATGCATTGGCTACATTCTCATCTTGCTCATGAATATTGCATCATTGAGTGCTGAAATAATTTGAATTGCTGCATTGGAAAGACACCTCAGCACTCCCAATTTACTGTGTGGCTTGATTAACAGATACCAATAAACTTCCACGTTTATCTTTGTCAACTTTTCAATGTCAAGAGCTTTCTTGGTTGATGTTTCTAACCAATATTGTTTCAAAAGGTTGACTTCAGGCATAATGTCTTTTTGAATTTCCTAGAAAAGATTAGCTTGCAGAAGAGAACCTTTGATATACTCAAAGATGTTAAATGACATGTTTTTTGCTCTGATAATAGCTAGTTTTGCACTTTTCATTTTCATGTCCCAGTCTCCAAATATTATGTCCTTTATTGATTCTTCAAGGCAAGGAAGATCGACTGCTCTCCCTTGCACTCTGTCTTGCAAATATAGATACTTAGACACTTTATCATCAATTTCCTCATAATAAATCCTCAAATCAGAAATTTGAGTGACTAACTGATCACTTATTTTAATCTTCTCTTGAATCTCTTCGTATTTTGGATAGAAAACTGTATGTTGGTTTACCATCAATGTTTCCATCTCGGTTGCTTCTTTCCTTACCTCATTAAGTTGTGGATTATCTTGGAGCTTTTGAATGTTTTATTGTAGTTGTTAGACTATTAAATCCTTTTCTTTAATTTCATTCTCAAGTTTGAGTTTAAGCCCTTCAGACTTGCTTTGCATATCATTAATATTTTATTGCAACTCTTGCTCTATCCTTTTTTTGTTTTTCGAAGAAACTTTGCTCCATTTGAGTCATTTTTTGATCTTTCTCCATGATTAATGACTCAATCTCCATTGCCTTATGAATAGTTTCATTTGCATAAGAACCTGCAAACTGAGATATTTGGCTAAGTCCTTTTCCTGGAGTTGATTGTGTCCCTTTCCAAAGAAATTGCATCGATGTGGTGCCATAGGAATTTATGGAGAATATTCTATCTTTAGCTTCTTCTTTGACTTGGATACAATAGGTTTATGCTTTGGACTATAAAATACATCCAAAGGAAGTATTTCCTCAATCCTCAGAATTATTTATGCTGTTGGAAAAGCAAGGATAATCTCCATATATTTTGCCACTGTTTCTTCTTCTCTCTCCTATGTACCATTGGTCCTTGGTGTCTGATTTTGATGAATAGAAATTTTGGAAACCTTTGTAGTGAATGAGATTCTAAAATTTCTCTTTTCTCTTTAGAACCATTTAAATTAGAGGATAATTGTTGAATGCTTGATTCACCTACATGAATTGATGTTCTTAGAGAATCTTTAGTGGGAAGAGCATCTAACAAAATAGCATTATGATCAACAGAAGTATTAGTATCAGATAATGCTTTTTCAAAATTTTCCCAGTCTTTATTAAATATCTCTTCTTGTGGAATATTTACGATTTCTGGCTCTACCACTAGTACTTGTACCTGAACTGGAGGAATCAGAATCATAACTTGTTCTGCTTCTGGCACTTGAATAAGAACTTGGCGAACTTGAATTTGAATTTGTTCTTCTTCTGGCAATTGAATCTAAACTTGAGGAATTGGAATTTTTTCTGGCATTGGCCTATGGAACATGTAATATGGAAAATGAGAATTCCTATGTTCATGATATTGTTTGAATTTTATCAATTATTCTGCATTGAATCTCACAATTGTTATTTGTAGAACCCTTAAGAATTCTGGAATTGATTCAACACATCATCAAATTTATCAGGCTCGCAGCTTAACTTGATTTGTTATTTCTTTGGCGAAATTGGGAAATTGAAGGGTTTTAATCGATCAATTTCAAGACATGCATGCTTCAAATTTTTGAGAGCATATGACCCACATGTGGTAGGAAAAGTTGGAAAAATCTTCTTTTTGGGTTCTTTCAGAAATTTAGTCAACCCATTACCTACAGTCTGATAAGAAATTTCTTTGGCCAATAATGTATCTAGTATATATAAAGTTAGGACATGAGGGCAAGTATGACTTCCAAAAACTTGAATGTACGTGAAAAATTCCTCATCAAACCATCTTCCTATAAACCTAAGATTTCTATTGGCTTCATGGGTGACTCTAGAGATTTTCCTCTAAAAAATGATTTGAAAAACTGGGAGCATTTTATCATTACATATTTTAAACTTATGGCAGTGGTATTTTGATTCCCACAAGAATTATAACTGTACAAAGATGGGGGTTTTAAATTCTCTGGTCCATTTCCATCCTAACAACGAAAATTCAATAGAAAAACAAACAACATCTAGGATAAATGAACTCATATAAAAAGGAGTGATTGTATTGGAGGGAAGATTACAACTTTCTCTATAGAAAATGGTACATCTAATCAAATTATCAGACAGAATATTAGCCCAATAAAGAATATAGCCATCAGAGGCTGCTTCTATCAAGGGTGTCCAATCTTCTTTAAAGTTCATTGTATTTGAAGACCCAAAAAGATGACACATCATTGCAGCAATTTGCGAGAATGGGATTTTAAGAGAAATTATTGACTACATATCCTTGTCATAATGTTTATGTTGATTAGGATCATTTCTCCAATTCTTTATCACATTTGCAGGGTGCTCATTTTATTGCATAAATTCCTGGACAAAATAGTTGCCATATCTTTTCTCCGATTCAGGAAATTTGTACATTTCCTTTAAATATGCAAGCCTGAGAGAACCAATGAATGTTATGCTTTTTTGAACAAACTACCTATCTCGAATGTCCACATGATTTAATACCCATCTTACCAAGTGAGTGTATGGTAGCATTTTAGGACGTGCAACAATTCTGTGTAGAAAAGAGTTAGCTGCATCAGACCATGAGTCTGAATCTAAGGATGCACTAGAATCGTCGGCTATAGACTTCCTTTTCAAAATTACTTATGGATTCTCATTCTCAAGCAAATTATAAATCCCTTCCCAACTTAAAGAACCAATTTTTGGGTTGCATGTTGTTTCTGAGACTAGAGGATACATCTTGTGATCTTCTTCTTGTTGAACAACTAACTGAGGTGGGGTGGTGGACTTAATTTTTGCTTTAAGCAGCCTCGACATCCTTTTATGCCTAAGTTTCTAGAATTACCTTGTTGAAAGAAAACAAATAGCATAAGCTTAAATCATGTCAAATTATAGTAATTGTCATATCACCTTAACTCATGCATAATGGGAATCCTTGGTATTAAAGTTGAAATAATTATAAATTTTTTTACAAACCTTGAAATCATAAAACACATTAATTACCATTAAATTGATAGTATGGGATTCATGTGAGTTTGAAAATTGTTATATTATTGGGATCCGTAAATCGACGTTTTAATGATTAGCGAAATGTTGACGTTTCATAGCAATGCGCAATATGCGAACATTCGATATTGCGATGGTTTTTCTTGTTAAATGGCAGAATGCGATATCGACATATGTCGTATGACAGTTTACCATATATCGCTATCCATTATATTATGTATTTCACAACCTCGTTGATCTTCATTTCACATATTGGCGTTTTGGCATTTCGCTTTTCGCTGTTTACTGTTTCGGCGATTTCTTTCCTGCTCCTTGTACTATTAGTCTTTTATGGGTTCTTTAGAGAACTTTTTCATGGTTTTCTTATGTTTTTTTATGAAAAATAAAAACAAAATTTTATTTAATAGGTTAAAATTTCTAAGTTCTAAACTTGATTTAACCTTAAGAATTATTTTAAAAGGTACCCATTGTTCTTTCTATACTATTTATCTAGAAAAATGGAGAGTTGTTGTAATACTACAACAGGCCTGATGTTTGGAGGAATACTTATTGGAATCAAATGAATATCATGATCATGATAACAAATAGGTTGGAGGCCTTTGGGAGTCTCAAATACCTTGGAATGATTTTCTAGGAATTTTTGGAGATTTGGACAAGTAGATGATTTTGATGTTGGAACCTTTACTGAGCATAATTTTTCAATTACGCCCTATTTTTATTTTTTTTATAAGCTTTGTCATGCCATTATACTTGATTATCTTTCGTATTTTCCCTATGATATCCCTTAATTCAACTTCCTTTCCTTCCCAAAAAAATTCAAGAAAAGTTATTGAAAATTAAAAGCTATCATACCCAAATATTGTAACCATTGGAATCCTAGTACAATATCAACACAACCCATTGACTATTCAATACGTATTCCCCCATGGTTAGCTTGATATTATGGATATTTACAAGGAAATTTATAGTTCCTCCATTTTCAACCATCACTTGACACTCTGGTGTTGGATATAGGAAGCAATTCAACTCATTGGCTATCTTATAATGAATAAAATTATGGGTACTACCCAAATCAATCAATACTTTTACATTTTTATTCTTGATATGTCGAGTTTGTGTTGATAGTTTGAGGAGTGGTAATTCATTCCAATGCATTACAAGATATGGTTGGATTCATTTATTCTTTCTCTAGGGTTGGTCGTTGATTTTTAACCTCCTATTTTGATGTTTCTTTTTCTTTTTCTTCCTCCTCTTCACAATCTATGTAAAATAATTTCTTCTTAGCACACTTATGACATTTAGTGAATTTTCTATCACAACTGTAGCAAAGCTATTTTTCTATTTTTTATAAATAATGTTGTGGTGTCAAATTTGCAGGTTGTGGAAGGCTAGGAGAAGCAACACTTCCATATTTATAGTTGTGAGTGGTAGAATTCCTTGTCATAATTTTCTTTCCAACTTTTCTTGCCACCCTGAATTCCTTATCCAATGAATCAGGTTCTCAAATGTGAACCTCATGTTGGATGTTATCCTTTAAATTCCCTATGAAGAAATCAAATGTATGTTCCTCTAGAATATCATTTACCCTTATATTCAATTTTTGAAGGTCCTATGTGCTCCACCATTGAACCCTTTTTTTTTTACATTTATCAATTGGTTAAAGAAGGTGTTTCTCTTTGTATCCTCATAATCTGATATCATTTCCTCCATAGAAATTGACCAAGTGACAAGTGGTTTATGAGAAAAAATACATCAATACCATACAAACTGATTAGGTTCTAAATATAAAGTTTCAAAGCCTACCTTTTGTATTTGTTTCACATTATGGAGATCAAAATATTGTTCCATATGTAGTATCTATGTTACCATATCCTTACCATAAAACTACCTCATATTGATCTTTGGAATATGTTGGGTTTTCAATCCAACATTAGAGTGTATGAAATCATAATTAAAATTTATTTTGTTTTCATCATGAGTTTCATATAATTCATTTCCACCGTTAGGAAGTTTTTTCTCTTAAATATGATATGATTAATGGTGGAAGATATCCATAAAGTTCAATAAATATGGTCTTTTTTGTTGCAGTATGGAAGGAAGTGTTATATCACCATTCATTCA
Organism: Pinus albicaulis; assembly: GCA_034641835.2. Taxonomy (NCBI): domain Eukaryota; kingdom Viridiplantae; phylum Streptophyta; class Pinopsida; order Pinales; family Pinaceae; genus Pinus; species Pinus albicaulis. Next base: position 1,845,651,186 of record CM076578.1, on the reverse strand, counting down.
GAGGTAACCACTTGAACCATTATGTTTTTTTTCAGATACAAAGCAACGAAGATATCCTTCCACAAATTTGTTCACTATCTTAGTTTTCCCATTATATTGAGGATGATAAGATGAGATATGAGCTAATTGAGTACCCAGACAAGAAAATAATTCCTTCCAAAATTTTTCTATAAAAATAAGATCTCTGTCACTTACAATATTATTTGGGTTTCCATGTAGCCTTTTATTTGTTTCCATAAATGTAGTAGAATGTGTGTTGGCTTTAAATGGATGAGATAATTCACAAAAGTGTGCATACTTGGTAAGTCTATCAACTACAACCATAATGAAACATGTTTCTTCAGACTTGGGTAAACTAGTGATAAAACTCATCAAAACATCCTCCTATCATTGAATTGGAATGTGTAAATGTTGTAATAGACCTGTGGTCTTAATTTTCTCCACTTATTTTTTTTTGAAAACCAACCATTATTCCACAAAATTTTGAATCCCATATTTAAGGCCATCCCAAAAAAAATATTTCTTGACCATGTGCTAATTTTTTAAAAATCTTCAGTGCCTTTCTAAGGGAGAGATGTGCAATTCCAAAAGAAATTTTTGTTTGATTTGATAATTCTTAAAAGTATATAAGTGATTTTTGTATGATAATTAATCATTGTTTCGGCTAAATGTATCAAATTTATTGGTATCTCGCAACAAATTTTAAATGAGGGTCCAAACTTCTTCGTAATTCTTCCATTCATCCCTTGCTTCGATTATCCAATTTGGTTGTGTTAGTGTCGGTATCTTCATCCCTCCGTCAGTGATCAAATTATCTTGTTGCATTACATATTAGGTGTCTCACTTGTTGAGCTCAAGCAGCGGAATAAAAAAATAAAACATACAGAACACACAGCAGAAACAAACATAAAGCCATAGATTTTAACGTGGTTCACCCAACCAATCTGGGCTACGTCCACCTAACAGGGCATCGGAAATCTCATTCAACAACTAGAGATATAAAATAGCAGAGTTTCTCATCTGCTCATATCTTCCACTCACCTCACATTCCTCATCATGCTCACTTGCCTCTACGGGCTTACATTTTATAGTGGTGAATGGAAACAGACTCATAAATTCTCTCACAACAAATATAGGATACATTAACTCCTCATCAGAAATTGATGGAGTTAATGTAGCAACAAATCCTATTGTTGTCACCTACATGAGATTTTCTCCAAAAATAAAAAATAAATCTCAAAAATCTCCACCTTGACAACAATTAGCCTGATACCCTGTTCCATTATTATTTTTATCTTTTCTGCAAGCCAAGAGAAGCCAGACACCATCGTAGCTTCTCTAACAAAGATGGTTTCGTGAACAAGTCTACATAGTTTTCCTTTGTATGCACCTTTTCGAGAGAGACTCCCCTTTCAGTGATAACCTGTCTTACAAAATGTTACTTGATAGGTATATGCTTTGATTTACTATGATAGGCTGGATTCTTAGCCAAATGAATTGCACTTTGACTATCACAAAATAACTTGATGTTTTCCTGCAACCTACCAAACTCACCAAACAAACCTTTCAACCTAACTGCTTCTTTGTAAGCATGTGAATCAGCTATGTATTCTGCTTCTGTAGTGGATAAAGCAACAATGTTCTGTAGCTTTGACATCCAGCTAATAGCTCCACCTGCAAGAGTAAAGACATACCCTGAAGTTGACCTTCTCTTATCCAAATCACCTGCAAAATCGGAATCAACATATCCACAAACATATTCACTGCTACTGTTATAAGTGATAAAATAATCACTTATGCCTCTCAGATACCGAAGCACCCATTTCAATGCTGACCAGTGCTCTTTTCCTGGATTTTCCATATACTTGTTGACAACCCCAACTGCATGTGAAATATTTGGTCGAGTACAAACCATCGCATACATCAAACAACCTAATACATTGGCATATGGAATTCGAGACATATATTCCTTTTCTTCATTAGTGTTAGGACATAAACTTGAAGAAAGCTTAAAATGGGAAGCAAAAGGGACTGAAACAGGCTTCACATTGTTCATACCAAACCTCAAGAGTATTTTCTCAATATACTTCTTTTGTGATAGCCACAGCTTACCATTGTTCCTGTCTCTGAAAATCTCCATGCCCAAAATCTGTCTTGCTGCTCCTAGATCTTTCATATCAAATGTCCTAGCCATCTGAGCCTTTAACCTGTTGATCTCTGTTATGCTTTTTCTTGCTAAAAGCATATCGTCAACATACAACACTAATATAATGAACATGCCATTACTTAATTTCTTAAGTAAACACAATGATCATATTCACTTCTTATATAATTTTGACTCATCATGAAAGAATCAAATTTTTTGTACCATTTTCGAGGCAATTGCTTCAGACCATACAATGGTTTCTTGAGCCTATAGACAAATTTCTTGTTACGATTTTGAACAAACCCTTCCGGTTGTTCCATGTAAACCTCCTCATCTAAATATCCATGTAAAAATGTAGTTTTAACATCTAGTTGATGTAATTCTAAATCGAGTAAAGCAACTAATGCTAACACAATCTGAATTGAAACAATTTTTACAACTGGTGAAAAAATCTCATGAAAGTCAATGCTGGCTTTCTGAGAAAAACCTTTCACGACTAGCCTCGCTTTGTACATTTTTTCTATATCATTAACACCCTTTTTCAATTTGTAAACCCACTTACATCCCACAATTTTCCTGTCTTTTGGAATTTCTACCAGATCCCATGTGGCATTCTTGTCTAATGCCTTCATCTCGTCCTTCATAGCCTCTTTCCACTTACCACTGTTTGAACCTTCTATAGCTTCCTGATAGCACAAAGGTTCATCATCGTTAGCAGTCAAAGAAACTAAAGTAACATAATCATCATACCTTCTAGGAAAACGTATGATTCTCGTAGACCTCCTTAAAGATGTTTCTGGTACTTCCCCAATTTGCTGATTATTGTCTGTAGGAACTTCTTCATGATCAGCATCTGAAACACGTTCATGATCTGCATCTGAAACTTGTTCATGATCTGAATCTGAAACTTGTTCTTCTGGACTATTATCATTATTTGAACTAGTTTCAAACTGAATGTGTTGAAGCTTAGGTACATTCTCCTGTTTCAATTTATCATCTACATCTGGATTTTCAAGTGAAGATTCATTAAATTTAACATCTCTGTAAATGATGATCTTGTGAGTAGTAGGATCCCACAACCTGTATCCCTTAGTCCCATCACCATATCCAACAAAGATATATCTTTTTGATTTAGGATCTAATTTAGAACGCTGATGTTTCGGAACTAGAGCATATGCATCACAACCAAAAAATTTTAGTTTAGAATAATCACATGGATAACCTTTCCATACCTCTTGAGGAATTTTGCATCCTATTGCAGTTGATGGTGATCGATTTACCAAGTAACAAGCCGTAGAAACCGCTTCTTTCCACAATTCCTTCTGCAAATTGGCGTTACTAAGCATACTTCTTGCTCTCTCTAAAAGAGTCATGTTCATGCGTTCAGCAACTCCGTTTTGCTGAGGAGTATATACAGTGGTTTTATGTCTTTCGATCCTAGCATCCTTGCAATAATTATTAAATTCATTTGAAGTAAACTCACCACCATTTTCAGTTCTTAAACATTTAATGGTTCTTCTAGTGATGTTTTCAACTAATGCTCTAAACTATTTGAAAACTGTGAATACATCAGACTTATTCTTTAACATGTAGACCCACACTTTTATAGAGAAATCATTAATAAAAGATACAAAATATGATGATCCTCCATATGAGGTTATAGGAGATGGACCCCAAACATCAGAATGGATATAATCAAGGATTCCCTTACTAGTACGCTTTCCAGTTTTAAACTTCTGCTTGCTTTGTTTCCCAAATAGACAATGTTTGCAGAAATCTAACTTAGAATATTTTAAACTAGGAAATAACTTATGATCAGATAAAATTTTTAATCCTATTTCGCTCATATGGCCCAACCTTTGATGCCATAAACGAATAGAATTATTGTCGTTTTCAAATACTGTAGAAGCATGATCTGACTCTGTTCTTCCTTCTAACTGAAAAAGATTTCCAACCTTCTTTGCTTTCATTACTAGTAAAATTCCTTTATAAAATTTCATTAATCCACCTTGAATAAAGGTTTTATATTCATTAGTGTCTATTATTCCTAGTGAAATGAGGTTTTTTCTTAGTTTAGGTACATGTCTTACATCAGTTAGAATTTTATTTGTCCCATCAAACATTTTAATCTGGATGCTTCCAATTCCCACAATATTACATGAGGCACCATTTCCCATGTAGAAAACTCCATCATTGATTGATTTATAAGTTTTAAACCACTCTCTATGAATGCAAATGTGATTTGACACACCAGAATCTAACAGCCAATGTTGATCATGATTAGACAAACTAACTGATAACACTTCATCACTCATACCTGAAATAGATGCCGACCCTGTATCTATCATGTTTGCTTCTTTCTTTTTTGTCGAAGAATCTCCTTTGAATGTTTGCTGTCTCTTCGAACAGTCCTTCTTCAAATGTCCTGATTTGCCACAAAACCAACACTTTACCTTACTGTTCTTCCCTTTCGATTTTGAACGCAAGTTGTTGTGCTTACTGAAGCATCTTTCTTTAGAATGACCTATGACCATCATTGCTTCTGATGTAGAGGTTTCTGAATTTGACCTCTTCCTTGTTTCTTCGGACAACAAAGCTCCAACAACATCATCCAATTCAAGGGTTTCTGATGAGCTAAGACTTATAGAAGTAAAAAAATGATCCCATGACTCGGGCAACGAGCATAATAAAGTTACAACTTTATCTTCTAATTCAAATTTTACATCTATACTTTCTAACTGCACCAGGAGAGTATTAAAGGTATTCAGATGATCAGTTATCGTCGTACCTTCCTTCATGCGCAAGTAGTACAACTGTCACTTCAGAAGAATCATATTGGTTAAGGATTTTTTCATGTACAACTTTTCAAGCTTTGTACACAAACCGGCAGCAATTTTTTCTGACACGATGTTAAACAAAACATCATCCACCAAACACAGTCAAATGCCGCTCAGTGCTCTTTCATCCAAGTCACTCCATTCATCATCTGTCATGGTGTAAGGCTGTTTGGATTTTCCCAACAACGTCTTCACCATGCCTTGTTGCACAAGTAGATCATACATCTTCACATTCTAGATATCAAAGTTGTTTTTGCCATTGAACTTCTCGATCTCAAACCGGGCACTTTGAGTTTTTGCCATGTTGTGTCACAAAGAACAATCTCCAATTGCAACTTTTAATAAATGAAGTTTTATTTAAAAATAATGCCCTTCACCTTATAAAATGCCTTTCCTCTTAATACCATATGCAAATGGCATATTCAAATCGATTTCTAAATGCCACCCTTTTTAATAAAATTGATTTAATTTTTAGAACCACCAGTCAAATCGATTTATTCTTTTGTTCTTTAGTTTTTAAAAAACCACTACTTAAATCGACATACCCAAATCGATTTATATAAATTCGATGTTTAAAAACCTTCATGCTAATAGAATCGATTTATAAATGGAATTTAATATAACATCATACTTAAAAAAAAAAAAAAAAATCGATTTTGTAACACTTTAATGTAACACCACCTTCAAAAAACCTTTGAATAAATTGATATGAATTAATAGCAACGTTTCACTAGTAGATATGAGTTGAATGGAAACGTTTCAACGTTTAAATAAATTGACCTTTCATAGATCGATTTAGATAAATAATTTATCTCCAGCTTCTTCACGTTCAGAAAATCGATTTAAACAAATAATTGAACTTACCATTCAATGCAACGTTCAACACTGTTTAACAGGATGGCACGGCTCTGCTTGGCTTATCAATATAGACAACAGCATATTGACCAGCGTTCAATGCTTCTGAACGCTTATTGTGCTGTGACTCCTCCATGCTTGACCCGCCGAATTCAACACAACTCGGCATATAACAACACCAAGACACACGTTGCCCCGATATAACAGAAACTACACGGCTTATACAAAAGTAGCTATACGCTCTCACGGTTCTGCTGCTCGGATTCTGCGCGGTGACCGCTCTATTGGCAACCATACAGCGTCAAATTCCACAGGTTTGTTGTCCACTGCTTTGGCTACAACCGTTGACTTAACGTTGTTCATTGATAGCCTTCACGCAAGCAGTAACTCGAGCTTCTTCCACCACAGCCTGATTTTCACCACAACACCTTTTAAATCACTGTCAGCCTAAATCACTCAGCTCAACGAGCTCTGATACAAATTTTTGAGCTCAAGCAGTGGAATAACAAAATAAAACATATAGAACACAAAGCATAAACAAACATAAAGACACATATTTTAACGTGGTTCACCCAACCAATCTGGGCTATGTCCACCTAACAGGGCATCGGCAATCTCATTCAACAATTGGAGAAATACAATAGCAGAGTTTCTCATTTTCTCATCTATTCCACTCACCTCACATTCCTCATCATGCTCACTTGCCTCTACGGGCTTACATTTTATAGTGGTGAATGGAAACAGACTCATAAATTCTCTCACAACAAATATAGGATACATTAACTCCTCATCAGAAATTGATGGAGTCAATTTAGCAACAAATCCTATTGTTGTCACCTACATGAGATTTTCTCCAAAAATAAAAAAGAAATATCAACATCGCTCAGTCAGCTGCATTCCATTAGGAGCATGGATCATTTGATGGTAGTGGCTTGTTGTACATTTTCCCTCATGTCCTTTACCTGCTGGCCCATTTCCATTCATCAAGATCATCTGCAGTCACTTTTTGTCTTTAAATTTGCAAGAGTCATTTTTAGGGTTTTCAGTCCCATTAGGTCTAGGGTTTCATCAAAAAGATCTTAAAAATGTCTAATAACGGTCAACAGGTGCATGAGGAGGTTGAATAAAGTTCCAGTACCAATAAATTTCATAATTGCATGCTCAGAAATGTATTTTTCCTCAAAACCATGTTTTGAGGAAAAACAAAGTATTTTAGGTTTTTATGTATAAATTTGATGTAATTTCAGTTCTCTCATATGTAAGTAACTTCAATGGCAACCCTGGTCACCTTGCCAGGCTTCAGCAGCTCCATCCCCTACAAGGCAAACAAAAATCAATTCATTCAGTTCATCAAAGGCACAAATGAATCAAACTGCCCAAAACAGAGTTGAAAAAGTAAGTTACAAGGCAAACATTATAAAGGTGGGTTTATAAACTCATTGGTCATGTTCAAAAAGCTTATTCGCATTCAAATGAGAAAAAATGAGTAGGAGAGGGTCATGTTGGAGATAAGGAGCAAGTTTGAATGAAAACTCGGCAAAGTTTAAGGGCACGACGCATTGGGTAAGAGGCGCAGCGCATACAAGTGGTGTGACGCATTGGGCCGGCCTCCACAGTGTAAAAAATACACTAGCGCGATGCATATAACAGGTGTGGCACATAAAGCTGCAAGCCATTTTCACCACAAATTCATCCAAATTCTCAATTTTCTTGGTTTCCTCCAGTCCAAAGTAAGCCAACAACTCTTCAAATGCCAATGAAAGTGTGTCTTAAGATGTTTATGATGATTTAGTAAATTTCAAACCCTACTTCCTTGCAATTTTTTCTAAAGACATGATTGCTTAGGGTTTGTAAATTTGCTTTTGTGGCCATCACTCCTTCACCTTTTTATTCCCTCCTCTTCTAGTTTCATTAACCCATTTTACTATCCCCCATATCCCTAATCAACTAACCCTAAATCCCTAATCCTACTATCCCAAACCCTACACTCCCTAAACCCTACTCCCATCCCTAAATTCTGTTCGCACATAAATTTTCACACTCTTTTCCATACACTCTACCCATTTCATTCCTCCACCATATTTTCACACTGTTATCCACAAAACCATCCATGTACAACCACATTTTTAAAAACCAAAGGAAAACAATGGAAAGAGACAATGATCATGGGTATGAGCAAGCGATTGAACATGACTGGGAATCTTGGCTTGAGAGAAAAAACTTGCATTTGGAAAAGCTGTTGGAGAAGGCCAACAAAGAGAAAAATATGTTGAGGCACATGGCTAACCATTACTGGGCGAGAAACCATGTGTGCAAAGCAAGAATCAAGATCTTGAAGGCCAAATTGAAGAAGGCATTAAAATGGTAGAAAAAGCATGATAGACTTTAGATATTGGCTGAGGCTTCCTTGGCCTAGCATAGCACTTAATGAAGGACACTCAGCCCAAATTTCAAAAAATTTGGGACACTTTTTGCAATTTTGAAATTTTTAGGCCAAAACACATATTTTTCTGCCCAATGCACCGCGCCACCTGCCGCTCGCTTTTGATGGGGGACTCCTTTTTATGAAAACTCAGCATTTTTGGATTTTTCATGGAAAAATATGCATGCCTACAAATGGCCAAGAAATTTTGACAGGTTTTGGGCTTCCAAAAAGGTCAAAAACACCCAAAAAATGACCTTTCTGCCCCTTTTTTGACACACAGGAAGCAGTCTTGGGAGAACTTCGTTTTGGAGGGGTAAATGGAGGCCAAATTCAAAAATTCCACTTGTGTTGGAAAGTAGACAGACAGAAATTTCCAACAAGCCCACTTGGAGCAAATTTGGACACTAGGAAGGCCTCCCAAATCAGCTACAAACAGGCGCTATGCATAGGGAAATCGGGCACGGCACATTAGAGGAGTTTTGCTCGTTTTCAGTCAAAAACTCTGTTTTTCGCCTAGTTTTTTCACAATTTGACTTTTTTCCTTCTAGTTGTCAAAATAATGATGTGATTTAATGTGACATGATGAATTTTGATGTAATTTTTCTAAATTTTCACTCATAGAGGTAGATTCATCCATCAAAAGGTAGTTTGCAATTGAATGAATCAGTTTCCTAGTTTTTAGAGGCAAGGTATTCCACTGCCTACTTTTTAGTTCTTAGTTTAGATTTTGTTGGAAAAGCTCCTAATATTATGAGCTCAATCCCTAGAGGCTAGGGTGAGTTATTTTTTTCCTATATCTTATGTTTTATCAGTCATTAGCATGGTTGGACTTTTGGAAATGCTTTGAGCATTATTGTACATTCATCTCTGTAGTTTGGCAAAGGAAAAGACCAGGGTTTGCAGCACTCTATGGGATTCATGTGGCATCTTTCTTTGATATTGTTTTTCTCTCTGTAAATGTAAGTTTACTGGTGTTTTATGTATGCCATTTTCTCTCTTATTTCTTCTTAACTAAAACAAACAAGGATAAAGGTAGAATCCATTGAAATTGCAGTGCTCTACCTAGGGTTTTCTTAGTTATCTATGTTTTCAGCTATTTTAAGAGGATCCCTGAAGTTTTCTTGCCCTCTTCAACTCCTCACCTATCTAAATCTCTCCATTTCTTTCAATTTTAAGTGTCAAATCAATTGCCTGCCTTGCCCCATTGAGATCTCTGCAAAACTGAGCCTCATTCCCCAGACCAAAAATCTGCCTTTCTGTTTGAGCCAACAAAACATCCTTAAATTCAATTAAACTATTTTTCACATATACCTAGCCTAAAATAATTCTTCACATCAAGTCAACTCAAGCCTCATTGATCATTTTTTGCTGAGATTGACAAGGAGAGAGCCCTCTCCTGATCTGGTAGGGCTAGCTACCAGGTTAAGCATGGTTTGATGTTACTCTAGATTCTGCCTTTCTCAGCCTGAGGTAGATTTAGTCTCTAACATAGTGGCGACCATACTAGGGACCTCAAGATTGTTTTCTTGTTAGTGTTCTTCGCTTTATAAACTACAGACGGAGCCTAAAGTTGTGTCAGGAAGCATTCGAACTGCACATTGCTTTGCGAGTGCATAAGTAGATAAAAGCTGCTTCAGTCAATATCTGGTCTAGTTTTATAAATGTAACACCTGACTTGCAAATATCCCCAGTACATGTATCAATTTATATTTGATGGTTGATGGTGGACAACGATCAGACATAGGAAGGCTGAAATCATTCACCTGGTGACTCCAGTGTCGAAGAATCCCAAGGTTAATAATTTTTATGGCAACCCTACTCTTCAAGAATCAGTAGCCTGCGAAATGTTTTGGGGAATTATTTGTTATCAAAATGGTTTTGCTGGATCGAAGGTGTGCTCCCATGAGCTGAGATCACATTCCAGGTTTTCCAAATAAAATTCCTAAGGTAGATTGGCAAAGGAATTTGCCTACATTTAAAGATGATGATAGGAAGGATGTTGCTTTACATCTGGTTAGATTTCATATAAATATTCGCAAGTTGGAGGTTGTTTTTCTTGAAGACTACTTGATGAAGATATTCATGGGCACTCTGGAGGGTGAAGCCTGATCTTGGTATGAAAGTTTGCCACCTGCTTGTATTTACTGTTTAAAGTATTTTCATACCATGTTCTTTGAAAGGTATAAAGAATCTTATCCATCCTTAAATTTAGTTCAGAACTGTTGTAGCCATGTTCATAGTTTTATTGAAAATCTTGGAAAAGTTTATGAAGATGATGACTTCATGGACGATGAGATCATGGAGGCTCTGTATGAAAATCCATTTCAGCAGCATAAAGAGAACTTAGAGGATACTCATCAAGATGCTCAGGAAACTTTGCAGCAGGATCAAGATCTTAGTACAATGGAAAATGATGAAAGAGAAGGTTTTATTTCAGATCTGTCCATAGAAGAAGACAATATGCAGCAAATTCAAGTTTCAAATTCATAATGTGATAAATTCAAGTTAGCTATTTCAGATCTAGATTCATATCGTGATGATCAAGAATACCTTGTGCTGAATCCCATGAAGGAGAGCTCTGCTGTTGAGATCATCTGGAATGAAGAAGGCAGAGTTATTGATCCAAATGTTCTCATTTCATTAGAACAAAGCCTTCGTGAGGAGGTAATCTAGTCAATTCATGAAAAAAAAGATGAGATCTTTGTTCAAGTAAGTGAAAAATCTTCTTTCAATAACTTAGTGATAAATGATAAGCTGATTGCCATGTCATATGAAGATGATCAACAATGTTTTCAAATTTCAGAAGATCAGGGAATTAAGGACTGTCATTCAGGTTTTTCATGTTTTAAAATGTTATTTCATGAAGACAATCACTGTTTGAGCAAAAAAAAACAAAAATTATTATCTCATTTGTCTGAAGATGAGATAGATCAACTCCTGAAAGGTCATGTTACAGCCCAAGCTAAAGCAAATTTGCAGTGCGCACATGGTCAAGAAAGTGTTGGTGAAACTTCTTCCTCTTTTGAAAATGATGATGGTCTTGTAATTAACTTTATAGATCAGCAGACAAATAATATTTTCTTTCATGAAGATGATAAGGCTGTCATGTTTGATAATCTTGAAGATTGTTTTTTGTTTAAGAATGACCTAGACCATGAAGTTGAGGAATATGAGTTTGAGAGAGACAATATGCCAGAATTTCTCATGGTCGGTGAATTTACAGCTAACACTTAGATGGAAGAAGCTTATACCTCTCTGTGCCTTCCTATCACTCGGCAATCAATTGTTCTTTCAGATCAGAATGAAGGGCGTACTTGTATTTTTGCTGCTGGATCTCAAGACAAGCTAGTGCTTCAGGATGTTCAAGATCCCTTCGGCATTCTTTTGCAAACATTAGAAAAGATAAATGTTGACTGGTTCGTTATCATAAGCCTTGGTTTCAGTAGTTATTGTGAGTTTCCTACATGTACATTGTTCTACCTGCTCGAGAAAAGTGAAATCCAAATTTCGGTATGTAGCCATCTACTGGATTGGTTACATTGGAAGGCTCACTACACATGATTGTACATATCCCATTAGTAGGTAGTTGGTTGTCATCATGATTTGAAGCCCTCAAATCTCGATGTACTAATTCTATTAAAAAAGCTTTGTAAGTACTAATTTCAGTTAAGTAGGTCTTGAGTCATTTTTGTTTTAGTCAGTTTCAACATAGTTTCAGAGCAAGTGTGTACTGTCGTCATTCATTCAGTTTGGGGCCCGAGGTGAAGGCTATAAAACTAAGGTTTGATTGTAGTTTTGGTTTGGTTTGTTTGAGTCAGGTCTTTTAGTCGATTTCAGTCTTGAGATTGAGTCAGTCTTGAATCAGATTTCAGTCCTGAAATTGAGTCAAGAGTCTAGTTTTGGTTTGTCGAAGTTATTGACTCCATAGCCCAATGGAAGAAGGCACTGCCTGCTTTCCCAGATATTTGTAGTTCTTGGCACCTCCAAGGAGCTACCATTCCCATTGGAGCCAATGTTAGTGTCGGTATCTTCATCCCTCCGTTAGTGATCAAATTCTTTTGTTTCATTGCATATTAGGTCTCTCGCTCAGTCAGCTACATTTCATTAGGAGCATGGATCATCTGACTGTAGTGGCCTGTTGTAAATTTCCACTCATGTCCTTTACCTGCTAGCCCATTTCCATTCATGAAGATCATCTGCAGTCACCTTTTGTCTTTAAATTTGCAAGAGTCATTTTTAGGGTTTTTAGTCCCATTAGGTCTGGGGTTTCATCAAAAAGATCTTCAAAATGTCTAATAACGGTCAGCAGGCACATGAGGACGTTGAATAAAGTTCCAGTACCAATAAATTTCATAATTTCATGCTCAGAAATGTATTTTTCCTCAAAACCATGTTTTGAGGAAAAACAGAGTATTTTAGGTTTTAATGTATAAATTTGATGTAATTTCAGTTCTCTCATATGTAAATAACTTCAATGGAAACCCTGGTCACCTTGCCAGGCTTCAGTAGCTCCATCCCCTGCAAGGAAAACAAAAATCAAGTCATTCAGTTCATCAAAGGCACAAATGAAGCAAACTGCCCAAAACAGAGTTGAAAAAGTAAGTTACAAGGCAAACATTATAAAGGTGGGTTTATAAACTCATTGGTCATGTTCAAAAAGCTTATTTGCATTCAAAGGAGAAAAAATGAGCAGGAGAGGGTCGTGTTGGAGATAAGGAGCAAGTTTGAATGAAAACTGGGCAAAGTTCAAGGGCGCAGCGCATTGGGTAAGAGGCACGGCGCATACAAGTGGTGCGGCGCATTGGGCCGGCCTCCACAGTGTAAAAAATACACTGGTGCGACGCATATAACAGGCGCGGCGCATAGAGCTGCAAACCATTTTCATCACAAATTCATCCAAATTCTCAATTTGCTTGGTTTCCTTCGGTCCAAAGTAAGCCAAAAACTCTTCAAATGTCAATGAAAGTGTGTCTTAAGATGTTTATGATGATTTATTAAATTTCAAACCCTACTTCCTTGAAATTTTTGCTCAAGACATGATTGCTTAGGGTTTGTAAATTTTTTTTTGTGGCCATCACTCCTTCACCTTTTTATTCCCTCACTTCTTTTCTAGTTTTATTAACCCATTTTACTATCCCCCATATCCCTAATCAACTAATCCTAAATCCCTAATCCTACTATTCGAAACCCTACACTCCCTAAACCCTACTCCCATCCCTAAATTTTGTTCGCACATAAATTTTTACACTCTCTTCCATACACTCTACCCATTTCATTCCTCCACCATATTTTCACACTGTTATCCACAAAACCATCCATGTACAACCACATTTTTCAAAACCAAAGGAAAACAATGGAAAGAGACAGTGATCATGGGTGTGAGAAAGCGATTGAACATAACTGGGAATCCTGCCTTGAGAGAAAAAAATTGCATTTGGAAAAGCTTTTGGAGAAGGCCAAAAAAGAGAAAAATATGTTGAGGCACATGGCTAACCATTACTGGGCGAGAAACCATGTGTGCAAAGCAAGAATCAAGATCTTGAAGGCCAAATTGAAGAAGGCATCAAAGCGGCAGAAAAGCATGATAGACTTCAGATCTTGGCTGAGTTTTCCTTGGCCCAGCATAGCACTTAATGAAGGATACTCAGCCCAAATTTCAAAAAATTTGGGACACTTTTTGCAATTTTGAAATTTTTAGGCCAAAACACAGATTTTTCTGCCCAATGCGCTGCGCCACCTGCCACTCGCTTTTGATGGGGGACTCCTTTTGATGAAAACTCAGCATTTTTGTATTTTTCATGGAAAAATATTCATGCCTACAAATGTCCAAGAAATTTTGACAGGTTTTGGGCTTCCAAAAAGGTCAAAAACACCCCAAAAATGACCTTTCTGCCCTTTTTTTGACACACATGAAGTAGTCTTGGGAGAACTCAGTTTTGGAGGGGTAAATGGAGGCCAAATTCACAAATTCAACTTGTGATGGAAATTAGACAGGCAGACCTTTTCAACAAGCCCACTTGGAGAAAAATTGGACACCGGGAAGGCCTCCAAAATCAGCTGCAAACAGGCACTATGCATAGGGAAATCAGGCGCGGCGCATTGGAGGAATTTTGCTCATTTTTGGTCAAAAACTTTGTTTTTCGCCTAGTTTTTGCACAATTTGACTTTTTTCCTTATATTTGTCAAACTCATGATGTAATTTAATGTGACATGATGGATTTTGATGTAGTTTTGCTAAATTTTCACTCATAGAGGTAGATTCATCCATCAAAAGGTAGTTTGCAATTGAATGAATTAGTTTCCTAGTTTTTAGAGGCAAGCTGTTCCACTGCCTACTTTTTAGTTCTCAGTTTAGATTTTGTTGGAACAGCTCCTAATCTTATGAGCTCGACCCCTAGAGGCTAGGATGAGTTATTTTTTACCTATATCTTATGTTTTATCAGTCATTAGCATGGTTGGACTTTTGGAAATGCTTTGAGCATTATTGTACATTCATCTCTGCATTTTGGCAAAGGAAAAGACCAGGGTTTGCAGCACTCTATGGGATTCATGTGGCATCTTGCTTTGATATTGTGTTTCTATCTATAAATTTAAGTTTACTGGTGTTTTATTTATTCCATTTTCTCTCTTATTTCTTCTTAACTAAAACAAACAAGGATAAAGGTAGAATCCATTGAAACTGCAGTGCTCTACCTAGGGTTTTCTTGGTTATCTATGTTTTCAGATGTTTGAAGAGGATCCTTGAGGGTTTCTTGCCCTCTTCAACTCCTCACCTATCTAAATCTCTCCATTTCTTTCAATTTGAAGTGTCAAATCAATTGCCTGCCTTGCCCATTGAGATCTCTGCAAAACTGAGCCTCATTCCCCAGACCCAAAATCTGTCTTTCCGTCTGAGCCAAAAAAACATCCTTAAATTCAATTAAAATATTTTTCACATATACCTAGCCTAAAATCAGTCTTCACATCAAGTCATCTCAAGCCTCATTGATCATTTTTTGCTGAGATTGACAAGGAGAGAGCCCTCTTCCGATCTGCTAGGGCTAGCTACCAGGCTAAGCATGGTTTGATGTTACCCTAGATTCTGCCTTTTGTAGCCTGATGTAGATTTAGGCCCTAATAGGTTGGATACTAGAAATGACACAAAGTAATGTTTCCACATCCTCATTTTTTTTTAGAGTGCATGTGCAACAAAATTTTTCTTCCATTTTTTGTAGATGATTTCAATGTCATAACCCAACATCTTTGTGACTCATTTTTTATTCTCTTCTGAAGATAATATTTGTTCCAAAAATTAGTTAAGACTATTATGATTTGCTTTTACCTTGAAGTGTCCTCCAATTAGGTAAGGTCACCATTACATTAGTGCATGTAGTATTTCCAACATTTCCTTCTCATAAATAGGATTTTTTAAATACTTTCCTTAGATTGGATTAATTTCAAAAGAAATGGGTATTTCTTATTGCATTAAACAACACCAATTCCATTTCCTGAGGCATCACATTCCACAATAAAGGTTTTTGTGAAGTTTGGCATAGCAAAGACCAGTGCTCGACACATTGCTTGATCCAGGTGGATATTGGTGGCCACGCACCTACTCCACTTGGCCCCCCACCATTGTCTCTTTCAGTTTTTCAGTTTTGGCATAACTTACTATTTTTAGCATTTTTTCGGGTCCTGAACTTCCGGAGCCATTTTGAGGCCCTAAACAATGTTTTTTGGGCATCGTTTTACCAACGAATTTGATCATCAAATTAGGTAAGTTAATCCTCGGACAGAATTTTAATGATGTATCATGTCGTCAAATGGAGATAGTACCTTTCAAAATCCCGTCCACACAAGTTAGAAACACAATTGCCTGACGGGGCCCACTAGTTTTGGCGCTTCATCTCCTAGGGTTAGGTTTTTGGGATGTTTAGGGTTCTCCATTGTTTCTCAATAATAAATAGGCCCTCGAGCCTCATTGTAACGCAGTTCAGAGGCCTGTAGCCGCCACATCTTTTCTTAGAGATAGCTACCAGTGCCCTAGCTAGTTTTATTTCCATTCTGTCTGTAAGCAAATTTTAGTTCTTTGATATTAATGAAATGAAGTGTTATTTCTGTTGCATCTCTATATTTATGGTTATGTGTTTATTCTGTTGCGTTCCTGCATAAATCCGGATCAGTGGTATCAGAGCGGTTTGCTTTTTCTCGATCCTTCTTTGCATGTCCCCAACAAGGTCGGGGTATCAGGAGCTAGGGCTTGATCTGGTGGAACCTTTGCAAGATCAGCCTTGAAAACCTCGACGGACGCCCATGGGGGATGAAAAGAAATATGAGGGAGCAGGAGATCCTATCAAAATATTGCTCGAGGAGGCCCTCGAAAAACAAAGGAACGCGATGATGGATAGCTTTGCTCAGATCCTTCAACGGCTGCCCACCGGCGGCGCATCTGCATCCAGTAGCCACTCTGGAGTTGCGACTCCCTTTAAGGTACAAGTAAATTTTGACATTCCCATATTTGAGGGTCAAATAGACGCAGATGCCGTAGATAGATAGTTGAATCTATTAGAAGGATATTTCTCTGTTCATGACTTTTCAGACCGGGAGAAGATTATTTTTGCACTCCTCAAAGCTACCCCCCATGTTAAGGACTGGTGGGAAACCTACTATGAGAACAAGGACCAGACAGAACCCTCTCTGTTCTCAGCCATACCAACTTGGAATTATTTTCGAGACGCTGTCAAGGAACAATACTATCCCGTGGGGAGCTATGAGGACAAGTACATACAATGGACCACACTGCGACAACAAAGGGATTAAGATGTGCATGAGCTGACGAATCCGTTCCATACCCTGCGCACAAAGTTCGGTATCAAATATTCAGAGAAACATTTGGTGCTAAAGTATTGCAGCTGTCTACACAGATACATTCAGGAGGAAATGGAGTTCCTTGACATCTCCTCACTTGGTACGGCATATCGGTATGCTTCCAAGATTGAGCACAAATTCAAACAGAAGAAGCGAGACTTTGGATCTGCGAATCAAAAGAAAGGACAAGGTGCTTCCAAACCGCAGAACAAAGGACAGAGCCAAGGCATGGCGGCTAAAGACAACCCATCAAAGCCACAAGAAAAGAACAACACCGTAAAGCCAAAGAACGACATGGGAAAGTGGTGTGAGTTCCATAAGAGCTCCACTCACAACACAAGTGAGTGTTGGGCCAAGCAGTCGCTAGTGGCCGAGATGAGGGCTTCTGAGTCAGATGCATGCTCCAACTCCGAATCAGAACCTAAAAAGGGGAATGAAAAAGGGAAACAGATTATTGATGTGAAGCCCAACGCCACTGTTGCCACTACAAAGGTCCAGAAGGAGGAACCGAAAGATCCAGAGGAGGAGGAACGTCTCTTCCACTTCCAGATGTGGGTAAAGGGCTCCCCTGTATAGTTCATTGTCGATAATGGGAGCCAAAAGAACCTCATTTCAGCAGACACCGTGAAGCGGTTGGGCTTGCCGACCACAACTCACCCACATCCATACACCATCGAGTGGCTTCACCAAGGATGGGATCACTACGTCAGCCAGCAGTGTCGCCTTCCCTATAGCATCAAGCCCTTCATGGATGAGGTATTATGTGACGTTGCTCCTATTGATGTTTCTATTGTATTATTAGGACAACCATACTTGTGGAAGCGTCATGATGTGTATGAGTCTCGACCTCGTGCTGTTATTATTACTTTGGGAAATAAGTTGTACAGGATACTAGAGGTACCACCTCCTACGGCTATCTCTTTGGTTACTGCAAAACAATGCAGTAAGCTCATTTCCCAAACCAAGAAATTCGTTTTCCTGATGATCCGCCCCTAGGGAAAGAAGAAGACTGTGGCCACGACCTCCAGACAGGGCCCCTCTGCACGACAACAACAAATGGATAAGGTTGTGGAGGAGTACGGGGACATCTTCACCTCACCCACAGGGGTTCCTCTGCACTGTCAGGTCAAGCACCCGATTTATCTGACCCTAGGTGCGCCACTACCCAATGGATCGATCTATCGATGCTCTGTTTTGGAAAATGATGAAATCAAGAGGCAGATTCAGGAGCTATTGCAGAAAGGTCACATCAGACCAAGTTCATCTCCCTGTGGGAGCTCGATCGTGTTGGTACAGAAGAAGGATGGAACGTGGAGACTCTGTATTGACTATCAGGCGCTGAACAAGATCACTGTCTGGAATAGATACCCAATCCCACGGATTGATGACCTTCTGGACCAACTCCAAGGTGAAAAATATTTAAGTAAGATTGACCTGAAGTCTGGGTATCACCAGGTACCAATTGAACCCTCTGATGTGTGTAAGACTGCCTTCAAAGCTAAGAAAGGCATTTTTGAATGGCTGGTCATGCCTTTCGGATTGACGAATGCTCCTGCAACCTTCATGAGGATGATCGACGACATCTTGCGGCCATTCACCAACTCATTCGTAGTGGTGTACTTGGATGACATTCTGATCTTCAGCAAGACTTGGGAAGAACACCTTCATCACATCCGACAAGTCCTCCAAACACTGCAGCAACACAAGTTGTGTGCCAATTTGGAGAAGTGCACGTTTGGCATGACCCAGGTGCAATATCTGGGATACATTATTGATGAAAGGGGGGTGCATGTGGATCCAGCCAAGAAACAAGTCATTCTGGATTGGCGAGCCCCGACTACTATAACAGAGCTTCGCAGCTTTCTGGGTCTTGCTAATTTCTACCGTAGATTCATGTTGGGATTCTCTCATATCACTTGGCCCTTGAGTCAAGTCACCAAAGGAGGAGCGAGAGAAAAATTCTTTTGGTCAGAACCTCAACAGAAGGCATTCAAAGAATTGAAAAATCGCCTCTGTTCTGCCCCAGTGCTCACCTTACTAGACTTGCAGCAGCCGTTTGAGATCGAGACAGATGCCTCTGACTATGCTATTGGGGCAGTTCTTACTCAACAGGGACATCCAGTGGCATATCACAGTGAGACATTGTCTGAGACAGTTTGCAAGTATCCCACCTATGACAAAGAAAGGTATTCCATTGTGCAAGCCTGTCGACAATGGAAGCATTACATTTTGGGGAAGGAAACAATCATCCACACAGACCACCGGCCCCTGCAGTTCATACAGACACAAGGGAAGTTTCAGAATGATTGCCATCAGAAGTGGTCCACATATCTGCAACAGTTTCATTTGAACATCAAGTACAAGAAGGGTAGCACCAATAATGTTGCAAACTGCCTCAGCCGACCACCGATCGTGGCGCTCACCACTGTGCTCAACTCTTGTGGGCACAAGACTTCTAATTGGCCGCTTCTCTATGAGAGTGACCCAGAATTCGGCCACACTTACAAGGCACTCTTGGGGGGCACGCAAGTTCCAAATTTAGACCTCCAATATGCACTTTTATGTCACCTGGGACACCTTTGTGTTCCTTCAAGCGAGCATGCCAAGATGATATGGGAAGCACACTACAGTCGAGTCGCTGGGCATTTCGGGGTCGAGAAAACAGTAGCAATACTACAGAAGTATTTCTATTGGCCGAACCTTCAAAAGGATGTCGAGAAGCACATCAGATCCTACACTACTTGTGCCATTGCCAAACCGACCATCAAGAAGCAAGGCCTATATACTCCACTACCTACCCCTAGTCGACCATGGGAATCCATCTCCATGGATTACATGTCGGGCCTGCCCTCTACTAAGAATGGCAATGACTGTGTTTTCATGGTCGTTGACAGATTCTCGAAGATGGCCATTATGGCGGCCTGTAAGAAGAATATCACAGCAGAAGCTACTGCTAAACTCTTCTTTGAACAAGTATGGGTGCACTTTGGGATCCCACAGTCTATCATATCAGATCGAGATAGCAGGTTCCTCAGCACATTTTGGTCCAGCCTCTGGTCAATGTTGGACACAAAGCTCACCAAGTCCACAAATTTCCATCCCCAAACAGATGGCCAGACAGAGGTCGTCAACAGAATGATTGTACACATTCTGCGCATGTACAATTCAAAGCATCCACGCACATGGGACGAGAGCCTCCCCTATGTACAACATAGTTATAGCAGGGCTCTCCATAGTTCAATTGGCCATAGCCCCTTTCAGGTGGGCTTGGGATTCCAGCCACTATGTCCCATTGACGTAGCCATGCCATTTGCAGCTGCTCAGGCCGATTCAGCTCATGTCCAGTCTGAAGTTGACAAATCAAGTAGCTTCATCGAGCGCATTCAACACATCCGCCAACAGGTTCATGATATATTGGACAGAGCCAATGCGAAGTACAAGCAGCGCCATGATCAACACCGAGTGCCACACAACTTCCAGGTGGGCGACAAAGTATGGCTGCATTTGCAGAAGGAGCGCCTCACTGGACCTCACCGCAAGCTTCGCCCGCTCCGATACGGGTCGTACACCATCACCAAGGCTGTAGGGAACAATGCTTTCAAGCTTAGTATTCCACCATTCCTTGGTCTGCACCCAGTCTTCAATGTGGATCGCCTTCGTCCTTACTTCCCACCTCTACTGGACACTTCGGACATTGCAGAACAACTCACACCAACAAAGTTAAACCCAGACTGCATGGAACAGGCCACCATAGATTGTATCATGGACATGCAAATTAAGAACACTCGCCAACAGAGGATCCAACTATATCGGGTTGTCAAAGCTGGCCAACTCCTGCACCAAGGAAAGTGGTTCACCAGGGACCAAGTTCAGCAGAAATTTCCTCATCTCATGGAGGAACTTAACGCAATGGGGACCATTGCTTCCTAAGGGGGGAGGAATGATCCAGGTGGATATTGGTGGCCACCCACCTACTCCACTTGGCCCCCCACCATTGTCTCTTTCAGTTTTTCAGTTTCGGCATAACTTACTATTTTTAGCAGTTTTTCGGGTCCTGAACTTCCGGAGCCGTTTTGAGGCCCTAAACGACGTTTTTTGGGTATCAAAGCACTAGCGAATTTGATGATCAAATTTGTCCCGAAAGCTGTAGTCCTCGGATAGAGCTTTCTAATGATGTATCATGTGCGTCAAACGGAGATAGTATGCCAAAGTTACGTCCCTGGGAAGTTGAAAACACCAATTTACCCAAACGGGGCCCATAGTTTTGGCGCTTCATCTCCTAGGGTTAGGTTTTTGGGATGTTTAGGGTTCTCCATTGTTTCTCAATAATAAATATGCCCTCGCGCCTCATTGTAAAGCGGTTCAGAGGCCTGTAGCCGCCACATCTCTTCTCAGAGATAGCTACCAATGCCCTAGCTAGTTTTATTTCCATTCTGTCTGTAAGCAAATTTCAGTTCTTTGATATTAATGAAATGAAGTGTTATTTCCGCTGCATCTCTGTATTTATGGTTATATGTTTATTCTGTTGCGTTCCTGCATAAATCCGGATCAGTGGTATCAGAGCGGTCTGCTTTTTCTCGATCCTTCTTTGCATGTCCCCAACGAGGCCGGGGTATAAGGAGCTAGGGCTTGATCTGGTGGAACCTTTGCAAGATCAGCCTCGCAAACCTCGACGGACGCCCATGGGGGACGAAAAGAAAGATGAGGGAGCAGAAGATCCTATCAAAATATTGCTCGAGGAGGCCCTCGAAAGACAAAGGAACGTGATGATGGATAACTTTGCTCAGATCCTTCAACGGCTACCCACCGGCGGCGCATCTGCATCCAGCAGCCACTCTGGAGGCGCGACTTCTTTTAAGGTACAAGTAAATTTTGACATTCCCATATTTGAGGGTCAAATAGACGCAGATGCCGTAGATAGATGGTTGAATCTGTTAGAAGGATATTTCTCGGTCCATGACTTTTCAGACCGGGAGAAGATTATTTTTGCACTCCTCAAAGCTACCCCCCATGTTAAGGACTGGTGGGAAACCTACTGTGAGAACAAGGACCAGACAGAACCCTCTCTGTTCTCGACCATACCAACTTGGAATTCTTTCCGAGACGTCGTCAAGGAACAGTACTATCCCGTGGGGAGCTATGAGGACAAGTACATACAATGGACCACGCTACGACAACAAAGGGATTAAGATGTGCATGAGCTGACGAATCCGTTCCATACCCTGCACACAAAGTTCGGTATCAAAGATTCAGAGAAACATTTGGTGCTAAAGTATCGCAGCTGTCTACACAGATACATTCAGGAGGAAATGGAGTTGCTTGACATCTCCTCGCTTGGTACGGCATACCGGTATGCTGCCAAGATTGAGCACAAATTCAAACAGAAGAAGCGATACTTTGGATCTGCGAATCAAAAGCAAGGAGAAGGTGCTTCCAAACCGCAGAACAAAGGATAGAGCCAAGGCATGGCAGCTAAAGACAACCCGTCAAAGCCAAAAGAAAAGAACAACACCGTAAAGCCAAAGAAGACACAGGAAAGTGGTGTGAGTTCCATAAGAGCTCCACGCACAACACAAGTGAGTGTTGGGCCAAGCAGTCGCTAGTGGCCGAGATGAGGGCTTCTGAGTTAGATGCATGCTCCAACTCCGAATCAGAACTTGAAAAGGGGAATGAAAAAGGGAAACAGATTATTGATGCGGAGCCCAACGCCATTGTTGCCACTACAAAGGTCCAGAAGGAGGAACTGGAAGATCCAGAGGAGGAGGAACGTCTCTTCCACTCCCAGATGTGGGTAAAGGGCTCCCCTGTACAGTTCATTGTCGACAATGGAAGCCAAAAGAACCTCATTTCAGCAGACACCATGAAGCGGTTGGGCTTTCCGACCACAGCTCACCCACATCCATACACCATCGGGTGGCGTCACCAAGGATGGGATCTCTGCGTCAGCCAGCAGTGCCGCCTTCCCTATAGCATCAAGCCCTTCACGGATGAGGTATTATGTGACGTTGCTCCTATTGATGTTTCTGATGTATTATTAGGACAACCATACTCGTGGAAGCGTCATGATGTGTATGAGTCTCGACCTCGTGCTGTTATTATTACTTTGGGAAATAAGTTGTACAGGATACTAGAGGTACCACCTCCTACGACTATCTCTTTGGTTACTGCAAAACAATGCAGTAAGCTCATTTCCCAAACCAGGAAATTCGTTTTCCTGATGATCCACCCCTAGGGCAAGAAGAAGACTGTGGCCACGACCTCCAGACAGGGCCCCTCTGCACGACAACAACAAATGGATAAGGTTGTGAAAGAATACGGGGACATCTTCACCTCACCCACAGGGGTTCCTCTGATCGTCAGTGTCAAGCACCCGATTGATCTGACCCCGTGTGCGCCACTACCCAATATCGATCTATCGATGCTCGGTTTCCGGAAAATGATGAACCAAGAGGCATTCAAGAGCTATTACAGAAAGGTCGCCATCGACCAAGTTCATCGCCCTGTGGGAGTCCGATCGTGTTGGTACAGAAGAAGGATGGGACGTGGAGACTTTGTATTGACTATCGGGCGCTGAACAAGATCATTGTCCAGAATAGGTACCCAATCCCACGGCTTGATGACCTTCTGGACCAACTCCAAGGTGAAAAATATTTCAGTAAGATCGACCTGAAGTCTGGGTATCACCAGGTACCAATTGAACCCTCTGATGTGTGGAAGAATGCCTTCAAAGCTAAGGAAGGCCTTTTCGAATGGCTGGTCATGCCTTTCGGGTTGACCAATGCTCCCACAACCTTCATGAGGATGATGGAAGACATCTTACGGCCATTCACCAACTCATTTGTAGTGGTGTACTTGGATGACATTCTGATCTTCAGCCAGACTTGGGAAGAGCACCTCCACCACATCCGACAAGTCCTCCAAACACTGCTGCAACACAAGTTGTGCGCCAATAGACAGGTGTCAGTACAAGAAGTGCAGCACGCTGGCACATGACCCACATGTTCAATATCCGGGATACATTATTGATGAAAGGTATGTGGATCCAACCAAGATCCGTTACCCGGATCGGCCACCGACTACTATACCGTAGCCGCAGCTTTCCGGGTCTTGCTAATTTCTACCGTAGATTTGTGTTGGGATTCTCTCATATCACTTGGCCCTTGAGTCAAGTCACCAAAGGAGGAGCGAGAGAAAAATTCTTTTGGTCGGAACCTCAACAGAAGGTGTTCAAAGAATTGAAAAATCGCCTCTCTTCTATCCCATTGCTCACCTTACCAGACTCGCAGCAGCCATTTGAGATCGAGACAGATGCCTCTGACTATGCTATTGGGGCAGTTCTTACTCAACAAGGACATCCAGTGGCATATCACAGTGAGACATTGTCTGAGACAGTTCGCAAGTATCCCACCCATGACAAAGAAATGTATTCCATGGTGCAAGCCTGTCGACAATGGAAGCATTACATTTTGGGGAAGGAAACAATCATCCACACCGACCACAGGCCCCTGCAGTTCATCCAGACACAAGGGAAGTTGCAGAATGATCGCCATCAGAAGTGGTCCACATATCTGCAACAGTTTCATTTGAACATCAAGTACAAGAAGGGTAGCACCAATAATGTTGCAGACTGCCTCAGCCGACCACCGATCGTGGCGCTCACCACCGTGCTCAACTCGTGTGGGCACGAGACTTCTGATTGGCCGCTTCTCTATGAGAGTGACCCAGAATTCGGCCACACTTACAAGGCACTCTTGGGGGGCACACAAGTTCCAAATTTTGACCTCCAAGATGCACTTTTATGTCACCTGGGACACCTTTGTGTTCCTTCAAGCGAGCGTGCCAAGATGATATGGGAAGCACACTACAGTCGAGTCGCTGGGCATTTCGGGGTCGAGAAAACAATAGCAATACTACAGAAGTATTTCTATTGGCCGAACCTTCAAAAGGATGTCGAGAAGCACATCAGATCCTGCACTGCTTGTGCCATTGCCAAACCGGCCATCTAGAAGCAAGGCCTATATACTCCACTACCTACCCCTAGTCGACCTTGGGAATCCATCTCCTTGGATTACATGTTGGGCCTGCCCTCTACTAAGAATGGAAATGACTATGTTTTCATGGTCGTTGACAGATTCTCGAAGATGGCCATTATGGCAGCCTGTAAGAAGAACATCACAGCAGAAGCTACTGCTAAACTCTTCTTTGAACAAGTATGGGTGCACTTTGTGATCCCACAGTCTATCATATCAGATCGAGATAGCAGGTTCCTCAGCACATTTTGGTCCAGCCTCTGGTCAATGATGGACACAAAGCTCACCAAGTCCACAGCTTTCCATCCCCAAACAAATGGCCAAATAGAGGTCGTCAATAGAATGATTGTACACATTCTGTGCATGTACAATTCAAAGCATCCACGCACATGGGATGAGAGCCTCCCCTATGTACAACATAGTTATAACTGGGCTCTCCACAGTTCAATTGGCCATAGCCCCTTTCAGGTGGGATTGGGATTCTAGCCACTATGTCCCATTGACGTAGCCATGCCATTTACAGCTACTCAGGTTGATTCAGCGCACGTCCAGTCTGAAGTTGACAAATAAAGTAGCTTAATCGAGCGCATTCAACACATCCGCCAACAGGTTCATGATATATTGGACAGAGCCAATGCAAAGTACAAGCTGCGCCATGATCAACACCGGGTGCCACACAACTTCCAGGTGGGCGACAAAGTATGGCTGCATTTGCAGAAGGAGTGCCTCATTGGACATCACCGCAAGCTTTTCCCGCTCTGATACGGGCCGTACACCATCACCAAGGCTGTAGGGAACAATGATTTCGAGCTTAGTATTCCACCATTCCTTGGTCTTCTCCCAGTCTTCAATGTGGATCGCCTTCGTCCTTACTTCCCACCTCTACTGGACACTTCGCACATTGCAGAACAACTCACACCAACAGAGTTAAACCCAGACTGCATGGAACAGGCCACCACATATTGTATCATGGACATGAAAATTAAGAACAGTCTCCAACAGAGGATCCAAATATATCGGGTTGTCAAAGCTGGCCAACTCCTGCACCAAGGAAAGTGGTTCACCAGGGACCAAGTTCAATAGAAATTTCCTCATCTCATTGAGGAACTTAACACAATGGGGACCATTGCTTCCTAAGGGGGGAGGAATGATCAAGGTGGATATTGGTGGCCACCCACCTACTTCACTTGGCCCCCCACCATTGTCTCTTTCAGTTTTTCAGTTTCGGCATAACTTACTATTTTTAGCAGTTTTTCGGGTCCTGAACTTCCGGAGCCGTTTTGAGGCCCTAAACGACATTTTTTGGGCATCATTTTACTAGAAAATTGATGATCAAATTCGTCTTGAAAGTTGTAGTCCTCGGATATAGCTTTCTAATGATGTATCATGTGCATCAAATGGAGATAGTATGCCAAAGTTACGTCCCTGGGAAGTTGAAACACCAATTTACCCAAACGGGGCCCATAGTTTTGGTGCTTCATCTCCTAGGGTTAGGTTTTTGGGATGTTTAGGGTTCTCCATTGTTTCTCAATAATAAATAGGCCCTCGAGCCTCATTGTAGCGCAGTTCAGAGGCCTGTAGCCGCCACATCTCTTCTTAGAGATAGCTACCAGTGCCCTAGCCAGTTTTATTTCCATTCTGTCTGTAAGCAAATTTCAGTTCTTTGATATTAATGAAATGAAGTGTTATTTCCGCTGCATCTCTGTATTTATGGTTATGTATTTATTCTGTTGCGTTCTTGCATAAATCCGGATCATTGCCTCCTTAATATGTTTAAAGGCCTCAGTTGCTTCCAGAGTCCAAGAAAATGCATGTTTCTTCAGTAATGTTGTTAGAGGTGCTACTATTCTCCCCTAATCCTTAACAAACTTGCGATAATACTCTTTCAACCTGAGAAATCCTCAAATATGATTTATGGTTGTGGGGATTTTCCATTCCTTAATGAATTTAATTTTGTTAGGGTCTATCTTAACACCCTCAGGAGATACAATATGATCCAGATATTCCACCTCTTGTACTCCAAAGAAACATTTGGAGGATTTTTCATATAATTTTTTCTCCTCGAATAGTTTGAGAACCCTGTCAACATGTTGAAAATTATCCTTCCAATACTTGCTTTAGATTAGCATATTGTCAAAAAATACCAACACAAATTTTCTAACGAAGGGTTTGAAAATGTAATTCATCAAACTTTGAAATGTAGAAGGTGCATTGGTAAAGCCAAAAGGCATGACCAAAAATTCATAATGACCCTTATGTGTTCTAAATGTTGTTTTCAGAATGACTTCAATCATCATTCTAATTTGATGATATCTTGAACTAAGATCCAACTTGGTGAAGTAAATTGATCCATGTAATTCATTTAGAAATTCATCAATGACAGGAATGGGAAATTTGTAGGTTTTAACCCTGTATAGAAATTATCTACAAACGGATATTAAAAGTAGAAAATAAACAATAGCGAGAGCATAAAACATAGAACATATATACACAAATATTTTCCCCTAGATCCCAAATCGGGACGACCAGCTTGATTTTTCATTACATTCCTTTCAGTGTTACAACAAATATATATACATGCCAAAGCATACATAAATCCCAATCCATCAACCCTGGATTAGAACATAACTATAGTTCCCTTGACCGGATATACAAAATAATAGGGGCCGAAAACCATTGTCCCCAAAAAATCCATGTGCAAATTCATGCACAAAACCATGGGTGGGTCTGCACACTAAATGTTTTTTTCCTGGGGCACTACCAACCCCCTTGTGACCCCTCTACTACGCCCGACGCAACGTACAACACGTGCGACTAATCATGGAAAGAATATAACACATACCCAACAAAATTTATCTTTAATAGTGAGATTTTTGAGCTCCCTATAATCTGGACACATGCACCGTGATCCATCCTTCTTATGAACCAATATTACTGGAGTGGAGAAACAACTTTGACTAGGTTGAATTATACCAGCCGCAAGCATTTCTTCAACCTTACGCTCAATTTCACTCTTTTGGGCATAGGGATATATGTAAGGCTTGATGTTTCGAGGAACACTTTCTAGAATCAAATGAATATCATGTCATGATAATAAATAGGTTGGAGGCCTTTGGGAGTCTAAAATACCTTGGAATGATTTTCCACGACTTTTTGGAGATCTAGAGAAGTAGATGATTTTGATGTTGGAACCTCTATTGAGCATAATTTTGCAATTACGTCATGTTGTTATATCTTGAGAAGCGTTGTCATGTCATTATAGTTGATTATCTTTCCTAGCTTCCCTATGATACCCATTAATTCAACTTCCTTTCCTTCACAAAAGAATTTAAAAAAAGTTCTTGAAATTTAAAAGCTATCATACCCAAATATTGTAACCATTGGACTCCTAGTACAATATCAACACCACCCATTGGAATGGAAGGCATTGGAAAATTCAATACATATTCCCCCATGGTTAGATTGTTATTATGGAACTTTACTTGGAAATTTATAGTTCCTCAATTTACAACCATCACTTGACACTTTGGTGTTAGATATAGGAAGCAGTTCAATTCATTGCCTATCTTACAATGATGAAAATTATGGGTACTACCCGAATCAATCAGTACATTTACCTTTTTATTCTTGATATATCACTCTATCTTGAGAGTTTGAGGAGTGGTAATTCATTCAAATGCATTAAAAGATATGGTTGTATTCATTTATTCTTTCTCTAAGGTTGGTTGTTGATTTATATCCTCCTCTTTTGACAATTCTTGTTCCTTTTCTTCCTCCTCTTCACAATCTATGTAAAATAATTTCTTCTCAGCACACTTATGAAATTTAGTATATTTTCTATCACAACTGTGAAAAAGCCATTTTTCTCTTCTTTATACCAATTTTGTGATGTCGAATTTGTAGGTTGTGGAAGGCTAGGAGCAACAACACTTCCATATTTATAGTTGTGAGTGGTAGAATTCTTTTCCATAATTTTGTTTCCAATTTTTCTTGCCACCCTCAATGCCTTATCCAATTAATCAATTTCTCAAAGGTGAACCTCATGTTGGATGTTATCATTTAAATTCCCTATGAAGAAATCAAACCTATGTTCCTCTGGAATATCATTTACCCTTATATTCAATTTTTGGAAGTCCTAAATGTGCTACGCCATTGAACCTTTTTTTATTATAATCAGTTGGCTAAAGAAGGTGTTTCCCTTTGTATCCTCATAATGTGATATCATTTCCTTCGTAAATATTGACAAAGTGACAAGTGGTTTATGAGAAAAAATCCATCGATACCATACAAACTGATTGAGTTCTAAATATAAAGTTTCAAAACATACCTTTTGTGTGTGTTGCACATTATGGAGATCCAAATATTGCACCATCTATAGTATCTATGTTACCAGATCCTTGCCATCAAAATACCCCATATCGATCTTTAGAATATGGTGGGTTGTCAATCCAATGTTAGAGTCTATGAAATCATAATTAACATTTCTTTTGTTCTCATAATGGGTTTCATCTAATACATTTCTGCCATTATGAAGAATTTCTTATAGCAAATTTGTGAAACCTTCCCTCAAACGTTCCATGTATGCTTTTAAACCATCATTCAAACCTTCAATATATAATTTAAAACATCCTTGAAACCTTTTAATGTCTTCTTTTAATCCATCCTTTAAACCTTCAAAGTGTTATTTTAAACCATTCTTCAAACCATCCATCTTAGCTTGCATTTCATTTTTGGTTACTCTTTGTGAGAGTGAAATTTGTTGCACTTGGTCTTGTAATTTTGATATATCATGCTACAATTTTTCCTCTTCATGTGTCATAGTAGATCTTTCTAAGTGCTTAATGGGTGTGGAATTATTTTGTTTGGGAAGAATTTTTAAACCCAATACTAATATTGATGCTTCAATATGCCCTTAGAATCGCTTCAAACTATTTTTTCAAACAAAAGTTATGTAATTTTAAAAAAATACATCTTTTTCTTTATTTTAGGAGATTGATATTGCAACAGTTGTATCTCTGTAATTTTGGATCTCCAAGCTCTGAATTTTGGTCCTGTTTTATTCCTTTGAATCTCATTTCCAATTCCACAAGTCATAACAATATTAGATTCCTCAATATATATTTATGACAAATGTCCCATGATGACCTGATTATGGATTGGTTCAGTAGAGCGAAGTTGTAAGGGATGCTATGTGTCAATGTTTAAAGATTCAGCCCTAAAATTTATTCACAAAAAGCTATAGTCTATGCATTTTCAATCACTCTTTACAAAATTCCAATTTGATTCCTGAAATCAAATTTATGACTATTTTCCCTCGGTCACCTATTTGAGATGAAATTTTGTAACCTACAAAGACCCTAAATTCCTCAGATCATATCTTTAAAAATATAGCAAACCAAGATTTGAAATTTGTACACGAGGTTCACTAATATTTTGGCTCCATGTGGTTGCAATTTAAACTTCTAAAGGTTCTTAGAAGTTATAGCGAAAATTCCAACATGACCTTTTTGAAGAAGTGAAACCCTGGAATCCAAAGCTCTAATACCAAATGTTATGCAACCAACTCACAAAATAGTAGAAAATATAGATCAATGACTTAAAAATTAGCCTCTTCGAGGGGTAAACCTCCTTTACATTACATAAATAAATGATTCTTGGATTATACAAATTAAAATAACTCCTTCCTATATATAGGAGTCTAAGGGGTCACATTATAATCAGAGCCTACATAACAATAAAAATAGTGAGCTTCTATGGGGCACAACAATAAAAATATGGGGACTACATGGCCATAAGAATAATAATAATGGCGGTATACTAACAATAAAAATAAGAGGTTTCACTAGTAATATACTCAAAAATACCGAGGCAGACTTACAATACTCGAAAAAAACATCTCAACGCATACAAGGTCTATTTAAAAATGCGCTAACGGGAACATGATAAGTCAAAGCCAAATTAAAAAAAGAGTGATTATGTTTTTCCACTAACCCACAAATAAGGCATAGAGGTTTTTTTCTTTAAAGCTCGAGGAGCATGAGCTGCAAAATAAATTTGAGTTTTAAGAGATTCAAATATAAAAAATGAAGTCGTTTGAATAATTTTCAAAGGTTCGTGTTTTTAAAAGCCAAAGATCGTGCATTTGAATCAAACTGAACTCGAGCTAGGGGGATATTATTAGGCATTAGATAATCCAGTGTGACCCGTGTTTCTCGTGACATGGCTTAACCGCCTCTCGTGGATTTGTTAACTATGGCGATGTGTCTATTTACTAATACCTACGGGTTTTGGTGTAATGAAAATCGTGATTCCAACAAGTGGTATCAGAACCTTAGGCCACATAAGACTCCAAAGGGAGAAGCGTGTTGTTAGAGGTCGTGGAAAAGTGAAGCTAGAGGACTCAAAATATAGATCATGGAGAAGCATCTTATGGAGAAGCTGGAGAAGCAAGACAGTTTAAAAAATAGTAATAATTAAGTGACCAATGCACTTGATCTCTTTGCTTAAGTGCATTGATCTCTAGAAAGTTAGGAAACTGTAAAAAATAATGACCCAGTGCATGTAGAATCTCTCTAGAAGTGTGTTGAACAGTTAACACATCACAAAAATACAACTCTCGGGAAGTTCATTGGGAAATTAAGGTTTGCAAGCATGAGCCTCTAGTTGATCCTTGATTGTTAGTATTAACGACAAGGAAAGGTACTCCAATCATATTTTATAAAATACACATTTGTTTAAGAATTCCCAAATAAAGTATCGAGTCACTTTAAAATTATTTCAAAAGGATTTATGTAATTTTAAAAAAAAATTATCATATTGAAAAAGGAGGATGATCCTTTTATAAAGGATCTCATTTCAAAAAGAATTCTTTTGTATAAGTGATTTTATAAAAAGAGGGATTTTGTATTAATGATTTTTTATTTAAAATAAACCTTTTAAAAAAAGAGTTTATTTAAGTAAAATATTATTTTATGAAAAAAAGGGAGAGAGGAAGAGTTTGTTATTGAAACAAAAAGTGATGCATTTTTTAAAGGAAATACCAAAAAAAAAGTCTTGGAAAGAAGATTGTAAAAAGGCGCACACATCCACATTAAAAGAAAATGGATTCCTCCAATGCTTTTCCATAGACCCTGATTATTCTTGGAAAAAATTACGAGTTTTGGTCTTTAAGAATGAATACATTTCTGCAAGCCCAAGAGTGTTTGGATTCCATTAAGAATTATTATGTAGAGAGGACCTAAGAATCATGGGAGACAATGACCAATAATGAGAGGAATGCAATTATTTAACTCAAAAAGAAGGAGCACATAGCTAAATATTGGATATAGAACTCAGTGGATGACTCTATATTTGACAACATAACTGGTGCATCCACAACAAAAGAATCTTGGGAAACATTGAAAGTTGCCTATACAGGTATTTATATAGTGAATACAGTTAAATTGCAGACAGTGAGAGCTCAATTTGAATTCCTAAAGGTGAATGACATAAGGAATGTGGATCATTTCATGACTAGAGTCATGGGAATAGTCAATCAGATCAAAATCATTGGTGAAACCATTACAGATCAGAATATTTTTGAAAAAATACTTTGAAGCCTACCCAAGAAATATGACATGATTGTAACAAACATTCTAGAATCAAAATATTTTGCAACTTTCTTAGTAGAACAATTGATTGGATAACTTCTAGCATATGAAACAAGATTCAACTTGTCAGAAGAATCGATGGAATAAGCTTTCAAATCATAAATCTATCTTAGCAGTGGCAGAGGAAAAGGAAAATGATATAGAGGTAGTAGCAAGTGAGGTAGAGGTTGAGGTAGAGGTAGATCAGAACATCATCATGTAGCAGAGAAATGTATGCCTCCACAAATCCAAACACCGAGAAGGAGAACATGGATAAAATATAATTTTCAATGATATTACTACAAGAAATTTATGCATTATGAACATGAATGCATAAATAAACACTTGGTAGATCAATAAAGAGGCAGTGTTGATCTCTCCAACAATGAAGGATAATCCTTTGAGACAATGTTTCTTTCCATATTTTTGAAGACACTCATAACATGGACCATTTTTTCCTGGAAAGTAGTTGCAACAATCATATGATAGGTAACAAGAAATTTCTTTCTTATCTTGATGCTTCCATAACATCAGAAATTACTCTTGGAGATTGTCAGAGATTGTTCCTCTCTTAAAGCTGAAGGGAAAGGTATTTTCCATGTTCTTACTAAACATAATCAGCAGAAACACATACCTGGTGTTTATTATGTTCCACATCTGAAGAATAACCTCATCAGTGTATGAAAATTGATGGAACATGGTTATTATATAATTTTCCAAGAGGACACATGTTATATCTATGAAAAAACGACCAATAGAATATTGGTTTTTATGGTTGAAAAAACCAGGAATAGGATTTTTCCTTTAACTCTTAGAAGTCAACATATCTCACGGTATTTTTTCCACAATGTGTCAAGAATATATGAATCTTAGCTATGGAATTATAGGTATGGCCACATCACATTCAAGAATCTAAGTATGCTTCAGAAACATTCAATGGTCATGGTCATTGGTCTCCCTATTATGAATGAAAAATATCATAATTTTCAAATTTGTGTTCTAGCGAAGTATAAAAGAGATAGATTTCCCACATATTCCTCTATAGAAAAAGATCCTTTACAACTATTCCACACATATATATGTGGCCCAATGAATACACTTTCCATTGTTGTTAGTATTTATTTTCTTAACTTCATTGGTGATTTTAGCAGGAACATATGGGTGTAATTTTTTAAAAATAAATTAGATACATTATAAAGGTTCAAAGAATTCAAAGCATAAGCAGAGAAACATAGTGGAAATCCTTTAAAAGTCCTCAGGTTAGAAAAAGGAGGAGAGTAGAGCTTAAACAACTTCCAATCTTTTTGTCAGCAATAAGGAATCATAATGTAGAACAAAAAAGTATATACTCCACCACATAATGGAGTATCAGAACAAAAAAATAAATCAATGATGAACATAGCCAAATGTATGCTTCATGAGAAAAAATTGTCAAATGACTATTGGGATGAAGCAATTTCAACAACAGTGTATGTTCTCAAAATATCTCCAACAATCAGTCTCTAACATGCAATGACCTCAAGAAGCATGGGATGGTAAGAAGGTGAATGTGTCACATTTTCGAATTTTTGGATCAGTAGAATTTTCACATGTTCCTCAGCGGCTAAGAAATAAGCTTGATGATAGGAGTATATGTATTTACATAGTCTATAATGAGCAATCAAACACTATAGAATTTACAATCCAGAACCAAGAATTTTTTTTTTAAGAATATATGTTAGTTTTTTTCAACATAAATCTTTGTCTAATCATGTTGATGAAGCTTCAAATCAAGTTATTTTATCCACCACAGCTACCAATATTGCAGGTTTAAGAAGAGTCATACCACTCTAAAAATGGTACATCTTCAAGAAGTGAATCCACTAGTGATTCAACATCTTTAGAAGACAATCAGGAAAAAAATAAGAATTAGAGAAATATATGAGCAGGAGCATGAATTTGATCAAGACAATATGTTTTCCTTTCTTGCATCACAACCAACCCATTTTGAAGGAGAAATTAAAGAAAAACATTGGGTTTACACAATGAACCAAGAAATTGTTGTCGTAGAGAAGAAATATACTGGGGAATTAGCTGATCTCCCAAGAGACAAAGCCATAATTGGTGTAAAATGGGTGTATAATACCGAGCTGAATGAAAAAAAGGAGAAATTGAGAAACATAATGCAAGGTTGGTTGTCAAACGATTCTCACAACATTTTGGTGTCGACTATGGTGAAACCTTTGCTCCAATAGAAAGGTTAGACACCGTCAGAACTATTTTATACACAAAAGTTCAACACAAATGGAAATTATATCAACTTTATGTAAAATATGATTTCTTAAATGGTTTATTGCAGGAATAATTTTATGTGGAACATCCTCCTAGTTTTGAAGTTCCAGGACAAGATCATAAGGTATAAATATTGAAGAAATATTTGTATGGTTTCAAACAAGCTCCAAGAGCTTGGTACAGTCACATAGACACCTTTCTCATCAAAATTGGTGTTTACAGAAGCATCCATGAGACAAATTTGTATATGAAAAATCATGAAGGTAAAATTCTCATTGTATTCCTTTACGTAGATGATCTTCTTTATACAGGTGATATGATGTTAGAAGAATTCAAAGCAGCAATGCAAACAAATTTTAATATGATTGATCTATGGGTCATGAAATACTTCTTAGGCATTGAATTTCAACAGTCTAAACATGGAAATTTTGTTGGTCAACAAAAATATGCCACTGACATCGTCCAAAAGTTCAGAATGACTAATTTCAAACTAGCTAATACACCAATTTCTCAAGGCACCAAGCTGAGAAAAGAATAGGTAGCACCACCAGTTGATCCCACATTGTATAAAAGTATAGTTGGTACTTTGTTGTATCTCACTCCAACTAGAACTCATATCATGTTTGTAGCAAGTTTTGTCTCTAGGTTTATGCAATTTCCAAATATTTATCATTGGAGTCTTGAAAAAAGGATCTTAAGGTATATTGTAGGGACCGTAGACGATGGTTTGTTATACATACATTCTGAAAATTGTTCAGCGTTAGGTTATATAGACAGTGATTATGCAGGCAGTTTAAATGATTGCAAAAGAACCTTAGGGTATTATTTTCACCTTGGAACCAATATGATCTCATGGGATTCCAAGAAATGACCAATTATTTCAATATCTTATGCAAAGGAAAAATATGTAGCAACATGTCAAGCAGTGTGGTTGAGAATATTATTGAAAGATTTTTCAAATGTGCAAAAGGATCCAACTCCTATTTTCTATGATAACAATTCAACAATTTATTTATCAAAAATTAATTTTTTCCACAAAAAGAGAAAGAACATTGACACATGTTTTTTTCATCCATGAGCTTGTAAATGATGGGGACATAGTAATTTCTTTTTATCGTTCCAAATATCATCTTGCAAATATTTTCACAAATCCATTGGGAGAAAATGTATTTGAATTTCAAAGAGAGCAATTAGGAACTGTAAGTTCCTCTACTTGTAACATTTGAGATTAAGAGGGTATGTTGAGATATTAATCTCATTTTTCTTCTAGGTGTGATTACATTTGATTCTGTTTTCTGCTAGGTATCATAGTCAGTTCATTTGTACTTCATTTTAGTCTAGTTCCATTCTATTTATTTATTGTTGATGCTTTCTATGTAATCTATTTAACTATTTTTAATATTGAGAAGAGCAATCTCCGCTCCATGATTTATATTCATTCTTTGTCACTGAGTGTTTCTTTATGGTAGTAGTAAAATTTCCTCCTCTCCTCTGTTTCTCCTCTGTAGTGGTATAAAATAAAAAAACCAAGTTATCAAAGTAAGGTTTACTAGAGAAGTGAAATGATTTTCAGAAGTGAGTAGCTTGCCACTGTTCTGTAGAGCCACTTCCATATCGAAAGGGAAATGCGTCGTCTTCAAGATTTGCAATCCTATGACCATCCTTAGCCATGAGCATGTCCTCATTCTTTATTTTTCATGAGCCTCCTTGTCAAGAATCCCACAATCCATGAAGTGTAGTTGAGAGGAATTGGTCAAGCCATAATCTTTTTCATCATGGAACACAACTATTTCAATATTTTGTGAACTTCAAGAATAGGTAAAAATATACTTTAAGGTTTTTCAAAAGTATTTAAATCACTGAATTCACTAATTATTTATATTAATTAATTTTATTGATGTATAATTTATTAAAAAATTAGAGATCCACATTGTTCTTTAGGGATAATGAAAATATGCATTTCTCTTATGGACACGTTTTGAGATATTTTTTGGAAGTTTATTTTTAAAAGATAAAAAGAAAATGATAATTGAGATAAAAAAAAGAGTATATGAGAGATAAGAAGGAATAAAGTAAATTTGTGATTTTTTCTTGTTTCCATAATTATTTTTGGAAAGTGAATAAGTTTTTTCAAAAGGTAAAAATATAAACATAAATGATTAAAAATATAATTTAAGAGTTATAGATATGGTTTTTTTTAGATAACTTTGTATTGCATCACCTCCTAATTTTGTTCGTAAATATTACGATTTTTGGGCCATTCATATGAGAACTATACAAGGTATAGAAGAGTCAATAAATATTGGGTTGATCAGATTTTAAGAATTCCGAATTTGATTTGTTTCTTAGACTATGAGACAATATTTGTGGATAGGAAGAATGATGCAATAACATTGTAGAATTCTTCCCAAGATTGTAGCAGCAACCCAGTCCAAAGAAGCTTGGGATATTTTGGAAATGACATGAAGTGAAAGGGGGAGCAATATTAATCAATGATAAGATGAGCCATAGAGTGATTCAATTGACGAAGAAAATACTATAATAGGAGGAGATGTGAAAGAGCCTACTAAACCATAAAAATATGTACAATACATGAATAGTGTAGCTATCTTTAACGCTATAGGAAAATTCATTTAAAAATTTACAAAAGGAAAAATTGATTATGTACAAGGTCTAGAGTTTTAACATGGCGAAAAAACTAAATACATGAATGCAATTGATGAAATTGGGCCAACTATTGTGCAACGACGAAAAATGAAAATAACCTGGTACTGAAAATTGAATTGGATTGTGAGGATGAATTAGATTTTCTTCAAGAGTGGTCCGAAAATCCAAAGTATGAAAAATATGAAAGAGAACATGGAAATAAATGATAAAAATCATCATAGTTGTTGATGAATACGTGATGATAGACGATGAGATGATAGAAAGCAAATATTTCCTTTTTGAGGCTATAGAAATTGACACAAAAGTTCAATTTGCAACAATTGAGGTATAAATAAATGCAAAAGAATAAGTAGATGAATATAAAACTGAATATGAAGAAATATTCAAGAAGAAGATGAGACTAAAGCTGAAGAAAAAGTATGTAGAATGCAATTTTTGGAGCCAAAAAGAAAAATAAAAATAAAGAAAAGAAAAACTTGTACAACATAGAATGCAAAAAAACCTACAATAGGATTTAAAATTAAAACAAGATTTCTTTATTGGATATTAAGTTCATAATCTTAGCTAACACATATAGTAGTAGGTAGTGGTGGTCATAATTAAGAACAAGTGCTAGAATGTGTTAATTACTCCCAATTACTCCTAGTTTCTTTGTAATTTCTAGTAGAGTGTAAATTTAGAAATAATTAGTCACGCATGTGTGAGCTAAAATTAGCATAGCCATAATTAGCATTCTAAATATCTTTCTAGAGAATTTTCCATGATTTTTTGTGTCTATTTAATTGTGTCTCCTCGAGGAATTTAATGAATTTTAGTTAGAGAGCCACAACTCTATTATGTTGTGTGTGTTATTCTTGTGAGTTACTTTGTGTGTTTAACTTTGGTTTCTGCCTCTTCCCATAAAAAAATAGAAACTTGATTCTAATTCAAGAAAAATAAACCATATATTTAATGGGAGTGGATCTATGAATTTATTTAGCTCCTTTGGCTTTGAAACTGTCGAATTCTCTAGTTCTAATACCACTGTGATTGAACCAGGAGGGGGAGATACAACATTAGTGAAATACAAACAAATATCTCACACACAATAGTACACAATATAGTAGTTTCTTCAAGAATTTGAATGCCATGTATTGCTTGAGAATAGGAGGAAAAATAAACAAAGAATCTTAAGGAGAGATCCTCGAGAGGAATTTTTAGAGTGCTAATAATATCCACTTTAATTTTAACTGTCGCATGCATGCGAATATCTTAACTAGATCTATAATCCACATGAAATACGCATAAATGACATGAAAAAAAGGAGTAATTAACACATTTCAACAAAAAAAGTAATGTAGTGATAATCTATATATGGTGTTAGGCCTATGGTAAGTTTTTCTAGATGACTTGAACATCATTGTGAGTGGTCATGGTCACCGGAAACAGGAGCCGAAGTAACATCGCTGCCATGACCTAGGGTTTGGTGGCTTCTGAGCAAGCTACCACTAGCAGACCTTCTTACCCAGACTTTGGGCCTTTACATACTCTTGGAGCGCATATAGGCTCCTTCGTGATAGAAAACATCATGGGGATGGGTGTTCCCCCCTCCTCTAGTTCACCTTCCATTAGAGCGGAAATAGGGGCTGACAACGAACGTCAATAGAACTTTGGCTCTCTCCCTGACCCAACTGGGGTGTCTCCCGCAACGAAATTTCCATCAACAAAAACTGAAGAAGCAACAAAATTGACATCCTCCACATGCATACCCAAGATCGAGCTCCCGAATCATCGAATCAATGAAGAAAACCAATACATGAAGGACCATGCACTGATAGGAAATTTCATGGGTTCCTGGCCCACAGAAAAATCCCTCATAGGTTGGATTGCCTCCAACTCGAAGCCCAAGGGCCTTATCGATCTACAACTATGTGCCAAGAGATTCTTCAACGTGTTCTTCACTTACATCAAAGACAAAAATATAATCATGGGTGACAGACCATAATTTTTAACTTTGCGGGTCTATACCTGCACAACTGGGTCGAACATTTCAACCCAGACAAGCAAAATTTCACTTGGGCTCCAGTCTGGGTCAGCCTCTACACCCTTCCCCAAGAATATGGAGATGAGCTAACCCTTC
This sequence comes from Pinus albicaulis, assembly GCA_034641835.2. Taxonomy (NCBI): domain Eukaryota; kingdom Viridiplantae; phylum Streptophyta; class Pinopsida; order Pinales; family Pinaceae; genus Pinus; species Pinus albicaulis. Next base: position 1,845,611,361 of record CM076578.1, on the reverse strand, counting down.
AGACATCGGAAAATCTCTTGGAGAATTCATTAAAATTATTGAGGAGATAAAGATCAATAGACATGCAGCCTACGCAAGGATCTGCGTCTACATGAACATTGCAAACTCTCTCCTTGATGAGGTAAGCATGCTCCATGATGACTATGAATGGATTCAAATAGTAGATTATGAAAATTTACCATTTAGATGCCATAAATGTCACCAACACGGGAACCTATTCAGATATTTCCTCCTAAACCAAAGAACTACTTTGAATAATGACTCAACAGAAAAAGACACTGAAGGGTTCACGAAATTCACTGGAAGGAAAATGCACACAAGGAAGCCAAACACGAAGTAGAACAAAAGAGCTCCAGCATCAAGAAAAAAAATTTATGCCCTAGCTCAACTGAATGAGAATGAGAATGAAATTCCAAGAGATTCAGAGCGACCCTCGCAGGAGAATCCCCAGACCTCAAAGACTCAATAAACAAAAATCGAATTGGTAGCCTTTCTGATTCCCCAGTCCTCCACGCACACTGGGGAAAAATCATAAAAAGGTAAAGGTGCAGTGTTTGAATCAATCCCAGAAGTAATGGAAGAAGAACTAGAGAGAATTGACTACAAGGACCTCGACATCATGGGGTTGGAAGATGCATGCAAGTGGAAATAATTTCTCTCAATTCCATTGCACCAGATCCAGAAATCGGAGAAATTCATTATTTGAGCTCAACAGATTCCATCCCTTGGAATTCAAGAAGGTACGCTCCTGAAAACTAAAATCATTCTGAAATAATCCCGAAAATGAGGAGGAAAAACTGATTTGCAGCAAATGGTCATCATGGGCAAAGAGCTAGTAGAATCAGGGAGATACCCCAAGTTTACCAGGGTCTACTCTGTACTACCTAACCCCCTTCAATGAAGATCATCTCATGGAATATCAGAGGACTAAAAGGTCCCTCTGATCACAGGTTAATCAAGAAAATAATTACTGAGGAAAACCCATGATCTTCTTTATGCAAGAAACCAAATGCTCTAGCTCCACTCTGGACACAATTTTCAAGAGACTTTGGAAAGGCTGCAACACCCAGTGGTAGACGCTAATGGGGCTTGACAGGGCCTATTAATTATCTGGAATCCCCACTTCATCACCCTAGAAAACAGTCAGGTGAATCGAAACTTCATTCAAGCTTCCTTTCACCTGACTGGAACTAACATTCATGGACATCTCTCGAATGTCTACTTCCCTTAGCTTCTCCAGCAAAAAAAAAAGCTTCTTGAAAACATATAAGATACCAACAACCAATGAACTCACCCTCTCTGGCTGAACCAAGGAGACTTCAACATGATCACAACCCTACAGGAAAAAAAGGAGGAAGATCTCACCTTGAAATGGAAAAAACCAAATTCAAGGACTTTGTCCAAGGAAATCACCTTATAGGTATTCAAACATCCAATGGTATCTTCACTTGTAATAATAGAAGAGGTGGATCTCATCAAATCGCTTCCATATTGGACCATTTCCAAATCATGGAAGACTTCATCCACCTAGGAGGAGAACTCACAGCCATCACCATCCCAGCTTCTGGCTCAAACCATTGGCCAATCTAGCTCCAATGGCTTAGACCAGGTATAGCCACCCCAAAAAATTTTCACTTTTAACACATTTGGCTCAAACATCCAGGGCTCAAAGAACTTATCTCAGATTGGTGGGCTTCCCTCACACCACCCTTGGGCACAAAAATGTATCAGTTCCGGTAGAAATTGAATATGCTCAAGGGGAAACTTAGATTGTGGAACAAGACCACCTTTGGCAACATCTTCAAATACAAAAGAGATATGAAAAAGAAAATGAAGCAACTCCAACAAAAAATCATATCAGAAGGAAGATTAGCAAACTCAGAGACTAAGGAAAAGACACTAACAACCCAACTTAAAGAGAGAATAATCCAAGAAGAGATCCTTTGGAAACAGAAGTCTTAGATATGCTGGCTTAAGGATGGAGAAAGAAACACAAAATTATTTCAACACTCCACCATCTAACACATGATGCACAACATAATCGGAGCCCTCAAAAATAAAAATGGGGAGTGTATAGAAAAACATGAGGACATCACTAAGGAAATTCTCAATCACTTCAAGGAAATTCTAAAAGAATATAACATCAAACGAGAGGAGGCCATTAGAAAAATCACATAGCACATCCTAAAATTGGTCAATGAGGATCACAACAGGATGTTTCTCAAAGCCACAACATTGATGGAGGTTGAATGAGAATTTTTGAAACTAAAAGAATGGAAATACCCCAGGCTGGATGGATTCACCACCAACTTCTTCCATTTCTTCTGGGACACTATCAAAGAGGAAGCCTGGGGCACAGTGGAGGAATCACACAACACCCACTAGATTCTTCCAGCTCCCTATGAAACCTTCCTCTCTCTCATCCCAAAGGAATATAATGTTGCTTCTCCAAGTAATTACAGACCCATAGCACTCTGTAATGTAATTTGAAAATTCATTTCCAAATTTATAGCTAACAGATTGAAGCAACTTCTTCCCATGGTCATCTCACCAGAGAAAACTAGCTATTTTGAGGGTAGAAAAATCCTTGATGGAATCATCCTAACCCATGAGTTCATACACTCCTTAAAAAACAAAAATAAATTGGGCATGCTCCTCAAAATTAACCTGTCCAAGGCCTTTGACAAGCTCAGTTGGAACTACATAGAGCAAGTACTACTGGCCTTTGGCTTCAACCAAACTTGGGTCCGCTGGATCATGAGCTTGATATCCTCTCCTTTCATCTCTATTATTTTCAATGGCATCCGCTCGGAAAAATTCAACCCCTCTAGAGTTATAAGGCAAGGGTACCCTCTCTCGCCCTTTCTCTTTGTTCTTATGGCCAAGGGCCTATGCTGTCTGATAAATAACTTGATGTGATCACAAAACCTTCAAGGAATTCCTCTACATAATCTACCCCCCATTTCCCACCAACAATTTTTGGATGACAATATGATCATGGGGCACCCCTTTTTACAGGAAGCTTGCACCCTCGGAACCCTTCTTGATTGTTTCTCTGAAGCCTCTCGAACTACTATCAACCCTGAAAAATATCAAATCTTTCTTTTTAACATGCCTATTATCACCCAGCGCAACATAGCTCACATCCTGGGCTTCATCATGGCATCTTTTCCATCCAAATACCAGGAGCTCCTCTCATGGACTCACCTATCAAATATTCTTCTTGCAGAGAGCTGTTGGACATAATGGAGACTAAATTTTCCACCTAGACCCACTGCTCCCTCAACATTACCGGACATCTGGTTCTCATCAAATATATTCTTCAATCCCTACCTATATAACTCTTTTATGTTTTAGCAGCACCAAAATGGGTCCTGAAATCCATTCAAAATTTTCAAAGAACCTTCCTTTGGGGGGGATCCAAGGACAAGAAGAAATGGGCGCTAGTGAAATGGAAAGAGGTTTTTGTTGAACCTCGGGATTACCCTCTCTTTTATAGTTTTTCTCACCTCATTCCACCACTTTTCCATAAGATCACAAACCCTAATCAATGAGGAATGGTAAGGTTTTGTGTTAAGGATGCATTTAAATGATTGTCATACTATATTTTCATGATTTTTCTATTTGGATAAGTTTTTTCAATTTAGCTACAGAATGTAGCCTGTTCTGCAGCTAACTGTGCTTTCTGTAGCCACTCTTATGGTTTAGCAGGTTCCAGGTGTTAGTTGAGGAATTGGGCCACATGGGTGTTTCTAGAATCTTGCCTACATGGATTCTATCCTAATCACTCAGTCCAGATTGACATAAAAAGGAGCCTAAACTCATGGTCAAAGTTACAAGTCAAAGAACGTTACCTACAGCAGTAGGACTCCTCATTTTCTCTTCATAGAAAATCATGAGTCTAACAGTTCTATTTGAATTTCAATTCAAGTTAGATACCTATAGCTAGTTTAACTCGCAATTAGTTATGTAATTTCTCTTTAAATATTGGTTCCAAAAAACCGAGAGATAGTTCAATATAGTTCAGATTTCTAAGTGGATGCTCTATTTCCAGACCTTGTTTTTATCATAATAAAGAAGTTCAATTTTCCAAATGCTTGCTTGATTACACCTTTTGTTAGGGTCCCGTGATTTGGCTGATTGGCAAGCCAAATGACAGTGTAACATCAAACCAAGCTTTGGAGCCCGAGGACCTAGTCTTCTTGGACTCAGGGAGGGCTCTCTCTATATGCGTAAGGGATATCTGTGTGTTTGTTTATTGTGTTTTGATTTTAGGCTAGTTATGAAGTAAGTTTTTGATTTTTGTTTTTTAAGTTGTGAGGGATGAAACTGATCAAAGATATAAAATAGATAACAAGATGTTAGATTAACTGGGCTATGGGGTCAAAAGGTCAAGAAAGCTATCATATGACGATACAACGCTGTTGAAGGGCCGATTTGATTCAAGGTACAAAGGATCTTTGGGCAAAATGGAGTAAATGGACATCAAGTTTGTGAACAACAAAGAGTTTCAAGCGTAATTGGTTCAATAGATAACATAAACATGGTAGGGAAAACCATTAATCATGCAAAATGTAACTATAAACTAATCAATACAAAGAAACAAACATTCAAGCCATGCACAGAAGTATAAGACCCTCTAACTTTGGGAAATGGCTATCAGACTTTGGGGAAAACACATAAGATGGACTAACAACTCAAAACACTATGCCGGAACGCCTAAACACAGTACTTCAAGTTATTGGGCACTTTGAACAACAAGATTCGCATAGTTTTAGGCAAAGGGCTAGATCGGAACTAGGCCTCCTTGGTTCAAACAAAATGATAATCTTAATCAGTCAAAGAGATAGTTTCATGGATGGAACTATGGACAGTCATAGGTAAGCAGGGCACACCATACATCCCTCTCAACATGCATATAACTATTAATGAAACTAGCAACAATATCCTCAAGTTATTAAAGAGCAGTTAAGAATTCTTTAATGCAACTAAGGAAGAAGAAAACATAAAAGCTATGAAAATTCAGGAATTTTGAGGTGCCTCCATGGGCATATCTCAATTTTTTTCTCTACTGATCTATAGCAAGCAAGAAACATGTATCATGAATGAAAACTAGAAGACAACAACAAAACAAGAAACACTATACCATTCTACCATGTCATGGAATCCATCAACAATCCTTCATCATCCATCCAAGAACATTCAAGAGGCAATCCAAAAGCATAACACAATTATTTTCTCCAAAGCTCATATGACCATATATTGCTTCTCTTCTCAAGTTTCAGCCTTCTTTTACAATGAAGCCTTTGGAATAAATAGGCTCAAGTGAGGAAAACCTCATGGTTCAACTACCTATCCCATTGGCCTAATCAAAATATCTAATTTTTTCCTTGAGGCTTTGCAAAGCCCAAGGCACAAAAATATCTTACAAAATATCTGAAATATGCTAAAAAAAGGAAAAATAATTGACTTTGCATCATTTTCCAAGTGCAAAAATTGCTAAACGCACATTTGGAAAAAGCAGATTTTTGAGGTTCAAAAATTACAAAAATACTTCAAATTTTCATCAGCAAAAGGTCTCCTGACTTTCCAGAAACATTTGGCAGCCTTCCTAGTGTCAAAACGAGGCTCATGATAGCTCGTTGGAAATATATGAGTGTCTACTTTCCGGAACAACTGAAATTTCCCCAATCCGATGCCTGGAAGTCCTTCAAATCTGTAGTTGTGTGTAAAAAACCAGAAATGTGCAGTCTGCTGATAGACCGGGCAGAGTGTGCAAAAAGAGAGTGTTATTTGCCATTTTGAGGGGGAAAATGATCTCCAAATGTTCTGAAAATCGCTGAGGGCATGCTCATTAAATTATGGCATCCAATGGTGCCACTCTCAAGATTTGAGGATGCTTCAAACTGAAATGGCGGCGCCCAAGATTTTATACAATTTGGCCCAAAAATGTCGAAAAACAAGAACATGTCAAAAATTGCTCAATTTTGGTGAGCAAGTCCCTCAAGGCTTTTTAGGAACATGTCTAGAAAATCGGGCCAAAACTCCAAGCCTAAAGGTGTCATTTTTCCTTTTTCTTCTTGAAACTGTTGTCCTTGGGGAGGTTTCTGAGGATGAGGTGTAACATGTTGTGGCTGCTCCTGTTGCTCTGTTTTACCCTCATCATGTTGCTCTATTTCATAAGGCTGCCCCTTTATCCTTTGGTTTTGGTACAAGCATGAACAGTCCTGTAGCATTCAACAGCAACAAATCCTCACAATCAACACACTATTTGTCTTTTCTTTTCCCTCACATATTTTGACACACATCTCCAAAAGGTAGTGACAGCTTCACATACTGCATCTTGTTTTAAGGTCAAAGAGGTAGTAGTGGTTCCTTTCTGTTTTTACCCTTTAATGTTGTTTTGAGGACAGCTTATATTGTCCTTTGACAGAAATGAAAATCCACATAGTTTTACTATGTAAAGGTTTGGGCAAACGAGACCATGGAAACTCCGAGTCCCAAACCTAAAACACTGCTCCTTGTGTCCAATATTTCTTACCCACAGTCAAACAAGAACAACCTCCAAATGCAATGGTAGCTCTACTTACTGAAATCAGCTTTATAGAAAAAAAGAGGCAACAGTGGTTATTTTCCCTTTTTTAACCCACAAAGATGTTTTTTGAATCAACAACACTTATATATTGATCATTTTCATGGAATTAAACCCACTGTTTTGCTTATTTTAGATACTGTGTTCCTCTCCTTGGGCACTGTTCTGCACCTTTTAATGCTGTTTGGAGGGCAGTTGGTGAGGTTTTTGAATCATCAATAGGAACCCATCATTTGGCTATGCTCACTGCTGGGAAATCATAGTTACTGCAAGCCCTGATTTTTAAACAACACCTTAACCCTCCTTAATACTGTTTTTATGAAGTCACTGTTATTTTTAAAATATTGAACAAAACACCCTTTAAACTGATAAAAAAAACTTTCCCAATTAACATCTTCCTTTGTGAGATCACTGCTTCTCTTAGCTTTGATGGACATGGTGCTCCTTGAGATCATTGTTTTCAAAGACTCTTTCAGATTTGTCAAATATCTTCTACACACACTTTGTTTTGTTTTTAGTAATTTGGAAAACAATGATGAGTGTCCCATTACCAATTTTGCAAAATCAACGAATCAAATATTTGTCTCTCAATGATTTGCTCCCTTGAATGAGAGTCTTGAGCAGGATCTTGGGGAATTTGGGAACATTTCAACCCCCCCTATGTGAAAGATCAGCCTTGTGAGGATGTTTGAACTTGTGTGCTGGATCAAGATTTTGCAAAATTGGAGGTTGGCCTTGATCGTGTACAGAGGATTGGAACTGCTTCATCGAAGTTGGCAACAATAATTTGCTGCGTTTTTCTATATTGGCACAATTTATATGTGATGAAGGATACCCAGGTACCCTTGTTTCAAGAATATGATTATGGAAGTATTCAAACCTTTTCATGTAGGAAACTGATTTGTTTTACCTGTATTTAACCTAGTGCCCCTACCTAAACTCACCCCCTTTTCAAAACAACTTTTAATCATAGTGTGTTGTTGGCTTGGACATTGTTCTGTTGCTGAGAATGCATATTGCATTTTCTACTTCATACTCTGGCCATACCCCTCCTTGAAACTAGCTTTAGTAAATCTTGATGATGTCAAAGGAGCACTCATGGCATAAGTAATATGACCTAAAGTGTTGAAGTGAGGCCCATGTACTGCTTTACTCCCTGCAAAAGAACCAATCTCAAGTTTTTGTTCTTGCTGCTCTTGAAACACTGCCTTTCTTCTTTTGTATGCCAATCAACAAGCAATTCTAACAATAAGTGCACAGTCAAAAAAAGATACACACAGTCAAAGAGTCACTGTGTTTGGGTAAGGTTACCCAGCTCTCTGTGTTTTTTTTTTTTGGTGTGAGAACATAAAAAGCCCTATAGTAAGCAAACACCCTTCTAATCAAGATAGTATTCACTTATTCTTCACCCACAGTCAAATAACAACACCTTCAAACTGATTAAACTGCTTTACTCATTTAAAGTCTGCTTGATAGAGTGAAGGAGAAAACACTGATTTTTTTCCTCTTTTTTTTTTAACACACAGAGGAGACCTCTGAAATGACAAAACCCTTATACCATGGTTACTACTATTTGACAATAGACCACTGTCTCATTTGTTCAAATACTAGGTTTTCTGCCTTTAAATAGTGCTTTTACCTTTCATCATTGTTTTTGAGGGTAGTTTGTTAGGTTTTTTGAAACCAATGAATCACTCCTACCAGTCTCCCACTGTGACAACCTTTGTCAATAACGTTTTAGCAAACCACTTTGACACCCCTACCAAGACCTTCACCCTTTCATCAACACTTAGTCCTTTGAAAAACACAGCTTTCAACATCTTTTTAGAAATTCAAAAATACCAAGGATGCACCTAGAATACCTCAAAACTTCGATGGAAATCTTTGCTTGACTGGTTGAGCAGCTCTAGAAAAAAATTTTAAGGTTTTTTTGATGAGTTTTCCGGGAGTGCCGCGCGCTGCTACAGGAGCGCTGCGCAGCAGTACATTCCTTTGTAAATTTTGTGCACAGGAGCGCCACGCACTTTTCCAGGAGCGTCGCGCAAGTTTGCACCCAATTTTGAAGGCCTTTCCGGTGTCTGAATTGGGCGTGAGATGGCTCGTTGGAAATCTGTGGAAGTCTGCTTTCCAGAACAACTTGAATTTTTTCATTTGGAGTCCATTTGGTTGTTCAAAAATTCATTCTCCCAACACTGGTCAAAACTGGTGAATCCTGGTGCAGAAATGCATAGTGCTGTTTGTAAGCCACTTTTGGATGCCTTCCCGGTGTCGGAATTCGGCCCGAGATGGCTCGTTGGAAAGCTAGAGAAGTATAATTTCCAAAAATGCTTGATTGTTTTATTTGGTTTCCATTTTGGTGTTAAAAAACTGACTGTCCCATCACTGGTCAAAAATGGTGAATGCTGGTGCAGAAAAACATAGCGTTGATTGCAGGCTACTTTTGGATGCCTTCATGTTATCGTAATTTGGCCCGAGATGGCTCGTCGGAAAGCTATGGAAGTATAATTTCCAGAACAACTTGAATTTTTACATTTGGATTCCATTTGGCTGTTCAAACTCTGACTGTCCCATCACTGGTCAAAAATGGTGAATGTTGGTGCATAAATTCTCCCGTGACATCTGAATTTTTCGCATTTCTCACAAACCATGATACCTGTGTAGAAACTGAAGGAGTTTTTTCTTATTGAACCTATGAAAGAAAAAAAACCTCTCTCAATTTTGTAAATTTCATCTCTGTTTGGTCAGAAACACTATTTGAAGAAAAACTGGTCTTGGGCGGGACACATGATTTGTCTCGCCTATGTGCTTATTTTCCAAATTTCTCCTTGCACCCTCTTCTTGTACATGAAGAAGGTGCTATTTTTACACCAAATTCTAGGCCCTCAGCTTATTAGTGAAGGAATTCATTCAAACAACAATGTCTTTGTCCTGCTCATCAATTTAGGGTTTGTCTTTAAACAGGCTATCTGTGGGCCCTCTACTTGTTATGAAGGAGACCATTTGAAAACAGAAATGCTCATGCCCTTTTCTCTATTACTGAAGGAGGCATCTCAAGCTGAGTGGATACTCTGTGTATGATTTAAGGAGACCTTTGAATCTAGGTCTTTTTCTTTCTCTGTTCATTATTGAAAAGCCTTCTGCTTACAATTGAAAGAGGCCCTTGTAAACTATATTGTTTACTTTTATCTCTGTTTAACCTTGAAGTTCGGCTTTCAAACAAATTTTAGATCCTGTTGCATAATCAAATTATTGATGAAAATATAGAAGACCTCCTACATTAGTATGTTTCAGTTTTTTGTGTAAAAGCAAACTTTTCCTTTTGCAACCTAAAGAAGGTGATTTTCATTTTTATCTATAGGGACAGCTTCTTCAAAACTGTGTTGGTTGCATAAGACTGATTTTCAGAGCTGGCCCACCTGTTTGGAAATGAATGCAAAAATTTCCATTTTGAGTTGCTGGAGGCAGTGATCTTCTGATCTTTGTATCTTTTTTCTATGATGGGGGGCTTTTTGACCTTTTTGGTGCTTTGACTTTGTGAGATTTAGTCCAGTGAGTTTCCTTTCTTTGCAAACTGCATTCTCTTTTGATTTCCAACAGTGAACTGCTACAATTTGAAGTCTTTTCCTGAAGTTTATCTTGCCCAACACTGATTTGAGCCATTCATACTAGCACCCCTACAGAGATGCATTGTTAAAATAGCTTTGATCATTGGAGTTCCTTCTTGTAGTGTCATGACGATAATGCCTGAAATTTCAGTTGATCTTCTTTCTTTAGACATAAGACCTAAAAACTCTGCTTTTTCTTGAATTGAAGATTTCTGATCTTTGTTGAAACAAAACACAACGACCACTTTGATGGTGTATGACCTACAGATAGACAAAGGGTTGTTTTTCCAGATAATAATATATGATGGCATGACTGATATTGAAGACAGGGATTTTAACTAGAGATAGCTTTTCTCAAGGTATTTTCCCTAAACACCACCACCTAGACCTAGAGACTTTGTCATAATTTCTAAGAGATTTCTAAGATATTGTTAGGTCATTATATGGAAAAATAAACGATGAGAGAGAAGTAAACAACCTGATTTATGCTGGACAGTGAGCTGTGTGAAAGCAGGGGAAAACTGATATCAGAGGTACAAGGCTTGCGACAATCATGTACAAAGAAGCTTTTCTGATTTAGGACAGGACTGAAACCTGAAGACCACTTCCATATTAATATTCAAGAGAGGGGAAAAAGAAAAAAATTTGTTTGAGGGTTTTTCTAGAGGACAAATTGACTGTTCAAGATTGGTTTCTAGAAAACCTAGATAAGGAATCTAGTCATCAAAACAGGCAAAAATACTGATGACTAACAGTGGCTCCATTTGGGGAGGGCAGCTCCTTTTCAGGAGGTGTCCAGAATTTTAGATCTTTGGCCTATGAAGACTAGTGCCTTACCCATTGGTGCAAAATTTTATTCTTCTTTGATGCTACTTCTGAAAAGAGACAGCATGATTAGCATCAATGATATTTCTACCTACCCCACTATCTTCCCTAACATTTTTTCTTCCTTTTGGCACATTTGAACTAGCAGCCTTTTGAAAATGCATATTTTTCTTTTCGCAAAATGAACCTATCTATTTCTACACTTATATCTGCCGGGAGCTCAGATTAAACTGATGAACTCCTTATTTACTCTACCTAAACTAGATCAACTGTCAAGATTAGACTGTTTGACAGGATTTTTGTCTCTAATCTAAAACACGAAATTTAAAATGATCAAATCAAGGTTAAACAGTCTGATTTATCATGTATTTGCGGCATGAAAGGACAAACTGCACACAAATATTATTTTGCAAAAAAGGAAAACTAGGAAAGCGGGGCTAAGATGTACAATGTGTTTTTCATCCCTCGCTTCTCTCTTTGGTTCTGTTTTAGGCATGTGGAACCAGAATCTCTCCCTAATATACTCTCTGTGATAAGTCAATCTTACACAATGTTGACCATCTTTTTCACTCACTAACTTATCAGCAATTTAAATTTAAACATGCTCAGCTATGATTAGGCTAGATAGCTGAACAAGACATTGAAGTACTAGTAGTGGCATTTATACTTGCGCGCTTTCTGAAGGACGATTTTTTGGAATATGGGGCCTTTTTCTTTTTTTTAACCGCCCTCTTTTTCTACCGTTTACTGTTTTTGTATTTACTGTTTTTTCACTTTTTCTTCAAACAATCTAAAACTGGAAAGGTGCCCACCAGGCTGAGTTTTAACTATCTACCTATCCTAATCTAAACTGTACACAACATACATTCATTTGGTGAACTCTTCTTTCCAATGTAACTAGTCAAGTAGATGATCAAATGGGTGATTCTGGTTTAGTTCTTTCATGATGTTAAAGTACTGAAAAGACCACTCTCATTTGGCTGGTTTTTGGACAGTAGTGCTTAAGTTTTTTCTCATTCTTGGTAGCAACTTGTTTATGATAGAACCCACTACTCTTTTAGACTTCTCAAGGAAAAAAACGGATCGATCTTGGAAAAATACTTGATCTAGAGGTTTTGAGATATAGGCTTCATTCAAGACTACTCTTTCAGATTTCTCAAGGAAAATAGCAAATGGATCTTGGAATAATACCTGATCTAGAGGATTTGAAATATAGGCTTCATTCAGGACTACTCTTTCATCCACTTGACTATATTTGGGACTCTCCCGGTAAAGCAACTCTTCCTTTTGCTCCTGATCACTTGAAATGTCAGACTCATCACATATTGCAGTGTAGTTTTCTTGCCAAGCTGATGTGTTTTGATAGGACGGGCTGAACACTGTGTGAAGGTTACTAGGTTGATGAGCAAGGATACACTTTGGTAGTAAATTATCTTGAAAGGACAGTGTGACAACTCTCATGTGTTTATCAACCTCTACTTCTTCATCTGCAATTTGTAACTCAATGGAACTTGGTGGCTGCAAATCTGGAGTTAAGGAAGATTCCCTGTCCAAAGTGATTTCTTCAACCATTTCAGGAAAAAACTTTTTATTTATAACCTGCTCAAGAATTTCATCATCCTTCTCAACCTCATCGTCAAAGCTGAAAAACAATTGATTTCCAATTATGTGAATGTTATATTTGACGGACTGAAGTGAAGTAGAGTCAAGAGTTTGAGACTCTTCACTTACTTCTGAACTCTCAAGGCTCTCCTTATCAATGTTATAGATGACCTGTAATGGCTGCTCACTTTTCTCAAGTTTATGAAACTGAGCTTCCTCCCAAAAATCAAAAACTGAATCTTCTGCAAAGTTAGCTTCTGTTTGGAAATAATATAAGTCAACATATTGATCAAACATTTGAGAATCATTAACATAAGGACTGCCAGATTGCTTTTCTTCAACTTGATTTACAAATCTATTTTCTGACTTATGATATGCAAGATTAACAAGAGAAAGATCAGAGAAGTTTTGGTTATTAGTTTCTTCATCTAGTAACGGAAAATGCGTTTCTGATGGTTTGAGAACTTCTTCCTTTTCCATTATCTGTTTGTTTATATCACTTTCATTGTATAAGATAAAAGAATCTAAATTGGAATGAGTGGAATAAATGGGAGTATTGTTTTCCATGACTGCTTGAGTTACCAGAGGTTGAGTTACTTCTAGTCCCAGTTTTTCCATGACTGCTTTAGGCATGAGGTTATGGGAGGTACCAGAATCTAACATGGCATTATGTAATATCTTGTCCCGTATGTTCAGGCTCACATAGGAAGGAGAAATAGATCCTTCTTGGTATTAACCTTCTATTTTCGAGCCCAATAAGAGCTCGGGTTTGTTTTCAGTTAGATTTAAAGTATCTGCCTCGCTCCCTATGTCAAAAACTTTGAAAATTTGAGATCTATACCTATCTACAGTTATTAGCTCAGTAAGGGGTATGGTAATTTTTATTTCGGAAACTTCCACTTCGAAACTAAAAGGAGTTTGTAGTTTGGGCAGATTTGTTTCAGCTTTTTCGAACATGACCTTTTCTATGCTCTTAATTTTTTTATTATGGTTTGAGACCTTGTTTGACACAGTCGCCTCGGGAGTCTTTGTGGAGGTACTAGGAGTATCCGAGCTAAGACTTGTTTGAATAGCTTTATCTTTGTTTTGGTCAATTTTCTTGGCCACAATTTTGTTGCTATCCATGGCTTTTTTAAGGATGGTGTCAAAGGATTTAGAAGTGTCAGGGCTACTCTTCTTGGAGTGGTCTTGGTTTTCTCTGCTTCTAAGGTTATACTGCCTATGAGCTTCTATAATGGCATTCTAAAAATCTATGGCAGGATCTTCGAGATCTTCATAGTCGGTTTCGTCCTGACTTGGGGAGCATAACTCTTGCTCTTCTACTGTGAGGTAAACCTTACTCACGTTATCAGAACCTATGAGTTTCCAATGATTTTCATCAATGGGTGCGGTATCCTTATTCTCTTCATCAACATAATTCTCACTGAACGATGGTCTGATCTGCTGATCATTTCCTCTTGGTTTATTTTGAGACTGATCTTTTCTAAAGCCTTGTTTCCGGTTTTGAGGGTTTGGTTGGTTGTCCCTAGGAAGCACTTTTTCACTCATTTTTTCCCACATCTTTGTAATGGATTTGATCAGGCCATCTATTCTAGGATATAGGGAAGGAGATGAAGTGGAGACCTTATCTCTATATGGGACTTTTCCTTCTAATCTAGTCTCGACTCTTTTTTCTGCTAAGTTGGCTTCTGTTTTTATGGCTATTTGTTGCATTTCCTCTAGGGTAGGGGGATCCTTGTCTCTCAAATGATATGTCATGTCTAGATCAAAACCCTCGGGGAATTTTGCCAAGACTAAACCAAGTGGGGGTTTGAAGTGAGGCGGGAGGGCGTTATACACACTATTGAACCTAGTGCAGTATGCCTGGACACTTTCCCCATTTTACCGTTTTAGGTTGTTATATTCTGACAGGATTTGAATAGGGTTCCTTTGGATTTCCCACCTATTTCTAAAGACTTGATGTAGTTCTGGGATATTGTGGATGCTGTTTGGAGTCAAGCTTTTGAACCATGTTTTGGGTTCACCACCCAGGCTTTGGGCAAATATTCTCATTCTGACGGTCTCGTCTTGTACCTCCAGGTATTCATAAGCATCACTAATCCTACTTATATGTTGTTGAGGTGTGGTGGTGTCTTCTCCAGTAAAGTGTGGGATTTTGTCTTGATATTTATTTGGGAGAGGAGCCAAAGGTGGTGGCAACACCAAAGGTGCGTACCAGGCTACCATGACGGGAGCTAATGGATGATGTACAAGATGAGGACTAGTGGGATGAGATGAGGTGGTTTGAACAGGTGTGGCGGATGAACTTGGACTAGTGATCTGGTTTTGAGAAGATCTAGGATGGTAGGAGCCAAAGTGATGGAGAAGCTGAAAGTCGGGGGGGGGGGGGGGGGGGGGGTTGGAAGGTGAGGCTTCTCTACTATGACTGTGTGATTGGTCTAGCGTTTCAAGATTGTCAAAGTTTATCTTACTATGAGACCTGCTTCTGAAAAGAGTTTTTGATGACTCTAATTCAAAAGGTGAATCTGGTAGGATAGTGAGATGTTTAGGTACTGATATTGTTTTACGGATGGATCTACCAGTAGCTAGATGGTCAGTTTCAGAAGCTTTCCACAGAATCTTCTCTGGGTCATCTACTATGATAGGGGGATTTGGGTCTGGATGGGATCTGGTGTTGATTCTTCGTGGAGCCAGATTTCGGGTTTAGAATTTAGAGAGGATGGTATTGATGAATGTTTTGGATGAGTGGTCTCTCTAAAGTTCTACTAAGGTGAAGGATGGTCAAAATAAAAGGGATGGACTAGTGGAGTCGCCAGGTGGAACTGGGTTGTTTTTGTGAAGATAGCTATGGTCCACCACCGGTAACTAATCTGGAAATGTTTTTGGATTTTCTGAGTTTTATGTGCAATCTATGGTTTAAAGTATTCTAAATTTGTTTCAACACTTTGCTAGGGTGGTGAGAACAAAAAGAGTTTACTCTAAATGAGTCTATGGACTGCTTGCTTGTTTAAGTATCTAAAGGACTAAAGAGTCTATAAGAGTTTGCTAGACTGTCATGTACTCAGTGTCCCACCATCTCCCGCTATGTTAGTGAGTGATGGGATAGGTTGGTCGGATAGTAACCTAGAGTTCAGTAAAATAATAAGGCCTACTGGAGGCTAGTGGAGTCGCCAGGTGGATTGTCAGTTGTTTTGAGGTATATTTGTATGGTCCACCACCAATACTGTCAAAAACCAATCTAAGGGAGTTTTTTGTGGTTTTTCCTGAGTTTTATGTGCCTACGAGGTTTGGAAGAGTGTCCTACAGCTGAGTCATCATTTTGCTAGGATGGTGAGACAACCAGATTCTACTCTTCTAAGTTTGACTGAGATCTAAGAGTTCCTAAGGGATACCTAGGATGTTTTGACTCAAAGTCCCACCGTGATTGCCATTATGTTAGTGAGCAGTGGGATAAGTCAACAAGCTAGTATTTTCAAAGGTTTCTTAAGGTCTAGGGAATATAAGTTTGTTTAATACTCAAAGTCCCACCGTGATCGCTATTATGTTAGTGAGCGGTGGGATAATTCCACGAGATAAAATTCTCAAAGGTCTCCGAATGTATAGGGAATCTAAGTTTGTTTAATACTCAGAGTCCCACCGTGATCGCCATTATGTTAGGGTCCCGTGATTTGGCTGATTGACAAGCCAAATGACAGTGTAACATCAAACCAAGCTTTGGAGCCCGAGGACCTAGCCTTCCTGGACTCAGAGAGGGCTCTCTCTATATGCATAAGGGATATCTGTGTGTTTGTTTATTGTGTTTTGATTTTAGGCTAGTTATGAAGTAAGTTTTGATTTTTTTTTTTTAAGTTGTGAGGGATGAAACTGATCAAAGATATAAAATAGATAACAAGATGTTAGATTAACTGGGCTATGGGGTCAAAAGGTCAAGAAAGCTATCAGATGATGATACAAGGCTGTTGAAGGGGCGATTTGATTCAAGGTAGAAAGGATCTTTGGGAAAAATGGAGTAAATGGACATCAAGTTTGTGAACAACAAAGAGTTTCAAGCGTAACTGGTTCAATAGATAACATAAACATGGTAGGGCAAACCATTAATCATGCAAAATGTAACTATAAACTAATCAATACATAGAAACAAACATTCAAGCCATGCATAGAAGTATAACACCCTCTAACTTTGGGAAATGGCTATCATACTTTGGGGAAAACACATAAGACGGACTAACAACTCAAAACACTATGCCGGAACACCTAAACATAGTACTTCAAGTTATTGGGCACTTTGAACAACAAGATTTGCATAGTTTTAGGCAAAGGGCTAGATCGGAACTAGGCCTCCTTGGTTCAAACAAAATGATAATATAATCAGTCAAAGAGATAGTTTCATGGATGGGACTATGGACAGTCATAGGTAAGCAGGGCACACCATACATCCTACTCAACATGCATAGAACTATTAATGAAACTAGCAACAATATCCTCAAGTTATTAAAGAGCAGTTAAGAATTCTTTAATGCAACTAAGGAAGAAGAAAACATAAAAGCTATGAAGATTCAGGAATTTTGAGGTGCCTCCATGCGCATATCTCAAATTTGTTCTCTACTGATCTATAGTAAGCAAGAAACATGTATCATGAATGAAAACTAGAAGACAACAACAAAGCAAGAAACACTATACCATTCTAGCATGTCATGGAATCCATCAACAATCCTTCATCATCCATCCAAGAACATTCAAGAGGAAATCCAAAAGTATAACACAAGTATTTTCTCCAAAGCTCATATGACCATATATTGCTTCTCTTCTCAAGTTTCAGCCTTCTTTTACAATGAAGCCTTTGGAATAAATAGGCTCAAGTGAGGAAAACCTCATGGTTCAACTAGCTATCTCATTGGCCTAATCAAAATATCTAATTTTGTCCTTGAGGCTTTGCAAAGCCCAAGGCACAAAAATATCTTACAAAATATCTAAAATATGCTAAAAAAGGAAAAATAATTGACTTTGCATCATTTTCCAAGTGCAAAAATAGCTAAACGCACATTTGGAAAAAGCAGATTTTTGAGGTTCAAAAATTACAAAAATACTTCAAATTTTCATCAGCAATTTGGCCCAAAAATGTCGAAAAACAAGAACATGTCAAAAATTGCTCAATTTTGGTGAGAAAGTCCCTCAAGGCTTTTTAGGAACATGTCTAGAAACTCGGGCCAAAACTCCAAGCCTAAAGGTGTCCTTTTTCCTTTTTCTTCTTGAAACTGTTTTCCTTGGGGAGGTTTCTGAGGCTGAGGTGTAACATGCTGTGGTTGCTCCTGTTGCTCTGTTTTACCCTCATCATAAGTCTGATGTTCCTCATCATGTTGCTCTATTTCATAAGGCTGCCCCTTTCTCCTTTGGTTTTGGTACAAGCGTGAACAATCCTGTAGCATTCAACAACAACAAATCCTCACAATCAAGACACTGTTTGTCTTTTCTTTTCCCTCACACATATTTTGACACACATCTCCAAAAGGTAGTGACAGCTTCACATACTTCATCTTGTTTTAAGGTCAAAGAGGTAGTAGTGGTTCCTTTCTATTTTTACCCTTTAACGTTGTTTTGAGGACAACTTATATGGTCCTTTGACAGAAATGAAAATCCACCTAGTTTTACTATGTAAAGGTTTGGGCAAACGAGACCATGGAAACTCCGAGTCCCAAACCTAAAACACTGCTCCTTGTGTCCAATATTTCTTACCCACAGTCAAACAAGAACAACCTCCAAATGCAATGGTAGCTCTACTTACTGAAATCGGCTTTATAGAACAAAAGAAGCAACAGTGGTTATTTGCCCTTTTTTAACCCACAAAGATGTTTTTTGAATCAACAACACTTATATAGTGATCATTTTCATGGAATTAAACCCACTGTTTTGCTTATTTTAGATACTATGTTCCTCTCCTTGTGGCACTGTTCTGCACCTTTTAATGCTGTTTGGAGGGCAGTTGGTGAGGTTTTTGAATCATCAATAGGAACCCATCATTTGGCTATGCTCACTGCTGGGCAATCATAGTTACTGCAAGCCCTGATTTTTAAACAACACCTTAACCCTCCTTAATAATTTTTTTATGAAGTCACTGTTATTTTTAAAATATTGAACAAAACACCCTTTAAACTGATAAAAACACCTTTCCCAATTAACATCTTCCTTTGTGAGATCACTGCTTCTCTTGGCTTTGATGGACATGGTTCTCCTTGAGATCATTGTTTTCAAAGACTCTTTCATATTTGTCAAATATCTTCTACACACACTCTGTCTTGTTTTTAGTAATTTGGAAAACAATGATGAGTGTCCCCTTACCAATTTTGCAAAATCAACGGATCAAACATTTGTCTCTCAATGATCTGCTCCCTTGAATGAGAGTCTTGAGCAGAATCTTGGGGAATTTGGGAACATTTTAACCCCCCCTATGTGAAAGATCAGCCTTGTGAGGATGTTTTAACTTGTGTGTTGGATCAAGATTTTGCAAAATTGGAGGTTGGCCTTGATCGTGTACAGAGGATTGGAACTGCTTCATCGAAGTTGGCAACAATAATTTGCTGTTTTTTTCTATATTGGCACAATTTATATGTGATGAAGGATACCCAGGTACCCTTGTTTAAAGAATATGATTATGGAAGTATTCAAACCTTTTCCTGTAGGCAATTGATCTGTTTTGCTTGTATTTAACCTAGTGCCCCTACCTAAACTCACCCCCTTTTCAAAACAACTTTTAATCATAGTGTGCTGTTGGCTTGGACATTGTTCTGTTGCTGAGAATTCATATTGCATTTTCTACTTCATACTCTGGCCATACCCCTCCTTGAAACTAGCTTGAGTAAATCTTGATGATGTCAAAGGAGCACTCATGGCATAAGTAATATGACCTAAAGTGTTGAAGTGAGGCCCATGTACTGCTTTACTCCCTGCAAAAGAACCAATCTCAAGTTTTTGTTCTTGTTGCTCTTGAAACACTGCCTTTCTTCTTTTGTATGTCAATCAACAAGCAATTCTAACAATAAGTGCACAGTAAAAAAAAGATACACAGAGTCAAAGAGTCACTGTGTTTGGGTAAGGTTACCCAGGTCTCTGTGTTTTTTTTTTTGGTGTGAGAACATAAACAGCCCTGTTGTAAGCAAACACCCTCCTAATCAAGATAGTATTCACTTATTCTTCACCCATAGTCAAATAACAACACCTTCAAACTAATTAAACTGCTTTACTCATTTAAAGTCTGCTTGATAGAGTGAAGGAGAAAACACTGATTTTTTTCCTCTTTTTTTTTTAACACACAGAGGAGACCTCTGAAATGACAAAACCCTTATACCATGGTTACTGCTATTTGACAATAGACCACTATCTCATTTGTTCAAATACTAGGTTTTCTGCCTTTAAATAGTGCTTCTACCTTTCATCATTGTTTTTTAGGGTAGCTTGTTAGGTTTTTTGAAACCAATGAATCACTCCTACCAGTATCCCACTGTGACAAACTTTGTCAATAACATTTTAACAAATCACTTTGAAACCCCTACCAAGACCTTCACCCTTTCATCAACACTTAGTCCTTTGAAAAACACAGCTTTCAACATCTTTTTAGAAATTCAAAAATACCAAGGATGCACCTAGAATACCTCAAAACGTCGATGGAAATATTTGCTTGACTGGTTGAGAAGCTCTAGAAATAGTTTTTAAGGTTTTTTTGATGAGTTTTCCAGGAGTTCCATGCGCTGCTACAGGAGCGCCGCGCAGCAGTACATTCCTTTGTAAATTTTTTGCACAGGACCGCCGCGCACTTTTCCAGGAGCGTCGCGCAAGTTTGCACCCAATTTTGAAGGCCTTCCCTGTGTCGGAATGGAGCACAAGATGGCTCGTTGGAAATCTGTGGAAGTCTAGTTTCTAGAAAAACTTGAATTTTTTCATTTGGAGTCTATTTGGTTGTTCAAAAATTCATTCTCCCAACACTGGTCAAAACTGGTGAATCCTGGTGCAGAAATGCATAGTGTTGTTTGTAAGCCACTTTTGGATGCCTTCCCGGTGTCGGAATTCAGCCCGCGATGGCTCGTTGGAAAGCTAGAGAAGTATAATTTCCAAAAATTCTTGAGCTGTTTCATTTGGTGTCCATTTTGGTGTTAACAAACTGACTGTCCCATCACTGGTCAAAAATGGTGAATGCTGGTGCAGAAAAACATAGCGTTGATTGCAGGCTACTTTTGGATGCGTTCATATTATCGAAATTTGGCCCGAGATGGCTCGTCGGAAAGCTATGGGAGTATAATTTCCAGAACAGCTTGAATTTTTACATTTGGAGTCCATTTGGCTGTTCAAAATCTGACTGTCCCATCACTGGTCAAAAATGGTGAATGCTGGTGCAGAAATTCTCCCGTGACATCTGAACTTTTCACATTTCTCACAAACCATGATACCTGTGTAGAAACTGAAGGAGGTTTTTCTTCTTGAACCTATGAGAGAAAAAAAAACTCTCTCAGTTTTGTAAATTTCATCTCTGTTTGGTCAGAAACACTATTTGAAGCAAAACTGGTCTTGGGCGGGACACATAATTTGTCTCGCCTATGTGCTTATTTTCCAAATTTCTCCTTGCACCCTCTGCTTGTACATGAAGGAGGTGCTATTTTTACACCAAATTCTGGGCCCTCAGCTTATTATTGAAGGAATTCATTCAAACAACAATGTCTTTGTCCTGCTCATCAATTTAGGTTTTGTCTTTAAACAGGCTATCTATGGGCCCTCTACTTGTTATGAAGGAGACCATTTGAAAACATAAATGCTCATGCCCTTTTCTCTATTACTGAAGGAGGCATCTCAAGTTGAGTGGATACTCTGTGTATGATTTAAGGAGACCTTTGAATCTAGGTCTTTTTCTTTCTCTGTTCATTATTGAAAAGCCTTCTGCTTACAATTGAAAGAGGCCCTTGTAAACTGTATTGTTTACTTTTATCTCTGTTTAACCTTGAAGTTCGGCTTTCAAAAAAAATTTAGATCATGTTGCATAATCAACTTCTTGATGAAAAGATAGAAGACCTCCTACATTAGTATGTTTCAGTTTTTTGTGTAAAAGAAAACTTTTCCTTTTGCAACCTAAAGAAGGTGATTTTCATTTTTCTCTGTAGCGACAGCTTCTTGAAAACTGTGTTGGTTGCATAAGACTGATTTTCAAAGCTGGCCCACCTGTTTGGAAATGAATGCAAAAATTTCCATTTTGAGTTGCTGGAGGCAGTGATCTTCTGATCTTTGTATTTTTTTGCTATGATGGGGGGCTTTTTGACCTGTTTGGTGCTTTGACTTTGTGAGATTTAGTCCAGTGAGTTTCCTTTCTTTGCAAACTGCATTCTCTTTTGAGTTCCAACAGTGAACTGCTACAATTTGAAGTATTTTCTTGAAGTTTATCTTGCCCAACACTGATTTGAGCCATTCATACTAGCACCCCTGTAGAGATGCATTGTTAAAATAGCTTTGATCATTGGATTTCCTTCTTGTAGTGTCATGACGATAATGCCTGAAATTTCAGTTGATCTTCTTTCTTTAGACATAAGACCTAAAAACTCTGCTTTTTCTTGAATTGAACATTTCTGATCTTTGTTGAAACAAAACACAACGACCACTTTGATGGTGTATGACCTATAAATATACAAAGGGTTGCTTTTCCAGATAATAATAAATGATGGCATGACTGATATTGAAGACAAGGATTTTGACTAGAGATAGCTTTTCTCAAGGTATTTTCCCTAAACACCACCACCTAGACCTAGAGACTTTGTCATAATTTCTGAGAGATTTATGAGATATTGTTAGGTCATTATATGGAAAAACAAACGATGAGAGAGGAGTAAACAACCTGATTTATGTTGGACAGTGAGCTGTGTGAAAGTAGGGGAAAACTGATATCAGAGGTACAAGGCTTGCGACGATCATGTACAAAGAAGGTTTTCTGATTTAGGACAGGACTAAAACCTGAAGACCACTTCCATATTAATATGCAAGAGAGGGGGAAAAGACAAAAATTTGTTTGAGGGTTTTTCTAGAGGACAAATTGACTGTTCAATATTGGTTTCACGAAAACCTAGATAAGGAATCTAGTCATCAAAACAGGCGAAAATACTGATGAATAACACCTTTAACAAGCTAGGAGTTCAACGACATCAATTGCAGAGGGCCCCTACTCCTGAAGGATGTTTTTATTGTGTTTTCTAGTTAGATTTCCTTTTCTCTGTTTTAGTAATTTCTGTTCCTAAATAAGATTATGCTTCATTTCCAGCTTTCAAATAGTTTAATGAGAAATTACAATTGTGTGGGCTTACTCTTCCAAAACATTTCATGAAAATAGAAACTCTGTTTTCAGAATTGGATTAAGGATTGAAGTGCTAAGAAACCATAGTTATTTAGTTTTGTTGTTCCTATCTTTTATTTCCATTAGAACATAGTTGTCAATTGTTGTGTTAACAGATGTTTATGAAAGCCATTTTCAATATGTTAATCCTACATTACATGGTTAAATATCTCACACATACAGTGGTTGAAGTTATCTTTCTTATTTTTATTTGCTTGCCAAAGACTAAGGCATAATTGATTTCTTAGAAGGCATCTCAAGAGGTTAAACACTTTATATTTGAATGTGGAAGACAAGTCAATTATGATTTAGTTAATTTTAGTTAGATCTTACATGGTTTTACTTTCAAGACCCTCACTTAATTGCAAAAAATAATCTTCCTAAAAATCACTCTAGAAGGAATTGATCTAATCATGTTTTCAAATGAGATGGTTGAATGATTAATGAAATGCAATTTATGAGTTATCCATTTGCAAAGTTTTCTTAGTTATTTAGTTCAAAAAAGTGTAATTAGTTACCTAAAATTACTTCAAGGAGATCACTCTTTAAAAATTGAATAATTGGAGTAACTAAACACATCTTAGATATTTTCATTTGAATTCTTTGTTTTCTATTCTAGGACCTTAGCAGACTAAAACACAAGGAGTTGCTAAACTCCATCTCAATAGGCTCATTCCTAACAATTAAATGTTGAGGTAACTAAAGGTACAATAGTTGATTCATTTTTCTGCTTTCATTTAAGATAGCCATTGTAATTCTCAATATTAGTTTTAGAAATAGATCCATGGATTAGGACTAATAAAAAAATTATATAGATGCTTTGATTTCCAAAATAGGTCTTAAACTAGCCCTCAGTTTTTGGTATGTTTTTATGAAAATTAGATTATCTTTGGTACATTTCCTTTTATTCCTTCTAAAATATATTTAGATTCAGATAAGTATTTCCATAGCTTTAGATTAACCCTCCTTAGATCTCAAAGAACAAAAACCCCCCTAAAAACAACATAAAACACAAAACAATGAAGTAAGGAATAGGTTGCTTAAGCACATATGGTGCACCACACTTCATCAGTTTACTAGTCCTGGTTGATCATTAATGAAAGAAATTTAGGACACTAAATTGACTAAAAATTTTGGCGTTGTTGCTGGGGAAGTGTAACTAGGTAGCCTTATTTCTTACATCCAAAAAAAAAAAAAAAAACACTGATATTCATAGAGAAAGAGACTCTAGGGGCAGACGCATAGCTAGAGGCAGAAGCTTAATCCCTACAACACCACTTACTCCACGTAGACCAAGAATTATTACACCACCATCTCAAACTCATATCCCATATTTTACTGGTCATAGACTTCCAGAAGTTATAAGATCAAAGATCCACTTTGGAGGATCTCCTACTTCATCCACTGAGGCAATCTTAGAGGAAGAAGATCCTAGGACTCCAACAAAAGGAGTAACGTTTTTCACTTCTACAGGGGAACATATTCTATCTGAAGAGTTAGAAATCCCTAGTTAAGAGGAAGAAGAAGAACCTTTATTCAACATACCATTTATAAAAGAACCAGATGAGTAGTTAACCATGCAGGTTGAACCTTATATCAGCTCTGAAGAATCTATCATGGCAGGAAGAGGAGAAGAAGGAGGAGAGGGAGAAGGAGAAATTTTTAATAGATAAAATGTACTATTTGGAGGAGGTATAGGTAGAGGAGGAGATAGAGGAAGAGGTAATGGAAATGCAGAAGGAGGTAGAGGTAGAGAAAATAGAGGAACTGATAGTTCTTTTGGATTCCCTATAGTAGATGAAGAGACAAATGCTACCATGAAAAATATCTCACCTTTTGTTCTCCCAAACTTTCATGGATTAAAAAGTGAAGAACCTAAGAACTTTTTATTTGAATTTTAAGTCTTGTGTAGAACTTATGATTATCTAAAAGATGCTCAAAAACTCAAATTTTTTCCTTCAACATTGAAAGGAGCAGCTCTAAAATGGTTCATGAGTCTAATCACTAGTTCTATTAGGACATGGAATGATATGAAGAAAGCATTTCTAGAAATTTATTTGGACTATTGTATACATGTTAATCACAAAGAGGAAGTGTTTAAGATGATGCAAAAATAGGATGAAAATTTGGAGGATTTACTTGAAAGATTCAACTATAACATTAAAAGAGCAAAAATGGAAAATCT
Organism: Pinus albicaulis; assembly: GCA_034641835.2. Taxonomy (NCBI): domain Eukaryota; kingdom Viridiplantae; phylum Streptophyta; class Pinopsida; order Pinales; family Pinaceae; genus Pinus; species Pinus albicaulis. Next base: position 1,845,586,192 of record CM076578.1, on the reverse strand, counting down.
AGATCAAGGCACTATAAAAGCTCTTTTGTTGAAAACAAATAGAGATGAATGGAAAGATATCCTTAACATGATGGGGATGTGGGACATATCTCAACTTCCATTACCTGATATTGGGGAACTATGTATTAATCTCTCAAGAGGAAAATCAAAAATTTTGAAAGGACCAAGAGATCCTACTCTTGCTAGGGTAAACAAATCTGCAACTGGAACAGTGAGTAGGGCAGAAATTGGAAACATGCTTGATAAATTCAAAACAAAAATTTTAGGGAGTCTTAATGAATATACATACACCCTTAAGTTACAAAACAAGTAGAAAGCCGAGACTGATGCTTTGGCTATTTTCTATCTAAAATGCAGAAAGAAACATGCTTTGAGAGAATGTCCTCTTGAAGAAAAATTCATAGAAACCTGTATGATTTGTTCAGAAAGTCATGAGACTAAGAATTATCCTTCAATTCCTAGTCTTAAGGTTGTTTTCAAGAAGAAACAACATCAAATCCTACAGAATCTCTTTATTTTGTCTCTAGAAGACCATGGCAGGGGCCACACACTCAAGGGTTTAACAACCAAATGAATACTTAGCCCCCACAAAATTGAAATTCTTGGTAGCAACCTTGGCCCCAATCTCAATTTCAATCTCAACCTTGGGCTCAAGGAATGAAAAATCCATATGGAATATTTTTTCAGTACTATCAATATCCTCCATCATATCCAAATTATCCTCCCCAAAAAATTCCTCAACAAAATAAAAAACCTCCAGTCCAAAACCAAAATACACAACTCTCACTACCATTCCCTCAGAGACCAAATCAGTTTCCTTCCCAACCATTACCAAACCCCAACAATAAAAATCCTCATAATACCTATATGATATAAGGTCAACAATTTCCAACCTCTATGATTACTCCTCCACAACTAAGATCTAGTAGGATATTAGAAAAGATGAAGCATTCTGTAATCATCCAAGAACAAGACAATTCTGAGGAAGATTATCTAGATCCTAATAAATGTTTTGAGGAAGAAGTAGCTCTTCAAAACCAAAATTCTCAAAATAAAAAAGAGATAACAACAAATAATTTCAACTCCTGTCATAGAGCAACCATCACTATCTACTTCTACACCTCCTTTTCCTGAAAGATTACAAATTGATAGAGGAGTACAAAAGCATATTATGTTGCCTAATTATGATTTCCTAGATGAATTCAAAAATATTTGCATCAAAATCCCTTTGTTACAAGCCATCAAGGAAATTCCAATTTTAGTTAAAACAATAAAGGAGTTGAGTATGAAGAAACTGGGAATAAAAATAAAAGAAATAAAAAGAATCCAGCTTGTAGGAAATATAACAGACTTAATGATGGGAAAAATTTCCATTAAAAAATATTTAGATCCTGAAAGTCCAGTTGTAAAAGCACATATCAATGGAGTTGAAATTCCAAATACAGTTATTGATTTAGGAGCAGCAATAAAAATCATGAGCAAATAGACCATGGAACAACTTAAGCTTCCTAATCTTCTTTATACACTTACATTACTACAATTAGCATATAGATATGTAATCAAACAAGATGGTGTGTTAGAAGATATTTCAGTGTCTTTATATTCTTCGGATTATCCTGTTGATTTTATGATATTAACCCCTAAGAACAATCTAGGAGGACACCCACTCATACTAGGAAGACCTTGGTTGGCTACAGCTAATGTTTTCTTTAGCTGTAGATCTGGTGACATGTATATTTCTGATGGTAATTCAACTAAGAAATTCACTCTGTATCCTCTAGCAAGAAAAATCACAGAGATAGATGACAAAGAATGGATTGATGATGAAGAAGATATACAACCTCTCTTTACTGTTTCAAACATTAGTGAATATAGCCAAATCTTAAATGCAATAGAAAATTATGAATCATCTCCAGAATATGAACATGATAAATTTAAAGAAAGATCAATATTGAATATTTTTCATCTAAGCAGGTGTCTCTTTACTCTATGGAAGAATTTGGTAGCTCTAAATTTGAAATATTTCCAGGGAAAACCTTGAACATAAACAATAACTTGGAAAAGTTACAACAAGAGAAGCTAATCAAAACATTACAACAAGGTTCATATACATATGCATGGGAATAAACTGACATGAAAGGAATTATTCCTAATACTTTTATACGTCACATTTACATTGAGGAAAATTGCAAACCTATCATACAACCTCAAAGAAGGATGAATCCAAATCTTAGGGAAATTGTGAAAGAAGAATTGCAAAAGTTGTTAAATGTAAAATTCATCTATCCAATTTTAGGAAGTCAGTGGGTTTCTCCTTTAGTGAATGTACCCAAGAAGAATGGTAAATGGAGGGTATGCATTGATTATCAAGAATTGAATAAAGCTACCCTTAAAGATCATTTTCATTTGCCTTTTGTAGATAAAATGTTAGATACATTAGCAGGTAAGAAGTATTTTTCATTCCTGGATGGTTTCAATGGTTACAACCAAATTTAGGTTTCACCTGAAGATCAGGATAAAACCACATTCACCTGTCCATGGGGGACTTATGCCTACTGAGTACTTCCTTTTGGATTGTGCAATGCACTTGCAGCATTCCAAAGGGCAGTACTAGAAATTTTTTATGATCTAATACATGATTGTGTAGAAGTGTATATGGATGACTTTACAGTTTATGGTAATACATTTGAAGAGGCTTTAGAAAACTTGGAAAAGGTTCTTAAAAAATGTAAGGAAGCAAACCTCTCACTAAGTCATGAAAAATGTTTCATGATGTTTACTGAACGGATTGTTTTGGGACATCACATTTCAGTAGATGGAATTAAAGTTGATAAATCTAAAGTTTAAGTCCTCTCCAAGTTATCAGTTCCAAGTTCCCAGAAGGATGTTAGAAGTTTTCTAGGATTCACAGGGTAGTATAGAATATTTATAGAAATTTTCACCAAAATAGTATCCCCACTCTTCAAAATACTCACCAAATATTGTGAATTTAGTTGGAATCTTAACTGCCAGTTAGCATTTGAAACCTTAAAAGAAAAAATTTCTGAAGCACCCATCTTAAGAGGGCCTAACTGGAAACTACCTTTTCACATTTCAACAGATGCTTCAGACACAACTCTAGGAGCTGTGTTAGGACAAAAATACTTAATCCCCTATGACATCTATTACACAAGTAAGAATTTGACTCCCACATAGTTTAATTACATTGTAAATGAAAAAGAATTCTTAGTTCTTATTCACGCTATCAACAAATTCAGACATTAAATAAGGGGCTATGAAACCTTTTTCCATACAAATCAGTTTCCAATTAGGTATTTAATTAATAAATCTATTACTAATGGCAGAGTTACAAGATGGTTATTTCTCCTACAAGAATTCAACATTACTATTCTAGATAGGCCTGGAAAACAAAACACAGTTGTTGATTTCCTGTCTAGAATTCAAAATTATCAAAGATAACACTCCAGTTGAAGATAAATTTCATGATGAATATATTTTTGCAATAACTACTCGTACCCCTTGGTTTGTAGATATTTCTAATTACTTAGTTATAGGAAAATTACCTTCACATTTACATTCTAGGGAGAAAAGAAGAATCATTCAATTAAGTGCAAGATATTCATGGATTACTAATTAATTTTATAAGACATGTCTAGATCTCATTATAAGAAGATGTGTTCGAGAAGATGAAATGCCTAAAATTTTTAAGGCATTTCATGATGAACCTTGTGGTGGACATTTTGCTGATAAGAGGATAGCCTATAAAATCCTTCATTTAGATATTATTGGCCATCCATCTTCAAATATTCCAAAGAATATGTCAAAAAGTATGACAGTTGCCAAAGGGTAGGGAAACCTGCTCCTTCAAATGAAATTCCATTGCAACCTCAGGTACTCATTGAACCTTTTGAAAAATGGGCCTTGGTTTTTGTCGGACCTATCAATCCTCCATATAAACAAAAGCAATATATCTTGGTATGCACTGATTATGTCACTAAATTTCTAGAGGCTAAAGAATTACTTTTTTCAAATGAAGGATATGTAGTTAATTTTATTTTTGAGGATATCTTCACTCATTTTAGTGTTCCAAGAGAAATTGTAATAGACCAAGGCTCTCAATTTACATCAAATATGGTGAAAAGGCCTATGGAAGATTGCAAGATCAGGCACAAAAATTCTACTCCTTACCATCCACAAGTAAATGGTTAAGTTAAATCTACCAATAAGGTGATTGAAGGAATTCTCACTAAGACTATTCATCTACACAGAAAATATTGGGTAGATAGGCTTCTTGAAGCATCATGGGCCTATAAAACTACATGGAGGAACACAACATGACATACTCCCTATGAACTTGTTTATGGGAAGCAAGTCATGTTCCCTATTGAGTTTCAGATCAAAACCTTCAAGATGGCAGTCCAATTGGGACTTGATTTATCAGAAGTACAGAAGCATATATTGGAGCAACTCAATGAACTAGATGAAATCAGATAAGATGTAGTCAAAAGAACTAGTATAGTCCAACAACAAAGGACTAAATGGCATGGCAAGTATATCAAAGAGAAAAAAGTTTCAAGCAGGGGATTGGGCACTCTTGTTCGATTCAAAATTCAAAGATTTTCAAGGAAATTTTCAGACTCATTGGCTTAGGCCATATGAGATTGAAAAAGTATTTGATAATGGAGCAGTGAAGATCAGAACAATAGATGAAGAAAAGGTATCTCTTCTTGTGAATGGTCATCGGTTGAAAGTATATCATAAACCACTTTCAAAAGAAGAGTTTGTAAATAAATTTCAAGATAATATTGATATGGAGTTAGTGAAGAAAAATTCTTCTTCTTCACAAACTTAGCTTTTATTTTTCCTACATTTGATAAAATAATAATAATAATAAAATTGAAAAAAATAAAAAGAAAGTGTATAAGTATGAAAAACAATTAATGATTGGCATACTTATGCAAAAACTACAGGGTGAAAATCAGAGCTTTCTAACATCCTATATTTTCCATTTTTCTTTTCTGTAATAAAGTAGTGAAAACTACATTCATATTTGCAGTTCATAATCTGAAAATTCAGTTTCATTCCATCACACTCCACTGTCATTTCATCTCATTCCACTTTCATTTCATTTTCACATTCATTCCATAAGTCATATTTCACTTCCACTCCATATTTTTCACTCATTCCATTCATGTCCCATACTTAAGAAAATTATAATACATTCTATAGCTGAGCACATTTTGCAGCTAAGTACATTCTGCAGTTGAGTACATTCTATAGTTGATTCTATTCTACAACTAATTTGATTCTGTAGCCACTTCAGCAATTCTGACAGGATGATTGCAAAGGGACTAAAGGATTATGTTTGAAGGCCACCATGCCACAAAATAGTACCTAAGGAACAACATCAAGGAAACAACAAACAAAAAGGTTAAGTTTTGAGGTAAAGTGTAAACATTTATTTTTAATAGCAAAGTTAAAAACATGAAATATTTATAATATGTACATTCATGTGCTCCTTGACAACCCATCATTCGAATCAATTACAATCCTCATCATGATATATCTCAACCATATCCCTCATATAAAGTTTCATAACGACCCATCATTCATATCCTTGATTGATGACTAATGGTCATGATCATTATGTGACCTACTTGTCTATGTCTCTCCAAGACCGTATCACTTACTTATTTCCTAAAAATCACCATAAAACCTCTATCAGATCTATAGCTCATTCATCTCCATCAATTCCACAGCCAATTCATCTCCATCAAATCTGCAACCAATTCATTTCGACAAGACAAAGGGGTAATTCTGAAGGTTGAAAGCACTCTGCATAGAAGAAGGATGGGGTTGATTGTTAGAAGAAAATCAGTGGGGGTAAAATACATGGAAGGATACCCACATGTTAGAGAATTTCTACAGAAATATGGATGGTTGAGGTTCATATAAAATTTCAATGGTTTTGATAAGGAAATTACATAATCATTTGCCCAGTCTTTTGATGGAACCGAAGTAGAAATTGGGAACATTAAATTTGGAGGGATAGAGTCATTCCTGGCTGTAGCAACATAACTTTCGAGGCATGGAGATATATGGTTCAAGAGAAAATAGTTCCATAATGAATCATGGAAGGTGATACTTAAAAACCCAGGTATGAATGTCTCAGTTTTTAGAAAAGGAATTCCAAGGTCTATCTTTTAAAAGAAAATGGAGAAATATTCTTATGATTTTGGAGAAATTCATAACTTGTGAAGGAAGATTTGGAACCATGTATGTTTATCATATCTGTTTATTAATGAATTTTCTAAAAAATGGTGAAATCAACCTTCCTTTCTTTCTGCTCAACAGTCTAAGAAGAATGGCCTCAAATGGACAAAAGAGAATACAATTTATAGAGACCACTATGCATCATCATGGCTTGGTGAAAATATTGATTGAGTTTCACTTAAGGAGCATAGGAGACACTTGAGAGGATTTTCTTCTTAGGAATCATTTTCAAGAACAACTAGAGTCACCACCCAAGGAAGAGAATTTCAGGAGAAGTAAAAGAAAGAAAATTGATGTGATTGTTGAAAATAGACCTGAAATTTCACTATAGAGGAATGATGAAAAACTAATTTATGAGGAACTGACATAAACTAGAAAACAAATTAAGGCTGGAGGAAATAAAAAGAAAGAGAATGAGGTTACAAATGAAGGGAATGAAAGTCCTCCAAAACTAAGAAGGAGCTCTAGAATCCGAGGAATTATGAAGAAGACACTGTCCAAAGGGACATAGCTCATAAATATAGAAGAGGAAACCCCAGTTCCATCACCTATTGATAATTCTCCTGTGTAGAGTCCTCAAAACTCTCTTGTTTATCATTTTGAAGAAGGCCCCAGCAGAAGATCTCCTGGTATAGATCTAGTTCAACAACAGATATATGATTATGTAGAGTCATTGGAAATAAGAAGTGCCTCAATGAACCAAGAACCACCTGTCAATCCACAAGAACCTCTAATTGATGCTCTTAAGCAGGATATTTATGAATTAGAGATATTGAACATGCACATTAAGAAAGAGAATGAGATTTTGAAGGAACAAACAAACTGGACAAGGTAATGCATGATAATAATACTCTGTAGCTAGTACTATTGCATAAGGAAAATAGGAAATTGAAGAAGAAGAACAAGATATTGAACAGAGCAATCATAAACCTCAAATTCAAACTTCTCATTAAAATGCCAAGAATGGCATTGACTTCAAAGAGGAACAAAATCATAAGGTTGGATGTCCTAGATTAGGTATCTGAGAAAATGCAGTGGGGGAGAAGAACTCATAATTTTGGAAAATTGCATGAGGACGTGCAATGATTTTGCAGTGGGGGTATGTTGAACCTCAGGATTACCCTCTCTTTTACATTTTTTCTCACCTCATTTCACCACTTTTCCATAATATCACAAACCCTAATCAATGAAGAATGCTAAGGTTTTGTCCTAAGGACGCATTTAAATGATTTTCATATTATATTTTCATGATTCTGCTATTTGGATAAGTTTCTGCAATTTAGCTACAGAACGCAGCCTGTTCTGCAGCTATCTGTGTGTTCTGTAGCCACTCTTATGGTTTAGTAGGTTCTAGGTGTCAGTTGAGGAATTGGGCCACATGGGTGTTTCTAGAATCTTGCCTACATGGATTCTATCCTGCTCACTTGGTCCAGATCGACATAAAAAGGAGCCTAAACTCATGGTCAAAGTTACAAGTCAAATAACATTACCTACAGTAGTAGGTCTCCTTATTTTCTCTTCGTAGCAAATCATGAGTCCAACAGTCGTATTTCAATTGAAATTCAAGTTAGACACCTGTAGCTAGTTTAACTCACAATTAGTTATGTAATTTCTCTTTAAATATTGGTTCCACAGAACCAAGAGACAGTTCAGTATAGTTTAGATTTCTAAGTGGATACTCTATTTCCAGACCTTGTTTTTATCATAATAAATAATTTTAGTTTTCCAAATGCTTTCTTTATTGCACATTTAACAAGCTAGGAGTGCAACCACATCAGTTTTAGAGGGCCCCTACTTCTGAAGGATGTTTTTATTGTATTTTCTAGTTAGATTTCCTTTACTCTGTTTTAGTAATTTCTGTTTCTAAATGATTATCCTTAATTTCTAGCTTTCAAATAGTTTAATGATACATTACTATTGTGAAGGCTTACTCTTCCAAAACATTTCATGAAAATAGAAACTCTATTTTCAAAATTGGATTAAGGATCGAAGTGCTAAGAAACCATAGGTGTTTAGTTTTACTGTTCCTGTCTTTTATTTCCATTAGAACAGAGTTGTCAATTGTTGTGTTAATAGATTTTTATGAAATCCATTTTCAATATGCTAATCCTACATTAAATGGTTAAATATCTCACACATACAATGGTTGAATTTATCTTGCTTATTGTTATTTTCTTGCCAAATAATAAGGCATAATCGATTTATCTGAAGGCATCTCAAGAGCTTAAAAACTTTACATTTGAACGTGGTAGACAAATCAATTATACATTAGTTGGTTTTAGTTAGATATTACATGATTTTACTTTCAAGACCCTCACTTAATTGCAAATAATAATCTTCCTAAAAATCACTCCATAAGGAATTGATCTAATCATGTTTTTAGATGAGATGGTTGAATTATTATTGAAATGAAATTTTTGAGTTATCCATTTGCAGAGTTTTATTAGTTCTTTAGTTCAAACAGGTGTAATTAGTTACCTAACATTACTTCAAGAAGATCACTCTTTACGAATTGAATAATTCGAGTAACTAAACACATCTTAGATATTTTCATTTGCATCCTTTGTTTTTTGTTCTAGGACCTTAGCAAACTAAAGTACAAGCAGTTGCTAAACTCCATCTCAATAGGGTCATGCCTAACAATTGAATGTTGAGGTAATCAAAGGTAAAACAGTTGATTCATTTTTCTTCTTTCACTTAAGATAGGCATTTTAGTTCTAAATCTTAGTTTTAGAAATAAATCCATGGATTAGGACTAATAAATATATTAGACAGATGCTTTGATTTCCAAAATAGGTCTTAAACTAGCCCTCAGTTTTTGGTATGTTTTTATGAAAATTAGATTAGTTTTGGTACACTTCCTTTTCTTCCTTATAAAATATATTTATAATCACATAATTCTTCCATAGCTTTATATTAACAATCCTTAGATCTCAAAGAACAAAACCCCCCCTAAAAACAACATAAAACACAAAACAAGAAAGTAAGGAATAGGTTGCTTAAGCACATATGGTGCACCACACCTCATCAATTTCCTAACCCTGGTTGATAATTAATGAAAGTAATTTAGGACACTAAATTGACTAACCAGTTTGTATTCCAAAATCTCAGGGAGGATTGTGATTGAGAGATCCAGAGCACATCAATAGCATCATGGGCACCAATATACGGTAGAAATGGGTATCCAACCCTCATATATCGTGAGTAACGCTATGGGCTGCCAAATATGTAGAAAATTGGTCCAAAGAGGAACTAATTAGATTCAACATCGCTCTGGGAGAATCCAAAATCTGGAATGCAGCTAGCCAACAAAAACAACTTATCCAAACTCATAGTTTCTGGGAACTGCACAGTGGAACTCAAGTTAGATTTTAGGAGGATTAATGGCATCAAATTCCTAGTTTATCCTCAATCTTCCCTTGCCCCATCCAGAGCATTTTCCTACTAGGAAGAGAAAAAAATTGCGTACAAGAATTCTAGACCAATGAAACAACTCAAGGTTACAGGACTTGGCTGCATACAGATAGATGGCAAGCATACTGGAACAATGAACATCACAAAGATATTTGGGAGTAATTAACAAAAATAAGAATTTGAACTCATCATGGGCCAGAAAATATTCATTGGGGTCATACTCCAAGTGGTAACTACTCAAATAAGGAAGCCTATCATCTATTACAACAGTTGAACCCTAGCCACACAAATCAAATATGGAAGAAGATATGGACTGCTAAGCTTTGGCCCAAAGTAGCTACATTTTTATTGCTTCTTAGTAAAATACACATCCTCACATCGGATAATCTTTTGAAGTGGGGTTTTTTGGGTCCTTTGAGGTGTGCTTTATGTCAGAACGACATCAAAACCATTGATCATATGTTGTACCTCTACCCCATATACAACACTTTTTGGGATAGGATTGAAATACTATGCAAAAGATCCAATCGAGACATGGGAAACATCACCAATACCATTAGAAAATGGCATGATAATCTCTACTCCAACAATATTATGAATCATTGCTAGCATCGGATTCTAGGTCTACTCATACGAAATATCTAGAAAGAACGAAATAGCAGGATATTTAAAGACACTGCCTCAAATTGGGAGCATATCTAGGCCAAGCTACATAGAAAATTAGAAGAAAATCTCATGATGTATCACTGGGGGAAGGATGACCTCCCGACAGCCACTACTAAATGTGCCATTTGGAACAATTGTCACATATGCATTAAGCCCCTGGTGTATAATTCCTCCTCGAGCATAGGTATGATCTGCGCACCTGAACAATGGAACCCCCACCTCCCACCCCCCCCGCTGGTTTTTTAAAGTGCAACTTCAATAAAGCCTCCAAAGGAAACCTAGGGGAAACTGGATTTGGGGGTATATTCAGAGATTCTAGTAGCAATACCCTACACACCTACTATGGAAACTTGGGGTGGGATAACAACAACTCTACTGGGATAGAGGGGCTTATACACAATATCTCCAGAGCCATTGAGCTCAACTTTTTCCCACTGGAAATAGAAGGAGACTTGCAACTCATCATTAAATTGGCCACCCACATCTTCCTTGGCACTTCTCCCTCAAAATTTTCTACCATATGGAGGCTTACCAACCATCTCAGTTTCCTAGAGCAGTTGCTAAAACACCATAGGGACATTACCTTCCACCAAGTGCACAGAAAGGAAAACACTATAGCTGATCTCCTGACCAACAAAGGAGTGGATAGCCACTCAACGCTATATCACTCTAACTCTCAGATTGAGGATGAAAGCTTACGAGAGAACTGCCACACTATCCTCCAAAAGGATTAAACTCCCCCAGATGCGGGTGACATGCCTCAACTATGTGAATCCAGTTCTTCCCATGCTCAAACTGACAATGCCCTGCACAACCAACTTTAACCTGATGTGGAATGTCATCTAAGAAATCATTCACACTCGTACTATGCTACACCTGATCTTCTACCATACACTGAATCACATACAAATTTAAGTAAATTGTCCCAACTCGCATATGTGCGAATTCCACAACACCGCATAGCATCTGTGCTCGTGCCATAGGTATTAAAAAGGAACTGTTACTCCTCATTTGGTCATCCCTTTGCTGCTCCAATCGACCTCCAGAGCCATCTATGTCTCTTCCCTTTCCATCTCACTGCTACTTCAGTTTCCCTGCATGCTCCCCCTAATGCGCGCCCCCTTACATGTGCCAGCATCTAGTGTGCTCCTCCTCCTGACTCCCCCCTGGCCACGTTCCCCCCTCAGTGTCCCCCCTGGTTGCGCGCCTCCCTGTGGAAATCCCCTCCTATTTTTCTTCCTCCCACTACACGCTTTCTGAGGCAGGCTCCCTTTCTATGTAACCCTTTGTTGCATACCCCCATACCCCCCCCCCCCCCCACTGTGCTTCCCTGCTGCCTGTTCTCCTATTATGCACTTCACTACATTAAGCTCGGTCTCCCCCTCTCTACTTGTTATCCTCGCCATAGCTTTGCGATAGCATCAAAATACTATCATGGGTAGCCAAAGAGGTGCATTCTCGATTCGCTCTCACCGTGGTCATGACCACCATTTGAAATCCATTGAGTTCTCCTCTTCTGGCAACCACGACATAGAGGCACCTCAAAGGCCTGAGCGCACCCAGGATGAGATAGTCTTATCTACGGAGAATCAGAGGGGAAGAAGAGGCCCCAGGAAGTCTACCATGGCACACTTTGAGCCACCCACTCCTCGAAAAACTAAGCCTCTCCTAGTTCATGATCCCATAGAGGAGGATATATACGTGTGGATCATGGATTCAGATGGATTTTGGACTAGAGTTCCAGATGTTGACTACCTAATCGCTGCTATCATCCGCACAGTCCCTCCAAAAACCCATGCATGTCTTCTGCTGAGGAGGAGGCCATTGTGTAGCTATATGAATGCAACATCAAGGAGGAGGACCCTACTACAAATGATGATGAAGGAACACCGTGACTGTGGGGTTACTCAGTTGTTTTCTGTTTTATGTTATTTTAGCACATACTACAAATCTTTTTCTTTTATATGTGTCACCGAACACTTTGTAAATAATTATTGTCTGATTATATTAAGGGGTTGGTTTCCTTCTAGGAGGCAGCGCCAAACCTGCACTATTTTGAAAGCTTCTAAGGTTGGGATAGGCTAAGCATCGCTTAGCATCTCATCCCAATGCCTATGTAAAGCTTCTTTTTATCTAATATAGCTTAGCCTAACTTACAAAAAACAAATTTGTTCTGGATGACTTGCTTTTTGTCTAGTTAGATTGTTCTCATAAGGAATGGGTTTCAATGTTGGATGGGATTCTTAGAGTTACAACTACACTTGTCTTACCGATGATGGTTTCTAAGTAAAATACTATGTTCCTAGTCTTTAAGAGGATGTTATATCTATTTAGGTTGAGATATATTCTTCATTAACTAGATTCCTATATTGGTGTGAAGTTGAGATATTTTCTCAACCAATTTTATTGCGCGATCAAGATAGTTTCTATATGTTGAGAAATAATTCATGTATTCATATTGTAACTATATTTTATTAAACGAGTGTGCTTATAAGTTATTTTATTTGGCATAAAAACTTGGCTATGTAAAACTCCCATAAGAAAGGGCCATTATCGTTGGTAGAGTTTTTTTTTTGAATTGATTGCATTAACACAAATAAGCATACTGTTTCCTACATCATTTCTCCATCATTTATGAAATATATAGCATTAGTTTCAAGAAAATTGGAAATTGATGAAAATAAAATCCGAGATCTTTAGAACTTTTTGGAGGAGAAATTATTGCATGTAGGAAGGAGTCATGTATGAAGAGTGTTTGAAGGATCATTCATGTGGACATGAAGATTCTATAAGTTGTTTTAATTCTGTGCCACTACATATATTAGAGTAATTATTGTTGCATTATGGAAGTCCCCAAAAATTTACTATCCAAGGTAAAATGTTGTTTTTTAAGGGTTGGCAAGGTGCAAGGTGGAGTCATTATGGTCATCTAGCAGAAGGAATGAATTGCTTCCAATACTGTTACTGTAAAATCCTATCGAAGGTGTACGAAAATATCCTAATGTAGCTATGAGTGATGAATATCCCTAAAAACAGAAATGGCTACTCAAATATTTATATTTGCAATAGAAAATGAGAATAAATCCTGCAAAAATCCAAATCTATGCAACAAAAGTAGTTAAACAACAAAAGAAAATAGTAACTGATGAAAAAATAACTCCAAATAATCAATGGAAAAGAAAAGTTAAAAAAAATAATTATTTTTATATTATGTAACACCTGGTGAAGGAAATAAGTAAATGTTACCAGTCCCCCTCAATGGGATGGGTTTTTGGTTGTCCTCAATGCGTCAACTTCGTGACTTTCTCTTTCTTTCTCTCAATGATGTAGAAAACCCAAAATATGTGGTGAACTCAAGTGGGAGCTCAAATGGAAAAATAAAATGATAGCGACAATGAGAATGATCAAAGTGAATAATGAATCGAAAAGCCTTCGTATTTATAACAAAATATTGAGTTATCCTCGATAATGAAAAATAATAAAATATTATTAACCAAAATTTAGATCTAACCGCTTGGAATATTTTAGTATATTTTGTTGGAGGGAAAAGGTATTTAAATTGGTTAAATACATTTATTTAGAAATAATAAACAAATGAATGATTTATTTATCATTTGAAGAATTTGGTTAAAGAATAATAAACAAATAATGATTTACTTAATTATTCCTAGAGAAAAATAAGACAAATAATGATTTATCTAATTATTTCTCATAATTGGGTTAAATATGAATAGGACTATTATTTAAACAATGGTTTAATTATATTTAATATAGAGTCCGTACAGGCTGAAAATATTTGAACATGAATGGTTTAATTAATTAGTCCTAGAGGAGAATAAAATAAATAATGATTTATTAAATTATTCCTCACGGGGTTTCTTATTTTAATGAGAAATAAATGAATAAAATATGGTTTATTAAATTATTTCTTATAGTGAAAGAAATTTTACTATGGTAAAATTGGTCTTACATGGTGTACTTCCATCCATCTAGTTAAGAATGGCTAGATGATCAATTTTTGGTGATAGAATATTGCCCCCAAATGTATGAGCTTTAGGAGAAAATCGTATGGCCAAAGCAGGTTGTAATAACACAATCACTAGACAACGAAGACGAGTGAGAGAGAGAGAGATACATAAAGTAACTGAAGAAATAGAGGACAATAACTGAGGAGGTGAGACCTACGAAATGATATAAGTCTCCTTTTATGTTGGAGTACCTTTTCTCAATGAGGTGGGGGAGGCATTCCTATGCCCATCGAGATGAAAACATACAAAGAATGATAAAGGGATCAACAATAGGAAACCGAGCAATAAATTGCATGACATATTGGCATTAATGGGCTAGAGAATAATATAATGAATCCCACATAGATACTACACCTGGAAAAACATGAGGTGAGACTAAAAACTATAATATCTGAGTACATGAGACATAATTTCCCTCCATCAATGTGGGAGGGTGGGTGGGTATAACAACCAAAGAAGCCCTGCTGAATAGGAAAGGGCTTTGGAAATATGAATGGATCATATGAATGATACATGCATAAGGTGGGCGCTGCAAGTGGCTAGAGTCGAACCCATAAAATTTGTAGAGCTGCACTTGAGGTTGTAGCATAATCTAAGGTCATTCGAGCATGTGGGGGGATACCTGAAGGGAAACTCCCCCATGAGGACTGAAACATCTCACACACACCTGGGAATGATTGGCACAATCTGCTGGATCACCTATATCAAGTATATGAATCTAAATCATGTGATAATGAGCTGAGGTTGAGCATGTGAGAGGAAACCAGGTCAAAGGGAAATGATGATTCCCTTTACTTGATATAAGACACTGAACAAGAATGTAATTTGTAACTAAGGCACACCACCCTCTAGACCTTTCTTCTAGAATAAATGTGTTGATGTCGATAGAAGGAGGCCTGCCATAGGTGAGGGAATGATAAATCCTCAACTAAGGCACGAGGGATCATAGTAAAGTGACTGATCATCTGACACCAAGGATGATGATGGAATAAGGGGATGTTGAGTAGAGGACGAACGAATTCCCTTGTTAGAGCATAAAAAAGAATAGTTGACCTGGTAGTGACTGAATCAACTCGGGAGGGGATGAGGGATGGTATGACTGAAGGAAAAAATGGGAAACATGTGATGAATGCAACACAAATATGGATGGAATACTATAACAGGAGATAAAGCGGCTTGGGATAGACTCCATGAAAGCGATGAGGACTCAACTCAGATGCTCTAAATAAGGGTGGCTCAGTGATTTTTCCACACAATGTAGGCCCAGGGGGACCATAAAAACATGAACAAATAATGGTTGACCATGAAGAAAATCAACGCATGAGATAATGAGTACAAAGGAAAAGTGGTTCCAAAGTATAACTGGATCATATGAATAAAATCGGTTTAAATAGTGGCAAAGTGACAATTGAAAAAATGGCTTCCAAATGATGTGTCAAATTACCAAAAACAAAGGTAGACACATTATAGTGCTCGGTGAGAGCTTTCCAATGGTGTTGATGGTTCATCAAACAGACCTGCGGTTTGGTCGCAATTGGAGATAGAAATTTTGGCGGTTTTCCTATAAAAAGGTGTTTTCCCTCCAATTTAATTCATTTTATAAGTGAGTTGTGGTGAATTTGGAGAGGAGGAGAAGACCATAAATCTTGCGGTGATTGTCGCAGACAAACTAAATATTGGAATATGGATCTGTTAGTGGGAGGTAGGTGGCCTAACCTTACTCTTCATTGTCAATGGATTATTTTTTCAAATTAGGTCCCCAGAGATTGTAGGAGTCTCTTGCTGATGTTCACGGCCAAGTCGCACTTTATTTCCCCTAAACTACACTCTGGCTCATAGGAAATAGTGGGAAAACTGTGAGCTCACAATTTCTAGGCTGAACAGCTCCAATTGGGCTGAAATGAGGATTTGTTTATTGGTGTACTGAGGCCTGAGAGTAGAAAGTGTATGGTGTAGTTGTCTTAGCTTTGAGCTGACATGACATGATGATGTTTTATAGATATGGCAGAGTTAAAGATCAACTAGCATGAAAGAGACTTGGATTATCTTCGTTCAGAGATTCAGGGGAATCAGGTAGTGAGAGGAGCACTTGCTCGGTATGGGGTTCTCAAGTTGGTATAGAAACCACTTATGAGGCTAGGTGAGGCCTTGATATCTAAGATAGTGAGCTGCTAGGATCTATACCATGAGGCCTTCATGGTACAGGGACACAGGATAGAGCTCACAATCTAGGATACCTATTTTTTGACTGAACTCCCCCCACTAGGGGTGGTGGGGAACATACATCCAATGTTACCTCATGGCAGGAAGATAACAGAGTTCGTGGAGAACCATTCTAGACCAGGTGCTCATGCTAAGGGCATGACCATCCTAATCAGTGATCTAGAGAGGCTAGACACGCGGGCTATCGCCACAGTGGTGTTGCAGATCCTGGGAAACCAAGCATTCCATCACATCAATGGAGGGAATATGATGTTAGTGAAGATTTTTTTGAGAGGGACCTACTATGGGGGGGGGCTAGATGATTTTTTCGTCAGTGAAATGGCAACTATTACTATGCAGAAGACATGTGAACCATAACTGTGCATTTGGGACAGTGCAGTTCTCTTTCTTCTTTGATAAGATCTCGACAATCCGACCTCACGTGCAGATCAGTGATGGGGGCCTGCAGGAGCCAAAGATGCGCCACTTGGGTCAACTACTATGGATAGAAGGGGGAATGGGAGTCATATGTGTGTTTCGACTAGAGTTTTTCATGCATTGGGATCAAATGCCTTTATCCATAGATGATTATCCATATAGTGGTATGAACTATCATGGGGATCTTGACTTGCCACTTCTGCCCAGACGAGCATGGGGACTAGATGGTAAGTGAAAGTTGATATTTTTTTGGTGCATTTAAACTTTTTATAATATGTATTTGGTACTTATTATTAGCTTTTGGTATGCAGATATAGCACCTGTCAAGCTGACAGGATATGCAGGGCATGTCACAGCACTTGGGCCTACGGAACCGAGTGGATCAATGTCAAAATATAGACAAGCCTATGAGGCTTTGTTGGAATATATTCTTCACAGATTTGATGTGGTGATGTTTGGTGTATTAAAGCATGGATGTCATGAGCTAGAAGACCAGTATAGAGATGAGTGTATGGGTCTTCCCTCAGAGTGGTGAGGGATCATGCGGTGCATGACAATGGTCTATCACATTGTTTGTGATCTATAAGCTGGTGGAGAAAATCCATTACCCTGGGAGCCTCCATATAGTGACTGGGGATGGGGACATGTGGTGCCCCTGTTTTGGTTTTTTTTAACATGTTATGGGCATGTCAGATTATTAGAGTAGTGGACTCAAAACATGTATGTTTTTATGTGATGATACATAATATGGATATGCATCCATTTGTATGACGATTGTGGTTTTTCATTTTTTTTTTATGGTTTGTCTTGTGTTAAATGCCAATCTAAAATGTTATTTTGCAATGAGTGATTGTTAAAAGATTCACTCATAGATATTTTCTAAATAGGATATTTTTATGCACACGATAAAGGCCATTCAATTGCATGACAAGTGTCAAGGAATCTAAATGAACATGAACATGAACATGAAGGACGCAATGATGAAGGGCATCGACTAAGAAACCTATCACTGCATCATATTCAGCTTGGTTATTGGTGGTAAGTCCAATGGATACGCCATTGAAAAGGACTAACAAATGAAAAGGGGTAAAAATGACCCAAATTGCAGAGGTTAGATTCCAAGAGAAGCAACTTGCACCATTAGCATGGCTGATATATGGTGTGGATGATGGATCCATATGAAAGGTGATACAATACAAAAAATGAGATGGTGGTGGATAATGCAAGCTACCTAAATGCACAACAGAAATAAGTATGCACATGTCAATGGTAGATGATATGGGTAAAATTTCTTGAGGTAGAGTGCATTATGAGGGTTAGGAAGGAGTTGGTCTTCGAAATCCTTTAGAAGGTATGCCCCCTTGCCCAAACATTGGGTGTCAATGTAATGTCCACAAGGTGGATGTGGATTGAATTCATGGGTTTTATGTAAGGGGGGATAGAAAAAATGACCTCAATATAGATGAATTAGTTGGACTCCACAACATATTTGTCATGGGTCTGTTGTGGAAGGAAATGTGTAATATTCCTAATTTAACATGCAACTAATTGAAATTTTAAGTTTTGCTCTTGTCATTTAGTTAAATGAATAAATAGGTAGGGAGACCCATAAATCTCTTTTGTAGGAATAAAATCCCTCTTAATGTGAAAATGGATCATATTCATAGCTAGATAAAGCATCCTCATGTGTGAACAAGGGCTAATGCATGCGGAAAAGGTTTATTTTTACCAAATCAATAGTGCTGGTATGGAGGGAGTGGATCATTAATGAGAGACAACACAATGTGAATGGGAGGAAGTCTCCATGATAGTGGAAACCCTAATGAGTGGGACCGAAGGTGAGAAGGCTCAAATTGTTTATAAGGAGGGAAAGGCAGCCATAGATGGTTATGTTTTTAATTATTGATTTTGTGGTCTGTATGACTTCTTGCATCCTTCAGCTGTTTAGTTGAGCTTGCAGTGTTGTTTAGCACAGGGTATTCCCGAGTGGGGATCCCACCTCTTTCCTTGAGAAGCCTATTGGAAGAGAATTGCACTATAATTTCCACATTCTTGCATTTTGGCCAAGTTTAAGTCTCATATATAGCACAGTTCTGTTTAGAATTGGGTTATGTTGCAGGGGTGTAGCAGTGGAGGAGAGAGATCTCCACTTTCTGAGCTTGTTTTCCAGTGAGGAGACTAGCCCTTCACCTATTGAGTTGATTGGGTCTTTTTGCGGCTGATAAATCATTCCTTCAACCCCATATCAACAATAATTCCCAGGGAGTGCATAAGTCAGGCAACATAAATGTAGTGGGTAGCTCAAAAAAGGCCGAAAATCCAAACTTAAAATCTAGTGAAACCATTTCTGGGTTGTTCTAGTTTTTTTTTTAGTAGAATCTGTAGTTAAAAGCGCAGATCATTCTGAGCACTCTAACAACCTTCCACACATGGTTCTTCACCTCAGTAGTAGCAATAGTAGTAGTAGCACAACATTTCCAGTGCTTGGTTTCTTTAGTGTATTTCAACCATCTTGTGGCTTGAGTTAATTCCTTTTGGAGCACTGTGTAATTTCATTTGCTGTTATATATAATGATATGGCTCTATTTTTTTCTACTCATAGATTATGATGTCTTAATGTAATTTCTAGTTGTAGCATATTTCCGGAATTTTCCAGATTTTAATGCTATGTTCCTGTTTTGATTTATTTGGAATGTTGCATATGTTTTATATTCCTATCTTTTCTATTTTGGAATATTACAATGGTATCATAGCATAATCTTGGCTCAGCCTGTGGATCTCAGCCATTATGCTATCAAGAGATTAAGAAGAAGTAGAAAGATATCAGGATGACAGAGAGAATGAGTTTTATCTCATCTTTTTTCAGATATAAGAGGGACCTCACCAAGGAGGTTAAGCAAAGAAGAATGGAGAAATAAAATGAAACCACATTAGGGTTTCAAGATGAGGAAGGTCCATGTACTTCCTATCAGCAAAAGAAAGATCCGGTAGTGCATAGAGCTCCAAAGAAACACAATATGCCCATTCCTTTTGAAGAAGAAGGCAAGAGGCATGGAGATGGAGGGCACTTAGACCATGAGATTCTAAGTGAGTATCTTGCAAAATATAAGTCTCAACCTAGAGCTTTCAAGGAGAATCTAACTCTCCCACAGTTCATTCATCTCAAAGAAGAAAGGAGACCTTGCAACAATAGAAATATAATGGGCAATAGATTTTTATTGTCTAATTTGATGGGTCATCCACATTCATAGCAAGATCTTGGGGAATGAAGTTGGATGCATTTTTCCTGCTACATCCAGTAGTAGAGAAAGAAGCTGTTGAGATTGCAGCACTACACCTTTAGGGTGAAGAAAACATTTGGTGGTTCAACCATTTGAGTCATGCAAGAGTTACTGCATATGCAGACTTTACTCATGTTAGTCATTAGTAATTTTTTCCTTGTAGATGACTAAATACTTATCCTAGATTTCTAGAAACAAAGTTCATGAACATTGTGAGTTCTATAAATCTCACTGCCTTCATTATCCTTAGAATAAATTTTTCACTATTTCATCATCCCATCATGTCAAAATTAGCTCACCAATTCCAGAAGACCCATCATGGGCTCATGTCACTCATTTTGTCTTTCTTTTGTCAAATTTAGCCTCAATCCTCTGTTTTTTTTGCCTAAACCCATCCATTGCTACCAAGGGCCACCGATCAACCATCTCTCTTATATCTCCAGAAATGCCTCAAGCATTGATGGTCTCAAAACTATCTCTGTAGGCTCTTTAAATAAATCAATAACTTCATATTTTGGATCTTCAATACATCAGTCTATCAAAAACTCTGTTTTAGACTTGATAACCTCAAAGCCAAGTTTTTCATTCAAATTCCAAGTCTAAATAACCTTCCACTAGGTCACCTAGGGTTTCATAAGTCATAGGGTTGATTTGGTGTTCTAAAATATCTATTTTTCCTATGTCAAGAGGCTGCATTCAAAGAATAAGAAGGTCAAGAAACTTGTCCAAAAATGATCAAAATCCATTCAAGAAAGGCCTCCTTGGCCAAAGCACAAATTATGTAAGGGACAGCCACCCTTGCTCACATTTCTGCAAGAATGATTAAGATGGCCATCAGCCTAAAAGGAGGTAAAGTAATAATATGAATCCTCACAAGAAGACATCCACAAAAAAAATAAAGGTAGTAGGCTTGTGTTTAAAGAGAATCAGGGTTTTGTGATTGATTTACAAGACAATGTTGCCAAGCAAAGAAACATCACAAGGACCACCAAGGCAGAAGGAAAAGGAACACAACCAAGGACACATTAAATATTTTCAGAAATAATAAATGAACTTGGAAAGGTTATAGATAACTTAGAAGACAACACTGCTTATTTTTCTCTAATAGCCCTAAAACTTAAGAGTTTGAAAAGGTAGAGAGAACAGGTCAAAGAAAGATGATAAGTCCTCCTCCATAGACAATAGAAGGCATTCAAAGGATTTTCAAGGTGACTTCTAGGTTTTGTCAAAGACAACACTGCTTCACTGCATCAAAGGAAGAGATGGTAAAGAATATCAGTATGAGGGAACCCTAGCTTTCAAAGGTACAACCAAATGTTTTCAAAATGGTCAAGATAAATAAAAATGAGGTGAAATGTCCAAAAGAAAATCATGTTCAGCATAAGTTCACTGTGGAGAAAACGAGGTGTCAAAACTCCAAAAGGGACTAAGAAGACCAAAGTCAAATGTGTTGCAGGCACTTGAAAAAAATTAGATTTAGTGGCCAAGGTAACACATGGCATGATATGGTTGCTTAAAAATCTTTGTCAAAACAAATATTTTACTACCTAAAAAATCAGTAAGGAGGTAAAGGGACATGTTTCAAGTCACCTGCAACCAAAAATGCCAAAAGGGATAAGAACAGTATTTTCTGTTTGTCAAATGCATGCCAAAAATAGTTTGAATAAGTGCCCAAACTTTCAAAGGTAAAAGAGATGAAAAGGGCATCTATATCCTTTCAGCTAGCCATCACCACAAAAGAAGAAAAGATGCCTTTAAAAAACCTTCAAAAACCCCTGCAAAAGATATAAAAGGTATCAGTCAATTGACAAAAAGATTGAAGAAACATAGTAAAGTGGGTTTATATGTTTGATTTATTTTTTCAAAAGGATATAAAGGTGTCTCAATCTTCATTTCAAACTCATTTGCACTTGGTGGAGAAAAGAAAGCTTCAACAGAAAAAATAGAGTGTTTTTTCCCATTTTCTGGGCAAGTTTTGCTGGTACTGCACAAATCACTAGCGCTATGCAAATACAGGCCGAAGCTACACTAACCGGCCCTCCAACCATTCATAATAGCATGCCTCTGTGCTAATCAACCCCTGCGCTATGCAAATCCTGAGCACTGTGCAAACGCGGGCCCGACTCGCCTGGAGACCGACAGACACTGCACGCACCCGGCATTGCGCTAACCATCGTGCAGACCTACTAGTGCTGCGCTAACGGGTTGACCTGAAAGATTGGGCAGGGTGTTGCGCAAATGCAGATAGCCTTCAAAAGGAAAAATATCTTGCCTTATTTCAAAATTTCACCATCTAAGATGCCTTCAGGATCTATAGAAGGGCTAGGAATTGGTAAGTGGCATTCTCCACTTATCCGAAAGCAATTTTCAATAATTTTTGCTATTGTTATGGCTTTGAATGTTATAAACCTAATAGGGTAAAATATAGGCCTTCATACAAAACAAGAATTTTTTTTTTCTCTTGGAAATCAGTTTGTTGTCATGTGAGGGTGATGCAGGGGCATCCAAGCAAACTTCATTAAAATTGGAATTCGAAGCTGTGGAAAGGAAAATGTGGACAATCATTGTAAATTAGGGAAAATTTGGTTAAAATAGAGCTAAATTGCTGGAACTAATTAAATGTCATTATCTGCCATGTATGCATAACGAGAGATTAGGGGTTTGTTTGAGAGATTGAAGGAGAAAAATCATGGATCTTAGATGATCCACGCTCTTGTAAATTATATATAAAGAATATTTATTGTGTGAGGAAGAGTGGGTGTGCGTAATATAATATGAGAGCAAGAAGGGTGAATACAATGTAATTGTAGGAGAAATTGGGGCTAAGGCTGAGATGCCTCAGACTGTAACTGTGTCTATATATAATTGAAATATTGTTACATGTTTCTGTGAGTCTAAATATGGTTTATTTATAATTTCGTTTATAAGTTCAATTTCGTGTTATTCGTTGATTGATCTACCATCAATCACTATGAGGATCGATGGCGATCCAATATTATTATAGTGTTAGAGTGGATTCTGAGTATGGAAGAAATCATCACTGAATCGAGGAGTTAGTTAGAGTGGGATGTGGTTGAACACTTTCGAGGGTTTCAAATGGGAAATTTGTTTTCTTTTCAAGAAATTCTTACCAGCATGGAGAGTTGGAAATATAAGGGATAGATAAGAGATGGTAATTCAGTGAGGCACAACTTCTTCTAGTGGTGTTCGATGGAGGCGATTTGGAGATCGAGAAGCGAAGCATAACTGTTCGGGTGTAGCATAAATGGAAGACAGAACAGAGAAGTGGTTTTTGAAAACCACGAAGTATTTTCACGTAGCCTCAGAGTGGTAAGTGGTTTTATTGAAATCGAACGTGATCGAGTAAGAACATGACACATCACAGGCACAAAACTACTAGTTTCACATGACTTTTGAGTGATAAGTTGTCAGGGTTAAATGAATGCGATAGCCATCCGATCGTATGTGTCGGAGATCCAACTGTGATCATGTGGGAAGTTGTGTGGATGTTTAAAACATTAAGCAGCGTGCATCTTTGTTACACGATATCCGTCGGATGAATGGACAGGAGTGGAGCATAGGTAAAAGTGTGCTGACGTTAATGATGGAGCCCTCATTTTATTCCAATTAACAAGTTGTGGTTTCTGTGGAGTGACGACTGTCTGATTTATGATCGACGGTTCTCGTGAATACAAATTTTCTTCGAGTTAAATATTTATATTGGACCCGATATGTTATAAGATTGTGGTTGAATATTTTTGAGTTCTGGCTTTAAGCGCATGAAAGTGGGACCGCTTTCTATAATTCCAGGTTTATGGAATTCATTTTTTTTTTTATTGCTTCCGATATATATATATATATAGATATATATATTTATACGTAGGCATCGAAGTGGCGCTGTGGGAGTGTGGTGGGCCATAACCCACAGGTCCTAGGATCGAGTATCGGATTTATGAATCTGCAGCTTTGATATAGATTTCGAAGGTTGTAGGTTCATATTGATAAAATGAAAGTTAAAACTACCCTATATTATTTTTAGCTTTTCATCAAGTAGTATCAGAGCAGGGAAAGTATTTCTTGCGAGAAGGAGTTTGCTTGCGAAGAAAGAAGAGGTATAGTTTTGTGAAGATTTGTAATTCTTATGGTTTTTATAATTTTTGAAGGTAGCAGCAGAGGAAGGTGAGAATATTGCAGCAGCCTAGAGCAAGAGTACTCAAATGGTTCCCCAGGAGCGAACCAGAGAGATGCCGAAAGACTAAGCTCAGAGGGGACAAGCTTGGTGAGATATCTGGTAGCAGGGAGGACTTGCTATTGCAGAGGTTTTGTTGCAGCTCACAAAGGACAATTCCACAGAATATGTGGGTAGAATTTTTCAATAATGTTGTTACAGGAATATCACAAAGGGAAATTCCACATAGGATGTGGGTAGAATTGTTGACAAATGTAGAAGACATATGACCAGGAGGTCATAAAATTTTTGTACCTCGAGATTTTGATGCAGAGGCATTCGAGCAAACTTCATTAAAATTGGAATCCGAAGCTGTGGAAAGGAAAATGTGGAAAATCATTGTAAATTGGGGGAAAATTGGTTAAAACAGAGCTAAATTGCTGGAACTAATTAAATGTAATTATCTTCCATGTATGCATAACGAGAGATTAGGGGTTTGTTTGAGAGATTGAAGGAGAAAAATCATGGATCTTAGATGATCCACGCTCTTGTAAATTCTATATAAAGAATCTTTATTGTGTGAGGAAGAGTGGGTGTGCATGATAGAATATGAGAGCAAGAGAGGTGAATACAATGTAATCGTAGGAGAAATTGGGGCTAAGGCTGAGATGCCTTAGACTATAACTGTGTCTGTATATAATTGAAATATTGTTACATGTTTCCGTGAGTCTAAATATGGTTTATTTATAATTTAGTTTATAAGTTCAATTTCGTGTTATTCGTTGATTGATCGATCATCGATCACTATGAAGTTCGATGGTGATACAATATTATTACAGTGTTAGAATGGATTCTGAGTATTGCAGAAATCGTAACTGAATCGAGGAGTTAGTTAAAGTGGGATGCGGTTTACCACTTTCGAGGGTTTCAAATGGGAAATGTGTTTGCTTTTCAAGCAATTCTTACCAGCATGGAGAGTTGGCAATATAAGGGATAGATAAGAGATGGTAATTCAATGAGGCAGAGCTTCTTCTAGTGGTGTTTGATGGAGGTGATTTGGAGATCGAGAAGCGAAGAAGAACTGTTCGAGCACGGTGTAAATGGAAGACAGTACAGAGAAGCGATTTTTGAAAACCAAGAAGGGTTTTTGCGTAGCCTCAGAGTGGTAAGAGGTTTTATTGAAATTGAACATGATCGAGTAAGAACATGACATGTCATAGGCATGAAACCGCCAATTTCGCATGACTTTTGAGTGATAAGTCACCGGGGTTAAATGAATGTGATAGCCGTCCGATCGTATGTGTCGGAGATCCAAGGGTGATCGTGTGGGAAGTTGCGTGGAGGTTTAAAACATTAAGCAGCGTGCGTCTTTGTTACATGATATCCGTCAGAAGAATGGACAGGAGTGGATCATAGGTGAAAGTGTGCTGGCGTTAACAGTGGATCCCTTAGTTTATTCCGATTAACAAGTTGTGATTTGTGTGGAGTGACAACTTTCTGATCTATGATCGATGGTTCTTGCAAATAAAAAGTTGCTCTGAGTTAAATATTTATATTGGAACCGATATGTTATAAGATTGTGGTTGAATCTTTTTGAGTTCCGACTTTAAGCACGTCAAAGTGGGACCGCTTTCTGTAATTCTAGGTTTATGGAATTCATTGTTTTGTTTTATTTCTTCTGATATATATATATATATATATATATATATATATATATATATATATATATATATATATATATATATATATATATATATACGTAGGCATCGAAGTGGCGTTGAGGAAGTGTGGTGGGCCATAACCCACAGGTCCTAGGATTGAGTAGCCGATTTATGAATCTACAACTTTGATACATATTTTGAAGGTTGCAGGTTCATATTGATAAAATGAAAGTTAAAACTACCCTATAGTAGTTTTAGCTTTTCATTAGAGGGTGAGTGAGTTAAGGTGACTGCAATATACCTTTGATAAGGGCCTCCTTAAGCTCCAAAGCCACTCAATCCTAAGAACCATATCCTCCACACCCTTCATTCACCAAGGTTGACTCCATCACCATTTTCACTTTACTTCACCAAACCATATATTGTCAATCAACATCTCCGATCATTATTTCAAGAGCTGAAAACAACAGTGGCAGTGAAAGTGATCAAAAGCCTTTAAGACCAAAACATAAGGGAGGGAAAGTAAATAGATTGGAACCTCAAAGCATAGTGGCCATCACCGCCTCCCCTAGGATCTTGTCATGTTTTTAGAATACAAGATGTTTTCAATTCTTTGAGAAGGTCAAACAAGTAAAGAGCCACCCTAAGCTTACAAGGCTCCTCATTCTCAATTTACACAACAAACACTCAAGCCTTTCTGGAGTGGATTTTGAGATCTCAGCAGGTGCCATCTTAGAGGCTACAGGTCTCCCAGCTTTGGGTGAGAAATGGTTTAAAAAGGGAAAATTGGACAAAGACTTTTTAGAGCCATTTATCAAAACAAGGTATAGAGGAGGTAACAAAACAGTATTCCCTTTCTCACACCTCAAACACAGATTTGCATCCTTGATGTTGGTTATCATGAAGTACTTCACCTGTGAGGGGAGGTACTCCAGGCTTTATTCGTATCATGTCAGACTCCTCATGCATTTCATAGGGGTTAAGGTGCTAAACTTGCCTTACTATCTCTATAGGAGCATTGAGAAAATGTCTTTTGTTGTCCGAAGGAGAAATCACCCACAACAAATGCATAGCTTGTTCCACCATTCCTTGATCATAATGGTGGTATTACATTAGTTGGAGCAGCAGGGTGTACCTTGGGATGTTTTCATAACCCATGAAGTCTTTACAAACCCACATCCTCCTCATCAACCAAATATGCCTTCCTCATCTGCACAAGTACGCTCACCACAGGAAAACCTCCCTTCCTCTCCTTCTCTTAGTGCATCAAGTGAAGCAGGAAGTGGAAATGAAGAATCACATGAAGATCAGGGTGAAAGTGATGATAAATCAGCCCAAAATGAAGGTGAGTTTGATGATTATGTTGAAAACCAAGAGGGTCATGATGGGGCATAGTACATGGAAATGAACGATGAACATGAGGATGAGCCAGCAGCTAGTGAGCAAGAGGTAGAAGAAATGGAAACATGTGAAGGGAATAATGATGAATAAAAGGGTAGTGGACATGGAAATGATGAATAGAGTGCTGAAAGTAAAGAACATTAAATTAGTGAGACAGAGATAGAAATCAATGAGGAAGAGCAAGAAGAAAATGATGTTGAAGAAAATCTGCATGAGCATGATAGTGAGCAAAACCATGGTGAAGATAGTGAAAATATGGATGAGAATGATGAACATGAAGAAACAACAGATGATGAAGAGGAAATAGAAGAACGGGAAGAGGGAAATGATGAGGCAGAAATAGAATTTGAAGAGGACGACAATTACAAAGAAGATGACACTGATAGGACAGGAAGTGAGGAACAAGACAACAAAGGAGATAGTCATGGCAGTCATGATAGCTGTCATGATAGTCATGACACTAATTAGCCTCCTAGTGAACATTAGAATGACAGTAGTGTAGATGATGATGAATAAAAAGACCCTAGTGATGAACAAAACCAAAGTGAAGAAAGTGCAGAGGCTTATAATCAAATTGAAGACGAAGATGACAGTGCATAATTCAATAAAGAAGGTAATGATGATGATGGTGTTGAAGGTTAAGAAAGCAGTGATCAAACAGAGCATGGGATGACTTATGGAGATCATAGTGAAGATGAAGGAGCTAGTGACAACACCAAGGGTCACAACCATGATGAAGACACTTCCAAAACCACCATCACTTCTCGTGCCTTCACATACTACAGAGGGCCAAGGCAAGTGTTTGATGCCTCCAAAAGGAAAGGGGCCTTGCCATCTGCATCAAATCAAACGCTTGACAAGGGCAAAGAGAAGATGGAACAGGTTATAAAAGGTAATAAAAGCAAGCTATCTACTCAAAAACCTCAATTCATTGACCTATACAATGATACTGAAGATAAGGATATGGCCACTAGACTGCTACTCTAAAGAAAGGATGCAAAAATCAAGGAGTGGGAGAGGTATTTTGGTATGGAGAGGGAGAGGGATTTATAATAATGAGAAAAAACACTTCAAGAAGATAAAAAGAGGTTTGGCACTCCAAAAAAAGATGACAAAGTATTATGCAAAGAAGCACAAGCTTATTTGTGCCAAACTGAAGGAAGCCCTCCTTGAAGTCCAAACCCTAAAGGAGGCAAAAAAGCATGATAGCCTTGGATTTTTGGCTAAGGCTTCTCAAAATTTGTTCAAGACCCCTTAAGGGAGGTCTCCACCAATTTTGAGCAAATTTGGAGCAATTTTTGTTTTTTGAGATTTTTAAGGCACATTAGCGCAACACCACTGGCGCTACGCTAATACATGGAGAATCCTTAGGAGGAGAACTAAAATTTTTAGGAATTCTAACACCTATCACAATTTTCTCACCAATTTTCAGATTATTTGGAGTAGGTTTGACCCCTCAAAAGGTCAAAAACCCCTCGTTTTTCACCTTTTTGCCATTGTTTTAGGCCTGGCACTACACTAATGAAAGTCTTGGGATTTTTGACTTTTTGACTAGGATACAGGAGGTGGATCAGAAAGATACAAGAATTTTTGGAAATTATACTCATTAGGCTTTCCAACGAGCCATCATGAGTCCAAATCCAACATCGGGAAGAGGTCCAAAACTTGGTTTCAAAAGACCCCATTTTCTGCTAAAAGTGGCGTTGCGCAAATGAACTGTTTAGTGTGTTTTGGACCAAAAGTCAACAAAATGCACTCATTTATTGAAAAATCATTTTTTAGTGTTTTTTGAAGAAAATAAATCTAGAATTAGGTGCAAGAATTTATTTTAGAATTTATTTCATGAGATATTTTGTGCCTTGGGCCTTGCATGGTCTCTTAGGCATAAATGACATTTATGGGTGATTTTGACATTTTCCAACCCTATATAGGGTTTTTTCTCTCCTTTGATGAGTTAAATAGAGCATGAGGGCCTCATTGTAAATGTTGGCATTTGATGAGCTTTGAGAGCAATACATGGTTTTTATGAGCTTGGAGAAGAAATTGGTGTTGTGAAGTTTATGAATGGTTTGCTTGGATTGACGAGGGAGAAGCTTGTTTGCAAGATTCCTTAGCTTGATTAATGGTGATATATTCTTAATTTGTTCATGTTTTCTTGTTATCATTATGTTTCATCATTATTTTTTTCTATAGAATAGAAAAGTATAGGTTGATAAATGATCCTTGAAGCACCTTAGTCCTCCTTTCTTCTATGGTCTTGATGTTTTCCTCTGTTGGGTGTGCTTAAATAATTCTTAGCCACTCTTTAAGCCTCCTTATGCTTGTTTGTTTTATCTATGGATTAATATGCTATTTTAAAAATATGATTCATGGTAAGCCCTGATTATTTGAAGCTATCTAAACTCTATCTTGAAACCTCTCGTTGAAGTACTGCTTGCTAGGTTAAGTCAAAGAGGTCTTGTTCTGATCTTGCCCTTTTTCCATGCCTATCAATTTGCGTCAAAGTCCTTTATAGCTTGATCAACAATGTTTAGGAGTTCCCTCTTTGATTGATTAAAGTTATTGTGTCATCTTATATGTTTTCCAATTCTGAAGGTGAAATTACTAAAGTAAGATAAGCTTTTCTTGCTTTCTTTGTTTCATTGAAATGTTTATCTTGGATATTTATTTGTTTAAGTATTGTCATTGAGTAAAAGGTTTTCCCTATCTCATGATTAGTATATTTTTCTTATCATATTTAAGACCTTGTTATTTATGGGTAAATGACAAAGGATACTTCACTGCCCTTTTCCCTACCTTTTTTTTCCCCAACTTGATGTCCACCCCACTCCACACATAACCTTAAGGATCCATTAACCTTGCTAGATTGGCCATGTAATGCACTCTGATCCATTATTGAGATACTCACGACTTTCATTGACTCCATATCCTAATGATTTAAATACCTCTCACTCCACCTATTCTACTTGATCATCTTACCCAACCAAAACAAGCAACAAACCCTACACTTAACAACTAGCCTAAAATCAATCATCTAAAGGCAAACAAGAACACATCCCTTGCATCTAATATAGAGAGCCCTCTCTGAGTCTAGGAAGGGTAGGTACTAGGACTCCAAAGACTGGTTTCATGTTGCCCTATCATTTTTTCTACCAATATGCCAAATCATGGGACCCCAACAACACAAAGGTTGATCAAGAAGTTTGGCAGGAATAAATCATAGGAGAAGAAGCCTTCACCACCACTTGCTGCAGGAGCACTTGCATCAGGAGAAATAATACTTTCACCCATGCAATATGGTCTTGATCTCTTGACATTTAGAGTCCCATGCACTATTCTGGAGAAGCATGAGGAGGGGGAGACGTATGCCAGTGCTGATGTAGCCATATAAGAGCAGCCATCATCATCAGTAGTTGGGGAAGTCATCACATCAGAGGAAGGAACCCTTGTAGAAATGCAAGATGTTCCCAAGCTTTACCAAGGTATGCACATGTTTCCATTTTCTGTTATTTCTGCACACCATATGGAGGATTGTGGGAATATACCATTGCATGACCTAGGGTCAAAGCACCTTGTTGATTTGGAGCAACAGGCTATCACTGTGCTAGGAAATTTTTTTTGCCCAATGAGGAGTTGTAATTTCATCCTAGTATGTCATTTTTGAGCTGCACACAAATCTTGGGGTTGGAGTGTAGAATTTTGGAGGATGCAATGAACATTGTCTTGAGAAGAGCAATGCAGAACTATGTGTTCAATATTGAGCATAATCTTGTGACAACATATACACCATCATGGAGATCAGTAATGCTATCATTGAGCAGTAGTGATGAGTTAGGGGCCCAACCATTATTAGGGCATTCCAATGACCTTTCTACATGTATAACAGAGGACACAAAGATGATTGATGGAGGACATCTTATGATGGATGACATATTCCATTATTATGATGGATACTTCTTGATGAGAAATTCACATCTTAACGAGAAGTTTTTCC
This sequence comes from Pinus albicaulis, assembly GCA_034641835.2. Lineage (NCBI taxonomy): Eukaryota > Viridiplantae > Streptophyta > Pinopsida > Pinales > Pinaceae > Pinus > Pinus albicaulis. Next base: position 1,845,554,666 of record CM076578.1, on the reverse strand, counting down.
CTACATATCATTTGGATCCTTATGAGGTCAATTTGGTCATTGATGAGTGGTCTTCATTTGGATATCTCCAGGAGATTTCATTTCAACATCCCATGAAATGAAAAGATAGAAATTTTATTTGGGAGGGTGGTATTATCCATTGGAGGAATACTAATTTTGAGCATGATAATAGACACTCACCATTGGTTGGATGGGTGATGTTGATGAGCAAGCGGCTAGGAAGCCACTTGTAGATATATGACACAGGGAAGCAGGAGGCAAGGTTCTGTTGGCAACTCTTGAAAGAGTTTGGTCATCATGTGACACATTATATGTCAAAGAGTATTTTGTTGGTTAGGACTTGGCATGGCACTTGCATCATATGGCAACAAGGAGTTTGGGTGTATTGTGGTGATGTGATATCTTTCATGGAAGCCATCATGTTGTTGCTCCATAGTTTATATGGTGATGGTGTGAGGAGGCAACAAGAGTTGTTGTTGCTTTGGAAGAACTTGGGAGAGTATGGGCTGATTTTCTCCCATACGTTGCATAATGTTACAAGAGTAGGTGATGGCACCATCATGGTGCAAAGGGGATACTCCTTATCCTTGGAGGATCAAGAGGTACTTCCACTTTGGAAGGAATCTTCCATATATAGCAGCATTATGGTGGATGACTTTGACATTTGGCATGTCAAGGGATGGGGCTATGATATGATAGGAGCCTTATTACAAAGGCCAACAACACTGTCACTTGGGAGCTTGGGGTTATTGATGGAGTGTTCCAAGGATCACTTCACATATGATGCACTTGATGGAAAAGTAGGAGATGAGGGTGATGAAGTGGTGGATGGAGACATATATTACCATGATATGATCTTCTTGAATTGGATCTCCAAGCATAAGAAGAATGATTTGCATGCAACACATGGTTCATTCATTTTCATGGGGCTATGTCATACCACTATGGAGGGCTCATTCATGGATATTATTATCAACCTACTCTCACTATATGGTAAAAATTGTGTTTTTTCACTTATTGATTATCTAACATAGTATTTTCATTCTCTTACCATCTCTATACAGTGCATTGCTTCACAAGTGGGTAAGACTCTATTTGGGCTTCATGGTCATTTTGGGACCAAAATCAGTGATGGGGATATCCATATTTTGTATGGCTTTGGGCAAGCATTGTACTATTATTTTTATGCTCAGTTGATAAACAATGCCATTTACTATTTACTAGTAGATGAGATGACATGCACAACTAGCAACTTGTTGGGAGATAACTTGCCATATTATGTTTTGCAATAGGAGTTAGAAAATTTTCATTATGACCACTTGGGAAATTGTTGGTACCTTCTAGCACTACATTAAACCTTCAGTATCTTTCTCATTTGGATGCCATATGGTGATGATGTCATATTCATCATATATGTGGTGGTTTGGGCTAGCATGCTTCATGACTCTAGAGAGAGGATCTCTAAAGATCCAGTTTTCTTCTTGCCTCTTGAAGGCAACATTATTGCAGCCAAAAATCAGTAGCTACTCTACACTTATCATAAGTGGAGATAGAGATAGCATGGGTTAGAGAATTTGGTCTATCAATTTCAGCAATGCAACCCATCTTCTTTGTAGGAGCCTAAGTTGGAGGAGTATTTCTGTGAGTTACCATTTTGGAGGGTGGCTCATTTTGTATGGATGATAGCTTTGGGATGGGAGATTTACATGGGAATGATGTTTCCCACTATATTTAAAATTCCATGCCTCAAGAAGGCTTATAGATAGCATATTGTTGCCTCCATGGATATTTTACATCTTCATGATTATATCTATTTGGGATGGTCACCCAAAAGCTAACTTGCATACTTGGGAGGAGCAACTTGGAGATTTATTGATGAGACAAAACCTTGTACCTTGGAGGATATTATCATATGAGGATGCTAAATAGGAGGAGATGAGGCTCTTTAGTTCTATCCTTATGGCTGCTTAAGGACAAGAAAAATTTGGGAGGGGAAGATTGTAATATTCCTAATTTAGCATGCAGCTAATTGGAATATTAATTTTTCTCTTGTCATTTAGTTAGATGAATAAATGGATAGGGAGACCCATAAATCTCTTTTGTAGGAATAAAATCCCTCTTAATGTGAAAAGGGATCATCTTCATAGCTGGATAAAGCACCCTCATGTTGAAAAAGGGCTAATGCATGTGGAAAAGGTCCAGTTTGACCAAATCAACAACGATGGTATGGAGGGAGTGGATCATTAATGAGAGACATCGCAATGTGAATGGGAGGAAGTCTCCATGATAGTGGAAGCCCTAATGAGTGGGACCCAAGATGAGAAGGCTCACATTATTTATAAGGAGGGCAAGGTAGCCATAGATGGTTATGTTTTTTATTATTGATTTTGTGGTCTGTATGACTTCTTGCATCCTCCAGCTGTATAGTTGAGCTTGTAGTGTTGTTTAGCACAAGGTGTTCCCGAGCGGGGATCCCAACTCTTTCCTTGAGAGGCCTCTCAGAAGAGCATTGCACTACCATTTCCACATTCTAGCATTCTGGCCAAGCTTCAGTCTCATATACATCACAATTCTGTTTAGAATTGGGTTGTGTTGCAGGGGTGTAGTAGTGGAGGAGAGAGATCTCCACTTTCTGAGCTTATTTTCCAGTGAGGGGGCCAACCCTTCACCTCTTCAGTTGATTGGGTTTTTTTGTAGCTGATAGATCATTCCTTCAGCCCCATATCAGCAGTCATTCCCAGGGAGTGCATAAGTCAGGCAACAAAAATGTAGTGGGTAACTCTAAAAAGGCCAAAAATCCAAACTTGAAATCTGGCCAAACCATTTTTGGGTTTTTCTAGGTTTTTCTGAGTGGAATCCATGTTTAAAAGCGTGGATCATTCCAAGAAATCTAACAGCCTTCAACACATGGTTCTTCACCTCAATAGTAGCAGTTTCCAGCAGCATTAGCAGTAGCATCACAACATTTCCAGTGCCTGGTTTCTTTAGTGCATTTCAACCATCTTGTGGCTTGAATTCATTCCTCTTGGAGCACTGTGTAATTTAATTTTCTGTTATATATAATGATATGGCTCCATTTTTTTCTACTCATAGATTATGATGTATTAGTGTAATTTCTAGTTACAGCATATTTCCCGCATTTGCAATATTTTAGTGCTATGTTCCTGTTTTGATTTATTTGGAATGCTGCATATGTTCTATATTATTGTCTTTCCCATCTTGGAATATTACGAAATATGCATGGTGGTGCATATCATCCCAATAAAAATCATGGGTGGTCATGCTTCCATGATGTCCTCATCAGAATGGAAGATGGGATAAATAGAAGAAGTGAGATCACTTGATGCGACGAAGCTATCTGGCAGACCATCATGAGAAATATGGTTCACATACGTGTTGCTACTATGAGTAGATGAAGATCTAGTATATGAAACATCTACTGATGTTGATACCAGGGTGTTCGATAAGGGAGGTTCTAAATAAATAGAATGGGAAGCCCTAGAGGGGTCTTCTTCCATGCATCTCATGGATTCCAATAGACAAAGACTAGTGACCAAAGAGTTTGTCATCTCGATATCGGGGGGAGGTATCACAATGGGTGTAGAATATTCCTCAAGTTGTGGTGAAGTAGAACTCACAAGTAGAGGAGTAGATGATCCACTACAATTGGCCTCTATTTCACGAATTTCCTGAAGGGTATCGTGAAATTTGTCGAGACGAGGATGATGTAATGTTCCAAATATGAAATTTTCTGCAACAAATAGAATACCTTAAGGTATTCCAAAGTTAGAGAGGCAGCTATATGTTTGATAACAGATGTATAACCACTTTTCCTTCAATATTATGTGCATCAGAAACTTTATACAATAATTTATAAGCCAAAAAGTGGGGAAACATATCTATTTCAGCCCTAAAACGCTTAATTCCAAGTATGTGCGTAAAAATAAGTAGGGCGGATGGATGGATCTGATATATTAGGCTACTATGAGTCTACATACCTAATTTAAGCTCAAAAAAATTCTCCTAGCTATGTTAAACAGTTCCTCCATTCCCGACTAGGCTAGAAAACCCTGATTTCCCATGACTTAATGTATGCAGAAATTTACTGAAGCTCAGTGAACGTGATTTTTTGAAGGTATTAATTGTAATAGGTTAATAAAATCATTAAATCAGTTACAAAACAATACTCATACAGTAGAAGAGAGAAAATTAAGACTTTTATGAGAAAATCCCTCTAAAAGAGGTGCTGTAACAATTGTATTCCACTGTAAAACCCCGACAACATTATTTTCTGAAGCATACAGTAGTTGTATGTTTAAAATCATATCTAGGATAGATAATTGTACAAATTATTAGATCTATATGAGATCTACACACTAGATTGTCCCTATTTTACATACCCCTTGGGGTTTTCCGCAAATCATGAAGCATATGGAGTAGATCTGAAATATTATGCAGCAGATATTCATATTTATATAGAATTTCTGAAGTAAATACATGTATGAACAGATAATATCTGTAAGTTACATGGATTGGTTTTCCAATACATGGATTACCACAGTGAGGGAAGATTCCCAACACCAGATATCTCTCTCCCAAGAGATAGCTGAATCACCCTGCAACTTCTTCCTTGCAGATTACACAGTTCAGGAAGGGTAACTGCATAGTAGGCTCTGGAATATGATATTTCCTGATGAAAAGATCTGAAATTATGCTCCAACATGAGAGGCACTCTTCCAGGAGGTTAAAAGACACACTCCATGAGAAGAGAATCCCCAAAACAATCTAGATATTAATAGATCTAGAGCTCCACTTGCTATAGCTTACAAAAGTAATCAAACCCTCAACAAGATCTGTATTTCATTTGGAAGTAGAAGCTTTTCCAATTTCCAGATAGTGGATGAGAAATGAAAAACTCTTCCAAGAGCTACTCTATGGAAAGAGGTGGGATTCCCGCCAGGGAACACCCAGTGCTAAGTAGCACTATTCTTAGGCTAAACAACCTAGAGAATTTGAATTAGTCTAAGGAGACTAATTTCTAAATATCTTGAACAACCTCTTCTTACTGCTCTCCTCTTTCTTTTATAGGATGAAAGTCTTGCAAAACCCTAAACCATCTCAAAGGTTTAGCTCCTTTCACATGTGCATCCTCCTTCTAGATCTGCGCTGAGTATTTAGGAGGTATATTGCACTTAGAAAACACTATAGATAAGGTCTTGTTGACCTCGTCAATTGTCACAAACCTTTTTCACACATAAGGGGTTTTATCAAAGTAGCCCTGATTTAGCCTTGTTCACATTAGGCATTGATTTATTACATAGTTTTTATGAGTTTATTGATCCTCCCTTACAATCTTATTCATGAATATGAAAATAAAAAATGAAATTGAAAATTCCTATTAGTTTGGGCTAATTTGGACTATTATAGTCCCCCCCTTCAAAATGTTGCTTGTCCTTAAGCAACTGCAAGGTAGAGCAAAACTTCTCCTTTCCTCTTCTTGTGCCCTCATCAATGGATCCCACCATCGCTGAAAATGATATGCAATGAATCTTTCCTCCAATGATTCCCTCCAAGTGCAAGATAGAAAAGTGTACATCATGAGAAAATGGAAGGTAGAAGTGGTGATCTCTTTGTTGCTCAATGGCCTCCTCAAGATAGGAGTGATGATGAACATGGGGAATATTATTCCAAATGAGTGACTTCCATACCCATGCTATCATCCAAATGCGTGAGCCAATATAGTTAGCTCACAAATATCCTCAACCCTTGGTTCAAACAATGTGTTGGGGCTACATGGAGAGATTGGATCCTCCTACCCAAGTGGTTTCTCTCTCCATTTATGATAAGTATGGGGTTTTTTCTACTCTTGGGCTGAAGTATTATTTCCCTCAAGAGTGGCCCAAGCTACCCCACCAAACAAATGAATCATGAAGTGCCTCCTCCAAAAACTCAAGTTCTCCAAATGGCTTCTCCCACATGAAGAAAAGAGATGTAGTTTGACAATCATGGACTTCCCATTGCTTCTCCTGAAACATGCATCATGCAAAGTAGGGAAAATTGTACTCCCAATGGGAATCTTCAACTCATAGCCCACTCTCCAAACAAAGCTTCCCATGAGCATAAACATATCAGCAATATATGGAAGCAGAATACAATGAAAGCAAGTTGCCAAATGACAACCGGAGAGTGAATCATAGTTCCTCTCATGGAACCAGTGCAGTGCATCCTTGGCCTACATCAAATCGAACAAGAACAAGTGCTCTTCCAGCCACTTGTTTTCTACCACAATCATATTACAAAATATAAACATGAAGGTAAAAAGTGGTGTTAATGGTGCACATCAAAAGTCATGTGGCTTCCCCCACAAACCACCAATGAGATAGCCAATCTCAGTGCTACAAAAGAAGGAAAAACTCTTCTTGATACATCGTGTTGCTCAAACAAGGAAGAGAAGTACAATACAAAATATGAAATTATACCTCCTCCATCATGCACTTGAGATCTTGAGTTGAAATGGCTCAACTGGAATTTCTCCCTCACCTCCAATGAGTAGGGAAGTGGTTGTGACCTCCTCTTCATTACCATCCAGGCTATGCATCTATCCATATGCTGAAATATGTCATGTTGTCTGCCCTCTCAAGTGAACTCCTCCATAAAATGGAAATATGGATCAAGGTGCATAGAAGAGAAGTCCTCACGTGCTACATGTAGCAGCTTCTCCTTAAGACTAGAAGATCTAGTCAAGAAGATCCTGCCATAGGAATAGATGACCACATCATCCACCATGTATCTATCATCTCCATTTGGGTCATCAAGAATAATGCATGCACCAAGATCCTTGGAGTACTCTACCAAGAGTTGAGACCTCCAATAGGGATCAATCCTCCCAAGAGACAATGTTGGTGATCTAGGATATGAAGCTCTCCTCATGCTGCTACCTGCTACTTTGACATCCCCCATGCCAAAGTCATCCTCCAAACTCATCACCTCCTTGGAATCCAAGAATGGTGAGACAAGAGACAAGATGTTTCTCACCAAATCTAAATCTGGTGGCCTCCCAGGTGGAATGCCTCCATGTAATGAGACATCAAAATCTGAAGTGGACTGCATGTATGAGTGGACTGATTTGTCTCTCTCTTCTTTGCATAGTGCAGTCTTCTTCCTTTGTGCAGAAAATTTCTGAAATAGATAAGAGTGAATTATCATCATCCCCTCATTTTTATCCTTATTCTCTTCTTCTTCTTCTAATGGTACAACGCTAGTATTCCTTCTCTTCTCATCCTCTTCATCAATATGTAATAATGCCTCATCATCAATGAGAGACCCTAGATCTTGGTCATCTCTTGAAGGAGGTATCTCCATGTCATCACAAGTGGAAGAGGGCCCTTCATAAGATGGAGATCTTGCCCTTAGCAAGCCATCATACATGTTCTTATCCCCTTTATAAATAAGGAGTGGATTTAGTTGCATGGTCTCCTCCAATGCATGCAAAGTGTTTGATGTTTTGATACATGATGGTTCACATTGATTTTCATCAAATTTCTTCATCAATCCCTTACTGAATTCATCATAAGATTTCACATTTACATGATAAAAAGAAATATAATTTTGAAACCACCCATCATGAGCCTTACCTTTGAGTTGCGACACTGCTACTCCAATGCCCTCATCTTCTTCCTCCATTCTCCTTGCAATGAATGTGGGAAATGTATTGCACTGTGGATCTACATGTGTGGCTGAATGCTCACACTCCTCATGAAAATAGCTAGGGCTTGATTCATCTCCAAACCCTTTTAGAAATATTCTGCAATCTTCCCTTCTATCTTCTTGAGATTTTCTGTGATGGCCCCCATAGTTTGAAAAAGGAGCTGGGAGATCTCCTCTTCCGTCATTCTTCTTCCTCCTCTTTCTCTTGACAAGAAAGGAGGCATGTTCCAATGATGTAGATCAGATTGTGTGGCTGAATTCTCACACACATTGTAATGAATTCTGGGGCTTTTAATATTAGAGGGATCTGCATGACCTCCCTTCTCCATTCCCCTAATTTATTCTTTTAGTACATGAAGAGTTTTTGAAAACTCTTCTCTCTGCAGTCTTCCAGAAAAAGGGTTCAGGCCCTTATCCTTTGCTTCTTCAGTGTAATGAGACTTATCCATCATAATTTTCTTGCTTCTTCTCTCTATCTTCTTGAAATATTGATCTCATAGGCAAAGCCAAAGATCATGCTCTGATACCACTGTAATGTTCCAAATCTGGAATTTTCTGCAACAAATAGAATACCTTAAGGTATTAAAAAGTTGGAGAGGCATATATATGTCTAAAAACAGATTTATAACCACTTTTCCTTCAATATTATGTGCATCAGCAACTTTATACAGTAATTTATAAGCCAAAAAGTGGGGAAAAACAACTATTTCAGCCCCGAAACTCTTAATTACAAGGATGTGCATACAAATAAGTAGGGGGGATGGATGGATCTGATATATTAGTCTAAGAGGAGTCTACATACCGAATTTAAGCTCAAAAAAATTCTCCTATCTATGCTAAATAGTTCCTCCATTCCCGACTAGGCTAGAAAACCCTAATTTCCCATGACTTAATGTATGCAGAAATTTACTGAAGCTCAGGAAGCATGATTTTATGAAGGTATTAATTGCAATAGGTTACTAACATCATGAAATCAGTCACACAACACTACTCATACAGTAGAATAGAGAAAATGAAGACTTTTATGAGAAAATCCCCCTAAAAGAGGTGCTGCAACAATTGTATTCCACTGTAAAACCCTGACAACATTATTTTCTAAAGAATACAGTAGTTTTAGGTTACAAATAAGATCTAGGACAGATCACTGTACAAATTATTTGATCTATATGATATCTACACACTAGATTGTCCCTATTTTACATACCCCTTGCGGTTTTCAGCAAATCATGAAGCATATGGAGTAGATCTGAAAGTTTATGCAGCAGATCTGTAGATTTCTGTAGAATTTCTGAAGTAAATACATGTATGAATAGATCATATCTGGAAGGTACATGGATTGGTTGGCCAATCCATGGATCACCACAGTGAGGGAATATTCCCAACACTAGAGATCTCTCTCCTAAGAGATAGCTGAATCACCCTGCAAATTCTTCCTTGCAGATTACACAATTCAGGAAGGCTAACTGTGCAGTAGGATCTAGAATATGATATGTCCTGATGCCAAGATCTGAAATTATGCTCCAACAGGAGAGGCACTCTTCCAGGAGGTTAAAAGACACACTCCATGAGAAGAGACTCCCTAAAAAAATCTAGATCTGAATAGATCTAGAGCTCCACTTACTGCAGCTTACAAAAGCAATCAAACCCTCAACAGGATCTGTATTGCAGTTGGAAGTAGAAGCTTGGCCAATTTCTGAATAGTGGATGAGAAATGCAAAACGCTTCCAAGAGCTACTCTATGGAAATAGGTGGGATTCCCGCCCGAGAACACCCAGTGCTAAGAAGCACTATTCTCAGGCTAAACAACCTAGAGAATTCAAAATAGTCTAAGGAGACTAATTTATGAATATCTTGAACAACCTCTTCTTGCTGCTCTCCTCTTTATTTTATAGGATGAAAGTCTTGCAAAACCCTAAACCATCTCAAAGGTTTAGCTCCTTTCACATGTGCATCCTCCTTCTAGATCTACGCTGAGTATTTAGGAGGTATATTACACTTAGAAAGCACTGTAGATAAGGTCTTGTTGACCTAGTCAATTATCACAAACCTTTTTTCACACATAAGGGGTTTTATCAAAGCAGCCCTGATTTAGCCTTGTTCACATGGGGCATTGATTTATTACATAGTTTTTAGGAGTTTATTGATCCTCCCTTACAATATTATTAATGAATATGAAAATAAAAAATGAAATTGAACATTCCTATTAGCTTGGGCTAATTTGGAATATTACAGATGATGATGGGAATAATGGCCATAATGATCACACAAAGCACAAGGGTGAGTCATTCACAATTATTTTGGTTTCTTGGCTAAATCAGGTAAGTTAACATGGACCTTCGAGATGTCAAATTTAGGAAACGTTTCGTTGACCAAAATTTTGAGATGAGGAAGCTGAGGACATGTATTGGTGGAATTCCCAATGACATCGCACAAAGAACATGGAGGTGTTGGCTTTGGAGGCATAGGTGGACCTGGAGTTGTTTTAGGAGCCTTGTTCTTAGGTTCATTCTTTTTGGCTTTTCCCCCATCACTGCATGCTTACGCAATAGGAGTATATTCCTGTTGAGGTGGCTATGGCACTAAAGAAAAGGGAGGGGTCATGGTGACTGGTTGAACTAGGGTCAAAGAAGTATATGGTTTGAGTTTATTAGGTGGAGTGTTTGCAGGGTGATCAATGTACCAATCTGGGATCCCTAGGGTTAAATTTGGTAAACTCAATGTAGCCATAATAGGAACAGAAAAGACTCCACATGGGGGAGCTAAAAAAAGTATCTGACCTGAATGGTAATGGCCTGGCGGAATGACTACCAGATGGTTAATACTTGGATGAATTGTTCTTGGTAGAAAAATATTCGAAGAGACACGAGAATAAGGAGAATTTCCTTGAGGATATGGTTCTGATCGCTGTGTAGAGTGAACAACAACAGGTTGTGTAGGCGCAGTCTATTGACTAGGTGTACCGGGTCATTTTTGGTTAGCCCGTGACACTTTCAACATGAAAAGACTCGATGAGCTAGGCTCATTGATAAGAGCAGGGGGGGAGGGGGACCAGGGAAAGCACTTAGTAAGGTGGAATCTTTATAGACTCCCAATGAGATAGAGGTGATAGGGGTGAATTATTTCTTATCAGCCACCAAATATTTGATGGACTCAGGGGAGGTCCGAGACTTCGGTTTGTAATATGTTAACTGATCGATGGTGACAGTATTTCCATTATGGGGAAATCACATCTTATGGTGAACTTCAGATGTGAAAAATAACATTGCATATCTGTAGCTACAACCCAAGAGGATATTATAATATGAGGGGGCATCAATGACTTCTATATCAATGAAAACAATCTTTCCCACAAGTGTCACAGGACAATTGCAGTACTTGCCAAGGGGATGGGAAGGGTGATTGTCCCACACACATAAAGTGATGGTGGATGGGGAAAGATCGAGGGATTGAAGTTGCTTCCAAACATAGGCAAACATCACATAGGTGGATGTGCCATCATCAATGATACGTCGCTGAACATGGGCATTATGGATCTTGACTGGTATTTTGAAGGCAACATATGAGGGTAAAGGGGGATGTTCTAACTTGTCAACATCAAAGATGATCTAAAGATAATTTGAATGATCCACAACACCTAGAGTAAATAGTAGAGCTTTTCGTTTCTAATGGACATGTATAGAGGACTTCCACCGTTGACATGGTGACATGAGACTATGCCAACTGATCTACTATATTGTAGGTGTGGGCGGCTTTGGTAGAAGCAATTTTTCAGTGTAATGGCCCTTTGGATATCTTGGGAATGAACTCTGCCTTAGGTTGAGGGATCTGTAAGGTAATATTTGGTGTCGAAATGGAGTCCATGGATACTTTGGTTTGGGACTCCATTGTATATGCAGTAGTTTACTTTTCATACTCGCGTGACCAGGTCTGAAGGATGGCATACGCGGTATTGACCTCGTCAAAATTCATCATCAGAATCTAGTAATTAGGGGTACCAGATTGTTGAAGTTAAGTGGAATGACCTTGAGGTGGTTGAAAAGAAACATATCCTTGCTAAGGGAAAGGATTAGTGAACATAGCCAGTTGAGTTGGTGCATTCTTTGGAGGAAGTGACGTGGTGGGTTGTTGTCCTCTTGACGTTGCTTGGGCTTCCCACAATTGGTGCATCTAGGGTAAAAAGGGACAATCATGAGTATAATGGCCATGTCCACCACAACATGAACAAGGTTTGTGTGTACGAAGGGTCTTGTTCTACTTGGGCTGATCGCCTTGTTGTTGGTTTTTTGTGTTAGGCTAGTTCCCTTGGGGTGCATTCGGTTGATTACCTTGGTGACCCAGGTTATCCTACACTTGCTAGTTCTATTTTCCTTTCCCCTTATTCATTTTCTTAGAATTGGAGGGAGTAGTCGTGCTCTACTGAGCATATACTTGAACTTGAGGAGGCGATGGCTACTGTGGCAAATGTTGAGAAGGTGTGGGAGGTGGGGGCACTGATGTCAGAGGGGATAGAGCTTTGGGCTATGCATAAGGATAAAAAGGAGTTGGGGAAACATTTGGGTAAACATTTTGATAAACAGATGGCCTTGGTATTGATTGATGTAGTTGGGAAAATGCATAAGGCATGTTGTGACCAAGATACAAGTTGCTTGGAGGGGGATAGGTGTTGGAGGAACTTGTCCCCCCTCGGGGTAGCGAAAAATAATGTGAGGAGGATGATGTTGATGTGAAAAATATCCAATGATACTGTCGGCGATGAGAGATGCCCTAGGTTCGTTGAAACCACCAGGTCTAGGAAGATCTGGTAAAATGGTATAAACATAACTAGATTGAGCGTAGATCAAGTCATATTTTAATGCAACCTGGAGATCTTCTTCCTTGGACTGAGAAAAATGAGATGCAACATATTTACCTATAAGGACTAAGAATTAGGGGAATTTTGAGGTCTAAAATGGGCCTCCTAAGGAAATTATAAAATAATAGTGGAAATAATAAAATAAGATTTGATGACATCGTCAAATTTTAGAAGGAAAAAATAAAAACTACTTTTTCAACTCGTATTTACAACTTATCTCCTAAATTTCTTACTCAAATTTCAAGCAAGAGTACTCATTGGATGAAAATTTTAATTCCTCATCCAAGGAGTACCCATGTTTCATACTTTCAATGGACCCTGCTATGCAAAAAATGAGAAATACATGAAATACATTTTTCATGTACTTCTCATTTTTCATGTAGCAGGGTCCATCGAAAGTATGTAACATGGGTAATCCTTGGATGAGGAATTAAATTTTGCATCCAATGAGTACTCTCACTTGAAATTTGTGTAAAAAATTTGGGAGATAAGTTGAAAATTAGAGTGGAAAAAGTAGGTTTATTATTTTATTATTTTTTAAACATTTTACCTTTTAACTTAAAAGATGGTGAATCATCCCACATGGTTGACATCATCACCTTGAATCCTATTAGTTCTTATAAAGTTTATTTTGGTTGTACATTTTTCTTAGGAGGCCCATTTTAGACCTCAAAATTCCTGTAATGAGCATTCTAAGAAACCAATCCATATAGACATAGTCGTTAAATGTGGGAGATCTACACAAGTTCCCTCTTCTACACCATTCTTGGACATGGTCAGAAAATCAGGTAGCAGAATATTGACGAAATGCGGTCAAAAAATCGGTACCAATATCTTGATGGATGGGTAACTGGAAATATGAAAAAAGCACTTTAGCAAGAGTCGTAAAAGTGCTATGAGATGCGGCAGGCTAGTCAACATACCACTTTACAACTTCTATAGTGAGTGTGCATTGGAGCAATCAAAGGTGAATGGAGTCACAAATTATGGATATAGACAAAAACCACATATGAAAGGAGTGGACATGATTAGTGGGGCCCTCTCTAGTGTTTCCTTCAAACTTAGGAATTTTATAATGAAGCTTAGTTGGCATAGCTGGCCAACCTGCATCTTGGAGTATGGGGTCATTGATTAACTGGCTAAAATCAGGGAGGCTTAAACCCATGATAAAAGGTATCAAAGGAGTAGCCAGGACAGTTCCAATAGTGTTTCTCCTAGCAGTGACTATAGTATTAGGCCTAGAACCACTTCCTGCTTGGTTTCCTGCACCAACATTGGCGCCTAACATGGTGGTCGTATGAGGATGAGAAGAAAAATTAGGATCAGAATCAGAGGAATAACCTGATGAACCAAAGGAACCAAATTCAATGTAATATTCCCAATTAGTCTTAAGCTAATTGGAATATTCATTTTTGTTCATAATACTCCTTAATAAAGAATAAATCAATGCAAAATGTGAAAAAGGCTAAATATTGGCTGTTTAAACAAGCACCCTTAGGTGTGAAAGGGGTTGGATATTTTAATTGGGTCAACCTTGAGAAAATCTACAGCGCTGTCATGGAGGAGTGGCCATCAAAGAGGCACAACGTAGTTTTAGATGGAGATGGCTTGTGGGAAAGAAGTGATCTCATTGGAAGTGGTTTAGGGTTTGCAAGTTATTAACTTATAAAAGGAAGAGGATGGAAGCATTAGAAGGTTGTTGATGATATTGTATTTTTGAATATATTTTATGTTTAGACATATATCATTCTCTTTCTATTTAGCTGAGAATAATGTTGTTTAGAATTGGGTGTTCTTGATCGAGAATCCCACCTCTTTCCTTGAGAGGCCTCTTGGAAGAGTTTACATTGTATTGTCCACTATCTAGCTCAAGGCCAAGCTTCTTCTTTAAACTACAACACAAATCCTATTGAGGGTTGGGTTGTCTTTGCAAGATGTAGCAAGTGAGGCTAGATCTCTTCAGATCTGGACCATTTTAGTACTCCTTTTCAGTGGAGAAGGCTTCTATTCGATTGGGAGGAGAGTATTGGATGATTTGAGCTTCATATTATGATCTTGGTATGTGGCCAACCACATTCTAAACCCTACAACGAAGTTTTACTTCCAGATCTGTGTTATTCCCGTAGGTGTTGTTGCAGGGTATTTTGACATACCATCTGGAGAGTTGGTTCTCAAATGTTGGGGATCTGCCCTTCACTTTGGAGATCCAATGGAGGGCTCATTTTCCTATTTCCTATTAGATCAGATCCAATTCCAGATCTAAATATTTCTGCAGATCTGCAGTCTAAAAACTCAAATCTACAAGTTGTACATGGTGTAATGCTAAAGTCCCCAAGGGGATTCTGAAGGAGAGCCTATATAGTGTATGGATCTATTATAGATCTCAATTTTCATGCACTTATTTTCTCTAGATCTGAAGTGTAATCAACAACTGTTGTAGCCTAATAAAATAACGCTGTCAAGTTTTTTTCCAGTCTATATACATGGTTGCAACACCTCTTTTTGAGGATTTTCTCTCATTGGTGACTTGTATTTCCAGTTATGTATCTAATGGGCCATCTTGTACATCTATTTTGCTGCTGTAAATATATTTGAAAGGTCTCCATATTGGCCTCCTGCTTTGTCTTTGATGATCTGCATTATTTTCCTGCATATATGTCTTGTATTGCTGCATTCCCCATTTGGGAATACTATAGTGGTATCAGAGCATCATATTGGCACAACCTGTGCTTTCTAAGAAGCCAATATGTCTTTTGAAGAAGAAGAACCTCTTACTGATAGAGAGAAGATGTATCTAAAGAGAAGACAAAATAAGAAATTTTATTACACAAATGAAAATGAAGACAAGGCTAAAGCCCCTGTATCTCGAAGTGAATAAGAAGAAAAGGACTTTCCTAAGATCCTTCTTAGAGCCATGCAATATCTTGCTAGAGAGATCAAAGAGATGAGAATGGATAGAATCAAATAATCCCATCTTGGAGAAGGCTCTAGCATATCTCATCACTAGAATGATCAACCAGTGCATCAGCCACAAGTTTCCCAAAGCTCTACCATGCTTACCTTTTTGGCTGTGGGAAATGAATGGTTTCAAGAGCATGAATCCCTTGAAGACTATTTTGAAGAATATGAGTCTCAAAATTAGAGATTCAGAGATCACTTGAGTTTTTAGGAGTTTTTTCACATAAAGGACAAAAGAAGACCAGGTCATCATCATAGAGGTGGTGGATTCATTCAGAATCATGATCCACACCACACTATGGAAAAATTATTTTTACCCAACTTTGATGGGTCATCCAAGTGTTCTTCCAAATCTTGGGTAGAAAAAATTGACATCTAATTTCAGTTGAACAAGGTCCCAGAGATGGAGGCTATCAAGATTGCAGTGCTGCACTTTGAAGGTGAAGCACATGATTGGTGGTTCCATGGCTTTTCCACATTGGGACATTCCAATGTCACTTATTATTCAAAGTTCACTAGAAGGCTGGTGGAGAGATTTTATAGAAGAGATCTAGAGGCACCATTCATGAGCCTTGCAAAGTTGAAACAATTAGGTAATACAGAATCTTACATTTCTGAATTTTGAATATTATCTATTATGGTTCCTGATTTGTCTGCAACAAGAAGGGTGTACATGTTCGTTGATGGTTTAGATCAACCTCTTCATGGGTTGGAAAAATATACCAAACCCACTACCCTGCATGATTCTATTGAAAGGGCTAGAGACCTTCAAGATGCCTTGCCAAAAGAAAAGGCAAGCTTTCAGCATAAGCCCTCTTTTACTTCAAAGGGAAAGGAAGAAAAAGCTTCTCCTTCAAAGGAGAGCTCATACAAGAAGCCTCTTGATGATGAAGTCTGGAGAGATATAAGGAGAAGGAAGCTTTGATTCCCTTTCCAAGAGTCATGGGCACTTGGACATAGATGTGATGCTTGAAAATCACATTACATAGAGGTCTTCTTAGATGATGAGGAGGAAGAAGAAGATGAACCAAGAAGAGGTCACAACACTGACACTGTAAGAGGAGAGGCAACGCCATTAGGAGATGGGAATGGAGAATTTACTCATATTTGAGGGGCTATTTCATCTTTGAGAGGAGTACCTAAGTACTTGACCTTAAGAGTTCAAGGTTCCATCTAGAATCAGAGGGTTTCTGTGTTGATTGATAGTGGGGCTACCCACAATTTCATTGATGCCCAACTAGTGCAAAGGAGAGCAATACCCACAGATGCTTTTGATGGATTCTCTGTTTTGGTCCCAGGAGATAGAACAATGCAATGCATACATTATGTCCCATCACTTTCAGTCACCCTGGGGACTTATACATTGATTGATCACTTCTTCATGGTTGACATACCTGACACTAATGTGATTTTGGGTGTTCAATGGTTGATTACATTGGGAAAAGTCACCACTAATTGGAAAGCTTTGGAAATAGAATGGGTGGAAAAGAAGAGTGCTGAAACTAAAATGGTCAAAGGCATGAATACATACCCCTCACATAACACTTCTACACAAAGAAAAAATATGGATTTGTGCAGTGGAAGCAAGGACCTTACTGTCACATCTATCATGCTCATGAGATTGTTGCATGGGACACTTTTATCTAGTGGAAAACCACCTGGGAGGCCACCTGATTTATATTTTTTGGGAGATATCTCACAACTTGATGCTCCAAGCTTAGATCCAGGAGGGATGGGATCATTTGAAGACAATGATACAACACTGGGAGTCTTGGGTAGGCTCAAGGAGGAGGGAGATCTTCTCCCAACATCATCATTACTCACTCTCATTTCTGATTTTGCACTATGGGAGGAGAAGAAGGGAAGGAATGACCTTCCAACATATACCTTTAGCATGGGAGATTTTAAGGAGGAGAGCATCCACATGACAAAAATTTCAGTTGATACATCATTAGCGCTGTCATTGTTGGGGAGTTTATATCCATATTGGAATTCCCAACTGTTGGTGGATTATTCCAAGGATCTTCACACTTGCATGATACTTGATGACCAGCTGCATGAAGAGGGATATTTATTCCAATAGGAATTCATCTATCATCATGGTAGGATCTTCTTGTCTAGAGCCTCCAATCTCAAGGAGAAGTTGCTACAAAGAGCCTATGAATAGTTTTGTTTCAGCCACATATATTCCATGAAGATCTACAACATCATCATGAGGAGCTTTGATTGGGAAGGCTTTGAAGGAGAGCTACATCAACATTTTCAAGAATGCATGAACCACGTGGAGTTGGGGCAGCAATATGACTCTATGAAAGAGTTATTTCAGCTATCTCTTCCTTCTTTTGAGAGAGGAGAAAGATCTATGCACCACTCCATTTGTACAAGGAGGATTGTTGGTGAAGGACATACTCATGTAAATCATGTTTTATTTCTAATTGTATGTATTCTTTTACCATGTATATGCAGGCCATGACTTCAAGGAGGATTATTTTACCTTATAAACTTCATGGCCAGATTTGGGCCACAAAAATTTCTAAACAGGCCACTCCCTTGGTGGACAAAGGGAGATCTTGTTTCATGATGGGTGCATTCCTAAGGCATCAAATATATCTCACACTTTCATCCATAGTGAGATGACATGGGCAGCAAGTAAGTGGTGGGGAAGCCACTTGCCACATCTTGATTTGATGCAGGTAGGAGATGCACTACGTTGGTTCCACATGTGGGGCTATGACCCACCTCCATATGCACAAATTTCTGTTTTTTTGTATGTAGTTTTACTCCCATACATTGATGATGTATTTGTACTTTTTATGGGAATTTATGGAGGGAGGATGGGAGGTATGTATGTGCCCTATGGTATGGAGATTCTCCATGTATCTTATGCTACATGTTTTAGGGAGAACATTGGGCAAGCCATGTTTATTGCATTTGAGCTATTGTCCTCTTATGGGATGGACTATTTACATCTCATGAGAACTTTGGAGGAGAAATTCATGGAGGGATGGATTGGTGAACACTTAGATTATGGAGAAGCTTATCACATGATGGTGGCACCAATGGAGGAGGAGAAGTGTTGCAACACTCACCTTATCAGTTGCTTGAGGACCAACAACATTTGGGAGGGGAGGACTGTAATATTCCCAATTAGTCCTAAGCTAATTGGAATATTCATTTTTTTTCTATTTCTTTTTTTGAATAATAAAATAGCAAAGGAGGTTCATAATAATCCTTAATAAAGAATAAATCAATGCCAAATGTGAAAAAGGATAAATCTTGGTTGTTTAAAGAAGCACCCTTTGGTGTGAAAGGGGTTGGATATTTTGACTAGGTCAACCTTGACCAAATCTACAGTGCTATCATGGAGGAGTGGCCATCAATGAGGAACAACACAGTTTTAGATGGAGATGTCTTGTGTGAAAGAAGTGATCTCATTGGAAGTGGTTTAGGGTTTGGAAGCTCTTAGCTTATAAAAGGAAGAGGATGGCAACATTAGAAGTTTGTTGATGATATTGTATTTCTGAATATATTGTCTGTTTAATCATATAGCATTCTCTTACTGTTTAGCTGAGAATAATTTTTCTTAGCATTGGGTGTTCCTGATCAGGAACCCCACCTCTTTCCTTGAGAGGCCTCTTGGAAGAGTTTGCATTGTATTGTCCATTATTTGGCTGAAGGCCAAGCTTCTTCTTTCAACTACAACGCAGATCCTGTTGAGGGTTCGGTTTTCTTTGTAAGCTGTAGCAAGTGGATGCTAGATCTCTTCAGATCTAGACCATTTCAGTACTCCTTTTCAGTGGAGAAGGCTTCTATTCCATTGGGAGGAGATTATTAGATGATCTAAGCTTCATCTTCTGATCTTGGCATGTGGCCAACCACATTCTAAACCTTATAGCGCAGTTTTACTTCCAGATCTGCGTTATTCCTGTAGCTGTTGTTGTAGGGTCTTTTGGCATACCATCGGGAGAGTTGGTTTTCAAGTGTTGGGGATCTGCCCTTCACATTGGAGATCCATTGGAGGGATCATTTTCCTGTTTCATATCAGATCAGATCCAATTCCAAATCTGAATATTTCTACAGATATGTAGTCTAAAAACTCATATCTACAAGTTGTACATGGTGTAATGTTTAAAACCCTAAGGGGATTATGAAGGAGAGCCTATATAGTGTATGGATTTGTTATAGATCTGAATTTTCATGCGCTTATTTTCTCTAGATATGAAGGGTAATCAACAACTGTTGCAGCCTAACAGTCTATATACATGGTTGCAGCACCTCCTTTTTAGGATTTTCACACATTGGTGACTTGTATTTCTATTTATTCATCTTATGGGCCATCTTGTACATCTATTTTGTTGCTATAAATACATGTGAAAGGTCTCCATATTGGCCTCCTGTTTTTTCTTTGATGATCTATGTTATTTTCCTACATATCTGTCTTGTATTGCTGCATTCCCCATTGGGAATAATACATTCAAAATGGGAACTTGGGGGAGGACTAACGCAAACTTGACAGGGTGGTGTGAGATGTCCTAACGAAACTAAGGGTGAAGACCTTGGAATCTCTGTGTTGATTTTGGGAAACTAGGTCTAAAATCCATGTTGCATTGCTCATATAACAAAGATGATATTTTTGTTGGATTCCTCTTTTGGAGAGGTTCAAGATTGATCTGAGGATCATATTGTTTGGATGGGAAAAAATTATATTTTGAATTTATTTTCCACACATGTGCAATTGTCAAGGTTAACCAGAAGTGTGATGTATGCTCACAAGCCCCAACAGATGTTTCACACACCGTTAGTCATGAATATAAATTAGCGAGACATGATGTTCATTTCATCATTCACTCATCTCACACATCCCTGTCATCTGATTGGTTCGTACAATGTTGAAGAGGCTTCTCTCTCTCTCTCTCTCTCCCACATGTGAATATGGAAGCCACAATTTTTAGGTTGCTTTAGGGAAAATATGGACAACGTTTACAAATGTTGGCATTGGGTCAAACCACCTCATTTGATTCTATTTTTTGCCCAAAAATTCCAATATTGGAAAGCCGCACTTGATGGCACAAAAACTTAGGTCAATCATTGGCCTTTGACCATATCCTTTGACCATAGTGTTGACCGCAGTTGACTGTAGCGTTGATTAGTTTTGACCGTAGAATTTTGACTTGCGTTGACTGTTTTGGAAGCTAATTTGTGGGGTGAGTGTGACATTGAAGGGAGGCTGACATTTGACTGTATTTGACCGAGTTTGCTTGAACCTATTTGGAGGTTGAAGGGATAGTCTGACCAACAAATTATTTGCTGTCTAGGGAATCCTGTTGACTGTTGTAACAAAAAATTTTCTCTATCTTTGATGAATAAGAAGAATTACAAATTATTATATCTTATATTGGCTTGTCTTCTATTGATCTATTTTATGTTCTATCAGAATTCACATTCAATGATTATGTGATTGCTTATATGAAATTGAATCGAGATAATAAGAATAAATATTGAAGTAAATTGCATTAAGCATAGAGCATACCTTGGTTATCTAAAATTAACATGGTATCATAGCTAAGGTGAAGACAAAGCCCAAGAATGTGTAAAAATCAATCACAAAAGAAGTTGAATAATCAAGGATTGGGATCAATGGTCTCCTCATCATACAAAGGTTTCAAATATGATGATAAGTTTATTGAAAATTATAATTATCATGCTTGGAATATGTCTTTGGATTTGACACTGGAATACCAAGATGTTATGGATTATGTGTAGGGGAAGGTCAATGAGCCTCCATCAAATGCATCGGTTGCCACTACAAAGTACAATGGAGGGGAATTCATAGTGAAGAATATCATCATGGATTCTATTCATAAGCACTTGGTTTCTTATATCTCCGAGATGGGCACATCTAAGGAGATGTATGATAAGCTGGTTAGCATGTTCAGGGCTAGCAATGCTAATCAAATTCTATTTTTGAAGAAGAATCTCAAGGAGACCAAGAAAGGAAAAGGAGAATCCATCCAATCATATTTCATGAGGCTCATCAAAATAATAATTATCTCTTAACTATTGGAGAAGCCATAGCTGACCAAGATCTCACTCTCTTTTCTCTTAGAGGACTCACCCGAGATTGGTATGTATTCAATACTACTATTCTTAATAGTAACGTGATTCCTAATTTTGATGAATCGTTGACGAGATGCACTCAAGAAGAGATAAGAACGATGGAGAGAGACTGATGGCCTTCTAAGGCATAATTCCTTCTTCCAAGATGAAATTGTGCTTATAGTCCGTTTTTCTTGATTTGAATTGTCACATGATCGTTAGGTTCTTTAGAACTAAAAAAATTACACTTAATGTGAGCAGAGGTGTCTCATGGACTTACTGGCTTCCATTGGCCTGTTCTGTTGCTTCAGCACCATTACCATGACATTAATAGCTTCTACACTATAAGTTGTATCCAAAAATTACCTTGATCTGAAGGCACCAACAACCAACACTTCTGTAAACACAAAAAGTCCTTTTTAGTCATGCAGTCCACAAAAACACAATTTAAATATCAATTCAGAACTCCTCAACTAGGGATATTTTTAGAAAATCACTCACGTATTACCAAATATATCCTACTCTACACAAAAAAATAGATGGAAAAATTTCGAATTTCTTCTTCCTTTGGCCAGAAATTGACTTGCAAGTTTGGTGATGGTTTTCCCTTACGAATTCCCTTCTTCTCTTAATAGAGATCTAAATATGAATTTAAAACATTGTTTATAGGTTGCATTCATATATATTTCCACTTCCATTATGTGCTTCTGCTACTAATCTCTGATCTTCACCTTCAAATGCTTCTGCACTTACTATTTCAAAATAGTTTCACTGGCATCTAACCTGCAAGCTCCTGTAATTTAACGCTACACATACAAGCTCATAACCATTCATACAATTACTATGCATCCTTTAACCTAATTTTAATTTTTTTCACAATTCATTAAATTACATTATATACCAAGCATATCATTATGCGGATCATAGCACACACTTACCATACTATGTTTCTATAGAATCTCATTCTATTTTTCCTAAAAACAAATATATATGTTTAGAAATTTTCTGTTCTTCCCTCAACTCAACAACAGACACAGCTGCATCATAAAATCGAAGTCACTAGCCATTAGAACATTTCCTGTTAGCTGTATAATGCTCCTAGGAAGGGTTTGAAACCAAAACCAATAGATCACGACTTCAACAATCACAGGTTTATGTAGTTTCCACTACCTGTACTCCCAGAATTCCACACTAGAGTGAGTGTTAAAAGCTAAAAATCTACGGCTCTAATTTCCTTCCCTAGGTGTATTCTCATCGCATTCACAATTAGAATTTTTCTCTTAGTGGAGTGATTACTCTTCTTAATTTATTTCATTATTGGTAAAAATGTATTTTATCCCATGCTGAGTCTCATAAACACTACATCATCCACGCAGAATCACCCTAAGATCCAATTGCGATCTGATATGTTTGCAAGAAAAAAATCATCATTAATTGTGTAGATATATTTTTTCATTTGAGACCATGTATCTAAGGTAGCGCCAAGCATTTTCCTTGAAGGAAATGCATGATGCATTATCACAAAAAAATAAATTTCAATTTTTCAAGCAGATACCATTTCCAAAAATATTTAAAAGAAAATAGATGATATCATATTCAAATATAAATTTCCTGATATACAACCTATACAAATACTCAAAATCTTTGTGTAATTCTTCCTATCTCACCATGGCTTGATTTATCAATTTCTTTGGCCATATCCTACCTATCTCTCTCTCTCTACCCATAGGATTACAATCCAATCTATTTTTAAGCTTAAAGCTTACTAACAAAACCCTATAGACTTGTAATAAATATCTAAATAAGAGAAACTTATTATAAAATAAGAATACTAACCTAACTTATCTACACTCTTAAAATTAATATACATGGGATCTATTTCTTCACTCCTTCAATTCATTCCTCCAAATTACTAATTAGTTACATGATTCATCCTTGCTTATGGCACCTTCGCTTATCTATAAGATCTAGCATAATTGAGGGAATAGATCCGCATGTTGACCCATTGTTCCTTCAAACCCATGTGCTCATTTTCCATCATAACAATTTGGTGTATGAGAATCGTGGAGGTTAGAACAAGAACTGAACTGTTAGAAAAAGAACCAAAAATGGACTACGGGAAATAGAACTGAACTTCTAGAACATGAACTAAACTGCTAGAACAAGAAACCTCTTTAGTAAATACATTTGGCTGGCTAGGTCGTTTTAGTTTGATTCTCTTGCAGCAGACTCCCAAAGAAGAAAGAAAACATGATCACCTAGTCTTGTGTCTTCATTCTCTATCTTCTTGGATCCCAGACTTTGTTATGAAATAATCTCTTTGCTTCATTTAGCTATTGTTCATGTACTCTACTGTCTTTTATTGCTGCTCCTGGTTTCCATATTTTAGTTTCTAAGCCTCCATTGAGTTTTCCTTCAAAATTTCTTACAGTCCAGCCTTTCACGGTTATGTGACCTAGTAACCCTGCGACTTAGCAACCAAGTCGCTAGATCGCAAGGTCATGGAGTCGTGGGGTTGCTCTAGGGCTTGGCAGATGGGTTACGTGGTGACAAAGGCTTTCTGTTTTAAAAAAAAAAGGTAGGTAAGGAAATATATCAAGTGGAAAGCACACATCTGGGCCTTGAGGCTTCTCACATAAGGGGGATGCGAAGGGAACTTGAAACAGATTAATGCAAGGGGAGCTTTTCAGAGGTGGAAAACAGAGAAGTCAACCTATGGGGAGGGGAAATATGAGCAATAGAATTCATGGGAGGTTTAAAAAATAAGCTAGGGTGAGTTTTAAATAGGCCATAACGAGGGTAATAGAGGCAAAAATCAAACAAAATGAAACAGTAGAAGGATTATGCAACTTACCCAGCAAAAATGCGCTTCAGCTAGCTTGTCAGAGGCGTTTTCTTGCTCCATCACGTAGGTCGAATGCGACCTACATGACCATTTTATTTATAAAGGGGTCACATGTGCATTCAATTGATGAGGTTCGCAGGGTCGCCACTTAGGTCAAGTCGATGAGATGTACGACCTTGCGACCTTGCAACATAGCGACCTAGGGGTAGCAAGGTCGCTTGGTCGCAAGGTCACGATTCTTATGTTTTAGACTCTCATGCAATCTTGTGACGTCGTGACCTAAAGGGGTTGCAAGGTCGTAGGGTCAAAAACTTTTGGTTTAATCACCTCTGGGACTTTGTGAATTGGAATCCTAAAAGAGTGGACCTAGATTAGACTCTATCTTTTACCAAAGGTTACGGGCTAAAAAATTTGAAAGGGGGTAAAATTTTTTGAGAGTGTTGTAGCAACTACAAAAAATGGCGATTCACTAGTAGGGCCCAAGATCTCTGTCAGTGCTTCATCTTGAGGGTGGTGGGGGGGCTTAGCATGTTGTTCCTTTCACCCCGTGGGTCTCACTACTTTCATCCTCAGGCCTTGTGCGTTTGCTCCACTTGTCTGCATGCCCCAGGGTGCTGGTCCATCGTGTTTTCATTCCTCAAGACTGAATGGAAAAGGCTGGAGTAACCTCAGGGATTTCCAAGATCCGGTATAGTTACTTTTTCCTCATTGTGTTTCTCCACTGCCAGCAAACCTGGTGATTCTAGTCGACTCACTGCCTAGGAGTCACGGACGTTGCTCCGCTGCCAGCGAGCCTGGTGTTAAGTCCCTATATTAATAGTGTAGTCCCTTATTATCTTATTCTAGCCCCCTTATTGTTATTTTTGTACCCCTATAACCCCCATATTATTATTATTGTGCCCTTACATTATTATTGTTAGGTCGGCTAGGATTACATTGTGGCCCCATGGACTCCTACATATAGAAAGAAGGTTTTATCATTTGTATCATCCAAGAATTGTTCATTTATGTAATGTATTGGAAGTTTCCCCTTCGAAGTGGCTTATTTCTAAGGTGTTGATATCTCTTTTCTTCTATTTTTGGAGTTGGTTTCACAACATTTGGTATCAGAGCTTGGGAATCTAGTGTTTTGCTACTCTAAATAGGTCATCGTGGAATTTTCGCTATACCTTTTTCTCTACTAAGATCCAAAACCTGAAATTTTTAGAGTGTAAAGTCGAAATCCTAAGGAACATCATCACAAAATTTCATAGCTTGGTTCGCAACATTTTTGGAGATATGATCTGTGGAAGTTAGGTCTTTTTGCAAGCTCTTGAATTTAACCTAAACAGGTCATCGCGGAATGTTCACTATACCTTTTTTTATACAAAGTTTCAGAAGCTAAAATTTTTAGAGTGCAAATCTGAAGTCCTGAGGAACATTTTCGCAATATTTCAGATCTTGGTTCACAATATTTTCGGAGATATGGTCTGTGGAAGTTAGGTATTTTGCAGGCTCCCAAATTTCATCTCAAAGAGGTGATCGTAGGAAAATATTCATAACTCTCTCTCTCTGAGCATCAGATTGGAATTCCATAAAAAGTGGCTGCAAGTACACAAACTGTAGTTTCCTTTCAATAAATTTAGAGTCGAAGGAGGAAACAGTGGCACGTGGCAAGTCGTACAAGTTCGCTCTACCAAACTAGTCCATAATTAGGTCATCGTAGGAGATTGGGCACAACTTTGTCTTAAAGAATCCAAATTAGGTCAGACCTATGGCATTCTAAAGAGAATTTAGAGGGCTACCTCAGTGCAAAACTTTAGATATTGAATATATGAAATCATAAAGGTAATTCAGTTTCAATATCGAGCTCCTAAAAATCAAGAAAAAGGTGTGTATTTGGTTTTTCAAAATGCATAATGTTTGTTTGAAAAGCAGTTTGAAGTGATTCCAAGGGAATATTTTAGAATTTTTATCAGTATCAGGTTCTATAATGCCTCCAAAAAATAATTCCTTACCCATTAAACCCTCAAAAAGCTATACTATGACACATGAAGAAGAAGAATTGCAGTATGAGATATCAAAATCACGATACCAAGTGCAACAAATTTCGATCTTACGAAGAGAAACCGAAGATGACATAAATGGTTTAAAATAAAAAATGGAGGCTAAGTTGGATGGTTTGAAGAATCAAATAATATCTAATATGGATGATAAATTAGTGGAAGATCACATCAAGCATCAACAACAAGTTCTCCAACTCTCAAAGGATAACCTAACTTTGGTGCAGAATCTAATGAAACAATAGGAAGATCAACATCACATCGAAAGAAGTTTTGAAGCAGTCACAGAAATAAGGACTCGACAAGTACAATCAATTTCAGAGTATCTCAGCAAGTGGAAGAACTTTCATGTAGAAGATTCCACATGGGAGGATGAGAGTTTTATATAGAAGCATCAAGAAATAATCAAGCATTGAGGGCAACACTTGTTTGAAGGAGAGGGGCATGTTAAGTCCCTATATTAATAGTGTAGTCCCTTATTATGTTCGTGTAGCCCTCCTTATTGTTATTTTTGTACCCATGTGACCCCCATATTGTTATTATTTTTCCCTTACATTATTATTGTTAGGTTGGCTAGGATTACATTCTAGCCCCATGGAATCCTATATATGGAAAGGAGGTTTTTTCATTTGTATCATCCAATAATTGTTCATTTATGTAATGTATTAGAGGTTCCCCCCTCGAAGTGGCTCATTTCTAAGGCGTTGATATCTCTTTTATTTTATTTTTGGAGCTGGTTTCACAACACCTGGTCAGTACCCCGATGGAGTTGTTGTATCGCCTCTTTCTGCAGGAAGCCTTTCTCAATACTTTAACCTTTATTCATGTGATAATTGCACTAATTTAAATGTGCTCAGGGCACTTATTTGACTGTGCTCAAGGCACTTATTTGACTATGGAAATTATTACCTGGGAGGATGAGGGATCCCGACTTATTTTTCTTGCAAGAGAGGTTGCTCCCAGTCTATATGAGGACCTTTTGGGTTTTACCAGATATGCTTTTGTCTCCGAAGGTTTTCTTTGTCCCCTTTCCATCTAGTGACCGATTACACCGAAAATTTATTTTGTACAACAGTCCTTTGGGCCAACATACTAGGTAAGATACCTGCGCTTGGTTCCTAGGACTTGATCATGTTTCCCCATTAGGTGCCTATCACAGGCAAGCTCATGCCACTTTTTTCATTCCAGGGGCGATTCTTCATGAGCATATATTCTAGCACAGCATGCCAATTGAGTAGCTTCTACATCTCTCCTTAAACTTGAGGTGCCAAAAGGAAAGGGCCAATGAGGGCATGCTTGAAACAACCAATTTATTGAAACATAAACAATGAAAAACAATAGAAAACAAAACAACAATATGGTATAGGCTATGGTGATGGCCCCTTGGGGTTGTCAGGTGAAATAGTGTTTAAGGTCATTCCCGTTTACTGAGAGGACCTTAATCCTCCCTTCAAGGGTCTGTAGCCTGTAAGTGTGGGAGCCGACCTTTTCTTTAATTTGGAGGGGACCTGTCTACAGGGCCTGGAATTTGGAGTTTTTCTCTTTATCCTCGTGAGATTTTTCCCATTTGAGGACAAGGTCACCTATTTCAGAAGACTTGTTTCTGGCAGACTTCTTGTCGAACCATCATTTTATTCGACTTTGGTGGATGGTGAATTTTTCCCGGGTTTTTAGCATTCCCTCCTCCAGATTCAACAATGTGTCTATTTGGGCTTGTAAGGTAGGGTAAGGAGTGCCATGAGTCTCTTGAGAGAATTGAGGGGCTGGGAGAGACAATTTGGGAGGAAGGATAACCTCTTTTCCGTATACAAGAAAAAGTGGGGAGGTGCCCAAAGATGATTTGGGTGTGACCCTATCAGCCCATAGGGCATTATGGAGTGCGTTATGCCAATTTCATTGTTGGGATAGCAGAGTTTTTTTGATGATGTGGATGATGTTCTTATTGGTTGACTCAGCTAACCCATTTCCTTGGGGGTAATAGTTGGGAGAGTGTTTGAGCATTATACCATTTTATAGAGCAAACTCATATAATTTAAACGATGAAAAATATGTTGCATTATCAAAAAAAAGGGAGGTTGGAACACAAAACCTGGTCATGATGTGTTGAGTGATGAAGGTGATTACCTCTTGATCGTTGATTTGATGCAACGGTGTTGCTTCAACCCACCTTGTGAAGTAGCCCGTAGCTATGAGTATGTATATATGTTGCTTGGAAGAGTGTGGCAAGATTTCCCTGATCATGTCAAGTCCCCACTGCTGAAAAGGTTCTTCCACTGCAATGGACTACAACGGGGCGGACGGCCATTATAAAAAACAAGGGAGGTTGGAACACAAAACCTGGTCATGATGTGTTGAGTGATGAAGGCGATTACCTCTTGATCGTTGATTTGACGCAACGGTGTTGCTTCAAACCACCTTGTGAAGTAGCCCATAGATATGAGTATGTATCTATGTTGCTTGGAAGAGTGTGGCAAGATTTCCCCGATCATGTCAAGTCCCCACTACTGAAAAGGTTCTTCCACTGCGATGAAATGCAACGGGGCGGACGGCCGTATTTCCCTATTGGCGAAATTTTGGCAATATGGGAATCTCCAAAGATAAGCGTGTGCATCTTTGAACAGAGTAGGCCAATAGAAACTGGCACACATGATATTGTGAGCAGTGGTGTCCCCCGCATATTGTCCACCGGCTGGACCATCATGAAGTTTTGTCAAAAAATTTTGTTCCTCATCATACTCCAAACAACATAGCAGGACTCCGCTATGGTGTTTGCAGAACAACTTACCCTGCACTACCTGGTAGGATACAACTTTCAGTCTTATCGCATGTTTTTACTGAGCGGTTAAAGTGGGGTCCATGATATTGTGGCTCAAATATTGCTGAAGATCAACGTACCATGAGGAGGTATTCTTTCGGGATATACTATCAGTTTGATACATGTCGATTTCGTGTTCCCAACTCTCTTCTTCATTGCCTCGCGAGTCTGCGACTTCCACGGCCATTCGGCATAGCCCTTGGCCCTTTATAGTGTGTGCTGGCTTGAATTCTAGGTCATACTCTTAAAGGAAAGTCTTCTAGTTTCCTCGTCTCTCGCCTAGCTCTTGTTGTACGAAAATTTTTTGAACAGCTGGGTGAGGTACAAACACTGTGACGTGACTCTTCAAAATATATGGCCTAAAGTGTTTGACCACCTTGTACACTTCATTAGCTCTTTTGTCAATATCTGGATAATTTAGATCATCACCTTGCAACCTAACACTCATGAATGATATGGGCCACTCATCGTTGTTGTCATCTTTCTGAGTGAGGATAACTGCGAGAGATGAATCTAAGGCAAAGGTGTACAAGATAAAGCCTTTGCTAAAATCTAGACTATGAAGGGCAGGTGCTTTTACGATGCCCACTTGATGTTATTGAACACTTATTTCTCAGGAGAATTCCATTTGAAGTTTGTGTTCTTCTTGATCATACCTTGCAAAGGTTTCACTATTTGGGAAAAATCTTATATGAATTTTTGCAAGAAGTTGATTTTCCCGAGGAAAGACTGCATGGCCTTGTTGCCACTTGGGGGAGGAATCTGGGTGATGAATTTTACGCGTTCTGGATCCACTACTATGTCGTCCCGGGTTATGATGTGCCCCAATGGATTTCCTTTGAAGACGACGGAAATGATTTTCTTCGGGTTTAGTGAGATCCCATATTGTCGGCACCTTTCGAAAATCTTCTTGAGGTGATGTAAATGGTCACACCTACGCTTTGAAAATATGGTGACATCGTCAAGGTATATTACCACGCTTCTCCCTATGAGGCCTCGGAAGGCGATGTCCATGGCTCTCTGGAAGGTTTCGTCAGCATTGATTAGGCCAAAGGGCATGCGTCTGAATGTGAAAGTCCCCCATTTAGTTCTGAATGTGGTTTTCAGTCGCTCGGGTTCAGCCACTAGTACTTGGCTATAACCTGAAAAACCATCCAATAAAGAGAACATTTCCCATTCCGATACAGCTTGAAGGATTTGCTCCATAGGGGTCACTGGGTAGTTGTCCTTGTCTGAATCTCTATTCAAATTTTAGAAGTCTACGCATAAACGGATTTCACTAGATTTCTTATGAACTAGGACTAAATTTGACACCGATTTTAAATGCCGAAATTTGAAAATTATACGCACATCTAAGAGTTTCTTCAATTCCTTATGAATCATCAGCTCTAAAGTGGGGTGTACTTTTCTTAGTTTCTACTGGAATGGTTTCACTCCTTCTTTCATGGCTATTACGTGCTGGATGATCTGCATGTCAGAGGTTTGTAGCTCATCATATGTCCAGGAAAATACATCTCGGTATTTCTTAAATAACTCAGTGAAAGATTTCCTCTCCTAAGGGGTGCATTCATTACTGATATTGACAAATTTGGGTTCCTTCTCCATCCCGAGGTTTATTTGTCGGTGCGCTAATGTGGAACTCTGCACCTTCGTGTTGAGGGGTCCTCGAAAATGGTTTTGTAAGTCAAACAACTTTTTGAGTGACACAATCCCTTTGGGTATGGGATTTTCCTTTAGATCCCCTTGTTTCTTTTGCAAGGCCTGATCATCATCCTCTTCTTATATAATTGTGTCCTTGAACACGTCCACATTGAGCATGAAATCTAGTACCTGTTGATCATCATTGAAAATGTGCAGATTAGTGACATTGTCTGGTACGTATGGCTTGTAAATAATTTCAATAGAAAATCCATCTCTAAGTGGGGTGAACCTAGCAGCAGCACTGGCAAGTGTATCAGTTGCTACATTGTGCATTCTAAATACAGATTTAATACCGAAAGCGTAAAAAGAAGAAATTAAACGCCATACCTCTTGCTGGTAACCTTTCAATTGTAGAGACAAGAAATGGATGGTGTTACGTACCTGGTGGGTGATAATATTTGAGTCTTCAATTACCTTTAAACAATGGACTTTGATATCTATGGATTTATTGAGCCCGAGCATCAATGCTTCATACTCGGCTATATTATTTGTGCACTCTAACTCTAGCCGACAGAATATTAGAAACTTGTTCTTCTGAGGGTCCAACAGAATACAGCCCGCACCAGCCCCATCATGGGTTTGGGAACCATCGTAGTACAAGGGCCACATTTCATCTTCTGATTTCACAAGGCTATCTGAGCACATAGGAGACGCACTCAGGGTAGCGATTTCCAACTAGTCTTTCATTGAGGTAGAGTGGTTGTCAGTGACCAACAATAGTTTTGACTGGACGTCTTGAGTGACCGGATATTGGGGGGTTTGGTAGCACCCAAAAATGGATTCTAAGAAGCACATATTGAGTTCCTCTTATGCGAAAATGACTGGTTCACAAGTTGCATCTAGGTCGGTCACCATGTGTTTAATGTAAGGCTTGCTTTCGACCTGAATTTGATTGTTCTTACCCTTGTAAGGGAGCCACAGGTGGAACCAATCAGTGGCAAAGTATCCTTGTAGCTTGCTAGACAAATATTTGCTCAAGAGAATACCATAGGCTTCGGGGATTTCGACGATCACTATGTCTATGCACTGATGCACCCTAGAGTCATAGAATAAGCAGATGATGATGTTGTTCAACTCGCCTACTGCGAGAACCTGAGATATATCGATTTGAATGATCCTAGCGTCAGTTTTCTCGGGGTGGATGTTTAAATTCTTGCATACAGACAAGGGCATAACATTTGTGGATGCACCTGAATAGATGAGGCAATTGTGGACATTGAAGTTGAAGATCTCAAAATATAGGAGGAAAAGGGGTGTGGATCCCCTGGAGTTTGCATTAACGACATTCATGATAGACTGGGGACTAGCAGCAGCTTGGGCAGATGTGGTACTCACGGGTTTAGCTGTTAAAAGTTTGGAAAATGTTTTGAGGATAAGATCTCACTAATTATCAATGTGAGAAAGTTCATAAAGGGAAATGTTGGCTCGCATTTTCTTCATATCCTCGATAATGTTATACCCAGAATCTAGGTGTCAGATAAGTTCGGTAGAGGCTTTAGGAGAACCTGATGACGATTTATCATTTTGGTTTACTTGGGGATTTTTTGGGCTAGATTTCTCGGGAGTCTTGGTTTGGTTCTCTGTGTTTGCTGGCAGGATTTTCCTTAAGAAATATTTTCTCTTTTCCTCAAAGGATTGTTCAAGAACCGGGCCTTTTCTCCTTAAGCTATAGTTTCGTGGGGGTTTGGATTTAGGGTCGTCAGCCAAGTTTATTTCAGTTGTGGAAGGGGGGCTTTCCCCACGAACAACCTCAAGGGCAAGGGCAGTGGAACCCATATCCTCATCTAGGGGAGAGGCTTCCTCGTTATTTGAAATAGACTCCTCCTTTAAATCCTTAGGGGTCTGGTCTTCTAGAAGTTGATTAACCACGGTGGTCATGCTATTGATCCACTAGGGGCAGGTTTTCTCTGAATGGGAGGCTTGATGGAAAGAACATAAATTATCCTTGCCAATTTCTTCAACATTGAGGCCAGTACTTGAGTTTGGCAGAGGTCAGTTGATAGTGGGGTTATTCTTTCTAAAGAAAGGTTTCTGCGTTTTGGCACCTGAGGTAGAGCCATTGTTTTTCCTCTTCAAATCAGAGAGTTCATTGGTTAATAGTTTGAGAGACTTTGTGATACTTTTGAAGTCGAAAGGGTCTTTGTCTTTGTCTCCGGCCTTATGAGTTGAGGATTTTACTCTCTTCGTGGCTAGCTTTTGATCATCCCGGCCATCATGGTCAATGGCTCCTATGGATAACATGTCCCTTACAATAGCAAGGGTGGTGGTGTAATTTTCCACTAAGGTAGCTCTAGCTTTGCGTTTTACGAACACGACAATATCCCGAGGGAGAGCCTGTGTGTAGTAGTCAATGGTGATGGAATCATTTAGGGCCATGTTTGGAGGAAATTTGTTCAATATAGTAGCGAAGCATTAATTGAAGTCTTTGACCTTCTCCTTCTTCTGGAATTTCAAAGTACTAAGTTCTATGAGGAGCATCGAAGGAGTTTTGTTCTCTGAAAATTTTTGAAGGAATGTACGAAGAAATTGATCCCAGGAAGAAATGGAAGCAACAGAGAGAGACTAGTACCATGTAGCAGCTTTATTTTCTAAAGTATGAGGAAAGAGCCAGCATGCTACATCGTTAGACTATACCCTCATCATTTGTAAGGCCAGGTAAAAGTTTCTTATGTGATCTTCGGCCAGCGTACCCTTTTCGAGGTCAAACTTAGGAAGGTGCATCTCAGGGTGTCGTGGCATGTTATGGAGGGGACCATGGAGGGCTAGGGTAGATTGTGCCATCCACGCTAGCGACTACACACGCCTAGCCTGATGGTGGTGCAGTATGTAGATATGCCCCATTTCACTCTCATATTCGCTTCCTATGCCCGATCCGGATGCTTTGCCTTCATGATGGGAGTGCATGTCCTGATTTATCCTATGGTTCCCTACATTCTTGATGTTTTTCCGTTTATAAAGGAAGGGGAACCTGTTTTGGTTTCAGTTGTGGTGAGGGTGGCCCATATTTAAACCTTTCCCACGACCTCTATCTCCCCGGCCCCTGTTTCCCCGGCCCCTCCCAATTTCCCTTCTAGGTTGGTTATTTTCTTGAGCATCATCATTCAATGGTTGGTTAGGTTGGGTTTCCATGATTTTTACAGGGCCATATCCTTCAATCCCACGAGGATTTTCAGGGGGTTCTATCGAATTATGCTCAACTGCATCTACATAATATTCTGTCATTAGACCTAACCGTTGAGGTAGGAAATTGACTAGGGCTCCCTAGCGAGTCTGGTTAGCTACGAGAGTTCGAGGTTTGACCAGGGAACCGATGGTCGGGACGTTTTACAAGCCTCTAATGAGATCATGGACAATCAGGTGCAGGGCCCTCAGCTGGTCTGAGGTGATCTCATAGAAAGGGGCTTATTCTCCTATGGAATTTTCAAGGGGTGAAGGACCAATGTTTTCATACATGATCTCCCCCTGCGGGGTTTGAAATGGGATGTTACTTGTGTGATGGGAGCCTGCCATTCAGGCCCTCCTTCTAGCGCCAAATATATTGACGGGAATAAATGGTCGGCCAACAGTAAGGGATCTCCCCGGTATAAATTCCCGATTAGACTCTAAACTGTTTGTGATAGGGATCCTGTCCGGGGTGTGGGTCTGGCTACCACTGAATATTCCTTTTCTTGGACACAAACAAGCCCTGCAGACCTATGAACATAGGATTATTCAGATGATACAAGACAAATGGTTGATGAGTCTCAATGAACATAAAACACTACAAATAGCAAGATGAGTTAAAGCATGTAGCCAAAGGAAATGTTATCAACAACACATCGTTAGGGTCATGCTCGTAAAAGTTGTTCAAACCATAGAAAAAAAAATTATTTATGGTTAGATCACCCTTCACTTCCTTAAGTGGTCTCAAAGATAAGATAGATGTTAGTAACGAAGTTGCTAACATCTCATAAGTAAATAATCTAACATCATTAACACATTTAGTGAGCTGAAATATATAAATGATATAAGCAAAAAGCACAGATCAGTTAATCATAAAGATATTAGATACATAAGACAGAAAATATTCATAGTGTTAACACATTAGTCCTCATCAGATCCAAGGGTGGAATAAAAACATGTGTTTGTATTCATTCTCAAAATGGTGTATTCAATGCTATACAATTCTCTTTGCTCCTTTGGAGTCCCAAAAAAAAGATCCTTTACAATTTCCTGAAGGGAGTATTTATAGAACAAAATTGATGCTTGGGTATCCCTGACTTTTCACCTTCCTGACCATTGAAATACTCTGTGACTTGAGGGAATTTGTCACTTACGACCTCGGCTTTGACTATGACCTATGACTCGTTTTGTTTGTTGTGACCTGTGACCCCTCCTATTTTCTACGACTTGCGACTTGGTCATGGGAACAATTTGGTGATTGTGAGATCAGGGACGTCTACCTACTACTGTTCTCTGAGGTAATTTTTCCATGCCTGATAATATGAAGCAACTGGGGAGACCTAAGGAGTATCTTCCCTCAATCTGTCGAGGCACTCGAGAGTGTTCAGGATCAAAGTCTCTCTCTTAATCGTTATCTGATTGGACAGGGAGGCCAGCTTGGTGTAGATCCAGAACGATGTCATGATGAATTGAAAAACTTTTTCTTGTGATGATGGAAGGTCGTGAGAAGCAGCTGCTTTCCTTATGGGTTGTAGAAATGCTTGAATGTTTTGGGTAACTAATACCCATGTTTTTTCTCCGTCTAGTGCACCCAGAGAAGGAATGTGGTGTACTTCGGCCATTGAATCGATGCCACTAGTAAAATGTTCATATGTGGACATCACTGTCTCTAGATCTTTGACTAGTTTCTTTTTGGATTGTACCGTTATCCGGATTTTAACTTTGTCATTTTGGTTGCAAATCCAATCTTTGCTAGGTAAGGTGTCTGGAGCCTGTGGATACATGTTTGACCATTCTAGTATTTTTTCCAAGGTAGTGGAAGCTTCGTTCAGCTATGCGGTCCTCCTCATAGTTTCTACTTGTGCTTTTAGTAGTGGGGTGACTGTCTGTTTTATTGTAAAAAATTCTTCTTATAATTTCTTCATGGCGGCTTCCAAAGTGAAAAAATCTTTTTGAATGGTAAGGGGAACTTCATTAGTTTGTGTGCTTGTGAACTGTAGTCTCTAAATTTATTCTTCCAATCCCTTCTTATCCTATTAAGCCTGAGATGCTCTCTACTCAGAAGTTTGCAACCTATTTTGTAAAGAGAGAATCTCTTTGCTCATTCTGCTAACGTTATCCTCTGTGGCTGCTGCAAAGGTAGTACCAGCTGATGAAATCATGATCGGATTGGTCCTGGTATCCAAGACTATGGCTTTTTCAGTTGTAGTTGCAAGAGGAGCGACAGGGTTCCACACCAGGCATATTCTCTTCTCTTGCCTAATCTTGTGTGTGAACTGGTCATAAGTTAGCCTTGTCAGATCCAAGACTTCATCTTCTTATTCCTCGGAGGGGCCAAGTTCTGAGAGAGTAAAACAAACGCTCGTCATGGGGGTTTTTTGAGGCACGTCGATGTGTGGCAGCTCTGTCTGTATCCATGCCTTTGGTAGAGGTGTCTTGCTACCTTTTGCTTCCTTGGAGGAATCTTCCTTTGATTTATGACTTTCTTCCTCCTTCCTCTTTTTCTCAGCTTCTGCTTCATCCTTCTTTTCTTTTATCTGGCACTTAGCTTCTTTCTTGTCCTGTTCCTTCTTTAACTTGCGCTCAGCCTCTTTCTACTCTTCCTCTCATTTGCGCTCAACTTCTTTCTTGTCCCACTCTTCATTTAGCTTGTGCTTAGTCTCTTTTCGCTCTTCCTCTTCTTCCCTCTTTGGTTCCTCTTCCTCTTTTTTCCCATGGGCTTCTTCTGCTTGTTTCTTCTTTTGTTCTTCCTTCACTGGTTTCTTTAGCTTATCCCCTACCCTTTTTTGTGCTAGGGCATCTTGAGTTCTTTTAATTTCCTCTTCCTTTGCCTTCTCCTTGGCTTCTTGTTGTGCCTTAGCCTCTTTTTCTTTTCATTCCTGTTGCTTTTTGGAAAGGGAACCGCCTGTATCAGTCCTTCATTTCTTGGCTTTGGAAGATGATGCTCCTCCTAGCATGTTCATTCTTTCCTCCATAGTTTGATCATCTTGTTCATCTTGATCAGTTGATTCCTCTGGAGCAGCCTCCCTATCCTTTTTGTACCAGTTCTTGATGCGATCCTCGGCTGGGCACTCTGTGTGCTGGCAACTCCATTTGAATTTGGCCCGTTTGCAATGCACGAGGATGATTCTTTCAGGATCATATGTCCAGTGTGATATGTGTGGCATATGAAAACCATTGGTTTCTTCAACCTCTACTTCTACTTCCCTGAAATCTCTGACTATGTAGGCGCCGATAGTAAGTGGGAGAGTTAGCCATGGTTTCTTCTTGCCTTTGGTGAGAACTTTGGAAAACCCGCTCGTCATCTAGTAACATACTTCTTGCAGGAGAAATTTGTTAGTGACGAACTGGGGTAGCGCGTGGGGACCTTTATACAAGCTGAAAACCCTCATAAAAGTACTATCTTTAACGGGAAACCAGCTGGCTACTTCAGTTATTGTCTCCATGGCTCTGCTATAAATGCACGACAAATATTTGTTGAATAATTTTCTGTAGAGCGCGGGGATGAAGTTATGTGAGATTGAATCCATGTATTTCTTGTACTTAGAGGCCCAGAATACCTACAACCCTTTTTGGATTGGCTCACCACGTTTTTCATCCTAGTTATGAGGCCACCTGGTAAATTTACATCTCGTGCATACTACGTCCAATAGATAGGAGGCCATATAGAATTCGGATGCACACCTTTCATCGAGTGCTTGTGCTGATGATATGTTTGACTTGAGGGATGCTACTATTAGGTTGGCCCAGTTGAAGTGGGTGCCATATGAGGTAACAACGTACATGAGGGAAACCCAGGAACCGTTGAAGGTGGTGGCATCTGGTAGGCCATAAATCCAGCATAACATTGCTGCGACCAACTTATAGACTTTCTTGAGGCCTGTTGTTTTATATGCCTGATCCTTACTGAATTTGAACTTTTCTATGTCCTTCCACCATCCCTTTAAGGTCTCGGGTATGGGGACTGTGTGAGTAGTAGCCCATTCAGCATTGAATGTCTGTTCCCAGGTGGGGAGTGCATAGTAAAAATCTGCATCTTGCCCTTTTATATTTACGAATTCCTTTCCTGCATTATCTCGAATGACCCAAAACTTGGAGTCGACCTTTTGTAAGATCCATTCATTCACCTCTGTGCATGAAAAAATGGGTGGATGGGACCCTGCGTAATTTAGTTTAGACCTCTTGACCTGAACATGCACCTGCCAGTCTGGGAGGTCTTCTTGAAAGTTAGGCTTCATGAACTCTTGGTATATATGATACCAACTCATGCTATCTCCCTTCCCAAACATGCAAGTGGTGTCTGCATAGATAAGGGGAGGGGAAGGAGGCATCCCTTCTTTTGAAATTTCTACTTTAGGACTCTTGCCTCTCTTTCGCACTGCTGAGGGCCCCATATCGTTCAAGGCTGAAGAGATGGACACACACTCGAGCTCGGTTTCGATGTTCCCTGGCATATTCATGAAACATTCCCACGATAAGAAAGATGTCATACTAATAAATACTTGGGTTTCTCCTATCTCTGCTCAACTATTTTTCAAGGAAATGGATGGACCTATGACCTGGAAACCTTGTGACTAGGTTGCTGGGCCGCTAGGTCGCGTTGGTTTAAAATTTCACAGAAATTAGACTTAGCAACTTGGCGACTCACGACTAGGTTGCAAGGTCGCTGAGTTGGGAAGTCGCGCCAGTTTAGATTTTCACGGAAAAAGCGACTTAGCGACTTAGTGACTTGCAACTAGGTCACAGGGTCGCTGAGTGGCAAAGTTGTGTTATTTTAGACTTTCACGGTTATGCGACCTAGAGACCCTGCGACTTAGCGACCGAGTCGCTAGATCACGA
This sequence comes from Pinus albicaulis, assembly GCA_034641835.2. Lineage (NCBI taxonomy): Eukaryota > Viridiplantae > Streptophyta > Pinopsida > Pinales > Pinaceae > Pinus > Pinus albicaulis. The sequence goes on along the minus strand of CM076578.1, from coordinate 1,845,515,649 downwards.
GGTCGCAGAGTCGCGAGGTTTCTCTAGTGCTTGGAAGATAGGTTACGTGGTGACAAAGGCTTTTTGTTTTTTTTGAAAAAGGGTAGGTAAGGCAATATATCAAATGGAAAGCACACATCTGGGCCTTGAGGCTTCTCATCGAAGGGGGCTGGGAAGGGAACTTGAAATATATTAATGCAAGGGGAGCTTTTCAAAGGTGGAAAATAGTGAAGTCAAGCTATGGGAAGGGGCAAGCTCAACAATAGAATTCATGGGAGGTTTAAAAAAGAAGCTATGGTGATTTTTAAATATGCCATAGCGAGGGTAATAGAGGCAACAATCAAACAAAAGGAAACAGTAGGAGGATTAGGGAACTTACCCAAAAAAATGTGCTCCAACTGGCTTGTCAAAGGCATTTTCTTACTCCATCGTGCAGGTCGAATGCGACCTATGCGACCCTTTCATTTATAAACGGGTCGCACGTGCGGTCAATGAATGAGGGTGGCAGGGTCACAAATTAGGTCAAGTCGATGAACTGTGTGACCTTGTGACCTTGTGACCTAGCAACCTGGGGGTCGCAAGGTCTCATGGTCGCATGGTCACGATTCTTATGTTTTAGACTTTCATGCAACCTTGCGACTTCACGACCTAAAGGGGTTGCAAGGTAGCAGGGTCGCAAAATTTTCGTTTAATAAGCTCTGTGACTTTGAAAATTGGCATCCTAAAAGAGTGGATCTGGATTAGACTCTATCTTTTACCAAAGGTTAGGGGCTCAAAAATTTGAAAGGGGATAAAAATTTTGGAGGGTGTTGTAGCGGCTACAACAAGCTCCTTTCCTTATGTTTCTTCCTCATAAGCTTCGACAATTTTTCTATTTCTCTATCCAAATTACTTTGTTGATGCACTTTTCTTTCACTCTCACAGATATAAACACTTAGGTAACATTTCATACTTTCACCTTCAAGTTGTTGGTTTCTCTTTCCAATTTTATTTTCTTCTACCGTGCATACATCCTTAATGTCATTGAAGACATCTCCCTCTGAAATATTTATTTGCTCCTTCTTATTTTAGAATTTACTCCTAAGAAGTAAATTACCTTTCAGCTCTTTAGTAATTGAATCACCCTTCACTTCTCCTATGATTGCCAAGGCATTAGGAACTTGAAAAATAAATATATCTCTGTCTCAATCAAAGCTTGAGACTATTCTTCATCAGGGTTTGCAATCACATCTTCGTACTCATATTCCTCTAGAAAATATTCCAGCAACACCTCTTCTGCTTCATACTCTTCAAGTACTTCATCACAATGTTTCTCATCATCTTCAACATGTTTTTCTTCTTGCTTGACAACCTTCAATAGTTTCCCTTCATTTCCTTGACTAAGTCTAATAGTGATATCAAATCTGGTCAGTATTAAACTAACTTTTCTTCAATATGAGTCATATCTGTTCCATCTTCCTCTTCGTTACTATTTCTCTCTTTTTCACTGTTACGTAACACTTCAATCTGTCCTTTTGGGTTGACTGAATCTTCCTCACTGACATATCTACCTATGAATTCTTCAAGAAGCCTCATTTCTTCATCAAAATTACTAAAACTTAAATCATTTACTTGAGATCTCAATCCATGGCTTGAATTAGACTCCCTTAACAAATTTTATAACAATAGAATTTCTCTGTTAACTTCCTCAAGCACTAAATTTGTATGCTTGATATCTCCCTTCTCTTCTGCTTGCTTTTGGCTACCCATATAAGCCAAAATCATTCTTCTTACAGCTCTAACAGTATGCTGAAAAACAATATATTCCTTCAACTGTGTATGATCTTCCTCATGAGACTTAACTATCTCATCTTTCTTCTTTAAAGCATAATTCAGATTATATCTCTCCTCTTCCTCTTATTTAACAATATCCAAACATTTTTCATCATCATGTATTACACCCACAAACATACACAAATTGTTAATTTTACAAGGCTTGATAGCCTCAACTAATGTTTCAAACATCGTTGCTCCATCTTCAAGTTCACAAGGAACTTTTTCTTCTCTAGAAAAATTATTTTGTTGTCGCTCAACTCCTTTGAGCTTCTCCAACCTCAATTGAAAACCCATTATCTACTCAAGCTTCCTAAGCTCCTCTAGTAACTGAGTATTAATATTATTCTCTCTTCTCTTCTAGCCTATGCCATTTCACCTTCTTTCTCATTATATAACCATACCTCTCATCTTCTTTACTCATTTGGAACAACTCCATCAACAAACTAAGATGGATTTTAATCTCAGCCTTTTCACTATCATGCTCTTCTTCATTCATCTTCCTTCCCATGCCATTTTCTTTGACATATTTATTTTCTCTTCTTTTGTTGTGGCTTCTCTCTAAACCTCCGTTATGACTATCAGTATTCATATTATTCTCCATCTTCATGTGTTTCCTAACACTACTATGAGCTACATTAGGCCTCTGCAATAGCGGTTCTCTTTCACCTTGCTATAACTACCTCACCAATATTCTCTTTGGTACTTGGTCTTTTGGAAATACTGGTTCTCAATCTTGAACCTTATAAGGTTTCTTCTCTGCTCCTTCTAGGCTTCTACACTCAACTCATATTCTCTTGAGAACACTCAAACGTTCTCTTATATTCCAATCCTCACTCGAACAATCTGGTTCTACCACATTGTTCTTTCTCAAGAATTATTTGCCAGCTTCTTTCATCACTGCTTCAAAGTTGTGATCTACTTGCTGAGATACTCATAAATTTATTATAACTACACTTCAAAAAAATTTAGAGATAAATACCATTAGCATATCATATCTTAACAGACATTCTCCTCAGTATCAAGATTTCAAAAACTTGTTGCTTCCAAACTTTCATGCCCACTCTAAATGCTTATGTTTAGCTTCCATCTATAGCTGATCTAACTTCTTTCCTATCTCTAAAGAGCATTTCGGCTCTGGTACGAAATGATGCCCTTATAAGGCCTAATTCCTTCTTCCAAGATGAGGGTGTGCTTCTAGTCCCTCTGTTTTGATTTGAATTGTCATAGGATCGTCAGGTTTTGTCTTTAGAACTAAAAAAAGGTACACTTAATGTGAGCAAAGGTGTCTCATTGACTTAATGGATTCCATTGGCCTGTTATGTTGCTTCATCACCATGAAAATGAAATTAATAGCTTCTATATTATAAGTTGTATCCCCAAAATAACTTGATCTGAAGGCACCAAAAACCAACACCTTTGTAAATGCAACAAGTCATTTTCAGTCACGTAGTCTGCAAAAAAATAGTTAAAATATCACTTCATAATTTTCCAAACAAGGATATTTTTGGAAAATCACTCATAGATTCTCTAATAGGCCTTGCTCTGCACAAAACCCAGATGACATAATTTCAAATTTCATCTTCCTTTGGCCAGAAATTAACATGTAAGTTTGGTGACAATTTTCCCTTACGAATTCCCTTCTTTTGTTGATAGAGATATAAATCTGTCTTTAAAACATTGTTTACATGTTTCATTCATACTATCTTTCCACATCCATTCTTTGCTTCTACTTCCAGTCTCTAATCTTCACCTTGAAATTCTTCTAAACTTACTATTTCGAGATAGTTTCATTGACATATATTCTGCAAACTCCTGTAATTTAACACTACAGGTACAAGCTCATAACCATGCATACAATTATTATGCATCCTTTAACCTTATTGTAAATTTTATCAAAGTTCATTAAATTACACCATATACCAATCATATCATTATTCAGATCATACCACACACTTACCATACTTTGTTTCTAAAAAATTCCATTATATCTGTCCTTCAAACAAATATATATGTTCAAAAATTTTATGTTCTTGCCTCAGCTCCTCAACAAATTCAACTGCATCATCAAATCAAAGTCTTTGGCCATCAGAATGTTTCCTCTAAGTTTTATAATTCTCCTTGGAAAGGTTCGACACCAACACCAACAGATCATGACTTCAACAATCAAAGGTTTATGTAGTTTCCGCTACCTGTACTTCCATAATTCCACACTAGAGTGAGCATTCAAAGAAACCAATCTATTACTTTAATTTCCTTTCTGAAGCATATTCTCAACGCATTCAAAATAAGATTTTTTTTCATAGTGGAGTGATTCCTCTTCTTAATTGATGTCATTCTAGGTACAAATTTATTTCCAGCCATGCTGAGTCTGATCAACACTACCTCATCCAGACAGAAGTATCGTGAGATCGAATTTTGATCCAATCCCTTTGCAACAAAAAAATAATCATTAATTATGTAGATACATTTTTTTCTTTGAGACCATGTATCTGAGGGAGCGCCAAGCACTATCCTTGAAGGAAATGCACAAGGACTTCTCACAAAGAAACAAATTTCAATTTCTCAAGTAGAGATCAGTTCCAAAAATATTTATAATAAAATAGATGCTATCATATTCAAATATAAATTTCCTGATATAAAACTTGTACGAATACTCAAAATCTTTGTGTAATTATTATTATCTCGCCATAGCCTGATTTATCACTTTCTTTGGCCATATCCTGCCTATATCTCTCTCTCTACCTGTAGGCTTACAATCCAATCAATCTCTCTACCCATAGGCTTAAAATCAAATCCCTCTCTTTGCTGGTAGGCTTACAATCCAATCTTTGTTTAAGCCTAAATCTTACTAACAAAACCCTATAGACTTGAAATTAATCTCTAAATAAGAGAAACTGATTCTAAAATAGGAATACTAACCTATCTTATCTACACTCTTCAAATTAATATACATGAGATCTATTTCTTCACTCCTTCGAGTCATTCCTCCAACTTAGGAATTAGCTACATTATTCATCCTTGCTTATGAAACCTTCGCTTATTTAGAATATTTGGCATAATTCAGGAAATATATCAGCATGTTGACCCATTGTTCCTTCAAACCCATGAGCTCGTTTTGCATCATAAAATTTTTATGTATGAGAATCATTGAGGTGAGAAAAGGAACTGAATTCTTTGAACACGAACTAGAACTTGACTGAAGGAACCATAATTGAACCGTTCGAACAAGAACTGAATTTCTAGAACTGGAACCCTCTTTAGTAAAAAAATTGACTGGCTAGGTCATTTTAGTTTGATGCTCCTGCATCAAATTCCCAAAGTAGAAAGAAAACATTATCACCTAGTCATGTGTCTCCATTTCTATCTTCCTCGATCCCGGAATTTGTTCTGTAGTGATCTCTTTGCTTAATTTAACTGGTGTTCATGTACTCTAATATCTTTTTTTCCTGCTCTTGGTTTTCATATTTTAGTTTCTAATACTCCATTGAGTTTTCCTTCAACATTTTTTATAGTCCAGCCTTTCATACAACTGAATGTTTGTCTTCTCCTTATGCAACTCCTTTCCTTAAGTTTCTTCCTCATAAGCTTCATCAAATTATCTATTTCTCTATCCAAATTACTTTGCTGCTACACTTTTCTTTCACTCTGAGGGATACAAACACCTTGGTAACCTTTCATACTTTTTCCTTCAAGCTGCTGGTTTCTCTTTCCAATTTTCTTTTCTTCTACCACCCATACATCCTTAATTTCATTCAAGACATCCCCCTCTGCAATATTCATTTGTTTCTTCTTATTTTCAAATTTACTCCTAAGATGTAGCTTACCTTTCAGCTCACCAGTAATAGACTCACCCTTCACTTTTGTTGTGCTAGCCAAAGCATTAGGAGCTTGAAAACTAACATATATCTTTGTATCAATCAAAGATGGATACTATTCTTCATCACGGTCTACAATCACACCTTCATACTCATATTCCTCTAGAAAATATTCCAGCAACTCCTCTTCTGCTTGATAATCTTCAAGTACTTCATCACAATGTTGCTCATCATCTTCAACATGTTTTTCTTCTTCCTTCACAACCTTCAATAGTTTCCCTTTATTTTCTTGACTAAGTCTAATAGTAAAATCAACTCTGTTCTGTTCTAAAACTGAATTTTCTTCATTATGAGTCATATTTGTCCCATCTTCCTCTTCATTATTATTCTTCTCTTTGTCACTATTATGTAACACTTACATCTGTGCTTCTGAACTGACTGAATCTTCCTAACTCACATATCTACCTATGGATTCTTCAATAAGCCTCATTTATCCATCAAAACTACTAAAAATTAAATCATTTACCTGAGGTCTCAATCCATGGCTTGAATCAAAATCCCTTAACAATAAAATATCTTTGTTAGATTCCTCATGTGTTACATTTGTATGTTTGATATCTTCCTTCTCTTCTTCCTTCTTTTGGCTACCCATATAAGCCAAAATAGCTATGCTTATAGCTCTAGTAGTATGTTGAAAAGAAATATCTTCCTTCAACTGTGTATTAGCTTCCTCATGATACCTAACTGTCTCATCTTTCTTCTTTAAAACGTAATTCAAATTATATCTCTCCTCTTCCTCTTCTTTGAAAATACCTAAATATTTCCCATCATCATGTATTACACCTACAAACATACACAATTGTTAATTTCAAAATCATAAGGACCAATAGCCTCAACTGATTTTTCAAACATCATTGCTCCATCTTCAAGTTCACAACGAAAATTTTCTTCTCTAGCAAATTTCTTTTTCTGAATCTCAACTCCTTTAAGCTTCTCCAACCTCAATTGAACATCCATATTCTACTCAAGATTCCTAAGCTCCTTTATTAACTGAGTATTCGTCTTATTCTCTCTCTTCTCTTGCAGCTTATGCCATTTCACCTTCTTTCTCATTATATAACCATACCTCTTGTATACTTTACTCCTCTAGAACAACTTCATCAAAAAACTAAAATGAATTCTTATCTCATCCTTTTCGTTGTCATACTCTTCATCATTCATCTTCATTCTTGTGCCATTTTTTTTGACATCTTTCTTCTCTCTTATTCTTTTATGGCTTCTCTTTGAACCTCTGATATGAGTATCAATATTCATCTTCTTCTCCATTTTAATGTGTTTCCTCACATTTACTATGAGATGCACTAAGCCTCTACAATAGTTGTTCTCTTTCACACTACTACAATTACCTCACGAAGCTTCTCTTCAGTACCTGGTATTTTCGAAATATTGGTTCTCAATCTAGAACCTTATGAGATTTATTCTCTGCTCCTTCTAGGCTTCTACACTAAACTCATATTCCCTTGAGAACACTCAACAATTCTCTTATATTGCAATCCTCAACTAGAAAAATTAGGTTCTTCCACACTGTTCTTTCTCAAGAAGTATTTGCCAACTTCTTTCATCACCTCTTCAAAGCTGTGATCTACTTGCTAAGATAATCCTTAACTACTATTACCTACACTTCAAACAATGTTAGAAATAAATACCATTAGCATATCATATCTTAAAAAACCTGCTCCTCATTATCAAGATTTCAAAAACTTGTTGCTGCCAAAATTTCATGGCGACTTTAAATGCTTATGTTCAACTTCCATCTTTGGTTGATCTAGCCTCTTTCCTCTCTCTAAAAGAGCATTCCCGACTGTCATACCAAATGATCACTTTCTAAGGCATAATTCCTTCTTCCAAGATGAGGATGTGCTTCTAGTCCCTCTATCTTGATTTTAATTGTCACTTAATTTGAGTAGAGGTGTCTCATGGACTTAATGGCTTCCATTGGCCTATTATGTTGCTTCATCGCCATGACCATGACATTAATAGCTTCTATACTATAAGTTCTATCACAAAATTACCTCGATTTGAAGGCACCAAAAACCAACTGATCTGAAATGATTGCCAGTTATTGGTATGCTAGTATCATTTCCAGATATAAAATTCTATTTTCTTTGGTTTTCTTATTCATTAAGAGTTTTTCCATGAGCATGTGATTGTCAATTCAATTTACTTGGTGAAATTTAGTGTTTGTCATAAAATTAAGAGAATAATTTTAAATGACTAAAAAAAAACAAATATAAACATAGAAAACATACATAACAGAGCTCAATACACAAAATTGTGTTGAAGGAGTTTACCCCTCCTGGGCTACATCTCCTTGGTCCAGCTTTATAGTGTGGACTTTTGTATTAGCTTAAAGTGTGCTCAAATAAAAGCTTTAAATTCTATCAGAATCTATTCCAATGAGTTTAAAACATCAAAATATACCATAAATGACTATTTTTTTGCTCAATTTGGATTTTGTATGCTCTGGTAATGCCTCCAACACCTTGTGGCCCTAGGCTTCAAAAATATTCAAATGCACAAAAAAACATGTATATGACCTCTTCTTCCTCTGCAATTTTCTTCATTGAGTTCCTAGCATGTCAATTAGCCAATAATGCCTCTTTCTGAGCTCTGTTTGGGAAAAAATTGCCTTAGTTATGCAAAAAATTGTATTTCCCCCAATTTCTCCACTATTCCTGGAAAACTGCCAGTTAAAATTCTAATTTTGGCATTCCGCCACATTTGGCGCTCTCCTCATAAATTTACTCTTGTTTAACCACCAAGTTAATCGGTCCTTAACACTATGATAAGCGTGGTGATGATAATACAAGCGTAATTTTAATTTAAACACATTTATCGTTAATGCATTTTATTGTGGCTTAAAAACGGTTTTAGTGGCTAAGTTAAAACATCATTAAAATTCCACTAATTTCTTTGTCGGAGCTCCTGGTTCCTAGTGCGTGACCACATGAGAGGGGTCTGGCCCCCTCCGAACCCTTATTAGTTGGCTCATTACAATTCAAATACAAGTGGCAACCTTTGATTGTTAAGACCTATAGTGTGGACAGAGCGGTAGGGCGGTGGTGTGCTGTGAGGTAGGTCGGGGGTTCGACCCCAACTCTAACCATAAAATTTTGCACCATCGTATTGTGATTCTTTTCGAACTTTAGATTTGGTCCGCCAATATAGAGCCCCTCCATAGTTAGTGTAAGTCCGCTAATATATACATATATATATATATATATACATATATATATACATATATATATATATATACATATATATATATATACATATATATATATATATATATACATATATATATATACATATATATATATATATATATATATATATATATATATATATATATATATATGGTTTAATACTTAGGTTAATAATATATATATACTATATATATCATATGATATTGAAATATGCGCCCAACATGTAATATTCAGAATTTGCACCATAGTCTTTTTAATAATTCAAACCTGCGAACCCTAGGCCATGGGGAGGGGGTACGTGGCAGCCCCTAGCTGCGCCACGCGGCCTACCCCCATTGGCCAATAATTCAACCATTGAAATAATGACATTATACCAATAAATCCAAAATTCAGCCTTAAACTTAGGATAAAAAAAATTCACTTCCTAGTCATCATCGGCGAATTTGGCTGGAAAAGATGTCACATTGTCATGGGCTGGATCTGGAGAATATTCTCTGAGAATATTATTGTACTTGCCACATGTAGAAATTTATTAATACTGATATTATTACTGGACTCTCCTGATCTAACAAACTAATATTATGTTAAATACAGAATCCTTCCACTTAATTCTTTGCAGAAATTAAATTGCCAATTGAAAAACACATATGAAGCAAAATCAATCGCACATAAACATAGTTGTTTAATAGGAAAGATTAAAGCTAAAAACCCCAAATATAATATTTTATGTATATCAATGGATCATTTAATAATCTCATATAAAGCTTAGTAAATCAAGCTCTCAGTACAACCAACAATCATTACACACTATCATGCTATAATTTGCATATCTATGCACCAATTTCTTGCCTCCTGACAGCCTGCCTCCACTACAAAATCCCTACTGAAGAAGAGCTATGATTGAATTTGAATTGGCCTTGCCTTAACTGGGAAATCCTCATTGGAATCTCCAATGTGTGTCAGATGCATTTAATGCATCACTATAGTCACAACAGATAGTCCATCTCACCCTTTCACCTATCTCTCCATTGGGTCTCCACTGGAACTGACATTCAAGTAGTTAACTGTTGTATTTTTTCAGTTGCAAGTGAGTCTCTAGTTATAAATTAATTAAATAATTAATTCACTAAACTCTCACTATTGTATCTTCAATTAGAACTAGATACAACTAACACAACTGAGTTTAACTCACTTAATTGAGTTAAATTGAATAACAACTCCTATAACTACTCTTCCAACTTTGTCACAACTTTTCCACTTCAGTTCTAACTGAGTCCTCCATGCATGAGTCACCAACCACCCTATGGATTTCGTAATTCCTTCAGCCCACTAATTTTCCAAATCTGTTCACTGAAATAAAGTGCTCCAAGAGAATAAGTTGATATTTATTGTTGGATTATTATTAAGGGCTAATAATAATCGATATGCATCTATTTTTAGATTGATGATCTATAAATAGACTTCACCCAATCTTCTAAAAATATAATCTCATCTATTTTTCACATTTTGTAGGTTTTAACCCTGAACATAAATTATCTACTCACGAATCTTATAACAGAAGATAAACAATAGCGAGAGCATAAAACATAAAACAGATAAACACAGAGATTTTCCCCTGGATCCCAAATCAGGACGACCAGCTTGATTTTTCATTATATTCCTTTTAGTGTTACAACACATATATATACATGCCGAAGCATACATAAACCCCAATCCATAAACCCCGGATTAGAACATAACCGTAGTTCCCTTGACCGGATCTACAAAAATACCAGGGGCCGAAAACCATCGTACCCCAAAACCATGTGCAAAACCATGCACAAAACCATGGACGTGGACTACCCACCGGAAATTAAGGACCAAATAATTTTTGCCGGGGCGCTGCCCCAGACCCTGATAGGGGGGGCTATCGCCCCCGCGCGTGCTTAGTCGTGGAAAAAATATAACACATACCCAACATTCTCCCACTTGTTGTTTTCTTTCCACAGGGGGTCACAAGAGAGCTTAGTCATTGGCCCAATTCTTCAACACCCATTGTTTCTCTACACCAAGAGAACTTCTGAGTGCTCATAGACTTTGTTAATGCATCTGCAACATTCTTCAAAGTGTCCACCTTTACCAGCAACACCCTTTTAGCCTCAACCATATCTCTAACAAAGTGATATTGAACATCAATGTGCTTTGTCTTTGAATGATAAGCAGGGTTCTTAGCCAAGAAAATTGCACTTTAGCTATCACAGTCTATCCTTATAGCTTGTTGTACCAACCCCATATTTGAACACAATCTCTGCAACCAAACTGCTTCCTTGCTTGCATGAGTGGCTGCTATGTATTATGCCTCTGTAGTTGAAAGAGCCACTACAGACTGTCTTTTACTCATCCAACTAACTGCGCCTCCAAATAGGCTAAACACATACCCACTCGTAGATCTTCTTTGGTCCAGATCTCCAGCCCAGTCTGCATCAACAAAACCACGAATGTCCAACATTCTTTCCAATCCTGGTCTTCCCTGGTAGCACAAGCCATAATCACTAGTGCCACGTAAATATCCGAAAACCCGCTTCACTACTGTCCAATGCTCCTTCCCTGGGTTTGACATAAACCTGCTCAATACTCCCACTGCATGTGCAATGTCTGGTCTGGTACAGACCATTGCATACATCAGGCTACCCACTGCACTTGCATATGGAACACGAGACATATACTCCTCTTCTTCTTGTGTCTTGGGACACTGTTCAGCAGACAGCTTTACACCTACAGGAATAGGAACATTCACCGCTTTACTATCCTGCATATTGAACCTCTGCAATATAGTCTCGACATACTTCCTCTAGTTTAACCAAAGCTTCCTCTTTGCCCGATCTCTCTTAATTTCCATGCCTAAAATATAGTTTGCAGCACCAAGATCCTTCATGTCGAATTTGGAGAACATTTGGGTCTTCAAATCTTGGATAATTTCTTTGTCATTTCCAATCAACAACATATCATCCACATACAAGACCAAATAAATAACACGGTCACTAATTAATTTAAAATAAACACAGTGATCCTCCTTGCTTCTGGTGAAGCCAAGTCCCTGTACATAGGTATCAAATTTCTGATACCACATCCTTGGTGACTGTTTTAACCCATACAAAGACTTCTTCAACCTGCATACCAGTTCTTTCTTACACTTCACCATAAAGCCTTTAGTTTGTTTCATGTAGATCTCCTCTTCTAGATCCCCGTGAAGAAATTCTGTCTTCACATCCATCTGTTCTATCTCAAAATCAAATGCAGCAGCAACAGATAAAAGTAATATAATAGAAGTAACTTTGGCAAAAGGAGAAAAAATATCACCAAAATCAATTCCTGGCACCTGGGAATAACCTTTCGCTACCAACCGAGCTTTGTATTTCTCCACCTTGCCTTCTACATTCATCTTCTTCTTAAACACCCATTTTCTCCCAATAGGCTTCCTTCCAGCCGGCAACTCCACCAGATCCGATGCATCGTTTTTGTGCAAGGATGCCATTTCATCAACCATGGCCTCCTTCCAGAGTTTTCCATCCTCTAAATATACTGCCTCCATGAAATTTATGGGTTCATCATCTGTCATAGTTAAGGCAAAACCTGAATAGAAAGAAGATGAACTATACCTTTCTGGTTGCCTTCTTTCCTGAACTGATCTTCTCAAAGATGGAGTTTGTGGCTCTTCATCTTCTGAGTCTTCTTCTGTTGTAGAGTCTGATTCATCCTCCTTTAGCTCAAACTCTATCTTCCCAAGTTCCTTTGGTAGGAATTCATTTTTAACAACATATTTCACTTCTCTAAACACCACATCTTGGCTGTACACAACCTTCCTTGTTTCTGGGTTCCAAAGCTTGTAACCCTTTAAACCATCCTTATACCCAATAAAGATGCACCTTTCAGATTTATTATCCAACTTGGTCCTTTTCTCCTTTGGAACATGTATATATGCATCACATCCAAATACCCTTAGATGTGAAAGAGAGGGTTTCTTACCAGTCCATACCTCATGTGGAGTCTTATCCTCCAACGCTGATGAAGGTGATCTCTTAACTAAGTAACATGCAGTCTCCACTGCCTCTGCCCAGAATTCTTGTCCTAACCCGGTACCACTGAGCATGCTTCTTGCCTTTTCCATCAGTGTTCTATTCATTCTTTCTGCAACTCCATTTTGCTGAGGTGTGTATGGAGTAGTCTTCTTCCGTGCTATACCACACTTCTTACAGAACTCTTCAAATTCCTTCTTGCAGAACTCCCCACCATTATCTGTCCTCAATGCCTTTATCTTCTTCTCTGTCTGGTTTTCCACCAGAGCCTTACATTCTTTAAATTTGTCAAAGACTTCAGATTTCTTCCTCAAGAAATATATCCATGTATTCCTTGAGAAGTCATCTATGAATGAAACATAGTACACAGACTTTCCCAGTGATGGAACTGACACAGCCCCAAACACATCACTGTGCACAAGTTCTAATATCTTGTTTGCCCTCTTAGCACCAGAAGGAAAACTCACCCGATTCTGCTTCCCATATACACAATGTTCACAGAAATCTAAATCCAGAGAACAATTAGACATACCTTCTACCATACCATCTCTATGCAGTATCCGAAGGCCCTTCTCTCCAATATGTCCAAGCCTTTGATGCCATAGCATGGTCTTTTCTCCAGAGACAGCTAGAATTTTCGTCCCACTTTCAGGAACCACAGAACTGTTACACCCATCAATAACAGTGCTACCTTGTAGCTTGTACAGAGTTCCAGTCCGAACTCCCCACATTAATACCAGTGCTCCCCGAACCATCTTGCAGGCATCTTTCTCGAACACTGTTTTTACACTTGCATCATCCATCTTGCTTACAAAAATCAGATTTCTGGCCAATGCAAGAATATGCAGAACACCAGGAAGTGTTCTAATCCTCCCACCTTGCAGCTTCAGCTTGACCTTTCCACGTCCGACGATTATGGCCTTCCTATCATCCCCTAGGAAGACATCACCACCATCATATTTCTCATACTCGCAGAACCACTCCCTATGGGGAGTGAAGTGAAAGGATGCACCTGAGTCAATCAACCATGACTCATGATCTACATGTGTATTTGAAGAAGAAGCAAAATACACATCCCCACCTTCATCCGAGGTGGTTTTTGCCTCTGCAGAAGGAGCATCATCAGATCCCTTTCCTTTCTCAGGAGCTTTAGATCTACAGTCCTTTTTGTAGTGCCCTTCCTTTCCGTATTTCCAGCACACCTTTACAAACTTTCCAGGAGATTTAGATCTCCCTCTAGATTTGGATCTCCCACTCGAAACCTTATTCTTGTTTCTGTTCTGGGACCTTCCTCGTACAGATAAGGCATCTCCATTCCGACCCTCCATATTTCTCCGTCTCATTTCCTCCGACAGCAAGGCTGAGACAATGTCATCAAAATTCAAGGTAGTTGTATTGCTACCTATTGCAATAACCAGACTGTCCCACGAATCTGGTAGAGAACACAACAAATTGATGCACTTATCTTCATCTGAGATTTTAATATCAACAGATGACAACCGACTTACCACAGTATTGAAGGTGTTCAGATGCTCTGTCACTGAGTCTCCATCCTTCATCCTCAGGTTATACAGCTTTTTCCACAGGAACAACTTATTCACCAAAGACTTAGATTGGTACAAAATCCCTAGCTTGTCCCATAAGGTCTTCGCCGTAGCTTCCCCAGATACATTCAACAATACTAAATCTAAGACACACAATCGTATTATGCTCTTAGCCTTCTGATTCAGTTTCTTCCAGTCTTCATTTGACATTGTCGTTGGTTTAGTACCTGGATCTACTGCAATCCACTAATATTTATCCACCAGTAGATCCTCCATCTTGAGCTTCCATAACTCAAAAATCTGACCATTAAATTTCTCGATCTCTATCTTCCTGCTGCTCGCCATCTTCTTTCACCGCAAGAATCGATCCCGTAGATCTCCCACTGAACAGGGTCTACCACAACCCCGAGCAAAAAACCCTCAGCAGTAAAGGCGTCCCCTTGAAGCCAAAAATGCTCTGATACCAAATGTAGGTTTTAACCTTGAACGTAAATTATCTATTCATGAATCTTATAACAGAAGATAAACAATAGCGAGAGCATAAAACATAAAACAAATAAACACAGAGATTTTCCCCTGGATCCCAAATCGGGACAACCAACTTGATTTTTCATTATATTCCTTTTAGTGTTACAACACATATATATACATGTTGAAGCATACATAAACCCCAATCCATAAACCCTAGATTAGAAAATAACTGTATTTCCCTTGACTGGATCTACAAAAATATCAGGGGCCGAAAACCATCGTACCCCAAAACCATGTGCAAAACCATGCACAAAACCATGGACACAGACTACCCACCGGAAATTAAGGACCAAAAATTTTCGCCAGGGCACTGCCCCGAACCTCGACAGGGGGGGCTATCGTCCCCCCTCTTACCCCCCCGCGCGTGCTTAGTCATGGAAAGAATATAACACATACCCAACACATTTGACCAAACATCTACAAATAGCATCCTGCAACTTATAGAATATGCTCACCATGTCTAAAAATAGACATACACCTAAAAATAGCCAGTGAGCTCCACTTAGTGAAGGTGCTTAATTTTCACTAAGCTGATCATATTGTTGAATCTCAACACTCCCTCTCAACAAGATAGGGATTATCCTTCACCTCGATCCTTCCTCTATGGTATTCGAATTTTCTTCTACTGATCACCTTCGTCAAAATATCCGCATCCTAATCTTCCGTAGGAATGAACTGAAGCAACATGATCTTCTACTGCACACAATCTATAATATGATGATATCATATATCTATATGTTTAGATCTATCATGAAACACAGGATTAATTGAGATTTTAATGCAACTATAATTATCACAATGTATCACTGTAGGATCTAAATGAGAACCAAACAAACTGACCAGGATCTTCCTCATCCAGATAGCCTCACAAGCAGCTTGACTTGTTGCCCTGTATTCTTCTTCTGCTGAACTAAGTGCCACAAATATTTGTTTCTTGCTATACCAATAAACAGTTGTATATCTAATACTGAAAACCCCTCCTAATGTGCTCTTTTTGTACGTTGGGTTGCCTACCCAATCTGCATTTGTGATCCCATGCAAATTCACGTCATCTGTTTGTATGTACCATAAGCCATACTCAGATGTGCCCCTGAGATATCTCAAGACATTCTTGCTTGCCTTCCAAAAGAGCTTGGTAGGCTTAACCATCACTTGACTAAGCTGGTTCACTGCATCCACTGCATTAACTAAATACATGAGTGAACCCACCAACTATTGATAGATAATAGCATCCACTACCTCTGTCGATGTAGCATCTTCTTTCCTCCAATTTCCAGGAAGAGGAGTATCCATGGGCTTGCAGTCCTCCATGTGAAACTTACCAAGTATCTTCCAAGCATACTTTCCTTGAGACATAAATAGTTCACCTTCTTGCTGCCATATTTCCAATCCAATGAAATAATGAATGAGGCACAAATCCTTCATCTCAAAATCCTTTGCAAGATCTTCCTTGCATGAGTGTATCAACTGCTCATCACCCGTTAGTATTAAATCATCAACATAAAGAACAATGATTAAAATCTTACCCCCCACCACAATTTGGTATAGGTTTTCATCTGCCTCGCTTTTGGTGAAGCCAAGTCCAGTGAAATAGTTGTCAATCCATGTGTACCAAACATGAGGTGCTTGCTTCAGCCCATACAATGCTCTTTTGAGTCTTCACACATGCGACTCGTTGCTGAAGATCTCAAATCCTTTAGGATACTCAATGTACACTTCTTCCTCAACGATCCCATTAAGGAACGCACTCTTCACATCCATCTGATGAATGTGCCAACCCATCTGCACTCAGAGAGCAAGGATGGTCCTTATGGAAGAATATTGTGTGACAAGTGCAAAGGTTTCTTCATAATCAATCCCCTCGATTTGTGAGAAGCCTCGAGCAACAAATCTTTCCTTATACTTCTTGATGCTCCCATCAGCAGCTTGCTTTACCTTGTAGATCCATCTTGAACCTACCACTGATTTACCAACCAGCCTTGGAACAATCTCCCAAGCATTGTTTCTGACAATGGAGTCATACTCCTCCACCATGGCATCTACCCATGTGGGCTCCTGCACTACTTCTTCAAAAGAAGATGGCCCTGTCACGATACACTTGCTCATAAGAGCCATGTATCCAGTGAATCGGTCAGGTGACTGTTTCTGTCTACGTTGTGATGTGGGGACTCCTAAATTCTATGTCTCATCAAGCTTTAGTCTCTCAACTTCTGTGGTACGATTTATTCCTATTCTGATGTTCAGTTCTGCATGACTGGACTCCTCCACTCCATGAATATCCTCCTGTGGTTGATCCACATCTAGAGGCTCATATTTGGGAACAACAAGTTCCTCCTCTACATGCAAGTGTAGCTCCCTCTCAAACGAAAACTTCATGGCTTTCACCTCATTGAATTTTATATCCCATCACACCACATTCATCCGAATGTTTGGCAAATACACATGATAATTATGGGGTGTTCCTATGTACCCCACAAATATCCCAACTTGTGCACTCGACTCCAGCTTCTTCCTAGTGTCCTTTGTCACATGAATGTAAACATATGAGCCAAAAATCTTCAAATGAGAAATATCAGCCTTCTTACCAGTAAAATATTCTTCAGGTGTACTCATGCCAAGTACTCTACAAGGACAATATTTTTGCACATAAACCGCAGTGTCGCATGCTTCCTCCCACAAGTGCATTAGTAGGCCCTCGTCATGCAGCACCCACGATCGTTCTATTTTTCCTCTCCATGACCCCATTCTGCTGTGGGTTATGAGGTGCTATGAGTTATCTTCGAATTCATTTTTTGCTACAGAAGTCTTTGAATTCGTTCGAGATATATTCACCACCATTATCGCTCCACAGAGCTTTCGCTTGCTTCCCCGACTCCTTCTCCACCAATGCTTTAAACTGACAGAATTTTGAGAATGTTTTTCTCTTATTCTGCATGAATAAGATCTAGCATCTAGGAGAATAGTTATAAAAAAATATAACATAACACATGTGTTTTTCTATTGAAGCAACCAAGAAAGGTCCACACAGATCTGCGTGAATTCTCTCCAGGATCACCAAAGCACAGTTCTCTTTCTCATGAAAGGTGATATTCACAAACTTACCCATAGTACATCCCTTGTACTAATCTGACTGCTCAAGAGTACCCTTGGGAAGTCCAGTAGAAATCTCCTGCAAAATATTCAAGGCACCATGGTGTTGATGGCCCAATCTCCTATGGCATAATTTGTCCTCATCCCGGCTCACCACTTATTCTGCTTTTCCCATCATTGAAACACAACCATCTACCTCCAGCTTGTAGAGATTCTTAACTCGAATCCCTGTCCTCTTGTTTTGATCAGTTTTTTTATGTCACAAGAAAGCTTTTCCCTCGCTGAAAACAATGTTGTAACTTCTATCCTCCAACATAGCAACCGAGACCAAATTATTCTTCAGACCTAGAGCATGCATAAAATCTTTCAATAGAAATGGTGTACCTGAATCGCTCTCAAAGGTAATGGTTCCAATGCTGGTCGCATTGTATATACCATCGTCGCCCATCTCTATATGCATTTGGAGATCTTTATCCTCCAAGTCACTAAACAACTCCTTGTCTCCCACCATGTGGAAGAAAGCACCACTATCAAGGTACCACACAGATCCCATTGCACTTGAAACCAAGTATGCGATCAAATAGAAATCAAGTTCAAATTGCGAGGCTAAGGCCTCACCCACTGCAGCTCCAACAATCTTCTTATTCTTCTTTTTCTATGGGCAGTTAGTGGTGAGATTCCCATGTTCGTGACAGTGAAAACACTTGTGACTTCACCTTGGAAAAATCCAACTTCTTGCCTTTAGCCTTGGATTTTGGATGGGATTTATTCCCCTTCCCTTTCCTTGCTTTGGCAGCCAAAGTGAAACTATTTTCATCATCATTCTTCGATGAAGAGCCATCCCTAGTATTCCACCTTATCTCCTCCTGCACGAGATCTGACCAAAGTGGCTCCCAACCTGGCAGTTTCTCCCATCCATTGATAGAGTCTTTGTAGCTATGCCAACTCTTCAGAAGCCTAATGAGAGCCAAGCTCACCAAGTCATCATCCATAACTATGATTCCCACACTCCCCAGTTCATCCCTACATTGGACAAACTTCATGAGATATTTTGGAATACTGTGGCCCTTCTCCATTTTGATTTTTCTGAGTTTATCTTTTAGCACCAACTTCCTATGGTCATTGCTACTTTGAAAAAGATCTATCAAAGCCTTCCACATTGAAAATGGAGTGGCTTTCCTGTGAAGGATTGACACAATATGGTATTTCACACCATCCAACAGAATTCTTCTTGTCTTTGCTACCTTATTTTTCCATGCATCAAGTAATGTAGCATCGCTAGAAGTAGGCTTAGGAACATCGTTGTTGATGAACTCCTTCAATCCATTATCTTAAAGCACCACCTCCATCCTGTCCTTCCAGGATATGTAGTTCAAGATACCCTCAAGGGCATACTCCAACCACAACCCATTGAAAGACATTTCAATGAATACTCAACTATCGCACCAAGAAATTTCTGCAGCAAATTCGAATTGTCCACTAACACAAAACTCAGCACCACTTCAATTTTTCAATATCCAATGATTAACACTGCTTCGATACCATGTAGAAATTTATTAAAACTGATAGTATTACCAAACTCTCTTGATATAACAAATTAATCTTATGATAAATACATAATCCTTAGACTTAATTATTTGCGGAAATTAAATCGCCAATTGCAAAACACATATGAAGCAAAATCAATTGCACATAAACACAGTTGTTTAATGGAAAAGCTTAAAGCTAAAAATCCCATATATCATATATTATGTATATCAATGGATCATGTAATAATCTCATACAAAGCTTGGTACATCAAACTCTTAGTACAATCAACAATCATTCCACACTGTCATGCAGAAATTTGCATATCTATGCACTAATTTCTTGCCTCTTGACAGCCTACCTCCACTACGCAATGCCTATTGAGGAAGACCTCTGAACGAATTCGAATTGGAATTTCCTTGACATGCAAGTAGTTAACTACTGTATTTTTTTAGTTGCAAGTGAGTCTCTAGTTATGAATTAATTAAATAATTAATTCACTAAACTCTCACTAGTGTATCTTCAGTTAGAACTAGATACAACTAGCACAACTGAGTTTAACTCACTTAACTGATTTAAACTGAATAAAAACTCCCGTAACTACCCTTCCAACTTTGTCACAACTCCGCCACTTCAGTCAAACTGAATAACAACTCCCATAACTACTCTTCCAAATCTGTCACAACTCTACCACTTGGTCTAAGTAATAATATGTCTTGACTTAGGAAAGTAGGTTAAAATGTATGAATGAAGGATGAATGATGATAAATGGGGATTTAACATAAGAAAAAATTATTTTTGACTAGTCAGTCATCGAGCCTTGGGTCCGGTACCAACAAAAGTTAGAGAAATGCTCTGAGCCTGTTTGACTGATAGCTTAGAATACTAAATACTTACGGAGGATGGGAAATTAGTGATTTTTCCCAATGATTCATTATTACATGCTTTCTCCACTTCTTTCTACCTACCCACCCTTATTCTAACATTTTTTCTTCATTTGGCAGGTGCATTTAGGCTTGCAACCTTGAAACATTTATTCTTTTCAAGCATAAACTATCTAAATCTACCTTACTTCATCTGAGGGCTTAGATTAAACTGTTAAGATCCTCATTATTCTCTACCTATCTACTGATTTGTCAGGATTAAATTTTCTGACAAATCTTTATTCTCTATCTAAAACATGAAATTTAAAACATGACAAGTCAAGATTAAACAGTTTAACTCATCATGTAATATGGAATTTATTGACACTCTGCCATAATTTTCTATTTTTCAGAAAAGTAAAAAGTAGTGGCATTTGGACTTGCTCACTTTCAGGTCTTATTCTCATCTTTTTCTTTTGGGGTCTATATTTTCTAAGTCCTTTAATCTTTATTTTAGGACTTTTTACCCTCTTTTTGATTATTTTTTTTATTATTTTTTTCAATTTTTTCAAAATATGGAAAAAAAACTTGCAGAAAGCAAGGTATGTACATATTTTACAAGACTATCAAAAGTAAATTCAAAATTATGAATCCTATTACTATATGACCCTAACAACGGCTTCACATGGGGATGGAATCTCCTTGTGAGATGTCAAGAACATCGTCGACTAGTAGCCTAATCCATTGGGCCAATCCCAAACATGCATATGTTGTGACTGAAAACTCTTGAACTGAATTTACACCTTTTTCTGCAAACTGAAATCTGATCTGAGGCTAAAAGGTGTTGCAACCTTCAAACTAAACTACTAAATCAACAAGACCTTAGGGCCTTTTCCTTGGCTTCAGATCTTGATGAATTATTTCAAAACTAGCTGAAAACTGAAAAACTGTAATAAGATGAAATCATACCTGCTTACTCTAATAAGATGTTCAACTGCTGGTTAGGTAAAATGAAACAACTAATGCAACCATTTAAGAATTATATATATTGAGGTATTTTGTTGCATGTACTTGTTGATTTTCAAAACTGTAATTCTGCAACCTATTAGAAACTTATCAACAAATGAGAGGATAAGGAAATACTTGATTTCCTTAATTGAATCTACAAACTTTTCAAATGGATCTTCTAAAATATATACACTGATGTTTAACTAATCTAAACAACTGTACATCTTTTCTGGATGTCCTCCATGCCATGAAACTGAAATGTTACTTTCATCTTTATCTCCCTACAAACTTTGTAATGATATTCCTACTGGTTGTAATGTTTGATTGCTGAAACCTTTATCATCTTGATTCTGAAACTCATAGTTAGTTAATGGATAAAGTCTTTGAATGCATTCATTATCCAACATATCTGCTATTGGATCATAAAAAACTTGTGAGGATCGTCTCAACAAGTTGCTCATCCTTTTCTTTAATGATGTTATACCACATTTCCTTTAAAATCTGAAATGATTCAAAACATAGTGTTATGGAACATTCTTGTGTTATTTTATCATATGTTTCAATGAAATTTGATAACTGCAATTGTGAAACTGAAATATCCTGATCAAGAGTTTCATTTTCTTCTTTGTTTTCCATAACAATATCTAAAGACTGGTGATTATTGATAGCATGAAATTTGTCTCTAATGAACTGAAATGAATAAAAACAAAAAGGTAAAGAACCTTCACTTATTTCCAAATTTTGTGCACTATCTTCCTTACACTCATAGCTGATTTCCATTAGCTGATCACTGTATTCTGGTTGCTGAAACTGAGTTTCCTCATCCCACAAACTAGCTTCTGATTGCTCTGTAAAGTTATATTGAGTTTGGAGAGCATAACTATCATCATAATGATCATACTTAGGCAAATCATCAAAAGAAGGAATGTCATCAAACACACACATTAGATCAGCAGATTCCTCTTCCACATATTGATCTGTAAATCCATTTTGTGATCTATGATAACTGGAATTAGCAGGAAGTTGTTCATAGCTATAAAACTCTTCTATTTCTTCAATAAGTGTATCATGGTGATTTTGAAAAAAATAAAATCTTTCATAGTTATCTTTTGTATGATTTTATCTGTTTTTCTTACCAAAAGGCTCAGTTTTACCTCTGCAATGTTGTTCTTCTCTTCTTCTTCTACTTTCTATTTTTCCTATCTGATTTGCAGATTAACTTCTACATAAACTGGAATGTTTTGCATATATACAAGTGTTTCTGGATCTTTTTCTCTTAACCGAAATTCTATTTCTGGATCAAAAGCACTTGGATAATGCAAGAGAGCTGAATCATGAGGAGGTTTAATATTTTATGGCATTGAATAATAAACTTGATTAAACCTGTCAGAAAATTGTTGTATTGTTTCATTTGGATGTTTTTTTAACTGATTATATTCTTCTATGATCACAAAAGGATTAAATTTTATTATCCATCTACCAAGGAAAAATTTAACAAGCTGTTGGAAATTTGAGATGCTTGCATTAGGCAGATTTTTGAACCAAATTTTTACTCTATTTTGCAAAGAAAGAGAAAAAAGTTTTATTTTAACATCATCTTCATCAATCTCAAATAGGTCCAAATAATTCTCAAAACCTTGAATATGTTTTTCGATAGTGATACCATTCTCTCCATCAAATATAGGAAGATGTTTGTAATAGTTATCAGTAAAATCATGGAGTATAGGAGGTAAAATAAGGGGCTTATATCTATCTGGAAATTTATATGGTATAGGATTATGTATAGGGATTTTAAGATTAGTCTTGATTATTTGAGGCTTCTTAATTGAAAAATGTTCATCATTGGATTCAGAAGAAAGCTGCTCAAAGAGATTAAGAGAATTAGTACTTACAATCTTCAAAGGAAAATAATTAAAAACTAATCTAAGATCTTCTATAAAATACCATATGCATTGAAAAATTTTCTTAATGCGAAAGAACATAATGTCCTGGATTACGATCCAAGTTGAAAGCCTGATCTTTCCATATTTTTCTTTGAGGTTCATTCCTCCAGTGGAGTCTTGATTTTGAAATTGATTTGGAGTTGCCAGGTGGATGATTTTAACCTTTGTGTGTCTGATCATTGTCCACCATCATAGATCGGATCTGAACCTGTAAAATATTTCTAAAGAAAATGTTAGTTTCCCCAGTATGGTCACCATTATGTTATCACTCAGTAATTTCTCTAGGTTCACGAAAGAAATAATTCGAGGTAACCACAAACCTACTTTAAACTCTAGGATCAGGCCTTCCTTGGGTTCAGAGAGGGCTCTCTCTTTAAAGTTTAACTTTATTTTGATTTTATAAAATTAGGATAGTTATGAAAGTACAATTTGGTTTTGGTTTAAAGGGTTTGGTGGGAAAAAATCACTTGGAGGTAAGATAGAGAGAAATCTACTTGTCCATTGGGCTATGGAGTCTAAATCAAGCTAGCAACACTAGAAATCAATGCCAAAAAGGTACAAATATATTCAAGGAAAGATAGATAACCCTTAGAGATTTTGGAAAGTTGTTTTTTATGAGGTGGTATGATCACGATAAATGGCACTTAGGGATCCTTTGGTCTAGAAAATGGAAGTAGAAGGCAGAGGTCAAATGGAAGAAGGAGCAATTAAGGGTTCCTTGCACCAGAAATCAGAAGAAAACATTAAAATGGAAACTACTTAAAGACAAGAAGCACTTGAATAATCTTGTAGTAATACTCCTAGTTACACACTTATATAGAACAAACATAAAATGAATGCATGAAACTTAGAAAAGGAAACAGTGACAAGTAGGAAGTACTTCACTCGTCAGCTTATCACAGGGATCCTAAATTATGATGCCAATTAGCTTGTCCAGTCTGCTACTTTGAATTAAAACACACAAGAGCTTCCAAAGTACAACAAAATTTCTATATTAATTCCAGAAATTTTATTCCACACAAAAATACTTCAAAGAGTGAAGTATTTATACAAATTCTAAACTAGAATATCTTGAAAAAATATCAATATTGTTTTACAAATATCTCCAATTGTTTTACATAAATAGAACTTAAGTAAAGGACACTAAAAAACAATTCATGTATTTGGCACTATTTTTTATGGATAGGTGATGACAAAGAGGATAATTCAAATTTGATCTCAACTCTTAGTTGATCATGAGGCATCCAAGTCACTAACTGTCTCCTTTCTTTGTCCATTCTGCTCCAACAATTCTGCAAACTTGGGGTCCAATGATACCTTTGTATTTCTCAATCAAAAATAGATATTTAAAAAGTGAAATGGTTTATTGTAGATGAATATTTTGGTGAGATAAATATCTCTCATCTCCCTAAAATTATGCTCCCGCTGTTCACAATATGCTCTGCAAAAAGATGTGTAAAACAGAGTTTTACAGAGTCTGAAAAATAGTCTGTAAAGATGCACATTTATCTCTCATTATGTAATACCTGTGCAAAAAGTGAGATAAATTTTTGTAGATGGGTCTCTTAGGAACAAAAACCTCCTTTATTTTTGTAATATCTATTTCTGATTGGCCAAAAGTTTCTCTGCAAAATGATGACTTAACATGAATTTTCTACAAAACGTGCTTTCCCATATTGTTTAATATTTCCCAACCCATAATGGCTGTTATAAAAGCGAGAGTTTTTTGTATTTGGACATCTTAAGAACATAAACCTCCTTCATGTTTGCAAAATTCATCTTAGATTGGTGACAATAGTTTATGAAAAACAATGACTAAAACAAGAAATTTCTGCAAAAATGTTCCTTCTTGCTCTGTTTTCATCTTTTAATAGTTTTGTTATTTTAACTCTTTTTACTTTCACTTTGGATAAATTTCATTCATGGTGAAATTATTTTCATCTCTATTTAACAATTACTACCTCTGTTTTTTCTTTTACTATTTTACCTTCACTGCTCTGTAACTTTGTTTAACTTTCACTCTGACTTATACCTGATACACTTTAACTCTGATGCTCTTTGACTGTTCTGTTTTCACTGTCATTGTGAATTTTGATTTCAATTTTACCATTCACTATGCACATTTCATCATTCTGATCTCTCTCTGACTTGAATTTATTCTTTCTTTGTATACAAACTGTTTTTTGAATGAAGATTTTGAATTAAAATATGAGAATTTGGAGCAAACAAATTTTGTTAACTAGTATTGAAATTGTTGGCCAAATTCCATATTCTGATAATAACCTGCAAAAATCAAACAATTTTTTAATGAAATCCAGGTCTCCAAGAAAAGCCAGTAATGATTTTTAGGGAATAGGGAATATAGTGAAAGGAGTTCTAGCCATAGTAGGGGTTTTCTCGCAATTTTAACCTTCAGGTCTTAGGAACTCTGTTTTTGGGTTTTTTGTAAACTTATGTAAGCTTAGACTGTTTATAGAAGCATTTTTGGCTTAGACACGGGTCCTTGGATAAAATAGGCATAATATGGTTCTATCCTTGAATTCATCCTTCAATTCCAATCTTCAAAATGATTTAAAAATGGCTCTGAGGCATTTGATAGGAACTGCAGTATCTTTTCTGGTGCAAGACATAGCTCCTCCATCAGTCTTCATGGGTGTATTTTGGTAAATTTCGGAGGTTTCGGGCATAAAAATGGCAACTAGGGGTTTTAACAGAGTTTATATAGTGGGGAGAGGTAATGCAGAAGACATAGGTTTTAAACAAAAGAAGGTAGAAGAATGAAAAATGCATATACAAAGGTTTAATAAAAATTTCAGTTGTATTAACCCTTGGAATTGAATGCAGGTCACACCAGGCGGGAGGGAAGTTTCAGAATTCAAATGGAAAAACTGGGCAGTGGTTATCGCGCAGGGTTATGGTGGTAAGAGGATTTGAGAAAAAACCACGCGATCCAATAAATGGAGGCCACGTGGAGGGGATGAGTTTTTGTGAAACCACCTATTTCGCATGCATTTTGGAGCTTGGGTTGTCAGGCATGTTTTC
This sequence comes from Pinus albicaulis, assembly GCA_034641835.2. Lineage (NCBI taxonomy): Eukaryota > Viridiplantae > Streptophyta > Pinopsida > Pinales > Pinaceae > Pinus > Pinus albicaulis. Next base: position 1,845,489,171 of record CM076578.1, on the reverse strand, counting down.
CATGCGAGATCACATTTCAACTGTCGGATGAGAAGGATAAAAGCGAAGGGCTGAGATTACTCTAGGATTTGCGGTAAATGGGAAGGTGTCGGACCAGGGCTTTCATATATGCGCGCGTATAGGTAAAACATAGGTTTAAACCTTTATGAAATATATGCGAGTAAAGTTTTGATTATATAAAGAGGCGGGGTTTTACTCATACGTGGCGAGGGCTTAGTCTTTATCAAAACACTGGTTTATTTCAAAGACTTGGGTTATAAATTATGCCGGGGGGGGGGGTGTTTTATGTATAAGTGACTAAAAATTTTGAACTTTATAAATGTTTTATTCAATTCAAAACTTTGGAATAATGGTTATAAGCAGGGGTTAATATGTTTTATTCAAAACATTTGTAAGATGTCTTAATAAAAACATAATGGGCATGTTTTATTTTATTATATAGTATTTAAACCTTTTTTGAATAGTTTAAAGACCATAGGGGTCGGATATTTATTTAAGTATAGTTTAGACCAAAGGGTGTATAATTTTGTTTTTTAATTGAGCACATGGATAATAAACTTTGGTCTAAATCATTGTAATAGTGGGTTTTTTTTGGGTGTTCTAAATATGGGGAATTAATAAGTAGGATAGGGTATTTCTTAGGGATTTAATAAAATATGTTAAAATTTAATATTAAAGGGTAGTGTAATGTAAAACAAAATACATAAAATCTCTAAGTAAAGTGTAAAAAGCAAAGCATTGCTCATCTTTATATTATTTCACCAATACTTAGGATAAATGTAATTTTGAGGGTTTTATGAACGCTTTTGAAGGGATGAAGTTAATTATATGGGATTTTAATCTTCGCTAAGTAAGAATATGTCTTTAATTAGGAAAAGAGGTTAAAGTGTATGAATGAAGGATGAATGATGATAAATGGGGATTTAACATAAGAACTCAATATTTTCGACTAGTCAGTCATCGAGCCTTGGGTTCGGTCCCAAAAAAATTCAGAGAAATGCTTTGAGCCTGTTTGACTGATAGCTTAGAATACTGAATACTTTAAAAGGATGGGAAATTAGCGATTTTTCTCAATGATTCATTATTACATGCTTTCTCCACTTCTTTCTACCTACACATCCTTATTCTAACATTTTTTCTTCATTTGGAAGGTGCATTTAGGCTTGCAACCTTGAAACATTTATTCTTTTAAAGCATAAACTATCTAAATCTACCTTATTTCATTGGAGGGCTCAGATTAAACTATTGGGTTCCTCATTATTCTCTACCTATATATTGATTTGTCAGGATTAAATTGTCTAACAAATCTTTATTCTCTATCTAAAACATGAAATTGGAAACATGACAATTCAAGATTAATCAATTTAACTCATCATGTATTATGGCATTTATTGACACTCTACCTTAATTAATTATTTTGCAGAAAAGTAAAAATTAGTGGCATTTGGACTTTCTCACTTTTAGGTTTTATTCTCATCTTTTTCTTTTGGTATCTATATTTTATGAGTCCTTTAATCTTTATTTTAGGACTTTTTACCCTCTTTTTCATTTTTTTTTTCAAAATTTTCAAAATATCAGAAAACAACTTGCAGAAATCAAGGTATCTACATATTTTACAAGACTATCAAAAGTCAATTCAAAATTATGAATCCTATTATTATAGGACCCTAATAGCGGCTTCACATGGGGATGGCATCTCCTTGTGAGATGTCAAGAACATCATTGACTAGTAGCCTAATCCATTGGGCCAATCCCAAACATGCATATGTTGTGACTGAAAAATCTTGAACTGAATTTACACCTTTTTCTGCAAACTAAAATCTGATCTGAGGCTAAAGGGTGTTGCAAACTTCAAACCAAACTACTAAATCAACAAGACCTTAGGGCCTTTTCCTTGGCTTCAAATCTTGATGAATTATTTCAAAACTAGCTGAAAACTGAAAAAATGTAATAAGATGAAATCCTACCTACTTACTCTAATCAACTGTTCAACTGTTGGTTGGGTAAAATGAAACAACCAATGCAAACATTTAAGAATTATATACATTGAGGTCTTTTGTTGCATGTACTTGTTGATTGTCAAAATTGTAATTCTGCAACCTATTAGAAACTTATCAACAAATGAGAGGATAAGGAAATAACTGATTTCCATTTTTTACTCTAGAAAATTTTCAAAAGGATCTTCTAAAATATATACACTGATGTTTAACTTATCTAAACAATTGTACATCTGTTCTAGATGTCCTCCATGCCATGAAACTGAAATGTTACTTTCATCTTTATCTCCCTGCAAACTTTGTGATGATATTCCTACTGGTTGTAATGTTTGATTGATGAAACCTTTATCATCTTGACTCTGAAACTCATAGTTAGTTAGTGGAGAAATTATTTTAATGCATTCATTATCCAAAATATCTGCTATTGGATCATTAAAAACTTGTGAGGATGGTTGCAATATATTGGATATGGAAATCCCTGGGACTTCATAAACTTGAACAATCTACTCATAAATTTCTTTAATGATGTTATACCACATTTCCTTTAATGATGTTATACCACATTTTCTTTAAAAGCTGAAATGATTCAAAACATAGTGGTATGGAACTTTCTTGTGTTATTTGATCAGATGTTTCAATGGAATTTGATAACTGCAATTGTGAAACTAAAATATCCTGATCAAGAGTTTCATTATCTTCTTTGTTGTCTATAACAATATCTAAAGACTAATGATTATTGATAGCATGAAAGTTGTCTCTAATGAACTGAAATGAAGCAAAAAAAATAGGTAAAGAACCTTCACTTATTTCCAAATTTTGTGCACTTTCTTCCTTACTCTCATAGCTGATTTGCATTAGTTGATTAATGTATTCTGGTCACTAAAACTTGGTTTCCTCATCCCACAAACTAGCTTATGATTTCTTTGTAAAGTTAGCTTGATTTTGGAGAGCATAAATATCATCATAATGATCATACTTAGGGAAATCATAAAAAGAATGAATGTCATCAAACATACACATTAGATCAACATATTCCTCTTCCACATATTGATCTGTAAATCCATTTTCTGATCTATGATGATTGGAATAAGTAGGAAGTTTTTCATGGCTATAAACCTCTTCTATTTCTTCAATAAGTGTATCATGGTGATTTTGAACAAAAAAATCATCTTTCATAGTTATCTTTTGTATTATTTATATGGTTTTCTTACCAAAAGGATCAGTTTTACCTCTGCAATGTTGTTCTTCTCTTCTTCTTCCGCTTTCTATTTTTCCTGGTTGATTTGCAGATTAACTTCTACATCAACTGCAATGTTTTGCATCTGTACAAGTGTTTCTGGATCTCTTTCTCTTAACCAAAATTCTATTTCTGGATCAAAAGCACTTGGATAATGCAAGAGAGCTGAATCATGAGGAGGTCTAATATTTTATGGCATTGAATAATAAACTTGATTAAATTTGTCAGAAAATTGTTGTCTTGTTTCATATGGATGTATTTTTAACTGATTATATTCTTCTATGATCACAAAAGGATTAACTTTGATTATCCATCTATCAAGGAAAAAATTAACAAACTGTTGGAAATTTGAGATGCTTGGATTAGGCAGATTCATGAACCAAATTTTTACTCTATTTTGCAAAGAAATAGAAAAAATTCTGATTTTAACATCATCTTCATCAATCTCAAATAGGTCCAAATAATTCTCAAAACCTTGAATATGTTTTTCGGAAGTGATACCATACTCTCCATCAAATACAGGAAGATGTTTGTAATAGTTACCAAGAAAATCATGGAGTATAGGAGGTAAAATAAGGGGCTTATATCTATCTGGAACTTTATATGGTACATGATTATGTACAGGGATTGTAAGATTAGTCTTGATTATTTGAGGCTTCTTAATTGAAAAATGATCATCATTATATTCAGAAGAAATCTCCTCAAAGAGATTAAGAGAATTAGTACTTACAATCTTCAAAGGAAAATAATTAAAAACTAATCTAAGTTCTTCTATAAAATACAATATACATTGAAAAAATTTCTTAATGAGAAAGAACATAATGTATTGGATTAAGATCGAAGTTGAAAGTCCGATCTTTCCATATTGTTCTTTGAGGTTCATTCCTCCAATGGAGTCTTGATTGTGAAATTGATTTGGAGTCGCCAGGTGGATGATTTTAACCTTTGTGTGTCTAATCATTGTCCACCATCATAGATCAGATCTGAACCTGTAAAATATTTCTAAAGAAAATGTTAGTTTCCCTAGTATGGTCGCCATTATGTTATCGCTCAGTAATTTCTCCAGGTTCAAGAAAGAAATTGTCCAAGGTAACCACAAACCTACTTCAAACTCTAGGATCTAGCCTTCCCAGGGTTCAGAGAGGGCTCTCTCTTTAAAGTTTAACTTTTTTTTGATTTTGTAATATTAGGATAGTTATGAAATTACAATTTGGTTTTGGTTTAAAAGGTTTGGTGGGAAAAAATCACTTGGAGGTAAGATAGAGATCAATATAATTGTCCATTGGGTTATGGAGTCTAAATCAAGCTACCAACACTAGAAATCAAGGTAAAAAAGGCACAAATATTTTCATGGCAAGATAGATAACCCTTAGAGATTTGGGAAAGTTTTTTTTTGTGAGCTGGTATGATCGGGATAAAGGGCACTTAAGGATCCTTTTATCCGGAAAATGTAAGTAGAAGGCAAAGGTCAAACAAAAGAAGGAGCAATTAAGGGTTCATTGTGTAGAAATTTGCTGAATAATGATTAATTATCCACCAAGACTATCATGATCACATATCAATTTGAATTCATATGTAACACATAATCTCTTCCACTTAGATCATCACACATGCGGAAATAAAACAAGCGATAGCACATCAATTCATCATACACATTAACACAGTATGTATGGGGAAAGCTTATAGCTGAAAACCCCGCAGCTATTGTGTATATTATAATGGAGAAAACATGTAACAAAATCAGTACAATACTCCTCACAAGTACTCAGTACTGTCTCATGAAGTTACACACAAAATAGCTTGGTTTTGAACAAGTCACGGGTTCAAAACACATCCACTAATTGCCTGCCTCTATTGCGCAATATGGCCTGTCTAAATAGAGATCCAACGTTTAAATCTCCTTCGCTTGACAGCGCAATCATCACGGGAAATTTCCTCCAAGTGTGGTGCAAATCTCATGCACAACTGATGTCACAATTGATAGCTGTACTCACCCTTTCATCTACCTCTTTCACTGGTCTCCACTGAACTGTCCATGCACTGTAGTGAACTGATGTGTTCTTGAGTTGAATAGTGACTTAATAATTAATGAATTAAATAATATTTAATTCACTCCACTCATTACTAGTTGATTAGCTAGTTAAACTAATCTCAACTAGTTCAACTAAGTTAAACCGAACACAACTCCACCAACTGTCTCATCAACTCCACCAAACTTCTGCCACTGAAGTCCTAACTGAAGTAAACCATGCATGAGCTCACCAAACGCTTAGGAATAGCATAATTCCTCTGTCAGATGCATGAGCCATTTCTGTAGCTCGAACTGAAGTGCTCCAAGAGAGTAAACTGAAGTTTAGAGTCCAAATATTGTTAAGGGTAAATAATATTTGACTTCCCTATTTTTAGGATAGGCAGTCTAAAAATAGACTTCGACCTATAGGTCCAAAAAATAGAGGTCCATATATTTTTACCAACATGACCAATACTCCAAGAATAACATTCTGCAACCCCTGGACCATGTTCCATATGTCTAAAAATAGACATAGTCTAAAAATACACTTTGCGCCAGAATTTTCCTGCGGGCCCACTTAGTGAAGGCGACTTCATTTCACTAAGCTCCATCATCTTGTTGCATTTTCAACACTCCCTCTCAGAAAGATATGGATTATATGCAACCCCTATCCTGCCTCTGTGGAATTCGAACTTGCTCCTGGTGAGCGCCTTCGTCAGGATGTCGGCATCCTGATCCTCCGTGGGAACATATGAAAGCATCATGATTCTCCGCTGAACACAATCTCTGATATGATGGTACCTGATGTCGATGTGTTTGGATCTATCATGAAATACCGGATTAGCCGAGAGTTTAATGCAACTCTGGTTATCACAGTAAATCACTGTAGGCTCCAAATGCAACCCGAACAATCCAACGAGGATCTTCCTCATCCAAATAGCCTCGCATGCAGCCAAGCTTGCTGCCATGTACTTGGCCTCTGCTGAACTGAGTGCCACGGATCTCTGCTTCCTGCTGTACCAGGAAACTGTTGTCGACCCAATGCTGAAAACTCCTCCAGATGTGCTCTTCCGATCCGTTGGGCTCCCTGCCCAATCTGCATCAGTGAAGCCAGAAAGCTTTGCTCCATCCTCCTGTCTGTACCATAGACCATATCCCGATGTGCCTCTAATATAACGCAATACATGCTTGCCTGCCTTCCAAAAGAGCTTGGTAGGCTTAACCATAGCTTGCAAAAGCTGGTTAACTGCATAGCATATATCGGGTCGTGTATTGACCAAATACATAAGCGACCCCACCAACTGTCGATAGACAGTTGCATCCACTACCTCCGCTGAAGTAGCATCCTCCTTCCTCCAACCACCAGGAAGAGGAGTGTCAACAGGCTTGCAGCCATGCATGTTGAACCTCTCCAGTATCTCCCGGGCATACTTACCCTGAGAAACAAACAGTCCTCCACTGCGCTGCCAAATCTCCAATCCCAGAAAATAATGAAGGAGGCCCAAGTCCTTCATCTCAAACTCTCTAGCAAGATCCTCCTTGCATGAAAGTATCAACAGCTCATCACCCGTCAAAATCAGATCATCTACATACAGTACAATGATCAGCAACTTTCCCTCCACCACAATCTGGTACAGGTTAGGATCCGCCTCACTCTTGGAGAATCCAAGTCCGGTGAAATAACTGTCTATCCGTGTGTACCAAGCACGAGGTGTTTGCTTCAGCCCGTACAGTGCTCTCTTGAGTCGGCACACATGCGACTCACTGCTGAAGATCTCGAAACCTTCAGGCTGCTCTATGTACACCTCCTCCTCAATGACTCCATTGAGGAACGCAGTCTTCACATCCATCCGATGAATGTGCCACCCCATCTGCGCTGAGAGAGCAAGGATCGTCCGTATGGAAGAGTACCTTGCGACAGGTGCAAAGGTCTCCTCATAGTCAATCCCCTCGATCTGTGAGAAGCCACGGGCGACAAATATCGCCTTGTACTTCTCCACACTCCCGTCAGCCGCCTGCTTCACTTTGTAGATCCATCGCGAACCCACCACTGATTTCCCCTCCAGTCTTGGGACAATCTCCCATGCACTGTTTCTGACGATCGAATCATATTCTTCGATCATGGAATCTACCCATGCGGGTTCCTCCACAGCTTCCTCAAAAGAGGATGGCTCCGTCACAACACATTGACTCACAAGAGCCATGTATCTAGTGTACCGATTCGGTGACTGCCTCTGTCTGCGCTATGCTGTAGGTGGTCCTACAACCTTCTCTGCATCTCGAGCTAGTCGCTCAGCTTCTATAGTGCGCATGCGCCCTCTGATGGTTGGCGCTGCATGGGTGGTTTCTTCCACCTCCTGAACTTCCTCTTGTGGCTGATCCACATCTGGAAGCTCCTCCTTAGGAACTAACAGCTCCTCATCTGCATGCAAGTGTAGCTCCCTCTCAAGCGAACACTGCATGGCTTTCTCCTCCTGAAATTTTATATCCCGTCGCACAACAGTCTTGCGACTGTCTGGCACATACACCCGATAGTTGTGAGGTGTATCAGTGTACCCCACAAATATTCCAACCTCAGCAGTTGGATCCAGCTTCCTTCTCGCATCCTTCGTCACATGCATGTAGACAAGAGAACCAAAGATCCGCAAATGGGAAATATCAGGCCTCTTGCCAGAATAAGCCTCCTCCGGTGTACTCATGCCAAGAACCTTGTGAGGACAACGGTTCTGCACATACACTGCTGTATTGCATGCCTCAGCCCACAAGTGAAAGGGTAGGCCCTGATCATGCAACATCGCCCGTGCAGCACCCATGATCGTTCTGTTCTTCCACTCAGCCACCCCGTTCTGCTGTGGGTTATGGGGTGCGATGAGCTCTCTCCGAATCCGTTCTGCACTGCAGAACTCCTTGAATTCAACCGAGATGAATTCACCACCATTGTCGCTCCTTAGAGCAATCACTTTATTCCCCGACTCCTTCTCGACCAGTGCTTTAAACTCACAGAACTTCGCGAATGTATTGCTCTTCTTCTGCATGAAGAAGATCTAGCACTTTCGAGAGAAATCATCAACAAAGATCACGTAGTACTTGTGATTTGCTGTCGAAGCAACTGAGAAAGGACCACACACGTCTGTGTGAACTCTCTCAAGGATTGTCGTGGCGCGACTATCCTTCTCGTGAAAGGTGGCTTTCACAAACTTCCCCAAAGTACACCCCTTGCACTGATCTGACTGCGCAAGAGTGCACTTAGGAAGCCCAGTAGAAATCTGCTGCAGGATCTTCAAAGCTCCATGGTGAAGGTGGCCCAATCTCCTGTGCCATAGTTCGCCCTCATCATCCCGGCTCACCACTTCTCCCACCTTGCATGCCATTGCTGCGCAGCCATCTACTTGCAACTGATAAAGGTTCTTGGTTCGAACCCCTATCTTCCGGGTCTCTCCAGTAGTCTTACTGCGCAGGAAGGCTTTTCCTTCGCTAAAGACCACATCATACCCCTTATCCTCCAACATCGCCACAGAGATCAAGTTCTTCTTCAATCCAGGTACATGCATGACATCCTTCAACACGAAGGGTTTACCAGACTCCCTCTGAAAGGATATGGTACCGATACCAGTCGCACTGTATCTACCATCATCGCTCATCTCGATGTGCACACCCAGATCTTTGTCCTCCAGATCTGAGAACAAATCCCGATCTCCCGTCATATGAAATGATGCACCACTGTCGAAGAACCACACCAATCCCATCACACTTGAAACCAAGCATGCGATCAGTGAAAATTCAAGCTCGAATTGTGAAGCCAAAGCCTCTCCATCTATAGATATTCCCGCTTGCTTGTTTTTCTTCTTCTTTGGACAATTGGTAGCATAATTTCCGTGATCATGGCAGTGAAAACACTTCACTTTTGCCATATCCTGCTTCTTGCCCTTTGCACCGGAATGAGAAGTTTTCTTACCCTTCCCCTTCTTTGCTTTGGCAACCAAAGCGCAATTTTCTTCATCAGCTCCCTTTGATGAAGATCCATCTCGAGTAGTCCTCCTTATCTCCTCCTACATGAGATCCGCCCAAAGGCGCTCCCATCCCGGCAGCTTCTCCCGACCATTGACACTATCTTGATATGAGTTCCAAGCCTTCGGAAGACCAAGGAGAGCCAGGTCGACCATGTCCTCATCTTCGACAGTCACCCCCACACTTCCCAGCTCATCTCTGCATTGAGTGAACTTCGTGAGGTATTTGGCGATACTGTCGCCTTTCTCCATCTTGATGTTCCCGAGCTTATCTTTGAGCGCCAGCTTCCTTTGGTCGCTCTTACTCTGGAATAGATCCGTCAAAGCTTTCCACATTAAATATGGAGAAGCCTTTCCATGCAGGCTGGATACAATATGATCCTCGACGCCCTCCAACAGGATCCTTCGACATTTCGCCATCTTCTTTTGCCATGCTTCGACTTCAGTAGGATCAGTGGGCCTTTGGACATCCGTATCCACGAACTCCTTCAGTCCATTATCTTCTAATACTGCCTCCATGCGATCCTTCCATGCAACATAATTCGAACTGCCTTCAAGAGCATATTCGAGTCGCAACCCGTTGAAAGACATTTTCAACTCCGGCACCAAGAAAACAAAACTGCTGCAAAATTCGAATTCCAACTCAAAGCTCAATCGCCCTTGATCTGTGAGAACAAATTATTTCTAGCACAGAGATCGACTGCAGGGGCATTTACTAGATATATCACCTTTCAAAGGAAAGGATGGATCCAGAGGCTACCTGGCCCGCATGCAGACTCTGTCTACCGAAATAAGTTTGTAATCACTGTGATGATCAATCTCTGCTTCAATAGCTCCGATACCATGTAGAAATTTGCTGAATAATGATTAATTGTCCACCGAGACTATCATAATCACATATCAATTTGAATTCATATGTAACACATAATCTCTTCCACTCAGATCATCACACATGCGGAAATAAAAGAAGCCATAACACATCAATTCATCATACACATTAACACAGTATGTATGGGGAAAGCTTATAGCTGAAAACCCCGCAGCTATTGTGTATATTATAATGGATAAAACATGTAACAAACTCAGTACAATACTCCTCACAAGTACTCAGTACTATCTCATGAAGTTACACACAAACTAGCTTGGTTTTGAACAAGTCACGGGTTCAAAACACATCCACTAATTGCCTACCTCTATTGCGCAATCATGGCCTGTCTAAATAGAGATCCAAGGTTCGAATCTCCTTGGCTTGACAGCGCAATCATCATGGGAAATTGCCTCCAAGTGTGGTGCAAATCTCATGCACAACTGATGTCGCCACTGATAGCTAACTCCACCCTTTCATCTACCTCTTTCACTGGTCTCCACTGAACTGATCATGCACTGTAGTGAACTGATGTGTTCCTGAGTTGAATAATGAGTTACTAATTAATGAATTAAATAATATTTAATTCACTCCACTCATAACTAATTGATTAGCTAGTTAAACTAATTTCAACTAGTTCAACTAAAATAAACAGAACACAACTCCACTAGCTGTCTCATTAACTCCACCAAACTTCTGCCACTGAAGTCCTAACTGAAGTCAACCATGCATGATGCCATCAAACCCTTAGGAATAGCGTAATTCCTCTGTCAGATGCATGAGCCACTTCTGTAGCTCGAACTGAAGTGCTCCAAGAGAGTAAACTGAAGTTTAGAGTCCAAATATTATTAAGGGTAAATAATATTTGACTTCCCTATTTTTAGGATAGGTAGTCTAAAAATATACTTCGACCTATAGGTCCAAAAAATAGAGGTCCATCTATTTTTACCAACATGACCAATACTCCAAGAATAACATTCTGCAACCCCTGGACCATGCTCCATATGTCTAAAAATAGACATAGTCTAAAAATAGACTTTGCGCCAGAATTTGCCTGCGGGCCCACTTAGTGAAGGCGACTTCATTTCACTAAGCTCCATCATCTTGCTGCATTTTCAACACATTGCACCATAAATCAGAAGAAAACATTAAAATGGAAACTAGTTAAATACAGGGAGCACTTGACTAATCCTGTAGTAATACTCCTAGTTACACATTCAGGCAGAACAAACATAAAATGAATGCATGAATATTAGAAATGGAAATAGTGAAAAGTAGGAAGTACTTCACTCATCAGCTTATCATAGGGATCCTGAATTATGGTGCCAGTCAGCTTGTCCAGTCTGCTACTTTGAATTCAAACACACAAGAGCCTCCAATGTCAAAAAAATGTCTATAGTAATTCTAGAAATTTTATTCCACACAAAAATACTTCAAAGAGTGAAGTATTTATACAAATCCTAAACTAGAATATCTTGAAAAAATATCAAGATTGTTTTACAAATATCTCCAACTATTTTACATAAATAGAACCTAAGTAAAGGACACTCAAAACTAATGCATCTATTTGGCACTATTTTTTATGGATAGGTGATGACAAAGAGGAGAATTCGAATTTGATCTCAACTCTTAGTTGATGATGAGGCATCTAAGTCACTAACTGTCTCCTTTCTTTGTGTATTCTGCTCCAGCAATTCTGCAAACTTGGGGTCCAATGATACCTTTTTATTTCTCAATCCAAAATAGATATGTAAAAAGTGAAAGAGGTTATTATAGATGAATATGTTGGTGAAATAAAATTCTCTCTGTTCCCTAAAATTCTGCTCCCACTGTTCACAATAGGCTCTACAAAAAGATGTGTAAAATAGAGTTTTATAGAGTTTGAAAAAGGTTTGTAAAGATGCACATTTATCTCTCATTTCATAATACCTGGGCATAAAGTGAGATAGGTTTTTATAGATGGGTCTTAGGAATAAAAACCTCCTTTATTTTTGTAAGATGTATTTCTGATTGGCCACAAGTTTCTCTACAAAATGATGACTTAACATGAATTTTCAGCAAAACGTGCTTTCCCATATTGTTAAATATTTCCCAACCCATAATGGATGCTAGAAAAGTGAGAAAGGTTTTTGTCACTGGAAATCTTGATAAAATAAACCTCCTCCCATTTTTCAAAATTCATCTTAGATTGGTTACAATAGTCTCTGCTAAACAATGAATTAAAGAGGAATTTTTTGCAAAAATGTTCCTTCTTGCTCTGTTTTCATCCTTTAACCTTTTTGTTCTTTTAACTATTTTTACTTTCACTTTGGATAAATTTCATTGTTGGTTAACGTATTTTCATCTCTATTTAACAATTGCTTCTTCTGTTTTTACTTTTACTGTTTTACCTTGACTGCTCTGTAACTTTGTTTAACTTTCACTCTGACTTTTACTTGATACACTTTAACTCTGATGCTCTTTGATTGTTCTTTTTTCACTGTCATTGTGAATTATGATTTCACTTTTACCATTAATTGTGCACATTTCATCATTATGATCTCTCTCTAACTTGATTTTATTCTTTCTTTGTATAAAAAATATTTTTTGAATGATTCTTTTGAATTAAAATATAAGAATTTGGAGCAAACAATTTTGTCAACTAGTATTGAAACTGTTGGCCCAATTCCATATTCTGATAATAACCTGCAAAAATCAAACAATTTGTTAATGAAATACAGGTATGCAAGGGAAGCCAATAATTCTTTTTAGGGAACAGGGAATATAGTGAAAGGTGTTCTAGCCATAGCAGGGGTTTTCTCGCAATTTTAACCTTCAGGTATTAGGAAATTTGATTTAGGTTTTTTGTACACTTTTGTAAGCTTAGACTGTTTATTGAAGTATTTTTGGCTTAGACATGGGTTATTGGATAAAATAGGAATAATATGGTTCTATCCTTGAATTCATCCTTCAATCCCAATCTTCAAAATGATTTAAAAATGGCTTTGAGGCATTTGATAGGTTCTGCAGTATCTTTTCTAGTGCAAGACGCAGCTCCTCCATCAGTTTTCATGGGTGTCCTCTAGTAAATTTCGGAGGTTTCGGGCATAAAAATGGAAACCAAGTGTTTTAACAGAGTTTATATAGTGGGGAGAGGTAATGCAGAAGACATAGGTTTTAAATGAAAGAAGGTAGAAGAATGAAAAATGCATATACAAAGGTTTAATAAACATTTCAGTTGTATTAACCCTTGGCATTGAAAGCAGGTGGCATCAGGCGGGAGGGCAGTTTCAGAATTCAAATGGAAAAACCGGGCAATGGTTATCATGCGGTGTTATGGTGGTAAGAGGATTTGATTAAAACCCACGCGATCTAATAAATGGAGGCCACGTGGAGGGGAGGAGTTTTCGTGAAACCACTTATTTCATGTGCATTTTGGAGCTCAGGTGGTCGGGTATGTTTTCAACGCGAGATCGTGTTTCAACTATCAGATGAGAAGGATAAAAAAGAAGGGCTGAGATTGCTTTGGGAGTTGCGCTTAATGGAAAGGTGTGGGACCAGGGATTTCATATATGCACGCGTACAGGTAAAACATAAGTTTAAACCTTTATGAAATATATGTGGGTAAATTTTTGATTATATAAAGAGGTGGGGTTTTATTCATATGGGGTGAGGGTTTAGTCTTTATGAAAACATTTGTTTATTTCAAAGACTTGGGTTATAAAGTATGTGGGGGGGTGTTTTATGTATAAGGGACTAAATCTTTTGAACTTTATAAATTTTTTATTCGATTCAAAACTTTGGAATAATTGCTATAAGCGGGGGTTTATATGTTTTATTCAAAAAATTTGTAAGATGTCTTAATAAGAACATAATGGGCATGTTTTATTTTATTATATAGTATTTAAACCTTTTTTGAATAGTTTAAAGACCATAGGGGCGGGATATTTATTTAAGGATATTATATACCAAAGGGTGTATAATTTGGGTTTTTAATTGAACACATGGATAATAAACGTTTGTCTAAATCATTGTAATAGTGGGTTTTTTTTGGGGTATTTTAAATACAGAGAATTAATAAGTAGGATAGGGTATTTCTTAGGGATTTAATAAAATATGTTAAAATTTAATATGAAAGGGTAGTGTAATGTAAAACAAAATACATAAAATCTCTAAGTAAAGTGTAAAAAGAAAAGCATTGCTCATCTTTATAATATATATTATTTCACCAATACTTAGGATAAATGTAATTTTGAGGGTTTTATGAATGCTTCTGAAGGGATGAAGTTAATTATATGGGATTTTAATCTTCGCTAAGTAAGAATATGTCTTTACTTAGGAAAAGAGGTTAAAATGTATGAATGAAGGATGAATGATGATAAATGGGGATTTAACATAAGAACTCAATATTTTCAACTAGTTAGTCATCGAGCCGTGGGTCCGCTCCCAACAAAAGTCAGAGAAATGCTCTGAGCCTGTTTGACTGATAGCTTAGAATAATGAATACTTACGGTGTATGAGAAATTAGCGATTTTCCCCGATGATTCATTATTACATGCTTTCTCCACTTCTTTCTACCTACCCAGCCTTATTCTAACATTTTTTCTTCATTTGGCAGGTGCATTTAGGCTTGCAACCTTGAAACATTTATTATTTTAAAGCATAAACTATCTAAATCTACCTTATTTTATTAGGGGGCTTAGATTAAACTGTTGAGCTCCTCATTATTCTATACCTATCTATTGATTTGTCAGGATTAAATTGTCTAACAAATCTTTATTCTCTATCTAAAACATGAAATTGAAAACATGACAAGTCAAGATTAACAGTTTAACTCATCATGTATTATGGCATTTATTGACACTCTGCCATAATTATCTATTTTGCAGAAAAGTAAAAAGTAGTGGCATTTGGACTTGCTCACTTTTAGGTCTTATTCTCATCTTTTTCTTTTGGGGTATGTATTTTCTAAGTCCTTTAATCTTTCTTTTAGGATTTTTAACCCTCTTTTTGATTTTTTTTTTAAATTATTTTTTTTCAAATTTTTCAAAATATGGGAAAACAACTTGTAGAAAGAAAGGTATGTACATATTTTACAATACTATCAAAATTATGAATCCTATTATTATAGGACCCTAACAGTGGCCCCATTAGGATTACATTGTGGCCCTATGGACTCCTAGATATAGAAATGAGGTTTTTTCATTTGTATCATTCAAGAATTGTTCATTTATGTAATGTATTAGAGGTTTCCCCCTCGAAGTGGCTGATTTCTAAGGCGTTGATCTCTCTTTTCTTCTATTTTTGGAGCCGGTTTCACAACATTTTGTATCAGAGCTTTGGATTCTAGGGTTTCACTGCTCCGAACATGTCATCGTGGAATTTTTGTTATAAAGTTTTTTATACGAAGGTTCAAGAGCTGAAATTTTTAGGGCGCGAAGCTGAAATCCTGAGGAAAATTGTCACAACATTTCAGATCTTGGTTCACAATATTTTTGGAGATATAATCTATGGAAATTAGGGCTTTTTTAGGCTCCTGAATTTCATCTAAAAGAGGTGATCATGGGAAAATATTCATAACTCTCTCTCTTTGAGCATCGGATTGGAATGCTGTAAAATGTGTCCACAATTAGATGGACTGTAGTTTATTTTCTATCAATTTTAGAGCCAAAGGAGGAAACAACGACATTTGGAAAGTCGTATAAGTTCGCTCTACTGAACCAGTCCATAACTAGGTCATTATGGGAGATTGGACATAACTTTATCCTGAAGAATCCAAATACAGTCAGACCTGTGGCACTCGAAAGAGGGATTCAGAGAGAACCTTTCTTCCATTCATCCCTTGCTTCAGTTATCCAAACTGGTTGGATAATTTAAATGACACAAATAAATGCTTCCACCTCTTCATCCTTTCTTGAGAGTGCATCTGCAACAACATTTAGCTTCCCTTTTCTGTAGATGATTTCAAAGTCACAACCCAACATCTTTGTGACCCATTTTTGTTGCTCTTCTGAAGATAATCTTTATTCAAATTTTTTTTTAAGCTTACCATGATAATTTTTTACCTTGAAGTGTGTTCCCATTAGGTAAGGTCTCCATTTCTTTAGTGCATGTAGTATTGCCAACATTTCCTTCTCATAAATATCATTTTCTAAATAATTTCATTTGATTGAATGACTTTCGAAAGCAACGGGTCTTCCTTCTTGCATTTAAACAACACCAATTCCATTTCCTGAGGCATCACATTCCACAATAAACGTTTTTGTGAAGTATAGCATAGCTAAGACTGGTGCTAAGCACATTGCCTCTTTAAGATGCTCAAAGGTCTTAGTTGTTTCAGGAGTCCATGAAAATGTGTCTTTCTTCAATAATTTTGTTAGAGGTGCTACTGTTCTCCGATAATTCTTAACAAACTTGCAATAATACCCTGTTAACGTGAGAAATCTGCGTAACTGCTTTATGCTTGTGGGGACTTTCCATTCCTTAATGGATTTAATTTTGTTAGGGTATACCTTAACACCCTCATGAGATACAATATGACCCAGATATTCCACCTCTTGTACTCCAAAGAAAAATTTGGATATTCCAACTTGAGTAATGGAGTCTTTCCTTTTGGGATCTTGGAATGAGTATGGGTATGAATTTTGGTGGTGGATGTGGAAGATGAAGATGTTGATGAGGATGAGGAATAAGAGGATGGTGGAGATAGAGGTGGCTTTCCTCCACTACCTTTTGAGCTCCTCTCTTCATCCTTCTTACTGTTTGAAGGTCCTTCTCCATGTGGAGGCTTTGAACCTTCTCCAACTTTTTTAGCAATGAATGCTTCATACATGACTTTAAAATTTGTTTGCATCTCTTTGAAGTATCCTTTAACATCCCCTTCTTCAGAATTTTCATGAGTCTCTTCATAGCCTGACATTTTGGCTTTGAATTCAAGCTCAATCTCTACAGCTTGTACCTCTTCATTCACTTCAGCCACTTGTACAGATTGCACTTCTTCTATCTCAACTTATGGAGATGAAATTTGAGGTGCTTCAAGTGTTTATTTGAGTGGTCCTTTGGGTGAGGGTGATTCCTTTTCAGCCTTCTTCCTTATTGTCCTAATCTCAGTAATAGCTACCAATAGCTTCCCTTCTCCTGTCTACAATCTCAACCTTCTAAGCATCACAAAAATTGTAACTATTAAAACCCTTCAAGAAAAAAAAACAAGAAACCTCACTCTGATACCAACTTGATCTAAAATGATTGCTAGTTATTGTTAGGCTAGTATCCTTTCCAAATATAAAGTTCTCTTTGCTTTGGTTTTCGTATTCATTAATATTTTGTCCATGAGCATGTTATTGTCAATTCAATTTACTTGGTAAAATTTAGAGTTTGTCATAAACTTAAAAGAATAATTTTAAATGTCTGAATAGAAACAAAACAAACACACATAACAAAGCTCAATACACATAATTTTGTTGAAAAATTTCACCGCTTGTTACGCAACATTTTTTCACAGTCCCTGCAATCCCCGTCCCGCAAATTGGAGGACCATTTTTTTGACTTCTATGTAGTGTCATGCCTTGCAAAAAGTGTCATTACATCCCTTGCCATGAGAAGAACATTTCCTCTGTTGACTATTCCTGGAATAGACCATCAAAAACTTATGATTTTGGGTCGGCGTTGGCAGGCAGTTATGGCCTCACACCCATAGAGAAATTAGCACTGGGCCCCATGCCCATTGGCCCTATGTCTCAGTGGACTGCCTGTGCTAAGTTGTTTTTGGATTTTTTTTTTAAATAGAAGTGAATTTTCCATTGCCAACCACTTCGTGAGTGGAGTCAGCATGAGTTGTTCAACTGAATAACGTTGAATATCTTCCTTTGGCTTCTTGTTTCCTAATTTTGAGAAACCTTCCAAAGGATAAGGCCTCCCTTCCACCATTTTAGGGATCCCAACTTCTTCCTCCTATCCTATAAATACATTTCTCTCACATAGATGCCACTAGCTATTTTTTTTTTAAATAGCTAAAATGGTTGAATAGTTGAACAATCTGATACAACTGGTGTGAAATAGAGCAAAGAGAGACCTATTGTCGAGAGAGAGTCTAGGATTATCACTTTTCCAAGTCTAATTCCCCAATGAATGATCGCGACACGTTTTGACTGGACCCGCTGAAGGAGGCTACAATGTCAAGGATATTTTGGTTGTAAACTCTTTCTCTCTTATTATTAATACATGATTGATGTTTTGGTTCCTGTCTTGTGTTTGATATAATCAATATTGTGAAATATTCTTAATTCTCCTTGACCAATTAGAAATTTATGAATGCAAGTATTGTTTCGTATGCTGTTATCATTCCCTGATCCTCATGTAGGCACCTGAGTACCACTGCGTTGAAGCCTCGAAAATCGCTGCTTCAAACATCGGGGGAAAACCACCCGGTCGGGACCTTAGGACAACTCCTTTTTTGTTTGGTGTGGTGGCTCTAACTAGATTTATAGGACCAGTTTCCTAATAACTAAATGGGTTGGTGATGGAATAATTGTATGAGTGGATAATGGAACTAAAATGACTGAAGTAATCTATCTAATTTAATCTATAACTTATAAATAATTCTAAAACTTAACCCGGGTGTTGAATATGAATACAACTTAAAGATTGTTTCAATCAAATCAATAACCATGAAAATGTATTATAATTTAACTGAAATATGCAGTATCAAATAATGATATCTTTGTTTAAGAAATTAAACAGATTTATAATAACACATTGCATTCATCATTTTATATATCATTTGTATACACTATGAGAGATAGATATTTCTATACACATAGAAATGATATGTATAAAGAAATATTTGTAAAGCAAGTACATATAGATGATAGCAAATTTAAAGAGAATATCTCATAACATAAGAAAAATAGCAGTAAATTGATAGAAATACCAGATTCATCTTGATACTTTTCCTGATGCAATTCAATATCCAGATCCAGTGCTTTTCCAGAAATGCAATTCTCAAAGGTAATTTTCCATAAACCACCAAATGTAATCCTTTATAAAAATATAATAGTCGATAGAGTACAAAAATGTAACATCCAAGTCCAAAAATATTACAAACTCAGGACCCCTTTCTAAATGCATGAAAGGGGTTTAAATAGAAACTTAAAAAAAAAAAAAAACTAAAACTATTGCTACAATCTATAATTGGAAATCTAGAAATAGACTTGTGATATTAAAATGAAATAGATTCATTAATTTTCTCCTGCATTCAATGTGCCGAGGTGGAAAATTTTGAGCACATCTTTGACCTCTGCTACATGACTTAGCCTCGAATGTAACTGACCAGTATACGTGGCATCAGAAAACTCTGGAATGATGCAACTAATGGCATTGGAAAGGCATTTGATTGTCATTTGTTGACTGTGTGGCTTGATTAGATATGTCCACGTGATGTCCCATGAAATTCCTGGAAGTTTGTTGATTTGCTGATTCTTATTGACTAATTCTTGCTTCCACCTAGAATCAGACTCTTTTACCTTTGGTAATTTACCTGGGATACAATCTGAAATTAAATTGGTGGCATATAAGCTATCATTAACCAACTGTGTTATACTATTCATCATAGTCTTGGCTCTTGATGTGGCTCTTTCTCCTTTTATCAACTGTTTTTCCCATTCAGTAAACAAAATTTATTTGTGTCTTTCTTTAATCTTGGGAAGGTTTGCATTCCTTCCCTGCTCTGAGTCTTGCCATGAAAGAAATTCAGAAATTTTCTCATCTACATCATCAAATTCAAGCCTGAGGCTGATTCCTTCATCTATAAGAGATGATGCTATTTCACATAAGGGCTCAGTTTGTGCCATATTTTGACATAGTTCATTCAACTATTGAGACAGTAGTTTGTTCGTTTCAAGAGCTTCAGTTTTAAATTGATCTAATTTAGGATAATCCCTAAATTTGTCCAATATTGCTTGGAATATTTTCTCTTGTTCAACCTTAGCAGTTTTATCATTTTGCAGTAAGGTTTGTAACTTTTCCACCTCTTGATTTAACTTTTGTTGCTTATTCAAAGCTTGTTGATCCATATTTTTCTTTTCAATGCCAAGTTTCTCTTCCAACTGTTTAGATTTGAGCTCTTCTTCTTGCAACTGCTGTCCCAACTACATAATCTTTTGTTAATTTCCTGTTGCTTGTTCATCCAGTATAGCTATCTGTAAGTCTTTTTGTTTCATCATTTGGGCGAATTCAGAAGCTTTGTATATAGTGGATGCACTATAGGTGTCTGCATATTGTGACAACTTGGTGAGATCCTCTGAAGGATTCACCTCAGTAGTTTTCTAAACAATGTTCATCAGTTCAACTTGTGATGTTGAAAGAGACTCTTGATCTATTCTTCTTCTCTTCCTCTGTTTCCTGACAACAGACCTATGCTTAGGACTATAAAATATATCCAGAGGAGGAATATCTTCTACTTTTAACACAATTTATTTTGTAGGATGCTCAGGGATGATTTCCATATCTTGATCTTTCAAAATGTCAACTTGAAGATTATTTTGTAATCCTGTTTGCTGAGAAAATTGTTCATATTAACTTAGAAAATGGGAAGTAACAATAACTTCAGTAGAATATAACACTTTCTCCGTGGTATTTTCTCTTTCAAGTTGATTATCTGGCTTATTACCAATATTTTCTTTTTCTGTCTCAACATTGGCCTTGCTGCCTGTGTTTTCTTTCTCAGTTTGCACATTGTTCTTAATACCTGTGTTTTCCTTTTCTGTCTGTACTGTAGTTCCTTTCTCAATATGTATATTAGTTTTTCTGCCAGTATTCTCCTTTTTCACATCAATTTTTTCACTTGTGATTACTTTTTCAATCTGTACATTACCCTTGCTAGTAGATGCTTCTTTTCCTGCTTTGTTTGTTGTATCTTCTTTTTCCTTCTGCTCTGTTTCTATATTTTCAGCTCCTTGTGAATGGATTCTTAATTGGTCAAGAGGAGCTTTTAGCAGTCTCTGACTTTGAAACAGTATGAATTTATTCATATCTTCAGTCTGAAACTTGGATTTAGCCAATTTATAGACTTTGAAAAATTTATCAACATAAACAAATAAATCGTCGAACTGATCGGGCTCATGCTCAAACCGAGTAATTGAAATTGAAGTTGTGAAATCAAATGCTAATTTTCTTGGATCGTACTGTCTGCTTGGGACTGTTGTAATATCCCTTATTTTGATGACTTCCTTCTCGGCATGTATGAATTTATTAAGAGTAAAATGCCCACAGTGAAATGGAAAAGTAGGCCACATTATTTTCTTGTTATTCTTGAGACACCTTAACATGCCTTCTCCTGTTAACTGGTAGGATATTTCTTGTGCTAACATTTTTTCTGGGACATACAGAGGTAAAATATGGGGCTCCATTATACTCCCAAATGTTCCGATATAAGTAAATCTTTCTTCTCCGAACCAGTCACCAATCAGGGATATATCATTCTTAGCTTTTTCAGAAAGCCTGGGAGGAAATCGGTAAAAAATGTTTTGATAGACAGGGATGAGGAAACCGTGACAAATTCTATAAACATGGTTTTTAAAATGCACCTTCCATAAGATCTTATGGTAAATATGAATAGGAACGGGATCTTTGGGGGTCCATTTCCAACCAAGAATGGGAAATTCAGAGTTAAAACATAGGGCATCTAAAATGTAGGCACAAAAGTAAAACGGGATTGTGTTTCTTGTGTCTTTATCTTTTCTATACTCTAGGATTCTATTGCCTATCTTATCTCAAAGGATAACTTCCCAATCCATGATTTCATAATTCACAACAGAATGGATTAAGGGTACCATTTGTATTGAAAATCTAGCCGAATTATCATTTCCAAATAGCCTGCACATCATTGCGGTGGCATAACAATATGGAGGCAAAAGGGACTCCATGGAGTAAACACCTGATGATTCATTTTTATGCTTCTCTAGAGCTTTCCTCCATTCTTTGATTGGTTCAGACTGAGTCTCATTACTGGCAGCAAAATCTTTGATGAAGTCTTTGTTGTAGAGTTTCTGAGCGTTTGGAAGATGGTATATTGCCTTCAAATCCTCTGCTCTGAAAGACCCAAATATTGTTCCATAAGGTGAAACGAATGTCCTTTTTTTATGGTGACATTGTCTATCACCCACCGAATTACATCATAATAAGGGAATATGTTTGTCCAAGCTGCAATTCGGTGCAGGAATGAATTTGCGAGCACTTTAAGAGCAGTCTCAGAATCAAAATCTGAGTCTTCTTCATCAGGAACTGTTGCCTTCAGCTCAGTAGCCTTAGGGTTTTCTCTTTCAATCAGGTTATATACATCTTCCCAAGTCATTTTTCCAAGTCCTTGGCATGATGTGTCTGCAACCAGCTTAATTTTTTCTGGTTTTTCTTTTGGTACTATGGGAATAGCAATGAAATTTTCAGTAGCAGCAACCTTTGCTTTCTTAGATCTCTTATACATTTTGTCGTTTGGTAATGTCTCACTTGCTCGGAAAATGAAAGCATTGGGTGTTCTATGGTTTTGAAAAGGAGAAAAGTTTTCAAACGTAATGAAAATGCAATGAGGAGAACAACTATATGGAAATATTTATTCATTATTTTCAATTTATTAACTTCGTGTTAAAACTTAAATGCCCTCTATAAGAGTCACACTCACGCATTAAAAATAGAATCAATCATCATTATTCATTTGATTTTCTATTTAATAATAAATGTACAGTTGGATATCGTCACTTTTGAAATGAGAATATAAAACTTTCCTTCTGAATTTTGCGATTGGGATGAATAAATAACATATGCGTAGATAAAACAAACATAAAGATTAAGTATTGATCGTATTGGGAATTTTCAACAAGGATAACAAATAACATATCATGATCTCCGCCAATTTCTGATTGCGATGATGGTATATCACATTGGCTATTTTTAAAGAGAGTAAGTTGTAAATGATATTCGGCAATTTTGCGATTGCGATGATGGTGAGGTCCTTCGCATCGAAGTTTTGTAGAATGAACGAATATGATGTTTGTTTCTCCAAAATGCGATTGCAATAAATCGCATCGCATCGGGGTTTATAAAACAAGTCCATGTAACATTACTCTTTTGAAATGCGATTGCGATGAATCGCATCGCATCGGAGTTTTTCAAAACAAATGTGACAACTTAAAACCTTTGCGATTTGCGATTGCAATTTGTTCTATCGCATCAGAGTTTTTTCAACACAAATTTCAAACTTTAAGATATCTCTGATTTGCAATTGCGATTACTATATCACATCAAACTTTGTTTAATATGAACACTTTATGTATTATGTTGATGTGATAAAAGTTTTTATATCTCATCAGATCAGAAAGTTTCAATATTACATTTATTTATAAGCACTTGTGATTTATAAAACAATGAACTCTTTATTTGTTTTATTCAAAATGATTGGATTTCCTCTAAGTATTTTATTCCTGAAAAGAAAGGGGACATATTTCTAAATGAAATTTATTCTATAAATTTGAAACGAGGAGGGTTGTTGTACTGTACAACACACCGCTGAAGGACCGCTATGTGTCGGGATGAAGATCAGGAGGCTGTTGCCACCGCTACAACAACTGCGTTGGAACAGAGGTAGAACATATATCTCGACTCAGTTTCATTTATTAATTAGGAATCGACATGTTAGCATGTCCTCTTACTGTTAGACCCACCCTAGGGCTAGAGGGATCACCTCTGTCCGCAGAGGGGATTTACCTACACAGAAAGTTGGTGACTCGACTGGAGATCAGTGTGTGTTTGTCGTCTCGTTGTTCGTCGAGCTTTTGTCTTGTCGAGTCGACTTTGATCGTTTCACATTTTTCTGTTTTTCTTGACTTTTCTGACTTTTTTCAACCATCTTGTTCAGTTCCAAAGTTTCAAGTCTAACCTCTACTCGGTGGTTTTTCTTTTTTCCCATGGTTTTCTATGTAATGTTCCTACTTAGCTTAGCTAAGAGGAGACATTCAATTTTGATTTAATTTATGTTTTATGAATAAATGAATAAAGGAGGACATGTAAAACTCCTAAAAGGTCTGAATAAATCAATGCCCATGTGAACAAAGACAAATCTAGGCTATGTAAATAATCACTTGCAAGTGTGAAAGAGGTTTGAGCCAAATATTGGGTCCACCTTGACCAAATCAACTCCACTGTCTGGGTACATTGCATCTCCAAAAGGGACTGTACAGTTCTAGAAGGGAGCCTCTAATGTGAAGAGGGCTAACTCGTCAAACTCGTTTAGGGTTTGCAAGAGGTTTCTCATGTTATAAAAAGGAGGAGAAGACACATGAAGAGGTTGTTGATAGATTATATTTATGAAGTATTTTTCTGCTTAGACAAGTACCATTCTCTGTTGTTTAGTGGAGGATTGTGATTGGAATTACTGCTTAGGGGTTTCATCTCTTCCCTTGTGGATCATTGGAGGATTTCTTTGCTGAAGTGAGCCACTATCTGGTTTGAGCCCAAGCTCTATTTTCTTGAGCATCACTGGCCCATTAAGGGTTTTGCAGCCGCTATTTTTTGTAGCAAGTGGTTTTCTAGATCTGCTTAGATCTAGCTTGTTTTGAGAGGCTTTCTCTATTGGAGTGTGTTCTTCAGCCTCCAAAGAGATATTATATCCATATTTTGTATCAGATCTATAATTTCATTCAAGTTTATTTAGTCTCCTTCACCCTCTGCGCATTTTCTTCTCAATACTGCGTTATTTTGTGAGAGGGCTTTCTTGTTTCAGTTTGCTATTAGTTTGGAGGAAGATCTCTTGGTGTTAGGCTTGCCTTCCCTTGGTGATCCGTGGATTGGGATTTTGATCCATGTCTTTATAGATCCTATCTCTTTCAGCAATAGAAGTCATCTTCAGAAATTTCTGGGTTTTCTGCAGCACTGCAATTTGTAATTCAGATGTACAACTTATTATGCGATATTTTGATGTAATTCCAATGGGATCGTGTTCTTAAAGTCTTATAGTTTCCAGATCTGTATTAGATCTTATTTTTTATCAATTATTATGTTAGAGATCTAAAATTTAATGTACAGTAGCTGAACCATCTGAAAAATAACAATGTCTATGTATTTCTATAGTTTATTCCTAGTTGCAGCTCTAATTTTTGAAGGGATTTTTCCCTAGTTCTCTTTGTAATCTGTTGTAGAGGAAACAAGCTCAAATATAAATCTGATTTACTATTATATCTCTGAATTATCAGATATTTGGCTGTCCTCCTCTGATTTTCAGTCAAAACTGCGCAATTCTAGTTGCTGGGGTTTTCATGTTGCAACACCCTTTCTCTTTGGCTGATTTCTAGCTAGTCTTGATTTTGGGAGATCTGTTTAATGTGCTTAAACTAATTTTTTTCAGCTGAAGTTATATATATAAGTCACATACAGCATAAATGAGGGTATCCTAGCCCTTATCTACATTATTTTTGCTCAGATTTTCCTATACAACGTTTTCATTGAGACCTTGTTGAGATTCCCAAAAGGGATTATTCCAAGTTCTATAGTCAGAGCATACAGTTGGCTAGGTAGCCTCTATTTCTCACCCTATTTTTAGAGGTGTCATAACCATTAAATGCCTCTATAGTCCATCTCTGAAATAGAATAATGAGAATCCCCAAAAAGTAATATTACAGTGGTATTGGAGCTCCACTCTTGGCACAGCCTGTGCTAGCATTGGAGCCTCAATCATGCTTCATTCTGAAGATGAAGATCCCATTTTTGAGAGGGAGAGGAGATACCAGAATGGAATTCATAGAAATTATGACTATACTACTGTTGACCTTGACAAGGGTCAAGACAAGGGGAAAGCCCCTGAATTGGTGAATGACAAAGATAAGGAGGTAGAAGAGTTTGCAAAAACTCTCTTGGAAGCTATGCAAGATCTGTCCAAGGAGATAAAGGAGATGAGGATAGATCTAATGAGGGAGTCCCTTGGGAGATTCCATCAAGGGGAAAGTTCTGAAATGTCTCAGTCTGGGACTGGTCAACCTATGATCTTGCCACAAGTCCCATAGATCTCACAACGCTCTACCATGCCTACATTCTTAGCTGTAGAGAATGAAGGGTTGCAAGAGCCAACCGCTTTGGAAGGCTACTTTTTAGAATATGATTCAAAAATTCAAAGGTTCAAGGATAAATTGAGCTTTCAATACTTCTGCCATCTCAAGGACCGGAGGAGGCCATGGCAGCAGTATAGAGATGGAGGTTTCCTTCATGGGAGGCACCACACCATGGGTAGGTTATTCTTTCCTAGGTTCGATGGATCACCCTCTTGTTCTGCTAAAGCATGGGTGGAGAAGTTGGACATCTATTTCTAGCTGAATAAAGTGCCTGAAGTAGAAGCCATCAAGATTGTTGTGCTACATTTTGAGGGAGAAGCCCACAACTGGTGGTTTCATGGAATTTCTACATTGGGGCACATAAATGTGTCCACTTATGTTCAGTTCACTAGGAGACTAGTCAAAATATTTGATCGGAAGGATCCGGAGGCCGCTTTCATAAGCTTGGAAAAGCTTAAACAAACAGGAGATGCTGAGGCCTATATCTCTGAATTCCTGAGATTGTATGTAATGGTTCCAGATATTTCAGTAGCAAGGAGAGTCTATATTTTCATTGATGGCCTAGAATAACCTTTGCATGGGTTGGTCAAGTCTACCAAGCCATCACTTTGCATGATGCCATTGAAAGAACTAGAGATCTCCAAGATGCCTTGCCAAGGGCAAAGGAAACCTTCCCAAGAAAAGCCACTCACACTTCCAAGGGAAAGGAAGCGAATTTTGCTCCACCCAAGGAGAGCTCACTGAAGAAGCTTCTTGAAAATGATCTCTAGAGGGAGTTGAGGAAAAATAAATTATGTTTCACTTGTCAAGAGCCATGGGTACCGGGACATAAATGTGCCGCTGGAAGAGAACACTATATCGATGTCTTCTTTGATTATGAGGAGGAGGAGGGAAATGATGGACCTAGGAGAGGTCATAGTGCTGGTGATGATGAGGAGGAGGACCCATCATCATCTAGAGAAGAAGAAGGAGAATTTGCTCCAACCAATGGGACTCTTGCTTCTTTGAGAGGAGTGCCCAAGTATTTGACTCTTAGAGTGCAAGGTTCAATTATGAACCAAAAAGTATCTATTCTGATTGACAGTGGGGCAACCCACAACTTTATTGATGCTCATTTTTTGGAAAGGAGAGGGATACCTACTGATACTTTTGAGGGGTTATCTGTTTTGGTTCCGAGAGATAGAACTATGCAGTGCATGTAGTATGTTCCATCACTTTCTATGAATATGGGAACCTACACTTTGGAGGACCAGTTCTTTGTAGTGGACATACCAGACACCAACATCATCTTGGGTGTCCAGTGGTTGATTACTTTGGGAAAAGTCACCACTGATTGGAAGGCCTTGCAAATGGAATGGGTGGATTTGAAAAGTGGGAAACAACAAGTCATTCAAGGCATGCACACCTACCCTTCACTTGATTTTTTTACCCACACAAAAAAGATGGAATTGCGCAGTGGGGGAAAGGACCTCGCATCTCCTTCTCTCATATTTATGAGAATGTTGCAAGGGACATTCCTACATTATGGAAAGCCACTTGGGGTGCCATTATATTCTGTGGTAAAATCTTCACCAAGTGCTGAAACAATGGAAGAAAGAGTCACAGCGCTGTGGAAGGAAGCAAGGGGAAGGATCAACCTTCCCACAAACAATTTTGGCATGCATAGTTCCAAAGAAATAAGCAGCAAAAAGTCAAGCACCACCATAGATGCATCAACAATGCTATCCTTGTTGAGAAGTGTAGATCCATATTGGAGGTCTCAACTCCTTGTGGAGTACTCCAAAGATCTGCACACTAGGATGATATTAGATGGCATAAAGCAAGGAGGAGGCTATTGGGTCCATGAAGGGGTCATCTATCATCTTGGTAAAGTATTCTTGTCTCAAGCCTCCAAGCTTAAGCAAGAGATACTACAAAGAGCACACAAGGAGTTCCTTTCCAGCTACATGTAGTCAGCAAAAATCTACTCCCTAATCTTGAAGAGTTTTGATTGGGAGGGTATGGAGGAAGAACTACATCATAATTATGATTGGGAGGAACTACATCAGCACTTAAAAGAGTGCAATAACTATGTGGATATGGGGAAACCAAGGGATCCTATGCAAGAGACATTTCAACGATCTCTTTCTTCTCTCAAAAGAGGAGAAAAGCTCATGCCTAACTCTATGTGTGTGGGAGACTTGTATGGTAAGAAATCTGATCTTATGGAGCAAGTTTATTTTTATGATATGGCACATTCTCTTACCATATGTATGCAGGCCATGGCTCCTAAAAGGAGTAATATTACATGCAGATCTCATGGCAATGATGAGGCCAATAAAAATTCCAAATCTGGCCACTCCCTTGAGGTGCAAAGGGATATTATTTATCATGATGAGTGCTTCCCAAAAGCACCTAATGAGAGCTTCACTTTCAGCCATGTCAAAGTGACCCATGCAGAAAATATGTGGTGTGAGTACCACCTATCACACTTAGATCTACTCAAAACAAGGAGTGCATTGTGCTGGTACCTTATGTGGGATTGTGACCCACCTCCTCGAGTGCAAATTTTAGTTTGCCTATATCTGATTTTTCTTCCATACATAGATGACATATTGGTATTTTTTATGGGTATGTATGGGTAAAAATTAATTACTGTACATGTGCCACATGGGATGGAAATTTATCCTGTACTTCATGATACATGTTTCAGATATGACATTGTTTCACCCATGTTCATTTCTATTGAGTTTTACAATCCTGAAGGGGCATACTATGCACCTATCATGTTAGCATTGGAGGAGTAGTTTTTGATGTATTAGCTTGGTGAGCACTT
Source organism: Pinus albicaulis (assembly GCA_034641835.2). Lineage (NCBI taxonomy): Eukaryota > Viridiplantae > Streptophyta > Pinopsida > Pinales > Pinaceae > Pinus > Pinus albicaulis. The sequence goes on along the minus strand of CM076578.1, from coordinate 1,845,460,169 downwards.
AATCCATGATGAAAGCTTGATTCTTAATGGTTCCATCAATGGAGAAGGAGAAAAACTACAGCTCTTACCCTGTCAGTTGCTTGAGGACAAGCAATATTTTGGAGGGGAGGACTGTAATGTTCCTACTTAGCCTTAGCTAAGAGGAGACATTCAATTTTGATTTAATTTATGTTTTATGAATAAATGAATAAAGGAAGACATGTAAAACTCCTAAAAAGTCTGAATAAATCAATGCCCATGTGAGCAAAGACAAATCTGGGCTATGTAAATAATCACTTGCAGGTGTGAAAGAGGTTTGAGCCAAACATTGGGTCCACCTTGACCAAATCAACTGTGCTGTCTGGGTACATTACATCTCCAAAAGGGGATACACAGTTCTAGAAAGGAGCCTCTAATGTGAAGAGGGATAACTCATCAAAGTGGTTTAGGGTTTGCAAGAGCTTCCTCATGTTATAAAAAGGAGGAGAAGACACATGAAGAGGTTTTTGATAGATTATATTTCTGAAGTATTTGTCTGCTTAGACAAATACCATCCTCTGTTGTTTAGTGGAGGATTGTGATTGGAATTCCTGTTTAGGGGTTTCATCTCTTCCCTTGTGGATCATTGCAGGAGTTTTTTGCTGAAGTGAGCCACTATCTGGTTTGAGGCCAAGCTCTATTTTCATGAGTAGTGCTGGCCCATTGAGGGTTTTGCAGTTTCTATCTTTTGTAGCAAGTGGTGTTCTAGATCTGCATAGATCTAGCTTGTTTTCAGAGGCTTTCTCTATTGGAGTATCTTCTTCAGCCTCCAAAGAGATAGTATATCCATATTTTGTATTAGATCTATAATTTCATTCAAGTTTATTCAGTCTCCTTCACCCTCTGCGCAGTTTCTGCTCAATACTATGTTATTTTGTGAGAGGGCTTTCTTGTTTTAGTTTGCTATCAGTTTAGAGGAAGATCTCTTGGTGTTAGGCTTTCCTCCCGTTGGTGATCCATGGATTGGGGTATTGATCCATGTCTCTATAGATCTGATCTCTTTCAGCAATAGAAGTTATCTTCAGAAATTTCTGGGTTTTCTGTAGCACTGCAATTTGTAATTTAGATCCACAACTTATTATGCAATATTTTGATGTAATTCCAATGGGATCTTGTTCTTAAAGTCTTATAGTTTCCATATATATATTAGATCTGATTTTTTATCCATTATTATTTTAGAGATATTAAATGTAATGTACATCAGCTGAACCATCTGAAAAATAATGTTGTCTACGTAATTTTGCAGTTTATTCCTAGTTGCAGCTCTAATTTCTGAAGGGATTTTGCCCTAGTTCTCTTTGTAATCTATTGTAGAGGCAATAAGCTCAAATATAAATCTGATTTACTGTTAAATATATGAAGTATAAAAAAAAATGGCACATCAACTAAATTGTTTGGAGGTGTTCAAGAGGGATTATAAAACTTGTTTCCAAGCTATGAATAACTATAGATGAAATTGTTGATTCTTGCCTTGTAGGCTAGGGTTTTCTGCTTCTGCTACAGCGCTTTCTGCAACGGCGCTACACTCGCCGACATCACCATGCTGAAGCTGTAGTAGCTTGGGGAATCAACCATCCTGCTCCATCTGAGCACAGGCCATGGCTCCCACGATAGGGGGAGGCGCTCAGCTTCCCCCTTCCAAAGAGACCCAGAATAAGAATAATGCTGAACAGGGTGGGCACAACCCTGTCACGGAGGAAACGCACCTGGAAAACGATCTGAACCATATGCAAGCCTTTAAATCCTCTCGGATTCCAAACACAGCTACTTCAGTAACATGCAAGCCCATTGCAGCGGAAAGACTGAAGATTGACCTCCCGAGTCACCGAATAAATGCCTAGATCCAATATATGAAAGATCATGCCCTCATTGGGAAGTTCATCGGTTTCTGGCCTACAGAAAAAGCACTGCAAGGATGGATTGCTGAAAAATGGAAGCCCAAAGGCCATGTCATGCTGTAGCTCAGGCCAAAAGGCTTCTTCAATGTGGTATTAAACTGTATAGAAGACCGGAATAGGGTTCTAGATGGGGGTCCCTATTTCTTCAATTCAGCTGGTCTTTATCTTAGAGACTGGGTCGAACGTTTCAACCCAGATAAGGAAAATTTCAATTAGGCGCCAGTCTGGATAAGACTGTACTCACTCCCCCTTGAATATTGGGATGGATATTCTCTCACAGCTATAGGCCGAGGGCTAGGAGAATTCATTAAAATTGCTGAGGAAACCAAGCTTCCAAGGTACACCTCCTACGCGCGGATCTGTGTGTACATGCAACTGGACAGGGCACTTCCAGATGTGGTAAGTTTATTCCATGATGACTTTGAATGGATTCAACCTCTTGACTATGAACATGTTCCCTTTAGGTGTCGAAGATGCCATGCCCATGGCCATTTGTTCAGGGACTACCCTTTGAACATTGCCGCCAAGAACACCGAAGATGCTGACAAGTCGGAGGCAGATGGGTTCACTAAGGTTTCTAGTCGGAAGAAACATCATAAAAAGCCCTCTCCTGGCAAAAAGGCCTCCAACCCTAATGTCAATGCCCCATCGACCAGAAATAGTTTTGAAGCCCTTGCCCAATCGGACCCTTCTAGAGCCCCCAACCCCGCCTCCCTTGTTGTACCCCCTAACCACTCCTCTCAGGCTAATCCCCCGAACCCTACTTCTTCCTCTCCCAATCCTGCAGGCCCGAAAAAGGGAGAGCCCTTAAGCCACAAGAAATCCCTTGTTTTTGTACTTGCAGATGCCAAATCAAAAGTTATGGAAGTTGACGATACCCAGGAAATCCCTACCCTTCCTACTCATGATAACCCTGAAAGCAGTCAGCTCAGCATCATGGATGAAGATTCGGAAGGTGTTGAGTTGGGAGACCTTGATCTACCAGGTTTAGAGGAAGCATGCATTCATCAGGACTTTTATAATATCAAGCCCAGCCAGATAGATACCCTAGAAGTTGTCCTATCCAAGGCGCAGCAGCATAAAAAATTAGGGATCCAGCCAGGAAGTCATTGGGATGGCCTGAAGATAATTAAAGAATCAAAGAAAGGAGGTGGGAAACCAGATTGACAATGCAACATCATGATTGGGGAAATGTTGGTGGAGTCAGGTCGTTACCCCAAGCTCACGAGGTTCTACAAGCCCCTTCCAAATGTTTCCTCATGAAGCTCATATCGTGGAATGTAAGAGGGCTGAATAGCCCCAGGAAGTACAAAATGATCAAGAACATGATACAGCAAGAAAGACCGTAGCATATCTTTCTTCAAGAAAATAAATGCACCTCTGAGGACCTTGGTAAAGTTCTTTCCAAAGCCTGGCCCAGTTGCCATTCTGTTGCTGTTGATGCCTTTGGATTCTCTAGAGGTCTTGCTATAATTGGGAAACGCAAGCTATTGAGCTTGGGGATTTCCATGCTGCCCATAACCTCATCGAAGCCTCTTTTCATCTGATCGGTACCAATATTCATGGTCACCTTTCAAATGTTTACTTTCCTCAAGACCTAGCTAGTAAAGTTGCGCTTCTGCATACGATGGAGGTTCTAAACTCCAACAGAACTCATCCTCTATGGATTTTGGGAGGATATTTCAACATGATAACAAAGTTGGAAGAAAAATATGGAGGGCATGCAAGATTGGACCCGGACAGTGATCATTTCAGAGATTTCATAAACAGAAGTTGGCTGATTGATCTTCCTTTTAACAATGGGATGCATACTTGGAACAATAAACGATCTGGCATTCATCACATTGCGTCCAAACTAGACAGATTCCTGATCTCCAACAATGCCATCCACATGGGAGGGGACATCATAGATTCCATCTTACCAATCACAGGTCCAGACCACTGGCCCATTGCCCTACAATGGCAGAGGCCTAATCAACATCTAAAGCGGCCCTTCTTCTTCGAGGCTTTTTGGCTCGATCATCCCTCCTTCAAGGACATGGTGCAAAACTCATGGAAAAGCTTTACACCTCCTAAAGGATCTAAGATGTTTCAGTTCCAACAAAAAATCTGGTTCTTAAAATATCAAATAAAAAGCTAGAATCACTCAGTCTTTGGGAAAATTTTTCACGAAAAGAAAGTCCTTGAATTCAAAATGGCAGAGATCCAACAGGAAATTATCAAGAAAGGGAGATCAGATCTCCTCGATTTCCAGGAACAAACTCTACAAAACTAGTTGAACGATAGGTACAGGCAAGAAGAAAGCTTCTGGAGGCAAAAATCCAAAGTTCGATGGCTTAAGGAAGGAGAACGCAACACAAAATTCTTCCATCGATCCACTATACAAAGGATAATGAGCAATTACATCAGCCACATCACAAATCAACAAGGAGAAAGGTTGGAAAATCATGAAGACATGGAGTGCGAACTGATAGATCACTTCAGCAAAGTGCACCAAGAACCTCCGCTGAGCAGGCATCCTGCTATTGACCAAATCTCCCATCTAATCCCCAAGATAATCACGGAGGAACACAATCAGATGCTTCTAAGATTTGTCTCCCTACAGGAAGTCGAAGCAGCCTTAGCACAAACCAAAATCGGCAAGGCTCCGGGTCCAAACGGCTTCACTTCCAATTTCTTTCATCATTTTTGGGATCTCATCAAGATTGAAGTCTGGAACTTGGTTGAAGAGTCGAGAACTATGCATTGGTTATTACCCTCCATCAATGCCACCTTCATCACCCTTGTTCCGAAGGAAGATCAACCGAGCACACCTAACAAGTTCCGGCCTATCGCACTCTGAAATGTGATCTACAAGCTTATTTCAAAAGTCATAGCCAACCATCTCAAGCCTCTCCTCCCCATGCTCATCTCTCCAGAGAAAACTGGCTATGTGGAAGGACGAAAAATCCTTGATGGTATCATTCTCACACATGAAGTCATCCACTCTTTAAAAATCAGCAAGAAAGCAGGTATGCTATTAAAAATTGATTTGTCTAAGGCTTTTGATAAATTGAGTTGGACCTACATTCATAGGATCCTGGAAGCTTACGGTTTCAGTCATTTGTGGATAAGGTGGGTCATGAACCTCATCTCATCCACTTTCTTTTCTATCTTGATCAATGGGATCCCTTCTAAGCATTTTTCTCCTTCCAGAGGCATTAGACAAGGAGACCCCTTGTCTCCTTTTCTCTTTGTGCTCATGGCTGAAGGCCTGGGACGTCTCATCCAAAATGCTGCTCGAGTCAATATCTTGAAAGGTATTTCCCTTCATGGCCTTCCCCTACCACTCACCAACAATTTGTGGATGAAAACATGCTCTTTGGCCATCCCTCTATGCAAGAAGCCCGTGCTTTCAAATCCATCCTGAATATCTTTTCTGAAGCTTCCAGTACCTCAGTCAACACTGCCAAATCTCAAATATTTTTCTTTAACACTCCTGTTGCCACTCAAGCTAGCATTGCTCAGATCTTAGGCTTTCCCATAGCCACCCTTCCTGCTAAATACTTGGGAGCCCCCCTCATTGATTCGGCCATCAAACACTCGTCCTGGAACATTCTTTTGGAGAAGCTTGAAGCCCGTCTTTCCTCCTGGACCTTCAAAGCCCTTAATATGGCCAGTAGGCTTGTCCTTATTAATTCTGTTCTTCAATCCATGCCTCTTTATCTTTTTTTGGTCCTGGCAGCTCCAAAATGGGTTCTTAAGAAAGTCAAGATGTTACAACGTAGGTTCCTGTGGGGATATTCAGGGCAAAACAGGAAATGGGCTCTGGTTCAATGGAGTACGGTCTGTACCCCCAAAGAAGCAGGTGGATTGGGACTCAAGGACCCGACTCAAAGCAACAAAGTGATGGGAGCTAGGCTGTGGTGGAGATGGACTTCAAATCCAAACACGCCTTGGGCTAAACTCTGGTTAGAAAAATATGCTAATAATCGGCCTCCAGAAGAACTCATCAGGCTCACCCCTGATTCCCTAGGCTCCCTCATATGGAACACCGCCAAGCAGCACAGTGATCTGATTCAACAACATAGCTTCTAGGAAATTAGAAATGGAAGCACCACCAAATTCTAGACGGATGCCTGGCAACAACAACCAAAATTAGCGGAAAACCTCAATCATCTCCATAGGAATAATATCAGGTTTCAACTGGAGGATAGAGTTAACCAACATTGGAGGGCGGAGATCGTTAATGGATACAGGAAGTGGAAGCCAGCTGCTCTAATTGCCCCCAATACTCAGGAAGACATCACAGCGGCCATCTCTGCTGAGCTTAGACAAAGAAGGATCAGATGGTCTGAGGACTCGGACGTTCTGCAATGGGGACACTCCTCTAAGGGGGTTTTTTCCACTAAGGAAGCCTACTCACTCATACTCGCATCCTCCAATCCTCGCGATCCCATATGGCAGCGTGTCTGGTCTCCCGGAATATAGCCCAAAGTTTCAACTTTCCTCTGGCTTCTCAGTCATAAGAGGACCCTTACCTAGGACAATCTAATCAGAAGGGGAGACATTGGACCATCACGATGCCCCAATTGTAATCAAAGCACTAAAACCGCTCAGCATTTAATGATATCCTACAATTTGGCAAATATACTATGGGAGAAAGTCAGCTTTCATTGTCAAAAAAGTAAACCTTCTGAAGATCCGCTCCACCAAATTCGCTCCTGGCCCATGGCTCCCTTCTCGAGTGCTCTTCTCAACTCCCTTTGGCTTCTCATCCCTGGCCTTCTATTTTGGACCATCTAGAAAGAGCGAAACATAGGAGTTTTTAAAGACTAATCCACTCCTATTGATGTTCTCTGGAATACTTTTTGTAGCAACCTCCAAGAGAATCTCTCCCTTATGTCGTGGAAAGGAGAGGACTTACCCTCCAAGCCCAAGGAACGTGCTATCTGGGATAGTTGGAAACTCATGATCATTCCTTCTTCCCCATCTCTTGACTGGCTTAACCCTCAGATCCTTGTTTGTTGGTCTCCCCCCCCCCTCTGGAGCTGTCAAATTAAACTTCGACGGAGCCTCCAAGGGAAATACAGGATGGGCTGGATATGGTGGAATTTTTAGAGACTCCAATGGGACCCCTCTCTCCATTTACTTTGGCCATCACGGATGGGACAGCAACAACTCAGCTGAGCTCGAGGGTCTTTGGCAAGGTCTCTGCTTAGCTCAACTCCACAACTTCTTTCCTCTCATCATTGAAGGAGATTCCCAAGTGCTCATCAATATGGCTCAACACCTTCTCACAGGTTCCACTGCCATCAAGATCTCCACCAGCTGGAGATTAATTGCCAGACTTGAACTCATGGAACGCTGGCTCAAAAGTTATAATGCAGTTTCCTTCTCTCATATTAAGCACGATGGCAAAAAAGTTGTTGACTTTCTCGCCAACATGGGAGTGGAGAGCTCTGTTACCTTAATCCATGGTTCACTCATAATCCTCAATGATGAAACCAAACATCAGGAGTGTAGCACTCTGGTGCAACAGGACTTTACAGTCCCGGATGCGGTTGCTTCCAGCTAGTGATGGGACGTACGTCCCCCAGCACCTCCTGAGGTTGTCCGTCGGAGCCGGCCACATGGCCTCTCACACTCGACTTAATGGTGGCATTCACTCTACCACCCCTCACTGCATTAACAGCTCTCTCTCGAACCATATTCGTAGCAATATTTCAATTCATTTTTCTTCCGCTCTTGCAATGGCTTAGGCTAATCCTCACGGTGATTTCCCTGTCTGCTCAGCGTCTTCGCTTCTATGTGCCTCCTGCCCAGCCGACTGCGTGAAGCCTAGTGCTAGAACGCAGACTGGCTAGAGGTGCGAGCTCTTATGTTGCTTGGAAACGGTTCCAGAATTTCACCACTCGCATAGCTTGCTTTGTTGCTCTACCTCTCTGCGAAATTCTCCTGACCCTCCGCTGCCACTCCTTCTCTGCCTGCTTCATCCGCCTCTTTTCCCCACCATGCCTCATCTATGCCATCATATGCAATGACGGTGAGGTTCCATTCATGGTCGGGCCTCTCAGTCTCAGATTTATCCCTCTGCTGATTCGTCTTCTGATGAGCTTTCCTGTGATCATGTTTTGGACTCCAGGAACAACAGGGGCACACCTCACTACCCTGGCTCTGCCCCTTCCTTTGCTTCTTCCCCTGCGCCCCATATCCATACCTCTTCCTATCCCTCTTCTCCCCAACCTACTTTCCTTCCCTTCCTTCGCCAGACTTCCCAGCATGCGGAATTCACCTTTGAATGCAAATTTGATAAACCGGTCCTCCGTGCCCATGTTACTATCACGGTTAGTGAGGAATCGACCAGTTTGGAGTCCCCTCCACCTACGCCTCCCGGTCCTTCTACTTTTCCTCATGGTCTCATTAGGCCCAGTACCGCCGAAGTTGGTCCAGCCAAGGAAGCCTTAGCCCAGTTATACTCTGCCCCTAGCGTCTCTATGCAGGTCCAAAGCGTGGAAGATATGAGCAAAGGAAAAGAGCCCACTCCAGCTGCGGAAGACGGATGTGGCGATGAGTTCGGGTGCAGAATCATTGAAGAACCACCATCTCCATTCAATGAACAATATTCAGAGGCGGCCCTTGAGGTTTTTGTCCTTTAAGCACAATATCTCTAAGTTATTTTATGTTCTCATGTTTTCCCATCCTACGCTTGTAGTGAGGGATGCTATAGGTTTTTGTTTTTTTGTTGAACAATCTGAATGTACAGCCGGTTTCCCCACTGTGGGCGGCAGTCTAAACTCTCAATCTGAAATGGACTGGTTTCCCCACGGTGGGCAGTCCAAACTATGGTTTTCTTGGCAGTCAGGCCCTGTGCTCAGGCTTCCTCAGCTGAGACAGAGGCAGTTTTGTACCATTACATTATAAATTAATATATTTAGTGTTACTGAGAAAAAAAATATATATGAAGTATCAGATCTTTGGCTGTCCTCCTCTGATTTTCTGTCAAAACTACGCAATTCTAGTTGCTGGGGTTTTCATGTTGCAACAGCCTTCCTCTTTGGCTGATTTCTAGCTAGTCCTGATTTTGGGAGATCTGTTTAATGCGCTTAGACTAATTTTTTTCAGATGAAATTATATATATAAATCACCTACAACATAAATGAGTGGATCCCAGCCCTGATCTGTGTTATTTTTTCTCATATCTTCTTATACAATGTTTTCATTGAAGACCTTGTTGAGATTCCTGAAAGGGATTATTCCAAGATCTATAGGAAGAGTCTACAGTTGGCCAGGTAGCCTCTGGTTCTCACCCTCTTTTTAGAGGTGTCATAACCAGTAAATGCCTCTGTAGTCCATCTCTAAAATAGAATCTTGATGTTGGGAAAAATACTGAGAGGGGGGGGTGAATCAGTATTTAGGACTTACTCAAAACTTTTCACTTTTCCATTCACTAAAACCCATACGCTACTTTGATGAAGCCAACTAGCGTATACACACGGATATCCTTCATAAAACTCGCGTATACACAAAGATCTTATTATGCATTTATTTCTTTACTTAGGTCTATGCATCATTCATTCATCAGATGTTTAGTTAACAGTAAGCATGTGCAGTAATAAAAGAATAAACCATCACACATAAGAAACACACATGAACACCAGGATTTTAGGTGGAAACCCAAGTCGGGAGAAAACCACTGCTGCCGTTATCTTAGCCTTCAATATTTTATTATAAAGAAAACATCATACAACCATGTACTGGTGCAGACTCATACCAGCACGCAGGCACCCACCTGCAGAAGGCTACAACCTTCTCTCGTTTACCAGCCTCTCCTGGAAGGGAGTTACAACCCCCTGCTCTCATTTACCAGCCTCTCCTGGAAGGGAGCTACGACCCCCTGCTCTCGTTTACCAGCCTCACCTGGAAGGGAGTTACAACCCCCTGACTGAAGGCTTCAACCTTCAGCACCTTTTGTGGACCACGTTTCATCAATTTTCATACTGGGTCCAACCCACATAATTAAGCTCAAGGAACATTCATCAAACCAACAACTTGCTCTATAGCAGCATAATCAATATTCGAAAAACCCAAATGATCATTGACAGATAGCAGTAAAATAGCAGAACAGATCATACATTTCATACCACATACTTCAGCAAACCCTAAATTACAGACGCGCTTTTTCTTCACTGAACCTGCATATATACGCGCTTTCACAACTACCAACCCGCGTATACATCTGCACACATTTCAAAGCTGACTTCAATTCCCATACGTGCTTTCGTTGAATACAAGTTGCGTATATACGCGCTTTCTCCTTGACGAACTTGCGTATAGATCTTCAGACATTTTAGGGCAGTGCAGCTTTCTAGAACAGATAAATAGCTCAAATATTCATTCTTTACTTCAGCTCAGATTTTCCAGATCACAGATCTAATCATTCCATAAACAGATCCATAAGATACATATACATTTCAGATCTAGAGATCCCTCTTCATCATTTTCTTCATAGGTGTATCATAGATTCAGATCTATCATCAAACTGTTACCCTTTCCATTCAGATATACTTTAGAGTGAAGTGTTCATTCAAACCCAGACTCATCCACCCATTGCATAATGAATTTCTTCTCCTTAAATAGATCTAGCCTTTGACAATACCATGAGCCAAAACCACACAACTTCCGATGGTATTCCTGGACGGGATCACATAGACAATCCAGTTCTCAATACAATGGGTCAATACCATGGTAGTAACCCCTGGTTTTATTCTTTTAGAGTGCAATTGGGAATACACGACTTGGCACGTAATTTTCCGTGTGCATATGCTACTTCTCCTTAACAAACTCGCGTATGCTTTGTGTTACACACTTTTCACCATTGTTCTGGCCCTTACTGATATTTCTTTCTCTGGTACTCCTGAGCTACTTGTAGAACATCAGATTTACATCATTAATAAACTCATCCAGCATCAAGAACAACTTCATTAAGTAGGTTTCCATCATCTTCATCAAGTGGGTTGCCATCAAGGACAACACTCTGCATCATATTTCCAACACTTGAGAATCCCCAAAAAGGAATATTACATTCTAGCTCGACGTTGATTTTCTTTGAACATTCATGTTGATTGGTGCATGTTGCTTTTTCCATAGGTGCGCCAACCCCTATTTAATGCAGATTATAGCTAAACAATCATGTCGAATCTTGTAGGATTGAATTTGGCCTTCTTTCTGAGTTTTTGTCAATGTTTCTTGGCTCTGGATTGATTTTTACCTTGCAATTGGTCTATTGATATTGTTTTGACTATGTAGTCTCAGTCTTCTCAGCTGTTTGTCCATTATCTTATCAATGAAGTTTGTAGCCCTAGGTTTTCTAGGTGCCTTATGCTGTTTTTTCGGCCCTCTCCTCACTGAGCCTTCTGAGATAAGTTCGAGTCACTTTGATCTTTGTCATTTCAATTCGATGACTAATTTTTTTAGTCATTCTTTCGTTTCTTCGTGTCTTTGTTTTGTTGAATGATCACTTTTGTTTTCGTGTAGCTCTCCATTCATCACTTTGTGCATAGATTGCATTGTTCATTAAATCGGTCAGAAAGCCCTTTGTTTGCTTGGAAGAGTGCATCCCTATTTTGTGTGCGTTTTATTTTTGTATTGCATTGATCTCTTTGACTTAGATATTTACATTCGTAGTGCTCAAAACTAGTGTTTATTTTTCTTTTTAGTGTAGTAGTGCATTGTCTACCTCATTCATCTAAAAGGAAAAAAGTTACATTCTTTCGCTTAAATTGAAAATGAAAATGTTCTTTTGCTTTACTAGCTCTTAGTGAACTAGGAAAGAGTTTTTGTTTTCTGATTTGGTTGTATTAGATGCATTAGTGAAATTCTTCTCGTGATTCAATCGATTGCTTCTTTGTCATAGATTCCTATCCTTCTCTTAGCTAGCGTTCATTGAAAGGAATTGATTTCTTCTGCATATAGTTTGCATTAAGAATTCGAGATCACATTCGGTAAGGCCTTGAAATCACAACATTAATTCAAGATAAACCTTAAAATGAATTCAATCAACCTAAAGAAGCATTGAAACCTAATGCACATATTTTAGAGGTCTAGGCTAGTGATGTGTTCTGACGTCGTTAAACCTAGTAGTTGTCATTCATGATCTCGCATTAGACAGCACTAGCACAAACTTGTGCTCCCTGTACCATCATGTATATAAAGGGAGATTGTCATAGGTTGCAATAATTTATCCATAGGAAGCTGACTCTGCCGCCCTGTAACCATGATATACCAAACACAGCATTCGGGGAGACTGCATACACATACGTCAAGTCCTTGGTCATTTCTCTTTCATTTTATCACCAAGGTGTATATTGCAGTTCACGGAAACTTGGTACACCCTCTTGCTTACATTAAAGGAATTTTGAGGTCTAAAATGTGCCTCCTAAGACAAATGTACAAAAAAAATAAACTTTATAAGAACCAATAGGATTCAAGATGATAATGTCAACCATGGGGGATGATTCACCATTTTTGGAGTAAAAAAGTAAAAATATTAAAAAATAATAAAATAATAAAACTACTTTTTCAACTCGTATTTTAAACTTATATCTCTAATTTTTTACTCAAATTTCGAGTGGGAGTACTCATTGGATGCAAAATTTAATTCCTCATCTAAGGAGTACCCATGTTGCATACTTTCGATGGACCCTGCTACACGAAAAATGAGAAATACATGAAAATACGTTTTTACAATCACGTTTTTCATGTATTTCTCATTTTTCATGTAGTAGTGTCCATCGAAAGTATGAAACATGGGTACTACTTGGAAGGGAAATCAAATTCTACATCCAACGAGTGTTTTCGATCGAAAATTGAGTAAACCCATAGGGAGATAAGTTGAAAATTTAGTTTTTCCTTTTTTCCCTCTAAAATTTGATGATGTAATCAAATATTATTTTACTATTTCCACTATTATTTTATAATTTCCTTAGGAGGCCCATTTTAGACCTCAAAATTCCCCTAATGGATTACATTAGTCATTTTGGTCTTTTCGTGACTCTCTAAAAAGTGGAAATATCATCGAGCACTTGTCCTTTCATGCTCGTTCAATCTGAAAGTTACTAGTCATATTTTTCCTGTTTCTCGAATCTTAAAACATGAAACAACAAAGTTTTGTTTCAATGTGATAAAATTAATTGCCTATGATCACATCCATGTTAAAGATATTTTCTTGGCTTGCTTTTAGTAGTTCCTTAGCATTTGGTCTTGAAGCTTCAAATAGGATATCTCATTTCCTTTCTATTTTGAAACATAGTCACGGGGCGGAACCACCCGTTTCTTCATCCTCTTCACCACCCCCTAGTGGTGATCCTTCTCCTGAAGTTTCTTCAGAAGCATCTCAACCCACAAGGTCTGTCGATTTCTGGCAGTCTCTCCTTCTGAGTATCTTACCTCTCGCTACCCAATCTCCTATTGATGAGCCATTTGATATCAATTGGCAAACTCAAGACGCATGGTATAGCTTTGGGAAGGAGGAATAATTCCCTCCTCTTACCTCGGGATCACCCACACTAGATACTACCATACTCGGCACTATTCGTCATCTTTTTCACAATCAAATGTCTTCATCTCACATGGATTCTTCGAGTCCCATTAGTAGCGTAGAGCTTTATGTTTCTACAGGAGAATACCAGCTCCCTCTAGAGAACTTTCCTTATGTCTCAGATCAACCTTCCTCACAACCAGTGTCTCTCCCACATGGTTATTGAACTTTGGGTCAGATTCGTTCTAGTGTTCAATTGTTGTATCAAAATCCAATATGGATAGATACGTCGACTCCTTTCATGAGTTTAGTTGTATCGGTATCGGAGGCATCACCCTCGACTCCTATGAAATTTACGATTGTAACCTCTGTTCCTATCTGAAACACTGTCTGTGTGGCTTCACCTGCACTAGTTGTCAGCATGAATTTATTATCATCGGGGCCTTCTGCTATCCATAGGTCTATTTTTATCAATCCCACGCTACATGTTAGGTTCACTGTGAGTGGATCATAGCCTCGTGTTGTGGAAATCCCACCTACTTACACTGCACCTATGGTTTCTACTTCCATTCCTAGTGGTTATACATTCGACATGTATCTGTTGGCCATTCAACAACAATATTCTACCTCTCAAGGTCCTCATCAACAAAATTCTACCCCTCAAGGTTCTCAGCAGTTAGCAACTTCTGGAAATCATGCACATCATTATGACGTATACGATAATCCTGTTTATTTACCTTTGATTGATCCTAGTCAGTTCACTTACCAATAGGGACAACCCTTCTACAGACAACTTTCGATCCAGCAGGTACAACCCTCTGATTCATAGGGAAAACCTTATGGTATGCAAGGACAACCCTTCCAGGGACAACCTTTGGCCCAACAAGGACAACCCTTCGGTCCTGCTGGTCCATATCATGTTCAACAGGGTGCATCTTATCTCATTGGGAGGAAAATCTATTCGCAACAGGGACAACCTTTTGTGCAACAGCATCAACCTTACGTTCAACAAGGCCAAACTTTTGTACAGCAAGGACAACCCTATGGTCCTGCGCTGGGACAACCTGGTCTTCAAGGAAAACCTAGCCCATCCCAACCATCAGGCCAACATTTTCAACAAAGGAAACCTGGTGGACCTCAGTATCAAGGCCATCCTACTCTGCAGTGACAACCTGCCCAACCTCAGTATCCAGGTCAACCTGCACCATAGGGACAACCCGTTCAGCTGCAATGCACCACTTATCTTCCTCTAGGTCAATCTCAGGTCACATATAGTGCACCCCAAGGCATTGCTTACATCCCTCAAGGTCAATCCTAGATGTTATACAATGCTCCTTAGAGTACTGTGTATCTTCCTCCAGGTCAAACTCAGGTGTTATATAATGAACCTCAAGGCACTGCTTTTATTCTGTAAAAAAATCCATATGTTTATCAGCAAAGGACCTTATTGGTATGCTCAGAATCAATATCTTGGTCCTCAACCCACGTATGGGAAGAACTTTCAGGCTGATAACCCCTATGGACAAAATCCTCCGAGACAAAACATATGGGGGAAAAATTTCTCTCAACCTCGGTGGAATCTGAATGCTAGTCTTTATCAACGACCTGTAATGCCTTTTAATACTCAATTACCTTTTCATGCTATGTTGGAACTGCTCGATGTGTTCAAGTTGACGAATGATCCAATCCTTCATAATCCATATTGGCCTCTAGTTCCAACCAAAATTCCTATCGATTGTCCCAAGTCTGAGGGCAAGTCCGGAGAAGACCCCCAAGTGCATGTTATGACATACCACCTTTGGTGTTCCTCTAACTCTTGGGTTGATGACTCTATCTGACTCTGAATTTTCCAACGGACTCTTACTGGTGGCACTACCAATTGGTACATCAAATTATCTTGTGGTGACTTCCAAGATTTCAACTCTTTAGCCATGGTATTTCTCACACATTTTCAGTTACCGGTTTGGTATGAAACCGGGATGCACCTACTCATATCCTTGAAACAAGATTGAGCTACCTATATCTCCGATCATATTCATGAATGGAGGCATCGTCGTCACTTGATCAAGTTTGAAATTCCTGATCAACTTCTAACTGATTTTTAAGGAAATTTCTATGGTTGCATGTGTTACTGAAGAACAAGTCATTGCTCGTGCCCAGTACCTTGATCTTGTGTACTCTTAGTCTGACACGTTGTACAAAATCTTGCCTGATGCTCCTAGACTTGGAACTTCCAAAGCATCGTCAACGCCATCTGTCGACGGTATCATCGGTTTAGTGTCTCAGCCTTCTCGAAATTCTCCTCCTCTGAATCCTGGGAAGAAAAAATCTACTCCTTCCAATTATAATGCTTCTCAGTTGGCCCTGAATTCTGGTAAAACCGTGGAAATGAATGTCGTTCAGGCCAATCCGATGGATAAAATTTCCAAGGGTAAAAAGAAGGGTAAAGGTAATGCCAAAGCCAATACCCCAAAACAGGATTCTTAGAAATTTCGTGCTGATGATGGTTCACAACATAAACTGAAGTATCCTTGCTTGATTTGTGACCAAGAGCACTACAACAAGGACTGTCCCCGACGGGCCGAAGTGAGTAGACTGCTCAAAGGAACCCAAGGCACTTCGGTTATTCTCAAAGAGCTGTTTCCATCACATCAAACTCAATTGGTAGGGAAAAATCCATCCTCTGCCCCATTTGGGTCTCAGGTTTTCATGATGAACTGTCCTACATCCATTTCTATTGCTACCTGATCGAATGATTATACCAAACCATGTCAGACAGTGAGGAAAGAGATTGCTGATGGTCCTCCTCCTCTGCCTGCTTCTGGCACTCTTCATATTGAAAGGCCCAGTATTGAGCCCATTGTACGAACACCTTCCAAAGGTGTACTTCGTAAGTCTTCTTACAATCCTAACGCCCGCGCTGCTCAAAATTACAGTATTTTTAAGGATTTGGCTTAGGTTCAATCTACTATGTATACATTATAAGTACTTTAGAGTTGTCCATCTCAACGAAAGGCTTTTCTATCTACCATCAGAGGGGTTGATCCCACTGATTTGATCCTTATCACTTTCGAGTTGGATAGTTTTGTTCCACGTTTCCCTCACCATCTTGCACTAATCATCCAAGTTGGGATTAATGGACTGAATATCCATCGAGTGGTTGTGGACGAGGGTGTGCCTAAGTGCGTCATGTCATCTACCTGCTGGAAAGCCATTGGTTCTCTAGCTCTTAATTCATCTCCAAATTCTTTATAAGTGTTTGATGGAAGGGAATCTAAACCTCTTGGTGTTCTTTCTAATTTACCAATTACTCTAGAAGGGAAAATAGCTAATGTCAAGGTTGAAGTAGTTGATGCCAAGCTCAATTACAATCTTCTCCTTGGTCTCAGTTGGACTCACACCATGTTGTGCATTCCATCCACTCTCTTTCATGTTTTGCGATTTTCGCACGAAGGAAAGATCATTACTGTCGATTAGTTGTCTTTTTTCACTTCTTCATCTTCCGAGAAGAACGTTCCATACATAGATAAAATTTATATGCCTTACACGAGTGTAGGGAAAGGTATCTTCAAAGATCCTTCCCTCATGGGTATTTTTCCTCTTCCTCCACCCAATACGATTCGGGTTAACATTATCTCCAGGTCTTCTGATCCATGGATCATCCCTTCACCCGAGAAGATTAATTCCTTTGGAGATTCAATATCATTAAGTCCAATCGAGATTGATTATTGTGAACTTATTTCGGCTTCAGACCCTATGTGATATGAAAAGAGTGTATTAGTTCTACTGTGCTAAGTTTCCTTTCAGTTAAATAAACATGCACAAATTGTCTCCATAAGTTTGCTTAAGGTATGAGAGTGTTAATCATGAAAATTAGATGAATTAGTGAACTTTAAGCATGTAAATAAGACTTAAGAAACAATGAACAACAATGCATAACAAAGAAAAACATTCACACATAAGTTTTACACAGTAGGCATGATGAAGCAGGTCACCCCTCCTAGGCTACATCTGCTGGTCCAGCTCCTAATGGCATGTCCCTCTTTGTCTTAATGCTCAAAATTACGAATTACATATGTTTGTAGACCTCTAATGGCTTCTTTCTCTACACCAATGGCTCCAGAATGCTCAAATTCATCTAAGTAGACTCTTGTTTTTCCAAAATTGGTCAAAAATTGACCTCCCAATGCATTTTCTCCAATGACAGCTAGAAAAGCTCCAATAAATATAGAGACTGGCAGTTAACTGTAGATAATTTAATATTTAAACCAAAATTTGGGGGTGCACTCCAAAACCGTTGGACGGTTAAGTCTGGCATTAACGGTGAATGGCGGGGTGGTCACATTCCACCCCCATTGTAACTTCCACTTACGATTTATATTCTCGTTGCATATGCTAGAACCAGGAGTATGGTTCCATAATTTTAAACCATTTCCTTAAATGTTTACCCTGCCATGTGATCGTTCTTCACGTTGGAGGTTAGACAACCTGTTGAATGTGCTAGAAGCTGGAGTGAAATGTTCTGCCCCTTCAAACTATCTCATAACTTTACTTCCACATGTGAATAGGTTAGACAACTTGTTGGCGGCTTAGCTTTGATGTTGTGGTTAACGTGTGGGCTGTGGTTCTGGGCAGATGATCATGTGATAGGGGGGCTCGCCCTCAGGGACTGGCCTCCCAAGCCCTTAATTCAAATATTGACAAACTTCAAATACATATGGAGACCTATAGGGGTAAGAAACACCCCACAGGTGAATTGGCAAAAGGTCCTGCGTGTGGAGAGGAGGTCGCCAGTTCGACCCCCGTCGACTCCATAAAAATTTTACACCAACCGTGTGAGGACACATGGGAGCCTGTGGGCTTTCTATGTGTTACTCAATCATTTTCCCATCTATAAACACATCCAATGGCCAAGATCAACTTCTGTACCCTCAACATCCAACGACCCAGAAAGCTCCACGTGGCATCACCACATTGGCTCTGAAGTGAATGGAATATTCCGCTGACTATACCTCCAAGATGACTGGGCATCTAGTCACCAAAATTTTGTTTTTTAGGAAAATGAACAAAACGTGATATCTTCTTCATACCGCATTGTTTTTTCGAACAGTTCTTGGCGTCGAAATTGCAACGACAAGACATTTCTAGTCGCTCAGGTTTGGACCTGATTCGAGCACTTTCATTTCTTAACATATGACATGATCTCCTGATCACACCTCCCCACTGGGAAGCTTTTGGACCCCAAAAGCTCTATTTCCAAGTGAACATGAAGATGAGGAGACTGTGTCCCCACTCTTCCATTCTTAATCCACTGGAATTTCCCTAATTTCACTAATTGGACCTTTTCATGAAACGACAATTTTTTCCTCGATTCCATTGACCAACCATTGTTGAATTTTACATAGTCATGTTGCACATGTACTGAACTTGTAGAAAAAAAAAATTTTTTTTAGTAAACATCATGTTTCTACATTGGTCTATAATCAAAGGAAACTTGAAATTACTCTCACCTAGCATCCTATCCTTATGGCAATGTTTTGCTGAATTAGCCTTGCACTTGTGTCAATTCCTCACCAATTTTCTTCACCATTGTACCATGCCTTTCTGAAACCAGCAATGATCATTTCTAAACATTGTGCCTTCTTTTCTAAGTTTCTTTGCCCTCTCTTGGACCTTTGCAACTTCTTCCACTGACACTTTGTTTTCAACACCGTTCGACACCAATATCGACGACTGCAACTACTTGTCATCTTCTTTCAAAGAAAACCTTCTTTCAAACTAAAAAAACTTATTATATACATCAGTATTTGTATGAAAAATATTATGTAAAACTTCTCTTTGTTTAATCATCATCAATGTCAAGTTTTGACTTGCATTGACGAGCCTCTTCATCTGCCCTGCATTAACTAAATAAGAATCTAGTTTTTTACGATGAGCTCTCACAATGTACTCCTTGCCATCTTTGAATAAATGGTATTGTTCACATGGCGATGGAAGATATCTTTCCTTTCATACAAGTAAGGACTTCCCAACACCATACCTATTATATCAAGCGAAACAACATCTAATTCAACTGTGTCAATGAAATGTGCAGTTATTGCAAAATGCAACATGCACTTCTTTGAAACCTGTAAATTTGCACCCTTACAAATCCAACCAAGTGGATATGGTTTGAGATGTGGAATGGTATCAAGATTAAGTTTCTTGACCAAGTCTTCAGAGATTAAATTTTCTTGTGACCCACTATAAAATAATGTGTCAACCTTGGTATGTTTGGGAATGACCCTCACATGAAACAGTCCAATTCTCTTTTCTTCAATTGGAGCTTCTATGTGAAAATTAGATATACTAGAACTGGGTTTAATTTCAATATATTTCCCCTTTATGTTCTTTAGTCCCATAGCTATTATTTGTGTTTCATCTCCTTAATCTGACCATAGGTATTGTTCAGCTATTGCAACAATTTTTTCTTTCTCCTTGGCTTTCTCTTTGGCTTTAAAACTTTATGGTTTCAACTCTGGATGAAGTTTCCAACAATGGTCTTCATCATGGCTAGTTTTAGAACAGTGTTTGTAAAATAATTTTCCCTTCTCTTTTCTAGTATTTTCATTTCTCTTTTTCTTCCATTTCCATTTAAACTCATTTTCCTCATTCCCATCTAAGTTTTGTTTTCCCCTTTCCTCTAAATGTGTGGCTTGAACACTAACCTCATCTAGGCTTCTAGGGTTAAACATGAGGATTGTATGTATTAGGTAGGTATGTAAACCTCCTATATACTTGAGCAAAGTGTCTTGGCTATGAAAATATACTTCTAGTAAAAGAGCTCTTCTCCCAAATTCTTGAGTATACACTTGTACATTTTTTCCTTTCAATTGTTTAAAATTTTTCCAATCCACAATGGATTTCTGCATGTGAGCTAATGGATAAAACTATTTTTTTATTGCAGAAATGAAATCAGTCCATGATAAAATAATCTTACCATATTTCTTGATCTCCTCCTTTGTCTTGGCTTCCCACCAAAAACGTGTTACACCTTCCATTCTAAATGAAGCTAGTTGGATTTTGGTGTCATCATCATGAAAATTTCGGATTCTCAAATAGATCTCTAATTGCCTAATCCAATTATCTAGCTTTTCTACATTAACTTCCCCATCAAACATTGGCAATTGAAACTTAACATAAAGTTTTAGAAAAGTACTTTTACACATGTTATTTGACATGTATGGCTGATGTGCTAAAGATTATGTAGAGGATGATGAAGATGAAGATGAGGGTGATGGTGGCAACTTTCCACTATCTCCATTTCCTCCATTTCCCTTATTTGATTTTTCTTCATCATTTTGACCTCCTAGTGATCCATGACCTTCCTTGTGAATTTTGCATCCTTCTCCTTCTATTCTTTCATTCCTTTCTTGATAAAGGACTCACACTAACTCAGTAACGTCAATGAATGCTTTCCTGAAAAATCTTTCATCCTCTTTGGGATCCATATCTTCATGGATTTCTCCTTCTCCTAGAGGCATGCTTCATGCTGCTTCTACTTATTTTGGAGGTGAGCTTGGTGGTGGATAATGTGGCAATCTTTGCCTCCTTTGCTGTGTCTCACTTTGAGAACCTCTTGCTTCCACCAATTTTCCTTCTCCTCTCTTAAGCTTGAGCCTAGTAAGCATGAAAACCCTTGCAAACAATTAACAAATCCTTGCACATAAAAACACAAGAGATAAAACTCTAGCTCTGATACCAACTTGATATGAAAGGAGTGTATTAGTTTAGTTGTGCTAAGTGCCCTTTCAATTAAATAATCATGTACAAATTGTCTCCATAACCATGCTTAAGGTATGAGAGTTTTAACCATGAAAATTAGATGAACTAGTGAACTTTAAGCATGTAAATAAGCCTTAAAAAACACTGAACAATAGTGCATAATAGAGAAAAACATTCACACATAAGTTTTACACAGTAAGAATGATGAAGCTTTTCACCCCTCCTGGGCTACATATGTTGGGCCAACTCCCAAATGCATGTCCCTCTTTGTCATTATGCTCAAAATTGTAAATTACATATGTTTGCAGGCCTCTAATGGTTATTTTATCTACACCAATGGCTCTAGAATGCTAAAATTAGTCTGGGTAGACTCTTGTTTTTCCAAAATTGGTCAAAATTTAACCTCCCAATGATAGTTAAAAAAGCTCCACTAAATGTGGAGACTAGCAGTTAACTGCAGATAATTTAATAGTTAACCCAAAATTTTGGGGCATGCTCCAAAACTGTCAGGTGGTTAAGTTTGGCATTAACAGTGAATGGCAGGGTGGTCACATGCCACCCCCACCATAACTTCCACTTACGGTTTACATTCCCGCTGCATACGCTGGAACTGGGAGTATGGTTCCATAACTTTAAACCATCGCCTTAAATGTTTACCCTGCCATGAGATCGTTCTTCGCTCTTGAGGTTAGACAACCCGCCAAATGTGCTGGAACCTGGAGTGAAATGTTCTGCCCCGTAAAACTGTCACTTAACTTTACTTACAAATGTGAATAGGTTAGACCGCCCACTGGTGGTTTAGATTTGATGTTGTGGTTAACGCGTGGGCCGTAGTTCTGAGCGGATGATAATGTGATAGGGGGCTAGTCCTTAGGGGCTGGCCTCCCAAGCTCTCGATGCAAAGACTAACAAAATTCAAATACGTATGGAGGCCTATAGGGGTAAGAAACACCCCATAGGTGGATTGGTAAGAGGTCTTGCGTGCATAGAGGTGGTCGCGGGTTTGACCCTTGTGGACACCACAAACATTTTACACCAACCTTGTGAGGACACGTGGTGGCCTGCGGGCTTTCCACATGTCACTCAATCATTCGCCCATCTATAAACACATCTAACGACCAAGATCAACTTCTGTACCCTCAACATATAAAAGCCCACAAAGTTACATGTGGCACCACCACATTGGCTCAAAATAAAATGGAATATTCCAAGAATACTCCACTGATTGTACCTACAAGCTGACTGGGCATCCAGTCACAAAAATTTTGTTGTTTGGGAAAACGAACAGAACGTAATATCTTCCTGATACGAAATCAGTTTTTTGAACCATTTGCGGCACTGGAATCGTAACGACGAGACCTTTCCGATCACTCAGGTTCAAACCTATTTCGAGCACTTTCATTTTTGAGCATATGACTTGAACTCCTAATCACTTAGCCTCCTGATCATGCTCCTTTGATTATGTCTCTTGAAACTCATTCTCAACCCCCTTGGCTCGGAAATTTGGATTCATCGGATCCCTTAGGTGAGATATTTCCCTTCAGTGAGGCCATCATGGAAACTATGTCTCTTGAGGATCCTCCTTGGGATGATAGTCATCATCGTTTTCCATTCATGCCCGGCCTTGGAGCCATGCCTACTTGTCTCGAGAGGTTTGCTTCTCAATTTCTATCTCCTCTGCTTCAAACGCCCATCCTAACACATGAAGTCTTTGTGGAAGGTAACTTGGGCAACATCACACAAATGGTGCCTATAGACATCTCCGTTAAACTAGGGGTTGTCGAGAACATCCATATTGCGGTGACCTATTCTCCTAATGAGATCCAGATCTATACTAGTCTCTTCCATGAGTTTCATGATGTTTTTGCATGGTCTTACAAATAAATGCTCAACATCAATCCAAGTATAGTGGTGCATGATATTCCTACCTATCTAAGTGTGAAGCTTGTTCGCCAGCGTCTTTGTCTTGTGCACCCTAAAAAGGCAGCCGCTATTAAGGGAGAAGTTGAAAAACTTCTTAAAGTTGGTTTTATCTATCCAATTCCCTTGAAAAAATGGGTTTCCAATATTGTTCCTGTAGATAAGAAACATGGTACCATTCTTGTCTATGTTTATTACCGTGACATTAATCTTGCTTTCCCTAAGGAAAATTATCTTACACGTTTTATTAACCAGATCATTGATGATTGTGCTAGGAGTGATATTTTTTCCCTTATGGACGGGTTTTCTGGGTACAACCAGATTAACATTCTTCCAGCTGATCAACACAAGACCACCTTTATCTATCCTTGGGGTATTTTTGCCTATAAAAATCTCCCTTTCGGCCTTAAAAATTCTAGGGCTACATTTCAGTGAGCAATTTCATATGCTTTCCACGATATCAAGCACATTATTTAGCCTTATCTGGATGACCTTCTAACTCATTTGGCTAAACATAAATACCATCCTGATCATCTCCGTTATATTTTTCTTCGCTGTCGACGTTATAACATCCGGCCTAATCTGCATAAGTGCACCTTCAGCGTTGACTTCAGTAGACTCTTAGGGTTTATCATTTCCAAAGACGGGATTCGTCTCGGTCCACTCAAAGTTGAAGCTATTGTTAATCTCCCCTCTCCTTCCTCCTTACATTAGTGGCAGAGCCTGCAGGGGAAAGCTAACTTCCTGTGCCGTTTTATACCTAACTATGTTAAAGTGGCCAAAGGATTTACTCGATTACTGAAGCAGGGCGTCCCTTTCCTTTGGGATGAGATCACCCAAAAATCCTTTGATGCACTGAAGACATTGCTTGTCAATGCTCCTTTGCTGTGTCCTCCAAATTATCATCGCAATTAATCCCTCTATTTGGCTGTCATGTTTAGCACAATTGCCATGGTTTTGGTACAAGATTATTATGATGGTGACAAACATGTCATTTAATATCTAAGTTGCAATCTTCTCGATATTGAGAGGCAATATGCACATCTCAAGAAGTTGAAATTGGCTATTGTTCAAGTTTTTCAACGTTTTCATCACTATATTATGTTGTGCACAGTCACTATGATTTTTTATTGCAACCCTATTACTTACATATTGACTCGTCAATTTCTGGGGGGAAAGTACTCGAAGTGTATTGTCATCCTCTAAGATTTCGTTTTGGAGTTCACTACCGCCAAGTCAAAGAAGTCATTGGTCTTCGTCGATTTGATCTGCTCTCTCCCTTCTAATTATTCTTCGTTTGGTTCTAAGGGATGCATTCCGGACGACACACTTTTTCTTATTAGCACCCTCGATCCTTGGTATGGTGATATCATTGTATATCTTCAGACTTCCACCTTTCTATTTGAGTTGGCGAAGGATGCTCACCAACACATCCACCATCAATCACAGCCCTATCACATCGTCGGAGATACTCTCTACCGCATCAGAGTTGATTCCACTCTCCGTCGGTGTTTGAATCTTGATGAAGTTGAAAAGTTCCTGAATGATTTTCACAGTGGCACCTCTGGTGGTCACATCTCTCGATATGCTACTGCACAGAATATTCTTCGTGCTAGCTACTTATGGCCCATCATATTTAAAGACTGCATTATTTATGTCCATAAGTGCCATGATTTCCAGATCTATCAGCGTAGGATGTGTGCATTTCCTTCCCATCTTCACCATGTCATTACAGTTGGTCCCTTCGTGAAGTGGGGCATCGATTTTATGATGTGTAACCCTCACTCAACTAGGGGGCATGCTTATATTATTGTAGCCATGGAATACTTCACAAAATGGGCCTAAGCAATGCCCACACTTACGGCTGATGGTAAGACAACTGCACAGTTTCTATTCAATCATGTCATTTCTAGTTTTGGTGTCCCTCAAGCCATTGTTACTGATCATGGTTCCCATTTTTGGCATTACATGGTAGCCGAGTTGACTTCCAAGTTGGGTCTGCATCATGATAGCTCAACGTCGTACTACCCTCAGGCCAATGGCCTGGTTGAAGTCATGAACAAAGTTCTCTTCACTATGCCTCAACCTACAATTGGGATGTACAAATCAAACTGGCATCTCATGTTGCTTTCAGATCTCTGGGCTTACTGAACCTCAGTGAAGGATGCGATCAAATTCACTACATTCTAGCTTTTCTATGGTCTAGAAGCTACCCTTCCGATTAAATGTGAAATTCCTTCTCTCAAGCTAGTTGTTGAATTGCTGTCGAATACTTCGCTAGAAGAAGAGCACCTTCTATATTTGGAGAGGCTTGATGAAACTCGCCTCTTTGTTGCTCTGGTCATAGAAGCACATAAAAGGTGGGTCAAAACTCATTTTGACCAGTCATTTTCCCCTCGTTCCTTTATAGAAGGAGACCTCGTCCTCCTATAAGACCAAGCTCATGATAAGCTGGGGGCAGGAAAATTTCAACCCATGTGGCATGAGCCCTACATTGTTCAATGAATTTTGCAAAATGGGGCATATGAGTTTATTGATTATGAAGGTCACCCTCTGGATCAGCACAGAAATGGGTTGTATCTTAAAAAGTACTATGCATGAGTCATTCATGCATGTTTCTTTGTACATAGTTGTTTTTTAATTTTTGTACATTTTTGGCTTGGTGTGTTTTGTGAGCGTTTTCCTGCTTATTGGATCATTGCTTATTGTGCATATGTCTACTACCCCTTATGTCGGTTTCATGGATGGTGCTTCCCGCAGTACCCGGAACCTATCTTTAGCAGCTTGGGTGATTTATAATCCCACTGGTGACTTGATAGACCTTCAAGGTATCTATCTAGGACGAACCACAAAGAATTTCATTGAATATAGTGTTGTTATTGAACTATTGACCGAGGCCATTGCTCTCACCATTCGTGCATTAATTGTTAACCTAAACTCACAGCTTTTTGTTCTTTAGCTTAATGGGCATTATTCTCTTATAAATCCTCACATCTTAAGGTTGTATTTGCGTGTTCGTTTACTGGAAAGAAATTTTGATTACATTACATATCAACATATTCCTAGATAAACGAATGTGTTAAATGATATAGTAGCCAATATTGTATTAGATATACATTTGCATAATTTCTAAAACATCATCATCACATGAGAAGATCTATACAAGAAAATAGGTGTATATATATATATATATATATATATATATATATATATATATATATATATATATATATATATATATATATATATATATATATATATATATATATATATATAGATATATATATATCAAGTGTTTACATCCACGTGCATCATAAGTTCAAAAAAATATGTATGTTTCGGTTACATCTTGAGACATTGTGTCTCTCAAAAAATATGC
Organism: Pinus albicaulis; assembly: GCA_034641835.2. NCBI lineage: Eukaryota > Viridiplantae > Streptophyta > Pinopsida > Pinales > Pinaceae > Pinus > Pinus albicaulis. Next base: position 1,845,433,672 of record CM076578.1, on the reverse strand, counting down.
GGAAATAAAAACCTAGGTGTCTAGTTGGCGTGATGCTCAGGATAGCACGTCACTACCCGTGCAAGCCACCTCAACAAGTGGTGAACATGGTTCGACAACCCTGCAGTGTATCTCTGGTACACGCGAGGAACATCATGAAATCACGCATAGTTTGGGATCCCACGGGATATTCCTTCCAAGTTGCATATTATTTCCTCCTCCTTGCCTCCCTCACCATAACGGGCCACATCAAATTCACAAGGAATTCTTCATGCTATTGGGGACATGCCTATAGGTCTTTCTAGGGCAACATTTGCAATACATGGATTAATTTCAGAACATGCATAACAAAACAAATCATAATAGTCATCAAAATAAAAATGAGTCTTACCCAATGCTTTATCCCAATCCTCTCCTTCTGGGAGTGGGAGATCTGCATCACTGGTGAAGCTCATGCCAAAATAGGGCCAGTCCTCCACGACAATCAGCTATCGCTGGAACCACTCAAAAAACTCCAATGTCCAGGACATCTATTGACTGCCCCTGATCTTGGCTTCAAAGCTGCCTAACGGACCATCCGTGGCTCTTGGGTTAGTGGTGTCAGAACTATTACCTCCTGATGTTGGAAAATTTGTAACTGTTCCAAGATGAAAGGTACCAAGATGGACTCATAGCCGAACTACTTCAGCTTCCTATTCTTGCATTTTGTCAACTGGCGTTTTATGTTGATTGTTACCACCTCTGCCCAATTGTAGAGTTTTGGTGCCATGCAATCCACTGCAAGAAGTAACTGTGTTTTTGTGGCCTCATGTGGAGCTTGAACTCCAACAGCTCATGTGATGCTGTGTAGCACTACTTTGAGTGCCATATCGGGAATGGTTTGGATATCCACCTTATCACTTTTGTATCCTTTCTGTGCTCCTTGGCACACTCTGTCGATAACCATGCTCATGTTCCCCATTGTGGGCCAAGTACCTCTCAATATTGGTATTTCCCCCCTCCGCGATAATCCAATTATGATTTAAATATGCGAGACCTCAATCTCAAGTTCCTGATCGCAAATAATGAATCTTTCCTGATCAATGTCCCAAACATTGATCAAGTATTGCAATAGCTCTGGTTGAGCTCTGAGACATGGTATAATAATGAATTTCTTCGGCCCACAGACCTTGAGAGCTTCCATGCATCTCTCATTGCCCATGGCTTCCTCATCTTCTTCATTATGCTCTCGTTCTTTCCATTCGATCACCACTTTGTTCTTTCACACTTGCAAAAGCATCCATATGGTTGTCATTAGCCAAATAAAATGATTTTGAGATGGTTAAATTGGGCTCATTGTTTGAATCTACAAGCTTAAAATGGTTGTCGTGGGTAGGCGCACTTCCGTTTGATTTTTAGGCCGATTGGCATGAGTCTGTGCCCGGTACCCGTGCCGACCGTCGCACCCTGTTTTTACAAAACTCTGCCCCACAGATATTTAAATAGGGTTGCAGGTAATGAAAATGATATCAAAATGCAGGGAAGGATATGATTTCTTACCTAGAACAAGTGGATTCCCGATCGACCTTCTGGATTGCCCACTGTCAGTTCCGCAAAATCACAATGAAAAAGGGTAACAAATTGCTCACAAGAGGTAAAAGTGAAAAGCAATTTATTTTTTACCATTTTTGGCATTTTATAAACTTTACAGAACCCTAATTAGGTTTTAAAGCATAATTTTCCATTATTCTTCTATGTTATTTCAAAAAATGGGTTTTACGTGCATCTCTTGTATAGCGACAGGTCCTTGACATGACGATGATGAAGTGACGAGTTGTATTTTATACATTTTCAGACTCGGTAAAAACATGAAAAAGTCATTCCTGGAGTCATCTTCCAGCTCTTTTCTGACTCTCACAAATTGAAAAGATATCTGATACTCTTGTCGTTTTGAACTCATTAAATGGTTGCGAAATGATATCTACCTAGTATACGTTTACCCCTTTTTCATGCTGGGAAATATTATTTACAAAAAAGGAATACCTTATCTTATCACGACTAAGAGGTTCTCTCAAACATAGTTTTCTACCTTTTCGGATCTGTGAGACTACCTTGAAAAGGGACCTGTTGGATTTTTATTTTCCACTTCTTTTCAAACTCTCTAAACATGAAAATATGCAGAGTTCTTCCTTTGTAAGACTCGTTAAAACTTAAATGACATCAAAAATAGTCACCATGAGGTAATCGAGTTCCTCCTTCCTAGGGCTTGTAAAATGTACTAGGATGGATTTTTCTGAAGGAAAAACTTACATGAAAAGCATATGCTATCCCCTTCAAGCTTATTTCCAAAAATAATTAGGGTACTCGCCAACAATGGTGGGGGGAAATGGAACCAGTTCTAAGTTGTGTTAGTAGTATGTCGCTCTTGAACATGACACTCATCTGCATTCGGGTCGGGTTGGGGACATCTCATTTCGTCATTTTTGCCTCCATGGGTTTGGGTAATCTGCTTTGACCTCTCATCTTCTCCTTTCCACGTCATCATGACCTCAAATCCCTTGATGTCAAATACTTCCAAATATGGAGTCGTGTCGCTGATATGTTCAAGAGAAGTTTCCTTTTCTAGTTTTCAACCTCCCTTTGATCCTCTATTCTATCCTAATTCACTATCATCATATTCCTCTGTCTTGATGTGGGAGACATTATGGGCCACCTTCGACAAGGTCACTTCCTATCGACTCCAGTTCATTATCCAGTAAATTTATCTAGAGACTCCCTTCCAATACCTTGGAGCTTGCATGCCTCAATGGCAAGTTCTTCGCATTCGTCGAAGTGTCACCATCATTGGCCTTCGATCGAGTGATTACGTGGGTGTTCAACAATAGATCATTGTTCAAATTCCATCAATTGTACTTGTTGTACCTTGAGAGACATTTTCATTATTAGTGGTTTCTCTCTTACCTATTAACAACTTTCATCATTGGTTGGTAATCAAGTGACTTTCTTGCATGTTCGACTTCAGCTCACATATTCACATGCTTGAATTTGTACTTGTTCGGGTTGAGATGGAGTGCAAGGCCTGGGGTTTTGTCTGATAAAATCCAAGTTGTGGGATATTTTGGTTTATCATGACTATATGCATGAATCTTTTGATTGGATGGCTACGACCATACCTGAGTCTATTTATTGTTGGATGGTTGCGTCCATAGCTCGGATCTCATTTTTATATGTACTCTATTATGGATGGTTGTGCCCATGCCACATGTTCATGTATCAGAGATATCAGTTGTATTTGTACTTTTAGGTCTTCTGACGATGGTTTTTGGTTTGACCGCGTTCTCGTAAAGAATTTCACTCCTCCCTCTCTCTCGGACCTCATGCTTTAGGAGGCATTTGTTACACAAAATTTTGTCACCATCCCTGAAATCCCCATCTCTCACATTGGAGGACCATTTCTGTGACTTCTATGTAGTGTCATGCCTTACAAAAATTTTCATTGCATCCCTTCCCATGAGAAGAACATTTCCTTTATTGAGTATTCCTGGAACATACCATCAAAAACATATGATTTTGGGTCGGCACTGGAAGGCAGTTATGGACTCATGCCCATAGAGAAATTAGCATTGGGCCCTACACCCATTGATGCTCTGTCACAGTGGATTTCCCGCGCTGAGCTGTTTTTGGAATTTTTTGAAAATAGAAGCAAAGTTTCCATTTCTAACCACTTTGTGAGCAGAGTCAGCATGAGTTGTTCGACCAAATAATGTCAAACATCTTCCTTTGGCTTCTTGTTTACTAATTTTTAGCAACCTTCTAAAGGATAAGGCCTCCCTTCCACCATTTGATGGATCCCAACTTCCTCCTCCTCTCCTATAAATATCTCTCTCACATAGATGCAGCTAGCTAAACTTTTTGTACAATAGCTGAAATAGTTGAATATTTGAACAGTATGATATAGCTAGTGTTAGTTAGAGCAGAGAGAGACCTATTGTTGAGAGAGAGTCTAGGCTTATCACCTCGCCAAGTCCAATTCCCCAATGAATGCTTGAGACGTGTTTTGAATGGACCCGTTGAAGGACGCTGCAACATTAAGGCTCTTTTGGTTGTAAACTCTTTCTCTCTTCTTATTAAAACATGACTAATGTTTTGGTTCCCATCTTGCGTTTGATATAATTAATCTTGTACAACACGTTTAATTCTCATTGACCAATTAGATATTTATGAATGCAAGTATTATTTTTTATGCTCTTATCGTTCTCTGATTCTCGTGCAGTCACTTGAGTACCACCATTGAAGGACCGTGACGTGCCGGGACGAAGATCAGGAGACTACTGCCAAAACTATGACAACTGCGTTGGAACAAAGGTATGGCATTTATCCTGACTCGGTTTCATTCATTAACTAGGAAGCGACACATTAGCATGTCCTCTTGCTGCTAGACCCACCATAGGGATAGAGGGATCACCTCTATCTGTAGAGTGGATTTACCTACACAAGACCCCTCCTGGGCTACATCTCCTTAGTCCAACTTCATAGTGTGGTACTTTATATTATCTTCAAGTGTGATCAAATTTCTGTTACAAGCTTCAAATGTTATTGGAACCTATTCCAATGAGTTAAAAACATTAAACTCTACTAGAAATGACTATTTATTTTCTCAATTTGGATTCTAGATGATATGGAAATACCTCCAACACTTGGTGGCCCTAGGCTTCAAAAATATTCAAATGGACAAAAACACCTGTAGATGAACTCTTCTACCTTTGGAACCTACTTCATTGATCTCCAACATGTCAATTATCCAAGAATGCCTCTTTTTGAGTTCTGTTTGGGTGAAAATTGCCTTAGCTATAGCAAAAACTGTATTTCCCCCAATTTCTCCACTATTCCTAGAAAATTGTGAGTTAAAATTCTAAAGTTGGTATTCTGCGACATTTGTTGTGCTCCTCCTAAATTTCTTCCAGTTTAACTGCCAAGTTAATCGATGCTTAACAAAAAGGTAAGCACAGTTATAATAAGATGAGCATAGTTTTAATTTAAATGAATTTAACACTAATATGTTTTATTGTGGCTTAAACATGGTTTTAGTGGTTAATTAAAACAAAATTAAAATTCGACCGATTTATTTGTCAGAGCTTCTGGTTCCTAGCATGTGACCACATGAGAGGGGGCTGGCCTATGGGGCTGGCCCCCTCTAGACCCCCATTAGTTGCCGCATTACAATTCAAATATGGGTGGCAACCTTTGATTGTTAAGACCTGTAGGGTCGACGGAGCAGTAGGGAGGTGGCGTGGTGTGAGGTAGGTCGGGGGTTTGACCCCAACCCCGATCATAAAAGTTTGCACCATCGTATTATGATTCTTCGCCAAATTTAGATTCGGTCCATCAATCTGGAGCTCCTCCATAGTTATTGTAAGTCCGTCGATATATATATGGTTTAATACTTAGGTTATATATATATATATATATATATATATATATACCCCTAACTTGTAATATGTGGAATTTGAACCATAAACTTTGTAATAATTTGAACCAGTCAACCCTAGACCATGGGGAGGGGGCACGTGGCAGCCCGTAGCTGCGCCACGTGGCCTATACCCATTGGCCCATAATTCAACCATTAAAATAATGAAATTGTACTAATAAATAAAAAATTCACCCTTAGACTTAGGATAAAAAAAATTCACTTCCTAGTCATGATCGACGAATCTGGTTGGAACATTTGGCACATTGTCATGGGTTCGATCTAGAGAATATTCTATGAGAAGCTAACTGTACTTGCCACATCATCCCTATACCTGTTCTGCTCCTTATATACCTGTTTTGGAAAGCAAACAACAAACCATAACTCACTCATACAAACTCGAATTTTTATGAAACAAGTTGCACTGAATCCTGGAGATAAACTCTATCTGGTTGTTTATGTCTAAAGCATTTCTGAGCACTTTGAATTTTTAGCTAAAATACTGATCCCTGATCACCAACACTTCTGTAAACAAAACAAGTCATTTTTCAGTCACACATTCTACAAAAGCATAGTTTAAAGATCACTTCGAAACTCCTCAACCAGGGATAGTTTTGGAAAATTTCTCCCATTTTTCCAAGTAGACCCTGCTTTACACAAAACCCAGATGGAAAAATTTCTAAATGCGTATTCTTTTGGCTAGAAATTTACTCACGAGCTTGGTGACGGTTTTCCTATATGAATTCCCCTCTTCTATTGATAGAGATCTAAATTTTCCTTTAAAACATTATTTACAGGTTGCATTCATACTATCTTTCCATATCAATTCTGTGCTTTTACTGCCAATCTATCATCTTCACCTTGAAATTCTTCTGCACTTACTATTTTGAAATAGTTTCACTTGCATCTAACCTACAAACTCCTGTAATTTAACGCTACAGGTACAAGATCATAACCATTCATACAATTACTATGCATTCTTTAACCTGATTGTAAATTTGAATACAATTCATTAAATTACACCATATATCAAGCATATCATTATGCGGATCATACCATGCACTTGCCATACTCTGTTTCTAAATAATCTCATTCTATCTGTCCTGCAAAAAAATATATATGTTCAAAACTTTTATGTTCTTGCCTAAACTCCATAAAAAACACATTTTCATCACATCTGCATCATCTAATCGAAGTCACTAATGGTTTGACACCAACACAAATAGATCACAACTTCAACAATCACAGGTTTACGTATTTTCCACTACTTGTATTTCCAGAATTCCATGCTAGAGTGAGCATTCAAAGCAACCAATCTACTACCCTATTTTCTCAATGCCTTCACAGTAAGATTTTTTCTCACAGTGTTGTGATTCCCTTTCTTAATTGATTTCATTATTGTTAAAAATGTATTTCTAGCCATGTTGAGTCTAATCAACATTACCTCATCCATGGAGAAGCACCCTAAGATCAAATTTCGATCTGATCCCTTTGCAACAAAAAGATCATCATTAATTGCGTAGATATATTTTTTTCTTTGAGACCATGTATCTGAGGCATCGTCAAGCATTGTCCTTGAAGGAAATGCACGAGGCCTTATCACACAGAAAAAAATTAAAATTTCTCAAGAAGAGACCATTTCCAAAAATATTTAAAAGAAAATAGATAATATCATATTCAAATATAGATTGCCTGATATACAACCTATATAAATACTCAAAATATTTGTATAATTCTTCCTATCTCGCCATGGCCTGGTTTATCAATTTCTTTGGCCATGCCTATCTCTCTCTCTCTTGCCATAGGCTTACAACCCAATCCCTCTCTCTGCCCGTAGGCTTACAATACAATCTCTTTTTAAGCCTAAACCTTACTAACAAAACCCTATATACTTGCATCCAATATCTAAATAAGAGAAACTACTTCTAAAATAGGAATACTGACCTATATTATATACACTCTTCAAATTAATATACATGGGATCTATTTCTTTAGTCCTTCAAGTCATTCCTCCAACTTAGGAATTATTTACATGAGTCATCCTTGATTATGACACATTTGCTTATCTAGAAGATCTGGCATAATTCAAAGAACACATCAACATGTTGACCTATTGTTCCTTCAAACCCATGTGCTTCTTTCCCATCATAAAATTTTGAAGGATGAGGATTTTGGAGGTGAGAAAAGGAACCAAATTGTTCAAACAAGAACTAGAACTGGACTGTAGGAACCAGAACTGAACCGTTGGAACAGGAACCAAACTGCTAGAATAAGAACCCTCTTCAGTAAATACATATGACTGACTAGGTCATTTTATTTTGATTCTACTGCATCAATCTCCCAAAGTAGAAAGAGAACATGATCACCTGGTCATTTGTCTCCATTCTATATCTTCATGGATCCCAGGCTTTGTTCTGCAATGATCTCTTTGCTTCATTTAGCTGGTGTTCACGTACTATACTGTCTTTTCTCGCTGCTCCTCATTTCCATATTTTAGTTTCTAAGACTCCATTGAGTTTTCCTTCAACATTTTTTATAGTCCAACCTTTCATACAACTAACTATTTTTCTTCTCTTCATGCAACTCCTTTCCTTATGTTTCTTCCTCATAAGCTTCATCAAATTTTCTATTTCTCTATCCAAATTACTTTTTTGCTACATTTTTCTTTCACTCTCAGGGATATAAACACATTCGTAACCTTTCAAAATTTCGCCTTCAAGCTCTTGGTTGCTCTTTCTAATTTTCTTTTCTTCTACCACCCATACATCCTTAATGTCGTTGAAGACATCTCCCTATGCAATATTCATTTGCTGCTTCTTATTTTCAAATTTACTCCTAATATGTAAATTACCTTTCAGCTCATGAGTAACATACTCACCCTTCACTTCTACTGTGCTAGCCAAGGCATTAGGAACTTGAAAAATAACATATATCTCCATCTCAATCAAAGCTTAAGACTCTTCTTCATCATGTTTTGCAATCACATCTTCGTACTCATATTCCTCCAGAAAATATTCCAACAACTCCTCTTCTGCTTGATAATATTTAAGTACTTCATCACAATGTTGCTCATCATCTTCAACATGTTTTTCTTCTTCCCTGACAACCTTCAATAGTTTCCCTTCATTTTCTTGACTAAGTCTAGTAGTCAAATCAACTCTATTTAGTTCTAGAACTGAATTTTCTTTAGTATGAATCATATATGTCCCATATTCCTCTTCATTACTATTCTTCTCTTTGTCATTGTTATGTAACACTTCCATCTATCCCTCTGGGCTGACTGAATCTTCCTCACTCAAATATCTACCTATGCATTATTTAAGAAGCCTCATTTCTTCATCAAAATTACTAAAATTTAAATCATTTACGTGAGGTCTCAATCCATGGCTTGAATCAAACTCCCTTAACAAATTTTCTAACAATAAAATCTCTCTGTTAGCTTCCTCAAGCATTAAATTTGTATGCTTGATATCTTCCTTCTCTTCTGCTTTCTTTTGGCTACCCATATAAGCCAAACTTGCTCTGCTTACAGCTCTAGCAGTATGCTCAAAATAAATATCTTCCTTCAACTATGTATGAGCTTCCTCATGAGACCCAGCTGTCACATCTTTCTTCTTTAAAACAAAATTTAGATTCTCTCTCTCCTCTTCCTCTTCTTTGAAAATACCCAAAGATTTCCAAACATCATGAATTACACCTGAAAACATACACAAATTATTAATTTCAAAATCATAAGGATCAGTAGCCTCAACTAATGTTTCAGAAATCATTGCTCCATATTCAAGTTCACAAGGAAAATTTTCTTCTCTAGCAACTTTCTTTTGTTGAAGCTCAACTCCTTTGAGCTTCTCCAACCTCAATTGAACATCCATATTCTACTCAAGCTTCCTAAGCTCCTCTATTAAATGAGTATTCATATTATGTTCTCTCTTCTCTTTTAGCCTATGCAATTTCACCTTCTTTCTCATTATATAACCATACCTCTCATCTTCTTTATTCCTCTAGAAAAAATCCATCAAGAAAATAAGATGGATTCTTATCTTAGCATTTTCGTTGTCATACTCTTCATCATTCATCTTCCTTCCCATGCCATTTGCTTTGACATCCTTCTTGTCTCTTATTTTTTTATGGCTTCTCTTTGAACCTCTACTATGACTATTAGTATTCATCTTCTTCTTCATATTCATGTGTTTCCTAAAACTTACTATGATCTACACTAAGCCTCTATAATAGTAGTTCTCTTTCACACTACTACAACTACCTCACCAAGCTTGTCTTCTGTACCTGGTATTTTGGAAATACTGGTTCTCGATATGGAACCTTCTGAGATTTCTTCTCTGCTCCTTCTAGGCTTCTACACTCAACTCATCTTCTCTTAAGAAAAATCAACCATTCTCTTATATTCCAATCCTCAGCTAGAACAATCAGGTTCTTCCACACCTTTCTTTCTCAAGAAGTCAACTTCTTTCATCACTGCTTCAAAGTTGTGATCTACTTGCTGAGATAATCCTCAACTTTTTCTACCTACACTTCAAACAATGTTAGAAAAAAATACCCTTAGAATATCAGATCTTAAAAAACCTGCTCCTCATTGTCAATAATTCAAAAACTTGTTGTTGCAAAACTTTCATGGCCACTCTAAAAGCTTCTATTCGGCTTCCTTCTCTTTTTGATCTAACCTCTTTCCTCTCTTTAAAAGAGAATTTTCGTCTCTCATACCAAATGATGGCTTTCTAAGGCCTAATTCCTTCTTCCAAGATGAGGGTGTGCCTCTAGTCCCTCTCTCTTGATTTGAATTGTCATAGGATCATCAGGTTTTGTCTTTAGAACTGAAAGAAACTATGCTTAATGTGAGAAGAGGTGTCTCATGGACTTAATGGCTTCCATTGGCCTGTTCTGTTGCTCCATCACCATGACCATGGAATTAATAGATTCTACACTATAAGATGTATCCATAAATTACCTCGATCTGAAGGCACCAACAACCAACACTTTTGTAAACACAGTGAGTCATTTTTTAGTCACACATTCTACAAAAACATAGTTTAAAAATAACTTCAGAACTCCTCAACCAAGGATAGTTTTCGAAAATCACTTGCACTTTTCCATATAGACCTTGCTTTGCATAAAACCCAAATGGAAGAATTTTGAATTGTGTCTTCCTTTGGCCAGAAATTGGCTCGCAAGTTTGGTGATGGGGTTCCCTTACGAATACCCCTCTTCTATTGATAGAGATCTAAATCTTCCTTTAAAATTTTGTTTACAGGTTACATTCATACTATATTTCCATATCCATTCTGTGATGTTGTTTCCAATCTTTGATCTTCACCTTGAAATGCTTCTGCACTTACTATTTCGAAATATTTTCACTTGCATCTAACCTGAAAACTCTTGTAATTTAATGCTATAGGTACAAGCTCATTTTAATATTCCTAATTATCTTTGAACTAGTTGGAATATTAATTTTCGCTTTTGATAAAAGGATAGGTGAATGAATGGGTAGAGAGACCCATAAATCTCTTTATTAAGAATAAAACCACTTCTCATGTGAACATGGATCATTGTATCAGTTGTATAAAGCACATTGAGGTGTGAACAGGGGCTAAAGCATGTGGACAGGGTCAAATTTTACGAAATCAACAACGTTGTTATGGAGATAGTGAAGGATTAATGGAAGAAAATGCAATCAGAGAGGAGTGTATGCATGAGAGTAGATTCTTTAATGAGTGAGAACTAGGGTGGGGAAGCTCACCAAGAATATAAGGAAGAGGATGGCAGCCACAGAAGGCATTCAAAATATTGATATTTTTTTGGTATATTATAACTCTTTGCACACTTCAGCTGTTTAGCTAAGTCTGTTGTGATGTTTAGCACAAGGGTGTTTTTGAGCAGAAATCCCACCCTTATCCTCGAAGGAATTCGAGTGCCTACTCAAGAGAGGTTCATTGAGCATGATTTCCACTATTCATCTTTGTGCCAAGTTTCATCCTTCATTAATAGCATAGTCTCCTTCAGGATTATGTTGTTTTGCAGGGTAGCAGTAGTGGAGGGTTGATAGACCCAATTTATGAGCTTGTTTTCTAGTGAAGGGAGTAGCCTCTCATCCGAGAGGCTAGTTAAGAATTTATTAGAGATTTATTCCACCATATGGCATTAGGAAAAGCAACAGAATTCACCCACAGTGCAGTCTCCTCCACAAACTAATTTATTTTTCAGTGGGAGGTCAAGTACCCAAGTTCTTGACCCCATTTTCCAGTGAGGGATCAACCCTTCATCCGGAAAGGTTTTGAGGAGGAATATCAAACATTGTCATATCATATCAGCCACCTCCCACTAGTGTTCTAGTTGCAGAGTTTTATTCAACCCTAGGGCCACATTTTTTATATTCTACACTTTGAGTATTTACAGAAACCCTTCCTTGGTTATCTTGGAATAGTGCTAGAAAGCCTAGATCTCTGATCTTGACATTTTCTAAGCACCCTATCAGCAGATCCATGTGTTTAAATTTACAAAATTAGTAAACCCCAGCTAAAATTACGTTATCTTAGCCTCTGGCATTATTGTATAGCAGTTTTTCGTCATATTTTATGTACTCGGTCTCTAGAGGCTTGTTTTTCCTAACTTGAGTGTCTTTTTCCTCAATATCTTGTACAAATTTTCTTCTATATTTTTTAATAAGAAGGCTATATGATATCATATCATATTTATGTGTTGATGTATCACTGCCTTTTCCATTTTGTGTTCTCTATTCCTATATTTTCCATTTTCGGATATTACAGTGGTATCAGAGCATGATCTCTGGCTCTTCCTATCAACAACAAAAGAAGCCAGTATTACATAGAGCTCCAAAACAATCTACTATGTCCATTTTGTTTGAAGAGGTAGGTGAATGGCATGGAGATGGAGGAAAATTAGATCATGAGACTCTAAGTGATTACCTATCAGAGTACAAATCTCAATCAAGGGCTTTCAAGGAGAATCTAACTTTCCAGTAGTTTATCCAAATCAAAGAAGAATGGAGACCCTCCAGCAACAATAGAAGGAAAAGGCATAATAGATTTCTATTGTCTACATTTGATGGTTCATCCAGAAGCATAGCAAGGGCTTGGAGGAAGAAGTTAGATGCATTATTCCTACTACATCGAGTAGTAGAAACATAACTTGTTGAGATTGCAGCGTTGCACCTTGAGGGTGAAGAAAAGGATTGTTGGTTTAGCCATATGAAACATGCAAGAGTGTCTGGTTATGCAGATTTTACTCAAAGGCTGATCAATAATTTTGATAGAAGAAAACTGGAGGTAATCCTATTAAGACATTTCCTGACATAGATGAGAAAGCACATGAGGAGCCAAGGGAAGATGTCAGCACTATCACTCTGGAAGAGGAGCAATTTACACCACCTTCAGCTACAAGAGTACTTGCATCAGGAGAAGAAACACTTGCATCTTTGCAAGATGATCTTGATCTCTTGACATTAGGAGTCCCATGAATGATCCAGGAGATTCATGAGGGAGAGGAGACATATACCAGTGATGGTACCACAAGAGAAGAGCATCCATCACCATCACCAGAAGTTGGAGAAGACATTACAATGGTGAGAGCGACCCTTGTAGTTGTACAAGATGTTCCCAAGGATCAGCTTATCCAAGGTATGAAAAAATTTACACCCCATATTATTTCAATGCATCAAATGGAGAGTTGTTGGTACATGCCATCAAGGAAATTACATGACCAAGGGTTAAAGCACATTGTTGATTTGGAGAAATAGACTATCACTACGTAGAGGACCCTTGACTGGTTCAAGGAGGAGATGTATAGCCATCATGATTTCTCATTATTGAGCTGCACACAACCCTTTAGGTTGGAGTGTAGAGTTTTAGAGGATAGGATGAGAATAATCCTAATAAATCCAATGCAAAACAATGTGTTCAAAATTTTATATGACCCTGATCCAAAAAATGCACCATCATGGATATCAACTGCACTATCACTGAGCAACAGTGATGAGTTGGGGGCCCAACTATTATTGAAGCATTCTGATGACCATTCCACTTATGTAGCGTTGGACAGGGAGATGGTTGATGAGAGACATCTTATGATGGATAAAATCCTCAATTATTATGATAGATCCTTCTTGATGAGAATATCACATCTCAAAGAGAAGCTTTTTCATACAACATATTTGGAACATTATGGGTTTTACGAGGTCATTGATGAGTGGTATTTATGTAGAGATCTCCAGGAGGTTGCACTTCAGCATATCATGGAGTGCAAATATAGTCATCAGATTTGGGAGGATGGTATTCTCCATTGGATGGATACCAAATTAGAGCTTGATAGGAGTCACCCATAGTTGGATGGATGGGTGAGGATGATGAGCAAGGGGTTGGTGAGCTACTTGTAGATTTATGAAACAGGGCAGCAGGAGGCATGGTTGCACTAGCTACTCTTGAGAGATTTTGGCCATCACATGACATGTCCTATGTCAAGGGGTGTGTTATTGTTTGGGACATGGCATGACACTTAGATCATGTGGCAGCAAGGTGTTTGGTTATATTGGATTTATGTGATATTTTTCATTTTCTTACTCCATGGTATGTATAATGATGATATGATGATGCAATAAGAGTCATTGTTGCTTTGGCTACTCTTGGGAGAGTATGGTCTGATTTTATCCCATACCTTGCATGAGGTATCAGGAGTAGATGGTAACACAATCATGGTGCAAAGGGGCTATTCCATAGTCTTTCAGGATCAGAAGATACTTCCACATAGGAAGGAGGCTTCCATATATAGCAGAGTATTGTTAGAATTCATGTATGGATTGGCCAACCTTGGGAGGTTTTGGATGGGCAAAGACCTTGACCTCCATAAACTTCCATATTTTTCTAAGCAGAAGCAGCTGTAAGGGAGGTAGCAACAGTGGAGTCACAATATTCTAACATGTGGCTTTGGCATTGAGAATGACAAAGGATGTGTAGTGTGCTTGAATATTGAGGAGGAAAACAACCATTCTACAAGGTTGTTACAGTCACTCACTTTTTTGGGAGAGAGATGGGAGAGATTATCTATGGATATCATCACCAGGTTACTCACATTATATGGTAAGAGTTGTGTCTTTGTACTTATTGATCATCTAACAAAGTATTGCTATTCTCTTTCCATTTATATACAGTGCATTGCTCCACAAGAGGGGAAGCCCCTATTTAGACTTCATGGTCTTTCTAAGACGAACATTAGTGATGGAGATAGTTATTTCTTGTTTGGCTTTGGGAAAGTATTATTATATTCGTGGTATGCTCATTTGACACACAATTCCATTTAATACTTCCAAATAGTTAAACAAACATGCACAACTAGCAAGTGGTTGGGAGGCAACTTTCCACAGTATGTTCAGGAGGAACAGGTAGAAAAAGTGTGTTGTTTCAATGTGGGAAACTATTGTCACCATCGATCATTCCATATGACAATTAGTATATTTCTCATTTGGATTCCATATTGTGATGATGATATATTTACTATATGCGAAATGTCCTAGGCAAGCAAGGTTCATAGAACCAAGGAGTGGATCCTTGAGAGTCCAGTTTCCTTTTGGCCTCTTGAGGCAACATTATTTCAGCACAAAATCAACAGAAACTCTATAAATATCATAAATGGAGAGAGAGACAGCGTGGGATGGAAAATTTGATCTATCATGTTTAGCCATACAACCCATCTACATTGTAGGAGAAAGAGATGGAGGAGTTTCCCTATGAGCTACCATTTTGGAGGGTGATCCATTTTGTTTGGATGATAGCATGGGGGTTGGAGATTCTCATGGGGATTAAGGACCCTAACAATTTTTAGATCCCATGCCTTAAGAAGGACTCTAGACAGAATGTAGCTGCCTCCATGGATATCCCATTTCTTCATGATGAAATCCATTTGGTTTTATCACCAAAGGTTGACTTGTACACTTTGGAGGAGCAACTAGGGGACATAATGATTGGAGAGCATCTTGTTCAATAGAGGAGCTTATAAAATGAAGATGCTATAGGAGGAGGAGAGGATGATTTTTTGTATCCATCCTTGTATTTTCTTGAGGACAAGAAACATTTGAGAGGGGGGGACTTTAATATTCCTAATTAGCTTTCAGCTAGTTGGAATATTAATTTTTTCTTTTGATAAAAAGATAGGTGAATAAGTGGGTAGAGAGACCCATAAATATCTTTAGTAGGAATAAAACCAGTTCTCATGTGAATGTGGATCATTATATCAGATGTATAAAGCACCTTGAGGTGTGAACAGGAGCTAAGCATGTGGACAGGGTCAAAGTTGACCAAATCAGCAGTGTTGTTATGGAGATAATGGAGGACTAATGGAAGAAAACATAGTCATAGAGGAGTGTATGCATGAAAGGAACTTATTTAATGAGTGGGACCCAGGGTGAGGAAGCTCACCAAGCATATAAGGAAGAGTATGGAAACCATAGAAGGCATTCATAATATTGATATTGTATTGGTATTTTATGACTCTTTGCATGATTTAGCTATTTAGCTAAGTCTTCTATGATGTTTAGAACAAGGGTGTTTCCGAGCGGAAATCCCACACTCATCCTCGGGGAACTTCAAGTGCTTACTCAAGAGAGGTTAATTGAGCATAATTTCCACCATATAGCTTTGGTTCAGGCTTTAGCCTTCATTCACAGCGTGGTATCCTTCAGGATTGTGTTGTTTTGAAAGGTAGCAGCAGTGGGGGGTTGATAGACCCAATTTATGAGCTTGTTTTCAAGTTAAGGGAGTAGGATTTCATCCTAGAGGCTAGTGAGGAAGTTCTTAGAGCTTTATTCCACCATTCAGTATCAGGCCAAGAAACATCATTCACCCACATCATAGTCTCCTCCAGAAACTGCATTATTTTGCAGCGTAGTTGCAGTGGGAGGTCAAGTACCCAAGTTCTTGACCCTATTTTGGAGTGAGGGGATCAACCCTTCATCCAAAAAAGTTGTGAGGAGAAATATCAAAAAATTTAATATCAGATTAGACACCTCCCACCAATGTTCCAGTTGCAGAGCATTATTCCACCCTATGGCCACATTTTGTATATTCTGTATTTTGAGTATTTCCAGAAACCCTTCCTGGGTTATCTTGGAATAGTGCTAGAAAGCCTATATCTCTGATCCTAACATTTTATAAGTACCCTATCAATATATCCACGTGTTTAAATTTACATTAGAAATAAACAACAGCTAATACTGCATCGTCTTAGCCTCCGACATTATTGTATAACAATTGTTCTTCATATTTTATGTACTGAGTCTCTAGAGGCTTGTTTTGCCTAATTTGAGTGTCTTTTTCCTCAAGATCTTATATACATTTTCTGCTATATTGTTTAATAATAAGGCTATATGATATGCTATCATATTTATGTGTTGATGTACCACTGTATTTTCCATTTTATGTTCTATATTTCTGTCTTTTCCATTTTGGGATATTACACTCATAACCATTCATACAATTATTATGCATCCTTTAACCTAAATATAAATTTGATCACAATTCATTAAGTTAAACCATATACCAAGAATTAATTATTTGGATCATACCATGCACTTATCATACTCTGTTTCTAAATAATATCATTCTATTTGTCTTGCAAACAAATATATATGTTCAAAACTTTTTTGTTCTTGCATCAACTCCACAACAAACATAGTTGCATCATCAAATCGAAGTCACTGGCCATTAGAACGTTTCTTTTCAACTGTATAATTCTCCTTGGATGGGTTTGACACCAATACCAATAGATCACTACTTCAACAGTCACAATTTTATATTTTTTCTTCTACCTATACTTCCAGAATTCCACGTTACAATGAGCATTCAAAGAAACCAATCTACAACTCTAATTTCCTTCCCCAAGCGTATTCTCAATGCCTTCACTATAAAAAATTTCTCAGAGTGGAGTGATTCCTCTTCTTAATTGATTTCATTCTCGGTACAAATGTATTTCTAGCCATGTTGAGTCTGATCAGCACTACTTCATCCATGGAGAAGCACCGTGAGATCAAATTTTGATTTGACCCCTTTGCAACAAAGAATCATCATTAATTATGTAGATATATTTTTTTCTT
This sequence comes from Pinus albicaulis, assembly GCA_034641835.2. Classification (NCBI taxonomy): domain Eukaryota; kingdom Viridiplantae; phylum Streptophyta; class Pinopsida; order Pinales; family Pinaceae; genus Pinus; species Pinus albicaulis. The sequence goes on along the minus strand of CM076578.1, from coordinate 1,845,416,135 downwards.
TGAGACCATGTATCCGAGGCATTGTCCAACACTGTCCGTGAAGGAATGCAGAAGGCCTTATCACACCGAAAAAAAAATTACATTTTCTCAAGCAGAGACCATTTCCAAAAATATTTAAAATAAAATAGATGCTATCATATTCAAATATAAATTTCCTCATATACAACTTGTACAAGTACTCAAAATCTTTGTGTAATTATTCCTATCTCGTCATGGCCTAGTTTATCCATTTCTTTGGCCATCTCCTGCCTATCTCTCTCTCTTTTCGCCTAGGCTTACAATCCAATCTCTTTTTAAGCCTAAATCTTACTAACAGAACCCTATAGAATTGCAATCAATATCTAAATAAGAGAAATTGCTTCTAAAATAGGAATACTAACCTATATTATCTAAACCATTCAAATTAATATACATGGGATCCGTTTCTTCACTCCTTCGAGTTATTCCTCCAACTTATGAATTAATTACATGATTCATTCTTGCTTATGACACCTTTTCTTATCTAGAAGATTTAGTATAATTAGGGGACCACATCAGCATGTTGACCCATTGCTACTTTAAACCCATGTGCTCATTTTACATCTTGAAAATTTGATGTATGATAATCATGGAGGTGAAAACAAGAAACGAACTATTAGAAAAGGAACCATAACTAGACCGCGGGAACCAGAATTAAACCGCTGGAACAGAAACTGAATTGTTGGAATAGGAACCCTCTTTAGTAAAGACATTTGACCGGCTAGGTCCTTTTATTTTGATGATATTGTATCAGATACCAACCCTCAAATGGGAATGGAAGTGACCCCACTGCCTTCTCCGCTCAAGAAAATATGAGGAACAATGTTGGTTCGAGAAATCAAAATCATGTAAGAGTGGGTTCCAAAGGAGGAAGAAGAGGAAGATGTTACACTTGTAAAAATTTTGGTCACTATGCAAGATAGTGCCCTAATATAAGAGACTCTTCCGAAGATGATGACTGCAACAACAACAAAAAATTCAAGGGGAATGGAAATCAAAGGAACAACATGTTGGAAATATGATGCAGAGTGTTTTCCTTGATGGCAACCCACTTGATGAAGATGATGGCAACCTACTTAATGAAGTTTTTCTTGATGCTTTAATGATGTAAATCTGATGTTCTACAAGAAGGGCAGAAGTACCAAAAAAAAAAAAAAAATATCAGCATGTGCAAGAATAATGATGAAAAGTGTGTGTCTTAAGGCATACGCAGGTTTGTCTAGGATAAGTAGCGTATGCACGCGGAAAATTACGTTCCAAGTCGCGTATGCTCAATTGCGCTCTAAATTTGTAAAACCAAGGGTTACTACGATGGTATCGACCCATTGTATTGAGCGCTGGGTTGTCTATTTGATCCCGTCTAGGAATACCATCGGATGAGATGTGGTTTTGGCTCATGGTATTGAAAAAGGGTAAACCTATATAAGGAGAAGAAAATCATTGTGCATGGGGTGTGCATGAGTCTGGGCTTTGATGAATACTTCACTTTGAAGTATATCTGTTTGGGTGAACCCTGTTCCTAATTGATAGATCTTAATCTAGGATGCTCCTATGAACATGATGAAGGCTCAAGATCTCTAGATCTAGGAAGGGTGAATGTCAAGGATGATCTGAAAAGAAGTGAAGAAGACCTGGCGCAATCCTGTTGAAGAGATTGAAGAAATCTGGGTAAGTTTATAGATCTGGTCTGTACTGCAAAATTATCTTTTATAGATCTATACGTAGGTTCGCTTCATGAAAAGCGCGTGTATACGCGGGTCTATGGAAAGAAAAGCGTGTATGCGCAGTTAGGGTTTTCTTTGGAAAATGTACTGAAGTATACGCGGGTTCGTCTTATGGAAAGCGCGTATATACGCGGGTATGATTAAATAAAAGCGCGTATGATTTCTGATCTAATGGTAGCTGAAGGTTGAATGTGTTTCTGCATATCTATTATGAAGTCTGGGTTATATCTGATATTCTGGCTACAGTGGTTTCACTGTTCTGTTTGATGCTTTGGGCAAAGGTTGTTTATTGACAAGTAAAGGGTTGTGTTAGAGTTGTTTGATCCAGTTTGAAAATTGATGAAACGTGGTGGTGGATAAAAGGGAGTTGAAGCCTTGATGTAGTGGAAACTTTACGCAGTGTCGAAAGCTAGCGCTCTGTCGAGGGGGTAGTAGCTCCCTTAGGAGAAATTTGTTCGCTAAGTAGGAGAGGTTGTATCTCCCTTCAGGGAGAGGCACAGTAAACGAGAGAAGGTTGTAGCCTTCTACAATTGGGTGCTAACGTCTTGGTTTGAGTACTTTCGGTACATGATTGTAAGCAGTTTTCTTAATAATAAATTTTGAAGGCTGAAACAACGGCAGCGGTGGTTTTCTCCCGAATTGGGTTTCCACCTAAAAATCCTAGTGTTCATGTGTGTTGCATATGTGTGATGATTATTCTGTTCTGTCTGCTCCTGTTTATTGTTTCTGAAATATCTGATGAATGAATAATGCAATGATCTGAGTTAAGAGTCAAACACATAACTAGATCTCTGGACATACGCGAGTTCTGTAAAGGATATCTGCGTATATACGCTAGTTTCCTTCAGTAAAGTAGCATATGGGTTTTTAGAAAGGAAAAAGAAAAATTTTGATTTTCTGCACTAAATACTGATTCAACCCCCCCTCTCAGTATTTTTCCCAACAATTGGTATCAGAGGCAGGTCCTTCTGAAAAAACTTAGCCGCTAGAAGGAAGATCAAGCAAGATGAGAAATCATGAGGGAACATCATCTATCAAGCCCTCGCTCTTCAACGGAAGAAATTTAATATTCTGGAAAGTAAGGATGAGATCCTATCTTTAGTCTATGGGAGCTGCTGTATGGGCCATTGTTGAACAAGAATATCAATATCCAGTTGCTACACCAACAGATCCAACTGAAAGGAAGAATTATGACTCAAACGCAAAAGCGGTCAATGATATAACAGGAAGTCTAACTGAATCAGAATTTGTCAAAGTCATGTAGCTGAATACAGCAAAGGAAATATGGGACAAAATCATTCTAAGTTATGAAGGTGACGCAAAGGTAAAAAGTGCAAAACTCCAAACTCTCAGAATTGAATATGAAAATTTAAAGATGCCTGGTGATGAGAGTATTTCCAGTTTCTTTTTACGTATTGATGATGTTGTAAATCATATGAGAAATCTAGGTGAAACAATATGCGACACTACTTTGGTTGAGAAAATTTTACGATCGCTAACGGAAAAATTTGAATCAAAAGTTTCTGCCCTTGAAGAAAAACAGGATATTCAAAATCTTTCCGTGGTGCAACTTCATGGCATATTGACTGCTTATGAAATGAGGAGAGGAGGACCATCTGAAGTCAAAGAAGCTATTTTTAAAGCTTCTACAAAAGGGAAAGAAGTTCAAAAATCGGAAGGATCAGGATATATCTCAGAAGAAGATGAGGCAAACTTTGTGAGAAGACTCCAACTAGGAAACGAAAGATTCAAAGGTAAGCTTTCTTTCAAATGTTTCAATTGTGGAAGAGTTGGTCATTATGCTACAAAATGTCCTTATAAAGAAACATCTGCTAAAGAGAAAGAAGTAGCAAGAAGGAATAAGAATCAATCTAGCTCTAAGAAAAGCTACTATACAAATGAAGACAGTGATGGGTTATCTGATAGTGAGGAAGAATGTGAACAAGATCTTAGACTTCTCATGGAATTTGAAAATAATTCTAGAAACGATAAGGATGCTTTTGTGGATGCTCTAGATGACAATGATTTTCTTGATCAAAACAGTCAACTCAAAATATGATTGGAAGAAAGTAAAATAATCATAGAGACTCTAAAAAGGCAGAATGAAGAAGCAAAGAAACATAATGAAAAATTAGAATGTGTAGTAAGTCTAAGAAAAGAACTTGAGAAAGTAATGACTCTGAATCTTAGATTTTCTAAAGGATCTGAAACCTTAGATGAGATTATCAAGGTTCAACGTTCTCCTCTTATTAAGACAGGTCTTGGATATACCGGAGAATCTTCTCAGGCTTCTGCACCAAATTATCTAAAAGCAGCTACAACTGGTTTACTTCATTCAGCCACTCAACAAGGGAATAAAGAATCTTTACAGGTAAAGCATGATCATCACAATGCAAGGGATATCTCTCAAAGAAGCATTAATCAACAGGTAAATTCAAACAGAAGATTTCATGATCGCAGAAATTTCTACTTCAATGGACAATGTTTCTCATGTCACAATTTTGGTCATAAAGTTGTTCAATGTGTTGCATATAAAACCATCATGACAAGAGAAGCAATAAAGAAAAGGATGGATATTAAACCAAAGAAGAACACCTATAACAAATTTTCTCCTCTTCAAAATGAAGTTGAGTGTGCTTACTGCAATAACTTTGGCCATGAAGAATCTGAATGTAGGAGCAAAGTCCAGCCAAAACAGCATTCTCCCTCAAGTTCCAAAGTATGGAAAAAGAAGGAATTACAGGTTGAAAATTTTGGAATAGCGTTATTTGCAGAAGGTGAAGAAAATCAATGGTACATTGATAATGGGTGCTCAAGACACATGACAGGTGAAAAAAGCAAACTTCTTTCATATAATGCTCTAGAAAAGGAAAAGAAAGTTACATTTGGAAATGATACTCTTGCTGTAATTAAAGGAAAAGGGTCTGTGTTTCTAAAAGAAAAGGTGAAGGCTAATGATGTTATGTATGTGGATGGATTAAGGCATAACCTGTTAAGTGTAAGTCAAATGTGTGATCAAGGAACAGAAGTTGTCTTTAGTTCAAAAGAATGTGTGGTTCGTGATCTTGATATAGGTAAAACTATTATAAAAGGGAAAAGAACTCCAAGCAACCTGTATGTATTGAAGAACTGCAAAGATCAATGTTACTTGAGCAAGTCTTCAGAAAATTGGCTATGGCATAGAAGGCTGGGGCATCTGAGCTTCTCTCAAATCAACAAAGCAAGCATACTTCAAGTTGTTCGTGGTCTTCCCAATATTTCTCTACCAAAGAGTATCATATGCAAATCTTGCCAATTCGGTAAGCAGACCAGAGTACAATTTAATGCCAAAGAAGGATCATCAAGTAAGCCTCTTGAACTCATTCATACTGACATATGTGGACTTATGAGGAAAAAGTCACCATGTGGGGAAGAATACTATATCTTAGTTATTGATGATTACTCTAGAATGTGTTGGATCGGGTTGATTAAACACAAAGATGAAGCATTTGAAAAATTTCAGATCTTCAAAGCATTGGTAGAAAATGAATTAGATCTAAAAATCAAGTGTCTTAGATCTGATCGAGGAGGAGAATATACATCAAAGGAATTCTTTGAATTTTGTGAACAACATGGCATAAAAAGATAGTTCTCTGTAGCAGGCACTCCACAACAAAATGGCGTAGCAGAAAGAATGAATAGAACAATTCAACAAATGGCTAGAGCTATGCTTGATGATTCTGGAACTCCTGACATGTTCTGGGGAGAAGCAGCACATACAACAACAAACATTCTCAACACGACACATGTAAATGCTAATTCTCCATATGAACTCTGGTATGGTAATTCTCCCTCTGTGAAGCATTTTATAATTTTTGGAAGTAAATGCTTTATCAAAAATAATGATGAAAAGATTGGCAAGTTTGAACCTAGATCAGATGAAGGGATAATTCTTGGTTACTCATCTACAAGCAGAGCATACAAATTTTACAATAAAAGGCTTCGACAGATTGTTGAATGTATTGATGTTGTTATTGATGAGTCTCCTGCAGCTCCTAAAGAAGAAAAACAAGCAACAGAAGAAGATGATGGTGATTTTTTTCCTTCTACATCAAATGGAAATGATATAGACAATGGATCCAATGAAGAACCTAAAGATGATTTATCTAAAAAGGCTCCATCCAGATATGTTCAAAAGAGTCATCCTGAATCTCAAATTTTGGGAGACAAGGAATCAGGTGTATAAACAAGAAGGACTCTTGTGGGATCTTCTAGCTATTTGGCATTTCTATCCACAATTGAACCACACAATGTCAATCAAGCTTGCAAAGATGAATGTTGGATTCAAGCTATGAATGAAGAGCTTGATCAAATTGAAAAGAATCACACTTGGGAATTGGTGCCAAGACCTCATGATAAAAATGTCATTGGAACTAAATGGATATTCAAGAATAAGTTAAATGAGAATGGGGATGTTATAAGAAACAAAGCTAGACTGGTTTGCAAGGGGTATACTCAACAAGAAGGTATAGACTTTGAAGAAACTTTTTCTCCTGTAGCTAGACTTGAAGCCATAAGAATGTTTCTTGCTTTTTCATGTTTTCAACAAATCAAAGTTTATCAAATGGATGTTAAATCTTCCTTTCTCAATGGTGATCTAGAAGAAGAAGTTTATATAGAACAACCGGAAGGATTCATTTTGGGAAATGATGAAAATCTTTTTTGTAGACTTAAAAAGGCTCTATATGGTCTCAAACAAGCTCCAAGGGCATGGTATTATCATCTTGACAAATATTTTCATCAACAATGATTTTCAAAGGGGTCTGCTGATAGCAACTTATACACAAAGGTTGAAAATGATAAACTATTGATTGTGGTTGTATATGTTTATGAAATCATTTTTGGGAGTAATGAAGAATCTATGAGTAAGAAATTTTCTTCTGTCATGCAACAAGAATTTGAAATGTCCTTACTTGGAGAACTGACATTCTTTCTTGGGTTGCAAGTGCATCAAACTGCAGATGGAATATTCTTATCACAAGCAAAATATCTTAAGCAAATTTTGAAGAAGTATGGCATGGAAGAATGCAAACCGGTGAGTACACCAATGATAACCGGATGTAACCTCAGTTCTCATGATGATTCTCCCGCGGTGAATCAACCAGAATACAGATCAATGATAGGAAGCCTACTTTATCTCACTGGGACTAGACCAGACATTATGCATGCAGTTGGGATTGTTGGACGATTCCAAGCTAATCCAAAAGAGTCTCACCTTCAGGCTGTCAAAAGAATATTAAAATATCTACAAGGAACTCAAGACTTTGGACTATGGTATCCAAAGAATGCTGATCTTACTCTTCATGCTTACACGGATGCAGATTGGGCTGGAAATGTTGATGATCGGAAAAGCACTAGTGGTGGTGCATTCTATATGGGGCCCCGATTGGTATCTTGGTTCAGCAAGAAGCAAAATTCTATTGCCTTATCTACAGCAGAAGCAGAATATGTGGCTGCCGCGTCTTGTTGCACTCAACTCCTTTGGATGATGCAAACCTTGCAATATTTTCAAATCAAATGTACACCTCCTATCTCCATTATGTGTGATAATACAAGTGCCATCGGTATCTCAAAGAATCCTGTTATGCATTCAAAGACCAAGCACATTCCCATCAAGTATCACTTCTTACGTGAACAAGTGCTTGAACAAAAGGTGAAGTTGGAGTATGTTCCCTCCAAAGAACAAGTTGATGATATATTTTCCAAACCTCTGCCCAGGGAAGCGTTTGAATATCTCAGACAGAAGCTGGGAGTAGTCTCTGCTGGGAAGAAAATAAGAACTGCTTAAATTTAGAAGATCAAATTGAATACACGGGTTTCCTGAAAGACAATCGCATATATACGTGAGTTTATCCACAGAAATCCGCGTATGGTCAGTTGCTGACAATTTTTGGTTGGGGTCAGCATTTTACAACACATCTGCAGCACTGTTTGATATCTCTGATGCTGTATGGTATCTCTGGTGAAGTTTTATCTCTTATATTTCTGTCTCATTCTTTGATATTGGGTAAAGATGCCTTGATGATCTTCTGTTGAAAAGTGTTCAGGATGCACAAGCTAAGGGGGAGATGAAGGAGTAAACTGATGTACAGGTTCAGGGGGAGAAATAGCCTTGCTGGGTATTATGCATTGTTGGCTTATGATTCTGAAATATGATCTCTCTTGAGGTATTTCTGATATTGGTCATAAAAGGTCATATTTGTAATTTGATGAAAAAGGTCATGTTGAGACCTATGATGTAAAATTGTAATATTCAGTCATGTAAGGACTTGTTCAAATTTGTAAACCCACTTGGTTGGGTAGTTGAGTCAAAATATGTAAACCCTTTTTTGTTTGGGTATTTGAGTCTCTTATGTAAATCCACTTGGTTGGATCTTTGATGTATGTATGAGTCCTTGGTGATAGGAAGGTCATAGAGTCATGTACTTCATTGAAAAATATGTTTGAACTTCCAGCATGAACTCAGGGGGAGCATGGTAACTTCAGTGCACATCAGATCTGCAGAGCGCTTCCTTCTACATGAGGAGAAAAACCTTGTGTTGGTTTTGATCCACCCTTTGCCCTTGATGTCAAAGGGGGAGAGTGACATGGTGTTTGAATAAGGGGAGAGTAACATGGTTATTGTGTAATGATTATAATCAATGTATCTATCTGTTGTGGTGATCAAACACCTTCGTGGTTGCCATCAAGTCCAAAGGGGGAGATTGTTGGAAATATGATGCAGAGTGTTGTCCTTGATGGAAACCCACTTGATGAAGATGATGGCAACCTACTTAATGAAGTTGTTCTTGATGCTTTAATGATGTAAATATGATGTTCTACAAGAAGGGCAGAAGTACCCAAAAAAAAAAAAATCAGCATGTGCAAGAATAATGATGAAAAGTGTGTGTCTTAAGGCATACGCGGGTTTGTCTAGGATAAGTAGCGTATGCACGCGGAAAAGTACATGCAAAGTCGCGTATGCTCAATTGCGCTCTAAATTTGTAAAACCAAGGGTTACTACCATGGTATTGACCCATTGTATTGAGCGCTGGGTTGTCTATTTGATCCCGTCCAGGAATACCATCGGATGAGATGTGGTTTTGGCTCATGGTATTGAAAAAGGGTAAACCTATATAAGGAGAAGAAAATCATTGTGCATGGGGTGTGCATAAGTCTGGGCTTTGCTGAATACTTCACTCTGAAGTATATCTGTTTGGGTGAACCCTGTTCCTAATTGATAGATCTTAATCTAGGATGCTCCTATGAACATGATGAAGGCTCAAGATCTCTAGATTTAGGAATGGTGAAAGTCAAGATTGATCTGAAAAGAAGTGAAGAAGACCTGGCGCAATCCTGTTGAAGAGATTGAAGAAATCTGGGTAAGTTTATAGATCTGGTCTGTACTGCAAAATTTATCTTTTATAGATCTATACGCAGGTTCGCTTCATGAAAAGTGCGTGTATACACGGGTCTGTGGAAATAAAAGCGTGTATGCGCAGTTAGGGTTTTCTTTGGAAAATGTACTGGAGTATACGCGGGTTCGTCTTATCAAAAGCGCGTATATACGCGGGTATGATTAAATAAAAGCGCGTATGATTTCTGATCTAATGGTAGTTGAAGGTTGAATGTGTTTCTGCATATCTATTCTGAAGTCTGGGTTATATCTGATATTCTGGCTACAGTGGTTTCACTTTTCTATTTGATGCTTTGGGAAAAGGTTGTTTATTGACAAGTAAAGGGTTGTGTTGGAGTTTTTTGATCCAGTTTGAAAATTGATGAAACGTGGTCTGCAATGGATCTGAGGGTTGAAGCCTTCAGTATGAAAGTGGAAGCTTTCTGCCAGTAGAAGCTGGTACTCATATCAGGGGGCAGTAGCTCCCTTCCAGGAGAGGCTAGTAAACTAGTGCAGGGGGTTGTAGCTCCCTTCCAGGAGACGCTGGTAAACGAGAGAAGGTTGTAGCCTTCTGCAGGTGGGTGCCTGCGTGCTGGTTTAAGTATGCACCAGTACATGATTGTAAGAAGTTTTCTTAATAATAAATTTTGAAGGCTGAAACAACGGCAGTGGTGGTTTTCTCCCGAATTGGGTTTCCACCTAAAAATCCTGGTGTTCATGTGTGTTGCATATGTGTGATGATTATTTTGTTATGTCTGCACCTGTTTACTGTTTCTGAAATATCTGATGAATGAATAATGAAATGATCTGAGTTAAGATTCAAACACATAATTAGATCTCTAGTCATACGCAAGTTCTGTAAAGGATATCTGTGTATATACGCTAGTTTCCTTCAGTAAAGTAGCGTATGGGTTTTTAGAAAGGAAAAAGAAAAAAGGGTTGATTTTTAACGCGTCACACGGATCCCCCCCCCTCTCAGTATTTTTCCCAACACAACATGTTCAAAGGAATGAGGAAGGCTCCCAATGATTGAAGTGGAAATGGGGAACCTTTCAAGAGGTCAAGGAATTCTAGGTATGATTAATCTAATGTTGTTGATAGGAAAAATGAATATATTCTTATATCTTACCTCTCTGCTACATCTCCTTCCGATACGTTGGACAATTGGTTGATTGATAGTGATGCCTCAAGGCACTTCATTGGATATAAGGAGGACCTCTCTGATTTGATTGAAAATGATACTAATTTGGAAATTATCCTTGGAGACAATGCCACCTATCCCATGAAACATACACAGACTATGAACCTTCATCTAATTCAATGCCATGTCCTCTGCTTGCAAGATGTGTTGTATGTAACTGACTTGAAGAAAAATCTAGTGTTTATCTTGGAAATGGAAGACAAAGGAGTCAAGGTGGAATTCATCGATGGAAAGGTACGCATTTGGTAGAGGAACTTAAAATAAGTGTTCACTCTTGGTTTTATAGTTGATACACTCTATCAGGTTGGAGGAAGTCTGTTGGGGACCATGACATGTAACACAACCCTTCAATCTGAGTTATGGCATTGAAGTTTTGCACAAATTCATTTCAAATCTCTTCCCAAAGTAAGGAAGTGGGTGACAGGGATGCTCGATTTCAAAGATGATCATGAAGGTTTATTTCAGGGTTGTGCCAAAGGAAAGCATACAAGGGGACCATTCCCTCAACTGTCACAAACACATATGATATTTTACAATTGATACATTCTGATATATCTAGTATGTTTCCCATAACATCCTTGGGAGGATTCTTATAATTTATCACATTTATAGATGACTTCTCCTACAATACTTGGATATAATTTTTGAAGAAGAAGGATGAAGCATTCAAGTGGTTTTGTACCTTGAAGGCCTTGGCTGAAAATCAAACATGGAAGAAGATCAAAATTTTGAGGACCAATAATGGAACCGAGTATGAGTTGAATGAATTCAATGACTATTTCAAGGAAGTTGGAATTAAGATGGATACCACCACTGTGTATACTCCTGAACAAAATGGTGTTAGTGAAAGAAAAAATAGAACCATTTTGGAAGCTTCCCGTGCCATGCTTTATGATCAAGGTTTTCTGAAGTTTCTATGGGGAGAAGCTGCAAACACCATTTTGTATGTTAAAAATAGACGCCCACATTCCACATTGGACTCCAAAACTCTTGAAGAAGTATTATATGGTAAGAAGCCCTATGTTTCTCATTTTAGAGATTTTTCAAACTGTCCCGTTTATTTTCATGTGCCGAAAGGAAAGAAAAGGAAGTTCGATACTTCTCAAAAGAAGGGAATGTTTGTGGGTTACAGTGAAACATCGAAGGAATATCGAATCTATGTGCTTGGTAAAAGAGAAGTGGAGATATTTCATGATGTCACCTTCGATGAAGATTGTGCCGTCAGGAAGGTTAGAAATCTTCCTCAAAGGAAGAAGAAGAAGAAGAAGAAGGATAAGCTAGAAGGCAGAAATAACCAAAGGTTGAACTAATGCCTGATGTCGAAGGTCCGATGGATCCTATAGATTCACCCTCTTCAAATAAAATAATACCTTCATGGCTAAGAGAAACTCTTGAAGATGCGAAGAGACATATTTCTCCCATGGGAACATTCTAAGAAAGTAAGAAGCCAAGTAGGTACCAAGGGTACCTAGTAGCCATGAGTACTATTGTACAATATGAGCTTGGAAATTTTGAAGAATTCATAAAGCATCAAGTTTCGAAGGATGTTATGCGTGAGGAATATGAATCGATCATGAAGAATGATGTTTGGGATGTCGCCCCTATACCAGAGGACAAATATGTTGTCACCTCGAAATGGCTCTACAAGATCAAGCATGGAGCCGATGGAAGTGTTGAAAAGTACAAGGCAAGATTTTTTTCTCAAGGTTTCTCTCAAAAGGAAGGCATAGATTATGATGATATATTTGCACCTATTTCCCTCTATACCACCATCTAATCGATCATTTCCCTTGCAAAAACGTCAGGATGGAGTCTCAATCAGATGGATGTGAAGACTGCCTTTTTACATGGTTTAATAAAGGAAGAGGTTTATGTGGAACAACCTCTAGGGTTTGAAGTCCAAGATAGAGACACATATGTATGTAGGTTGAAGAAAGATCTCTATAAGTTGAAGCAGGCCCCCAGGGCTTGGTATGAGAGGATCAATAGCTACTTGCTACAGTTGGGCTTCACTCAAAGTGATGCTGATCCAAACCTTTATTTTAAGGTTGATATTGAAAATCCTCTCATTTTGGTTCTCTATGTGGACGATCTCTTCCTCGCAGGTGGTGACCCTCACATTCATCAATGTAAAAGGGAGCTAGATTTCGAGTTCGAGTTGAAGGACCTAGGATTGATGCACTATTTCCTAGGCTTGGAGGTATGGAAAAATCCAAGTGAGATTTTCCTTTCTCAAGGAAAATATGTCGTGAATCTACTAGAGATATTTGGGATGGTGGACTGCAATTCTGTCACTACTCTGATGGAACTCAAATTCAAGAAGTTGTGTAGAAGTGCTGCTAGGCCCGAGTTTGAAAATCCCACTTAGTATCACCAACTCGTCGAGGCCTTGCTGTTCTTAGTGAACTCACATCTGGACATATGTTTTGCAGTGAACATGTTGAGTCAATACATGGTCGAATTCACTAGATTGGTGCCAAGAATATCCTGAGATATCTTCAGGTAAAAATCAACCATGTGATAAGATACACTACTGGGAGTATAAGGCTCCATGGATATACTGATGTTGATTGGGCAGGAAATGAAGTGGATCATAAGAGAACATCTGGATGTTGCTTCACTCTTGGTTCTGCTTCGATATCTTGGATGAGCAGGAAGCAAAAAATGGTTACTTTGAGCACCACCGAGGTCGAATACATTTCAATGAGTATGGCTTGTTGTGAAACTGTTTGGTTGAGAAAGCTCTTCAGTGAGATTTTTGGACATGTGTTGGACACCACCGTTATCCTTTGTCATAATAATAGTGGGACTTGTCTTTCTGAGAATCCTAGGTTCCACTACTGATCCAAGCATATTAATATTAGGTACCACTTTGTCAGGTACTATCTGGTACAACAAGGTGCTGTAAGGCTCCATCACATTGGGACTAATGAGCAGATCGTAGATATTCTCATGAAGCCCTTAGGTAAGGTCAAATTTCTGTGAGAATTTTGGTCTCATGGATATACCCTATCCTAAGGGTCTCGCCTAATTTGGACTATGAGTTCTAAGAGCTCCAGGGGGCTTGGGGATAGCTTCTTGGAGCTATAGGCAACCACTAGGTGAGGTTCACCTTACCTTTTTGGTGTGCTTCTTCCCCATCATTATGATATTGAGCTGGTTCACCCTCTCTTTGATTTGTGCTCCACATGCATCCTACCCATGGAATATGGGACTCATGGGAAGTACCTCTCATTTGCCTAATGAGTTGGTAAATGAGGATAGAGACCAATAACATGACCGATGGACACATCGGAGATTTTCATGCTCTCTATGTCTAGGATGGGATGTGTCAAACAACTTGATCTGGGATCAAGTGTGGATGAGGTTGTCACCTGTAAACTGACTTCGGGTCAGTATATCACTCACTCTTGAGTCAGGTTAAGGTTTTTATCTCCAGGCTAACTTTGGGTCAGTGAAGAGCGATGTCTTTGTGACTCAGTCTCATTCGTTTGTAGAGAAGAGCCAAAAAAGAAGTTACAATAGGATGACCCAAGATTTCATGACGATGATGATGATTATAGTACATGATGGTACTGGATGACAGGATAGCACAAGTGGACATATGGAGTTCTCCCTTGTTGAGAGGGAGTGTTAATTTTGGGCAACCAAGTCCAAAATCCATGCTACATTTCTCATATGATGGAGATGATATTTTTGTTGGATTCCTCTTTCGGAGAGGTGGAATATTTATCTAAGGATCATATTTTTTGGATGATTAGAACTTATATTTTGAATTTATTTTCCACACATGTGAAAATTGTCAAGGTCGGCGAGAAGTGTAGTGTAGGTTCACAAGCCCCAACAGATGTGTCACACACCCTCAATCATGAATATAAATTGGAGATACATGATGCTCATTTCATCATTTACTCATCTCACACATCTCTCTCATATGATTGTTTCATACAGCCTTGAAGAGGCTTCTCTCTCTCTCCCATGTATGAATCTAGAAGCTACAATTTTCAGACTGCCTTAGGGCAAATATGGAGAATGCTGACCAGCGTTGAATTTGGGTCAACCCAGCTCATTTTACTATGTTTTCTGCCTAGAAATTTTGATTTTGGAAGGCCACACTTGATGCAACAAAAAATGAGGTCAATCATTGACCTTTGGCTACAGCCTTTGACCACAGCGTTGATCGTAGATGACTGCAACATTGACTAGTTTTGACCACAGAATTTTGACTTACATTGAATGTTTTGGAAGCTGATTTGTGGGGTGAGTGTGACACTGAAGGAAGGTTTACCTTTGACCGAGTTTGACTGAACCTATTTGGAGGTTGAAGAGCTAGTTTCACGAACAAAGTCTTTGCTTGCTAGGGCATCATGATGACTGTTGTAATAAACATTTTTCTCTATGTTTGCTGACTAAGAAGAATTAAAAATTATTGTATCTTATATTTTCTTTTCTTCTGCTGATCTATTTTATTTTATATCAACATTTCCCTTTAATGATTATGTGATTGATTATCTGAAATTTAATCAGGCTAATAAGAAGAAAGATTGAAGTGAATTTAATTAAGCATAGAACATACCATGGTTATCTAAAATTATCACTCCACGACAAATGCCTTGGGGGCGCAATGATGTCAAGTCATAAATGACATGAAAAGGTTGAAGAGTGATAAAAAAAGGATTTATGTGGTAGATAAATTAATTATGGTGTTTATGTCTTGGCCATGTCTTGGGTTGGCGGTGTAAACCAAACACCCTTCGCTTTAGGTGTGAATGTGTGCAGGCCATGTGTTTATTTTAATTAAGCCCTTCTGGTGATTTAAAAAAGAAAAAATGTTGAAGAACTGTAAATAAAATTGAATGAAGGTAAAATAAACAGCTAACCATGCATCAATTCAAACCAAAATAATGGTCTCAAACTACTAGACTAAATGGGGGCGAAATTGACTAAAAAAAACTAAAATGGCCAAGAGATCTAATATCGATGGGATTGGTATCTAATGAATCTATACTACTGGAAATGGTGTAGAAAACAAGAAGAAACTAGAGGGGAAAATGCTGCAACAGATAAGGCTAAAGGTGAAAAACTTAGGGAAATAATGGGACCCTAAGAAAAAGGGCCAAACAGAACTCAAGAGGGAGTTTTGTATGTAATAATAACCTATCTTAAGGATCTGTAAAAATGATGGATCGGACCATGAAACATTGGTTGAAAACGTTGCAAATCTCAGACTACCTACTCAGCTCAACTCCTCTCACTAAAACCCTAGGGGGCTTGGTTTTACTTCAAGGTGAAAAACTGGGCATATCCAGGCCTAAAACGGGCTTAAATAGAGGTCACATAACCCAAAACAATGCTTTTGAAAAACCCTATAAATTGCAAAAAAACTCCGAAAAAAATTCTAAATCGCAGTTATTGACTTGTAAACAGGTGGCCTCACACTACTTGAGCAGATAAGTGCGATTTAAGGGGTAAATTGTGTTATTTGGGCTAAAACTGTTATTTTATGCTCCTTGGTTCTCGAGTGGCAGGTTGTGGAAAACTTTCTATCTCTGGCGCAGCTGGTACTTGTTACCTACAGAATACACCAGAAAACATCCGAAATTTAGATATTTCTGACTGAATTAGGGCAAACAAGTTGAAAAAAAGCATCAGGGGACTGAAAATAGCTAAATAAAAACCCTTGTTTTTGACATTGATGGTCACACAGGAATCTGAATCACAACTGTGGACTCGCCATTTATTAGTGTAAAATTTTATCAAAGGTGTACAAAAATATCCTACTTTAGCTATGAGTGACGAATAGCCCTAAAAACAGAAATAACTACTCAAATATTTAGATCTGCAATAGACAATGAGAATAAATTTTTCAAAAATCTAGATCTATGCAACAAAAGCAGTTAAACAACAAAAGGAAATAGTAACTGATGCAAAAATAACTCCACACAACCAATGGAAAAGACAAGTTTAAAGAATGATTTTTATATTATGTAACACTTAGTGAAGGAAACAAGTAAATGTTACGAGTCCCCCTCAATGGGATGGGTTCTTAGTTGTCCTCGATGCTTCAGCTTCGCAAGTCTCTCTCTCTCTCTCTCAATGATGTAGAAAATCCAAAATATGTGATGAACTCAAGTGGGAGCTCAAATGGAGAAAGAAAATGATATCAGAAATGAGAATGATCAATCTGAAAAATGAATGGAAAAAAATTACTATTTATAACAAAATATTGAGTTATCCTCAGTAATGGAGAATAATAAAATATTATTAACCGAAATCTAGATCTAACAACATCAAATATTTTATTATATTTTGTTGGAGGGAAAAGGTATTTAAATTGGTTAAATCCCTTTATTTAGAAACAATAAACAAATAAATGATTTATTTATCATTTCAAGAATGTGGTTAAAGAATAATAAACAAATAATTATTTGTTTAATTATTCCTAGGTGATTTAGTCAAATTTAACAAGGAATAATAACCAAATAATGATTTAGTTAGTTGTTCCTAGAGAAAAATAAGAAAAATAGTGATTTATCTAATTATTCCTCATAATTAGGTTAAATATGACAAGGAATATTATTTAAACAATGGTTTAATTCATGATTTATTTAATTATTCCTCATGAGGTTTCTTGTTTTAATGAGAAATAACTTAATAAAATATGGTTTATTAAATTATTTCTTATAGTGAAAGCTATTTTACTATGGTAAAATTGGTCTAACATGGTGTACTTCGATCAACCTAGTTAGGAATGGCTAGATCAATTTTTGGTGATAACAAATAGTATAAGAAAATCAAAGAAATTATTTTTATAGTTCACTCTCTTCCAATGTTTCCCCTATCAATATTATATGAAAATGTTAAAAATAAATAAAGAATGTAATTATTGTCCATAAGTGGAATTGATTAGCAAATCATGTGGATAAGGAAAGAAGAATGCAGGGCATGTACCAAAAAGTGACTCTATTATGCATAGTCACAAATTTAATTAATTTTTAAGAATCTAATCTTGAGATATAGGTCATATTTAAGTTAATGGAAAATACATATCCTAAGGTTAATGTAAGCATTATTTATCACAATTTTAATTGTAAGGATTTATGATTTATAAAACAGGGTCATTTGATTTGTAATATTGTAAAATATTGTAATATTGTATTGAAGACCAAATGCTATAGAATTAAGTGGGGAAAGAGAGCGATGGCTGCCTGTGGAAACCCTAAGGCGAAGTACTCTGGTTCTTTGAACTCTATGGCGGCGGACTATGGACTAGCATCTGATGTGCCGATCACTACAGCGGTGCTGTCTATTGACCCAGAACATGATCTGTGTTGGGATGCAAAGTTACTGGACCTCTCCCCTTTGCGCTCGGTGGATGCATTCTTCTCGCCTTTCGGCCTCCAGCCTCGGTTTGAGTCTGTGGACCATCACCATTGCCGGCTTTGGGTTGTGGGGATCCAGACCCAAACACTGGCCCATGAATGTTATTTTGATGGGGCTCTTTGCACAGAAGCTAAGCTACGGTTACACTGCAGGCGACACCGACCCATTAGACTTGCGGTCTACTTATGCAATGCCTCCTTCCATGGCGGCTTCCCTTTTGCAACTCCTTT
This sequence comes from Pinus albicaulis, assembly GCA_034641835.2. Lineage (NCBI taxonomy): Eukaryota > Viridiplantae > Streptophyta > Pinopsida > Pinales > Pinaceae > Pinus > Pinus albicaulis. The sequence goes on along the minus strand of CM076578.1, from coordinate 1,845,398,165 downwards.
CTGGGGGTTTCGGCTGCATGCAGAACCGAAAAGAAACATGAGCTGCGACATCACTGGCGTGGCTATACAGGAGAAATCCCCTCCCTTTCTTCACCAGGGTAGATTTTCTTGCGAACTTACAAGATGGCCTAGCTCTGGGTCTAGCCACCTCTTCAACTCCTTTCAGATCCAAATTTCTCAGCCCACTGGAAGAACCGTCCTACAATGGGTCAGTTCGTCAGATCTGGTGCTGGATCTCAAACTGGACCTTGAACAGTGGATTGGGATCCCTTCAGGCCTTCAGAGAATTCTCTTTCAAGGTAAACAACTTGAAGACCATCTCCCCCTCTCTTCTTACAACATTTACAAAAACAACTCCTTGGTGTTAACCCTTCGTTTGAGAGGAGGTGCAGCGGGTCAGTCTTCCTCTGCTCCTCCTTTCTCCTACAAGGATGCAGTACACTCTGAGAACCCCAAACCCCCGAAATCCCTTAAACCCAAGTCCTTTTTGGTTGACAAGACAGAGGAAGTTCCCTCTGTTGAAATCACCCATGAAGGTCTTGCAAACCAACTTCAAGTATTTGCTGAAAGAGCCATCATTTGCAGATTTAATGGACTGTGGCCGCGATCTCAGGATCTTTATACATGGATCCACGAAAACTGGACTCATCATTACAAGATCAGTTTCTGTTCGAAAGGATACTTCATTGTTCTATTTGAAGACAACAAGCATTATGAAAAGGCCTTAGAAGAAGGCCCTTGGTTCATGGGAACTGCAGGGCTCTTCCTGACTCCTTGGTTCCCAGACTTTGATCCAGCAACTGCAGTCATTACCAAGACACCTGTTTGGATCAGGCTTCCAAACTTACCTGCCCACTTATGACATTTTTCAGTCTATAAAGCTATAGGCAACACCTTGGGCAGTTTCATTATGGGAGATTACTGGAGGGAAAACAAAGGTCTCTACACATATGCCAGAATATGTGCGGAGTTAGACTTAAGCAAAAGACTTCCAGACCAAATCAATCTCAAGATAAAAAAATTTGTATGGACCCAGTCACTAGATTATGAAAATACTGCATTCCTTTGCTGCCATTGCCACCAATCAGGGCATTTGCAGAACTCCTGCCCTTCCCTCCCGACAAAAAAGCAAAAGGATATCCTCTCCAAATCCAAGCCTAAATGGTGGGCTCTATGCTCTCCACCTCCAGTTGTGGATTCTGACTCCTTTAGTTCTGAAGATGAAGGCAGCGATGCAGAAGTGGCTCCTGACCCTCATTCAGGGGCCCCTCCCACCGACGGTCAGATGCAATCCTCCGATTCAGTGATCGCCCAGAAACAAGTCCATATGACCTCCTCCTCCAATTCAGACAAGGAGGGCCCCCCTATGGTGAACCCCAATCTTCAAGTTGTTATTGCTCATTCACCCCAGGATGGTTGGGTCGAAGTCAAAAAAAGGAAAGGGAAAAAGCTTCGTGTTGAGGCTTCTGCCCATTCTGGGTAGAAGTCAGTGTTTTTGCTTCCTGTCATATGTTGTAGTTTCTTGCTTATTTTACTCCCTCTACGGAACCGAGGTTGATAGTCCTATCATTTCCGGTTGCCGGTTTTCTGTCTCTCGTGATTATATCATCTTGTACCATATTTTTGATTAATAGAATTAGTCCAATTCAGAAAAAAAAAAAACAGGGTCATTTGTTTCCCACTACGTAAATCACGAGTTCAAATCATGGTTGTGTTGTATTATACAACAACCCCCCATTTATTTTTATAAATAGGGACCCTTTAAAAATAAATGAAAAAAACTTTTTTTTGAAAGAAGACACTTATGAAATGAAATTATGCCCAAACGACGCATCGCTCATCATATATGTTATTTTTTCAAAAAGAAATCTTAACGCATAAAATCTGCGAATAGCGAAAAGCACTCTTTAGAAAGCTTTAATTTCCTTTTTTGCATCGCACTTGATTTAAGATAAAACTTAAAGGAACAAATTGATAAAAGTTGTGATAATTGCGGACCCGATGAAGAGAGTAAACTGAAAAATATAAATCTTTTTCGCATTGCATCCATTTTTTGCTTTCGCAAATCGCATCACGCACAACTTATAGTATAGACTTAAAATATATCTTTTAAATATTTCGATATGCAATTTGCGCAGATCACATTCCACAATGTTTACGATACAATCATGAAATATTATAAGAAATCATTGTGATTTTCACGTTTAATAATCTTAGCGTGTGAAAAGAAACTTATGTCATATTAGATTGAATTTTAGATCTTAACAGCTATAGACAATTAATAAGCATTGCATGTGAAGCCATGTCAAGCCATGTCAAGCATTAAATTTTGAAATCATAATGAATTATGAAGAGATGATTGATAAGATTGATAGAGTGTCACGTAAGTTTGAAATAAATTTCTGATACGTCTTTGTAAATTCTTGTTATATGATATATTTCATTTTCATTATCAGGAAATCAGTTATCAAATTGAGAGAGTCTGAGATGTGTAAGAAAGGTAAAGAAATCTGTCAAGCATTGCCCTCAGAAGATACAGATATTCCTTCACTATTCTCAGACACTGTCTGTAACAAGGATTGTGGTGTCTCGTCATGGGAGGCTATGTATAAACTATTTAAGGATGAAGGGCCAAAAGTTATAACAAAGATATCTGCGACATGCACTGATAGCACTTCTGATGCAACTCTTTTCGTTGTTTCATGTTCATTAATTCATAAGATAGCCGCGAGACCAAAAATTATGCCTTACATAGATATGATCAAGTGGGCGGTTGAAAATCTAAATATTGAAGACAGAGTATTTAAAAATTCCAGAGAAGAGACTATGGGTTCTTTTAAAGCTGAAGATTTGGCAGCCATGTATCATTTACTAGCTCCGCAACAAATGTATGACAATAGATATGTGAAAAAGTTCAAAGATAAACATCCAGATCTTATCAAGGTCATCTATGAGTGGAAGGACAATGAGGGAAAACTGAAGCAAGAAAAATCTGGTACATACTCCATTGCACAAATCCCTCATCCCTACTGCTTTGCTACTGGTATGTTGTGTAGGTTATTTGCTAGACCTGATAGTACTAGGTTCTCTACAGACTGGGTTCCCTTACTTGAAGAAATCGTTAATTCAACCATTTTGAATTGGGCAGACCTTTTATCTAATTATTTAGCCAAAAAAATTGCTGGATATAGGAATAAAAGAAATGCTTCACCTCAAGAAAAGTCACCAATTTTCATGTTCTCTTATGTTATGGATTCCATCTGTTATATTTATACATTTCCAATCATGGGTTGGAAATGGACCGTTACAGACCCTACACCAATACATAATTACCATGAAGAACACTGGGATTCTAAATACCACTTGCATTTATATAAAGTTTGTTATGGAGTTATGCTGCCTATGTATCAAATTATTTTTGATAAAAAGATCCCTAGGGTTTCCAAGGAAGTAAGTAGAGATATTGTTCCTACAGCCTGATGGTTTGTTGAAGAAAAATTTACTTATGTTCGAGACTTTGGAAGTTTCGCTCTTCCATATGTTTTGCCATATTATATTCTGAATAGATTTTTCAGGAGATAAATAGCTTATCAACTTATTAATGGTGTCACCAAACAGTTAAAGGATGACAAAAAGGCTATTTGGCCTTCATTCCCTATACAATGTGGTACCTTTGCTTTAGCCAATATTGGCCATACATGTAAAGAGGCTCTGAATATTTATATGTTAAATTTAGCATTCACGCCTGGGAGACTGTATGATCCCAATGATGAAATTAAGAATTACATGGCAAGACTTAAGACCACTCCTTTTGTAAAAGAAGACGATTAGTTTGATGACTTCTTTCAGGGAGTCGAAGATTTTTGAGATGTTATTAAGAGGGTTTCCAATCAATCAACTCAAGAAGATGTCGAAGCCTTTCAAGAATATAGAAATGAGAGATTAAAGAATTTCCCTTTAAATTTTCTAGTTATGGAGGAATAAAAACCACTCCAAGTGTTAGTCTAGATGAAGAAATGAAGGATGATTCTGAAAAGGAATCTGGTTAGTCTCAACAACAATCTGATAAGACCAATCAATCTGAAGATAAGGCTGAGTCTACAAAATCCAATTTAGAAATTGACCAGATTATTCGAGATATAAAGTTGCAAGGAAAAATAAACAACAATGTCACTGAATCAAATACAGAATTAGTTCTAAAATGTCAGATCATAGAAAATAAATCTAAATCATCTGAAGGAAAATACCTAATAAATGAATGCGAACAATTTTCCCAAGCAATAAAAACATCTAAAGGAAAGGTTACTACTGGTCAAGCAGCAGGTTTTCAAACACTGGAGCCTTCCCAAAGGATAGTTCAGACGGTCAACCCTTTACAAACAATCCCAACAACACAGAGCAGAGAGGTTATTTCGGCCCATTCCACAGATCAAATAATTTTGCAAATAGAAGACATTCCATCATTGAATATCTTCTATAGTCCCATCCATAGACCTGTAGTCAAAATAAATAAGAGAAGAAGGACTGATGAAATGACTCTTAAATCTACAGATGAATCAGTTGACATCCTCTAGAAAGATTCATCAGAGGATCCTACTGAAAATTTGACTAAAATGTCACAATATGTAGGAGCCTATGCTACAGCTACTGTAGATAAGGCACGTGAAATCAAAGCACTTTTGAAGTAGAGGAAATCCAGGATACAGGAATTAGAACACATGTTAGATACAGAGTAATTCAAGTCTACAGAACAGATCAGAGAAAATTTAGGACAGTTCCATAAATATTTTGAAAAACTTAAATTGGAACATCATACAGAACTTAAATATAAACAGATACAACTTCAGAGAACCATGGCAGAATTACAAAATCGATCACAATCTGAAAAGTTCATTCAAGAAGAACTTGAAATAAATACAATGATTAAAGAGAAACAAAAGGAATTTTGTCATCAAGTTGCTATGATTGATTCTTATTGTGATTCCAACAAAATAATGATTCAAAAAATTGCCATCCAAAAACTTGAATGTGAGAAAATTAAAAAACAAATTGAAGAACATATGCAATGACAAGGTTCAGATATGGGAAAACAAGATAATCTACCTCAAATAGATAAGAGTCATGGAGAATTATTATTTTCAGAATGGAAAACACAGATTGCCCGAGTAGAAAAAGCAACAATTAAAACATGCAACAAATCAAATGAGGTCATACAGCTTTTATGTGACCAATTGTTCAGAATAGGACTTATTGAAGAAAACACGTCTGATGTGTTTTCATAAACAAAATAAATAGAAATGAAATGGACACGGAGATCAGAAAAAAGAAGAAGAAACAATCAAGGAAGTTAATAAGTTTAATCAAGAAAATTCTTGGAATTTTGCTGATCAAACCTTACCATCAGCAACAGACTCTTCTAATTCTCACAGAATTGACTAAAAAGTCTCAGTCAATCATTTCAAATTCCATTTTCAAGAATCAAATCCGGTCACGAATATCTCAGCTGCCTCAGCTCAGGACACTTCTAGATATCTGCAAATTGCGTGACCATACTCCGTAAAAGATGCAAAAGCCTTAAAAATTAGGATTTTTAGTTTTTAATTGCTAGATTATTGTTTAAGTTAGAGGAAGGTTTTTTGAAACCTCCTCTACATTTTTGTAAAATATTTAATTTAGCTTATAGTTATTTTTAGTATTTAAACCCTTCTCATGCATTTAAAGAAGGGTCCAGAATTTTATTAAGAACATTTGCAAAGAATGTTTAATTGTAAGTAAAGTTTGTGAATGCCTTGATGAAATAATGGAACACAATTATATTCAGTTATAAACATCATTTTGTTGATCAACGCCTGGTACAATTTGTTTTCATTGAACAACTCTTTGATTGAAGGATTGGATACGACCTATTATCATTGATTTGATAGATACAGTAATATGCAACTGGTAAAATATCATGTATGTTACTTCTATTTCTGAAAATTAGTGATGAATACAGCTTTCATGAATCATGTATGAAATTAATTGTTTATTTCTGAAATATCTGTTGCACTAATGTACAGTATAAAGACAAAAATTAGTTATTTTATATATGATCATCAGACAATGCGATATATGTTTCATTTTCTTTTGATTAACTAATTTTTCGAGAGAATAATTTTACATTGTAATAATTCTATTAAATCTGAATTGATTTCATGACAGATTCAATAGATATCTTTCTAAATTGCATTGAGATATTATATCCCGGGTTAGATTAAATTTAATTCAAATTATTGCATTTAGAGTTAAATTTGTGTTAGTTTGTAGTAACTCATTATTTCAAAAAAATTTTGGTAGAAACCCAACAAGTTATCATACAAAAACCAAAACTAGGAAACTGGTCCCATCACACCCAGTCGGAGCCACTACCCCAAATAGAAAAGGAGTTGCTTTAAGGTCCGAACTGGGTGGTTATCCCCTTTGTTATTGACACAGATCTCTGAGGCCTCAAAATTTTGGCACTAGAAGGAGGGCCTGACTATGAATGACAAATAAATCTAAAATTCAAAGCCCTCATAAGAGTCGATCTCCAGAAAAGCATTCTACGATTTCCCGATCACAATCTAGATCACCAACTTAGAAATCAGAAGTAGTAGAAACCTTTCCATCATCCCCTGAAGTATCACATTGTCCATCTACTTTAGAATTCATTCCTAAATCTCTCAAAGTTCAGTATTTAATTCAACAATTAAAAGGAATATCTATATCTGCTGAAAAGCCTGTTAATCGAGAAACATCTAAAGAAAGTGTTATTTCTTTATTTAGAGATACTGGTATTTTAATTCGATCTAAAAGTGAGAAGCTTGGAATTGACCCTTTGGAATTTCCATTAGAATCTCGTCGTAAAAAAATTACAATATCCAAATCAAAATCAGAAACAAGTGAAGTCATATCAAATTTTCCTCTAGTTGTTCCTTCATATTCATCCAATCATTCCACATCTTCTCTATCTTCCATTTCTTCCACTCAAACAATCAGTGCTGTTACAAGTAGTACTATTCTAGTTGTAAGTTCTTCTTCCATTACCTCTACTTCTAGACCTACTTCTACATGTTCACAAAATCCAAATCCAATTATGGTTGCTCAACCTTGGACAAGTCCTGGTGCTATATTAATAGCAAATCTGAATGCTCTTCTAGATCATCCAGAGAAATGGTTACCTAAATATAATCGAGATGATGGTCTTCCTGCTGAAGAACACATCAATAATATTATGTTGGCCATGAATTTAAATGGAATTTTTCATGAAGATGTTGTAGTTAGGTTGTTTCCATACACTTTGCAAGGATTTGTAGGATCTTGGTACTTTTCCCTTCCAGCAGGATCTATTGTCGATTGGGAAACTTTTGAACAAGTATTTCTTGAAAATTTTGGAGATGATAGAACTGTTGCATCTTTAATCAATGCCATTTCTAATCTCAAAGTAAATTCAGGTGAAAAGGTTAAATATTTCAACTCTAGATTCAACACATTATTAACTAAAATCCCAACTACTTCTAAACTTGCTATTAAGGTACAAATAGAATGGTATATTTCTTCTTTACCTTATAATATAGCTATTTTTGTAGATAAAGCTAATAAAGCTAATAAAGCTACTCTCTTAGAAAATTTGAAAGAAACTCTCGTAGTAGAAAAGAGGATTTTAGCGTTAGAGAAACGATCAGAGGCGGACGAAAGTAAAACAAAGAAAGTGACATTTAGTCAAGATTCCAAAAATAAAAAAGATCCATTTGATCTTGAGGGTCTTAAAAAAGTATTAAAGACCATGTGAAATGATATGATTGATATAAAGAAACAAGTTTTTGAAAATTCGGCCACTAAAAAATCATTTCGTCCGTTCAAGAAAAATCCTTCTTCGACATCTCAACCTCAAAATGAAATTTCAAACACTAAATATGACCAAGACATTGAAGATCCCTCACCTTCTGAAAATGAAATAGAATCTGAAGAAGAAGTCGAATTAAATGGTTTATGGGATTTCATTATTCCAACAGAGGAAGAAAATGAAGTTATGCATGTATCTACAAGAAGTAAATCTTCTTTAGATCCAATTGTGTCAAATCCCAAACAAAACTCTGTTCCTACGAAAGAAAGAATCAAAAAATCTAAAACTGTATAGATAGATCTGATTTTATCAGATCCTTCTACAAATTACAAAACTTTGATTGTATCAGATACAGTTGAATACAACATAGTAGAGGATATGAAAAATATCAAGGCAAATATCTCACTACATGAAATGACCAAACTCAAACAACAACAAAAGATTTTTATTAGAGAGCTCAAAGGAATTCTTGTAGAACCGATACAACCACCAGTTATAGCACAAGATTCAAAGGATATGGGAAAACCTCCATCATCTATCAATAAAGTGAATTCCAATGATCTTGTTTTAATTGGTGATAAATCTATTTCTCAAACTCCTCCTTTTCTTTTGACTTATGAAATTTTTAACAAGAATGTTCATAATTGTCTTATTGATTCAGGAGCTTCTTCAAACATTATGCCAAGAACAGTGTGTACAAAATTAAATATCACTCCTCAAAAAACATCTGTGCATGTAGTTCAATTGGATAGAACAAAGGTTGAAGTTATTGGAGAAATGTTATCGGTATCTATTAGATTATCATCTAATCCAAGAATATCACAAGTGATTGATATTTTAGTCGTAGAAATTCCTGAGGTTTATGGCCTTATTTTAAGCAGGGATTGGTATGATAAATTACATAGATATTTTGCTACTGACTGGTCACATATGTGGTTACCATACAATGGCAAACCAAATCAAATCAGGATTGAACGTTAGAAATTTATGAAACACACAGTTACTGAATTAGAGGGACAAAATGAACCTATGGCTTTTACTAATAATATTATAGGGAATTATTTAGCAGAATCATCCCTTGGTTCATTTAACGTTCAGGTTTCACCTTTTTCAACAAATACTGTTACTTCTCAAATTGAAAACTTTTCTCAAAAAGACTCTTCTAGATGTGCTAGTTTTAGCATTCAAATTCCAGAAAAATCTTTATTTTGGACTTTATTTTTTGATGGTTTGAAATCAGAAGATGGTGCAGGAGCATGTTGCATTTTAATCAATCCTCAAGGAGAGAAAAAGATGCTAGCGTGCAGACTTGAGTTTCAATGCACAAATAATACTGCTAAATATGAAGCATTGATACAAGGTATGTATAAAGATATAGGATTGAATGTTAAATATTTGCAAGTATATGGAGATTCTGAAATAATAGTCAAACAAGTCAGGAACATGATTCATTGTATTTCTAGACACTTGAGACATCGTCAAACTCTAACTCAGAATCTCATCTCTCATTTTACAGCATTCAATATCTCTACAATTCCTATATTACAAAATGCAAGTGCTGATTTACTTGCTAATGTAGCATCTAGACTTATACCACCTGAAGAATTTAGCCCAGAGAGATTTTCAATTGAATTAATTTTTAGACCATCCACTCCAGACAATATAACAAATTGGAAAGTATTTAATGATGATGCAGATATAGTAGACTTTCTTACATCAGACAAAGCTTATGAAGGTCAAATTTTGGATGAAAATGAACATGATTTATAGATTAAAGATAAAACAAACAATAATTCAATTCCCAAATCTGTAGTCAAAATGGAAGACCTTTATGACTTAAAAGATAGGTTTAAAAAAGTGACAAATTCAAAAATTCAAAGTTCGACTTTAAAGTTTGAATTGATCAATCTTGGTACTTCAGAAAAACCTCAAAATATCAACTTAGGTCTTGGTATAAGATATGAAGAAAGGGTATCATTCATTAAATTGTTTAAGAAATATAAAGATATCTTTGCATGGGATTATTCAGATCTTAAAAAATATGATACTTCCATAATTCAACATACCATTCCTATGATATCCGACGATAAACCTCAGGAAAATTCATCCAAATTTAGAAAGTAAAATTACATCTGAACTAAATAAAATTCTCAAAGCCAAAGTCATTTTTCCTGTTAGACATTCCAAATGGGTGTCAAACATGGTGCCAGTTAGGAAAAAGAATGGAGACATTAGAATTTGCATAGATTTTAGGAATTTGAATAAAGTATATCAGAAATATAATTTTCCTTTACCTACCATGGAACAGATATTACAATCAGTTGCAGGGTCTGAATTCATGTCTTTTCTAGATGGATTTTTAGGGTATAGTGAAATCATGGTTCATCCTGACGATAGGTTAAAAACAACATTTAGAACAAAATGGGGAACATACGCATATTAGAAAATGCCTTTTGGACTGATTAATGTTGGATCTACGTTTCAGCGTGCTATGGATGTAGCTTTCAGAGGACTAATCAATAGCTAAGTTTTTATATATTTATATGACATTACTATTTATTCTAAGCATAGAAAAAATCATATTGATCATTTAAAAAACGTTTTCGAAAGATGCAGAAGATATTATATTTCCCTCAATCCTAAAAAATGTTATTTTTCTTTATCAGAAGGTAAGCTATTGGGATTTATTGTTTCTAAAAATGGAATTCATATAGACCCTGATAGGATCCAAGAAATTTAAATTATTCCGCTACCACATAACAAAAAAACAGTGCAATCATTTTTAGGAAAAATTAATTTTGTAAAAATATTTGTTCCTGATTTCTCCCAAATTTTCCTACCCCTACAATCAATCATCAAGAAAAATTCAATTTTTAAATGGGGAAAAGAATAAATAAATTCTTTTGAGTTAATTAAGAAAGCTATTGTTGAAGCTCCCTCTTTAACAACTCCTAATTTTCTCAAATCCTTTGTGTTATACACATTTTCTTCAGATACATCATATGCAGTTGTTTTAACACAGTTAAATGACCAAAAATATTGAAGCACCTATTGTGTTTTTTAGTTCTAATATTGAAGGTGCTGAGCTAAAATATTCAGCTGTAGAACCTTGAAATCCTTGAAACATTATAGACCTTTTCTCTTAAAAACACACACCAAGATAATAGTACCTTACTCAGCAGTAAGGCGATTATTAATACAAAGAGAAGTAGGAGAGAAAAGAGCAAATTGGATCACTCCACTTCAGGAATACTATGCAGAAATGCACCCAGCTAAAATTGTTAAAGGACAAGGTCTTTGCAAAATGTTAACTGGATCTTCTCATTTGCTTAAATATGAAGATCAATTAGAAGAAATACAAATATCTAAGGTAAGCCTAAACTATTCTCAATCGCAATATGCTCATCTAAAATTCTTCTTAAAAAATGGATATGCTCCTTTAAATCTCAATTATACTACAAATCCTGCTTTGAGACTTAAAGCAAATCAATATCAACTCATAAATGATATTTTATTTTGGAAGAATTATGATTCTGTATTATTAAGATGCTTAGAGAAAAATGAAGCTGAAAAGGTATTACAGGTACTACATGATGGACCAGTTGGAGGTCATTTCGGAGGAAATACCACAGCTCATAAAATACTGCATGCTGATTACTATTGGCCAACTCTGTTTAAAGATGCACATGAATATGCAAGAAAACGTAAAACATGTCAAACTATAGCAGGAAGAGAAAGGAAACCAGCATTTCCATTACAACCAGTAAATATCCAACAACCATTTGAACAATGGGGGTTAGATATTATAGGTGAAATAATTCCAAAATCTTCAAAGCAACACAGGTATATTCTAACTGCAACTGATTATTTCATAAAATGGGTAGAAAATATCCCATTGAAAGTGGTCAATACATAGAATATTACCGATTTTATTGATCAATTCATAATTACCAAGTTTGGCCTTCCATTAGCTTTAATATTTGATAATGCATCTTATTTTTCTGGAAATGCAATGATTGAATGTTCTTTGAAAAGAGGTTTTAAATTAAAATATTTAGCTAGTTATTACCCACAAGGAAATGGATTAGTTGAATCTACGAATAAAAACCTTATTAGAATCATTAAAAGAAATGTGGAGCAAAATCATAAGAACTGGCATAAAGCATTATTATTTTCTCTCTGGGCAGATAGAATCACTCAAAAAGCTTCAATAGGAACTTCATCATTTGTGTTAGTTTATGGAAAAGAATAAATTCTACCCTCAAATGTAACAATACCATCATTTTCTTTAGTACAATTTATTGATGAAAATCCTTCTTCTTCTCTCCAACTTAGACAAGATCAAATCCTTAAGTTAGAAGAAGAAAGAGAAAAAGCTAAACAAATTCATATCCATCATCAACAAGTACTAAAAGCCTCATTTGATTTAACATCTGTTAGTTCAAAAGATTTTCAAATTGTTGATTTGGTATTAAAATGGGATAAAGCTCATGAAGAAAAGGGTAAACACACAAAGTTTCAAAAACTTTGGTTAGGACCAGTTCAAATAATCGGAAAAATTGGTTCATCAACATTTCTATTACAGGATTTATCAGGTAAAAAATATTATTTACCTATTAATGGACAAATTTTGAAAAAATATTTTTCATAGAAGGCAATCCTTCTATCTTTGTACATTAATTTTTTTTTACTTTCATATAGAAATAAAATTGTCTAGTACTGACAATTGACTTTTCAAAAATAATTCTTAGATAAATTATTTTTTCTTTTTCTTCTTCCACTTATTAAAAATAGAACTGTTAAAGAAAAATCGAAAGATTTATGAAAAAAAAGATTCATTTTATCTTTCTAGAAAAATGGAATTTCAATAAAACACTTATTTTGTTTGAAAAACTCTCATTGTTATCTAGTATGAAATTTTTTTTGTTAGTCATGAAAAGAAAATTATGTTATAGTGAAAAATATTCTTCAGAAAACAAATCTAACAGCTCGACATTATCATCTGGAATCTTAGAAAGAAATATGATTCATCCTATCCAGTAAATCTTATAATTTCCAAAAGAAATTTAAAAAGAAAAAAGAAAAATAAAAAATTTACAGAAAACTTAAAAGATAATAAGTCTCATCACGATCTTGTTTGCCATTTTCATGGAAAATTAATTGAACCGACATTACTGATATTGTCTACCAAAATAGTGTAATGACTTGAAATTATATCATATAGACAAGGGGTCTCATCATGAGCCAGCTTGATCAGTTTAATTACTATTTGTGAATGGCATTGTCACTATTTGGTTACCAAGCCAAGAAAATGGCTTTTAAGCAGATAAAAATAATAAAGGAAAAATAATTTACTTATGAAAATGATGAGAAATACTGGATGGAAAAATGGATCATAGCCGGTTAAAAGATAACCCTGCCAAAAGCTTAAAACTGCCTATTGGAATAGAGGCTCTATCTATGATAAAAGAGTAAAATTATAAAAAGATTTATATGTAAAGATTATTTCCTATCTTATTTTTAACTAAGTAAAGATTGATATTGATTTTTATATTTATATCTTTTTAAGAGAAATTCTCCAAAAATAAGTGAATAATGAAATTTTTGTTATTTGAAAAAAGATATTATTTATTTGAAATTTCATTTCTTTCACCATTTTATTTTTATACAGAAGGATTTAGAGTTTTAAAAAAAAATTATCAGACATATCTAGTTCATCCAAGTGAATCGCCAATTGTTGTATTATAAAACAACCCCCCATTTATTTTTATAAATAGGGACCCTTTAGAAATAAATGAAAAAAACATTTTTTAGAAAAAAGACACTTAAGAAATAAAATTCCTCCCAAAAGACGCATCGCTCATCATATATGTTATTTTTTCAAAAAGAAATCCTAAAGCATAAAATCTGCGAACAACGAAAAGTTCTCTTTAGAAAGCTTTACTTTCTTTTTTTTCATCACACTTGATTTAAGATAAAACTTAAACGAACAAAGTGATAAAATTTGTGACAATCGCGGACCCGACGAATCGAGTAAACTCAAAAATATAAATCTTTTTCACATCGCATCCATTTTTTGCTTTTGCAAATCGCATCGCACACAACTTATAGTATATACTTAAGATATATCTTTTAAATCTTGCAATCTGCGATTTGTACAGATCACATTTCGCAATGTTTACAAGACAATCACGAAATATTATAAGAAATCATTGCGATTTTCAAATTAATAATCTCAGCGTGTGAAAAGAAACTTATGTTATATCAGATTGAATTTTAGATCTTAACAGTTATAGACGATTAATAAGCATTGCATGAGAAGCCAGGTGAAGCCATGTCAAGCATTAAATTTTGAAACCATAATGAATTATGAATAGATGATTGATAATATTGATAGAGTGTCTCATGAGTTTGAAATAAATTTCTCATACGTATTTGTAAATGCTTGTTATGTGATATCTTTCATTTTCATTATCATAAAATCAGTTATCGAGTTGAGAGAGCCTAAGACGAGTAAGAAAGGTAAAGAAATATGTGAAGCATTTCCCTCAGAAGATACAGATATGCATTCGCTATTCTTAGACATTGTCTGTAACGAGGATTGCAGTGTTTCATCATGGGAGGCTATGTATAAACTATTTGAGGATGAAGGGCCAAAAGTGATAACAAAGATATTTGTGACAGGCACTAATAGCACTTCTGATGCAACTCTTTTTGACTTTGCATGTTTGTTTATTCATAAGACAGCTACGAGACCAAAAATTATGCCTTACACAGATATGATCAAGTGGGTTGTTGAAAATATGAATGTTGAAGACAAAGTATTTAAAAATTCCAGAGGAGAGACTATGGGTTCTTTTAAAGCTGAAGATTTGGTAGCCATGTATCATTTACCAGCTCCGCAACAAAAGTATGACAATAGATATGTGCAAACTTTCAAAGCTAAACATCCAGATCTTATCAAGGTCATCTATGAGTGGAAGGACAATGAGGAAAAACTGAAGAAATACAAATCTGATACGTAATCCATTGCACAAATCCCTCATCCTTATTGCTTTGTTGCTGGTATGTTGTGTAGGTTATTTTCTAGACATGATAGTACTAGGTTTTCTAGAGACTGGGTTCCCTTAATTGACGCAATCATCAATTCAACAAAGAGGCTCCTAATATTCAGATGTTAAATTTAGCATTTATGCCTAGGAGACTATATGATCCCAATGATGAAATTAATAATTACATGGCAAGACTTAAGACCAAGCCTTTTGTAAAATAAGAGGATTATTTTGATGAATTCTTTCAGGGAGTCGAATATTTTTCAAATGTTATTAAGAGGGTTTCCAATAAATCAAGTCAAGAAGATGTCGAAGCCTTTCAAGAATATCAAAATGAGAGATTAAAGAATGTCCCTTTAAATTTTCTAGTTATGGAAGAAGAAGAAAAACACACTCCAAGTGTTAGTCTTGATGAAGAAATGAAGGATGATTCTGAAAATGAATCTAGTCAATCTCAACAACAATCTGATAAGACCAATCAATCTGAAGATGAGGCTAAGTCTACAAAAGCCAATTCAGAAGTTGACCAGATTATTCGAGATATAGATTTGCAAGCTAAAATAAACAACAATGTCACTGAATCAAATACAGAAGAAGTTCCAAAATGTCAGATCATAGAAGATCAATCTAAATCATCTGAAGGTAAAGACCTAATAAATGAATGGGAACAATTTTCCCAAGCAATAAAAAATTCTAAAGGAAAGATCAATATTGGTTAAGCAGCAGGTTTTCAAACACCAGATCCTTCCCAAAGGATAGTTCACATGGTCAATCATTTACAAACAATCCTAGAAACATAGAGAAGAGAGGTTATTCCAACCCATTCCACAAATCAAATAATTTTTCAAATAGAAGACATTCTATCATTGGAAATATTCTACAGTCCCAGCCATAGAGCTGTAGTCAAAAGAAATAAGAGAAGAAGGACTGATGAAATGACTCTTAAATCTACAGATGAATCAGTTGACATCCTCTAGAAAGATTCATCAGAGGATCCTACTGAAAATTTGACTAAACTGTCAGAATATGTAGGAGCCTATGCTATAGCTATTGTAGATAAGGCAAGTGAAATCAAAGCACTTTTGAAACAAAGGGAATCCAGGATACAGGAATTATAACACATGTTAGATACAGAGAAATTCAAGTCTACAGAATAGATCAGAGCAAATTTAGAACAATTCCATAAAGATTTTGAAAAACTTAAATTGGAACATCATACAGAACTTAAAGATAAACATATACAGCTGGAGAGAACCATGGCAGAATTACAAAATCAATCATAGTCTGAAAATTTCATTCAAGAAGCACTTGAAATAAATAAAATGATTAAAGAGCAACAAAAGGAATTTTTCATCAAGTTGCTATGATTGATTCTTACTGTGATTCCAACAAAATAATGATTCAGCAAATTTCCATTCAAAAACTTGAATGTGAGAAACTTCAAAAACAAATTGAAGAACATATGCAATGGAAAGATTCAGATATGGGAAAACAAGCTAATCTACCTCAGATAGATAAGCTTCATCGAGAATTATCATTTTCAGAATGGAAAACACAGATTGCCCGAGCATAAAAAGAAGCAATTAAAACAAGTAGTAAATCAAATGAGGTCATACAACTTTTATGTGACCAATTGTTGAAAACAAGACTTATTGAAGAAACATGTTTGATGTGTTTTCATTAACAAAAGAAACAAAAATGAAATGGACACAGAGAGCAGAAAAACAAGAAGAAGCAATCAGGGAAGTTAATAAGTTTTATCAAGAAAAATCTTGGAATTTTCTGATCAAACCTTACCATCAGCAACAGACTCTTCCACTTCTCACAAAATCAGCTAAAAAGTCTCAGTCAACCATTTCAAATTTCATCTTCAAGAATAAGTCTGGTCATGAATATCTCAGCTGCCTCAGCTCAGGAAACTACCACATATTTGCAAATTGCATGACCATACTCCGCAAAAGATGCCAAAGCCTTAAAAAATAGGATTTTTAGTTTTTAATTCCTAGGTTATTGTTTAAGTTAGAGGAAGGTTGTTTGAAACATCCTCTACATTTTTGTAAAATATTTAATTTAGATTATAGTTAGTTTCAGTATTTAAACCCTTCTCATGCATTTAGAGAAGGGTCTAGAATTTTATTAAGAACATTTGCAAAGAATGCTTAATTGTAAGTAAAGTTTGTGAATGCCTTGATGAAATAATGGAACACGGCTATATTCATTTATAAATGTCATTTTGTTGATCAATGCCTGGTACAATTTTGTATTCTTTGAACAACTATTTGATTGAAGGATTGGATACGAACTATTATCACTGATCTGATAAATAGAGTAATACACAACTGGTACTAATATCATATATGTTACTTCTGTTTCTGAAAATTAGTGATGAATAAAGCTTTCATGAATCATGTATGAAATTAATTGTTTATGTCTAAAATATATGTTGCACTAATGTACAATATAAAGACAGAAATTAGTTATTTTATATATGATCATCAGACAATGCGAAATATGTTTCATTTTATTTTAACTAACTATTTTTTCGAGAGAATCATTTTACATGGTAATAATTTTATTAAATTTGAATTGATTTCATGATAGATTCAATGGATATCTTTATAAATCGCATTGAGATATTATCTCCCGGGTTAGATTAAATTTAATTCAAAGTGTTGCATTTAGAGTTAAATTTGTGTTAGTTTGTAGTAATTCATTATTTCAAAAATGTTTTGGTAGAAACCCAACAAGTTATCATCCAAAAACAAAAACTGGGAAAATGGTCCCATCACACCCAGTCGGAGCCACTACCCCAAATAGAAAAGGAGCTACTTAAAGGTCCGGACCAGGTGGTTATCCCCTTTGTTGTTGCCATGGATTTCTAAGGCCTCAATAGGTTGAAAAACATGTTTTCTATAAATATCAATTCGTCCTTAAAATGGAATTAAACACAAAATTTATTTTTATATGTGAGGTGTACACATTGATGGCATGGATTTAATGAGAGTAACAATGATAGGGATATGACAGGACAATAAAATCCATGGAAAAGTGGAGAAGCATTAGGTTCTCATTGTTGAATGCTAAGCCTCGTAATGTCATTTCTATTGGAAAGTAGAAGACAACCCAATGGTTCTAAAAGAAAAAGGAAAGTGTTTGTGTTTGTTTTCAATTTGATGTCACATGTATAAAGTAGCAAAACTAAAAGTTTATACAGAGAATTGAAGTGAAAAACTAAAAGTTCAATTCGAATATCCATTGTAACATCAATCAAGCCTTGAATTTTGAACTCATGGTAAAATTCCATATCCATTGACATACTTAGTGCACATGATCATGAGTTGACGTTTTCTAATAAGATGATTAGTTCATTGGATCAAACTAATTTTTTTGTACACATTGGTGCCCATACACAACTATGGTGGTAAATGTATCCTCAATATCTTTATAATTTACAAGCCTTGGAGTTTCATCTTCATGGACATATTTTGTTTCATAACCTCAATATAAAGTTACTTTGTTGTAATTCACCACTATAACCAATTATAGGTAAATCATGGAGTTCCAAAACATTTTTTGAACCAAAGATGAAAAAGATCAATATGAAGATGCACATGATGTAAGCAATTGCAGAAGAGAACATGATATTACATTCATTTATTCATGCCTTATTAACTCGTGCTGGTGTATGTAATAGTGTTGCAATATTTTGAGATTAAAATGTCATTCCTAAGATTGCATAGTAAGAATTGTTGTAGCACAAATGGTGTTCAAGCTAAGATTTTTTACTTTCTAAACTATTTATATAGTTGTGCACTATAAGTCCTAATAAGTAAGCGCAAAGATAATGTGACAATGAGATGGATATATCCCATATCTAGACTACTTACCTAGATAACTAACCAATACAAAGGATGGAACCCATATATATTGATAAATAGAAATAGATCCATATGATGATCATTTAATCAATATTCATGGTTATATTAATGTTAGGCCTTGTGATACAAGAAGTTATCAGTTAATCTGAGGTATCAATGGTACTTTGGTTTCCAGTTAATACATAATGATAGTTATTAAAGTGAATGGAGGGGCATGTTCAATTTTTGAGATGGAAATGAATTCTATTGTTCTTGCTTGAGAAAACCAAGTGTTGGTTGGAAGTTGAATTTTTAAACTGAAATGGTATGTTTGTAACAAGGATGATAGAGAGAAATTGGTTACAGAGAGATTGGTACTCTTATTATTGTGTATAAATATCAGGTGAAGGTAATAGAAAACAAGCAATAGCATAGATAATAGAGACCATGCTTGTTGAAGTTTGATGCCAGAAATGGTTGTAGTAGTAGTGGTGGAGAACAATTGGTGGTGGGAAAATGAATGTAACAAGTTATAATTGTGCGTTGAATAAAATAGACTCATGACCATATTGTTGTATGAGTTACACATTGTAGTTATAGCAAGTCTATTGGTTCTAAAAAATACTGCTATCTCCATGATGTAGTTTGAGTTGAATGTAGCTATGTAAGCCTGATGAAACATTTGTATCTTGTGTAGTTGGTGTAATCTGAAAATCATTTTGTAATTTTAGGTTTGTGGTAAACCAAAATCACATGAGAATGAAATGAATTTTTTTTAAGAGAGGGAACACATGGAAATGAATTCCTATAGAGTGTTTTTGTTCCTTGGGAGTGTGACACAAGAGCATTGACATCATGGTTGAAGGTATTGTCTACTCAACTTAGTGTTCCTAAATTGATGTCATAAATTGTCAACCAAGGCTAGTAAACTGTTGAAGTGAAGTGCACTATATGTGCCAAGGTATTTTCTTCCTACTTCGTTGCGATTAGTGTTTTTATAGTGTTTTTGGTTTTGTGTTTTCAGGCTAAGAGGAAAATAACTAAGTTGTTTGGCAAAGAGAATTTATTGGTCACACTAAAACAGAGAAAAGTCTATTCTAAACTATGTATAGCACCTAGGAACAGAAAATGCTAATTCACAGATTGCAAAACTTGACAAGAAAAATAACTCATAACATGAACTCAGTCCAATTCATTTCATTAGAAGTATGTTGGAACAACTTGAGAAAAGGATAAGTTTAATGCAATGAGGTTCTTCTAAGTAAACAACAACTTACAATATCACAGAGAAAATATCATCCATGGTTAGAAATTTGTTGGAACACATTTGGAAAATATTATCTGCAACATAGTAAGGAACCCTACTCTAAATTAACATATGACACTAAAATTAATCCATTCTGCAACTCAAAATGTCACTATTAAGCCTCATTCAAGGGTTAGAAATATTTTGGAATAGTTTTGGAAAAAGGCAATTTGTAAAATTGTGAGAAATTGCAGAACAGTCAAGACTTCAAAATGACATTACCAATTTTTTTCCTATGATAATGATGTATTATCAGATATTAAGAACAAGAGAATTTTTTAAATAATGAAGGCCTTTAAGTCTAATGTACCAGAACTAGAATACAACTAGCTAATAAAACTTAAAATACATTAAAAAAAACCGCACTAATATGCAATTAACCTCTAAAATACTATAGCTGAACTAAAATGCAATTAATCTCTGAAATACTATAGTTCTATCTCATTTAGTGTTAGTGATATTTTGGAGCAATTCATAAGAACAAGACTGGCTATAACATTCGATGTAAGTGAGCATAAAACATAAAGTTCAGAAAACTGCCTAAATTAGGAACGAAACAGAGCTAAAGTTACTTATCTAAAAAATATGCACAGAGCCTCTCGGGCAGTAGGGGCCCTCTACCACCAGATTAGCACACGAATCTCCTCAAGATTGCTTCAATTCATGTATTAAATTTGTTCTTCTTTCATTAAAGGAAAACGCTTCAAAAACAAAGTATTACGGTCTTGGACAACTTCACAATAAAACATCAACTAACTAACTGTCTCTCGGTTTCCCGAGTTATTATTATAAGAGAAATACATAACTTCCCTGGAGAATAAATAGGGATAAATGTATTTTTCAATTAAAATCAAATTAGAACTCTTGTGGAGGCTTCATACTTTGCCGAAGAAATCTGTAGAGTCCTTCTCCTAGTAGGAATCTACTTCTTAGTTTGGGTTTCCTCCACGTGCATAACCACTTGCAGATTTTTTCTCAGACTTCATAGAGGGAAAGGAATGATGTAGGTGAGTTCTGGAATTCAACCATATGCGTTTTTCCTTTAAGTGACACCTATAACCTATGTGAAAATGAAGATAACTGCGGAATAGGCGACTAGCTACAGAATGGCTACATTCTGTAGCTAAGTCTAGTAAAAAATTACTATAACAACAAAACCACGAAAGTATAGTAAGTCAGTCATTGTATGCATTCTTAAAGTGACTTTAATCAATCCTATTGATATTTTAAGCCTATAACTGATAAAGGAGAGAGGAAATGAAGTGAAATTTGGTGAAAGAAAAAGACATCTTTGGGGCTCAACATACCCCCACTGCAAAAATTTTGCATGTCCTCATGCAATCAATCCATGTATTTTGAAACTTCTGCTAGGACATCTAACCTCCTTTTTCTGCTTTGCTTGGTGTTCAATGGCATCCTAGGTTTCCTTATGACCAACTTGAATCTCAAATTTATAAGTTTCCTGCTCAACTTTTTGTTTTTCTTCTTCAGCTTTTCACTAGCCTTGTACAATTTTTCCATTTGCAGAGAGAGAGTTGTGTTCATGTTACTCTTCAGTTTGACTTGTTCCCTTAAAATTTCATTTTCATTCTTTATATTCCTGTTGAGTACTTCTAATTCATATTTGTCTCTTCTTAGTACTTCAATTGCAGATCCTGGTGGACTAGGAGTTCTTCCTCTGCTTTCTGAGGCTCTCTTCTCTAATGACTCAACATAATTATAGATTTTTTGTTGTGCTGGGTCTATCTCCGGAGTTCCTTCATCAAGATTCTCTTCGTACTGGTACTCAGGAGATCTATTAGTTGGTGTCTCTTCATCTTCAATGTCTATGATGCCTGTTTTCTTAACTCCTATCTTCTTCAATATGCCTCTAAGCCTATGGCTTCGTCTTAGTTTAGATGTCCCTCACCTCTCTCCTTGGAATACTTTCTTATTATCTTTTCCTTTTTAAGCTATTTCTTAATTTCAGCCAATTTCTCAGAGATAATCTCCTCACTGTCCTCTTGTATGGACTTACCAATTTTAAGTTCAACAGAATTGGAAATTTTCCCTCTCCTGCTTCTTCTTGTAAGTTTTCCTTCAGATGGAGATTCCTTGGGTTCTTCAAAGTGATTCCTCAAGAGGATCTCATCCCAATTGTCTCCCACCTTTCTCAAATGATACTCAATTAGGATTTTAACTAGGCCATGGTGATACAAGGTGGTTTCCAAGAATTGAACCCTCTTTTGGACATTAGAAGCCATTCTCTTTAGGCTATGAAGTAAGAAAAAGGGTAAATTGATTTCTTCATCTAGGAAATGAATCATAAGCCAAATGTGATAAACATATAGGGTACGAAACCTTCCCTCACAAGCTATAAAATTTTGCAAAATGAGCAACATATTTCGCCATTTATTCTTCAGTGCTGAGCTAGGAATGCCCTTCTTGAAAACTGAAATATCCATACCTGGTGTTTTGAGCATCTGCCTCCATGCCTCATTGTGAAATTTCTTGTTTTTGAACCATCGTTCACCTTGCCTTGGTAATTCTGTTGCTTCTGCAATGAAGGATTCTGTAATAGTGAACTTGACATCCCCTGTTTCAACTTCTGACCCATTGAAGGACCGTGCAAATGTCTTGGTTACCTCCTTATGAAAACCATTGAAAATTTCCAAAAACTGTAATCACCCAACCTGCTGTAGAATCTCTCTGATTTGTGGGTAACCCTCTAAGTATTTGGTTCTGA
This sequence comes from Pinus albicaulis, assembly GCA_034641835.2. Classification (NCBI taxonomy): domain Eukaryota; kingdom Viridiplantae; phylum Streptophyta; class Pinopsida; order Pinales; family Pinaceae; genus Pinus; species Pinus albicaulis. The sequence continues at coordinate 1,845,375,361 of CM076578.1, read as the reverse complement.
CTGGTTCGGACCTTACAATGAGACCCATGGCTTCTTTTCTCAACCTTCAATTTACTACTCCGTTACTGCTCTTCTATTCACGATAAAAAATGGATGTAGAGAGTTTTTTTCACCCCAAAGATGACTTCTCTGTTTATGCAACAGGAATTGGCTACGGAAAGATGACATGAAGTGGTTATGGGATGAGTGGAATACGGTGAGGGCGATTCGCACGAATTAATGAGTTTGAGAGCTGTCATGGAGGAAAAGACCGCAGAAAAATCTCGTGAGAATTTCAAAATCATCACCGAATATTTTGGATTAGTGACGTGACCTAATAGGTCACTTCAGTACTAACCGTTAATTTTTAATAAATGATGATTTGGTATGGAATAATGGAAGGGATTTTGTCCAACGATTTTATGATAAGCTCAATCAATATGAATAATTAAAATAACTTTATGAAACATACATATAACTTAACCATACTATAACTTTCATAATCTGTTATCATAATAATTTCACAACTTTACCTTAGCCTTTCCTTTGATTTTTGTGGTTTTAATATGCATTTTCTTCCTTTAAAATCATTTATCCTTCAGTCTTCATAATCCCTTTGATTTTTCTTGTTGACATAGGTGTGCAGGATCAATTTGCTGTTGAACAAGTGGTTGCTGGATAGTTGCCTACAGGAAGCATTCTGATTTTCACTTTATCTTTTCTGTATAAACATGCTAATCAGTGATTAGTTTTCATGTTTATACTTTTTTTCTTTCTTTTCATGCATTTGAATTCAGAAAATTCAATTAAGTTGATGAAGAAGAAGAATTCTTCTTCATTAACTTCACATCACTATTTTCTTGAAATCTCTTGACAAGTTCTTCTCTTGAAAGTGGCTTATGATACAGCTTCAATCTATGACCATTTACAAGAAAAGTGACCTTCTCCTCATCTATTGTCCTGATTTTTCTTGCTCCATTGTCAAAAAATTTCATAATTTCATATGGCCCAAGCCAATGTGTTTGGAATTTACCTTGAAAATCTTTGAACTTTAAATCAAACAAGAGGGCCCAATCACCTTCTTTGAATTTCTTTTTCTTGATGTACTTATCATGCCATCTAGTCCTTTTTTTCTGGACTATACTTGTTTTCTGGACTGCATCTTGTCTAATATCATCCATTTCATTAATCTTCTCCAATCTGTGCTTTTATGCCTCTGTTAGATCAAGTCCTAGCTGAACTTCAATTTTAAAAGTTTGAATTTGAAACTCTATGGGAAGCAAAACTTGTTTTCCATAAACAAGTTCATAAGGAGTATGACCTATTGTGCTTCTCCATGTAGTTCTATAGGCCCACAAGGCTTCAGAAAGCCTGTCTTCCCAATATCTTCTATGTAAATGAACAGTCTTTGTTAGGATCCTTTCAATGACCTTATTAGTAGATTCCACTTGATCATTTGCTTGTGGATGATAGGGAGTAGATTTTCCGTGTCTGATTTTGTACCTCTCCATCATTTGTTCCACTAGCCTTGATGTGAATTGAGCTCCTTGATCTGTAAGAATTTATCTTGGGACACCAAAACTAGTAAAAATATCCTCAAAAAGAAAATTAAATACGGATAATTCAGTAGCAGAAAGTAATGGCTTGGCCTCTACCCATTTGGTAACATAATCAGTGCAAACTAATATATATTTATTTTGTCTTGATGGAGGACTAATAGGTCCTACAAAATCTAAAGCTCATTTCTCAAAAGGTTCAATATCTACCTGAGGCTGCAATGGCATCTCACCTGAAGGAGAAGGTTTCTCTACCCTTTGGCAACTGGCACACCTTTTGACATACTCTTTAGCATCTTTAAAAAGGGATGACCAATAGTATCCTAAATGAAGGACCTTATAACCTGTCCTTTTATCAACAAAGTGTCCGCCACAAGGTTCATCATGACATGCCTTGAGGATCTCAGGCATCTCATCTTCTCGAACACATCTCCTAATGATAAAATATGGACCTGTTTTGTATAACTCATTAGCAACCCATGAATATTTTGCACTGTCATAAATGATCTTTATTTTTTCTCTTACATTCATTATTGAAGGAAATTTTCGTGAAACTAAATAATTAGCAATGTCAGCAAACCAAGGAGTTTGAGTAGAAATTGCAAAAAGATATTCATCAGGGAATTGATCTTAAACTAGAGTATTGTCTTTGATGTTTTGGAGTCTAGATAGGAAATCAACTACTGTGTTTTGTTTCCCAGGCCTATCTAGAATGGTAATGTTGAATTCATGTAAAAGAAATAACCATCTTATGACTTTGCCATTAGTAATTTATTTGTTAATTAGATATTTAATTGCGGAGTGATCTATGTGACCAAAAGTTTCATAGCCTGTTATATAGTGTCTGAACTTATTTATGGTATGAACAACAGCTAAGAACTTTTTTTCAGCTACAGTATAATTTAACTCTGAAGGAGTCAAATTTTTACTTGTATAGTAGATGGCATAAGGAATTAGGTCTTTTTGTCCCAATACTGCTCCTAAAGCTGTATCTGAGGCATATGTTGAAATATGAAAAGGTAACTTCCAGTTAGGTCCCCTTAAAATAGGTGCTTTAGAGATTTTTGTTTTCAGGGTCTCAAAGGCTAACTGGAAATCAAGATTCCACTTGAATTCACATTCCTTGGTAAGTAATTTGAAAAGTGGAGATGTTATCTTGGTGAAGTTTTCTATAAACCTTCGATAATATCCTGTAAATCCTAGAAAAATCCTAACATATTTTTGACAACTTGGAATAGATAAGTTAGAGATGAATTCAAATTTTGACTCATCAACTCTAATCCCATCCCCTGAAATGTGATGCCCCAAAACAATTCCTTCAGTAAACATCATAAAACACTTCTCATGACTTAGTGAAAGATTAGCTTCTTTACATCTCTTTAAAACTTTTTCCAAGTTTGCTAAGGCTTCTTCAAATGTGTTTCCATAGACTGTGAAATCATCCATATATACCTCTACACAATCATGTATTATATCTAAAAATATTCCTAGTACTGCCCTTTGAAATGTTGCAGGTGCATTGCATAGTCCAAATGGAAATAATCGGTAAGAATAGGTACCCCAAGGACAGGTAAATGTGGTTTTCTCTTGATCTTCAAGTGCTACTTGAATTTGGTTATAACCACTAAACCCATCTAAAAATTAGAAGTATTTTTTTCCAGCTAATGTATCTAACACCTGATCTATGAAAGGTAGGGGAAAATGATCTTTAAGAGTAGCTTTGTTTAATTCCCGGTAGTCGATACATACCCTCCATTTATCATTTTTATTTGGCACAATTACCAAAGGAGAAACCCACTGACTATCTGAAATGGGATAGATAAAGTTGACATTTAACAATTTCTGCAATTCTTCTTTAACAATCTCCCTAAGATTTGGATTCATCCTCTCTGAGGTTGTCTGATTGGTTTAAAATTTTCCTCTATGTAGATGTGATGAGTGCAAGTCTTAGGGCTTATCCCTTTCATATCAGTGTACTCCCATGCATATGCAGAAGAATGTCTCTGTAATATCTTGACTAGCTTTGCTTGTTGAGATTTCTCTAGGTTCTTGTTTATGTTTAAAGTTTTGCCTGGAAATATCTCAATTGTAGAGCTGCCAAATTTATCCATGGAATAGAGAGACATCTGTCTTGATGATAAAAACTCAATGTTGGATTCTTCTTGAAATTGTTCATGTTTGTATTCCGAAGAGGATTCAAAATTTTCTAAGGTATTCAGAATCTGGCTATCTTCACTAATTTCTGAAATTGTGAAGAGAGGTTGTATGTCTTCTTCATCCTCAATCCATTGAGTATCATCTAATTCTGTAATTGTTTTTGTTGGAGGATACAAGGTAAATTTCTTGGTTGAACTACCATCAGAGATGTACATATCACCGGATCTATAGCTAATGAAAGCATCAGCTGTAGCTAACCAAGGTCTTCCTAATATAATAGGATGTCCTCCTAGATTATTTTTAGGAGTTAGGATCATAAAATCCACAGGATACTCCAAAGAATCTAAGGACACTGGAATGTCTTCTATTACCCCATCAGGTTTAATCACAAATCTGTCTGCTAATTGTAATAATGTGGGTGTAAAAAGAAGATTAGGAAGTTTTAGTTTATCCATGATTTGTCTACTCATGATATTGATTGTTGCTCCTAAATCAATAAGTGTGTTTTGGATCTCAGTTCCATTGATATGTATTTTAACAACTAGATTTCCTGGGTCTAGATACTTTGGAATGGCAATCTTACCCATCATGATATCTGCTATTTTTCCTGCCAGTTGAATTTTCTTTGTCTCTTTGATTCTTTTTCCTGTTTTTTTCATGCTCAACTCCTTTATTTTTTTGCTAAAATTGGAATTTCCTTGATAGCTTGTAATAATGGGATCTTAATACAAACATTTCTCAGCTCATCTAGGAAATCATAATTAGGCACCATAATTTTTTTTTCTACACCCCTATCAATTTGTAATCTTTCTGTAAAGGGAGGTGTAGAGATGGATGTTGATGGCTGCTCTAATATATGAGTTGAAATTATTGGCTCTTTTTGTTTTAATTTTTCAATATTCGGGTCTTGAAAAGATGTGTCTTCTTCAAGAATTTTATTCACCCGTAGAGAATCTTCCTTAGAGTTGTTTTGTTCTTGTATGATTACAGAAGGTTTCTTCTTTTCAAGTATACTTCCAGACCTAAGTTGAACATCATTAAGGTCTAAAGGAGTGATCAAATAGGTTGGAAATTGTTGGCCTTCTATCATGTATGTGTTATGAGCATTTTTATCGTTGGGTTTTGGTATGGGTTGGGCAGGAAACTAATTTTTTTTCTAAGGAAATGGTAATGGAAGTGGTGAATTTTGATGTTGTGGATTTTGAGGATTTTGTTGAGGATTTTGTTGAAGATTTTGTTGAGGAGGGAAATGTGGATATGGTGGATAGGATGGTGGATATTGATAGTACTGAGAGTATCTTCCATAGGGATTTTGTGCTCCTTGTGCCCAAGTTTGAGATTGATTTTGGAATTGGAGCCAAAGTTGCTGCCAAGAATTCCAATTTGGTGGGGGTTGATTATAGAGTTGATCATGGAATTCTTGTGTTTGAGGTCCTTGCCAAGGCCTCCTAGAGACAAAATTGAGAGGTTTTGTGGAATTTGTAGGGGTTTCTTCTTGAAAGATAGCTTTAAGACCAAGAAGTGAAGGGAAACTCTTGGTCTCATGTTTTTCTGAACAAATTACACAAATCTCTACTAATTTTGCATCCAAAGGGCACTCTCTCAAGGCATGCTTCTTTCTACATTTGGGAAAAAAGATTGATAAGGCATCAGATTCAGCTTTTTGCTTGTTTTGTAATTTAAGGGTGTCTATTTGTTCACTAAGACTCCCTAAAATATCAAATTTTAATTCATCAAGCATATGTCCTATTTCTGCCCTACTCACCGTCCCAGAAGCAAACTTACTTTCCCTTGCAAGAGCAGGGTCTCTTGGTCCTTTTACAGTTTTAGATTTCCCTCTTGAAATGTTGATACATAATTCAGCTATTTCAAGTAATGTGAACTGAGATATATCCCCTTTTCCCATCATATTAAGGATATCTAGCCATTCATCCCTAATTGTCTTCAACAAGAGAGCTTTCAAGGTATCTTGATCTAAGTTTTCCATTTTTTCTCTTTTGATGTTGTAGTTAAAGCTATCCAACAAATCTTACAGGTTTTCATCCTCTTTTTGCAACATTTTGAACACTTCCTCCTTATGGTTGACTGGCATACAGTAATCCAATACCTCTCTCGAAATGCATGTTTCATATCTTCCCATGTCCTAATAGAACTGTTGATCAAACTCATAAACCATTTTAATGTTGCTCCTTTCAATGTTGAAGGGAATAGTTTAAGCTTTTGAGCATCTTGTAAGTAATCATAAGTTCTACATAGGACTTCAAATTCAAATAGGAAGGTTTCAGGATCTTCACTTTTGAGTCCATAAAAGTTTGGAAGGACAGAGGGTGAAATGTTTTTCATAGTTGCATTGGTTTCTTCATCTACAATAGGAAACCCAAAAGAGCTTCCCATTTCCCCTCTACCTCTTCCTCTGCCTCCTTCTTCACCTCTACCTCCTTCTCCTTCTGCACCTCTACCTCCTTCTCCTCTACCTCTACCTATAACCCCTCCAAATAGTGTATGTTCTCCATTAAAGACTCCTCCTCCTCCTTCTTCTGCCATGGTTGATTCTCCTGCGGAAGTGGAAACGTTTAGGTCTCTAGCAGGGGTCCTTGAATCTTCTTCTAAGACAGGTTCAGTGGATGAAGTGGAAGGTATTTCTGATGGAATATTTGATCTTAATTCCTTTGGAAGTTTATGATCAATGGAGTATGGGATGTGGGTTTGAGTTGGAGATGTGCTGCCTCTTGGTCTTGGTGGCACAAGTGGTGTTCTAGGAATCAAGCTTCTTCTTCTTATGAATCTACCCTTTGAGACTCTTTCTCTACGCATATCATTGTTTTTGGGAGTTAAGAAACAAGGCTACCTAGTTACACTTCCCTAGCAACGACGCCAAAATTTCTGCTCAACTCAGTGTTCCTAAATTGATGTCATAAATTGTCAACTAGGGCTAGTAAACTGTTGAAGTGAAGTGCACTATATGTGCCTAGGTGTCTGCTTCCTACTTCATTGTGTTTAGTGTTTTTCTAGTGTTTTTTGTTTTGTTTTTTTATGCTAAGAGGAAAAGAACTAAGTTGTTTGGCAAAGAGAAGTTATTGGTCACACTAAAACAGAGCAAAGTCTATTCTAAACTATGTATAGCACCTACGAACAGAAAATGCTAATTCACATATTGCAAAACTTGACAAGAAAAATAACTCATAACATGAACTCAGTCCAATTCATTTCATTAGAAGTATGTTAGAACAACTTGAGAAAAGGATAAGTTTAATGCAATGAGGTTCTTTTAAGTGAACAACAACTTACAATATCACAGAGAAAATCTCATCCATGGTTAGAAATTTGTTGGAACACATTTGGAAAAGATTATCTACAACATAGTAAGGAACCCTACTCTAAATTAACTTATGACACTAAAATTAATCCATTCTGCAACTCAAAATGTCACTATTAAGCCTCATTCAAGGGTTAGAAATCTTTTGGAATAGTTTTGGAAAAAGGCAGTTTGTAAAATTGTGAGAAATTGCAGAACAACCAGGACTTGAAAATGACATTACCAATTCTTGTTCCTATGATAATGATGTATTAGCAGAGATTAAGAAAAAGATCAGTTTGTAAATAATGAAGGACTTTAAGTCTAATGTAACAGAACTAGAATACAACTAGCTAATAAAACTTAAAATACATTAAACAAAACTGAACTAATATGCAATTAACCTCTGAAATACTACAGTTGAACTAAAATGCAATCAATCTATGAAATATTAGAGTTCTATCTCATTCAGTGTTAGTGATATTTTGGAACAATTCATAAGAACAAGACTGGCTGTAACATTCGATGTAAGTGCGCATAAAACATAAAGTTCAGAAAACTGCCTAAATTAGCAACGAAACAGAGCTAAAGTTACTTATCTAAACAATATGCACAGAGCCTCTCGGGCAGTATGGGCCCTATACCACCATATTAGCACATGAATCTCCTCAAGATTGTTCATATCATGTATTAAAGTTTTTCTTCTTTCATTAAAGGAAAATGATTCAAAAACAGATTATTATGGTCTTGGACAACTTAACAATAAAACATCAACTAACTAACTGTCTCTCGGTTTCCTGAGTTATTCTTATAAAAGAAATACATAAATGCCCTGGAGAAGAAATAGGGATAAGTGTTGTTTTCAATTAAAATCAAATTAGAACTCTTGTGGAGGCCTCGTACTTTGCTAAAGACATTTTTAGAGTCCTTGTCCTGGTAGGAATCTACTTCTTAGTTTGGGTTTCCTCCACGTGCATAACCACTTGCAGATTTTTTCTCAGACTTCTTAGAGGGAAAGGAATGATGTAGGTGAGTTCTGGAATTCAACCATATGCGTTTTTCCTTTAAGTGACACCTGTAACCTGTGTGAACATGAAGATAGTTGCGGAATAGGAAAATAGCTACAGAATGGCTGCATTCTGTAGCTAAGTCTAGTAAAAAATTACTACAACAACAAAACCACGAAAGTATAGTAAGTCAGTCATTGTATGCATTCTTAAAGTGACTTTGATCAATCCTATTGATCTTTTAAGCCTATAACTGATAAAGGACAAAGGAAATGAAGTGAAATTTGGTGAAAGAGAAAGACATCTTTGGGGATCAACAGGTATGTTGATAAAACCCATAGCATTGTTGATGTTAAGCTCACAAAACTTCGAGCATGGTTATGTGTGAGCCGATAAAACTCAGGATGATTATGTTGTAGAGGTAGTTAAAGGTATAGGTAGAGGTATGGAGACATGATGGTTGAATGAACCATGTACATGAAGGACATCTTAGTGGATCATCAGTTGCAACAACTAGTGATTCATGCATTCCAGTGAATGGTTGTTTCTTTATATGGACATCAACATTTTGATAATATTTGAAATGCTAGATTATACCATAGGTATACTTGCTTGATCAATGTTAAGATATGTAGTTGTTAAGGGGGAGTGTTACATTTATAACTCTTACTTGTCTTAGATGTCATGATTTCTAAGGAAACTAGTTTATTTCTATTCTTTGGGACATTGTGAGATATAATTAGGTTGAAATATATTCTCCATTAACTAGATTCCTATATTAATGTGAGTTTAAAATACTTTCTCAACCAAATTAATTAATTAATTTTACAATCATATAATTATATACAAAAGTGTTTAAAACATTTTAGTATCCACTCCACCCATAGCATTAGCATCTATTTGCTAATCCATCCACATTTAAATAATTAAATATATATGTATATATTATTGTCCTGTGGTTGTGAAAGTGGCCATAAAAAGACTCGTATGTATCGCATAAATCAGCTTGATGTTTCGACAAATGTGTTATGAAATTATGAATACAGACATGGGCACAAAAATCAAGATGTCGTTACAAGTTGCAACTAAAATTATTTTTATATTGTTACAGCCTCATATCTCCATTCCAAAATGGAGATTCACCTGCAATATCGTGAGTGTTGTCCCTGAATCCTTACCTTCAGCCATCAATGCTGGAAAATGCTGTGAAAAATTGGCATTGCACTGGTTGAGCTAGAAAACACTGTGAAAAAGGAATGATGTTGCTATCATTATCGCTTGAATGTGAATGGGATAGCTACATATAATTAATTAAAATTACGCGTTGTTCTTTTTTGGTTTTGTTTCGACGTTTTGAGAAATGAAAACAAATTGAATAAACTGACCATTTAAAGTATAATAATCAAGGTCTGTAAATTAAAAACCATCGTAATTTAATACACAAAAAATTATCTAAACTAAAACTCATATTTCCTAATTATATTAACTTTTTCATCTTACGAAATATATGAAGTACACATCATCACAGTATTTCACAAATACTAAATATTTAACCTACTAATTTTTTAAACTTTTCGAAAAACTAAAGAAACTTTCCTAAATTAAGAAAAAAATGTATTTATAGATGTGCTAGATATCTTTGAAAGTAATAACCTATGTGCGTACTCCTTTGAGTGATACAAGGAAAGAAATGTCAACGAGATATGGGTAGAAGGTTCTCATCAACTATTGGTGCAGTCACTAATTTCGTGTGTCGTGGCCTTGAAATGCTATGGAATCTAGGAAAGCCTTTGCTTTGTACTCCTTAGAAGCCATATTACTCATAAAATCGGTGAAGTTTGTCTCTCGGTACAGTGCTGGTTGGTGTTCATCAATGAGTTCGGCCGCGGGACCAATTTTTTCTTCGAAAAGCATGCTAATCAAAGACGCCACTGAAATACGGGATTTCTCTAAGTTCACCACTACTCGATGCACCACGCTCTTGTATCTTCCATTGTTGGAATATTTGAAAATTACAGAACAAACAATGGAGAGAGTAATACTCTCCTCTACTAACACAGAGAAATTAAAAATTCTTGAGAGGAGATAGAGTTTCCACTTGAAAAAAAACTTCTATTCCTTCCAAAAAAAAAACTATTACAATGCTTCCTCACTGAGAGGGATTTCAAAATATGACCGCTACAGATGCAGTGCATAATAAAAACTCACTGTCTCTCTGTAATACGCACTGCTGTGCAAAAATTACATTCACTGTGTATTCTCAACAAAACACTACACTGTTGTGTATTCTCTGTTTCCCACACTACTGTGCTTCTCAAATCTGTTTTGTGTAATAACAAAACAACTTCGTATATCTGCCTCATGGGCTCTTACAATATATATATGTCGTGCATATCATAAAAAACATTACAAACTATAACATTTAAATAAATTTAAAACTATTCTGAATGGCTCTCGGGCCCACCTTACAACTGTGCATTGAACACACGATGAATCAAATTTAAAACATTCATCGGGTCTGAACAAATTAAAAACAAACGACCAATCTTAAACTACGATGCCGATTTGGAACGGACCCGCGATGAGTTATCAACTCCATCGCATAATTCTCATTGGGTCCATGACATAATAGAAACGAACGGTCCATATAAAAATTGCGATCTCCGATTGGGAACCGGTTGCGATGGATGCAATAAACTCTTCCATATAATATGGTCGGGTCTGCCGATGGTTAATGCAATTGGGCCATAATACAATGAGCCCCCAATTGACTCACTTGTGATTGTTCAATAGACTGCCGCGTGGTTTGTGGGACCACCCGCAGACTTCGGCTCAAAGCGGAGGGCGATTTTAATATGAAACAATTGCGATTTGTGATGATCGCATCGGACCTCCTTCATCAACAAGACACTTGAACTTTAAAACATATCTGCTGCGATTTTCGATTGCGATTGTGATCGCATCGCATCGCAATTATTCACGTCAACAAGACACTGCAAGTAAAACTTTTGATTGTGATTACCGCTTAAGTGGTAGGGACCACTTTGTCATGCCTTTTCAAAAATTTAAAGTCTTTTGCCTCTTAAAAAAATTTCCTTCAATTTTGGTTGTTGAGGGCTTAAAAGCCCGAAAAGACTGTCTTAAATAAAACTCTGTTCTTCCGTGTGTTTAACCATGAAATTATTCATTCTCTGCAAAAATGGCTACGCACAAAAAAACATAACTTCTCCTCTGCAATGGTGGTTGTTGCCCATCAAACATTAATTCCTCCTTACAATTTTCTCCATTCAACTTGAATGCGCAGTGTTGTGCATGCAAGCTCCTTTGCTGCACCTGTACTCTTTTTCATTATGCTTCAAGGCACGCAGATGAATTTAATATTTTCAAAACTCCCCCTTAAATTCAGTTGCTAGGTTATCAGTCATACCCAAGCATTTTCTTAAAAATTCAAAGGTCTTCTGCCCCAATGGATTTGTCAAAATATCTGCAAATTTCTCCTCTATTCTACAATGATGTAAAACAATTTCTCCATAGCTCACTAATTCTATGATGTAGTGATATTTGGCATCAATGTGTTTCGTTCTGTTATGAAACAATGAATTCTTTGACAATGCAATAGCTGAGCTATTGTCACAATAAATCACAGTACCCTTTGTCTACTCTTGGCACAAAATTCTTAGCATCCTTCTCATCCAAATTTCTTGACACGCTACTGTTGTAGCTGCCACATATTCTGCCTCTGCTGTAGACAATGCTACAATGGGCTAGAAGCCCATGAAATGGCTTCTGAACCCATGTGAAAAACATAACCGGAAGTGCTCTTCCGATCATCTACACTTCCAGCCCAATCACTGTCAGTGTATCCAACTAAATCTGAATATTCTGAAGCAGTATATAAAATACCAAACCTTTTTGTACCTTTAACATACCTCAGAATTCTCTTTGCTACCTGCCAATGTTCATCCTTTGGATTTTCCATGAATCTGGAAATCAAAATAACAACATGCATTATGTCAGGCCTAGTTGCAGTCAAATACATGAGGCTGTCAACTATGCTCTTGTAAAAGCTAGGATCAAAATCCTTGCTACTGTCCTATTTGCTGAGTTTTAATCCCATCACTGTGGGAGTGATCGCTGCTTTTCTCTCCTACATATTAAATATTTCAAGAACTTCATTAACATATTTTTCTTGTGAGATAAAAATCCCATTTTCATCTTTTTCTACTTCTATTCCTAAGAAGTATTTCAGCAAACCCATGTTAATCATTTCAAATTCTTCTTTCATGACTGTTTTAAAATTTTCAATAAGGTAATCATCATTACTTGTGAAAATAACATCATCAACATACAAAACCACAATCAATATTTTACCGTCTTTTTCTTTGATGTAGAGGGTGGGTTCTCGCTCACACTTTTCAAATCCATTTTCCAGTAGATAGGAGTCTATCCTACTGTACCACGCTCTTGGCACTTGCTTCAGCCCATAAAGAGCTTTCTTCAACTTACACACTTTGTGTTGTTGGCCTTTCTTTTCATAACCGAGATGTTGTTCAATGTAAACCTCTTCCATTAACACTCCATTTAGGAATGCTGCCTTCACGTCCATTTGGTAAACTTTCCACTTGTTTTGTGCTGCTATAGACAACACTGTTCTCACGGTTTCCATTCTAGCAACCGGTGTGAAAGTTTCCTCATAATCTATTCCATGCTTCTGCTTATAACCTTTGACAACAAGTCTTGCCTTGTGTCTCTCTATTTTGCCTTCACCATTACTTTTGGTCGTGTAGACCCATTTAACTCCAATGACATCTTTACCTTTTGGGAGTTCAACCAAATCCCAAGTCTTGTTTCTTTCTATGGCATTAATCTCCTCATCCATAGCTTCTATCAATTTCCTATCTTGAATAGCTTCCTCAAAATGAATAGGGTCATCAACATGACAATATAAAGCAAACAAAGAATTGATACCTTCATTTGCTGCCTCTTGTGCATAAATTTCAGTCAAATTTCTAAACTTCTTACCTCTTTCATTAGGTGTACAAATGCTTGAAAAAGCACTTAAAATTCCTCCTTGTGGTGTGCTTGGAGAAGCATTTTCATTTCTCCTCAAGGGTGTGCATTGCTGCCCTTATGTTGGTGCTACTATTTGGGGATGTATTTCAGCCAACTCATCATTATTTTCATCCTGAGATAAACAGTGTTTAACATTCACTATTTTCTCTATGCTTCCATCCCAAGCTTCTTCTTCAATGAACTGAACATCTCTGCTCACAATAAACTTCTTGGTGGATGGGTTGTACAACCTATAAGCTTTGGATTCCTCACTATATCCAATGAAAATACATTTCTCCCCCTTGTTGTCCAACTTCTTCCTTAGCTGATCTAGAATGTGTGCATAAGCCACACATCCGAAAACCTTCATGTGTGTGACACCTTGCTTTCTGCCACTCCATGCCTCTTCTGGCACTTTGTTCATTACTTCTTTTGTAGGGCATCTATTCAGAATGTACGTTTCCCAATGTAAAGCTTCAGCCCAATAATCATTAGGAAAATGCTTTGCCTTTAACATACTCCTTGTCATGTCCATAATGGTTCTATTCTTCCTTTCATCTACTCCATTTTGCTGCGGAGTATATCTAGTTGTAAACTTCTTGTGTATCCCATTTCTCTACAAAAATGTAGAAAATATTTAGAGATATACTCACCTCCTCTATCAGTCCTTAGGACTTTGATATGCAACCCACTTTGGTTCTCAAAAAGTGCTTTGAAATTGCAAAATATTTCAAACACTTCACTTTTTTTTTTTCAAAAAGTAAACCCAAGTTTTTCTTGTAAAATCATCTATGAATGTTAACATGTAGTGGCTGCTAGCAAGCGATGGAGTTTGCATCGGTCCACACAAATCTGAGTGGACAATCTCTAAGGGTGCTTTCGCCATTATGCTTTTCCTGGAAGGAAAACTTTCTCTGTGTTGTTTCCCCAAGATACAACCTTCACAAAGGCTGTTCAGTTTCTCTATCAATGGTAGCCCTCTTACCATTCCTTTTCTGTTCAACAAATTAATACCTAAAAAGTTGACATGTCCAAATCTCAAGTGCCACAACCAATTATCATCTTTTGGTTCACTTTGGAAAGCCTCTTATGGCACTGCTGCTATCTTTTCTTCATTCTTCAAATCTGCTCTCATTTTGAGAGGGAACATCCTGTTCCTTGTCATCTTCACTTCAGCAATACATTGTTTGCTAGGTGGTTTGTCCATGATGGTACAAACATCATCCTCAAAGAAAACATTATACCCCTTGTGGACAAGCTGTCCAATACTTAAGAGGTTACACTTCATTCCTGGAATATAATAAACATTTTCTATGGATTTCATTGCACCTTTCCTTGTTAAAACATTTACATTTCCTTTTCCCATAACATAAACTTTGCTATCAATTCCTAGTGTGACTTGTGACTTCACACTTTCATCTAACATAGAAAACATTGTTATGTTTCCTGTCATATGGTTACTACAACCGGAGTCTAGAAACCATAAGTCTTCATTATTTTCTTCAGCTATATTACAAGTTAAAAACAAATTACCTTGGTTGATATTCTCTCTAGTGAAATTTTCACTAGTTCTATTTCCCATATCATGCTGCTTCTTTCTACATTCATTAGCATAATGTCCATATTTTTTACAATAGTGACATTGGACATTGGATTTGTCATACCTTTGTCCTTGAGCATTCTGCTGACCACTCTGTTGGTTGCTGCCTTGGCCTTGATGCTGATTTGGATTGCTGCCCCTTCCTTGAGCATTTTATGGACTATTTCTTCCACCTCTGTTTTGGCTTCTGCCTCTTCCTCTTTTGTTTCCTCTGCCTTGCCCTCCTCCTCTTCCGAAAGACATCTGGGTCTTAAAGGCATGCTCAAGAGATGAGTTTTCACTCCTACCCAATCTTTGCTCATGAGTCATCAATGATGCATGTAGCTCATCCACTGAAAAATTTGTGAGATCCTTAGTCTCCTCTATGGTGGTGAAATTCACATCAAATCTTGAGGGTAGACTCCTCAATAGTTTTTCCACAATCCTCTTATCTTCAAGAGTCTCTCCATGAGATGTTATTTGTGTGACCATTCCAATCACATGAGTGAAGAATGAGTCAATAGTATCTGACTCTTTCATACAGAGAGTCTCAAAGTCTCTCCTCAGCAACTGAAGTTTTGCTATATTCACCTTTTCCATGCCTTAATAGGCTATCTTGAGAGTTTCCCATGCTTCTCTGGATCTCTTGGCTACTGCAATCCTCGGAAACAAACTCGGATGCACTACTTGATACAATAAGAAGAGAGAGTTGGAATCTTTCTTCTTATTACTCTTCAGCAACTCTTTCTCTACCTGAGTTAAATCATCAAACTCTTCTTCATCTGCTAGCTCTTCAAATCCATCCTCAACAAATTCCCATAAGTCTTGGGAAGTAAATAAAGCTCTCATAGTTATTGACCAGTAGTCATAATTTTTCCCATTAAATTGTGGGAGGTGGATATTTCCCATACCCATGCTAGTGCTGGATCCAGCCATTCTTGCACTCTTAACTATGATTCAAAAAACACTTGACTATGTATTTAAAATAGCTTATTGTTCTGCAACTGTAACACAATAAACTGTATAGATAAATACCTTAAATTCATTTTGGTTGAGTCTTCACACTGCTAGAGAAGCTGCTACAACAAAGAACTCCTTCCTTCAGCTTCTTTGACCTTCAAAGAGCCTGGACTAGCTCTGATACCATGTTGGAATATTTGAAAATTCTAGAACAAACAATGGAGAGAGTAATACTCTCCTCTACTAACACAGAGAAATTAAAAATTCTTGACAGGAGACAGAGTTTCCACTTGAAAACAAACTTCTATTCCTTTCAAAAAAAAACTATTACAATGCTTCCTCACTGAGAGGGATTTCAAAATATTATTGCTACAAACACAGTGCATTAAAAAAACTCACCGTCTCTTTGTAATATGCACTACTGTGAAAAAATTACATTCACTGTGTATTCTCAACAAAACACTACACTGCTGTGTATTCTCTGTTTCCCGCACTATTGTGCTTCTAAAATCTGTTCTGTGTAATAACAAAACAACTTCCTATATATGCCTCACGGGCTCTTACAATATATATATGCCACGCATATCATAAAAAACATTACAAACTATAAAATGTAAATAAATTTAAAACTATTCTAAATGGCTCTCAGGCCCATGTTACAACTGTGCTTTGAACATGTGATGAATCAAATTTAAAACATTCATTGGGTCCGAACAAATTAAAAAAAATGACCAATCTTAAACTCTGATGCCGATTTGGAACAGGCCCGCGATGAATTATCAACTCCATCTCATAATTCTCGTCGGGTTCATGACATAATAGAAACGAACGATCCATATAAAAATTGCGATCTTCGATTGGGAACCGGTCGCGATGGATGCAATAAACTCCACCATATAATATGGTCGGGTCTACCAATGGTTAATGCAATCGGGCCATAATACAATGAGCCCCCGATTGACTCACTTGCGATTGTTCAATAGACTTCCACGTGGTCTGTGGGACCACCCGTGGACTTCGGCTCAAAGCGGAGGGCGATTTTAATATGAAACAATTGCGATTTGCAATGATCGCATCAGACCTCCT
Organism: Pinus albicaulis; assembly: GCA_034641835.2. Classification (NCBI taxonomy): domain Eukaryota; kingdom Viridiplantae; phylum Streptophyta; class Pinopsida; order Pinales; family Pinaceae; genus Pinus; species Pinus albicaulis. The sequence continues at coordinate 1,845,358,690 of CM076578.1, read as the reverse complement.
TCATCAACAAGACACTTGAACTTTAAAACATATCTGCTACGATTTGCGATTGCAATTGTGATCACATCGCATCGTGATTCTTCACGTCAAAAAGACACTGCAAGTAAAACTTGCGATTGTGATTACCGCTTAAGTGGTAGGGACCACTTTGTCATGCCTTTTCAAAAATTTAAAGTCTTTCGCCGCTTAAACAAATTTACTTCAATTTCGGTTGTTGAGGGCTTAAAAGCCCGAGAAGACTGTCTTAAATAAAACTCTGTTCTTCCATGCTTTTAACCATGAAAGTCTTCATTCTTTGCAAAAATGGCTACGCACAAACAAACATAATTTCTCCTATGCAATGGTGGTTGCTGCCCATCAAACATTAATTCCTCGTTACGATTTTCTCCATTCAACTTGAATGCGGGGTGCTATACACGCAAGCTCCTCTGCTGCCCCTGTACTCTTTTTCTTCCTCCTTCAAGGCACGCAGATGACTTTAATATTTTCAACATCCTTTGCTCAGAATCTGAATGTACCATACAATAATATATTGTATAGGAACATTATAAAGTAATTGGTGTATTAATCAATGGAGAAATATAAGTAGTGAGTATTAATTAGTAAATACCTCTATATAGTCACCGATGTTTACCATGAAGGAGTTTGGAAATGGTCGTACTTCCTTCCAATTGCCATCGTGCAGCAACTGAAAACCTCCAACAAAATTCTGGGAAAGAATGGTAATGCACCCATAATCCGAATGTGGTGGTATGCCCTATGTAAGGTCAGGTTCTAGACAAGCAGGATAGTAATTGAGAACCATGAGTTGGCTGCCCTCGTCACAAAAACCGTTTTCTACAATATATTTTTTGTGGGGAAATCTGAGGCTCTGCAATATTGCACTCATTATCCCCAAACTTAGCCACCTCAACTTTTGGCTGTATGCTGACATCACACTCCTGCAGATTATCATGCTTATCAGAATCAGTACATAGTATCAAATTCATTCATAGGATGACTTGTTCAATTTTCAAAGAGACTCACTGATAATCAGAGGGATTTGAAGGCCATAGTGGAAGCATTTTGTTGAGGGGATGACAATAGTGCTTAAAAAAATCTCTCCAGCAAAACACTCCATCTCTCAGATGATTGAAACTTGTGCCATATCTCATTGTCTTCATCATGTCCTCTGAAATAAATTTGTTCCTTTCTTCCATTGGTAGTTGGAAGAACTCAGATGCCACTCTCATCATTTCGCTTATCAAGGATTCCTCCACACTGTGGTTAATCACCTGCAAATCAATTCTGAGAAATTAAATCTTCGTATCATAGGTCCACTCTACCAGGCTTCATATGATTTATGCGAGTAACAAAATAACTATACCTGAAAAATCCCGGTTTCTTGGCAGGCGCGACTAATGGAAGACACAACTTGGAGACTGTGAGGACCCTCCAAGCTTGAAATGTCGATAACAGGGAGATCATATTGTTATGTAGTGGTTACGACTGTATTGACATTTGGACGCTTGGTATCGGGCAAAATAAACCCACTGTTCGAACCATTGGAATTTCTGAGTATTCCAGAAAACATAGAGGAATAAAAAATTCCTCAACTTCAACACTGAGATTGAATTAAAAATTTGCTAGATAGAGATTTCACACAATAACTATTTCATTAAAATTAAAATTCTATTATAGAGTGGCTTAGAATTGCTATTCTGGCTTTCACAAAAATACAACTGCTTCACACACAATGCAAAATTTTTGCTCTTTGTCACTGACAAAATGCACACACAGTGCTTTATAAAATCTACTCTCTGTTTTTAAATACAGAGTTTCACACTCTGTCTCTCTAAGAAAAAATACACAGCAGTGTTTTTGTTTCAGCCTACGGGCTTTTACAATGCACAGTTTTTTTTTTTTTTATTACACAACTTGACTTTAATCTATATATATATTATAAACATTTGAATGTTTATAATATATGTTAAGAAAATATATATATTATATTCAAATAACAAAGGCCTTTTCCTAAAACATGTTACGACACCTTTTGAAATTTTAAGACGTAAAGGTTTTGAAACCTTAATATATCTGTCGTGAAAAAAAAAATTTAAACAAAATTCTGTAACCCTTAATCCTGGATTTTAAACAAATATTAAACCAAAACACAATTTTGTTTCGCTTTCCAATCTACCCTTACGTCAACAGGCCTTATTTCAGCGCGATCAGTCTCCCATTGGCTAATGCTGGGGCCCCAAATTTCAAAAATAAAACTGAATTGGATTCTATGAATTTATCGCTTTCCAATCTGTCTCTATGACGTCATGGTAAATTCTACGCGATAAGACACGATTTGTCCATATTGCTTGTTGACTTGGAAAATTTAAAATTCAAACGATTGGTGCGGTTGGCTTGTGTTTTAAATGCTGGTAGGTTGCAAAATTTAAATGTGGTATGGAAGATCTTAAATGGACCGATGGCATGGGATGAAGAACAATCTTTCTTTGTAGAGGAAAGTTCTACAGGTATAAACAAAAATTTAACTTGTAGAGTTTAAAATATGCGGTGGCATGTAAATAATCTCATAAAAATAACGTTGCACATCCAGTCCTTGCACTCTGCAGTTGAAATTAATATTTCAACACTCCCCCTTAAATTAAACTGTTGGGTTTCCTGTCATACCCATGCATTTCCTTAAATAACTAAAACTCTTTTGCCCCAATGGTTTTGTCAAAATGTGTGCAAACTGCTCCTCTGTTCTGCAATGTTTCAGAACAATTTCACCATTGTTCACTAGTTCCCTAATGTAGTGATACTTGGCATCAATGTGTTTTGTTTTTTTGTGAAGCACTGAATTATTGGAAAATGCTATAGCTGAGCTATTGTCACAATAAATTATTGTGCCTTTTACATGTTCATGACACAAACTCCTCAATGTTCTTCTCATCCAAACTATTTGACATGTTGCTGGTGTAGCTGCCACATACTCTACCTCTGTTGTAGATAAAGCCACAATTGGCTATTTCTTAGAAGCCCATGAAATGGCTCCTGAACCCATATGAGAAACATAACCAGATGTACTTTTTCGATCATCTATACTTCCATCCCAATCACTGTCATTGTATCCAATCAATTCAGAATTTTCTAAAGTGGTATATAAAATACCATACCTTTTTGTTCCTTTCACATACCTCAGAATTATTTTTCCTACTTGCTAATGTGCCTCCTTTGGCCTTTCCATAAATCTGGAAATTAAACTCTCAGCATGCATAATATCCGGCCTAGTTGCATTCAAATACATGAGGCTACCAACTATGCTCTTGAACAAATTTGGATCAAAATCCTTGCTGTTGTCCTCTTTGCTGAGTTTCAATCCCATCACTGTTGGAGTAATTGTTTCCTTGCAATCCTGCATGTTAGATATTTCCAAAACTTCATTTACATATTTAGCTTGAGAAATAAAAAATTTATTTTCATTTTGTTTTACTTCTATTTCTAAGAAGTATTTCAGCAATCCCATATCAATCATCTCAAATTCATCGTTCATGACTGATTTAAAATTCTCAATGAGGTAATCATCATTAGCTGTAAAGATCACATCATCAACATATAAAACAACAATCATCATCTTACCATCTTTCTCCTTGATGTATAATGTGGGTTTTCCTTCACATTTTTCAAACCCATTTTCCAGTAGATAGGAATCTATCCTACTGTACCATGCTCTTGGTGCTTGTTTAAGCCCATAAAGAGATTTCTTCAATCTACAAACTCTGTTCTCTTGGCGTTCTTTCTCATAGCCCAAAGGTTGTTCAACATAAACCTCTTCCATAAAAACCCCATTTAGGAATGTTGATTTCACATCTATTTGGTGAAATTTCTACTTGTGTTGTGCTGCAATGGACAACACTACTCTCACTATTTCCGTTTTTGCAACTGGTGCAAAAGTTTCTTCATAATCTCTTCCATGTTGCTACTTGTAGCCTTTGACAACTAGTATGGCCTTGTGCCTTTTAATCTTACCTTCAGCGTTTCTTTTGATCTTGTAGACCCATTTAACTCCAATGAATTCCTTGCCTTTTGGGAGATCAACCAATTCCCATGTTTTATTTTTCTCTATGGCATTCATTTCTTCATCCATAGCATCTATCCATTTTTTATCTTTTATAGCTTCTTCAAAATGAATATGATTATCTACATGACATATAATGCAAATAAAGAGTTCATACCTTCATTTGCTGCCTCTTGCTCATAAATATCATTCAAAATTCTAAATCTAGTTCCTCTTTCATTTGGTGTACTTGTGCTTGTAGAAGCACTCAAATCTACTCCTTGTTGTGTTCTTGAAGAAGCAGTATCATTACTTCTCAAAGGTGTACTCATTCCTGCTTGTGGTGTCCCTTTTTTTCCTTGTGTTGGTGGAGGTGCTGCTGCTAATGAGGTGTTCCTTTCAGCAATTTCTTCCTCCTCGTCATCATGAGACAAACAACTCTTCACATTGATTGTTTTCTCAATGCTTCCATCCCAGTCTTCTTCCTCAATGAACTGAACATCTCTTCTTATAAAAAATTTCTTAGTGGATGGTTTATACAATCTATATGCCTTGGATCTTCACTGTATCCAATAAAAATTGACTTCTCCCCCTTACTATCCAACTTCTTCCTTAGCTTATCCGGAATGTGCGCATAAGCCATACAACCAAAAACTCTCATGTGGGTGACACCTTGTTTTATGTCACTCCATGATTCTTCATGAAATCTTTCATTTCTTCTTTGGTTGGGCATCTATTCAAGATGTATGTTGCACAATGTACAGCTTTAGCCCAATAATCATTTGAAAAATGTTTTGCTTTTAGCATACTTCTTACCATGTCCATGATTGTTCTACTTTTCCTTTCAGCAACTCCATTTTGTTGCGGTGTGTACCTTGCTGTAAATTTCTTGTGTATGTGATTTTCTCTCCAAAAACGCAGAAATTCTTTTGAGATATACTCACATCCTCTATTAGTTCTTAAACATTTTATGTGCTGCCCACTCTAGTTCTCAACAAGTGCCTTAAAGTGGTAGAATTTTTCAAACACTTCACTTTTATATTTCAAGAAATAAACCCAAGTTTTCTTTGTGAAATCATCAATAAAAGTCTACATATAATGGCTGCTTGCTAGTGATGGTGTTTGCATTGGCCCACACAAATATTAATGGACAATTTCTAAGGGTGCCTTTTCCCTTATGCTCTTTCCTGATGGAAAGCTTTCTCTGTATTGTTTTCCCAAGATGTAGCCTTCACATAGGCTGTCCGGTTTCTCAATCAATGGTAATCCCTTTACCATTCCTTTGCTATGCAACAAATTTAGTCCTCCAAAGTTGAGATATCCAAATCTGAAATGCCATAACCAATTTTCATCTTTTGCTTCTCTTTGGAATGTCTCTTGTGTCACTGCTGCCATTTCATCTCCTTTCTTCAAATCTGCTCTCATCTTGAAAGGGAACATTCTGTTCCTTGCCATCTTCACTTGTGCAATGCATTTCTTGCTTGGTGGTTTATCCATGATGGTGCATTCATCATTTTCAAAGAAAACATTGTACCCCTTTTGAATGAGTTGTCCAATGCTCAAGAGGTTACACTTCATACCAGGCACATAGTAAACATCTGATATGGATCTTCCTTCTCCTTTCTTTGTTAAAACACTTACTCTACCTTTTCCCATGACAGAGACCTTATTGTCTATCCCCAATGTAACTTGAGACTTTACATTTTCATCTAACATGGAAAACATGGCAATGTTTGTAGTCATATGGTTACTACATCCTGAATCTCGAAACTATATATCTTCATTCTTTTCTTCAGCCATATTACATGCTAAAAACAACTTATCTTAGCTGATATTTTATTTAGTAAAATTAGCACTGGGTCTATTACCCATGTCACTCTGTTTCTTCCTACATTCATTGGCATAATGCCCATACTTCTTACAATAATGACATTGGACTTGGGATTTGTCATACCTTTGTCTATGTGCTTGATGTTTTCCACCTTGCTGGATACTGCCTTGGCCTTGGTTTTGATTTTGATTGTTGCCCCTTCCACTTGTAGGGTTGTTTCTTCCTCCTCTATTTTGGCTTCTGCCTCTTCCTTTTCCTCTGTAGCTTCCTCTACCTTGACCTCTTCCTCTTCCAAAGGAAATTTGGGTCTTGAAGGCATGCTCCAAAGATGAGTGTGAATTTCTACCCAATCTTTGTTCATGTGTCATCACTGATGCATGAAGTTCATCAACTGAAAAATTTGAGAGATCCTTTGTCTCTTCAAGGGTTGTGACTATCACATCAAACCTTGAAGGTAAGATCCTCAACACTTTCTCCACTATCCTTCTTTCTTCAAGTGTCTCTCCATGAGACCTTATCTGGGTAACCAACCTAATCAGATGTGTGAATAATGAGTCTATGTTATCAGACTCTTTCATATAAAGAGTTTCAAAGTCTTTCCTCAACAATTGCAGCTTTGTTGTCTTCACTGCCTCCATACATTGATAGGTAATCTGGAGGGTATCCCATGCATCCTTGGACCTCTTAGTTGCTGCTATCCTTGGAAACACACTTTCATGCACTGCCTGATAAAGATAGAAGAGGGATTTTGAGTCCTTCTTTCTATCGCTCTTCAAAAAATCCTTTTGTGCTTGTGTCGAGGCATTAAAGGCATTTTCATCTATTGGTTCTTCAAGACCATCTTCAACAAGCTCCCACAAGTCTTGAGAGGAAAAAAGGGCTCTCATGGTGATTTCCCAATAATTATAGTTCTTCCCATTGAACTGTGGGAGCTGAGTATTTCCAATACTCATGCTTGTGCTGGCTCATGCCATGGCCAGCACTCTGAACTATGTTCAAATAAATTGACTGTGTTTTTAAATAAATTGTCTCTCTGCCTAAGAGCCAAACTCTGTCTTCAAAAACACTTCTCTAGACTGCACTCTTTTACAACAAAACAAAATTCTGTTTCTGAGAAATACCTTGGAATTTTGTTGAGCCTTCACTCTACTGGAGAACTACTGCAACAAACTCCTTCCTTCAGCTTCTTTGACACCTTCAAAGAGCCTGGACTAGCTCTGATACCATGTTGGAATTTTTGAGTATTCCAGAACACATAGAGGAATAAAAAATTCCCCAACTTCAACACAGATATTCAATTAAAAATTTGCTGGACAGAGATTTCACACTAATTATTTCATTAAAATTAAAAATATGTTACAGAGTGGCTCAGAACTGTTGTTCTGGCTTTCACAAAAATACAACTGCTTCACACACAGTGCAAAATTTCTGCCCTCTGTCACTTACAAAATGCACACACAGTGCTTTACAAAATCTTCTCTATGTTTTTAAATACAGAGTTTCATACTCTGTCTCTCCAAGGAAAAATACACAACAATGTTTTTGTTTCAACCTATGGGCTTTTACAATGCACAGTTTTTTTTTATTTTATATTACACAACTTGAATTTAATCTATATATATATATATTATAAACATTTGAATGTTTATAATATATATTAAAAAAAAAATATATATTATATTCAAAGAACAAAGGCCTTTTCCTAAAACATGTTACGACACCTTTTGAAATGTTAAGACAAAGGTTTTGAAACCTTAATATATATGCCGTAAAAAAAAACTTTAAACCAAAGACTATAACCCTTAATCTCGGACTTCAAAAAAATATTAAACCAAAACGAAATTTGGTTTCGCATTCCAATCTGCCCCTACGTCAGCAAGCCTTGTTTCAGCACGATCGACCTCCCATTGGCTGATGTTGGGGCCCCCGGATTTCAAAAATAAAATTGAACTGGATTCTATGAATTTATCGCATTCCAATCTGTCTTTGTGACATCATGGTAAATTCTATGCGATAAGACGTGATTGGTCCACGTTGCTTGTTGACTTGGAAAATTTAAAATTCAAATGAATGACGCGGTTGGCTTGTGTTTTAAATCCTGGTAGGTTGCAGAATTTAAATTTGGTATGGAAGATCGTAAATGGATCGATGGCGTGGTGTGAAGAATAGTCTTTCTTTGCAAAGGAAAGGTCTACGGGTATGAACAAAAATTTAACTTACAGAGTTTTAAATATGTGGTGGCGTCTAAGTAACCTCATAAAAATAACGCTACACATCCCGTCCTTGCACTCTGCAGTTGAAATTAATATTTCAACACCTACTAGGAAGTTCCTTCAAGCCCACTTCACTCAGGTATTTCACAGTCTTCAAGCTCAAGCTGCACCTTTTATCTATCTCTCCATTACCATTCTCCCTATTGTTCGAAGAAGAGGAAAAGGTGGCCATTGAAAATTAACAACATTGGATAATTAAAATTCAAAGGAGAGAAATGTTGAAGCAAGAAAATATAAGTCTCAGAAAAAGAGACCAATTAATCAGTGGAACCGACTGTCTTTGAGGGAATGAGTTTGGTTTCTCTGTCGCACTGCTATTTATAAGCGGATCTCAGAACTCATTTATGTGTTCCACAAGGAGAACCAAAGATCAAAATGGGTATTCTATTCTCCCATGGCTTCGTAAGGAGCATCACACGGGTCACTTAGATCAGCAATCCATATACAAACCATGTATCTAGATGCTTGAGTGGTACTTCATACGGTTGGTTTCTTGGTTTCTAATCTTGATGCTTATCAGTTTTAAGATATACTTCCACATAACATGATCAAGCTCGACAAAAATTGACCATGTCTATTTTATATCTATTTATTATTCTCGTTGCATGAATATGTGGCAGAATGCTCGAGTGGTCTGCCCCTGGTGTTCTTATTATTGGTACGTTAGGAGTAATAACACACGGACACGTATAAACGCCCGCATATAGGAAACTGGAATATTGGAGAAGTTAGAAATTCTAAAACTTTGAAGCGTGATCCAAAAATACTGTTGGTGTGTAAAGTAATCATTTTCCTGATTTGACCAGTACTTAGATTATCCACATTCCATTCTTTGTGAGCATCAGGACAGAAGGTATGGGCTTTTGGGACTTTACCTTTACCACTTAAATCTGGAGCAGAATATCTAGTGAACTAAATTTCGAATGGGTCATATATGGCTCATATATGGGGAAAATTTGAGATTCTAAACTTTTAGAAGCTCCAGGCTCTTTGAATAAAGAGGCTATAGTGATATGTTCATATATTTCTTCTTTTTTTGAAGATTTTTCTTTTTCAGACTGGGATAATTCTTTTGGAAATAGCTGGGGGAATCTGTCAACTGGCTTGATAGGATTCTGAATGGAAAAAATCCTTTTATGTAGAAAATATGTTGGAATAGGTTTGTCAGTACTAAAATAATGGAGTTTATCAAACTTGCCAGTTAGCTCAGAAAATAATCCTTCGGTAGAATGAAATTCTCTTTCAACTTTGCATTCTACATATTTTATTTTGGAAAAGGATTCTCTGACATAGCCTTTAATAACAGAAGCAGAAAACTGTACATCATTTACAAAATTATTTACATCTTTTATTGAGACTTGTATGCTATCAATATGTTCCTTCACGACAGATGATTTTGCAATGTTAAGCTCTAGCCCTTTTATGGTTGTATTTGTCCAATTAATTTGTTCACTGACCTTTTGTATTCTACCATGTATACCCAAAGCATTATCATCTTTTAAAACCAAAGGAATGGCTTTCGAAGAATTTTGAGCTTCACCCAAGATGATTCCTTTGTATGGTGCAAAGGTGGTAGTAGTCTCAATCTTATTGCCATCTAAAGTAGTCCAAGAGTGCTAGCTGGTGTAAGAGGAAGCAACACCAGTCATTAAAACATTTTTCGTTTCATTCTTTTTCTACCATACATAAAAAGACACCCAAGTGTGTGTGCTATCCATGTATGTCTTCCATTCTTGAGATAACTTAATCTTTTCTTCACTAGTGGTGCTGAGGCAAAACTCATTTGCCTCAGGATGGGTATATAGATCTCAATTCAACATTGCTTTCATCCACTGGGTTTCTATCTGGTGTTGTTTACACCCATTCATAATAGAGAAGAACTTGTGCATCTATGGAACTAATGGCTTCTTACAATCATCAGGAAAAGAAATAAATCTCGAACTTGGAATGAGATTATATTTTTTCTCTAAGTAGCCAATACCATATGTGGGCATATTTGGAGGTCTTAATTTGCTGAACATTTTAGTTAGCCTCAGATCTTCATTTTCTAAACTGGGTAACTGATGCATCATCATAACATGGTCAGACTCACGAGGGAATGGGATGTTTGAGAATTTTGGATTAGGACATGGGCTTATAGAAGTAGAAGGAGGAGCTTCCCCAGTCCTGGGATGATGATTTATATGGTGAACAAGTTTAGCAAGGCTACTTGAATTTACTTTAGCTTTACAGCTAGGACAGATAACTTCCAAGGAGGAAAAGTTTACAATCTAAGAAAACTCAAACAAAATAATATGATTACACTCTGAAGAATGACTAGAGAAGGTAGTATCAACCTCTTTTGGATCTCTATACAAACAAGAACTTTTGCAGGCTTGATCAATCCTTCTGCGGTTTATTGTTGAATGACGAGGAAAAGATAACACAGTAGAGGATTTATCTTCTTTGATATTTTTCAAGGTTATGCTTTGCATACCAAGAGGTTTGGGATTATTTACAACACAGTGCTCAAGGAAAATTAGATCTTCCCATATTATCACTTGGTGTTCTATATTTTGATTTTTGGAATCGGTAAGATTAAACACACTTGACTTTGAGTCTTTACTGGATGTGTGTAGGACTACAAGATAAAGGGTGTTGGTATGTCTAAAACACCCTCGGGTATGAATGGAAATATTATGTCTTTTTCTAGCCATGTCAAATCCAGAGGTTTGGATTTGTAGCTGAAGGATATCATTTATTGTTTCATCAAAGACATAGACTAAGAAGTTGGGATAACAGTTAAAATACACAGGGCCATTAGACAAAGGAGCAACAATCCCACCTATCGAGGAATCAGTGTACTTGTTATGGGTTAAATCTCTAATGGTGGCTAAGACAAAAGTGTTTAGCCCTCTGTGAGTTAGAGCATTGATTCCAATTCTTATGCATCTGAGATGAAAATATTTTGTATTTAACCTCTTAGCTTCGGCTTGAAGTTGTTTTGGATTTAACAGAGAAATAGACTATACACACTTGGAATTTTCTTGTACTGGCTAATAGATTCTTTGATAGAAATTCTAGTAGCAGCCCTTAGATGGAAAACAGAAAGATCAGAATATACTTCAGAGGAATTAATACTAGGAAATTGCCATCTAGGGGACGGTTGGCATTCAACATATTCTAGTTCAACTGAGTTTATAACACGACTAGAAGAAGAAGCAAACATATCCTGAAGGGGATTTTCTTGTGTTGATTCTATCTCATCTATCTCACGAAAAGAAACTAATCTTTTTGCAGATTCCATCTTTCAATAAAGAGTAGTTTTGAGTACTAACCTTTATGAACCAAGAAACAGAAACTTGGCTCTGATACCAATTTTATGCAGGGGCTTCAAAAGCTTGCAATAGCAACACATGCTGACTGGTCTTATTGAGTCTCTTCTCTGTGCAACACTTATTCGCCTTTACACAAACCCATACACGAACCTACTTATTTTTTCACTCTCTCGCGTCCTTTTCGCGACCTCCCTACCTTTAGCGGACTAGCGTTCCTCAAACCTTTTGTGAACCTCTAGAAAATCTCAAGTTCAAATAAATGACACAGTTACTATCTCAACAGACATTTTAATGCTCAGAGTTAATGTACTCAAATGCGGAAATCATAGCACTCTTTCTTTATTGAGTTTTCAAGATGGATTATAGATATGTATTACAGACTCGTATGTTCTTTCCTAAGATCAACTGTGATGGAATTTATCAGGCTTTGCTTCTTAATAAATAAAAAAGCTTACTGAAGGATTCTTGGCCAAAATCATAGACTCAGTCTTTGAACATAAACACACCACACATATAGAAAAACTAAAAATACGGCCACTTCAGGTTCTTACCAGTGCTCGCACAATGATACGGAGGCTTCTCAGATTTACTTAAACATTAGAAATATGAATCACCTTTTTGATGCAATCATATCAGACTAACGTCCGCAGTTGCAGAGCAGAAAGGAATGAGCTTCAGAATTCTGAAAGACACTCACACCAAATCTAAGACTCAGACCCTAAGACTCCAATTCTGAATTCCCAAATGAGCCTTAATCTACCTCTTTTATAGGAATGGAGAGGGGACAAGCATTTGTGAGTCGACCCTATCTGTACTAGAGAAATCATGTACAACAATCAATCAGTCAGGTAGATGTGGGTAAAACCTCACCAACTGTCGGAGAAGTGCTTCGATTCTCTAGAAAATACTAAATAATTGTACCTTGTACACTCATTACATACAAAGTGGATGCTTTATCAAAAGGCCCACGAGAAAAATATTTACAAAGTGGAAGCTTTTTACTGGAAAGCCCACGGGAAAACTGGTCACTACAAGTCTGTGACTAGACATCCTGAAACACTGTGGAGACTTTTTGACGGATTCTACAAGAACCATTCATCTTGGATCATCCAACGCTATGATACCAGTGAAACAAAATATTTTGTATAGTGTCTCATCCCAAGCCTTAGTATAGATCCGTCTGACAATAATTGGCTTATTTAAGACTATTTGATGCTTGATTTTGGTCATAACCAACCATTCGTAATGTCTGGACATGTATTGATCCAAGATCTCATAGTTTGGGATACTGTTAAGCTCACTAACAGTTTTGTAGGGAATATGGAAGCATTCACAAATATTGTTATCAAGACAAAAACTACACTGCATCTGGAAATAGGATTCAGAATACAAAGGGTCAATGGTAGTCTTTTTGACACCAAAGTCGTTCCACCATTCTTGCATCCATTCATTCTATTTGTTTCGTTGCATCACCCATGTTGGCCCAAATTTTATTTTAGTGTAGTGGGTTTCATCCTTTCCATCTACATTTAGAATACCCCACCAGAGCTTCTGATATCCTACATAATTATATATAGTATCAGGAAAGATAACAGAAGGATTACCTCTAGGCCACATAGCAAATGTGTTAGTCCATCTAGGATCTCTGGTCCTATTGATGGTGAAGTAATTGTGATAGACATGACTTCTATTGCTTCCCTTGATCCATATCATAGTAATGTCATGAAAATACGTGCTGAGAGCTTCTTCTACTAAGTTTGCACCAAGCATAATTCTAGAATACACCATGGCATGTATCCATTTACTACTCTTGGGATATACCTTTCTTTCAGGTACAAGGTGTAAAATATCAGTATGTTGCTGTACATTTGCGTCCAATACTTTGGTATTCCTTAATTTCCAGGTTAGCTTCCATTGATCACAATATTCATGCCAACCTTTATTTTCAGGAATAGATCTGAGAATTTCCTTAGGCTGTGTTGGATCCCACTCAGTGACAATCACCATAATGTGCTCTTGGTTGTTGCTAGCAGGATAGATGTATTCTCTGTTGAGAATATCTCGCAAACATTTTTCTGAACCTTTGATGTGTTCTACATCAAAATAAAAATTTGTAAAAAGATCTTGCCACCTAGAAAATTTGGCTTCACTAGAATTTCGGATATCCTTCTTCAAAACGTTTTTCAATGCATAGGCATCATTTCTCAAAGGGAACTCCTTATTCACTAAATGGATACCAAATTCATCAATTGAATTCCAGGTTGCTTTTACCTCTTTCCCAATTGTGGAATAGTTCTTTTCTACTGGATTCCAAGTCCCAGAGGCAAATTGAAAAAAAAATTCACCACCATCTTTCTTTTTCTTTAGAAATCCTCCCCACCCTAAGTCACTGGCATCTGTTTCAACAATTTTAAAAGTCTCCTCATCAGCAACATATAAAATAGGAAGTGTCTTAACTTTTCTTTTTATTCTATTTACAGCTGTGAAATGAGCATCAGTGCAGGGCATAGGATTTTTCTTCAACTTCTAATTTAGAATATTTCTATCCTTAGCGCAATCTTGATAGAAATTGCTAACATAGTTCAAACAACCCAAAAATCTTTGCAGCTGAATTTTGTCAAGGACAATGTCTGAAAATTTGTCAGCAAAATCCACAGCATGTTTCTATAGAGATATTTTGCCATCATGGATTGTATGACCAAAGAACTTAATAGAGGTTTGGAACAAATATATTTTCTTCTTACTCAAAACTAAGTCATTTCTTCTGACCAATTTGAAAAATATTTGTACATGCTTGAAATGATCTTGAATATTTTTAGAAAAAACTAAAACATCATCTATATACACAAGAATCCAATCAAAGTATGGCTTCAAGATGGAGTCCATGACCTTTTGGAATTTCGATGGGGCATTTTTCAAACCGAAGGGCATGACGTTCCATTCATAATGGACTGTTGGCACATTGAATGCAGTCTTAAACGTATCATCTTCCTTTATAGCTACTTGCCAAAATCCCGATTTCATGTCGAAGTTGGAAAATATCTTGGCACCTGCAATTCTGGACAAAATATCTCCCTTATGAGGGATGGGATAGGTATTATCAGCAAGGACACAGTTCAGAGGTTTGTAATTTATAACCAGTCTAGGAATTCCTCTAATCTATTCAGATCTTTTTTTAACATAAAAACCATAACAGTTCCAAGGACTGTCAGATTCTCTGATCGATTTCCTATCTAACAAATTTTTTTATTTCCTTTTCACATAAATTTCGGTATTCCTTATTCATAGGAATGGCTCTTCTTTTGCAAGGCCTTCCTTCATACTCAGGTTTATAAGGAAATTCAACGCAGTGTTGCTTTCTATACTATAAAGCATTTGGCTCTTCAGAACAACATTCTGTTTCAATTTTCTTCCTGAGTTCAGAGATCTTCCTTATGACAAAAGGGCTTTTTAGTTGTTCTCCTATCTTCATTGATGTCTTCAAATATTTAAGCTCAGTCAGTTTATTACTGGATTTTTCAAATTCTTTCATGGCTTGGACCATAGTTGAGACTCTGGGAGTAGATATATATGCAAAGTTTATCTGTTTCAGACTCCCATATGAGGTAGGCACAGTAATAAAATAACTAGCTTTGTTATTCTTTAGTCTTGTTGAACCATGAGGTTCCACAGCAGCCAAAAGGACATTTCCCAGAATACAGTCTATTGGTATATCGGCTACATCAAACTTCAATTTTATACAATGCTGATAAAAAAAATTGAAGCTTGTGGAACTTCATAGTGAATGGTTTTTTTACCCAACCCTACAACTTCTCTATGAGAACGAACCCAATATTTGGCTGGTATAACCTTGGAATTAAAAACATTTACATCTGCACCAAAATCTATCAATGTTTTGAGGGAAAACATATGTCCTTGATACAGATGTCTAGGAGGACATGGTGCTACTGGTATTGAATGGCCAATATTCTCATGTCTATGAATCCTAAGGTGGGATCCTTTTGTCCCACAAAAATTTCTATATTTGAATGTTGCTTAGGTGCAATGTGAGTAGCAATGTTGTTAACAACATGCATTTTTCCCTTTTCTAATTGGGAAACTTGAAACTTTAAAGTAGAGATTTCAGATTTGAGAGCATGAATTTCCCTGCTTACCTCCCTTAAAGTGAGTGAATGAAATTTATCTTGCAGTTGATCTCTTTGGAAAGATTTAGTATTTCGTTCATAGGAGGCATCAACAAATAAAGGCTTGTTGCTGGAGCCTTTGCTAAAGTTCAAAGAGTGCACTTGGCTGAGAAAAGCTTTGAGGAGCTTATCTTTCATACTTCCTTCATCGAGTGCATGAATTGAGAGAGTATTTTCAACTCATTTTCATCCGCAGTTTGTGCCATCAATACTTTTTCTTTTTCTGGCACTTCTTTTTCCCAGCTGGGAGAGGAACGGTGAATGAATCTCATAAAGCTAAGGCATAGCTATTTACCACTCACAACTTGTGATCAACCTATTTTCCACTTGCATTGATGTCTAATTTTATTTCATTATAATTATTAATTAATTTATTAATTTTATTTTCATGTAATCAAAACATTTTATTAATAAAAATCGAATTTTTATAAAAATAACGAAAAATTACATAGTAGATGTTGTAGCATTCCATGTAAGAGATATCTCACGCAAGAGGATGTATAAACACATAGTTACATATTGCCATAAATATTGGACTTACCTTTTTTGCCTTTTTCCTTTTGTACTTTTTGCCAGCCATCCTGATGGCAAGCTACCCCGCCAAACCCACATTCCCAAATCTCAAAGCTGCATATAAAATGCATGCCAATTCATGCCCAAATAAATCTCAAGTCTCATGCATAAAAAACCGCATCTCCATTCAATTTCCCTAGACTGGAAATTTATAATATAATTGTGGAAACTTCTTTCTACAAGTATGGTGGTTATTAAAACCCCAATACAACCCAGATTTTAGGCATACCAAGTTAAAGTCACTCTTAGGCCTTCTATCTCAAATCTTCGAATTGAGATCTTACATTCAACTGCTTATAGTTATAAAAATAAAACCCAATGCTCCAAGCATACGCAGAGGCTACCTTTGAAATCAAAGGTTAAAGCATATGAAAAAACCCATTTTATTAAAATCGAGTTATATTCGATTCCACATAACTCAAGTTGATAATTTTTCTCTACCAACACATGTGTTAATACTTTAACAACCCCACAATATCAATGTATTTCATATTTGGGCCCCACATTTCAATCATGTGGACAACTCACAATTTAAAAGTTCAACTTTTAATATAACTCAATGTGCCAACACAATAGTTCCGACCCACAACATACCTCTTTCATTAATCACCTTGCGACTTCGCTTGAGATCCGATGGTCAATCTACTCTCGCGCTCCAAAAATGCTTTGGGCGCACATTCGAGGGCTGTCGTGCGGCGATGACTTACAAAATTTAACACCTCAACTTCATGCGATAAAAATGGTTTCCCAATACTACCTAACAACATGTGTCAAGTAGGGACCGATATCACATTCCAAATGGAGATACCATTTACCAGTTGAAGAGTCATGCGAGAACCACAGTTTCTTGTTTCAAAACCATTCTCATGGTTCTGCCATATCCTTAGTTCATTGTTTCTATTTCTTCGCAACTCAATTTCAATTGAAATTTTCCTTCACGTCCATCTTCTTGGTTCTGCAGCACCGTTACTATTCTTCCACACTAAATCTAGCCATCTCTGCACCATTTCTGGGGTTTTCGCCTTTAGACAGGCTCGTTTAAAATGCGCTCGATCTTTTATTCTCTTCTTACTGCAGAATACGTACCTTAAAAATTGAACAGGATTAAACAACACCTCAATCCTTCGCCATCAAATCACACAACCACTCATGAGATCAGTTTTTTTATGGGATTTATTACAGAGTTCCAACTATGATTTCAGATAGTTAACTACCGAAATTCAGTAATTCTTCAAACCAACCAATTCTATGTAACGGGATTCATCCTACGGGTTCCCACAACCAATTCGGTAATTCTTCAAATGAAATTCCACATCAACCCTTACTATAGTTTCATTTCTGATTTTCCCTACTCACCATTCTTCGATTAAATACATAGCTTGTGCATTAACCTGCAATAACTTCAGTCCATACGTCTTACTCATGCGATGAATTCATACAGTTGATTTAAATTTCACTGTGTCATCGATCTATTCAAAGATCGATGACACAATTATAAGTTTATCAAATCTTCTCAACTGTATATGCAATCCCTTATTGCATTCAAAACCATAATTACAGAGATTATATCCCATAGTTTTCATATAATTTTTTATTGAAATTCACAGCCCATTCACGCAGAATTCAAATAAATCAATGCTCATAGAATTCTAAAACAGATTCTTTCATAAACGAAACCACTTACAAAATTCTTCTTGTCTTGGCCAGATCTTCAAATCAAATGGCCCTTCTACACTGCCTGTAGGCTTACAGGAAAAACTCTATTTGCCCAGAATTGAATCCCTCACACTCTTCAGATCTATCTTCTTAATGCCTCTGAGGCTTATTTATACAAATTAATAATAAATCGGCTCAGCTCCCTTAACACTCAGCAAAACTCTTGAAATTCTAGATTTCCTAAATCTAAACTAAATGCCTAAATTTGCTGAAATTGACTCTAAATTTATTCCTAAATCTGAATTGTCTCTTCATATTCCTAGCTAATCAACTTCCCCTTATGTTCTCCAATGATCTGGGAACATTTACAATTTTCCCTCAATATTCAATTAAAACCACTCAAATTATTTAAGGATTACATAAGAAATTAAAAACATAAGACCCCCTTATGTCTACAAAATACAAAGTATTTTTCGGAACCTAATGCCCTTGCATCAGACTCCCAAGGTCAAAATTAATCATGATCTCCTGACCATGTGCTTTCAGTCCTTGTATTCCTATATCCCACACTTTGTTCTACAATTGATCATCCACTGCAATATTCTTCTTCTGCACTTCTCCAGGTTTCCATACTTTATGCTGCATCTTTCCACTTGCTA
Organism: Pinus albicaulis; assembly: GCA_034641835.2. Classification (NCBI taxonomy): domain Eukaryota; kingdom Viridiplantae; phylum Streptophyta; class Pinopsida; order Pinales; family Pinaceae; genus Pinus; species Pinus albicaulis. The sequence goes on along the minus strand of CM076578.1, from coordinate 1,845,340,161 downwards.
AGCTTTCACAGTCTGTGACTGTCTTTCTCTTGTTGCTGCTGCTTCTTTGTTTTCTTGCTACTATCTTATTCTGAAACACTTTCACCATAAACCTTCTCATAAATTCAATTTCCCTGTCTAATATGTCTTCGGACTGCTGGATATTGTTTCCTCTTAATTGTTGAACTTCTACTTTTGCTTCTGCTTGCTGAGTTCTTATTGCTGCTTTTATTTCGGCTCTTTCTTTTAATTTCTGAGCCTTTATGCTAGCTTGGTGAGATTTTTCAGCCACCCTATCATCCATACCCTCTTATCTTCTGCTACAGAAAAACTCTTCCTAATTGTCCATTGTGACAATTTCTTTGTTCTCTGCCTTCAGCAATTCTTCAGACTGGTATTTAAATTACCAGTCACTGTCATCATCTCTTTTCTTCTCCTGGACTAAACATTTCTTAGTCCTTCCATCAGTAGCTGCAATCATAAAACAAATACCAAAATACCAAAATCTTTGTCTTTTCCTCCTCCAGCAACACTTTAATTTTCTGCTTTGACATTTCTTTCTGCAACATTTCAACCTGCTAGTCTATCTTCATCACATCAGTATGCAGATTCCAATCCTTCAAAAAAATCTCAAGACTGTCAGTTAGTCTCTCCTCTACATCATCCTTCTCAAGGATGTCTCCTTGCATTGGTTCATAAAAATCAACCTTCACACTCTCATTCATCTTTGCCTTTACAATCTGAACACTTATTCTCTGTGCTTCTATCCTCTGCTCCAGAACACTTAAATAAAGCCACAAATATGTCATCTCATCTCAGAAACTTTCTGTGCAATATTCACTACCTTCACAAGTCAAGTTTCCTGCTGTCACTACTTCTTCTTCTTTCATCAGAATAGAATTATGATCTTCCATCTCTGCAATAATTTCAGTTATCTGTCCACCACTTTTCATTTGGCCATTCAATAAAATCAATTTTTCATTATCATCATTAACAAAAAAATTATCATCATCAAACACAACTTCATTGAAACAATTTGTTTCATAAAACAAGGAATTTATGAATTCCTCTTGTTGCAGTAATTCAATCTGATCTTCTTTTGAAAAATAATCATCATATCCTGCTTGGCAACTTTCATCTTCATTCAATACACTTTCATCACATGAATTGTCTTCTTCAATATCTGCATTCACACACAACTTGTCAGTTTTAAAATCATAAGACCCCATGGTCTCATTTCATGATTCAATCATTAAATCTTCCTGCTGTTCCAAGCCTTCTATGTACTTCAAAAATTATTCAATGGTATTCTCTTCAGCCTCTTCGATCTGTTCAATTGACTGCTCAATTTCCAGTGTCTGGCCATCATCACAATTTAGACTTCCTCTCCTTCCAATGTATTGGAACGTGAAACTCTCCCCCAACTGTGTATGGACATTTACAACATATCTGGTTGTCTCATTTTCTTCCTTTGTGACAACATCAATAGTTTTTCCACCTCTACATGTTTTTCCTGCAAACATACAAAAATCATCAGATGTAAAGTCATTTGACCCCTTGGTCTCACTTAAATTTTCAGTCTTCAAGTCCTTCTCCAAATACTCAATCATTCTGAGTAATCTCTCTTTCTACTGAGCATGTATCATCTACTCTTTCTTCATCTATAGCCTGTGCCACTTTACATTCTTCTTCATGAGCCAACCAACTTCCTAGCTTTCCTCTATCATCATTTCCATTTTTTTGAACTGTTCCCTGATCTTAGCTACCTATTTCTCATACTCTTCCTTTCTTAACTGTCTCTGTATGCCATCTGTCTTAGCATCCTCTTTCTTCATCTTCATTATGTTATGGCTTCTCTCAGAACCTCAAAAATCTCTGCTATGACTATCAATAGCCAGCTTCTCCTTCATGAGTTCTCACTCATTCATCGTGGGATGCACTGAAACCTTTGCAATAAAAAGTCCTCCTTGTTACAACTTACCTCACCAATCCTCTCTCTGGATCCGATCCTTTGGCAAGTACAGTTCCTCTATCTTCAGGAACCTTCTGAGCATTCCTCTCTTCTCCTTCAGGCTTCACTCCTCTACAACCTCTCAAAACACATCTATTCTCTTTTCATCCAACCTCTGTTGGGAATTCTCAAGGTTTTTCCACACTCTTTTTCTCCTTTAGAAACCTTCACTGGCTTCCTTCATCATTGCTTTTCAAAGCTGTGATCTTCTTCCTGAGATGCTCCTCAATTTTCTGCAATCTGCATTCTGCAAAAAAAAATCTTCAAACAGAATCATAAATACCTCACCTTCATAGTTTGTTCAACATCCACTTGTAATTTCTTCTGCAATTTCTCCCAATGCTCTGCTACACTGCACGTTGTCCTGTCAGATTTAAATATGATTTCTTTGCCATCACCATCACAACTGTGTTCACATCTTCAGAACATATCCTGGAAATCTTCAAAACATTTTGCCTTTAACTTCAGATTCTGCAAATCTGAATACCTTTACTGCACACCTCTTCAAATCTACAATCACTCTTAAACAGATTTAAAACTTCAAATTTTCCTCACTGATTTAGTACATATGCATTTCAAAAATTAATTTTCAGAGAGCTTATCCCGCTCTGATACCAATTGATGGCAGGCTACCCTGCCAATCCCACATTCCAAAATCTCAAAGTTGCACATAAAATTCATGCAAATTCATGCACAAATAAATCTCAAGTCTCATGCATATAAAAATGCATCTCCATTCAATTTCCCCGGACTAGAAATTTATAATATAATTGCGGAAACTTCTTTATACAAGTATGGTGGTTATTAAAACCCCAATACAACCCAGATTTCAGGCATACCAAGTTAAACTCACTCTTAGGCCTTATATCTCAAATCTTTGAATTGAGATCTTACATTCAACTGCTTATAGTTATAAAAATAAAACCCAATGCTCCAAGCATATGCAGAGGCTACCTTTGAAATCAAAGGTTAAAGCATATGAATAAACCCATTTTATTAAAATCGAATTATATTTGATTCCACATAACTCAAGTTGATAATTTTTCTCTACCAACACATGTGTTAATACTTTAACAACCCCACCATATCAATGTATTTCATATCTGGGCCCCAAATTTCAATCATGTGGACAATTCACAATTTAAAAGTTCAACTTTTAATATAAATAAATGTGCCAACACAATAGTTCTGACCTACAACATACCTCTTTCATTAATCACCTTGCGACTTCGCTTGAGATCCAATGGTCAATCTACTGTCACGCTCCAACAATGCTTTGTGCGCACATTCGAGGGCTATCGTGCGGCGATGGCTTACAAAATTTAACACCTCAACTGCATGCGATAAAAATGGTTTCACAATACTACCTAACAACATGTGTCAAGTAGGGACCGATATCGCGTTCCAAATGGAGATACCACTTACCAGTTGAAGAGTCATGCGACAACCACAGTTTCTTGTTTCAAAACCATTCTCACAGTTCCACCATATCCTTAGTTCATCGTTTCGCTTTCTTCCAAACTCAATTTCAATTTAATTCTGACTTCACGTCCATCTTCTTGGTTCCACAGCACCGTTACTATTCTTCCACACTAAATCTAGCCATCTCTGCACCATTTATGGGGTTTTCGCCTTTAGACAGGCTCGTTTAAAATGTGCTCGATCTTTGATTCTCTTCTTACTGCAGAATACGTAGCTTCAACATTCAACAGGATTAAACAAAACCTCAATCCTTCGCCATCACATCGCACAACCACTTATGAGATCAATTTTTTTATGGGGTTTATTACAGAGTTCCAGCTATGATTTCAGATAGTTAACTACCGAAATTCGGTAATTCTTCAAACCAAACAATTCTATGGAACGGGATTCATCCTACGGATTCCCACAACCAATTCGGTAATTCTTCAAATCAAATTCCACATCGACCCTTACTACAGTTTTGTTTCCGATTTTCTCTGCTCACCATTCTTCGATTAAATACATAGCTTGTGCATTAACCCGCAATAACTTCAGTCCATACGTCTTACTCATGCGATGAATTCATAGCATTGATTTAAATTTCACTGTGTCATCGATCTATTCAAAGATCGATGACACAATTATAAGTTTATCAAATCTTCTCAACTGTATATGCAAGCCCTTATTGCATTCAAAACCATAATTACAGAGATTATATCCCATAGTGTTCATATAATTGTTTATTGAAATTCACAGCCCATTCACTCAGAATTCAAATCAGTCAATGCTCATAAAATTCTAAAACAGATTCTTTCATAAACGAAACCACTTACAAAATTCTTCTTGTCTTGGCCAGATCTTCAAATCAAATGGCCCTTATTCACTGCCCTAGGCTTACAGGAACAAACTCTATTTTCCCAGAACTGAATCCCTCACACTCTTCAGATCTATCTTCTTAATGCCTCTGAGGCTTATTTATACAAATTAATAATAAATCAGTTCAGCTCCCTTAACGCTCAGCAAAACTCTTGAAATTCTAGATTTCCTAATTCTAGACTAAATGCCTAAATTTGTTGAAATTGACTCTAAATTTATTCCTAAATCTGAATTGTCTCTTCATATTCCTAGATAATCTACTTCCCCTCATTTTCTCCAATGATATGGGAACATTTACAATTTTCCCTCAATATTAAATTAAAACCACTCAAATTATTTAAGGATTACATAAGAAATTAAAAACATAAGACCCCCTTATGTCTACAAAATAAAAAGTATTTTTTAGAACCTAATGCCCTTGCATCAGACTCCCAAGGTCAAAATTAATCATGATCTCCTGACCATGTGCTTTCTTTCCTTGTATTCCTAGATCCCACACTTTGTTCTGCAATTGATCATACACTGCAATATTCTTCTTCTGCACTTCTCCAGGTTTCCATACTTTATGCTGCATCTTTCCACTTGCTAAGCTTTCACAGTCTGTGACTGACTTTCTCTTGCTGCTACTGCTTCTTTGTTTTCTTGCTACTATCTTCTTTTGAAACACTTTCACCATCAACCTTCTCATAAATTCAATTTCCCTATCTAATATGTCTTCAGACTACTGGATATTGTTTCCTCTTGATTGTTGAACTTCTACTTCTGCTTCTGCTTGCTGAGTTCTTATTGCTGCTTTTATTCTGGCTCTTGCTTTTAATTGCTAAGCCTTTACGCTACCTTGGTGAAATCTTGCGGCCACCCTATCATCCATACCCTCTTATCTTCTGCTACTGAAAAACTCTTCCTGATTGTCCATTGTGACAATTTCCTTGTTCTCTGCCTTCAGCAATTCTTCAGACTGGTATTTAAATTACCAGTCACTGTCATCATCTCTTTTCTTATCCTGGAATAAAGATTTCTTGGTCCTTCCATCAGTAGCTGCAATCATAAAACAAATACCAAAATTACAAAATCTTTGTGTCTTTTCCTCCTCCGGCAACACTTTAATTTGTTGCTTTGACATTTCTTTCTGCAACATTTCAACCTGCTACTCTATCTTCATCACATCAGTATGTAGATTCCAATCCTTCAAACAAATCTCAAGACTGTCAGTTAGTCTCTCCTCTACATCATCCTTCTCAAGGATGTCTCCTTGCACTGGTTCATAAAAATCAACCTTCACACTCTCATTCATCTTTGCCTTTACAATCTAAACACTTATTCTCTGTGCTTCTATCCTCTACTCCAGAACACTTAAATCATGCCACAAATCTGTCATCTCATCTGAGAAACTCTCTGTGCAATATTCACTACCTTCACAAGTCAAGTTTCCTGCTGTCACTACTTCTTCTTCTTTCATCAGAATAGAATTCTGATCTTCCATCTCTGCAATAATTTCAGTTATCTGTCCACCACTTTTCATTTGGCCATTCAATAAAATAAATTTGTCATTATCATCATTAACAAAAAAATTATCATCATCAAACACAACTTCATTGAAACAATTTGTTTCATAAAACAAGGAATTTATGAATTCCTCTTGTTGCAGTAATTCAATCTGATCTTCTTCTGAAAAATAATCATCATATCCTACTTGGAAACTTTCATCTTCATTCAATACAGTTTCATCACATGAATTGTCTTCTTCAATATCTGCATTCACACACAACTTGTCAGTTTTAAAATCATAAGACCCCATGGTCTCATTTCATGATTCAATCATCAAATGTGCCTGTTGTTCCAAGCCTTCTATGTACTTCAAAAATTATTCAATGGTATTCTCTTCAGTCTCTTCGAGATGTTCAATTGACTGCTCAATTTCCAGCATCTGGCCATCATCAAAATTTAGACTTCCTCTCCTTCCAATGTATTGGAACGTGAAACTCTCCCCCAACTGTGTATGAACATTTACAACATATCTGGTTGTCTCATTTTCTTCCTTTGTGACAACATAAGTAGTTTTTCCACCTCCACATGTTTTTCCTGCAAACATACAAAAATCATCAGATGTAAAGTCATTTGACCCCTTGGTCTCACTTAAAGTTTCAGTCTTCAAGTCCTTCTCCAAATACTCAATCATTCTGAGTAATCTCTCTTTCTGCTGAGCATGTATCATCTACTCTTTCTTCATCTGTAGCCTATGCCACTTTACTTTCTTCTTCATGAGCCAACCAAATTTCTAGCTTTCCTCTATCATCATTTCCATTTTTTTGAATTGTTCCCCGATCTCAGCTACCTATTTCTCATACTCTTCCTTTCTTAACTGTCTCTGTATGCCATCTGTCTTAGCATCCTTTTTATTCATCTTCATTATGTTATGGCCTCTCTCAGAACCTCAACAATATCTGTTATAACTATCAGTAGCCATCTTCTCCTTCATGAGTTCTCACTCATTCCTCGTGCGCTGCACTAAAACCTCTGCAATAAAAAGTCATCCTTGTTACAAATTACCTCACCAATCCTCGCTCTGGATCCGATCCTTTGGCAAGTACAGTTCCTCTATCTTCAGGAACCTTCTGAGCATTCATCTCTGCTCCTTTAGGCTTCACTCCTCTACAACCTCTCAGAACACATCTATTCTCTTTTCATCCAACCTCTGTTGGGAATTCTCAAGTTTCTGCCACACTCTTTTTCTCCTTTAGAAACCTTCACTGGCTTCCTTCATCACTGCTTTTCAAAGCTGTGATCTTCTTCCTGAGATGCTCCTCAATTTTCTACAATCTGCATTCTGCAAAAAAAAATCTTCAAACAGAATCATAAATACCTCACCTTCATAGTTTGTTCAACATCCACTTGTAATTGCTTCTGCAATTTCTCCCAATGCTCTGCTACACTACACACTGTCCTGTCAAATTTAAATATGATTTCTTTGCCATCACCATCACACCTGTGTTCACATCTTCAGAACATATCCTGGAAATCTTCAAAATATTTTTACTTCAACTTCAGATTCTGCAAATCTGAATACCTTTACTGCACACCTCTTCAAGTCTACAATCACTCTTAAACAGATTTAAAACTTCAAATTTTCCTCACTTCTTCAGTACATATTCATTTCAAAAATTAATTTTCAGAGAGCTTATCCCACTCTGATACCACTTGATGGCAGGCTACCCTACCAATCCCACATTCCAAAATCTCAAAGCTGCATATAAAATGCATGCAAATTCATGCGCAAAGAAATCTCAAGTCTCATGCATATAAAAATGCATCTCCATTCAATTTCCCCGGACTGGAAATTTATAATATAATTGCAGAAACTTCTTTATACAAGTATGGTGGTTATTAAAACCCCAATACAACCCAGATTTTAGGCATACCAAGTTAAACTCACTCTTAGGCCTTATATCTCAAATCTTCGAATTGAGATCTTACATTCAACTACTTATAGTTATAAAAATAAAACCCAATTCTCCAAGTATACACAAAGGCTACTTTAAAATCAAAGGTTAAATCATATGAATAAACCCATTTTATTAAAATCGAATTATATTCGATTCCACATAATTCAAGTTGATAAATTTTGCTCTACCCACACATGTGTTAATACTTTAACAACCCCGCCATATCAACGTATTTCATATCCGGACCCCACATTTCAATCATGTGGACAATTCACAATTTAAAAGTTTGACTTTTAATATAACCTAATGTGCCAACACAATAGTTACGACCCACAACATACCTTTTTCATTAATCACCTTGTGACTTCGCTTGAGATCTGATGGTCAATCTGCTCTCGTGCTCCAACAATGCTTTGGGCGCACATCCAAGGGCTATCGCGTGGCGATGGATTACAAAATTTAACACCTCAACTTCACGTGATAAAAATGGTTTCAAAATACTGCCTAACAACACGTGTCAAGCAGGGACCGATATCGCGTTCCAAATGGAGATACCACTTACCAGTTGAAGAGTCACGCGACAACCACGGTTTCTTGTTTCAAAACCATTCTCACAATTCTACCATATCCTTAGTTCGTCATTCTGCTTTCTTCCCAACTCAATTTCAATTGAATTCCTCCTTCACGTCCATCTTCTTGGTTCCGCAGCACAGTTACTGTTCTTCCACACTAAATCTAACCATCTCTGCAGCATTTCTGGCATTTTCACCTTCAAATAGGCCCGTTTAAAATGCGCCCGATCTTTGATTCTCTTCTTACTACTAAATATGTAGCTTCAACATTCAACAGGATTAAAAAAAACCTTAATCCTTTGCCAGCACATCATGCAACCACTCATGAGATCAGTTTTTTTATGAGGTTTATTACAGAGTTCCAAATATGATTTCAGATAGTTAACTACCAAAATTTGGTAATTCTTCAAACCAACCAATTCTATGGAACGGGATTCATCCAACGGGTTTCCACAACCAATTCGGTAATTCTTCAAATAAAATTCCACATCGACCGTTACTACAACTTCGATTCTAATTGTATCTACTCACCATTCTTCGATTAAATACGTAGCTTGTGTATTAACCCACAATAAATTCAGACCATACGTCTTACTCATGCGGTGAATTCATAGCTTTGATTTAAATGTCACTGTGTCATCGATCTATTCAAAGATTGATGACCCAATTATAAATTTATCAAATCTTCTCAACTATATATGCAAGCCCTTATTGCATTCAAAACCATAATTACATAGATTATATCCCACAGTGTTCATACAATTGTTTATTGAAATTCACAGCCCATTCACGCAGAATTCAAATCAACTAATGCTCATACAATTCTGAAACAGATTCTTTCATAAATGAAACCACTTACAAAAATCTTCTTGTCTTGGCCAGATCTTCAAATCAAATGGCCCTTCTACACTGCCCGTAAGCTTACAGGAACAAACCCTATTTGCCCAGAACTGAATCCCTCACAGTCTTCGGATCTATTTTCTTAATGCATCTGAGTCTTATTTATACAAACTAATAATAAATCAGTTCAGCTCCCTTAACGCTCAACAAAACTCTTGAAATTCTAGATTTCCTAAATCTAGATTAAATCCCTAAATTTGCTTAAACTGACTCTAAATTTATTTCTAAATCTGAACTGTCTCTTCATATTCCTAGCTAATCGACTTCCCCTCATGTTCTCCAATGATTTGGGAACATTTACAATTTTCCCTCAATATTTAATTAAAAACACTCAAATTATTTAAGGATTACATAATAATTAAAAACATAAGACCCCCCTATGTCTACAAAATACAAAGTATTTTTCGGAACCTAATGCCCCTACATCACATCCATTGAAGGAGTAGAATGTATAATGGCCAACTCCAAGTCCAAGATAGTTGGAATTCTTTTTGGAAGTCAGAACTTTCAGATATATGTGCATTCTTGGTGCCAATCACACCATGGTCACCCATATTTTCATTCGGTAGGGGATCTGTATATGTAGGCGAAGATGTATTCACATCTTCCATCTTATCCCAAAAATTTCAACCTTTTTTCTTTTGTGTCTTCTTGGTTTCTTTTTCCCTAGCTAAAGTGTAAGTGCATTTTACGTTCCCACTTAATATTTTAATAATAATTATAATAATTATTTATTTTATTCGTTTCGTTTTAACCATGTTTAAAAACATTTTTCAATATTTCTACTATTTTTGTATTATGTTAGCATTTTAAATTATTATGGCTATTATTTTTTATTTTTTTATTTTTATTTAATAGAGGAAGAACGACTAATTATTTTGATAAGTATGTTTTTTAATTTTATTTTTTCAATGTTTGTATTAAGAAAATCTATCTAAAGAGATCACTTCTTATTAGCTTAACCACTAAAACTGACCCTAAGGGTGTCTAAAGAGTTAAACCATTGACCTCTCGATAGAAAAGTTGCATGATGAGTATAATGTTAAAAAATAAGAATTTTTTTTTTAATTTTTTTTGAATAATAAAATAATAATAATAATAATAAAATGTATCTAACAACTTTATTCAATAGGTTTATTGATTAGTAATACATAGTTTTTGTGTCGAGGATATGAGACTGTTTTTGGGCCAAAATGTTGAGATTGTAGCTGAACCTATATAGATTGGATTTAGCTAGAAGCAATGAGCAAAAGTTGCAAGGAAAGAAGAAAGAAAAGTGATAGAGAAAATAATTAATAATTCCTATTCATGCACATTATGAGAGAATATGATTCAATGCAATATCTTCTACATGATTCAACTAATATAGTAGTGAGTCCAGTAGTGAATATAAATATATGTGCAAATGAACTAAAAAAAATGATATCTAGTCCTAGTTAAGTGGCCATGCAACATAAATCAAGTGTCTCATGCAAGTGGAGATAATCCTAGTTAATTGGCCTTGTAGTCATTAGTTAGCTATATCATACAAGTGGAGATTAGTATAACTCATGCATGCAATTGTGGAGTGCCCTCTTGAGGATGATAGTGGGGTTTTCATGCATGATTCCACACACTATTATACCTCAAATACAATTAAGTATATGATATATCCAACAAAAGGAATTTACATCAACATATATCGAAAGATAACTTAGAATATGAAATGAGCATGTTGCAACACCATTGATGCAATACCATCTTACTATTTTGTTGTTACAACACCATTGCTGCAATATCACTTTGTTATTTCATTATTTTTGCAACAACATGCTATTGTTACATTGCTACAACACCACCCTAATGTTATGTCATTGTGACACCGCTATACTTCTATGTTATGTCACTATTCCACATATCTCAAGAGACACTGTGGTGAAGTGGTGGATTGCTTGTATAAATAAATAATGATTAGTTGGGGATTTCAACCACTGTGACTAATCATGGATAGATTTATTGTTCCTAACAATCTTCCAAATACATGATAAAATCACATATTTATAGTTATGTAATAGGTATACCATATAAATATAACAACTTATTACTACTAGAATGATAATGACACCTACGTGGTTCAACTCACACTTATTGATAAAAAAACACTCTGCTGAAGAATGGATTGGAACAATACATTTCTCCCTTTAACTCTGGCAAAATGTGAAGTTGTATGCCTGAATTGTTGGAATAGTGAAAAAAGCTAAAAGGAAAATTTTATGTTAAAAACAATGCCAAGTTAATGGAGGGGCATTACATAACGACGGTATATCATTTAACATATGTAACAATGCCAAGTTAAATATATATCTATGTAGCTAGAGAGTTCTATGGGTTTTTTTGATAAGCTCTAAGTAAATCTTTGTCTCGTTTGAATGCTTCTATGTTATCATGGTTTGTTATTTTCTACATATAAAAGTTTTTGTTGCGACTTACATTGTAAAACATTTTATGTGGGCTCATGTATACGAACATGAATACTTGGGACATGTTGTTTCATATCCATACTTATGGAAAACGTATGCGACTTTGTATGGGAAAAAAAATCATTTGCTTAAAGATGGTTTGGACTACAACATCAAAACACAAACATGAAGAGGTAGAGCACATTTAGAAACAAAGGAATAAGGAAAACCAACAATTTTAATAGGGAAAACAAGAAGGAGATATCATTCATAATTTATGGAGTAATAGACAAGGAAAGGTGACCAAAGTTGAACCCATATGCTTCAATATCTTCCATGAATCAAATTTTGAAGAGCAAAGCCTCCTATTAGGGAGGTGTGATCCAAAACTTAATCCAAAAAAAATTCAAACAATTTTAGTAGCTCATTAGTGAATAAAAACTCAACATAATAAGAATGTTGGATTTCTGGTATTGTAATCTATGAAGTTAAAAAATGTTAAAATACTATTATAAATCAATGATTTCTAATAAAATGGGGTTGATAAAAGTAATTATATATTGACTTCCTATGTAGGTTTGGAAGGTAAAATTATAGTTGATACATTACTATGTGATTGACTTGAGATATGCCTGATTTTTATTTCATTTTAATCTATGCTACTGCATAACTCCTTTGTGTTACCAACTTTATTTTAGTTAATCCCTTTGAGTAACTCATTTTCTCATTTGGTTAAAGTATAATTTCTACACTTTAATTTGCTACCAACACAGAAAAATCGATTCATTTCTTCATTGATTTAAGAGTGTCTATGTCTAGTTAGTAAATTTATCAAGCCTCTTTGCATTGCTAGATCATCTGCAACTAAATTTCTATTTGGTTAGAGTGTTGGCATAAGGAATGAGTTTCATTTTTTGGTGGGATATGTATTACACCTTGTACATGGTGATAAATTTTAGATTAATGTTTAATTATATGTGGATAGGTTCTCTAATGCCACCATATATGTTATCATCATGTTTCCTTCAACCACCCTTTGACCCACACCATCCCAAGTGCATTAGCATCGATATATAGTTCGATCTACACATAAACACTTTATATGTGTGTGTGTGTGCGTGCACATGTGTGTAACGAAAAGAAGAGTGTAATGGATCAATTAAATAAGTGAAATGTTTAGGACAATTTGGTATGAAATTATAAATATAGTGTTGGGCTTGGAATATACAGAAATTAATATGTCCTTATAAGTTGCATATATGATCATATGTTTGTGTTGTTTCAGCCCTTTATAAGTATTTCAATATTGAGATTCACTCTCAATATTGTGTGAGTGATTATTTACCTTTAGCCATCACCATATGGTCATTAAAGTGATATTGCACTAGTTTGCGCTAGGAAACACTATGAAAAATGAATGGTGTTCCTCTTGTTATTTCTTAGATGTGAATAGACTAGCTCCATATAATTAATCAACTACTATATTTAATAGAAGTGTTTGGTATCTTGAGTATTGTTTAAATACATATTAGAATGCAAATATATGGTTGAGGTTTGTATAATAAAAATGTAAATATATTTTCTTTATGATTTTGTCATTAGCATCTAAAAACCAACCATTTGATGTTCAAACAATATCTACAAACTAAAACTATGGTATTAAATTAACCCTTTTCATCTTTCTAACTTATATTAAGTAATGTAGATGAAAAGCCAATAATCAAAAGTGTTTGATATTTCGAATATTGTTTGAATTCAAATATAAAATTGATGTTACCATAACTCAATTATAAAATCTTAATAATAATAAATTAATAATTAAAATTTTTAAATATTAAATTTAAATAACAAATATATAAATTTTGTTGATTTAAAAATGACCTAATCATAACTTTAAACATTATATTAAATTTATATAAACCAAATATAAATTCTTTTAATCTATAAATTAGATATAATCCCATAAGCATTATATCAACTTTACATGTAAGAAACATAAATTTTAAATATATAAATTACAAATCCATACTCCATTAATACATAATTTGTATAGAACGTAAAACACTAGATACTTATAAACCCACGGTTAAATCAAATGAATTAGTAGACTAAAAACTTATACTAAATTACCAATTAACGCTTTCATCTTTCTTAAAAATGCTCTCTCTTCAAATTTTCGAAATATGCTAAGTAATATAGATCGATAGCCAAATAATTATAGCATCTTGCCTCTTCATAAATAAATGAATGTATATATCGACAGACAAATGAAAACAAAATATCTCACCTCTTCATAAAAACAGATTGTTCATGATTTAAAAAAATGGACTTCTAAAATGCATTCGATATCATTGAAAAAAAAGTGATATCTGGTTGTGAAATACATTGTAAGGAGAGATGTCGATATTTGATTGAATGACGGTTTAGTCTGAAATGCGTACTCATCTAATTGATACCAGGGAAGAAACATCAGCGAGAAAATCCGGGCGATAGGTAGTCATCAATTGGTGTACTGACTAACTTTCTGTTTCGTGGCCTTGAAGTGTCACGGAATCCAGAACGCCCTTGCTTACTAATCCTTGGAAGCCAGCAGACTCATAAACTACGAGATATTTGTCTCTCCTGTAGTGCCGGGTATTGTTCACTCCAAATTGCATCAAAAATGGCACAAGTTAAGAAAGGGGCAAATGTTGTGGAACGCATTTTGACGTGGAAAAATCATAGTCTGATCACATTGCAATAATCAATGACAAGCAGAGATATGAATATATTATTTCAAATCAAATTTTAAGTGAAAGATGGAATGAAAGAAGACATTTTGTTTGATAATAGAGGGATTCTCAATATATTTTGATTTATGAGTATGTAGTAGATAAATTTGACCTATAAATTTATCATCTACATCTGCACAATACGAAAATTGAAAATTTCAAAGCCGTTGAAATTGACTTCTTATTTAGATTTTCAGAGTAAAATTTTTGAATCTTATTGTGTGAGATAAGTATTGTGATATAGTACTATGTTGTTGAGTTTATTGTGTTTGATTTTCTATCATTTTAAATAGTATAAATATTTGATAGGTTATTAATTAATTTTTATCACTAATTCATTTTATCATTAAGTTAAAGTATAATTATTAATTTAGTATCATATATGGAGTTTAATTAAATTTACTTAATAAGTAAATAGTCCAATCTATTTACATTATTTTATTTGTTGAATTTAACTACATGGTATATATGAAAGAATATTTGGAAATATAGTGTGGATAAAAGTCATTTTTGTGTTCTAATTTTATAGTATTCCTTAAATCTACAATCCACACAAGGATGAGAGTGAGGTAAATTTTTTGACCTCACTTTTGTGTTATAATTTAAGAATATTTCTAAATTTTAGAGAAGAATGGCTAGATCTTCCAAAACTTTTTCTATATGATTAGAGCACCAACATAAGGAATGAGTATGAATGTTGAGGCCATTACATATTACAAGCTATACAAGGTTATAAATATAGACTAATTTCTAGTCTAATTAATAGATGAAATGATTCTGTTTTTTTTTTTGTGCATTTTGTTGATTTTATTTGAAATTGAGTTTTTTAAGAATCATAAGTGTAAGTTGTTTAATGAGCACCATATTACATATTACATATTACAGGGGTTACATATTACAACCTATATAGGGTCATAAATTTAGGTTAATGTTTAGTCCAACTAATACATGAAATGACTCTTTTTTCTGGTGCATTTGTCAATTTTATTTAAAATCAAGATTTTTAATAATCATAAGTTTAAGTTGTTTAATCTATAGAGTACAAGTTCCCTAGGGTTTTTCAAGGATTTGAATCATTTAGAAATTCAAAAATACATTTTAAATAATAGGAAATCACAATCTTAGTAGAAATTGCATGATCCAATTCAAATAAGAAAGTTCATTTTCCATTGGAGTTTTTGAGGGAGTTGAAATAATTTAGGAGAAAAAAAACATTTTAAATATTATGAAATCGCAATCTTGCTATACATTGTATTATGAAATTCATACAAAAATATCATTATCATTTCATTTATTAGTTAGACTACACCTTAATTAAATGTTGATTAGTGCCCTCATGTCACCACATATACTAGCAAACTTTGTAGAGATTCCTTTAGCCACCCTTTCACCGAGTATAACCAAAAATCATTAGCATCAATTTGCACAATAATCTACATATAAACAATTGGATATGTGTGTAAGTTGTGAAACTGAAGCCAATACGCAAAATTATGAATCACTTCAATAAGTATAATATTTTAGCAAGTTATGAATCACTTCAATAAGAAAATATTCTAGCAAACATAATAGGAAATTATGTAACAAATGTGGTAGGAAATTATGAATAGAATTGTGTGTTCGGAAAATATAGAAATAAAATGTCCTTCCAGATTGCACTTACCGTTATCCTTTTGTTTTGTTATATAACCTCATATAAACATGAGTTGTGTGTTTGGAAAATATAGAAATAAAATGTCCTTCCAGATTGCACTTACGGTTATCCTTTTGTTTTGTTATATAACCTCATATAAACATTTAAAGGTCGAGGTTCACCATCAATACCGCGTGAGTGGCTCCTTACCTAATTTTTAACACCTTCAACAATGATAAAATTTGACATTGCAACATTGCAATGGCTAGAAAATGCTGAAAATAGAATGGTGTTGAGCTTCTGATTGCTTAGATGCGAATGGATAGCTTCATATAATTAATTAATTGTTAAGTTGCAAATTAGTTGTTAAATTGCAAAACATAATTGTTTAGTATTTAACAATTCTTTGAACATATATAAATGTAAATATATAATTAATATTAGCATAACAAAACTGTCATGTATTTATTATATATAATTTTGATATTTAAAAAAAATTAAATTGATAAACTAAATATTTAAACTATAATACCCTAAATCTATAAATTATAAAACTATATTACTTTAATAGTAAGCACCGTGTTATAAACACATAAACCCAAAATTTAAAGATGAAAAGAACTCTACAAATTAAATTTTTTATATTGAATTAACTCTTCTCACCTTTGTTAATTATATTAATTCTTTTCATATCTCTCAAAGTTATATTAATATGGATAGTAAGCCAAATAATTACAATGATTCAACCTTTTAGAAAACGTAAAGAAACTTTACCAAATTAAAATACAAATGACGTGTCACTCTGGTAGTGAAATACATTGTAAGAAAGATGTATATATCTGATTGATGGACGGTTTAGTGCTATGTGCGTACTCGTCTGGTTGATAAAATTGGAAAACGTCAACGAAAAAATATAGGTGAAGGGTAGTTATCAATCATTTGTGGAGTGACTAATTTTTTGTACCGTGGAATCTACGCATGCCCGTGCTTTGTACACCTTGCCAGCACGCAGATTCATAAATCCAGCGAGATTTGTCAATCAGTTCGGGCAATGGACAAATTTTTACTTCGAAAGCCATAGTCATCAAAACTGCGACCAAAGTACGCAGTTCACCACTGCTCGATATTTTAAGTACATGAATGTGATCATCTACGTGATCATGATTTTAACCATGATGGAGTTGGTCATAATGTTTTCAACGTCTCTGAGATTAAAATCATCAACCTCATTTTCTTTCATTTCTCTTCCTTTTGGGAAAAACTTTCGATATTTGCGATAGTTGCTTTTTATCTTTTTTGTTTTTGTCTTTTGCAAATTCAACGGTTCTTTTCACATTTTTCTATTGTTATAAATATAGCTTCAATTTCTATCTTTTTCATTTGTATATTCATAGTCGGATTCACTTCATTCACCATTTTCATTCTCTACATTTAGTATAAAGTCATGTTTTCAATAAAATTTTATGTATTCTTGGAGTACAGTGTCCATGTCTTATTTATTTTATTTTGTTTCTGACTCTTCCACATTTTCTTCTATTATTTTTGTTACGTTAATTTTTTATTTTTTCTTATAAAAATTACTTCATCAATTATAATGCTTTGTGGCTGAATTTGTTATTGATTTTTGTTACTTTTTTTTTCACTTTATTTCATATTTAAAATATCCCAAGCATCATTAGACATGGTTGTTGCTATAATTTTAGGAAAAATGTTGTCGTCCAAGTCTTGTTGAATGAGAAACAATGTTGCTACATCATCCTTTTTATTCACTGTGAAATAATTCTAGTTCTTTCATAATGGACTCATAAATTACTTCATGGATTCCTCAAACCCATACAATAGTATCTTATTGATATTTTCCATATAGTTTGGTTTTCATCTCAATGACCTACAACTTATAATTTGTACCAATAAAAATAATCACAAGGTAAGAGATAAGAAATATTATATATTGATAACCATAAGTTTTAAGAAAATCATAATGACTTTCAAAAACAAACAATTTTAAAATAATTTTATCTTTTCCATTTTCCTTCTCTTTCCTTATTATCTTACCTTATTTTAATTTTAAATTATCTTTATATTATTTCTATGAATCAATTAAAACCAACTTTCAAAATGGTAGTCACCCTTATACTCTAATATAAAAAATTTGAAAGCTCAACCAATTCGATTCGGCCATATTCAAATTCCGTAGCTAGGGATGGCGGCTCGACGAATTCAACTATGGTGGCTATGTTGGAAGTAATTCTTCCATGTCATGTGTAGTTGTCATTATGAGTGATGAGGAGTTAATCTACAAATTGGTGATTCCTATGCAATGAGTTGGAGTCATGATCTAGATGTGTTGAAGTTAGTGTGTTATGTCCTATATATATGTAAATATTGTGATCAATAAAATATAATGGATGATTTGTTGTGTGCACAATCCCTCTATGCTCATCTCTCAATTTTTACCATGGTATCAGAATCGGTTCTAGCTTGATTCCCTTACGAGAAGGCCAGGTAGATGTGAGAGCTACAAGAAAAATTGAGAATATTTTAGTAGCTTAGATGAGTGTTTGTTTTTTGTTTCATTCATGTGAAGATTTCCGCATCTAAAATTTTTGTGCAATGTCTCTAGATCCTCTCAATTTCTAACAAGGGAAAGGTTTCTAATATCATACTTGTGGTGACGTTTGTGACGGTTTTGATATGCTCTGTGGTTGCAACAACCATTATTTTCCCCTCATGTTAGAGTGGCCATAGCGATCACAATTCTAATCTCTTCCGAGGGAAAATGGATTGATTATTCACCATCAAATCCCATCATGTGACCTCGACTATGGTGGAAGTTTGGACTGCCATTGCTATCATAGATCTTAATAGCATTAGGGTTTTGGTCGACAAACTGTAGGGCAAAATCAGTTCCATTCTCACAATCATTTATTTCTATTCAATGGAAGATGCTCTTCGATTTGCAATCAATAAAAGAAAAGAGAGTATTGTGCAGAAAATCGAATATTTTACACAACATGTTGATCATTTAAGACAAAACATATGCAAGGCAAGGATTGTGTTAGGGAATACAATCATCAGAATTGAGAGAAATAGGTCTTTCAGTTTCTTTTTAAGTTTCAGGAGCTTAAAAATTTCTATCAAGATATCACTCTCTATTTCAATTCATTCCTTAGGGATATGTCTGGCAATGTCATTGCCATCACACCAAAGAGGAATGAGAATTGCTACTAATAGACGCCATTTTGGACAAATTGTTGATTTTCTCTTTTGTGCGGATCACACTTCAATCACTTGTCCTGCGAATAAGCAAATCTATCGTAGTTGATTATGAGAGAACCTCTTTCGCCATTTCATGTAAAGTGAATATTGCATCTCACGAAGATCTTATGGGCACAAAATGTTGTACTGCCAGGAAGTCACATAGATTGGTCCATCAACTTTATAGTTTTGGTTCATTTTTGAATTATTTTCCGAGATGGTTCAAATTTTTTGTCCAATTTTATGGTGGCAATGTATGTCTTCTATGGGGCTATATTGGGTCAATGTTTTAGTGTTTAATTTGGGTATTTATTTTAAGGTTTAGTATATAAATTTATCGTGCTTCTATTGTAATTATATGAAATACTAGTCAATGAATATAAAAACATCCTTCAAGTTAATGGTTCTCAAAATTCTTCAGTGTCAAGAGAACACATAATTTACTTGGTTATGTTGAGTTTGTTATATTCTAATGTGTCTTTTTATTCTTCAGTACTTCAAGAAAATTAGTTACATGTTTTCTTCATATGTATGTAAGTGTATATATCTAAAAGGTCACTTGTATGATGGACTGTTGGATAAAATTAGTACATAGAAAACTTACATATATAACTAGAAGTATGTATTTCGGTGCATACTATTAGGATGCAAACATGTCCATAGAGATATTCAGTATCTAGGCTATTCTTCGTGGTAGTCAAGAAGTGTCATTTGTACAAAGTTATTCAACAATGGTCAGAAGAAGTTATGCTTTAAATGAAGGTCAAGTGACAACTCGAAGATGTAGTGGTAAAGAAAGAGTGGTCTTTACGATATTCTAGAGTGGATGTGAATCTAATGAAGACAAGTGAGATAAATATCATATTGTTGTTGTAATATGTTTTTTCATGTAAGCATTAAGGGAAGTTGTTGGGAGTAATGGTTCCATGTGATGTATAGTTGTCATTATGAGTGATGAGGAGTCAATCTAGAAGTTGTTGATTCCTATGTAATGCGTTAGAGTCATGGTCTAGATGTGTCGAAGTCAGTGTGTTATGTCCTATATATATGTAATTGTTTTGATCAATAAAATATAGTGGGTGATTTTTTGTGTGAAAAATCCCTCTCTACTCATCTCTCAATTTATAACAGGTTAGGGAAGGTGGATATTGTTGGGAGATTTGGAAACTCTCAATGAACAAGGGTAGTTTTCCTTAGAAAAGCACAATGAATTGATGCTCTACCTCAATGAATAGAAAAATGGGTGTCCTAGATCTAGGAAATATCTGACTATAGCATTTACCTCTTTATCGATGGATGAATCTCCCACATATAGCTAGGTGGCTTTCAATATCAATGGCTACTCATACCTCATCCAATGAAGTTGGTGCGACCTACGAACTATTGGAATTTGTTAGTATTATGTCACTTCTAGTTAGTTGTAAGTTTATAATAGAGTGTAAATTTTTGAATTATCGGTCATCTTGATATATGGGGATATTGGTGGCCACTTGCCTATTCCACTTGAACCCCCACCATTGTTTCTTTCATTTTTTTAGTTTCCTTAATTTTAGCACAATTTACTAGTTTTAGCATTTTTTGCGGTCTTGAACTTCTGGAGCCGTTTTGAGGCCCTAAACGACATTTTATGGGCATGAAGGGTTCGATGAATACGAATCAATGAATGCATATTAAATGACAACAGTTGTAGTCCTCGAATAGATATTTATAATGATGTATCATGTGCGTCAA
The DNA here is from genome assembly GCA_034641835.2 of Pinus albicaulis. Lineage (NCBI taxonomy): Eukaryota > Viridiplantae > Streptophyta > Pinopsida > Pinales > Pinaceae > Pinus > Pinus albicaulis. Next base: position 1,845,319,088 of record CM076578.1, on the reverse strand, counting down.
ATGGAGATAGTCTGCCAAAGTTACGACCCCGGGAAATTGATGTACCAATTTACTGACGGAATTTATAGTACGGTGTTTCATCTGCTAGGGTTAGATTTTTGGATGTTTAGGGTTTTACATGATTCCTCAATAATAAATAAGCCTTCAAGCCTCATTGTAACACAGTTCAGAGGCCTGTAGCCACCACATCTCTCCTTGTTTATTTTCATTTTGTGTGTAAGCATATTTCAATAATTTGATATTAATGAAATGAAGTTACATTTTTGCTGCACCTTTGTATTTATGGTTATATTTGTATTTTGTTGCGTTCTTGCATAAATTCGGATCACATAAAAGTTACACCCAGTTAGCTCCAGTTAGCTGAAAGTTTGTAGTAGAATGTAAATTTAGGAATTATTAGTGATATAGGTGCAAACTAATATTAACATAGCCAAAATTAGAATTTTAAAGATATTTTTAGAGAATTGTTCCTGAATTTTTGTGTATATTTAATTATGTATCTTTAAAAAATTTAATGAATCTAAGTTCAAAACTTGAAGTTCGATTATGTTTTTTTGTGTATTATTATGTGGTTATATTTTGAGTATTCAACTATTATAGTAGTTTGACTTTCTCCTCTATTTTTTCCTTCCCCTACCCTTTAAATTAGTATTAAATATAGAGAAACTAAGTTATCAAAGCAAAGGTTCATGTAGCTGGCTATTGATCTGCAAAGCCACTACCATATCCACAAGAAAAGGCATGGTTTTCAAGGTTTATAATCCTACGACCATCCTTGGCCATGAATACGTGTCTTTCTAGAATATCTAGCTATTTTTCTTTGTTTTGCAGGAGCCACCATTTCAAGAAGCCAGCAATCCATGAACTGTAGTTGAGAGTAATTAGTCGACCCATAATCTCTTTCATCTCAGAACATGACTATTTCAATGCTTTTTGAACTCAATAATAGGTAAAACTAGAAATTTCCTCAAAAGTTGAAAAGATAGGATAGTTAAATTGAAAAAGTTATATTTTGATTTCTATAATCAAATAAATAATATTTTATATTTTATATTTAATTTGGTTGGTGTATTTTTTTTTTAATATATATATATATATATATATATATGATATTGTAATATAAAAATATTATAAATAGGAAAATACTAAGTAATGTTCATTGTAAGTTGCATTATTAAAACCAATATGTTTTAAACATTAGAAATATGGTGGATCGGAGTAGTGTTCAATGAAAATCAACAATTAGAAAAATAAAACTAATCACGTGCAACCCATTAAAATCAACGCTAAGGGTAAAAGGTTTACTACAAATTCTTACAAATATATTCATTTTTTTAACATATATTTGAAAAGTTTCAGTGATATCCTTAAGTACGTAGGGATAGAAGACTATATTATAAATTTACATGAGGTAAAGATCTAAATTGTTAGACCCCAAACTCTAGAACTTAGGCAGGAATTTCTTCCAATGTGACTCGATTCTTCACATTAATTGTATATGTTGTTTAACAAATTCATTTATATTTATTTGAATTGCGATTATTATCATAGATAGATTCCTTATTTAGGGATCCTTTATACAATATTATTTCATCGCTTAGTTATTTTTTGGGTGCATTATTTTTAGTGGTATGCCTTTGGAATCACAAACCAATGATTATAGAAATGAACTCAACCAATATAATTCTTTATACAATTTCAATGGATTTTGAGTTTTGGTGTCTTTGGAATAGTTACAAGTCACACATGCATTTTCCTTAAAAGGCTTGGATCTGAAAATAATTTCATAAGGCACTTCTGGGTCTTTGCTTTAATTTTGATGAAATGCATTTAATAAAAAAAAATTCCAAGTAAAATTTCATCCAGTTGATTAAAACTAGAATTTTGAAGAAATTAAGGTGGAATATTTTCATAATTCCATTAAAGAAAAATTTGCAACCTAATTCATCATTAGAGTTATTCATATGCTTCTATTTTTTCGTTTAAATATATAAAGGTTTTCCACGAACATATAATAAGTTTTCTTATATTTTAACCCAATCAAATTAATTGGATCCCAAACTTTTTGGAACTAATGGCTATATATGAATAATTATTTAGTATAAGCTACTCATTATAAGACCATCAATTTTTAATTAAAATAATGTAATTTTGTGTAAGATATGCGATAATGTGTGTGTGTGTGTTTCCTACATATTAGAAATAGAAAAAGGAAAATATAGATTTTTTTGATACATTTTATATGTTGTATAAATTTAAAATATTTAAATGATGTAAATCCAACCATATGTAAATTTAAAAATATTTAAATGTCAATCCAACCATATGTATTTTTTTTCTCCATAGGTGAAATTTATTTATCAACAAGCAATACATACAAAAGGTTGTCTTAATTGAAAAGGATCAACCCTATATGTTACATTCTTTCCCAATTTTACCTTTTAGTTAAGGTCTTCCATGAATAAGTTAAACACTAACACCATTTCATTCAATTTATTTTTTCATGTGAGTTTCACCATAAATAAGTGTAATTTAAATCTTTTAAACTCTACATGTAATATGAATTATGATGAGTTTATGTAGTTTAATACTTATAAGGCATTAAATCTTCATAATACCAGTACTTGCATTTTCTAGCACAATTAATTGAAGGATGTGTTGTAGTTAGCATGCCCTTAGTCAATTACATGAAATATTCATAATACTAGTTCTTGAATTTTCTAGCACAATTAACTCAAGGACGTGTTGCAGTTAGCTTGCCCTTGGTCAATTACATGAATTATACCCTTGTAGCCATGCCATCACTAGTTAAATAGGACAAGTAACCCATAAAAATGTACTTATGCACAAAGACAATTTTAGAATCTATATATATATATATATATATATATATCACTACTTCTAGAACATGTCTACTTCTAGAACACGTGGGCTTCTCTCCAAACTTAATTATCCATGTAAACTATTCAATTTCAATATTAAACAATGACTGAATTCTTTTTTGGCCATTCCACATCTAACCTTAGTAGAATTGATTACATATTTACATACAATTAAATGATTACATAAAAGAAAACATCTCCTTGTAGATAGGCTCGTGAATATACTCCACAATGGAAACTGATTCTATTCATGATGATAACTTCATTTCTACAAATGTAAGCTAGGTTCGAGATAAAAACACATCTATAACTTATTAATGGAAAAATAAAAACTAACAACAAATTACTAATGTACTATCCTAATATCAAAGGATTAATTAACATTCCCCCCTTGATCCAAAGGGAAATATGACATGCCAAGTAACATTCTAAACTTCTCAAACTTTTCATATCCAAGTGCTTTGGTATAGCTATTTTTGATCTGCTCTGACGTATGACAATGTATCACATGAATTAATTTGGCCTCAATGTAATGTCGAATCAAGTGATATTTGGTATTAATATGCTTGCTTTGATCATGAAACTTGGGATTCTTGGCTAACTGAATTGCCAAAGAATCTTCAACAAATAAAGGAGTTGAAGCCTTTTGTTTCTCCTGCAAGCCTTCAAGTATTTTGAGAATCCAAATGATTTCTTTTTTAGATTGAGTTGATACAACATATTCTTTTTCAGTGGTAAAATCAACAGGAAAATATTTCTTGCATGATCTTCAATTAATGGTTATTGATTCAAAATTCATCAAATAAGCTGAGCTAGAGACCCCATTCTCCTTATCTCCATCAAAATGAGAATCTGAATATCCAAAGAGATGGATATATATAACTTTGGAATATTTGACACTGTATGTTTGAGTGCCTTTTAAATACTCGAGCACTCATTCTTTTGTAGTCCAATGACCTTCACAGGGTTGATGCATGAACCTTGAAATTATTCGTACAACAAAAAGCTCTGTCAGGATGAGTAATAGTCACAAAATTCAAACTTCCATAAAGTTGCTTGTACTTTGTTGGATCTTTTAATATACTTTCTTCAGTGGAAGAAAGCTTCAATTTTTTCTCCACTGCGGTAAAAATAGGGTTACAATTCCGCATTCTAATTCTATCCAATAGTTGTACAATATGTTTTTTCCTAAAAATATAAAAGCATTTGGGTTTTTGATAAAATTTAATTGCTAAATAATAATGTCATAAACTAAAAATTTTCATCTCAAAAATTTGCAGTAATTCTTTTTTAATGGATGCTATATAGTCATCATTATTTCTTCTAATCATCAAATCATCTATATAGAAAATAAAAATTACAACCGACATTCCAACCTCTTAAACAAAAAGAGTTTCATAATATAGATCAAATAACTTATAATTCAACTGTAGAAGGTGTTCAATTAATTTTCGTTACCAGACACGCAATTCTTATTTCAGTCCATAAAAATATTTCACCAATTTACATAACTTATGCTCTTTTCCTTTGATAGAAAAATCCTTTGGCTGAAACATATAAACATCTTCCTGAAAACTTCCATTCAAATATGTTGTTTTTACATCCATGTGATGTATCTGCCACCCTTTTTGAGATGCAACAAAAAACAGAGTTCTGATTCTGCCTAATTTTGTTGTAGGAGAAAATGTCTTTATGTATTCAACAACTTCCTTCCGAGTGTATCATTTTACTACAAACCTTGCCTTGTATTTATCAAGAAAACTATTTTCCTTATATTTTATCTTATAAACCCATTTAGAACTAATAGTTTTGATGATATCCAGAGGATCCACTAACTTCTACATTCCATTTTTAATTAGGGCATCACACTCATTTTTCATTGCATCGTTCCATTCATCACAATTACTGGCTTCTTCAAAATAACTTGGTTCACTAATTGTAGAATAATTAAAATCATATTTATTAGAAATGTTACTTGAAATCGAAATAACATCACCTTTAGAAGAACTTCTCGTTTCAAAATCATCATACTTTCTTGGAAGTTTCTGAACACATGTGGATCTTCATAAAGGTTGTTGAAGTGGTTGTGATGGTTCCTTGTGTTGAAGTACAAGTTCTTCAGGAACACTTTATAACATCGTGGAAACAACACGATCCTCCAAATTGTTTTCCGCAAAAACATTATCATGAGTCAAATATGGAAAACACACATATTGACTCATAATGGGAACCCCCCCTTCAGTATGTGGAATATAGTTATCAAATTAAAAATAAAATTTTTGGAAGAAAAATTCTCGAAATGATTCAGTCGTCTATCAACATTAGAATTATCTTTATCACATTAGATAAAAATAACATTGTTGGAAAGAATGAAATTATTATTTTCTTCATCATATAAACTGTAAGCTTTTGAAGTTTAGAATATCCTAAAAATATGCATTTTAGACTTGTGACACCCATTTTATTTTGTTGTTGCTTTGAAATTAAAGCATAACATGTAGATCCAAAAAATCGGAAATGTTAACAATAGGAAGTCTATTATACCAACCTTCATAAGGATTTTTTTTGTTGATAACAGAAGAAGGACACCTATTTCTAATATAATTTGCACAAAGAAATTCTTCTCCCCAAAACATCAACTTTATAGTTTAAAAAAACATCATGGATCTAACCATATTAAGCAATGTCCTATTCATACATTTTGCAACACCACTCTATTGTGGATTATAAGGTATTGTAGTATGATTTTTTATGTCATTTTCCTTCAAATATTGTTCAAAATAATTATAAGTATATTAACCACTGTTATTAATTCTTAGAATGCCAATATTGAGTTGCGTTTCATTTTTTATCATTGAATGAGAAGTTTTAAAAATTTCAAATACTTGTGACTTATCTTTCAACAGATACACCCAACACATTCTCGAATAATCAACAATAAATGCTAGCATATATTGGTTACAATTGGAATATGGAATAAAAATAGGTCCACATAAATATGAATGTATGAGACCTAATTTTCTTGACGCTCTAGAAGAAGAACTATGAAAATGCAGCTTAGAATGTTTCCCCAAAATACAAGCATCACATGGTGGAAGCTTTCTTGGAATTGTGGGAAATCCTTTTATACCTTGTTGTTTCATAATTTTCATTCTTTCATAGTTAATGCGAGCAAAAATAGAATGTCATAATAAAGTAGAAGATAAATTATCACATTGTTCTGCTACAAGAGCAAAACTATCATTACTTCTCAAGAGAAGCACTATCATTACTTCTCAAGGGTTTCCTCATTCCTGCTTGTGGTGTCCCTTGTTTTCCTTGTGTTGGTGGAGGTGGTGCTACTAATGAGGTGTTCCTTTCAGCCATTTATTCCTCATCATCATCATGAGACAAACAACTCTTCACGTTGACTGTTTTCTCAGTGCTTCCATCCCAAGCTTCTTCCTCAATGAATTGAACATCTTTGCTTATAACAAATTTCTTGGTGGATGGGTTATACAATCTACATGCCTTGGATTCTTCATTGTATCCAATAAAAATGCACGTCTCCCCCTTACTTTCCAACTTCTTCCTTAGCTGTTCCAGAATGTGTGCATAAGCCACACAACCAAAAACTCTCATGTGGGTGACACCTTGTTTTATGCCACTCCATGCTTCTTCAAGAACTCTGTTCATTACTACCTTGGTTGGGCATCTATTCAAGATGTATGGTGCACAATGTACAGCTTCAGCCCAATAATCATTTGGAAAATGTTTTTCCTTCAGCATACTTCTTACCATGTCCATGATTGTTCTATTTTTCCTTTCAGCAACTCCATTTTGATGTGGTGTGTACCTTGCTGTAAATTGCTTGTGTATGCCATTTTATCTGTAAAAACACAGAAATTATTTTGAGATATAGTCACTTCCTCTATCAGTTCTTAAAACTTTTATGTGCTGCCCACTTTGGTTCTCAACAAGTGCCTTAAAGTGGTAGAATTTTTCAAACACTTCACTTTTATATTTCAAGAAATAAAACCAAGTTTTCCTTGTAAAATCATCAATAAAAGTCAGCATATAATGGCTGCTTTATAGTGATGGTGTTTATGTTGGCCCACACAAATTTGAATGGACAATTTCTAAGGGTGCCTTTGCCCTTATGCTCTTTCCTGATGGAAAGCTTTCTCTGTGTTGTTTTCCCAAGATGCAACCTTCACGTAGGCTGTCTGGTTTCTCAATCAATGGTAATCCCTTTACCATTCCTTTCCTATGCAACAAATTTAGTCCTCCAAAGCTGAGATGTCCAAATCTCAAATTCCATAACCAATTTTCATCTTTTTCTTCTCTTTGGAATTTCTCTTCTGTCACTGTTGCCATTTCATCTCCTTTCTTCAAATCTGCTCTCATCTTGAGATGGAACATTCTGTTCCTTGTCATCTTCACTTTTGCAATGCATTGCTTTCTTGGTGGTTTATCCATGATGGTGCATACATCATCTTCAAATAAAACATTGTACCCCTTTTGATTGAGCTATCTAATGCTCAGGAGGTTACACTTCATACCAGGCACATAGTAAACATCTAATATGGATCTTCCTTCTCCTTTCTTTGTTAAAACACATACTCTGTCTTTTCCCATGACAAAGACCTTATTGTCTGTCCCCAATGTAACTTGAGACTTTACATTTTCATCTAACATGGAAAACATGGCAATGTTTCTAGTCATATGGTTACTACATCCTGAATTTAGAAACCATATATCTTCATTCTTTTCCTCAGCCATATTACATGCTAAAAACAACTTATCTTGGCTAATATTTTCTTTAGTAAAATTAGCACTGGGCCTATTACCCATGTCACTCTGTTTATTCCTACATTCATTGGCATAATGCCCATACTTCTTACAATAATTACATTGGACTTGGGATTTTTCATACCTTTTTCCGTGTGCTTGATGTTGTCCACCTTACTGGCTGCTACCTTGGCCTTGGTTCTGATTTTGATTGTTGCCCCTTCCACTTGCAGGGTTGTTTATTCCTCCTCTGTTTTGGCTTCTGCCTCTTCCTTTTCCTCTGTATCTTCCTCTGCCTTGACCTCTTCCTCTTCCAAAGGACATTTGGTCTTGAAGGCATGCTCCAAAGATGAGTGCGTATTTCTACCCAATATTTGTTCATGTGTCATCACTGATGCATGAAGTTCATCAACTAAAAAAATTGAGAGATCCTTTGTCTCTTCAAGGGTTGTGACTATCACATCAAACCTTGAAGGTAAGCTCCTCAACACTTTCTCCACTATCCTTCTTTCTTCATGTGTCTCTCCATGCGACCTTATCTGGGTAACCAACCCAATCACATGTGTGAAGAATGAGTCTATTTTATCAGACTCTTTCATACAGATAGTTTCAAAGTCTCTCCTCAGCAATTGTAGCTTTTCTTTCTTCACCTTCTCCATACCTTGATAGGCAATCTGGAGGGTATCCCATGCATCCTTAGACCTCTTAGCTACTGCTATCCTTGGAAACCCATTTTCATGCACTGCTTGATAAAGATAGAAGAGGGATTTTGAGTCCTTCTTTCTATCTCTCTTCAACAAATCCTTCTCTGCCTGTGTTAAGGAATTAAAGGCATTTTCATTTACTGGTTCTTCAAAACCATCTTCAACAAGCTCCCATAAGTCTTGAGAGGAAAACAAGGCTCTCATGGTGATTTCCCAATAATCATAGTTCTTCCCATTGAACTGTGGGAGCTGAGTATTTCCAATATTCATGCTTGTGCTGGCTCGTGCCATGGTTAGCGCTCTAAACTATGTTGAAATAACTTGGCTATGTTTTTAAATAAACTGTCTCTCTAGCTAAGAGACAAACTCTGTCTCCAAACAGAATTCTATGGACTGCACTCTTTTACAACAAAAAAAGAGAACTGCTACAACAAACTCCTTCCCTTAGCTTCTCTGACACCTTCAAAGAGCCTGGACTAGCTTTGATACCATCTTGGAATTTCTGAGTATTCCAGAACACGTAGAGGAATAAAAAATTCCCCAGCTTCAACACAGAGATTCAATTAAAAATTTGTTGGACAAATATTGCACACAATATCTATTTCATTAAAATTAAAAATCTATGACAAAGTGGCTCAGAACTGTTGTTCCTGGCTTTCACAAAAATACAACTGCTTCACACACAGTGAAAAATTTCTGGTCTCTGTCACTTACAAAATGCACACACATTGCTTTAGAAAATCTGCTATCTATTTTTAAATACAGAGTTTCACACTCCGTCTCTCCAAGGAAAAATACATAGCAGTGTTTTTGTTTCAGCCTATGGGCTTTTACAATGCACAGTTTTTTTTTTTTTAAATATTACACAACTTGACTTTAATCTATAAATATATATATTATAAAAATTTGAATGTTTATAATATATATTAAATATATATATATATATTATATTCAAAGAACAAATGCCTTTTCCTAAAACATGTTACGACACCTTTTGGAAAGTTAAGACATAAAGGTTTTGAAACCTTAATATATCTAGCATAGAAAAAACTTTAAACCAAATACGATAACCCTTAATCCCAGACTTCAAACAAATATTAAACCAAATCGACATTTGGTTTCACATTCCAATCTGCCCCTACGTCAGCAGGCCTTATTTCAACACGATCGGCCTCCTATTGGCTGATGCTGGGGCCCCTGGATTTCAAAAATAAAATTGAACTGGATTCTATGAATTTATCGTGTTCCAATCTGTCTTTGTGACATCATGGTAAATTCTACGCAATCATACGCGATTGGTCCACGTTGCTTGTTGACTTGGAAAATTTAAAATTCAAATGAACGACGCAGTTGGGTTGGGTTTTAAATGCTGGTAGGTTGCAGAATTTAAATTTTCTATGGAAGATCTTAAATGGACTGATGGCGTGGTGTGAAGAACAATCTTTCTTTGCAAAGGAAAGGTCTACAGGTATAAACAAAAATTTAACTTACAGAGTTTTAAATATGCGGTGGCGTGTAAGTAATCTCATAAAAATAACGCTGCACATCCCGTCCTTGCACTCTGCAGTTAAAATTAATATTTCAACACCTACTAGGAAGTTCCTTCACACCCACTTCACTCAGGTATTTCACAGTCTTCAAGCTCAAACTGCACCTTTTATCTATCTCTCCATTACCATTCTCCCTGTTGTTCGAAGAAGAGGAAAAGGCAACCATTGAAAATTAACAACGCTAGATAATTAAAATTCAAAGGAGAGAAATGTTGAAGCAAGAAAATGTAAGTCTCGAAAAAAGAGACCAATTACTTAGTGGAACCGACTGTCTTTGAGAAAATGAGTTTGGTTTCTTTGTCGCGCTTCTATTTATAAGTGGATCTTAGAACTCATTTACATGTTCCACAAGGGGAAACAAAGATCAAAGTGGGTATTGCATTCTCCCATGGCTTCGTAGGGAGCATCACACGAGTCACTTAGATTGACAATCCATATACAAACCATGTATCGAGATGCTTGAGTGGTACTTCATACGGTTGGTTTCTTGGTTTCTGATGTTGATGCTAATCAGTTTTAAGATATACTTCCACATAACATGATCAAGCTCGATAAACTTTGACTATGTCTATTTTCTATCTATTTATTATTATTGTTGCATGAATATGTGGCAGAATGCTCAAGTGGTCGGCCCCTGGTGTTATTATTATTGGTCGTTAGGAGTAACAACACACGGACACATATTAACGCCCGCATATAGGAAACTAGAATATTGGAGAAGTTAGAAATTCTAAAACTTTGGAGCGTGATCCAAAAATACTGTTGGTGCATAAGGTAATCATTTTCCTGATTTGACCAGTACTTAGATTATCCACATTCCATTCTTTGTGAGAATCGGGATGGAAGGTATGGGCTTCTGGGACTTTACCTTTACTACTTAGAGCCGGAGGAGAATATATAGTGAACTAACTTTCAAATGGCTCATATATGGCTCATATATGGGGAACATTTGAGATTCTGAACTTTTAGAAGCTCCAAACTCTTTGAATAAAGAGGCTATAGTGATATGTTCAGATATTTCTTCTTTTTCTGAAGATTTTTATTTTTCAAACTGGGATACTTCTTTTGGAAATAGCTGGGGGAATCTGTCAACTGGCTTGACAGGATTCTGAATGGACAAAATCCTTTTATGTAGAAAAAGATGTAGGAATAGGTTTTTCAGTATTGATAGAATGGAGTTTATCAAACTTTCCAGTTAGCTCAGACAATAATCCTTGTGTAGAATGAAATTATCATTCAACTTTGAATTCTACAAATTCTATTTTGGACAAGGATTCTCTGACATAGCCTTTAATAAGAGAAGCATAAAATTGTACATCATTTACAAAATTATTTCCATCTTTTATTGAGACTTGTATGCTATAAATATGTTCCTTGATGACAGATGATTTTGCAGTGTTAAGCTCTAGCCCTTTTATGGTGGTATTTGTCCAGTTAATTTGTTCACTGAACTTTTGTATTCTACCATGTATACCCAAAGCATTCTCATCTTTTAAAACCAAAGGAATGGCTTTCGTAGAATTCTGAGCTTCACCCAAGATGATTCCTTTGTAAGGTGGAAAGGTGGTAGTAGTCTCAATCTTATTGCCATCTAAAGCAGTCCAAGAGTGTTGGCTGGTGGAAGAGGAAGCAACATCAGTCATTAAAACATTTTTCATTTCATTCTTTTTCTTCCATACATAAAAAGACACCCAAGTGTGTGTGCTATCCATGTATGTATTCCATTATTGAGATAACTTAATCTTTTCTTCACTAGTGGTGTTGAGGCCAAACTCATTTGCCTCAGGATGGGTATATAGATCTCAATTCAACATTTCTTTCATCCACTGGGTTTCTATCTGGTGTTGTTTACACCCATTCATAATAGAGAAGAACTTGTGAATCTCTGGAACTAATGGCTTCTTACAATCATCAGGAAGAGAAATAAATCTCGAACTTGGAATGAGATTATATTTGTGCTCTAAGTAGCCAATACCATATCTAGGCATATTTGGAGGTCTTAATTTGCTGAACATTTCAATTAGCCTCGGATCTTCATTTTCTAAACTGGGTAACTGATGCATCATCATAACATGGTCAAACTCATGAGGGATATGGATGTCTGAGCATTTTGGATTAGAACATGAGCTTATAGAAGTAGAAGGAGGAGCTTCCCCAGTCCTGGGATGATGATTTGTATGGAGAACAAGTTCAGCAAGGCTACTTGAATTTACTTTAGCTTTATAGCTAGGAAAAATAACTTCCAAGGAGGAAAATTTTACAATCTAAGAAAACTCAAACAAACTAATATGATTACAATCTGAAGAATGACTAGAGAAGGCAGTATTAACTTCTTTTGGACCTCTGTACAAAGAAGAACTTTTGTAGGCTTGATCAATCCTTCTGCGGTTTATTTTTGAACGACGAGGAAAAGATAACACTGCAGAGGATTTATCTTCTTTGATATTTGCCAAGGTTATGCTTTTCATACCAGGAGGTTTGGGATTATTTACAACCTAGTGCTCAGGGAAAATTAGATCTTCCCATATTATCACTTGGTGTTCTATCTTTTGATTTTTGGAATCGGTAAGAACAACCACACTTGACTTTAAGTCTTTACTGGGTGTGTGTAGGACTGCAGGATAAAGGGTGTTGGTATGTCTAAAACACCCTCGGGTCTGAATGGCAATATTATGTCTTTTTCTAGACATGTCAAATCCAGAGGTTTGGATTTGTAGCTGAAGGATATCATTTATTGTTTCATCAAAAAAATAGACTGAGAAGTTGGGATAACAGTCAAAATACACAGGGCCATTAGACAGAGGAGCAACAATCCCACCTATCAAGGAATCAATGTACTTGTTATGGGTTAAATCTCTGACGGTGGCTAAGAAAAAAGAGTTTAGCCCTCTGTGAGTTAGAGCATTGATTCCAATTCTTATGCATCCCAGATGCAAATATTTTTTATTTCACCTCTTAGCTGCAGCTTGAAGTTGTTTTGGATTTAACAGGGAAATAGACTATACACACTCGAAATTTTCTTGTATCTGCCTAATAGATTCTTTGATATAAATTCTAGTAGTAGCCTTTAGATGGAAAACAGAAAGATTACAATATACTTCAGAGGAATTAATACTAGGCAACTGCCATCTAGGGGACGGCTGACATTCAACATATTCTAGTTCAACTGAGTTTATAACATGACTAGAAGAAGAAGAAAACATATTCCAAAGCGGATTTTCTTGTGCTGATTCTATCTCATCTATCTCACGGAAAGAAACTGATCTTCGTGCAGATTCCATCTTTCAATAAAGAGTAGTTTTGAGTACTAACCTTTATGAACCAAGAAATAGTAACTTGGCTCTGATACTACTTTTATGCAAGGGCTTCAAAATCTTGCAACAGCAACGCATGCTGACTGGTCTTGTTAAGTCTCTTCTCTGTGAAACACTTATTCGCCTTTACACAAACCATACATGAACCTACTTAGTTTTTCACGCTCTGGCATCATTTTCGCGACCTCCCTACCTTTATCGGACTGGCATTCCTCAAACCTTTGGTGAATCTCAAGTTCAAATAAATGACACAGTTACTATCTCAATAGACATTTTAATACTCAGAGTTAATGTACTCAAATGAGGAAATCATAACACTCTTTTTTTATTGATTTTTTAAGATGGATTACAGATATGTATTACAGACTCATATGTTCTTTCCTGAGATCGAATGTGATGGAATTTATCAGGCTTTGCTTCTTAATAAATCATAAAGCTTACTGAAGGCTTCCTAGCCGAAATCACAGACTAAGTATTTTAACATAAACACACCACACATATAGAAAACCTAAAAAACCGTCCACTTTAGGTTCTTACTAGTGCTCGCACATTGATACGCAGGCTTCTTAGATTTAATTAAACTTCAGAAATATGAATCACCTTCATGATGCAATCAGATCAGACTAACGTCCGTAGTTGCAGAGCAGAAAGGAATGAGCTTCAGAATTCTGAAAGACACTCACACCAATTCTAAGAATTATACTCTAAGACTCCAATTCTGAATACCCAAATGAGCCTCACTCTCCCTTTTTTATAGGAATGGAGAGGGGACAAGCATTTGTGAGTCGGCCCTATCTGTACTAAAGGAATCATGTACAAAAATCAATCAGTCGGGTAGATGTGGGTCAAACCTCACCAACTATCGGAGAAGTGCTCTGAGTCTCCCAAAAAGACTTAATCATTATACCTTGTACACTCATGACATACAAAGTGGATGCTTTATCAAAAGGCCCATGAGAAAACTATTTACAAAGTGGAAGATTTTTACCAGAAAGCCCACGAGAAAACTTCTCACTGCAATTCTGGGACTAGACATCCTAAAACACTGTGGAGAATTTTTTACGGAGTCCAAGAGAACCATTCATCTTGGATCATCAAGTGCTATGATACCAAGGAAATGGAATCTTTTGTACAATGCCACATCCCAAGCCTTAGTATAGATTTGTCTGACAATCATTGGCTTATTTAAGACTATCTGATGCTTGATTTTGGTCATAACCAAGCATTCGTAATGTCTATACATGTATTGATCCAAGATCTCATAGTTTGGGATATTGTTAAGCTCATTGACAGTTTTGTAGGGAATATGGAAGCATTCAAAAATATTGTTATCAAGACAAAAACCGCACTGCATCTGGAAATAATATTCAAAATACAAAGGGTCAATGGCAGTCTTGTTGACACCAAAGTCATTCCACCATTCTTGCATCCATTCATTCTATCTATTTCATTGCATCACCCATGTTGGCCCAAATTTTATTTTAGTGTAGTGGGTTTCATCCTTTCAACTACATTTAGAATACCCCACCAAAGCTTCTGATATCCTGCATAATTATATATAGTATCAGGAAAGATAACAGAAGGATCACCTCTAGGCCACATAGCAAATGTGTTAGTCCATCTAGGATCTCTAGTCCGATTGATGGTGAAGTACTTGTAATAGACATGACGGCTGTTGCTTCCCTTAGTCCATATCATAGTAATGTCATGAAAATCCTTGCTAAGAGCTTCTTCTGCTAAGTTTGTGTAGAAATTTGCTAAATAAAGAAGTTTATTTTTTGCGATTAACCTGATCATACATCAATTCGAATTTCATGCATAACACATAATCGCTTCTACCATTAATCGTCACATGCGGAAAATAAAACAAAGCGACAGAACATTAAATCACACACATAGAACGCAACATGTACGGGGAAAGCTTATAGCTGAAAACCCCCAGCTATATGTATCATATAATGGATGAGAAACATTCAGCAATACATAATACAATACTCCTCACAAGTACTCAGTACTATCTCATATGCTGAACAAAAAACTAGCTAGATCTGAAACTAGTCACAGGTTCAAATCCTTCTGCTGCTCTGCCTGCCTCTACTGCGCAATCCAAAGTGTGAATATATCTGAATGGAATTCGAATTTACCTAGTTGGTACAGCGCAATCATCATTGGCATCATCATCCCACTGATTGTGCAAATCTCATGCACAACTGATGTACAACTGCTGTCAGTCTCACCCTTTCATCTACCTCTTCCACTGGTCTTTCACTGAACTGTCCATGCACTGAGTTAACTGAT
Organism: Pinus albicaulis; assembly: GCA_034641835.2. Lineage (NCBI taxonomy): Eukaryota > Viridiplantae > Streptophyta > Pinopsida > Pinales > Pinaceae > Pinus > Pinus albicaulis. The sequence continues at coordinate 1,845,303,570 of CM076578.1, read as the reverse complement.
GTGTTCTTTAGTTGAATAATGAGTTAATAATCGGTGAATTAAATAATATTTAATTCACCCAACTCATCTCTAGTGTAATCTCCAGTTAAACTGATCACAACTAGTTCAACTAGTTAACCGGAACACAATCTCCATTAACTCCTTAATCAACTCCACCAAAACTCTGCCACATGAGTCTAACTGAAGTCAACCATGCAATAGCTCAACTAACCCATAGGAAATTCGAATTTCCTTATGTCAGCTACATGCCCCACCTCCGGGGGTCAAACTGAAGTGCTCCAAGAGGATAAACTGAAGTTTATAGTCCAAATATTATTAAGGGTAAATAATATTTGACTGTTCTATTTTTAGCCCGGCAGTCTAAAAATAGAAACCACCTGAATGTCTAAAAATAGAGGTCCATCTATTTTTACCAACATGACCAATCCTCCAAGAATAGCATACTGCAACTCCCAGTACATGATCCATATGTCTAAAAATAGACATAGTCTAAAAATAGACTTTTCGACAAAAATCACATGTGTGGTCCCCACCTAGTTTAGGTGATCACTTTCCAACTAGGATCAGGAAAGATGTTTCAGGAGGCCTCCTTCACTGTTTCTTGTTGCCATTTTCAACACTCCCTCTCAACAAGAAAGGACTGTCTTTGCATGCGACATGCAACTCCATGCATTCGCCTTGCAACCTTCACAAGCGCCATGCAACTCCATGCATGTGACATGCAACTCCATGCATTCGCCATGCACCCTTTGCATGCGCCATGCAAACTCATGCATGCACCATGCAACTCCATGCATATGCCATGCACCCTTTGCATGCACCATGCAAACTCATGCATCTGCTCTGCAACTCCTCTGAAACTGAATAGGCTCCAAACAACTCAATCAGTCTGATGCATCTAGCATCTATCATCAAAGTCTTCGACCTCTGCTTAGCTACTGCACATGTCATCAAGAACCACTGCGTTGTTGAACTCTTGCACCCATGCACTCTTGCACTTGCTGTCAACTCTGATCCGCGCTCCAGTATCCAACACTGTCACTTTGATCTGCCTGCATCACTCCAACTGATCTGCTACTGCTGCGCTGTGGGCACCTCGTAGCCAGGTTCAACTCATGAGATCCACACCATCTCATGAATCCTGCCCAGAAATCTCCTCTTGGGATCAATCATGCATGTCGCCCCACCTCCTAACGGTGTTATAGGCCCAACATGCCTCCCTCATACATCGCTGAGAAATTTCTCTACGGTGGTTTCTCCCTTCCACATGATCTGTGCTCAATCCCAAGGTTCCTTATCACACCATTTAAAACTTGCTCCCTCTCAAGCTTCAGTTGCATGTCTTCCTTCCGCTTCCCAATAGTAGGAAGCTCCGTAGACATCCCATCTACTTCAAGTCTGTAGAGATTCTTTACTCGAATCCCAACCTTCTTGACTTGTCCCGTTGCCTTGTGCCGAAGGAACACCTTTCCTTCTCTGAAGACAACTTCATACCCTTTATCCTCTAACATTGCGACTGAGATCAGATTCTTTGTTAGACCTGGTACATGCAGTACATCTTGTAAAAGAATGAGTTTACCTGACTACCTCTGAAAGGTTATAGTACCAATGCCGGTCGCATTGTATCGTCCACCGTCGCCCAACTCAACATGCATCTGGAGACCTTTCTCCACCAAGTCACTGAAAAGATTTGCATCTCCCGTCATGTGAAAGGAAGCGCCACTATCAATATACCACCCCGATCCCAATGCACTAGACAACATGCACGCGATCAATGAGAAGTCCAGCTCAAATTGCGAGGCAAGAGCCTCACCAGCTGCAGATCCAGCAGCCTGCTTGTTCTTCTTCTTCTTGGGGCAATTCGTGGCGTAATGTCCATGATCGTGATAGTGAAAACACTTCACTTTGGACATGTCACGCTCTTTACCATCCGCACCGGATTGAGAATCCTTCTCCTTGCCCTTCCCCTTCCTTGCTTCGGCAGCCAAAGCGCAGTCTTCTTCATCAACTCCCTTTGACGAAGAACCATCTCTGGTATTTCGCCGGATCTCCTCTTGCACGAGATCAGACCATAGTCTTTCCCATCCCGGCAACTTTTCCCGACCATTGACACTATCTTGATATGCATGCCAACTCTTCGGCAAACCAAGAAGAGCCAAACTCACCAAATCCTCATCTTCCACCGTCAAACCAACACTTCCCAGCTCATCCCGACATTGGGTGAACCTCGTGAGGTACTTCGGCATACTTTCCCCCTTCTCACACTTGATGTTCCTGAGTCTATCTTTGAGCGCCAGCTTCCTCTGATCGCTCTTACTTTGGTACAGATCCGTCAAGGCTTTCCACATCAAATATGGAGAAGCCCTCCCGTGCAAACTGGATACAATGTGATCCTTTACACCCTCCAACAGGATCCTTCGACATTTTGCTTGTTTCTTTCGCCAAGCTTCCACAACAGCAGCATCAGTAGAAGTAGGCTTTGGAATCTCTTTCTCCACGAATTCCAATAGCCCATTATCATCCAATACATCCTCCATGCAGTCCTTCCATGCAACATAATTTGAACTGCCATCAAGAGCATATTCGAGTCGCAAACCGTTGAAAGACATTTTTGCCTCGGCACCAAGAACACAAATCTGCAAATTTGAATTTCACCAATAGCTGATAAACTTGATCACTTCCGATCTACACTTGAGAGCTAATTATTTCCAAACCATAGATTGACTGCATGGGCATTCACTAGATCTTTCACCTTACAAAGAAGGATGAATATTCCGGAGGCTACCTGGCCCACATGCAGACTCTGTCCGAGGAAATAATAAACAATCACCGTAATAGATCTCGACGATTAACTTGTCTCCGATACCATGTAGAAATTTTCTAAATAAATAAGTTTATTTGCTTCGATTAACCTGATCATACATCAATTCGAATTTCATGCATAACACATAATCGCTTCTACCATTAATCGTCACATGCGGAAAATAAAACAAAGCGACAGAACATTAAATCACACACATAGAACGCAGCATGTACGGGGAAAGCTTATAGTTGAAAACCCCCAGCTATATGTATCATATAATGGATGAGAAACATTCAGAAATACATAATACAATACTCCTCACAAGTACTCAATACTATCTCATATGCTGAACACAAAACTAGCTAGATCTGAAACTAGTCACAGGTTCAAATCCTTCTGCTGCTCTGCCTGCCTCTACTGCGCAATCCAAAAAGTGAATATAGCTGAATGGAATTCGAATTCACTTAGTTGGTACAGCGAAATCATCATTGGCATCATCATCCCACTGATTGTGCAAATCTCATGCACAACTAATGTACAACTGCTGTCAGTCTCACCCTTTCATCTACCTCTTCCACTGGTCTTTCACTGAACTGTCCATGCACTGAGTTAACTGATGTGTTCTTTTAGTTGAATAATAAGTTAATAATCAGTGAATTAAATAATATTTAATTCACCCAACTCATCTCCAGTGTAATATGTAGTTAAATTGATCACAACTAGTTCAACTAGTTAACCGGAACACAATCTCCATTAACTCCTCAATCAACTCCACCAAAACTCTGCCACATGAGTCTAACTGAAGTCAACCATGCAATAGCTCAACTAACCCATAGGAAATTTGAATTTCCTTATGTCAGCTGCATGCCCCACCTCCGGGGGTCAAACTGAAGTGCTCCAAGAGGATAAACTGAAGTTTATAGTCCAAATATTATTAAGGGTAAATAATATTTGACTGTTCTATTTTTAGCCTGGCAGTCTAAAAATAGAAACCACCTGAATGTCTAAAAATAGAGGTCCATCTATTTTTACCAACATGACCAATCCTCCAAGAATAGCATACTGCAGCTCCTGGTACATGATCCATATGTCTAAAAATAGACATAGTCTAAAAATAGACTTTTCGACAAAAAATCACATGTGTGGTCCCCACCTAGTTTAGGTGATCACTTTCCAACTAAGATCAGGAAAGATGTTTTAGGAGGCCTCCTTCACTGTTTCTTGTTGCCATTTTCAACAGTTTTCACCAAGCATACTTCTAGAATACACCATGTCATGTATCCATTTACTACCCTTAGGATATACCTTTCTTTCAGGTACAATATGTAAAATATTAGTATGTGGCTATAAATTTGCATCCAATACTTTGGTATTCCTTAATTTCTAGGTTAGCTTCCATTGGTCACAATATTCACTCCAACCTTTATTGTCAGGAATATATCTAAGAATTTCCTTATCCTGTGTTGGATCCCACTCAGTGACAATCACCATAATGTGCTCTTGGTTGTTGCTAGCAGGCTGGATGTATTCTCTGCTGAGAAAATCTGGCAAACAATTTTCTGAACCTTTGATGTGTTCTACATCAAAATAAAAATTTGTAAAAAGATCTTGCCACCTGGAAAATTTGGCTTCACTAGAATTTTGGATATCCTTCTTCAGAAATTTTTTCAATGTAGAGGCATCAGTTCTCAAAAGGAACTTCTTATTCACTAAATGGATACCAAATTTATCAATTGAATTCCATGTTTCTTTTACCTCTTTCTCAATTGTCGAATAGTTCTTTTCTGTTGGATTCCAAGTCCCAGAGGAAAATTGAACAATTTGTTCACCACCATCTTTCTTTTTCTTTAGAACTCCTCCCCATCCTAATTCGCAGGCATCTGATTCAAAAATTTTAAAAGACTTCTCATCAGCAACACACAAAATAGGAAGTGTCTTAACTTTTCTTTTTATTCTCTTTACATCTGTGGAATGAGCCTCAGTTCAGGGCATAGGATTTTTCTTCAACCGCTGATTTAGAATATTTCTATCCTTAGCACAATCTTGATATAAATTGCTAACATAGTTCAGACAACCCAAAAATCTTTGCAGCTGAATTTTGTCAAGGATAATGTCTGAAAATTTATCAACAAAATCCATAGCATGTTTCTGTAGAGATATTTGGCCATCATGGATTGTATTACCAAGGAACTTAATAAAGGCTTGGAACAAATCTATTTTCTTCTTACTCAGAACTAAGCCATCTCTTCTAACCAATTGGAAAAATATTTTCACATGCTTGAAATGATCTTGAATATTTTTAGAAAAAACTAAAACATCATCTATATACACAAGAAGCCAATCAAAGTATGGCTTCAATATGGAGTCCATGAAATTTTGGAATTTTGATGGGGCATGTTTCAAACCGAAGGGCATGACGTTCCATTCATAATGGCCTACTGGCACACTGAATGTTGTCTTAAACGTATCATCTTCCTTTATAGCTACTTGCCAAAATCCCAATTTCATGTCGAACTTGGAAAATATCTTGGCACCTGCAATTATGTACAAAAGATCGCCCTTATGAGGGATGGGATAGGTATTGTCATCAAGGACACAGTTTAGAGGTTTGTAATTTATAACCAGTCTGGGAATTCCTCTAATCTATTCAGATCTTTTGTTAACATAAAAACCATAACAATTCCAAGGACTGTCAGATTCTCTGATCAATTACCTATCCAAAAAAAATTTTATTTCCTTTTCACATAAATATCTTTATTCCTTATTCATAGGAATGGCTCTGCTCTTGCAAGGCCTTCCTTCATACTCATGTTTATAAGGCAATTCAAAACAGTGTTTCTTTCTATGCTAGAAAGCATTTGGCTCTTTAGAACAACATTATTTTTCAATTTTCTTCCTGAGTTCAGAGATCTTTCTTATGACAGAAGGGGTTTTTAGTTGTTCTCCTATCTTCATTGATGTCTTCAAATCTTTAAGCTTGATCAGCGTATTACTGGATTTTTCTAATTCTTCCATGGCTTGGACCATAGTTGAGACTCTAGGAGTAGATATATATGGAAATTTTATCTGTTTCAGACTCCCATTCGAGGTAGGAACAATAATAAAATAACCATATTTTTTATTCTTTAGTCTTGTTGAAACATGAGGTTCCACAGCAGCCAAAAATACATTTCCCAGAATACAGTCTATTGGTATATCGGTTACAGCAAACTTCAATTTTATACAATGTTGATCAAAAGAAATTGAAGCTTGTGGAAATTCATAGTGAAGGGTTTTTTTACCCAACCCTACAACTTCTTTGTGAGAACGAACCCAATATTTGGCTGATATAACCTTGGAATTAAAAACATTTACATCTGCACCAGAATCTATCAATGTTTTGAGGGAAAGCATCTGTCCTTGATACAGATGTCTAGGAGGACATGGTGCTACTGGTATTGAATGACCAATATTCTCATGTCTCTAAATCCTAAGGTAGGATCCTTTTGTCCCTCAAAAATTTCTATATTTGAATGCTGCTTAGGTGCAATGTGAGCAACAATGTTGTTAGCAAAAGGCATTTTTCCCTTTTCTAATTGGGAAACTTGAAACTTTAAAGTAGAGATTTCAGATTTGAGAGCATGAATTTCCCTACTTACCTCCCCCAAAGTGAGTGAACGAACTTTATCTTGCAGTTGATCTCTTTGGAAAACTTTAGTATTCCGTTCATAGGAGGCATCAAAAAATAAAGGCTTGCTGCTGGAGCCTTTGGTGGAGCTGGAAGAGTGCACTTGGCTGAGAAAAGCTTTGAGGAGCTTATCTTTCATACTTCCTTCATCAAGTGCACAAATTTGAGAGAGTATTTTCAAATCATTTTCATCCGCAGTTTGTGCCATCAATACTTTTTCTTTTTCTGGCACTTCTTTTTCCCAGCTGGGAAAGGAATGCTGAATGAATCTCATAAAGCCGGGGCATAGCCATTTACCACTCACGTCTTGTGATCAACCTATTTGCCATTTTTGTTTATGTCTAATCTTATTCATTATAATTATTAATTAATTTATTAATTTTATTTGTATGTAAACAAAATATTTTATTAATAAAAATCAAATTTTTATAAAAATAACAAAAAAATGACATAGTAGATGTTGTAGCATTCCATATGAGAGATATCGCACGCAAGAGGAGGTATAAACACATAGTTACATATTGCCAAAAATATTGCTTACCTTTTTTGCCTTTTTTCTTTTGTACTTTTTGCCAGTTGTCCATTGAAGGAGTAGAATGTATAATGGCCAACTCCAAACTCCAAGAGAGTTGGACTTCATTTTGGAAGTCAAAACTCTCAAATACATGTGCATGCTTGGTGCCAATCACACCATGGTCACCCATATGTTTGTCCGGTAGGGGATCTATATCTGTAGACGAAGATGTATTCACATCTTCCATCTTATCCAGGAAATTTCAACCTTTTTTATTTTGTGTCTTCTTGGTTGTTTTTTTCCTAGCTAAAGTGTAAATTCTTTGTACGTGCCCACTTAATATTTTATTAATAATTATAATAATTATTTATTTTATTCATTTCATTTTAACCATGTTTAAAAACATTTTTCAATATTCTACTATTTTCGTATTATGTTAGCATTTTAAATTATTATGGTTATTATTTTTTATTTTTTATTTTTATTTAATAGAGGAAGAATGACTAATTATTTTGATAAGTATGTTTTTTTATTTTATTTTTTGAATGTTTGTATTAAGAAAATGTATCTAAAGGGATCACTTCTTATTAGCTTAACCACTAAAACTGACACTAAGGGTGTCTGAATAGTTAAACCATCGACCTCTCGATAGAAAAGTTGCATGATGATTATAATGTTAAAAAATAAGAAATGCTTTTTTAATGTTTTTCCTATAATAATAATAAGAATAATAAAATGTATTTAACAACTTTATTCAATAGGTTTATTGATTAGTAATACACAGTTTTTGTGTCGAGGATATAAGAGTGTTTTTGGGCCAAAATGTGTGAAATTGTAGCTGAACCTGTATAAATTGGATTTAGCTAGAAGCAATGAGAAAAAGTTGTAAGGAAAGAAGAAAGAAAAGTGATAGAGAAAATAATTAATAATTCCTATTCATGCACATTATGAGAGAATATGATTCAATGCAATATCTTCTACAGGAATCAACTAATATAGTAGTGAGTCCAGTAGTGAATATAAATATATGTGGAAATGAACTAAAAAAAATGAGATCTAGTCCTAGTTAAGTGGTCACGCATCATAAATTAAGTGTCTCATGCAAGTGGAGATAATCCTAGTTAATTGGCCTTGTAGTCATCAGTTAGCTATATCATACAAGTGGAGATTAGTATAACTCATGCATGCAATTCTGAAGTGCCCTCTTGATGATGATAGTGGGGTTTTAATGCATGATTCCACTCACTATTATACCTCAAATACAATTAAGTGTATGATATATCCAACAAAAGGAATTTACATCGACATATATCGATCGATAACTTAGAATATGAAATAAGCATGTTGCAACACCATTGATTTAATACCATCTTACTATTTTGTTGTTACAACACCATTGCTGCAATATCACTTTTTTATTTCATTATTGTTGCAACAACATGCTATTGTTACATTGCTACAACACCACCCTAATGTTACGCCGTTGTGACATCGCTATACTTCTATGTTACTATGACACTGTTGCTAAAACATTGTGATAGTATTATGTTGTTGTGACATTGATACTATTATAGTGGTGCAACTCTTCCCTAATAATAAATCTCATCACTATAATGATTCCACATATCTCAAGAGACACTGTGGTGAAGTGGTGGATTGCTTGTATAAAGAAATAATGATTAGTTGGGGATTTCAACCACTGTGACTAATCATGGATAGATTTATTGTTCCTAATAATTTTCCAAATACATGATAAAATCAAATATTTATAGCGATGCAATAGGTATACCATATAAGTATAAGAACTAATTACAACTAGAATTATAATGACACCTACGTTGTTAAACTCACACTTATTGATAAAAAAACACTCTGTTGAAGAATGCATTGGAACAATACATTTCGCCCATTAACTCTGGCAAAATGTGAAGTTGAATGCCTGAATTGTTGGAATAGTGAAAAAAGCTAAAAGGAAAATTTTATGTTAAAAACAAAATTTCGTTCAATCAAATACTTTGTAGTTTTTATAATGGTGGCGGGTTACATAACGATGGTATATCATTTAACACATGTAACAATGCCAAGTTAAATATATATCTATGTAGCTAGAGAGTTCTATAGGTTTTTTCGGTAAGCTCTGAGTAAATCTTTGTCTCGTTTGAATGCTTCTATGTTATCATGTTTTGTTATTTTCTACATATAAAAATTTTTTTTGCAACTTACATTGTAGAACATTTTATGTGGCCTCATGTATACGAACATGAATACTTCGGACATGTTGTTTCATATCCATACTTATGGAAAACGTATGCGACTTTGTATGGGAAAAAAAATCATTTGGTTAAAGATGGTTTGGACTACAACATCAAAACACAAACATGAAGAGGTAGAGCACATTTAGAAACAAAGGAATAAGGAAAACCAACAATTTTAATAGGGAAAACAAGAAGGAGATATCATTCATAATTTATGGAGTAATAGACAAAGAAAGGTGACTAAAGTTGAACCCATATGCTTCAATATCTTCCATGAATCAAATTTTGAAGAGCAAAGCCTCCTATTAGGGAGGTGTGATCCAAAACTTAATCCAAAAAAAATTCAAACAATTTTAGTAGCTCATTAGTGAATAAAAACTCAACATAATAAGAATGATGGATTTTTGGTATTGTAATCTATGAAGTTAAAAAATGTTAAAATACTATTATAAATCAATGATTTCTAAGAAAATGGGGTTGAGAAAAGTAATTATATATTGACTTCCTATGTAGGTTTGGAAGGTAAAATTATAGTTCATACATTACTATGTGATTGAGTTGAGATATGCCTGATTTTTATTTCATTTTAATCGATGCTACCGCATAAATCCTTTGTGTTACCAACTTTATTTTAGTTAATCACTTTGAGTAACTCATTTTCTCATTGGGTTAAAGTATAATTTCTACACTTTAATTTGCTACACAACACAGAAAAATCGATTCATTTCTTCATTGATTTAAGAGTGTCTATGTCTAGCTAGTAAATTTATCAAGCCTCTTTGCATCGCTAGATCACCTGCAACTCAATTTCTATTTGGTTAGAGTGTTAGCATAAGGAATGAGTTTCATTTTTCGGTGGGATATGTATTACACCTTGTACATGGTGATAAATTTTAGATTAATGTTTAATTATATGTGGATAGGTTCTCTAATGCCACCATATATGTTATCATCATGTTTCCTTCAACCACCCTTTGACCCACACCATCCCAAGTGCATTAGCATCGATATATAGACCGATCTACACATAAACACTTTATGTGTGTCTGTGTGTGCGTGCACATGTGTGTAACGAAAAGAAGAGTGTAATGGATCAATTAAATAAGTGAAATGTTTAGGACAATTTGGTATGAAATTATAAATATAGTGTTGGGCTTGGAATATACAGAAATTAATATGTCCTTATAAGTTGCATATATGATCATATGTTTGTGTTGTTTCAGCCCTTTATAAGTATGTCAATATTGAGATTCACTCTCAATACTGTGTGAGTGATTATTTACCTTTAGCCATCACCATATGGTCATTAAAGTGATATTGCACTAGTTTGCGCTAGGAAACACTATGAAAAATGAATGGTGTTCCTCTTGTTATTTCTTAGATGTGAATAGACTAGCTCCATATAATTAATCAACTACTATATTGAATAGAAGTGTTTGGTATCTTGAGTATTGTTTAAATACATATTAGAATGCAAATATATGGTTGAGGTTTGTATAATAAAAATGTAAATATATTTTCTTTATGATTTTGTTATTAGCCTCTAAAAACCAACCATTTGATGTTCAAACAATATCTACAAACTAAAACTATGGTATTAAATTAACCCTTTTCATCTTTCTAACTTATATTAAGTAATGTAGATGAAAAGTCAATAATCAAAAGTGTTTGATATTTCGAATATTGTTTGAATTCAAATATAAAATTGATGTTACCATAACTCAATTATAGAATCTTAATGATAAAAAATTAATAATTAAGATTTTTAAATATTAAATTTAAATAACAAATATATAAATTTTGTTGATTTAAAAACGATCTAATCATAACTTTAAACATTATATTAAATTTATATAAACCACATATAAATTCTTTTAATCTATAAATTAGATATAATCCCATAAGCATCATATCAACTTTACATGAAAGAAACATAAATTTTAAATATATAAATTACAAATCCATACTCCATTAATACATAATTTGTATAGAACGTAAAACACTAGATACTTATAAACCCACGGTTAAATCAAATGAATTAGTAGACTAAAAACTTATACTAAATTACCAATTAACGCTTTCATCTTTCTTAAAGATACTCTCTCTTCAAATTTTCGAAATATGCTAAGTAATATAGATCGATAGCCAAATAACTATAGCATCTTGCCTCTTCATAAATAAATGAATGTATATATCGACAGACAAATGAAAACAAAATATCTCACCTCTTCATAAAAACAGATTGTTCATGCTTTAAAAAAAATGGACTTCTAAAATGCATTCGATATCATTGAAAAAAAAGTGATATCTGGTTGTGAAATACATTGTAAGGAGAGATGTCGATATTTGATTGAATGACGGTTTAGTCTGAAATGCGTACTCATCTAATTGATACCAGGGAAGAAACATCAGCGAGAAAATCCGGGCGATAGGTAGTCATCAATTGGTGTACTGACTAACTTTCTGTTTCGTGGCCTTGAAGTGTCACGGAATCCAGAACGCCCTTGCTTACTAATCCTTGGAAGCCAGCAGACTCATAAAGTACGAGATATTTGTCTCTCCTATAGTGCCGGGTATTGTTCACTCCAAATTGCATCAAAAGTGGCACAAGTTAAGAAAGGGGCAAATGTTGTGGAACGCATTTTGACGTGGAAAAATCATAGTCTGATCACATTGCAATAATCAAGGACAAGCAGATGGAATGAAATAATCACATTGCAATAAGCACATTGCAATAATCAAATTTTAAGTGAAAGATGGAATGAAAGACATTTTGTTTGATAATGATTCTCAATATATTTTGATTTATGAGTGTGTAGTAGATAAATTTGACCTATAAATTTATCATCTACATCCTGCACAATACACGAAAATTGAAAATTTCAAAGCCGTTGAAATTGACTTCTTATTTAGATTTTCAAGATAAAATTTTGAATCTTATTGTGTGAGATAAGTATTGTGATATAGTACCATGTTGTTGAGTTTATTTGTGTTTGATTTTTCTATCATTTAAATAAGTATAAATATTTGATAGGTTATTAATTAATTTTTATCACTAATTCATTTTATCATTAAGTTAAAGTATACTTATTAATTTAGTATCATATATGGAGTTTAATTAAATTTACCTTTAATAAGTAAATAGTCCAATCTATTTACATTATTATTTTATTTGTTGAATTTAACTACATGGTATATATGAAAGAATATTTGGAAATATAGTGTGGATAAAAGTCATTTTTGTGTTCTAATTTTATAGTATTCCTTAAATCTACAATCCACACAAGGATGAGAGTGAGGTAAATTTTTTGACCTCACTTTTGTATTATAATTTCAGAATATTTCTAAATTTTAGAGAAGAATGGCTAGATCTTCCAAAACTTTTTCTATATGATTAGAGCACCAACATAACGAATGAGTATGAATGTTGAGGCCATTACATATTACAAGCTATACAAGGTTATAAATATAGACTAATTTCTAGTCTAATTAATAGATGAAATGATTCTGTTTTTTTTTTTTTGGTGCATTTTGTTAATTTTATTTGAAATTGAGTTTTTTAATAATCATAAGTTTAAGTTGTTTAATGAGCACCATATTACATATTACATATTACATATTACAACCTATATAGGGTCATAAATTTAGGTTAATGTTTAGTCCAACTAATAGATGAAATGACTCTTTTTTCTGGTGCATTTGTCAATTTTATTTAAAATCAAGATTTTTAATAATCATAAGTTTAAGTTGTTTAATCTATAGAGTACAAGTTCCCTAGGGTTTTTCAAGGATTTGAATAATTTAGAAATTCAAAAATACATTTTAAATAATAGGAAATCACAATCTTAGTAGAAATTGCATGATCCAATTCAAATAAGAAAGTTCATTTTCCATTGGAGTTTTTGAGGGAGTTGAAATAATTTAGGAGAAAAAAAACATTTTAAATAATATGAAATTGCAATCTTGCTATACATTGTATTATGAAATTCATACAAAAATATCTTTATCATTTCATTTATTAGTTAGACTACACCTTAATTAAATGTTGATTAGTGCCCTCATGTCACCACATATACTAGCAAACTTTGTAGAGATTCCTTTAGCCACCCTTTCACCCAGTATAACCAAAAATCATTAGCATCAATTTGCACAATAATCTACATATAAACAATTGGATATGTGTGTAAGTTGTGAAACTCAAGCCAATACGCAAAATTATGAATCACTTCAATAAGTATAATATTTTAGCAAGTTATGAATCACTTCAATAAGAAAATATTCTAGCAAACATAATAGGAAATTATGTAACAAATATGGTAGGAAATTATGAATAAAATTGTGTGTTTGGAAAATATAGAAATAAAATGTCCTTCTAGATTGCACTTACCATTATCCTTTTGTTTTGTTATATAACCTCATATAAACATGAATTGTGTGTTTGGAAAATATAGAAATAAAATGTCCTTCCAGATTGCACTTACCATTATCCTTTTGTTTTGTTATATAACCTTATATAAACATTTAAAGGTCGAGGTTCACCATCAATACCGCGTGAGTGGTTCCTTACCTAATTTTTAACACCTTCAACGATGATAAAATTTGACATTGCAACATTGCAAAGGCTAGAAAATGCTGAAAATAGAATGATGTTGAGCTTAGATGCGAATGGATAGCTTCATATAATTAATTAATTGTTAAGTTGCAAATTAGTTGTTAAGTTGCAAAACATAATTGTTTAGTATTTAACAATTCTTTGAACATATATAAATGTAAATATATAATTAATATTAGCATAACAAAACTGTCATGTATTTATTATATATAATTTTAATATTTAAAAAAAATTAAATTGATAAACTAAATATTTAAACTATAATACCCTAAATCTATAAATTATAAAACTAGCTTACTTTAATAGTAAGCACCGTGTTATAAACACATAAACCCAAAATTTAAAGATGAAAAGAGCTCTACAAATTAAATTTTTTATATTGAATTAACTCTTCTCACCTTTGTTAATTATATTAATTCTTTTCATATCTCTCAAAGTTATATTAATATGGATAGTAAGCCAAATAATTACAATGATTCAACCTTTTAGAAAACGTAAAGAAACTTTACCAAATTAAAATACAAATGACGTGTCACTCTGGTAGTGAAATACATTGTAAGAAAGATTTATATATCTGATTGATGGACGGTTTAGTGCTATGTGCGTACTCGTCTGGTTGATAAAATTGGAAAACCTCAACGAAAAAATATGGGTGAAGGGTAGTTATCAATCATTTGTGGAGTGACTAATTTTTTGTGTCGTGGAATCTACGCATGCCCGTGCTTTGTACACCTTGCCAGCACGCAGATTCATAAATCCAGCGAGATTTGTCAATCAGTTCGGGCAATGGACAAATTTTTACTTCGAAAGCCATAGTCATCAAAACTGCGACCAAAGTACGCAGTTCACCACTGCTCGATATTTTAAGTACATGAATGTGATCATCTACGTGATCATGATTTTAACCATGATGGAGTTGGTCATAATGTTTTCAACGTCTCTGAGATTAAAATCATCAACTTCATTTTCTTTCATTTCTCTTCCTTTTGGGAAAAACTTTCGATATTTGCGATAGCTGCTTTTTATCTTTTTTGTTTTTGTCTTTTGCAAATTCAACAGTTCTTTTCACATTTTTCTATTGTTATAAATATAGCTTCAATTTCTATCTTTTTCATTTGTATATTCATAGTCGGATTCACTTCATTCACCATGTTCATTCTTTACCTTTAGTATAAAGTCATGTTTTCAATAAAATTTTATGTATTCTTGGAGTACAGTGTCCATGTCTTATTTATTTTATTTTGTTTCTGACTCTTCCACATTTTCTTCTATTATTTTATTTACGTTAATTTTTTATTTTTTCTTATAAAAATTACTTCATCAATTATAATGCTTTGTGGCTGAATTTGTTATTGATTTTTGTTACTTTCTTTTTCACTTTATTTCATATTTAAAATATCCCAAGCATCATTAGACATGGTTGTTGCTATAATTTTAGGAAAAATGTTGTCGTCCAAGTCTTGTTGAATGAGAAACAATGTTGCTACATCATCCCTTTTATTCACTGTGAAATAATTCTAGTTCTTTCATAATAGACTCATAAATTACTTCATGGATTCCTCAAACCCATACAATAGTATCTTATTAATATTTTCCATATAGTTTGGTTTTCATCTCAATGACCTACAACTTATAATTTATACCAATAAAAATAATCACAAGGTAAGAGATAAGAAATATTATATATTGATAACCATAAGTTTTAAGAAAAACATAATGACTTTCAAAAACAAACAATTTTAAAATAATTTTATCTTTTCCATTTTCCTTCTCTCTCCTTACTATCTTACCTTATTTTAATTTTAAATTATCTTTATATTATTTCTATGAATCGATTAAAACCAACTTTCAAAATGGTATTCACCCTTATACTCTAATATAAAAAAACTGAAAGCTCAACCAATTCGATTCGGCCATATTCAAATTCCGTAGCTAGGGATGGCGGCTCGACGAATTCAACTATGGTGGCTATGTTGGAAGTAATTCTTCCATGTCATGTGTAGTTGTCATTATGAGTGACGAGGAGTCAATCTACAAATTGTTGATTCCTATGCAATGAGTTGGAGTCATGATTTAGATGTGTTGAAGTTAGTGTGTTATGTCCTATATATATGTAAATATTGAGATCAATAAAATATAATGGATGATTTGTTGTGTGCACAATCCCTCTATGCTCATCTCTCAATTTCTACCATGGTATCAGAATCGGTTCTAGCTTGATTCCCTTACGAGAAGGCCAGGAAGATGTGAGAGCTACAAGAAAAATTGAGAATATTATAGTAGCTTAGATGAGTGTTTGTTTTTTGTTTCATTCATGTGAAGATTTCCGCATCTAAGATTTTTGTGCAATGTCTCTAGATCCTCTCAATTTATAACAAGGGAAAGGTTTCTAATATCATACTTGTGGTGACGTTCGTGACGGTTTTGATATGCTCTGTGGTTGCAACAACCATTATTTTCCCCTCATGTTAGAGTGGCCATAGCGATCACAATTCTAATCTCTTCCGAGGGAAAATGGATTGATTATCCACCATCAAATCCCATCATGTGACCTCGACTATGGTGGAAGTTTGGACTTCCATTGCTATCATAGATCTTAATAGCATTAGGGTTTTGGTCGACAAACTATAGGGAAAAATCAGTTCCATTCTCACAATCATTTATTTCTATTCAATGGAAGATGCTCTTCGATTTGCAATCAATAAAAGAAAAGAGAGTATTGTGCAGAAAATCGAATATTTTACACAACATGTTGATCATTTAAGACAAAACATATGAAAGGCAAGGACTGTGTTAGGGAATAAAATCATCAGAATTGAGAGAAATAGGTCTTTTAGTTTCTTTTTAAGTTTCAGGAGCTTAAAAATTTCTATCAAGATATCACTCTCTATTTCAATTCATTCCTTAGGGATATGTCTGGCAATGTCATTGCCATCACACCAAAGAGGAATGAGAATTGCTACTAATAGACGACATTTTGGACAAATTGTTGATTTTCTTTTTTGTGTGGATCACACTTCAATCACTTGTCCTGCGAATAGGCAAATCTATTGTAGTTGATTATGAGAGAACCTCTTCCGCCATTTCATGTAAAGTGAATATTGCATCTCACAAAGATCTTATGGACGCAAAATTTTGTACTACCAGGAAGTCACATAGATTGGTCCGTCAACTTTATAGTTTTGGTTCATTTTTGAATTATTTTCCGAGATGGTTCAAATTTTTTGTCCAATTTTATGGTGGCAATGTATGTATTCTATGGGGCTATATTGGGTCAATGTTTTAGTGTTTAATTTGGGTCTTTATTTTAAGGTTTAATATATAAATTTATCGTGCTTCTATTGTAATTATATGAAATACTAGTCAATGAATATAAAAACATCCTTCAAGTTAATGGTTCTCAAAATTCTTCAGTGTCAAGAGAACACATAATTTACTTGGTTATGTTGAGTTTGTTATATTCTAATGTGTCTTTTTATTCTTCAGTACTTCAAGAAAATTAGTTACATGTTTTCTTCATATGTATGTAAGTGTATATATCTAAAAGGTCACTTGTATGATGGACTATTGGATAAAATTAGTACATAGAAAACTTACATGTATAACTAGAAGTATGTATTTCAGTGCATACTATTTGGATGCAAACATGTCCATAGAGATATTCAGTATATAGGCTATTCTTCGTGGTAGTCAAGAAGTGTCATTTGTACAAAGTTATTCAACAATGGTCAGAAGAAGTTATGGTTTAAATGGAGGTCAAGTGACAACTCAAAGATGTAGTGGTAAAGAAAGAGTGGTCTTTACGATATTCTAGAGTGGATGTGAATCTAATGAAGACAAATGAGATAAATACCATATTGTTGTTGTAATATGTTTTTTCATGTAAGCATTAAGGGAAGTTGTTGGGAGTAATGGTTCCATGTGATGTATAGTTGTCATTATGAGTGGCGAGGAGTCAATATAGAAGTTGTTGATTCCTATGTAATGTGTTAGAGTCATGGTCTAGATGTGTCAAAGTCAGTGTGTTATGTCCTATATATATGTAATTGTTTTGATCAATAAAATATAGTGGGTGATTTTTTGTGTGAAAAATCCCTCTCTACTCATCTCTCAATTTATAACAGGTTAGGGAAGGTAGATATTGTTGGGATATTTGGAAACTCTCAATGAACAAGGGTAGTTTTCCTTAGAAAAGCACAATGAATTGATGCTCTACCTCAATGAATAGAAAAATGGGTGTCCTAGATCTAGGAAATATACAACTATAGCATGTACCTCTTTATCAATGGATGAATCTCCCACCTATAGCTAGGTGGCTTTGCATATCAATGGCTACTCATACCTCATCCAATAGAAGTTGGTGCAAGCCTACGAACTATTGGAATTTGTTAATTATTCTATGTCACTTCTAGTTAGTTGTAAGTTTATAATAGAGTGTAAATTTATGAATTATCAGTCATCTTGATCTAGGTGGATATTGGTGGCCACTTGCCTATTCCACTTGAACCCCCACCATTGTTTCTTTCAGTTTTTTAGTTTCCTTAATTTTAGCACAATTTACTAGTTTTAGCATTTTTTGCGGTCTTGAACTTCTGGAGCCGTTTTGAGGCCCTAAACGACATTTTTTGGGCACGAAGGGTTCGATGAATACGAATCAATGAATTCATATTAAATGAAAAAAGTTGTAGTCCTTGAATAGATCTTTATAATTATGTATCATGTGCATCAAATGGAGATAGTCTGCCAAAGTTACGACCCCGGGAAATTGATGTACCAATTTACCCCGACAGGGCCCATAGTCTGGTGTTTCATCTGCTAGTGTTATATTTTTGGATGTTTATGGTTTTACATCATTTCTCAATAATAAATAAGACTTCGAGCCTCATTGTAACACAATTCAGAGGCCTGTAGCCACCACATCTCTTCTTAGACATAAGCTACCAGTGCCCTAGCTAGTTTATTTTCATTTTGTCTGTAAACATATTTCAGTAATTTGATATTAATGAAATGAAGTTATATTTCTAATGCATCTTTGTATTTATGGTTATATTTGTATTTTTTTGTGTTCTTGCATAAATCCAGATCACATATAAATTACTCTCGGTTAACCCCAGTTAGCTAAAAGTTTGTAGTAGAATGTAAATTTAGGAATTATTAGTGATATAGGTGTAAACTAATATTAACATAGCCATAATTAGAATTTTAAAGATATTTTTAGAGAATTGTTTCTGAATTTTTGTGTCTATTTAATTATGTATCTTTAGAAAATTTAATGAATCTAGGATCAAAACTTGAAGTTCAATTATATTTTTTTCTGTATTATTATGTGGTGATATTTTGAGTATTCAACTATTATAGTATTTTGACTTCCTCCTCTCTTTTTGCCTTCCCCTACCCTTCAAATTGGTATCAAAGATAGAGAAACTAAGTTATCAAAGCAAAGGTTCACGTAGTTGGCTATTGATCTTTAAAGCCACTACCATATCCACAAGAAAAGGCATGGTTTTCAAGTTTTACAATCCTATGACCGTCCTTAGCCATGAGTACGTGTCTTTCTAGAATATCTAGCTATTTTTCTTTCTCTTGCAGGAGCCGCCATTTCAAGAAGCCCACAATCCATGAACTGTAGTTGAGAGGAATTAGTCGACCCACAATCTCTTTCGTCTCAGAACATGACTATTTCAATGTTCTTTGAACTCAATAATAGGTAAAACTAGAAATTTCCTCAAAAGATGGAAATTTAGGATAGTTGAATTGAAAAGTTTTATTTTGATTTCTATAGTCAAATAAATAATATTTTATATTTTATATTTAATTTGGTTGATGTAATTTTTTTTAATATATATATAGGAAAAGACTAAGTAATGTGCATTGTAAGTTGCATTAGTAAAACCAATATGTTTTAAACATTAGCAAGGTGGTGAATTGGAGTAGTGTTCGATGAAAATCAACAATTAGAAAAATAAAACTAATCACACGCAACCCATTAAAATCAGCGCTAAGGGTAAAATATTTACTACAAATTCTTACAAATATATTCATTTTTTTAACATATATTTGAAAAGTTTCAGTGATATCCTTAAATATATAGGGATAAGAGACTATATTATAAATTTACATGAGGTAAAGATCCTAAATTGTTAGACCCCAAACTCTGAACTTGGGCCAAGATTTCTTCCAATGTGACTCGATTCTTCACATTAATTGTATATGTTGTTTCACAAATTCATTTATATTTATTTGAATTGCAATTATTATCAATTCCTTATTTAGGGATCCTTTATACAATATTATTTCATCATAGTTATTTTTTGGGTGCATTATTTTTAGTGGTATTCCTTTAGAATCACAAACCAATGACTATATACATGAACTCAACCAATAGATACATACATGAACTCAACCGCTAAAACCCTTTACACAATTTCAATGGATTTTGAGTTTTGATGTATTTGTGATAGATTTTACTCACACTTGCAGTGCCCTTAAAAGGTTTGGATACAAAATAATTTCATAGGCACTTACAGTCTTTGCTTTAATTTTGATGCAATGCATTTAATAAAAAAAATTCCAAGTAAAATTTCATCCATTTGATTAAAACTAGAATTTTTGAAGAAATTAAGGTGGAATATTTTCATAATTCCATTAAAGAAAAATTTGCAACCTAATTCATCATTAGAGTTATTCATATGCTTCTATTTTTTCGTTTAAATATATAAAGGTTTTCCACGAACATATAATAATTTTTCTTATATTTTAACCCAATCAAATTAATTGGATCCCAAACTTTTTGGAACTAATGGCTATATATGAATAATTAGTTAGTATAAGCTACTCATTATAAGACCATCAATTTTTAATTAAAATAATGTAATTTTGTGTAAGAAAATGAAAAAGTATTTACTACTTCTATTAATTTTTTCATATATATGCGATAATGTGTGTGTGTGTGTGTGTGTTTCCTACATGTTAGAAATAGAAAAAGAAAAATATAGATTTTTTTGATACATTTTATATGTTATATAAATTTAAAATATTTAAATGATGTAAATCCAACCATATGTAAATTTAAAAATATTTAAATGTCAATCCAACCATATGTATTTTTTTTCTCCATAGGTGAAATTTATTTATCAACAAGCAATGCATACAAAAGGTTGTCTTAATTGAAAAGGATCAACCCTATATGTTACATTATTTCCCAATTTTACCTTTTAGTTAAGGTCTTCCATGAATAAGTTAAACACTAACACCATTTCATTCAATTTATTTTTTCATGTGAGTTTCACCATAAATAAATGTTATTTAAATCTTTTGAACTCTACATGTAATATGAATTATGATGAGTTTATGTAGTTTAATAATTATAAGGCATTAAATCTTCATAATACCAGTACTTGCATTTTATAGCACAATTAATTGAAGGATATGTTGCAGTTAGCTTGCTCTTAGTCAATTACATGAAATATTCATAATACCAGTTCTTGAATTTTTTAGCACAATTAACTCAAGGACATGTTGCAGTTAGCTTTCCCTTGGTCAATTACATGAACTATACCCTTGTAGCCACGCCATCACCAGTTAAATAGGACAAGTAACCCATAAAAAAAAATTACTTATGCACAAAGACAATTTTAGAATATATATATATATATATATATATATATATATATATATATATAGAGAGAGAGAGAGAGAGAGAGAGAGAGAGAGAGAGAGATCACTACCTCTACAACATGTCTACTTCTAGAACATGTGGGCTTCTCTCCAAACTTAATTATCCATGTAAACCATTCAATTTCAATATTAAACAATGACTGAATTTTTTTCAGCCATTCCACATGTAACCTTAGTTGAATTGATTACATATTTACATACAATTAAATGATTACATACATGAAAACCTCTCCTTCTAGATAGGCCCATGAATATACTCCACTATGGAAACTGATTCTATTCATGATGATAACTTCATTTCTACAAATGTAAGCTAGGTTCGAGATAAAAACACATCTATAACTTATTAATGGAAAAAGAAAAACTAACAACAAATTACTAAAGTACTATCCTAATATCAAAGGATTAATTAACATTCCCCCCTTGATCCAAAGGGAAATATGACATGCCAAGTAACATTCTAAACTTCTCAAACTTTTCATATCCAAGTGCTTTGGTATAGATATTTTTTATCTGCTCTGACGTATGACAATGTATCACACGAATTAATTTGGCCTCAATGTAATGTCGAATCAAGTGATATTTGGTATTAATATGCTTGCTTTGATCATGAAACTTGGGATTCTTGGCTAATTGAATTGCCAAAGAATATTCAACAAATAAAGGAGTTGAAGCCTTTTGTTTCTCCTGCAAGCCTTCAAGTATTTTTAGAATCCAAATGATTTCTTTTTTAGATTGAGTTGATACAACATATTCTTTTTCAGTTGTAAAATCAAGAGGAAAATATTTCTTGCATGATCTCCAATTAATGGTTATTGATTCAAAATTCATCAAATAAGTTGAACTAGAGACCCCATTCTCCTTATCTCCATCAAAATGAGAATCTGAATATCCAAAGAGATGGATATATATAACTTTGGAATATTTGACGCTGTATGTTTGAGTGCCTTTTAAATACTCGATCACTCATTCTTTTGTAGTCCAATGACCTTCACAGGGTTGATGCATGAACCTTGAAATTATTCATACAACAAAAAGCTATGTCAGGATGAGTAATAGTCACAAAATTCAAACTTCCATAAAGTTGCTTATACTTTGTTGGATATTTTAATATACTTTCTTCAGTGGAAGAAAGCTTCAATTTTTTCTCCAATGCAGTAGAAATAGGGTTACAATTCTGCATTCTAATTCTATTCAATAGTTGTACAATATGTTTTTTCCTAAAAATATAAAAGCATTTGGGTTTTTGATAAAATTTAATTGCTAAATAATAATGCGATAAACTAAAAATTTTCATCTCAAAAATTTTCAGTAATTCTTTTTTAATGGATGCTATATAGTCATCATTATTTCTTGTAATCATCAAATCATCTATATAGAAAATAAAAATTACAACCGACATTCCAACCTTTTAAACAAAAAGAGTTTCATAATATAGATCAAATAACTTATAATTCAACTGTAGAAGGTGTTCAATTAATTTTCGTTACCAAACACACAATTCTTATTTCAGTCCATACAAATATTTCACCAATTTACATACCTTATGCTCTTTTCCTTTGATAGAAAAATCCTTTGGTTGAAACATATAAACATCTTCCTGAAAACTTCCATTCAAATATGTTGTTTTTACATCCATGTGATGTATCTGCCACCCTTTTTGAGATTCAATAGAAAATAGAGTTCTGATTCTGCCTAATTTTGCTGTAGGAGAAAACGTCTCTATGTATTCAAAAACTTCCTTCCGAGTGTATCATTTTACTACAAACCTTGCCTTGTATTTATCAAGAAAACTATTTTCCTTATATTTTATCTTATAGACCCATTTAGAACTAATAGTTTTGATGATATCCAGAGGATCCACTAACTTCTACATTCCATTTTTAATTAGGGAATCACACTCATTTTTCATTGCATCGTTCCATTCATCACAATTAGTGGCTTCTTCAAAATAACTTGGTTCACTAATTGTAGAATAATTAAAATCATATTTATTAGAAATGTTACTTGAAATCGAAATAACATCACCTTTAGAAGAACTTCTCGTTTCAAAATCATCATACTTTCTTGGAAGTTTCTGAACACATGTGGATCTTCATAAAGGTTGTTGAAGTGGTTGTGATGGTTCCTTGTGTTGAAGTACAAGTTCTTTAGGAACACTTTATAACCCCGTGGAAACAACACGATCCTCCAAACTTTTTTCCGCAAAAACATTATCATGAGTCAAATATGGAAAACACACATATTGACTCATAATGGGAACCCCCCCTTCAGTATGTGGAACATCATTATCAAATTAAAAATAAAATTTTTGGAAGAAAAATTCTCAAAATGAGTCAGTCGTCTATCAACATTAGAATTATCTTTATCACATTAGATAAAAATAACATCGTTGGAAAGAATGAAATTATTATTTTCTTCATCATATAAACTGTAAGCTTTTGAAGTTTAGAATATCCTAAAAATATGCATTTTAGACTTGTGACACCCATTTTATTTTGTTGTTGCTTTGGAATTAAAGCATAACATGTAGATCCAAAAACTCGGAAATGTTAACAATAGCAAGTCTATTATACCAACCTTCATAAGGATTTTTTTTGTTGATAACAGAAGAAGGACACCTATTTCTAATATAATTTGCACAAAGAAATTCTTCTCCCAAAAACATCAACTTTATAGTTTAAAAAAACATCATGGATCTAACTATATTAAGCAATGTCCTATTCATACATTTTGCAACACCACTCTATTGTGGATTATAAGGTATTGTAGTATGATTTTTTATGTCATTTTCCTTCAAATATTGTTCAAAATAATTATAATTATATTAACCACCGTTATTAATTCTTAGAATGCCAATATTGAGTTGCGTTTCATTTTTTATCATTGAAAGAGAAGTTTTAAAAATTTCAAATACTTGTGACTTATCTTTCAACAGATACACCGAACACATTCTCGAATAATCATCAATAAATGCTAGCATATATTGGTTACCATTGGAATATGGAATAAAAATAGGTCCACATAAATATGAATGTATGAGACCTAATTTTCTTGACGCTCTAGAAGAAGAACTATGAAAATGCAGCTTAGAATGTTTCCCCAAAATACAAGCATCACATGGTGGAAGCCTTCTTGGAATTGTGGGAAATCCTTTTATACCTTGTTGTTTCATAATTTTCATTCTTTCATAGTTAATGCGAGAAAAAATAGAATGTCATAATAAAGTAGAAGATAAATTATCACATTGTTGTGCTACAAGAGCAAAACTATCATTACCTCTCAAGAGAAGCACTATCATTACTTCTCAAGGGTTTCCTCATTCCTGCTTGTGGTGTCCCTTGTTTTCCTTGTGTTGGTGGAGGTGGTGCTGCTAATGAGGTGTTCCTTTCAGCCATTTATTCTTCATCATCATCATGAGACAAACAACTCTTCACGTTGACTGTTTTCTCAGTGCTTCCATCCCAAGCTTCTTCCTCAATGAATTGAACATCTTTTCTTATAACAAATTTCTTGGTGGATGGGTTATACAATCTACATGCCTTGGATTCTTCATTGTATCCAATAAAAATGCCCTTCTCCCCCTTACTTTCCAACTTCTTCCTTAGTTGTTCTGGAATGTGTGCATAAGCCACACAACCAAAAACTCTCATGTGGGTGACACCTTGTTTTATGCCACTCCATGCTTCTTCAAGAACTCTGTTCATTACTACTTTGGTTGGGCATCTATTCAAGATGTATGGTGCACAATGTACAGCTTCATCCCAATAATCATTTGGAAAATGTTTTTCCTTCAGCATACTTCTTACCATGTCCATGATTGTTCTATTTTTCCTTTCAGCAACTCCATTTTGATGCGGTGTGTAACTTGCTGTAAATTGCTTGTGTATGCCATTTTATCTGTAAAAACACAGAAATTATTTTGAGATATAGTCACTTCCTCTATCAGTTCTTAAAACTTTTATGTGCTGCCCACTTTGGTTCTCAACAAGTGCCTTAATGTGGTAGAATTTTTCAAACACTTCACTTTTATATTTCAAGAAATAAACCCAAGTTTTCCTTGTGAAATAATCAATAAAAGTCAGCATATAATGGCTGCTTTCTAGTAATGGTGTTTATGTTGGCCCACACAAATTTGAATGGAGAATTTCTAAGGGTGCCTTTTCCCTTATGCTCTTTCCTGATGGAAAGCTTTCTCTGTGTTGTTTTCCCAAGATGCAACCTTCACATAGGCTGTCTGGTTTCTCAATCAATGGTAATCCCTTTACCATTCCTTTCCTATGCAACAAATTCAGTCCTCCAAAGCTGAGATGTCCAAATCTCAAATTCCATAACCAGTTTTCATCTTTTTCTTCTCTTTGGAATTTCTCTTTTGTCACTATTGCCATTTCATCTCCTTTCTTCAAATCTGCTATCATCTTGAGATGGAACATTCTGTTCCTTGTCATCTTCAATTTTGCAATGCATTGCTTTCTTGGTGGTTTATCCATGATGGTGCATACATCATCTTCAAAGAAAACATTGTACCCCTTTTGATTGAGCTATCTAATGCTCAGGAGGTTACACTTCATACCAGGCACATAGTAAACATCTAATATGGATCTTCCTTCTCCTTTCTTTGTTAAAACACTTACTCTATCTCTTCCCATAACAAAGACCTTATTTTCTGTCCCCAATGTAACTTGAGACTTTACATTTTCATCTAACATGGAAAACATGGCAATGTTTCCAGTCATATGGTTACTACATCCTGAATTTAGAAACCATATATCTTCATTCTTTTCCTCAGCCATATTACATGCTAAAAACAACTTATCTTGGCTAATATTTTCTTTAGTAAAATTAGCACTGGGCCTATTACCCATGTCACTCTGTTTATTCCTACATTCATTGGCATAATGCCCATACTTCTTACAGTAATTACATTGGACTTGAGATTTGTCATACCTTTTTCCATGTGCTTGATGTTGTCCACCTTACTGGCTGCTACCTTGGCCTTGGTTCTGATTTTGATTGCTGCCCCTTCCACTTGCAGGGTTGTTTCTTCCTCCTCTGTTTTGGCTTCTGCCTCTTCCTTTTCCTCTGTATCTTCCTCTGCCTTGACCTCTTCCTCTTCCAAAGGACATTTGGTCTTGAAGGCATGCTCCAAAGATGAGTGTGTATTTCTACCCAATCTTTGTTCATGTATCATCACTAATGCATGAAGTTCATCAACTAAAAAATTTGAGAGATCCTTTGTCTCTTCAAGGGTTGTGACTATCACATCAAACCTTGAAGGTAAGCTCCTCAACACTTTCTCCACTATCCTTATTTCTTCATGTGTCTCTCCATGAGACCTTATCTGGGTAACCAACCCAATCACATGTGTGAAGAATGAGTCTATTTTATCAGACTCTTTCATACAGAGAGTTTCAAAGTCTCTCCTCAGCAATTGTAGCTTTTCTTTCTTCACCTTCTCCATACCTTGATAAGAAATTTGGAGGGTATCCCATGCATCCTTAGACCTCTTAGCTACTGCTATCCTTGGAAACCCATTTTCATGCACTGCTTGATAAAGATAGAAGAGGGATTTTGAGTCCTTATTTCTATCTCTCTTCAACAAATCCTTCTCTGCCTGTGTCAAGGCATTAAAGGCATTTTCATTTACTGGTTCTTCAAAACCATCTTCAACAAGCTCCCATAAGTCTTGAGAGGAAAACAAGGCTCTCATGGTGATTGCCCAATAATCATAGTTCTTCCCATTGAACTGTGGGAGCTGAGTATTTCCAATACTCATGCTTGTGCTGGCTCGTGCCATGGTTAGCACTCTAAACTATGTTGAAATAACTTGACTGTGTTTTTAAATAAACTGTCTCTCTACCTAAGAGACAAACTCTGTCTCCAAACAGAATTCTATGGACTACACT
This sequence comes from Pinus albicaulis, assembly GCA_034641835.2. Taxonomy (NCBI): domain Eukaryota; kingdom Viridiplantae; phylum Streptophyta; class Pinopsida; order Pinales; family Pinaceae; genus Pinus; species Pinus albicaulis. The sequence continues at coordinate 1,845,276,136 of CM076578.1, read as the reverse complement.
CTTTTACAACAAAAAAAGATTATGTTTCTGAGAAATACCTTGACTTTTGTTGAGCCTTCACTCTGCTGGAGAACTGCTGCAACAAACTCCTTCCCTCAGCTTCTCTGACACCTTCAAAGAGCCTGGACTAGCTTTGATACCATCTTGGAATTTCTGAGTATTCCAGAACACATAGAGGAATAAAAAATTCCCCAGCTTCAACACAGAGATTCAATTAAAAAATTTTCGGACAAAGATTGCACACAATATCTATTTCATTAAAATTAAAAATCTATTACAAAGTGGCTCAGAACTGTTGTTCTGTCTTTCACAAAAATACAACTTCTTCACACACAGTGCAAAATTTCTGGTCTCTGTCACTTACAAAATGCATACACATTGCTTTATAAAATCTGCTATCTGTTTTTAAATACAGAGTTTCACACTCTGTCTCTCCAAGGAAAAATACATAGCAGTGTTTTTGTTTCAGCCTATGGGCTTTTACAATGCACAATTTTTTTTTCTTTTAATATTACACAACTTGACTTTAAACTATATATATATATATATATATTATAAACATTTGAATGTTTATAATATATATTAAATATATATATATATATATATATATATATATATATATTATATTCAAAGAACAAATGCCTTTTCCTAAAACATGTTACGACACCTTTTGGAAAGTTAAGACATAAAGGTTTTGAAACCTTAATATATCTGTCGTAAAAAAAACTTTAAACCAAATACGATAACCCTTAATCCCGGACTTCAAACAAATATTAAACCAAAATGACATTTGGTTTCGCATTCTAATCTGCCCCTACGTCAGCAGGCCTTATTTCAACACGATCGGCCTCCTATTGGCTGATGCTAGGGCCCCTGGATTTCAAAAATAAAATTGAACTGGATTCTATGAATTTATCGTGTTCCAATTTGTCTTTGTGACATCATGGTAAATTCTACGCAATCATACGCGATTGGTCCACGTTGCTTGTTGACTTGGAAAATTTAAAATTCAAACGAACGACGCGGTTGGCTTGGGTTTTAAATGCTGGTAGGTTGCAGAATTTAAAAGTGGTATGGAAGATCTTAAATGGACTGATGGCATGGTGCGAAGAACAATCTTTCTTTGCAAAGGAAAGGTCTACAGGTATAAAAAAAAAAATTAACTTACAGAGTTTTAAATATGCGGTGGCGTGTAAGTAATCTCATAAAAATAACGCTGCACATCCCGTCCTTGCACTCTGCAGTTAAAATTAATATTTCAACACCTACTAGGAAGTTCCTTCACACCCACTTCACTCAGGTATTTCACAGTATTCAAGCTCAAACTGCACCTTTTATCTATCTCTCCATTACCATTCTCCCTGTTGTTCGAAGAAAAGGAAAAGGAAGCCATTGAAAATTAACAACGCTAGTTAATTAAAATTCAAAGGAGAGAAATGTTGAAGCGAGAAAATGTAACTCTCGAAAAAAGAGACCAATTACTCAGTGGAACCGACTGTCTTTGAGAAAATGAGTTTGGTTTCTCTGTCGCGCTTCTATTTATAAGTGGATCTTAGAACTCATTTACATGTTCCACAAGGGGAAACAAAGATCAAAGTGGGTATTGCATTCTCCCATGGCTTCATAAGGAGCATCACACGGGTCACTTAGATTGACAATCCATATACAAACATTGTATCGAGATTCTTGAGTGGTACTTCATACGGTTGGTTTCTTGGTTTCTGATGTTGATGCTAATCAGTTTTAAGATATACTTCCACATAACATGATCAAGCTCGATAAACTTTGACTATGTCTATTTTCTATCTATTTATTATTATTCTTGCATGAATATGTGGCAGAATGCTCAAGTGGTCGGCCCCTGGTGTTATTATTATTGGTACGTTAGGAGTAACAACACACGGACACATATTAACGCCCGCATATTGGAAACTAGAATATTGGAGAAGTTAGAAATTCTAAAACTTTGGAGCGTGATCCAAAAATACTGTTGGTGCATAAGGTAATCATTTTCCTGATTTGACCAGTACTTAGATTATCCACATTCCATTCTCTGTGAGAATCAGGATTGAAGGTATGGGCTTCTGGGACTTTAACTTTACTACTTAAAGCTGGAGTAGAATATATAGTGAACTAACTTTCAAATGGCTCATATATGGCTCATATATGGGGAACATTTGAGATTCTGAACGTTTAGAAGCTCCAGACTCTTTGAATAAAGAGGCTATAGTGATATGTTCAGATATTTCTTCTTCTTCTAAAGATTTTTCTTTTTCAAACTGGGATACTTCTTTTGGAAATAGCTGGGGGAATCTGTCAACTGGCTTGACAGGATTCTGAATGGACAAAATCCTTTTATGTAGAAAAAGATGTAGGAATAGGTTTGTCAGTATTGATAGAATGGAGTTTATCAAACTTTCTAGTTAGCTCAGACAATAATCCTTGTGTAGAATGAAATTATCTTTCAACTTTGAATTCTACAAATTCTATTTTGGACAAGGATTCTCTGACATAGCCTTTAATAAGAGAAGCATAAAATTGTACATCATTTACAAAATTATTTACATCTTTTATTGAGACTTGTATGCTATCAATATGTTCCTTGATGACAGATGATTTTGTAGTGTTAAGCTCTAGCCCTTTTATGGTGGTATTTGTCCAGTTAATTTGTTCACTGACCTTTTGTATTATACCATGTATACCCAAAGCATTCTCATCTTTTAAAACCAAAGGAATGGCTTTTGCAGAATTCTGAGCTTCACCCAAGATGATTCCTTTTTAAGGCGGAAAGGTGGTAGTAGTCTCAATCTTATTTCCATCTAAAGCAGTCCAAGAGAGTTGGCTGGTGGAAGAGGAAGTAGCATCAGTCATTAAAACATTTTTCGTTTCATTCTTTTTCTTCCATACATAAAAAGACACCCAACTATGTGTGCTATCCATGTATGTATTCCATTATTGAGATAACTTAATCTTTTCTTCACTAGTGGTGTTGAGGCCAAACTCATTTGCCTCAAGATGGGTATATAGATCTCAATTCAACATTTCTTTCATCCACTGGGTTTCTATCTGGTGTTGTTTACACCCATTCATAATAGAGAAGAACTTGTGAATCTCTGGAACTAATGGCTTCTTATAATCATCAAGAAGAGAAATAAATATCGAACTTGGAATGAGATTATATTTTTTCTCTAAGTAGCCAATACCATATCTGGGCATATTTGGAGGTCTTAATTTGCTGAACATTTCAATTAGCCTCGGATCTTCATTTTCTAAACTGGGTAACTGATGCATCATCATAACATGGTCAGACTCATGAGGGAATTGGATGTCTGAGCATTTTGGATTAGGACATGAGCTTATAGAAGTAGAAGGAGGAGCTTCCCCAGTCCTGATATGATGATTTGTATGGAGAACAAGTTCAGCAAGGATACTTAAACTTACTTTAGCTTTATAGCTAGGAAAAATAACTTCCAAGGAGGAAAATTTTACAATCTAAGAAAACTCAAACAAAATAATATGATTACAATCTGAAGAATGACTAGAGAAGGCAGTATTAACTTCTTTTGGACCTCTGTACAAAGAAGAACTTTTGTAGGCTTGATCAATCCTTCTGCGATTTATTTTTGAACGGCGAGGAAAAGATAACACAACAGAGGATTTATCTTCTTTGATATTTTCCAAGGTTATGCTTTGCATACCAGGAGGTTTGGGATTATTTACAACCTAGTGCTCAGGGAAAATTAGATCTTCCCATATTATCACTTGGTGTTCTATATTTTGATTTTTGGAATCGGTAAGAACAACCACACTTGACTTTAAGTCTTTACTGGGTGTGTGTAGGACTGCAAGATAAAGGGTGTTGGTATGTCTAAAACACCCTCGGGTCTGAATGGCAATATTATGTCTTTTTCTAGAAATGTCAAATCCAGAGGTTTGGATTTGTAGCTGAAGGATATCATTTATTGTTTCATAAAAAAAATAGACTGAGAAGTTGGGATAACAGTCAAAATACACAGGGCCATTAGACAGAGGAGCAACAATCCACCTATCAAGAAATCAGTGTACTTGTTATGGGTTAAATCTCTGACGGTGGCTAAGACAAAAGTGTTTAGCCCTCTGTGAGTTAGAGCATTGATTCCAATTCTTATGCATCCCAGATGCAAATATTTTTTATTTCACCTCTTAGCTTCGGCTTGAATTTGTTTTGGATTTAACAGGGAAATAGACTATACACACTCAAAATTTTCTTGTATCTGCCTAATAGATTTTTTGATATAAATTCTAGTAGTAGCCTTTAGATGGAAAACATAAATATTACAATATACTTCAGAGGAATTAATACTAGGCAACTGCCATCTAGGGGACGGATGACATTCAACATATTCTAGTTCAACTGAGTTTATAACATGACTAGAAGAAGAAGCAAACATATTCCAAAGTGGATTTTCTTGTGTTGATTCTATCTCATCTATCTCATGGAAAGAAACTGATCTTTGTGCAGATTCCATCTTTCAATAAAGAGTAGTTTTGAGTACTAACCATTATGAACCAAGAAATAGTAACATGGCTCTGATACCAATTTTATGCAAGGGCTTCAAAATCTTGCAACAGCAACACACGCTGACTGGTCTTGTTAAGTCTCTTCTCTATGCAACACTTATTCGCCTTTACACAAACCATACACAAACCTACTTAGTTTTTCACGCTCTGGCATCCTTTTCGTGACCTCCCTACCTTTAGCGGACTGGCATTCCTCAAACCTTTGGCGAACCTCTGGAAAATCTCAAGTTCAAATAAATGACACAGTTACTATCTCAATAGACATTTTAATACTCAGAGTTAATGTACTCAAATGAGGAAATCATAACACTCTTTCGTTATTGATTTTTTAAGATGGATTACAGATATGTATTACAGACTCATATGTTCTTTCCTGAGATCGAATGTGATGGAATTTATCAGGATTTGCTTATTAATAAATAATAAATCTTACTGAAGGCTTCCTGGCCGAAATCACAGACTAAGTATTTCAACATAAACACACCACACATATAGAAAACCTAAAAAACCATCCACTTTAGGTTCGTACCAGTGCTCGCACATTGATACGCAGGCTTATTAGATTTAATTAAAATTCAGAAATATGAATCACCTTCGTGATGCAATCAGATCAGACTAACGTCTGTAGTTGTAGAGCAGAAAGGAATGAGCTTCAGAATTCTGAAAGACACTCACACCAATTCTAAGAATTAGACCCTAAAACTCCAATTCTGAATACCCAAATGAGCCTTACTCTCCATCTTTTATAGGAATGGAGAGGGGAAAAGCATTTGTGAGTCGGCCCTATCTGTACTAAAGGAATCATGTACAGAAATCAATCAGTCGGGTAGATGTGGGTCAAACCTCACCAACTATCGGAGAAGTGCTCTGAGTCTCGCGAAAAGACTTAATCATTATACCTTGTACACTCATGACAAACAAAGTGGATGCTTTATCAAAAGGCCCACGAGAAAACTATTTACAAAGTGGAAGATTTCTACCAGAAAGCCCACGAGAAAACTGGTCACTGCAATTCTGGGACAAGACATCCTAAAACACTGTGGAGAATTTTTTACGGAGTCCAAGAGAACCATTCATCTTGGATCATCAAGTGCTATGATACCAGGGAAATGGAATCTTTTGTACAATGCCACATCCCAAGCCTCAGTATAGATTTTTCTAACAATCATTGGCTTATTTAATACTATCTGATGCTTGATTTTGGTCATAACCAACCATTCGTAATGTCTATACATGTATTTATCCAAGATCTCATAGTTTGGGATATTGTTAAGCTCACTGACAGTTTTGTAGGGAATATGGAAGCATTCAAAAATATTGTTATCAAGACAAAAAACGCACTGCATCTGGAAATAATATTCAAAATACAAAGGGTCAATGGCAGTCTTGTTGACACCAAAGTCGTTCCACCATTCTTGCATCCATTCATTCTATCTGTTTCATTGCATCACCCATGTTGGCCCAAATCTTATTTTAGTGTAGTGGGTTTCATCCTTTCCATCTACATTTAGAATACCCCACCAAAGCTTCTGATATCCTGCATAATTATATATAGTATCAGGAAAGATAATAGAAGGATCACCTCTAGGCCACATAGCAAATGTGTTAGTCCATCTAGGATCTCTGGTTCGATTGATGGTGAAGTACTTGTGATAGACATGACGTCTGTTGCTTCCCTTAGTCCATATCATAGTAATTTCATGAAAATCCTTGCTGAGAGCTTCTTCTGCTAAGTTTGCACCAAGCATACTTCTAGAATACACCATGTCATGTATCCATTTAATACCCTTAGGATATACCTTTCTTTCAGGTACAATATGTAAAATATTAGTATGTGGCTATAAATTTGCATCCAATACTTTGGTATTCCTTAATTTCCAGGTTGGCTTCCATTGGTCACAATATTCACGCCAACCTTTATTGTCAGGAATAGATCTGAGAATTTCCTTATCCTGTGTTGGATCCCACTCAGTGACAATCACCATAATGTGCTCTTGGTTGCTGCTAGCAGGCTGGATATATTCTCTGCTGAGAAAATCTGGCAAACAATTTTCTGAACCTTTGATGTGTTCTACATCAAAATAAAAATTTGTAAAAAGATCTTGCCACCTAGAAAATTTGACTTCACTAGAATTCTGGATATCCTTCTTCAGAAATTTTTTCAATGCAGAGGCATCAGTTCTCAAAAGGAACTTATTATTCACTAAATGGATACCAAATTTATAAATTGAATTCCAAGTTTCTTTTACCTCTTTCTCAATTGTCGAATAGTTCTTTTCTGTTGGATTCCGAGTCCCAGAGGAAAATTGAACAATTTTTTCACCACCATATTTATTTTTCTTTAGAACTCTTCCCCATCCTAATCCGCAGGCATCTGATTCAAAAATTTTAAAAGACTTCTCATCAGCAACACACAAAATAGGAAGTGTCTTAACTTTTCTTTTTATTCTCTTTACAGCTGTGGAATGAGCCTCAGTTCAGGGCATAGGATTTTTCTTCAACCGTTGATTTAGAATATTTCTATCCTTAGCACAATCTTGATATAAATTGCTAACATAGTTCAGACAGCCCAAAAATCTTTGCAGCTGAATTTTGTCAAGGATAATGTCTGAAAATTTATCAACAAAATCCATAGCATGTTTCTGTAGAGATATTTCGCCATCATGGATTGTATTACCAAGGAACTTAATAAAGGTTTGGAACAACTCTATTTTCTTCTTACTCAAAACTAAGCCATCTCTTCTGACCAATTGGAAAAATATTTTCACATGCTTGAAATGATCTTGAATATTTTTAGAAAAAACCAAAACATCATCTATATACACAAGAAGCCAATCAAAGTATGGCTTCAATATGGAGTCCATGAACTTTTGGAATTTTGATGGGGCATGTTTCAAACCAAAGGGCATGACGTTCCATTCATAATGGCCTACTGGCACACTGAATGTTGTCTTAAACGTATCATCTTCCTTTATAGCTACTTGCCAAAATCCCAATTTCATGTCGAACTTGGAAAATATCTTGGCACCTGCAATTCTGTACAAAAGATCTCCCTTATGAGGGATGGGATAGGTATTGTCAGCAAGGACACAGTTTAGAGGTTTGTAATTTATAACCAGTCTGGGAATTCCTCTAATCTATTCAGATCTTTTGTTAACATAAAAACCATAACAGTTCCAAGGACTGTCAGATTCTCTGATCAATTTCCTATCCAACAAATTTTTTATTTCCTTTTCACATAAATATCTTTATTCCTTATTCATAGGAATGGCTCTCCTCTTGCAAGGCCTTCCTTCATACTCAGGTTTATAAGGCAATTCAACACAGTGTTTCTTTCTATGCTAGAAAGCATTTGGCTCTTTAGAACAACATTATGTTTCAATTTTCTTCCTGAGTTCAGAGATCTTTCTTATGACAGAAGGGGTTTTTAGTTTTTCTCCTATCTTCATTGATGTCTTCAAAACTTTAAGCTTGATCAACATATTACTGGATTTTTCTAATTCTTCCATGGCTTGGACCATAGTTGAGACTCTAGGAGTAGATATATATGGAAATTTTATCTGTTTCAGACTCCCATTCGAAGTAGGAACAATAATAAAATAACCATATTTTTTATTCTTTAGTCTTGTTGAAACATGAGGTTCCACAACAGCCAAAAATACATTTCCCAGAATACAGTCTATTGGTATATCGGTTACGGCAAACTTCAATTTTATACAATGTTGATCAAAAGAAATTGAAGCTTGTGGAAATTCATAGTGAAGTGTTTTTTTACCCAACCCTACAACTTCTCTGTGAGAACGAACCCAATATTTGGCTGATATAACCTTGGAATTAAAAACATTTACATCTGCACCAGAATCTATCAATGTTTTGAGGGAAAACATATGTCCTTGATACAGATGTCTAGGAGGACATGGTGCTACTGGTATTGAATGACCAATATTCTCATGTCTCTGAATCCTAAGGTAGGATCCTTTTGTCCCTCAAAAATTTCTATATTTGAATGTTGCTTAGGTGCAATGTGAGCAGCAATGTTGTTAGCAAAAGGAATTTTTCCCTTTTCTAATTGGGAAACTTGAAACTTTAAAGTAGAGATTTCAGATTTGAGAGCATGAATTTCCCTACTTACCTCCCCCAAAGTGAGTGAACGAACTTTATCTTGCAGTTGATCTCTTTGGAAAACTTTAGTATTCCGTTCATAGGAGGCATCAAAAAATAAAGGCTTGCTGCTGGAGCCTTTGCTGGAGCTGGAAGAGTGCACTTGGCTAAGAAAATATTTGAGGAGCTTATCTTTCATACTTCCTTCATCGAGTGCACAAATTTGAGAGAGTATTTTCAAATCATTTTCATCCGCAGTTTGTGCCATCAATACTTTTTCTTTTTCTGGCACTTCTTTTTCCCAGCTGGGAAAGGAATGTTGAATGAATCTCATAAAGCCGGGGCATAGCTATTTACCACTCACGACTTGTGATCAACCTATTTGCCACTTGTGTTTATGTCTAATTTTATTCATTATAATTATTAATTAATTTATTAATTTTATTTGTATGTAAACAAAATATTTTATTAATAAAAATCAAATTTTTATAAAAATAACAAAAAAATTACATAGTAGATGTTGTAGCATTCCATATGAGAGATATCGCACGCAAGAGGAGGTATAAACACATAGTTACATATTGCCAAAAATATTGCTTACCTTTTTTGCCTTTTTTCTTTTGTACTTTTTGTCAGTTGTCCATTGAAGGAGTAGAATGTATAATGGCCAACTCCAAACTCGAAGAGAGTTGGACTTCTTTTTGGAAGTCAAAACTTTCAAATACATGTGCATGCTTGGTGCCAATCACACCATGGTCACCCATCTGTTCGTCCGGTAGGGGATTTATATCTGTAGACGAAGATGTATTCACATCTTCCATCTTATCCCAGAAATTTCAACCCTTTTTATTTTGTGTCTTCTTGGTTGTTTTTTTCCTAGCTAAAGTGTAAGTGCTTTGTACGTGCCCACTTAATATTTTATTAATAATTATAATAATTATTTATTTTATTCGTTTCATTTTAACCATGTTTAAAAACATTTTTCAATATTTCTACTATTTTCGTATTATGTTAGCATTTTAAATTATTATGGTTATTATTTTTTATTTTTTAGTTTTATTTAATAGAGGAAGAATGACTAATTATTTTGCTAAGTATGTTTTTTTATTTTATTTTTTGAATGTTTGTATTAAGAAAATATATCTAAAGGGATCACTTCTTATTAGCTTAACCACTAAAACTGACACTAAGGGTGTCTGAATAGTTAAACCATCGACCTCTCGATAGCAAAGTTGCATGATGAGTATAATGTTAAAAAATAAGAAATTCTTTTTTAATGTTTTTCCTATAATAATAATAATAATAATAATAAAATGTATTTAAAAACTTTATTCAATAGGTTTATTGATTAGTAATACACAGTTTTTGTGTCCGGGATATAAGAGTGTTTTTGGGCCAAAATGTGTGAAATTGTAGCTGAAACTGTATAGATTGGATTTAGCTAGAAGCAATGAGAAAAAGTTGTAAGGAAAGAAGAAAGAAAAGTGATAGAGAAAATAATTAATAATTCCTATTCATGCACATTATGAGAGAATATGATTCAATGCAATATATTCTACAGGAATCAACTAATATAGTAGTGAGTCCAGTATTGAATATAAATATATGTGGAAATGAACTAAAAAAAATGAGATCTAATCCTAGTTAAGTGGTCACGCATCATAAATTAAGTGTCTCATGCAAGTGGAGATAATCCTAGTTAATTGGCCTTGTAGTCATCAGTTAGCTATATCATACAAGTGGAGATTAGTATAACTCATGCATGCAATTGTGAAGTGCCCTCTTGATGATGATAGCGGGGTTTTAATGCATGATTCCACTCACTATTATACCTCAAATACAATTAAGTGTATGATATATCCAACAAAAGGAATTTACATCGACATATATCGATCGATAACTTAGAATATGAAATAAGCATGTTGTAACACCATTGATGCAATACCATCTTACTATTTTGTTGTTACCAAACCATTGCTGCAATATCACTTTTTTATTTCATTATTGTTGCAACAACATGCTATTGTTACATTGCTACAACACCACCCTAATGTTACGCCATTGTGACATCGCTATACTTCTATGTTACTATGACACTGTTGCTAAAACATTGTGATAGTATTATGTTGTTGTGACATTGATACTATTATAGTGGTGCCATTTCTTCTAATAATATGTATCCTCCTGGTAAGAATAATGGTTAGAGAATATATGGTAGAAGTAGTGGTTACTTTATATAAAAATAGCTATTGTGGGGATTTAATATATGACTAATCATGAATAGGATTATTATTCCCTAATACTTTCAAACCATGACTCATCACATTAAAACTCTCATGTGCATCAGTATATGCCTATTCTAGGGAGCAAGTACCTAGGTAATAATGCGATAATTGGTTAAAACTCCATAATGATAAAAATGCTACATTTGAGAATGTAATTGAACAATATATTCATCATATTCATAGAAATGTGAAAATTGAATGCAAATTGTTGGAATAGTGAAAAAAGCTAAAAGGAAAATTTTATGTTAAAAACAAAATTTAGTTCAATCAAATACTTTGTAGTTCTTATAATGGTGGCGGGTTACATAACGATGGTATATCATTTAACACATATAACAATGCCAAGTTAAATATATATCTATGTAGCTAGAGAGTTCTATAGGTTTTTTCGGTAAGCTCTAAGTAAATCTTTGTCTCGTTTGAATGCTTCTATGTTATCATGTTTTGTTATTTTCTACATATAAAAATTTTTGTTGCAACTTACATTGTAGAACATTTTATGTGGGCTCATGTATACGAACAGGAAATCTTGGGACATGTTGTTTCATATCCATACTTATGGAAAACGTATGCGACTTTATATGGGAAAAAAAATCATTTGGTTAAAGATGGTTTGGACTACAACATCAAAACACAAAGATGAAGAGGTAGAGCACATTTAGAAACAAAGGAATAAGGAAAACCAACAATTTTAATAGGGAAAACAAGAAGGAGATATGATTCATAATTTATGGAGTAATAGACAAAGAAAGGTGACTAAAGTTGAACCCATATGCTTCAATATCTTCCATGAATCAAATTTTGAAGAGAAAAGCCTCCTATTAGGGAGTTGTGATCCAAAACTTAATCCAAAAAAATTTCAAACAATTTTAGTAGCTCATTTTCTCATTGGGTTAAAGTATAATTTCTACACTTTAATTTGCTACAGAACACAGAAAAATCGGTTCATTTATTCATTGATTTAAGAGTGTCTATGTCTAGTTAGTAAATTTATCAAGCCTCTTTGCATTGCTAGATCACCTGCAACTCAATTTCTATTTGGTTAGAGTGTTGGCATAAGGAATGAGTTTCATTTTTCGGTGGGATATGTATTACATCTTATACATGGTGATAAATTTTAGATTAATGTTTAATTATATGTGGATAGGTTCTCTAATGCCACCATATATGTTATCATCATGTTTCCTTCAACAACCCTTTGACCCACACCATCCCAAGTGCATTAGCATCGATATATAGATCGATCTACACATAAACACTTTATGTGTGTGTGTGTGTGCGTGCACATGTGTGTAACGAAAAGAAGAATGTAATGGATCAATTAAATAAGTGAAATGTTTAGGACAATTTGGTATGAAATTATAAATATAGTGTTGGGCTTGGAATATACAGAAATTGATATGTCCTTATAAGTTGCATATATGATCATATGTTTGTGTTGTTTCAGCCCTTTATAAGTATTTCAATATTGAGATTCACTCTCAATACTGTGTGAGTGATTATTTACCTTTAGCCATCACCATATGGTCATTAAAGTGATATTGCACTAGTTTGCGCTAGGAAACACTATGAAAAATGAATGGTGTTCCTCTTGTTATTTCTTAGATGTGAATAGACTAGCTCCATATAATTAATCAACTACTATATTGAATAGAAGTGTTTGGTATCTTGAGTATTGTTTAAATACATATTAGAATGCAAATATATGGTTGAGGTTTGTATAATAAAAATGTAAATATATTTTCTTTATGATTTTGTCATTAGCCTCTAAAAACCAACCATTTGATGTTCAAACAATATCTACAAACTAAAACTATGGTAGTAAATTAACCCTTTTCATCTTTCTAACTTATATTAAGTAATGTAGATGAAAAGTCAATAATCAAAAGGGTTTGATATTTCGAATATTGTTTGAATTCAAATACAAAATTGATGTTACCATAACTCAATTATAGAATCTTAATAATAATAAATTAATAATTAAGATTTTTAAATATTAAATTTAAATAACAAATATATAAATTTTGTTGATTTAAAAATGACCTAATCATAACTTTAAACATTATATTAAATTTATATAAACCACATATAAATTCTTTTAATCTATAAATTAGATATAATCCCATAAGCATTATATCAACTTTACAGGAAAGAAACATAAATTTTAAATATATAAATTACAAATCCATACTCCATTAATACATAATTTGTATAGAATGTAAAACACTAAATACTTATAAACCCACGGTTAAATCAAATGAATTAGTAGACTAAAAACTTATACTAAATTACCAATTAACGCTTTCATCTTTCTTAAAGATACTCTCTCTTCAAATTTTCGAAATAGCCAAATAACTATAGCGTCTTGCTTCTTCATAAATAAATGAATGTATATATCGACAGACAAATGAAAACAAAATATCTCACCTCTTCATAAAAACAGATTGTTCATGCTTTAAAAAAAGGGACTTCTAAAATGCATTCGATATCATTGAAAAAATAGTGATATCTGGTTGTGAAATACATTGTAAGGAGAGATGTCGATATTTGATTGAATGACGGTTTAGTCTGAAATGCGTACTCATCTAATTGATACCAGGGAAGAAACATCAGCGAGAAAATCCGGGCGATAGGTAGTCATCAATTGGTGTACTGACTAACTTTCTGTTTCGTGGCCTTGAAGTGTCACGGAATCCAGAACGCCCTTGCTTACTAATCCTTGGAAGCCAGCAGACTCATAAAGTACGAGATATTTGTCTCTCCTATAGTGCCGGGTATTGTTCACTCCAAATTGCATAAAAAATGGCACAAGTTAAGAAAGGGGCAAATGTTGTGGAACGCATTTTGACGTGGAAAAATCATAGTCTGATCACATTGCAATAATCAATGACAAGCAGAGATATGAATATATTATTTCAAATCAAATTTTAAGTGAAAGATGGAATGAAAGACATTTTGTTTGATAATGATTCTCAATATATTTTGATTTATGAGTGTGTAGTAGATAAATTTGACCTATAAATTTATCATCTACATCCTGCACAATACACGAAAATTGAAATTTTCAAAGCCGTTGAAATTGACTTCTTATTTAGATTTTCAAGATAAAATTTTGAATCTTATTGTGTGAGATAAGTATTGTGATATAGTACTATGTTGTTGAGTTTATTTGTGTTTGATTTTTTTATCATTTAAATAAGTATAAATATTTGATAGGTTATCAATTAATTTTTATCACTAATTCATTTTATCATTAAGTTAAAGTATAATTATTAATTTAGTATGATATATGGAGTTTAATTAAATTTACCTTTAATAAGTAAATAGTCCAATCTATTTACATTATTATTTTATTCGTTGAATTTAACTACATGGTATATATGAAAGAATATTTGGAAATATAGTGTGGATAAAAGTCATTTTTGTGTTCTAATTTTATAGTATTCCTTAAATCTACAATCCACACAAGGATGAGAGTGAGGAGTAAATTTTTTGACCTCACTTTTATTATTTATAATTTAGAATATTTCTAAATTTTAGAGAAGAATGGCTAGATCTTCCAAAACTTTTTCTATATGATTAGAGCACCAACATAAGGAATGAGTATGAATGTTGAGGCCATTACATATTACAAGCTATACAAGGTTATAAATATAGACTAATTTCTAGTCTAATTAATAGATGAAATGATTCTGTTTTTTTTTTGTGCATTTTGTTAATTTTATTTGAAATTGAGTTTTTTAATAATCATAAGTTTAAGTTGTTTAATGAGCACCATATTACATATTACATATTACAGGGGCTACATATTACAACCTATATAGGGTCATAAATTTAGGTTAATGTTTAGTCCAACTAATACATGAAATGACTTTTTTCTGGTGCATTTGTCAATTTTATTTAAAATCAAGATTTTTAATAATCATAAGTTTAAGTTGTTTAATCTATAGAGTACAAGTTCCCTAGGGTTCTTCAAGGATTTGAATCATTTAGAAATTCAAAAATACATTTTAAATAATAGGAAATCACAATCTTAGTAAAAATTGCATGATCCAATTAAAATAAGAAAGTTCATTTTCCATTGGAGTTTTTGAGGGAGTTGAAATAATTTAGGAGAAAAAAAACATTTTAAATAATATGAAATCGCAATCTTGCTATACATTGTATTATGAAATTCATACAAAAATATCATTATCATTTCATTTATTAGTTAGACTACACCTTAATTAAATGTTGATTAGTGCCCTCATGTCACCACATATACTAGCAAACTTTGTAGAGATTCCTTTAGCCACCCTTTCACCCAGTATAACCAAAAATCATTAGCATCAATTTGCACAATAATCTACATATAAACAATTGGATATGTGTGTAAGTTGTGAAACTCAAGCCAATACCCAAAATTATGAATCACTTCAATAAGTATAATATTTTAGCAAGTTATGAATCACTTCAATAAGAAAATATTCTAGCAAACATAATAGGAAATTATGTAACAAATGTGGTAGGAAATTATGAATAGAATTGTGTGTTTGGAAAATATAGAAATAAAATGTCCTTCCAGATTGCACTTACCGTTATCCTTTTGTTTTGTTATATAACCTCATATAAACATGAATTGTGTGTTTGGAAAATATAGAAATAAAATGTTCTTCCAGATTGCACTTACCGTTATCCTTTTGTTTTGTTATATAACCTCATATAAACATTTAAAGGTCGAGGGTCACCATCAATACTGCGTGAGTGGTTCCTTATCTAATTTTTAACACCTTCAACGATGATAAAATTTGACATTGCAACATTGCAAAGGCTAGAAAATGCTGAAAATAGAATGGTGTTGAGCTTCTGATTGCTTAGATGCGAATGGATAGCTTCATATAATTAATTAATTATTAAGTTGCAAATTAGTTGTTAAGTTGCAAAACATAATTGTTTAGTATTTAACAATTCTTTGAAATTAAATTGACAAACTAAATATTTAAACTATAATACCCTAAATATATAAATTATAAAACTATCTTACTTTAATAGTAAGCACCGTGTTATAAACACATAAACCCAAAATTTAAAGATGAAAAGAACTCTACAAATTAAATTTTTTATATTGAATTAACTCTTCTCACCTTTGTTAATTATATTAATTCTTTTCATATCTCTCAAAGTTATATTAATATGGATAGTAAGCCAAATAATTACAATGATTCAACCTTTTAGAAAACGTAAAGAAACTTTACCATGTCACTCTCGTAGTGAAATACATTGTAAGAAAGATGTATATATCTGATTGATGGACGGTTTAGTGCTATGTGCGTACTCGTCTGGTTGATAAAATTGGAAAACCTCAACGAAAAAATATGGGTGAAGGGTAGTTATCAATCATTTGTGGATCACCTCTAGGCCACATAGCAAATGTGTTAGTCCATCTAGGATCTCTGGTCCGATTGATGGTGAAGTACTTGTGATAGACATGACATCTGTTGCTTCCCTTAGTCCATATCATAGTAATTTCATGAAAATCCTTGCTGAGAGCTTCTTCTGCTAAGTTTGCACCAAACATACTTCTAGAATACACCATGTCATGTATCCATTTACTACCCTTAGGATATACCTTTCTTTCAGGTACAATATGTAAAATATTAGTATGTGGCTATAAATTTGCATCCAATACTTTGGTATTCCTTAATTTCCAGGTTGGCTTCCATTGGTCACAATATTCACGCCAACCTTTATTGTCAGGAATAGATCTGAGAATTTCCTTATCCTGTGTTCGATCCCACTCAGTGACAATCACCATAATGTGCTCTTAGTTGTTGCTAGCAGGCTGGATGTATTCTCTGCTAAGAAAATTTGGCAAACAATTTTCTGAACCTTTGATGTGTTCTACATCAAAAATAAAAATTTGTAAAAAGATCTTGCAACCTGGAAAATTTGGCTTCACTAGAATTCCGAATATCCTTCTTCCGAAATTTTTTCAATGCAGAGGCATCAATTCTCAAAAGGAACTTATTATTCACTAAATGGATACCAACTTTATCAATTGAATTCCAAGTTTCTTTTACCTCTTTCTCAATTGTCGAATAGTTCTTTTCTGTTGGATTCCGAGTCCCAGAGGAAAATTGAACAATTTTTTCACCACCATCTTTCTTTTTCTTTAGAACTCCTCCCCATCCTAATCCGCAGGCATCTGATTCAAAAATTTTAAAAGACTTCTCATCGGCAACACACAAAATAGGAAGTGTCTTCACTTTTCTTTTTATTCTCTTTATAGCTGTGGAATGAGCCTCAGTTCAGGGCATAGGATTTTTCTTCAACCGCTGATTTATAATATTTCTATCCTTAGCACAATCTTGATATAAATTGCTAACATAGTTCAGACAACGCAAAAATATTTGCGGCTAAATTTTGTCAAGGATAATGTCTGAAATTTTATCAACAAAATCCATAGCATGTTTCTGTAGAGATATTTGGCCATGTTTCAAACCGAAGGGCATGACGTTCCATTCATAATGGCCTACTGGCACACTGAATGTTGTCTTAAACGTATCATCTTCCTTTATAGCTACTTTCCAAAATCCCAATTTCATGTCGAACTTGGAAAATATCTTGGCACCTGCAATTCTGTACGAAAGATCTCCCTTATGAGGGATGGGATAGGTATTGTCAGCAAGGACACAGTTTAAAGGTTTGTAATTTATAACCAGTCTAGGAATTCCTCTAATCTATTCAGATCTTTTGTTAACATAAAAACCATAACAGTTCCAAGGACTGTCAGATTCTTTGATCAATTTCCTATCCAACAAATTTTTTATTTCATTTTCACATAAATATCTTTATTCCTTATTCATAGGAATGGCTCTGCTCTTGCAAGGCCTTCCTTCATACTCAGGTTTATAAGGCAATTCAACACAATGTTTCTTTCTATGCTAGAAAGCATTTGGCTCTTTAGAACAACATTATGTTTCAATTTTCTTCTTGAGTTCAGAGATCTTTCTTATGACAGAAGGGGTTTTTAGTTTTTCTCCTATCTTCATTGATGTCTTCAAATATTTAAGCTTGATCAGCATATTACTGGATTTTTCTAATTCTTCCATGGCTTGGACCATAGTTGAGACTCTAGGAGTAGATATATATGGAAATTTTATCTGTTTCAGACTCCCATTCGAGGTAGGAACAATAATAAAATAACCATATTTTTTATTCTTTAGTCTTGTTGAAACGTGAGGTTCCACAGCAGCCAAAAATACATTTCCCAGAATACAGTCTATTGGTATATCGGTTACAGCAAACTTCAATTTTATACAATGTTGATCAAAATAAATTGAAGCTTGTGGAAATTCATAGTGAAGGGTTTTTTTACCCAACCCTACAACTTCTCTGTGAGAACGAACCCAATATTTGGCTGATATAACCTTGGAATTAAAAACATTTACATCTGCACCAGAATCTATCAATGTTTTGAGGGAAAACATCTATCCTTGATACAGATGTCTAGGAGGACATGGTGCTACTGGTATTGAATGACCAATATTCTCATGTCTCTGAATCCTAAGGTAGGATCCTTTTGTCCCTCAAAAATTTCTATATTTGAATGTTGCTTAGGTGCAATGTGAGCAACAATGTTGTTAGCAAAAGGCATTTTTCCCTTTTCTAATTGGGAAACTTGAAACTTTAAAGTAGAGATTTCAGATTTGAGAGCATGAATTTCCCTACTTACCTCCCCCAAAGTGAGTGAACGAACTTTATCTTGCAGTTGATCTCTTTGGAAAACTTTAGTATTCCGTTCATAGGAGGCATCAAAAAATAAAGGCTTGCTGCTGGAGCCTTTGCTGGAGCTGGAAGAGTGCACTTGGCTGAGAAAAGCTTTGAGGAGCTTATCTTTCATACTTCCTTCATCGAGTGCACAAATTTGAGAGAGTATTTTCAAATCATTTTCATCCGCAGTTTGTGCCATCTGGCACTTCTTTTTCCCAGGTGGGAAAGGAATGCTGAATGAATCTCATAAAGTCGGGGCATAGCTATTTACCACTCATGACTTGTGATCAACCTATTTGTCACTTGTGTTTATGTCTAATTTTATTCATTATAATTATTAATCAATTTATTAATTTTATTTGTATGTAAACAAAATATTTTACTAATAAAAATCGAATTTTTATAAAAATAACAAAAAAATTACATAGTAGATGTTGTAGCATTCCATATGAGAGATATCGCACGCAAGAGGAGGTATAAACACATAGTTACATATTGCCAAAAATATTGCTTACCTTTTTTGCCTTTTTTCTTTTGTACTTTTTGCCAGTTGTCCATTGAAGGAGTAGAATGTATAATGGCCATCTCCAAACTCCAAGAGAGTTGGACTTCCTTTTGGAAGTCAAAACTTTCAAATACATGTGCATGCTTGGTGCCAATCACACCATGGTCACCCATCTATTCGTCCGGTAGGGGATCTATATCTGTAGACGAAGATGTATTCACATCTTCCATCTTATCCCAGAAATTTCAACCTTTTTTATTTTGTGTCTTCTTGGTTGTTTTTTTCCTAGCTAAAGTGTAAGTTCTTTGTACGTGCCCACTTAATATTTTATTAATAATTATAATAATTATTTATTTTATTCGTTTCATTTT
This sequence comes from Pinus albicaulis, assembly GCA_034641835.2. NCBI lineage: Eukaryota > Viridiplantae > Streptophyta > Pinopsida > Pinales > Pinaceae > Pinus > Pinus albicaulis. The sequence goes on along the minus strand of CM076578.1, from coordinate 1,845,256,562 downwards.
AACCATGTTTAAAAACATTTTTCAATATTTCTACTATTTTCGTATTATGTTAGCATTTTAAATTATTATGGTTATTATTTTTTATTTTTTATTTTTATTTAATAGAGGAAGAATGACTAATTATTTTGATAAGTATGTTTTTTTATTTTATTTTTTGAATGTTTGTATTAAGAAAATATATCTAGAGGGATCACTTTTAGCTTAACCACTAAACCGATACTAAGGGTGTCCTCGAATAGTTAAAAACCATCAATTTCGATAGCAAAGTTGCATGATGAGTATAATGTTAAAAAATAAGAAATTCTTTTTTAATGTTTTTCCTATAATAATAATAATAATAATAAAATGTATTTAACAACTTTATTCAATAGGTTTATTGATTAGTAATACACAGTTTTTGTGTCGAGGATATAAGAGTGTTTTTGGGCCAAAATGTGTGAAATTGTAGCTCAACCTGTATAGATTGGATTTAGCTAGAAGCAATGAGAAAACGTTGTGAGGAAAGAAGAAAGAAAAGTGATAGAGAAAATAATTAATAATTCCTATTCATGCACATTATGAGAGAATATGATTCAATGCAATATCTTCTACAGGAATCAAATAATATAGTAGTGAGTCCAGTAGTGAATATAAATATATGTGGAAATGAACTAAAAAAAATGAGATCTAGTCCTAGTTAAGTGGTCACGCATCATAAATTAAGTGTCTCATGCAAGTGAAGATAATCCTAGTTAATTGGCCTTGTAGTCATCAGTTAGCTATATCATACAAGTGGAAATTAGTATAACTCATGCATCCAATTGTGAAGTGCCCTCTTGATGATGACAACGGGGTTTTAATGCATGATTCCACTCACTATTATACCTCAAATACAATTAAGTGTATGATATATCTAACAAAAGGAATTTACATCGACATATATCGATCGATAACTTAGAATATGAAATAAGCATGTTGCAACACCATTGATGCAATACCATCTTACTATTTTGTTGTTACCAAACCATTGCTGCAATATCACTTTTTTATTTCATTATTGTTGCAACAACATGCTATTGTTACATTGCTACAACACCACCCTAATGCTACGCCGTTGTGACATCGCTATACTTCTATGTTACTATGACACTGTTGCTAAAACATTGTGATATTATTATGTTGTTGTGACATTGATACTATTATAGTGGTGCAACTCTTCCCTAATAATAAATATCATCACTATAATGATTCCACATATCTCAAGAGACACTGTGGTGAAGTGGTGGATTGCTTGTATAAAGAAATAATGATTAGTTGGGGATTTCAACCACTGTGACTAATCATGGATAGATTTATTGTTCCTAATACTTTTCCAAATACATGATAAAATCACATATTTATAGCGATGCAATAGGTATACCATATAACTATAAGAACTAATTACTACTAGAATGATAATGACACCTACGTGGTTAAACTCACACTTATTGATAAAAAGGACTATGTTGAAGAATGCATTGGAACAATACATTTCTCCCATTAACTCTGGAAAAATGTGAAGTTGAATGCCTGAATTGTTGGAATAGTGAAAAAAGCTAAAAGGAAAATTTTATGTTAAAAACAAAATTTATTTCAATCAAATACTTTGTAGTTTGTATAATGGTGGAGGGTTACATAATGATGGTATATCATTTAACACATGTAACAATGCCAAGTTAAATATATATCTATGTAGCTAGAGAGTTCTATAGGTTTTTTCGGTAAGCTCTAAGTAAATCTTTGTCTCGTTTGAATGCTTCTATGTTATCATGTTTTGTTATTTTCTACATATAAAATTTTTGTTGCAAATTACATTGTAAAACATTTTATGTGGGCTCATGTATACGAACATGAATACTTGGGAAATGTTGTTTCATATCCATACTTATGGAAAACGTATGCGACTTTGTATGGGAAAAAAAATCAATTGGTTAAAGATGGTTTGGACTACAACATCAAAACACAAACATGAAGAGGTAGAGAACATTTAGAAACAAAGGAATAAGGAAAACCAACAATTTTAATAGGTAAAACAAGGAGGAGATATCATTCATAATTTATGGAGTAATAGACAAAGAAAGGTGACTAAAGTTGAACCCATATGCTTCAATATCTTCCATAAATCAAATTTTGAAGACCAAAGCCTCCTATTAGGGAATAATTAGTGAATAAAAACTCAACAAAATAAGAATGTTGGATTTTTTATATTGTAATCTATAAAGTTAAAAAGAGTTAAAATACTATTATAAATCAATGATTTCTAAGAAAATGGGATTGAGCAAAGTAATTATATATTGAGTTCCTATGTAGGTTGGGAAGGTAAAATTATAGTTCATACATTACTATGTGATTGAGTTGAGATATGCCTGAATTTTATTTCATTTTAATCGATGCTACCGCATAACTCCTTTGTGTTACCAACTTTATTTTAGTTAATCCCTTTGAGTAACTCATTTTCTCATTGGGTTAAATTATAATTTCTACACTTTAATTTTCTACACAACACAGAAAAATCGATTCATTTCTTCATTAATTTAAGAGTGTCTATGTCTAGTTAGTAAATTTATCAAGCCACTTTGCATTGCTAGATCACCTGCAACTCAATTTCTATTCGGTTAGAGTGTTGGCATAAGGAATGAGTTTCAATGTTCGGTGGGATATGTATTACACCTTGTATATGGTGATAGATTTCAGATTAATGTTTAATTATATTTGGATAGGTTCTCTAATGCCACCATATATGTTAGCATCATGTTTCCTTCAACCACCCTTTGACCCACACCATCCCAAGTGCATTAGCATCGATATATAGATCGATCTACAAATAAACACTTTATATGTGTGTGTATGTGTGTGCATGCACATGCGTGTGACGAAAAGAAGAATGCAATGGATTAGTTAAATAAGTGCAATGTTTAGGACAATTTGGTATGAAATTATGAATATAGTGTTGGGTTTGGAATATACATAAATTAATATGTCCTTATAAGTTGCATATATGATCATATGCTTGTGTTGTTTCAGCCCTTTATAAGTATTTCAATATTGAGATTCACTCTCAATACTGTGTGAGTGATTATTTACCTTTAGCCATCACCATATAGTCATTAAAGTGATATTGCATTAGTTTGTGCTAGGAAACACTATGAAAAACGAATGGTGTTCCTCTTGTTATTTCTTAGATGTGAATAGACTACCTCCATATAATTAATCAACTACTATATTGAATAGAAGTGTTTTGTATCTTGAGTATTGTTTAAATACATATTAGAATGAAAATATATGGTTGAGGTTTGTATAATAAAAATTTAAATATTTTTTCTTTATGATTTTGTCATTAGCCTCTAAAAACCAACCATTTGATGTTCAAACAATATCTACAAACTAAAACTATGGTATTAAATTAACCCCTTTCATCTTTCTAGCTTATATTAAGTAATGTAGATGAAAAGCCAATAATCAAAAGTGTTTAGTATTTCGAATATTGTTTGAATTCAAATATAAAATTGATGTTACCATAACTCAATTATAAAATCCTAATAATAATAAATTAATAATTAAGATTTTTTAATATTAAATTTAAATAATAAATATATAAATTTTGTTGATTTAAAAACTATCTAATCATAACTTTAAACATTACATTAAATTTATATAAACCAAATATAAATTCTTTTAATCTATAAATTAGATATAATCCCATAAGCATTATATCAACTTTACATGAAAGAAAGATAAATTTTAAATATATAAATTACAGATCCATACTCCATTAATACATAATTTGTATAGAACCTAAAACACTAAATACTTATAAACCCACGGTTAAATCAAATGAACTAGTAGACTAAAAACCTATACTAAATTACCAATTAACACTTCATCTTTCTTAATGATACTCTCTCTTCAAATTTTCGAAATATGTTAAGTACTATAGATCGATAGCCAAATAATTATAGTATCTTGCCTCTTCATAAATAAATGAATGTATATATCGACAGACAAATGTAAACAAAAAATCTCACCTCTTCATAAAAACAGATTGTTCACGCTTTAAAAAAATGGAGTTCTAAAATGCATTCGATATCATTGAAAAAAAAGTGATATCTGGTTGTGAAATACATTGTGAGGAGAGATGTCGATATTTGATTGAATGACGGTTTAGTCTCAAATGCGTACTCATCTAATTGATACCAGGGAAGAAACATCAGCGAGAAAATCCGGGTGATAGGTAGTCATCAATTGGTGCACTGACTAACTTTCTGTTTCGTGGCCTTGAAGTGTCACGGAATCCAAAACGCCCTTGCTTACTAATCCTTGGAAGCCAGCAGACTCATAAACTACGAGATATTTGTCTCTCCTATAGTGCCGGGTGTTGTTCACTCCAAATTGCATCGAAAGTGGCACAAGTTAAGAAAGGGGCAAATGTTGTGGAACGCATTTTGACGTGGAAAAATCATAGTCTGATCACGTTGCAATAATCAATGACAAGCAGAGATATGAATATATTATTTCAAATCAAATTTTAAGTGAAAGATGGAATGAAAGACATTTTGTTTGATAATGATTCTCAAAATATTTTGATTTACGAGTGTGTAGTAGATAAATTTGACCTATAAATTTATCATCTACATCCTGCACAATACACGAAAATTGAAAATTTCAAAGCCGTTGAAATTGACTTCTTACGAAAATTGAAAATTTCAAAGCCGTTGAAATTGACTTCTTATTTAGATTTTCAAGATAAAATTTTGAATCTTATTGTGTGAGATAAGTGTTGTGATATAGTACTATGTTGTTGAGTTTATTTGTGTTTGATTTTTCTATCATTTAAATAAGTATAAATATTTGATAGGTTATTAATTAATTTTTATCACTAATTCATTTTATCATTAAGTTAAAGTATAATTATTAATTTAGTATCATATATGGAGTTTAATTAAATTTACCTTTAATAAGTAAATAGTCCAATCTATTTACATTATTATTTTATTTGTTGAATTTAACTACATGGTATATATGAAAGAATATTTGGAAATATAGTGTGGATAAAAGTCATTTTTGTGTTCTAATTTTATAGTATTCCTTAAATCTACAATCCACACAAGGATGAGAGTGAGGTTTGACCTCACTTTTGTGTTATAATTTTAGAATATTTCTAAATTTTAGAGAAGAATGGCTAGATCTTCCAAAACTTTTTCTATATGATTAGATCACCAACATAAGGAATAAGTATGAATGTTGAGGCCATTACATATTACAAGCTATACAAGGTTATAAATATAGACTAATTTCTAGTCTAATTAATAGATGAAATGATTCTGTTTTTTTTTTTTGTGCATTTTGTTAATTTTATTTGAAATTGAGTTTTTTAAGAATCATAAGTTTAACTTGTTTAATGAGAACCATATTACATATTACATATTACAGGGGTTACATATTACAACCTATATAGGGTCATAAATTTAGGTTAATGTTTAGTCCAACTAATACATGAAATGACTCTTTTTTCTGGTGCATTTGTCAATTTTATTTAAAATCAAGATTTTTAATAATCATAAGTTTAAGTTGTTTAATCTATAGAGTACAAGTTCCCTAGGGTTTTTCAAGGATTTGAATCATTTAGAAATTCAAAAATACATTTTAAATAATAGGAAATCACAATCTTAGTAGAAATTGCATGATCCAATTCAAATAAGAAAGTTCATTTTCCATTGGAGTTTTTGAGGGAGTTGAAATAATTTAGGAGAAAAAAAACATTTTAAATAATATGAAATCGCAATCTTGCTATACATTGTATTATGAAATTCATACAAAAATATCATTATCATTTCATTTATTAGTTAGACTACACCTTAATTAAATGTTGATTAGTGCCCTCATGTCACCACATATACTAGCAAACTTTGTAGAGATTCCTTTAGCCACCCTTTCACCCAGTCTAACCAAAAATCATTAGCATCAATTTGCACAATAATCTACATATAAACAATTGGATATGTGTGTAAGTTGTGAAACTGAAGCCAATACGCAAAATTATGAATCACTTCAATAAGTATAATATTTTAGCAAGTTATGAATCACTTCAATAAGAAAATATTCTAGCAAACATAATAGGAAATTATGTATTCCATTATTGAGATAACTTAATCTTTTCTTCACTAGTGGTGTTGAGGCCAAACTCATTTGCCTCAGGATGGGTATATAGATCTCAATTCAACATTTCTTTCATCCACTGGGTTTCTATCTGGTGTTGTTTACACCCATTCATAATAGAGACTAACTTGTGAATCTCTGGAACTAATGGCGTCTTACAATCATCAGGAAGAGAAATAAATATCGAACTTGGAATGAGATTATATTTTTGCTCTAAATAGCCAATACCATATCTGGGCATATTTGGAGCTCTTAACTTGCTGAACATTTCAATTAGCCTCTGATCTTCATTTTCTAAACTGGGTAACTGATGCATCATCATAACATGGTCAGACTCATGAGGGAATTGGATGTCTGAGCATTTTGGATTAGGACATGAGCTTATAGAAGTAGAAGGAGGAGCTTCCCCAGTCCTGGGATGATGATTTGTATGGAGAACAAGTTCAGCAAGGCTACTTAAATTTACTATAGCTTTATAGCTAGGAAAAATAACTTCCAAGGAGGAAAATTTTACAATCTAAGAAAACTCAAACAAACTAATATGATTACAATCTGAAGAATGACTAGAGAAGGCAGTATTAACTTCTTTTGGACCTCTGTACAAAGAATAAATTTTGTAGGCTTGATCAATCCTTCTGCGGTTTATTTTTGAACGGCGAGGAAAAGATAACACAGCAGAGGATTTATCTTCTTTGATATTTGCCAAGGTTATGCTTTGCATACCAGGAGGTTTGGGATTATTTACAACCTAGTGCTCAGGGAAAATTAGATCTTCCCATATTATCACTTGGTGTTCTATCTTTTGATTTTTGGAATCGGTAAGAACAACCACACTTGACTTTAAGTCTTTACTAGGTGTGTGTAGGACTGCAGGATAAAGGGTTTTGGTATGTCTAAAACACCCTCGGGTCTGAATGGAAATATTATGTCTTTTTCTAGACATGTCAAATCCAGAGTTTTGGATTTGTAGCTGAAGGATATCATTTATTGTTTCATCAAAAAAATAGACTTAGACGTTGGGATAACAGTCAAAATACACAGGGCCATTAGACAGAGGAGCAAAAATCCCACCTATCAAGGAATCAGTGTACTTGTTATGGGTTAAATCTCTGACGGTGGCTAAGACAAAAGTGTTTAGCCCTCTGTGAGTTAGAGCATTGATTCCAATTCTTATGCATCACAGATGCAAATATTTTTTATTTCACCTCTTAGCTTCGGCTTGAAGTTGTTTTGGATTTAACAGGGAAATAGACTATACACACTCGAAATTTTCTTCTATCTGCCTAATAGATTCTTTGATATAAATTCTAGTAGTAGCCTTTAGATGGAAAACAGAAATATTACAATATACTTCAGAGGAATTAATACTAGGCAACTGCCATCTAGGGGACGGCTAACATTCAACATATTCTAGTTCAACTGAGTTTATAACACGACTAGAAGAAGAAGCAAACATATTCCAAAGCGGATTTTCTTGTGCTGATTCTATCTCATCTATCTCACGGAAAGAAACTGATCTTCGTGCAGATTCCATCTTTCAATAAAGAGTAGTTTTGAGTACTAACCTTTATGAACCAAGAAATAGTAACTTGGCTCTGATACCAATTTTATGCAAGGGCTTCAAAATCTTGCAACAGCAACACACGCTGACTGGTCTTGTTAAGTCTCTTCTCTGTGCAACACTTATTCGCCTTTACACAAACCATACACGAACCTACTTATTTTTTCACGCTCTGGCGTCCTTTTCGCAACCTCCCTACCTTTAGTGGACTGGCATTCCTCAAACCTTTCACGAACCTCTGGTGAATCTCAGGTTCAAATAAATGACACAGTTACTATCGCAATACACATTTTAATACTCAGAGTTAATGTACTCAAATGAGGAAATCATAACACTCTTTCTTTATTGATTTTTTAAGATGGATTACAGATATGTATTACAGACTCATATGTTCTTTCCTGAGATCGAATGTGATGGAATTTATCAGGCTTTGCTTCTTAATAAATAATAAAGCTTACTGAAGGCTTCCTGGCCGAAATCACAGACTAAGTATTTTAACATAAACACACCACACATATAGAAAACCTAAAAAACCGTCCACTTTAGGTTCTTACCAGTGCTCGCACATTGATACGCAGACTTATTAGATTTAATTAAACTTCAGAAATATGAATCACCTTCGTGATGCAATCAGATCAGACTAACGTCCGTAGTTGCAGAGCAGAAAGGAATGAGCTTCAGAATTCTGAAAGACACTCACACCAATTCTAAGAATTAGACCCTAAGGCTCCAATTTTAAATACCCAAATGAGCCTTACTCTCCCTCTTTTATAGGAATGGAGAGGGGACAAGCATTTGTGAGTCGGCCCTATCTGTACTAAAGGAATCATGTACAAAAATAAATTAGTCGGGTAGATGTGGGTCAAACCTCACCAACTATCGGAGAAGTGCTCTGAGTCTCCCGAAAAGACTTAATCATTATACCTTGTACACTCATGACAAACAAAGTGGATGCTTTATCAAAAGGCCCATGAGAAAAATATTTACAAAGTGGAAGATTTTTACCAGAAAGCCCACGAGAAAACTGGTCACTCCAATTCTGGGACTAGACATCCTAAAACACTGTGGAGAATTTTTTACGGAGTCCAAGAGAACCATTCATCTTGGATCATCAAGTGCTATGATACCAGGGAAATGGAATCTTTCGTACAATGCCACATCCCAAGCCTTAGTATAGATTTGTCTGACAATCATTGGCTTATTTAAGACTATCTGATGCTTGATTTTGGTCATAACCAACCATTCGTAATGTCTATACATGTATTGATCCAAGATCTCATAGTTTGGGATATTTTTAAGCTCACTGACAGTTTTGTAGGGAATATGGAAGCATTCAAAAATATTGTTATCAAGACAAAAAACGCACTGCATCTGGAAATAATATTCAAAATACAAAGGGTCAATGGCAGTCTTGTTGACACCAAAGTCATTCCACCATTCTTGCATCCATTCATTCTATCTGTTTCATTGCATCACCCATGTTGGCCCAAATTTTATTTTAGTGTAGTGGGTTTCATCCTTTCCATCTACATTTAGAATACCCCACCAAAGCTTCTGATATCCTGCATAATTATATATAGTATCAGGAAAGATAACAGAAGGATCACCTCTAGGCCACATAGCAAATGTGTTAGTCCATCTAGGATCTCTAGTCCGATTGATGGTGAAGTACTTGTGATAGACATGACGTCTGTTGCTTCCCTTAGTCCATATCATAGTAATTTCATGAAAATCCTTGCTGAGAGCTTCTTCTGCTAAGTTTGCACCAAGCATACTTCTAGAATACACCATGTCATGTATCCATTTACTACCCTTAGGATATACCTTTCTTTCAGGTACAATATGTAAAATATTAGTATGTGGCTATAAATTTGCGTCCAATACTTTGGTATTCCTTAATTTCCAGGTTGGCTTCCATTGGTCACAATATTCACGCCAACCTTTATTGTTAGGAATAGATCTGAGAATTTCCTTATCCTGTGTTGGATCCCACTCAGTGAAAATCACCATAATGTGCTCTTGGTTGTTGCTAGCAGGCTGGATGTATTCTCTGCTGAGAAAATCTTGCAAACAATTTTCTGAACCTTTGATGTGTTCTACATCAAAATAAAAATTTGTAAAAAGATCTTGCCACCTAGAAAATTTGGCTTCACTAGAATTCCGGATATTCTTCTTCAGAAATTTTTTCAATGAAGAGGCATCAGTTCTCAAAAGGAACTTATTATTCACTAAATGGATACCAAATTTATCAATTGAATTCCAAGTTTCTTTTAGCTCTTTCTCAATTGTCGAATAGTTCTTTTCTGTTGGATTCCAAGTCCCAGAGGAAAATTGAACAATTTGTTCACCACCATCTTTCTTTTTCTTTAGAACTCCTCCCCATCCTAATCCGCAGGCATCTGATTCAAAAATTTTAAAAGACTTCTCATGAGCAACACACAAAATAGGAAGTGTCTTAACTTTTCTTTTTATTCTCTTTACAGCTGTGGAATGAGCCTCAGTTCAGGGCATAGGATTTTTCTTCAACCGCTGATTTAGAATATTTCTATCCTTAGCACAATCTTGATATAAATTGCTAACATAGTTCAGACAGCCCAAAAATCTTTGCAGTTGAATTTTGTCAAGGATAATGTCTGAAAATTTATCAACAAAATCCATAGCATGTTTCTGTAGAGATATTTGGCCATCATGGATTGTATTACCAAGGAACTTAATAAAGGTTTGGAACAACTCTATTTTCTTCTTACTCAGAACTAAGCCATCTCTTCTGACCAATTGGAAAAATATTTTCACATGCTTGAAATGATCTTGAATATTTTTAGAAAAAACTAAAACATCATCTATATACACAAGAAGCCAATCAAAGTATGGCTTCAATATGGAGTCCATGAACTTTTGGAATTTTGATGGGGCATGTTTCAAACCGAAGGGCATGACGTTCCATTCATAATGGCCTACTGGCACACTGAATGTTGTCTAAAACATATCATCTTCCTTTATAGCTACTTGCCAAAATCCCAATTTCATGTCGAACTTGGAAAATATCTTGGCACCTGCAATTCTGTACAAAAGATCTCCCTTATGAGGGATGGGATAGGTATTGTCAGCAAGGACACAGTTTAGAGGTTTGTAATTTATAACTAGTCTGGGAATTCCTCTAATCTATTCAGATCTTTTGTTAACATAAAAACCATAACAGTTCCAAGGACTGTCAGATTCTCTGATCAATTTCCTATCCAACAAATTTTTTATTTCCTTTTCACATAAATATCATTATTCCTTATTCATAGGAATGGCTCTGCTCTTGCAAGGCCTTCCTTCATACTCAGGTTTATAAGGCAATTCAACACAGTGTTTCTTTCTATGCTATAAAGCATTTGGCTTTTTAGAGCAACATTATGTTTCAATTTTCTTCCTGAGTTCAGAGATCTTTCTTATGACAGAAGGGGTTTTTAGTTGTTCTCCTATCTTCATTGATGTCTTCAAATCTTTAAGCTTGATCAGCATATTACTGGATTTTTCAAATACTTCCATGGTTTGGACCATAGTTGAGACTCTAGGAGTAGATATATATGGAAATTTTATCTGTTTCAGACTCCCATTCGAGGCAGGAACAATAATAAAATAACCATCTTTTTTATTCTTTAGTCTTGTTGAAATATGAGGTTCCACAGCAGCCAAAAATACATTTCCCAGAATACAGTCTATTGGTATATCGGTTATAGCAAACTTCAATTTTATACAATGTTGATCAAAAGAAATTGAAGCTTGTGGAAATTCATAGTGAAGGGTTTTTTTACCCAACCCTACAATTTCTCTGTGAGAACGAACCCAATATTTGGCTGATATAACCTTGGAATTAAAAAAATTTACATCTGCACCAGAATCTATCAATGTTTTGAGGGAAAACATCTGTCCTTGATACAGATGTCTAGGAGGACATGGTGCTACTGGTATTGAATGACCAATATTCTCATGTCTCTGAATCCTAAGGTAGGATCCTTTTGTCCCTCAAAAATTTCTATATTTGAATGTTGCTTAGGTGCAATGTGAGCAGCAATGTTGTTAGCAAAAGGCATTTTTCCCTTTTCTAATTGGGAAACTTGAAACTTTAAAGTAGAGATTTCAGATTTGAGAGCATGAATTTCCCTACTTACCTCCCCCAAAGTGACTGAACGAAAGTTATCTTGTAGTTGATCTCTTTGGAAAACTTTAGTATTCCGTTCATAGGAGGCATCAAAAAATAAAGGCTTGTTGCTGGAGCCTTTGCTGGAGCTGGAAGAGTGCAATTGGCTGAGAAAAGCTTTGAGGAGCTTATCTTTCATACTTCTTTCATCGAGTGCACAAATTTGAGAGAGTATTTTCAAATCATTTTCATCCGCAGTTTGTGCCATCAATACTTTTTATTTTTCTGGCACTTCTTTTTCCCAGCTGGGAAAGGAATGCTGAATGAATCTCATAAAGCTGGGGCATAGCTATTTACCACTCACGACTTGTGATCAACCTATTTGTCACTTGTGTTTATGTCTAATTTTATTCATTATAATTATTAATTAATTTATTAATTTTATTTGTATGTAAACAAAATATTTTATTAATAAAAATCGAATTTTTCTAAAAATAACAAAAAAATTACATAGTAGATGTTGTAGCATTCCATATCAGAGATATTGCATGCAAGAGGAGGTATAAACACACAGTTACATATTGCAAAAAATATTTCTTACCTTTTTTGCCTTTTTTCTTTTGTACTTTTTTCCAATTGTCCATTGAAGGAGTAGAATGTATAATGGCCAACTCCAAACTCCAAGAGAGTTGGACTTCTTTTTGGAAGTCAAAACTTTCAAATACATGTGCATGCTTGGTGCCAATCACACCATGGTCACCCATCTGTTCGTCCGGTAGGGGATCTATATCTGTAGACGAAGATGTATTCACAGCTTCCATCTTATCCCGGAAATTTCAACCTTTTTTATTTTGTGTCTTCTTGGTTGTTTTTTTCCTAGCTAAAGTGTAAGTGCTTTGTACGTGCCCACTTAATATTTTATTAATAATTATAATAATTATTTATTTTATTCGTTTCATTTTAACCATGTTTAAAAACATTTTTTAATATTTCTACTATTTTCGTATTATGTTAGCATTTTAAATTATTATGGTTATTATTTTTTATTTTTTATTTTTATTTAATAGAGGAAGAATGACTAATTATTTTGACAAGTATGTTTTTTTATTTTATTTTTTGAATGTTTATATTAAGAAAATATATCTAAAGGGATCACTTCTTATTAGCTTAACCACTAAATCTGACACTAAGGGTGTCTGAATAGTTAAACCATCGACCTCTCGATAGCAAAGTTGCATGATGAGTATAATGTTAAAAAATAAGAAATGCTTTTTTAATGTTTTTCCTATAATAATAATAATAATAATAAAATGTATTTAACAACTTTATTCAATTGGTTTATTGATTAGTAATACACAGTTTTTGTGTCCAGGATATAAGAGTGTTTTTGGGCCAAATGTGTGAAATTGTAGCTCAACCTGTATAGATTGGATTTAGCTAGAAGCAATGAGAAAAAGTTGTAAGGAAATAAGAAAGAAAAGTGATCGAGAAAATAACTAATAATTCCTATTCATGCACATTATGAGAGAATATGATTCAATGCAATATCTTCTACAGGAATCAACTAATATAGTAGTGAGTCCAGTAGTGAATATAAATATATGTGGAAATGAACTAAAAAAAATGAGATCTAGTCCTAGTTAAGTGGTCACGCATCATAAATTAAGTGTCTCATGCAAGTGGAGATAATCCTAGTTAATTGGCCTTGTAGTCATCAGTTAGCTATATCATACAAGTGGAGATTAGTATAACTCATGCATGCAATTGTGAAGTGCCCTCTTGATGATGATAGCGGGGTTTTAATTCATGATTCCACTCACTATTATACCTCAAATACAATTAAGTGTATGATATATCCAACAAAAGGAATTTACATCGACATATATCGATTGATAACTTAGAATATGAAATAAGCATGTTGCAACACCATTGATGCAATACCATCTTACTATTTTGTTGTTACAACACCATTGCTGCAATATCACTTGTTTATTTCATTATTGTTGCAACAACATGCTATTGTTACATTGCTACAACACCACCCTAATGTTACGCCGTTGTGACATCGCTATACTTCTATGTTACTATGACACTGTTGCTAAAACATTGTGATAGTATTACGTTGTTGTGACATTGATACTATTATAGTGGTGCAACTCTTCCCTAATAATAAATATCATCACTATAATGATTACACATATCTCAAGAGACACTGTGGTGAAGTGGTGGATTGCTTGTATAAAGAAATAATGATTAGTTGGGGATTTCAACCACTGTGACTAATCATGGATAGATTTATTGTTCCTAATACTTTTCCAAATACATGATAAAATCACATATTTATAGCGATGCAATAGGTATACCATATAACTATAAGAACTAATTACTACTAGAATGATAATGACACCTACGTGGTTAAACTCACACTTATTGATAAAAAACACTTTGTTGAAGAATGCATTGGAACAATACATTTCGCCCATTAACACTGGCAAAATGTGAAGTTGAATGCCTGAATTGTTGGAATAGTGAAAAAAGCTAAAAGAAAAATTTTATGTTAAAAAAAAATTTAGTTCAATCAAATACTTTGTAGTTTTTATAATGGTGGCAGGTTACATAACGATGGTATATCATTTAACACATGTAACAATGCCAAGTTAAATATATATCTATGTAGCTAGAGAGTTCTATAGGTTTTTTCGGTAAGCTCTAAGTAAATCTTTGTCTCGTTTGAATGCTTCTATGTTATCATGTTTTGTTATTTTCTACATATAAAATTTTTTGTTGCAACTTACATTGTAGAACATTTTATGTGGGCTCATGTATACGAACATGAATACTTGGGACATGTTGTTTCATATCCATACTTATGGAAAACGTATGCGACTTTGTATGGGAAAAAAATCATTTGGTTAAAGATGGTTTGGACTACAACATCAAACAACAAACATGAAGAGGTAGAGCACATTTAGAAATAAAGGAATAAGGAAAACCAACAATTTTAATAGGGAAAACAAGAAGGAGATATCATTCATAATTTTTGGAGTAATAGACAAATAAAGGTGACTAAAGTTGAACCCATATGCTTCAATATCTTCCATGAATCAAATTTTGAAGAGCAAAGCCTCCTATTAGGGAGGTGTGATCCAAAACTTAATCCAAAAAAAATTCAAACAATTTTAGTAGCTCATTAGTGAATAAAAACTCAACATAATAAGAATGTTGGATTTTTGGTATTGTAATCTATGAAGTTAAAAAATGTTAAAATACTATTATAAATCAATGATTTCTAAGAAAATGGGGTTGAGAAAAGTAATTATATATTGACTTCCTATGTAGGTTTGGAAGGTAAAATTATAGTTCATACATTACTATGTGATTGATTTGAGATATGCCTGATTTTTATTTCATTTTAATCGATGCTACCGCATAACTCCTTTGTGTTACCAACTTTATTTTAGTTAATCCCTTTGAGTAACTCATTTTCTCATTGGGTTAAAGTATAATTTCTACACTTTAATTTGCTACACAACACAAAAAAATCGATTCATTTCTTCATTGATTTAAGAGTGTCTATGTCTAGTTAGTAAATTTATCAAGCCTCTTTGCATTGCTAGATCACCTGCAACTCAATTTCTATTTGGTTAGAGTGTTGGCATAAGGAATGAGTTTCATTTTTCGGTGGGATATGTATTACACCTTGTACATGGTGATAAATTTTAGATTAATGTTTAATTATATGTGGATAGGTTCTCTAATGCCACCATATATGTTATCATCATGTTTCCTTCAACCACCGTTTGACCCACACCATCCCAAGTGCATTAGCATCGATATATAGATCGATCTACACATAAACACTTTATGTGTGTGTGTGTGTGCGTGCACATGTGTGTAACGAAAAGAAGAGTGTAATGGATCAATTAAATAAGTGAAATGTTTAGGACAATTTGGTATGAAATTATAAATATAGTGTTGGGCTTGGAATATACAGAAATTGATATGTCCTTATAAGTTGCATATATGATCATATGTTTGTGTTGTTTCAGCCCTTTATAAGTATTTCAATATTGAGATTCACTCTCAATACTGTGTGAGTGATTATTTACCTTTAGCCATCACCATATGGTCATTAAAGTGATATTGCACTAGTTTGCGCTAGGAAACACTATGAAAAATGAATGGTGTTCCTCTTGTTATTTCTTAGATGTGAATAGACTAGCTCCATATAATTAATCAACTACTATATTGAATAAAAGTGTTTGGTATCTTGAGTATTGTTTAAATACATATTAGAATGCAAATATATGGTTGAGGTTTGTATAATAAAAATGTAAATATATTTTCTTTATGATTTTGTCATTAGCCTCTAAAAACCAACCATTTGATGTTCAAACACTATCTACAAACTAAAACTATGGTATTGAATTAACCCTTTTCATCTTTCTAACTTATATTAAGTAATGTAGATGAAAAGTCAATAATTAAAAGTGTTTGATATTTCAAATATTGTTTGAATTCAAATATAAAATTGATGTTACCATAACTCAATTATAGAATCTTAATAATAAAAAATTAATAATTAAGATTTTTAAATATTAAATTTAAATAACAAATATATAAATTTTGTTGATTTAAAAACAACCTAATCATAACTTTAAACATTATATTAAATTTATATAAACCACATATAAATTCTTTTAATCTATAAATTAGATATAATCCCATAAGCATTATATCAACTTTACATGAAAGAAACATAAATTTTAAATATATAAATTACAAATCCATACTCCATTAATACATAATTTGTATAGAACGTAAAACACTAGATACTTATAAACCCACGGTTAAATCAAATGAATTAGTAGACTAAAAACTTATACTAAATTACCAATTAACGCTTTCATCTTTCTTAAAGATACTATCTCTTCAAATTTTCGAAATATGCTAAGTAATATAGATCGATAGCCAAATAATTAGAGCATCTTGCCTCTTCATAAATAAATGAATGTATATATCGACAGGCAAATGAAAACAAAATATCTCACCTCTTCATAAAAACAGATTGTTCATGCTTTAAAAAAATGGACTTCTAAAATGCATTCGATATCATTGAAAAAAAAGTGATATCTGGTTGTGAAATACATTGTAAGGAGAGATGTCGATATTTGATTGAATGAGGGTTTAGTCTGAAATGCGTACTCATCTAATTGATACCAGGGAAGAAACATCAGCGAGAAAATCCGGGCGATAGGTAGTCATCAATTGGTGTACTGACTCACTTTCTGTTTCGTGGCCTTGAAGTGTCACGGAATCCAGAACGCCCTTGCTTACTAATCCTTGGAAGCCAGCAGACTCATAAACTACGAGATATTTGTCTCTCCTATAGTGCCGGGTATTGTTCACTCCAAATTGCATCAAAAGTGGCACATGTTAAGAAAGGGGCAAATGTTGTGGAACGCATTTTGACGTGGAAAAATCATAGTCTGATCACATTGCAATAATCAATGACAAGCAGAGATATGAATATATTATTTCAAATCAAATTTTAAGTGAAAGATGGAATGAAAGACATTTTGTTTGATAATGATTCTCAATATATTTTGATTTATGAGTGTGTAGTAGATAAATTTGACCGATAAATTTATCATCTACATCCTGCACAATACACGAAAATTGAAAATTTCAAAGCCGTTGAAACTGACTTCTTATTTAGATTTTCAAGATAAAATTTTGAATCTTATTGTGTGAGATAAGTATTGTGATATAGTACTATGTTGTTGAGTTTATTTGTGTTTGATTTTTCTATCATTTAAATAAGTATAAATATTTGATAGGTTATTAATTAATTTTTATCACTAATTCATTTTATCATTAAGTTAAAGTATAATTATTAATTTAGTATCATATATGGAGTTTAATTAAATTTACCTTTAATAAGTAAATAGTCCAATCTATTTACATTATTATTTTATTTGTTGAATTTAACTACATGGTATATATGAAAGAATATTTGGAAATATAGTGTGGATAAAAGTAATTTTTGTGTTCTAATTTTATAGTATTCCTTAAATCTACAATCCACACAAGGATGAGAGTGAGGTAAATTTTTTGACCTCACTTATGTGTTATAATTTCAGAATATTTCTAAATTTTAGAGAAGAATGGCTAGATCTTCCAAAACTTTTTCTATATGATTAGAGCACCAACATAAGGAATGAGTATGAATGTTGAGGCCATTACATATTACAAGCTATACAAGGTTATAAATATAGACTAATTTCTAGTCTAATTAATAGATGAAATGATTCTGTTTTTTTTTGGGGGCATTTTGTTAATTTTATTTGAAATTGATTTTTTTAAGAATCATAAGTTTAAGTTGTTTAATGAACACCATATTACATATTACATATTACAAGGGTTACATATTACAACCTATATAGGGTCATAAATTTAGGTTAACCTTTAGTCCAACTAATACATGAAATGACTCTTTTTTCTGGTGCATTTGTCAATTTTATTTAAAATCAAGATTTTTAATAATCATTAGTTTAAGTTGTTTAATCTATGGAGTTCAAGTTCCCTAGGGTTTTTCAAGGATTTGAATCATTTAGAAATTCAAAAATACATTTTAAATAATAGGAAATCACAATCTTAGTAGAAATTGCATGATCCAATTCAATAAGAAAGTTCATTTTCCATTGGAGTTTTTGAGAGAGTTGAAATAATTTAGGAGAAAAAAACATTTTAAATAATATGAAATTGCAATCTTGCTATACATTGTATTATGAAATTCATACAAAAATATCATTATCATTTCATTTATTAGTTAGACTACACCTTAATTAAATGTTGATTAGTGCCCTCATGTCACCACATATACTAGCAAACTTTGTAGAGATTCCTTTAGCCACCCTTTCACCCAGTATAACCAAAAATCATTAGCATCAATTTGCACAATAATCTACATATAAACAATTGGATATGTGTGTAAGTTGTGAAACTGAAGCCAATACGCAAAATTATGAATCACTTCAATAAGTATAATATTTTAGAAAGTTATGAATCACTTCAATAAGAAAATATTCTAGCAAAGATAATAGGAAATTATGTAACAAATGTGGTAGGAAATTATGAATAGAATTGTGTGTTTGGAAAATATAGAAATAAAATGTCCTTCCATATTGCACTTACCATTATCCTTTTGTTTTGTTATATAACCTCATATAAACATTTAAGGTGAGGTTCACCATCAATACCAGTAGTGGTTCCTTACCTAATTTTTAACACCTTCAACGATGATAAAATTTGACATTGCAACATTGCAAAGGCTAGAAAATGCTGAAAATAGAATGGTGTTGAGCTCCTGATTGCTTAGATGCGAATGGATAGCTTCATATAATTAATTAATTGTTCAGTTGCAAATTAGTTGTTAAGTTGCAAAACATAATTGTTTAGTATTTAACAATTCTTTGAACATATATAAATGTAAATATATAATTAATATTAGCATAACAAAACTGTCATGTATTTATTATATATAATTTTGATATTTAAAAAAATTTAAATTAATAAACTAAATATTTAAACTATAATACCCTAAATCTATAAATTATAAAACTATCGTACTTTAATAGTAAGCACCGTGTTATAAACACATAAACCCAAAATTTAAAGATGAAAAGTACTCTACAAATTAAATTTTTTATATTGAATTAACTCTTCTCACCTTTGTTAATTATATTAATTCTTTTCATATCTCTCAATGTTATATTAATATGGATAGTAAGCCAAATAATTACAATGATTCAACCTTTTAGAAAACGTAAAGAAACTTTACCAAATTAACATACAAATGACGTGTCACTCTGGTAGTGAAATACATTATAAGAAAGATGTATATATCTGATTGATGGACGGTTTAGTGCTATGTGCGTACTCGTCTGGTTGATAAAATTGGAAAACCTCAACGAAAAAATATGGGTGAAGGGTAGTTATCAATCATTTGTGGAGTGACTAATTTTTTGTGTCGTGGAATCCACGCATGCCCGTGCTTTGTACACCTTGCCAGCACGCAGATTCATAAATCCAGCGAGATTTGTCAATCAGTTCGGGCAATGGACAAATTTTTACTTCGAAAGCCATAGTCATCAAAACTGCGACCAAAGTACGCAGTTCACCACTGCTCGATATTTTAAGTACATGAATGTGATCATCTACGTGATCATGATTTTAACCATGATGGAGTTGGTCATAATGTTTTCAACGTCTCTGAGATTAAAATCATCAACCTCGTTTTCTTTCATTTCTCTTCCTTTTGGGAAAAACTTTCGATATTTGCGATAGTTGCTTTTTATCTTTTTTGTTTTTGTCTTTTGCAAATTCAACCGTTCTTTTCACATTTTTCTATTGTTATAAATATAGCTTCAATTTCTATCTTTTTCATTTGTATATAAAGTCATGTTTTCAATAAAATTTTATGTATTCTTGGAGTACAGTGTCCATGTCTTATTTATTTTATTTTGTTTCTGACTCTTCCACATTTTCTTCTATTATTTTTGTTACGTTAATTTTTTATTTTTTCTTATAAAAATTACTTCATCAATTATAATGCTTTGTGGCTGAATTTGTTATTGATTTTTGTTACTTTCTTTTTCTCTTTATTTCATATTTAAAATATCCCAAGCATCATTAGACATGGTTGTTGCTATAATTTTAGGAAAAATGTTGTCGTCCAAGTATTGTTGAATGAGAAACAATGTTGCTACATCATCCTTTTTATTCACTGTGAATTAATTCTAGTTCTTTCATAATGGACTCATAAATTACTTCATGGATTCCTCAAACCCATACAATAGTATCTTATTGATATTTTCCATATAGTTTGGTTTCCATCTCAATGACCTACAACTTATAATTTGTACCAATAAAAATAATCACAAGGTAAGAGATAAGAAATATTATATATTGATAACCATAAGTTTTAAGAAAAACATAATGACTTTCAAAAACAAACAATTTTAAAATAATTTTATCTTTTCCATTTTCCTTCCCTCTCCTTACTATCTTACCTTATTTTAATTTTAAATTATCTTTATATTATTTCTATGAATCGATTAAAACCAACTTTCAAAATGGTATTCACCCTTATACTCTAATATAAAAAATTTGAAAGCTCAACCAATTCGATTCGGCCATATTTAAATTCCGTAGCTAGGGATGGCGGCTCGACGAATTCAACTATGGTGGCTATGTTGGAAGTAATTCTTCCATGTCATGTGTAGTTGTCATTATGAGTGACGAGGAGTCAATCTACAAATTGTTGATTCCTATGCAATGAGTTGGAGTCATGATCTAGATGTGTTGAAGTTAGTGTGTTATGTCCTATATATATGTAAATATTGTGATCAATAAAATATAATGGATGATTTGTTGTGTGCACAATCCCTCTATGCTCATCTCTCAATTTCTACCATGGTATCAGAATCGGTTCTAGCTTGATTCCCTTACGAGAAGGCCAGGAAGATGTGAGAGCTACAAGAAAAACTGAGAATATTATAGTAGCTTAGATGAGTGTTTGTTTTTTGTTTCATTCATGTGAAGATTTCCGCATCTAAACTTTTTTTGCAATGTCTCTAGATCCTCTCAATTTCTAACAAGGGAAAGGTTTCTAATATCATACTTGTGGTGACGTTTGTGACGGTTTTGATATGCTCTGTGGTTGCAACAACCATTATTTTCCCCTCATGTTAGAGTGGCCATAGCGATCGCAATTCTAATCTCTTCCGAGGGAAAATGGATTGATTATTCACCATCAAATCCCATCATGTGACCTCGACTATGGTGGAAGTTTGGACTTCCATTGCTATCATAGATCTTAATAGCATTAGGGTTTTGGTCGACAAACTGTAGGGCAAAATCAGTTCCATTCTCACAATCATTTATTTCTATTCAATGGAAGATGCTCTTCGATTTTCAATCAATAAAAGAAAAGAGAGTATTGTGCAGAAAATCGAATATTTTACACAACATGTTGATCATTTAAGACAAAACATATGCAAGGCAAGGACTGTGTTAGGGAATAAAATCATCAGAATTGAGAGAAATAGGTCTTTCAGTTTCTTTTTAAGTTTCAGGAGCTTAAAAATTTCTATCAAGATATCACTCTCTATTTCAATTCATTCCTTAGGGATATGTCTGGCAATGCCATTTCCATCACACCAAAGAGGAATGAGAATTGCTACTAATAGACGACATTTTGGACAAATTGTTGATTTTCTCTTTTGTGCGGATCACACTTCAATCACTTGTCCTGCGAATAAGCAAATCTATTGTAGTTGATTATGAGAGAACCTCTTCCGCCATTTCATGTAAAGTGAATATTGCATCTCACGAAGATCTTATGGACGCAAAATTTTTTACTGCCAGGAAGTCACAATTTATAACAGGTTAGGGAAGGTGGATATTGTTGGGAGATTTGGAAACTATCAATGAACAAGGGTAGTTTTCCTTAGAAAAGCACAATGAATTGATGCTCTACCTCAATGAATAGAAAAATGGGTGTCCTAGATCTAGGAAATATACAACTATAGCATGTACCTCTTTATCAATGGATGAATCTCCCACCTATAGCTAGGTGGCTTTGCATATCAATGGCTACTCATACCTCATCCAATAGAAGTTGGTGCAAGCCTACGAACTATTGGAATTTGTTAATTATTCTATGTCACTTCTAGTTAGTTGTAAGTTTATAATAGAGTGTAAATTTATGAATTATCAGTCATCTTGATCTAGGTGGATATTGGTGGCCACTTGCCTATTCCACTTGAACCCCCACCATTGTTTCTTTCATTTTTTTAGTTTCCTTAATTTTAGCACAATTTACTAGTTTTAGCATTTTTTACGATCTTGAACTTCTGGAGCTGTTTTGAGGCCCTAAACGACATTTTTTGGGCATGAAGGGTTCGATGAATACGAATCAATGAATTCATATTAAATGACAACAGTTGTAGTCCTCAAATAGATCTTTATAATGATGTATCATGTGCGTCAAATGGAGATAGTCTGCCAAAGTTACGACCCCGGGAAATTGATGTACCAATTTACCCCGACAGGGCCCATAGTCTAGTGTTTCATCTGCTAGTGTTATATTTTTGGATGTTTAGGGTTTTACATCATTTCTCAATAATAAATAAGACTTAGAGCCTCATTGTAACACAATTCAGAGGCCTGTATCCACCACATCTCTTCTTAGACATAAGCTACCAGTGCCCTAGCTAGTTTATTTTCATTGTAAACATATTTCAGTAATTTGATATTAATGAAATGAAGTTATATTTCTAATGCATCTTTGTATTTATGGTTATATTTGTATTTTTTTATGTTCCTGTATAAATCCGGATCACATATAAATTACTCTCGGTTAACCCCAGTTAGCTAAAAGTTTGTAGTAGAATGTAAATTTAGGAATTATTAGTGATATAGGTGTAAACTAATATTAACATAGCCATAATTAGAATTTTAAAGATATTTTTAGAGAATTGTTTCTGAATTTTTGTGTCTATTTAATTATGTATCTTTAAAAAATTTAATGAATCTAGGATCAAAACTTGAAGTTCGATTATATTTTTTTTCTGTATTATTATGTGGTGATATTTTGAGTATTCAACTATTATAGTAGTTTGACTTCCTCCTCTCTTTTTTCCTTCCCCTACCCTTCAAATTGGTATCAAAGATAGAGAAACTAAGTTATCAAAGCAAAGGTTCACGTAGTTGGCTATTGATCTTTAAAGCCACTACCATATCCACAAGAAAAGGCATGGTTTTCAAGTTTTACAATCCTATGACCATCCTTAGCCATGAGTACGTGTCTTTCTAGAATATCTAGCTATTTTTCTTTCTCTTGCAGGAGCCGCCATTTCAAGAAGCCCGCAATCCATGAACTGTAGTTGAGAGGAATTAGTCGACCCACAATCTCTTTCATCTCAGAACATGACTATTTCAATGTTCTTTGAACTCAATAATAGGTAAAACTAGAAATTTCCTCAAAAGATGGAAATTTAGGATAGTTGAATTGAAAAGTTTTATTTTGATTTCTATAATCAAATAAATAATATTTTATATTTTATATTTAATTTGGTTGGTGTAATTTTTTTTAATATATATATAGGAAAACACTAAGTAATGTGCATTGTAAGTTGCATTAGTAAAACCAATATGTTTTAAACATTAGCAAGGTGGTGAATTGGAGTAGTGTTCGATGAAAATCAACAATTAGAAAAATAAAACTAATCACACCCAACCCATTAAAATCAGCGCTAAGGGTAAAATATTTACTACAAATTCTTACAAATATATTCATTTTTTTTAACATATATTTGAAAAGTTTCAGTGATATCCTTAAATCTATAGGGATAAGAGACTATATTATAAATTTACATGAGGTAAAGATCCTAAATTGTTAGACCCCAAACTCTGAACTAGGGCCAAGATTTCTTCCAATGTGACTCGATTCTTCACATTAATTGTATATGTTGTTTCACAAATTCATTTATATTTATTTGAATTGCAATTATTATCAATTCCTTATTTAGGGATCCTTTATACAATATTATTTCATCATAGTTATTTTTTGGGTGCATTATTTTTAGTGGTATTCCTTTAGAATCACAAACCAATGACTATATACATGAACTCAACCAATAGATACATACATGAACTCAACCGATAAAATCCTTTACACAATTTCAATGGATTTTGAGTTTTGATGTATTTGTGATAGATTTTACTCACACTTGCAGTGCCCTTAAAAGGTTTGGATACAAAATAATTTCATAGGCACTTACAGTCTTTGCTTTAATTTTGATGCAATGCATTTAATAAAAAAAATTCCAAGTAAAATTTCATCCATTTGATTAAAATTAGAATTTTTGAAGAAATTAAGGTGGAATATTTTCATAATTCCATTAAAGAAAAATTTGCAACCTAATTCATCATTAGAGTTATGCATATGCTTATATTTTTTTGTTTAAATATATAAAGGTTTTCCACGAACATATAATAATTTTTCTTATCTTTTAACCCAATCAAATTAATTGGATCCCAAACTTTTTGGAACTAATGGCTATATATGAATAATTAGTTAGTATAAGCTACTCATTATAATACCATCAATTTTTAATTAAAATAATGTAATTTTGTGTAAGAAAATGAAAAAGTATTTACTACTTCTATTAATTTTTTCATATATATGCGATAATGTGTGTGTGTGTGTGTGTGTGTTTCCTACATGTTAGAAATAGAAAAAGAAAAATATAGATTTTTTTGATACATTTTATATGTTATATAAATTTAAAATATTTAAATGATGTAAATCCAACCATATGTAAATTTAAAAATATTTAAATGTCAATCCAACCATATGTATTTTTTTTCTCCATAGGTGAAATTTATTTATCAACAAGCAATGCATACAAAAGGTTGTCTTAATTGAAAAGGATCAGCCCTATATGTTACATTATTTCCCAATTTTACCTTTTAGTTAAGGTCTTCCATGAATAAGTTAAACACTAACACCATTTCATTCAATTTATTTTTTCATGTGAGTTTCACCATAAATAAATGTTATTTAAATCTTTTGAACTCTACATGTAATATGAATTATGATGAGTTGATGTAGTTTAATACTTATAAGGCATTAAATCTTCATAATACCAGTACTTGCATTTTCTAGCACAATTAATTGAAGGATGTGTTGTAGTTAGCTTGCCCTTAGTCAATTACATGAAATATTCATAATACTAGTTCTTTAATTTTTTAGCACAATTAACTCAAGGACGTGTTGCAGTTAGCTTGCCCTTGGTCAATTACATGAACTATACCCTTGTATCCATGCCATCACCAGTTAAATAGGACAAGTAACCCATAAAAAAAAATTACTTATGCACAAAGACAATTTTAGAATATATATATATATATATATATATATATATATATATATATATATATATATATTCATGATGATAACTTCATTTCTACAAATGTAAGCTAGGTTCGAGATAAAAACACATCTATAACTTATTAATGGAAAAATAAAAAATAACAACAAATTACTAATGTACTATCCTAATATCAAAGGATTAATTAACATTCCCCCCCTTGATCCAAAGGGAAATATGACATGCCAAGTAACATTCTAAACTTCTCAAATTTTTCATATCCAAGTGCTTTGGTATAGATATTTTTGATCCACTCTGACGTATGACAATGTATCACACGAATTAATTTGGCCTCAATGTAATGTCGAATCAAGTGATATTTGGTATTAATATGCTTGCTTTGATCATGAAACTTGGGATTCTTGGCTAACTGAATTGCCAAAGAATCTTCAACAAATAAAGGAGTTGAAGCCTTTTGTTTCTCCTGCAAGCCTTCAAGTATTTTGAGAATCCAAATGATTTCTTTTTTAGATTGAGTTGATACAACAGATTCTTTTTCAGTGGTAAAATCAACAGGAAAATATTTCTTGCATGATCTCCAATTAATGGTTATTGATTCAAAATTCGTCAAATAAGCTGAACTAGAGACCCCATTCTCCTTATCTCCATCAAACTGAGAATCTTTATGTATTCAACAAGTTCCTTCCGAGTGTATCATTTTACTACAAACCTTGCCTTGTATTTATCAAGAAAAATATTTTCCTTATATTTTATCTTATAAACCCATTTAGAAATAATAGTTTTGATGATATCCAGAGGATCCACTAACTTCTACATTCGATTTTAATTAGGGCATCACACTCATTTTTCATTGCATCGTTCCATTCATCACAATTAGTGGCTTCTTCAAAATAACTTGGTTCACTAATTGTAGATTAATTAAAATCATATTTATTAGAAATGTTACTTGAAATCGAAATAACATCACCTTTAGAAGAACTTCTCGTTTCAAAATCATCATACTTTCTTGGAAGTTTCTGAACACATGTGGATCTTCATAAAGGTTGTTGAAGCGGTTGTGATGGTTCCTTGTGTTGAAGTACAGATTCTTCAGGAACACTTTATAACCCCGTGGAAACAACACGATCCTCCAAATTGTTTTCCACAAAAACATTATCATGAGTCAAATATGGAAAACACACATATTGACTCATAATGGGAACCCCCCCTTTAGTATGTGGAACATCATTATCAAATTAAAAATAAAAATTTTGGAAGAAAAATTCTCGAAATGAGTCAGTCGTCTATCAACATTAGAATTATCTTTATCACATTAGATAAAAATAACATCGTTGGAAAGAATGAAATTATTATTTTCTTCATCATATAAACTGTAAGCTTTTGAAGTTTAGAATATCCTAAAAATATGCATTTTAGACTTGTGACATCCATTTTATTTTGTTGTTGTTTTGGAATTAAAGCATAACATGTAGATCCAAAAACTCAGAAATGTTAACAATACGAAGTCTATTATACCAACCTTCATAAGGATTTTTTTTGTTGATAACAGAAGAAGGAAACCTATTTCTAATATAATTTGCACAAAGAAATTATTCTCCCCAAAACATCAAATTTAAAGTTTAAAAAAACATCATGGATCTAGCCATATTAAGCAATGTCCTATTCATACATTTTGCAACACCACTCTATTGTGGATTATAAGGTATTGTAGTATGATTTTTTATGTCATTTTCCTTCAAATATTGTTCAAAATAATTAGAATTATATTAACCACCGTTATTAATTCTTAGAATGCCAATATTGAGTTGCGTTTCATTTTTTATCATTGAATGAGAAGTTTTAAAAATTTCAAATACTTGTGACTTATCTTTCAACAGATACACCCAACACATTCTCGAATAATCATCAATAAATGCTAGAATATATTGGTTACCATTGGAATATGGAATAAAAATAGGTCCACATAAATATGAATGTATGAGACCTAATTTTCTTGACGCTCTAGAAGAAGAACTATAAAAATGCAGCTTAGAATGTTTCCCCAAAATACAAGCATCACATGGTGGAAGCTTTCTTGGAATTGTGGGAAATCCTTTTATACCTTGTTGTTTCATAATTTTCGTTCTTTCATAGTTAATGCGAGCAAAAATAGAATGTCATAATAAAGTAGAAGATAAATTATCACATTGTTGTGCTACAAGAGCAAAACTATCATTACTTCTCAAGAGAAGCACTATCATTACTTCTCAAGGGTTTCCTCATTCCTGCTTGTGGTGTCCCTTGTTTTCCTTGTGTTGGTGGAGGTGGTGCTGCTAACGAGGTGTTTCTTTTAGCCATTTATTCCTCATCATCATCATGAGACAAAAAATTCTTCACGTTGACTGTTTTCTCAGTGCTTCCATCCCAAGCTTCTTCCTCAATGAATTGAACATATTTTCTCATAAAAAATTTCTTGGTGGATGGGTTATACAATCTACATGCCTTGGATTCTTCATTGTATCCAATAAAAATGCACTTCTCCCCCTTACTTTCCAACTTCTTCCTTAGTTGTTCTGGAATGTGTGCATAAGCCACACAACCAAAAACTCTCATGTGGGTGACACCTTGTTTTATGCCACTCCATGCTTCTTCAAGAACTCGGTTCATTAGTACTTTGGTTGGGCATCTATTCAAGATGTATGGTGCACAATGTACAGCTTCAGCCCAATAATCATTTGGAAAATTTTTTTCCTTCAACATACTTCTTACCATGTCCATGATTGTTCTATTTTTCCTTTCAGCAACTCCATTTTGCTGCGGTGTGTACCTTGTTGTAAATTGCTTGTGTATGCCATTTTATCTGTAAAAGAATAGAAATTCTTTTGAGATATAGTCACTTCCTCTATCAGTTCTTAAAACTTTTATGTGTTGCCCACTTTGGTTCTCAACAAGTGCCTTAAAGTGGTAGAATTTTTCAAACACTTCACTTTTATATTTCAAGAAATAAACCCAAGTTTTCCTTGTGAAATCATCAATAAAAGTCAGCATATAATGGCTGCTTTCTAGTGATGGTGTTTATGTTGGCCCACACAAATTTGAATGGACAATTTCTAAGGGTGCCTTTGCCCTTATGCTCTTTCCTGATGGAAATATTTCTCTGTGTTGTTTTCCTAAGATGCAACCTTCACATAGGCTGTCTGGTTTCTCAATCAATGGTAATCCCTTTACCATTCCTTTCATATACAACAAATTTAGTCCTCCAAAGCTGAGATGTCCAAATCTCAAATTCCATAACCAATTTTCATCTTTTTCTTCTCTTTGGAATTTCTCTTCTGTCACTGTTGCCATTTCATCTCCTTTCTTCAAATCTGCTCTCATCTTCAGATGGAACATTTTGTTCCTTGTCATCTTCACTTTTGAAATGCATTGCTTTCTTGGTGGTTTATCCATGATGGTGCATACATCATCATCAAAGAAAACATTGTACCCCTTTTGATTGAGCTATCCAATGCTCAAGAGGTTACACTTCATACCAGGCACATAGTAAACATATGATATGGATCTTCCTTCTCCTTTCTTTGTTAAAACACGTACTCTGTCTTTTCCCATGACAAAGACCTTATTGTCTGTCCCCAATGTAACTTGAGACTTTACATTTTCATCTAACATGGAAAACATGGCAATGTTTCCAGTCATATGGTTACTACATCCTAAATTTAGAAACCATATATCTTCATTCTTTTCCTCAGCCATATTACAAGCTAAAAACAACTTATCTTGGCTGATATTTTCTTTAGTAAAATTAGCACTGGGCCTATTACCCATGTCACTTTGTTTATTCCTACATTCATTGGCATAATGCCCATACTTCTTACAGTAGTTACATTGGACTTGGGATTTTTCATACCTTTTTCCATGTGCTTGATGTTGTCCACCTTACTGGATGCTACCTTGGCCTTGGTTCTGATTTTGATTGCTGCCCCTACCACTTGCAGGGTTGTTTCTTCCTCCTCTATTTTGGCTTCTGCCTCTTCCTTTTCCTATGTATCTTCCTCAGCCTTGACCTCTTCCTCTTCCAAAGGAAATTTTGGTCTTGAAGGCATGCTCCAAAGATGAGTGTGTATTTCTACCCAATCTTTGTTCATGTGTCATCACTGATGCATGAAGTTCATCAACTAAAAAATTTGAGAGATCCTTTGTCTCTTCAAGGCTTGTGACTATCACATCAAACCTTGAAGGTAAGCTCCTCAACACTTTCTCCACTATCCTTGTTTCTTCATGTGTCTCTCCATGAGACCTTATCTGGGTAACCAACCCAATCACATGTGTGAAGAATGAGTCTATTTTATCAGACTCTTTCATACAGAGAGTTTCAAAGTCTCTCCTCAGCAATTGTAGCTTTTCTTTCTTCACCTTCTCCATACCTTGATAGGCAATCTGGAGGGTATCCCATGCATCCTTAGACCTCTTAGCCACTGCTATCCTTGGAAACCCATTTTCATGCACTGCTTGATAAATATAGAAGAGGGATTTTGAGTCCTTCTTTCTATCTCTCTTCAACAAATCCTTCTCTTCCTGTGTCAAGGCATTAAAGGCATTTTCATTTACTGGTTCTTCAAAACCATCTTCAACAAGCTCCCATAAGTCTTGAGAGGAAAACAAGGCTCTCATGGTGATTGCCCAATAATCATAGTTCTTCCCATTGAACTGTGGGAGCTGAGTATTTCCAATACTCATGCTTGTGCTGGCTCATGCCATGGTTAGCACTCTAAACTATGTTGAAATAACTTGATTGTGTTTTAAATAAATTGTCTCTCTACCTAAGAGACAACCTCTGTCTCCAAACAGAATTCTATGGACTGCACTCTTTTACAACAAAAAAAGATTCTATTTCTGAGAAATACCTTGGAATTTTGTTGAGCCTTCACTCTGCTGGAGAACTGCTGCAACAAACTCCTTCCCTCAGCTTCTCTGACACCTTCAAAGAGCCTGGACTAGCTTTTATACCATCTTCGAATTTCTGAGTATTCCAGAACACATAGAGGAATAAAAAATTCCCCAGCTTCAACACAGAGATTCAATTAAAAATTTGTTGGACAAAGGTTGCACACAATATCTATTTCATTAAAATTAAAAATATATTACAAAGTGGCTCAGAACTGTTGTTCTGGCTTTCACAAAAATACAACTGCTTAACACACAGTGAAAAATTTCTGGTCTCTGTCACTTACAAAATTCACACACATTGCTTTAGACAATCTACTATCTATTTTTAAATACAAAGTTTCACACTCTGTCTCTACAAGGAAAAATACATAGCAGTGTTTTTGTTTCAGCCTATGGGCTTTTACAATGCATAGTTTTTTTTTTTAATATTACACAACTTGACTTTAATCTATATATATATATATATATATATATATATATATATATATATATATTATAAACATTTGAATGTTTATAATATATATATATATATATTATATTCAAAGAACAAAGGCCTTTTCCTAAAACATGTCACGACACCTTTTGGAAAGTTAAGACATAAAGGTTTTGAAACCTTAATATATCTGTCGTAAAAAAAATTTTAAACCAAATACGATAACCCTTAATCCCGGACTTCAAACAAATATTAAACCAAAACGACATTTGGTTTCGCATTCCAATCTGCCCCTACGTCAGCAGGCCTTATTTCAGTACGATCGGCCTCCTATTGGCTGATGCTGGGGACCCTGGATTTCAAAAATAAAATTGAATTGGATTCTATGAATTTATCACGTTCCAATCTGTCTTTGTGACATCATGGTAAATTCTACGCAATCATACGCGATTGGTCCACGTTGCTTTTTGACTTGGAAAATTTAAAATTCAAACGAACGACGCGGTTGGCTTGGGTTTTAAATGCTGGTAGGTTGCAGAATTTAAATGTGCTATGGAAGATCTTAAATGGACTGATGGCGTGGTGTGAAGAACAGTCTTTCTTTGCAAAGGAAAGGTCTACAGGTATAAAAAAAAAATTTAACTTATAGAGTTTTAAATATGCGGTGGCGCGTAAGTAATCTCATAAAAATAACGCTGCACATCCCGTCCTTGCACTCTGCAGTTAAAATTAATATTTCAACACCTACTAGGAAGTTCCTTCACACTCACTTCACTCAGGTATTTCACAGTCTTCAAGCTCAAACTGCACCTTTTATCTATCTCTCATGAACTGAGGCTCATTCCACAGCTGTAAAGAGAATAAAAAGAAAAGTTAAGACACTTCCTATTTTGTGTGTTGCTCATGAGAAGTCTTTTAAAATTTTTGAATCAGATGCCTGCGGATTAGGATGGGGAGGAGTTCTAAAGAAATAGAAAGATGGTGGTGAACAAATTGTTCAATTTTCCTCTGGGACTTGGAATCCAAAAGAAAAGAACTATTCGACAATTGAGAAAGAGCTAAAAGAAACTTGGAATTCAATTGATAAATTTGGTATCCATTTAGTGAATAATAAGTTCCTTTTGAGAACTGATGCCTCTTCATTGAAAAAATTTCTGAAGAAGAATATCCGGAATTCTAGTGAAGCCAAATTTTCTAGGTGGCAAGATCTTTTTACAAATTTTTATTTTGATGTAGAACACATCAAAGGTTCAGAAAATTGTTTGCAAGATTTTCTCAGCAGAGAATACATCCAGCCTGCTAGCAACAACCAAGAGCACATTATGGTGATTTTCACTGAGTGGGATCCAACACAGGATAAGGAAATTCTCATATCTATTCCTAACAATAAAGGTTGGCGTGAATATTGTGACCAATGGAAGCCAACCTGGAAATTAAGGAATACCAAAGTATTGGATGCAAATTTATAGCCACATACTAATATTTTACATATTGTACCTGAAAGAAAGGTATATCCTAAGGGTAGTAAATGGATACATGACATGGTGTATTCTAGAAGTATGCTTGGTGCAAACATAGCAGAAGAAGCTCTCAGCAAGGATTTTCATGAAATTACTATGATATGGACTAAGGGAAACAACAGACGTCATGTCTATCACAAGTACTTCACCATCAATCGGACCAGAGATCCTAGATGGACTAACACATTTGCTATGTGGCCTAGAGGTGATCCTTCTGTTATCTTTCCTGATACTATATATAATTATGTAGGATATCAGAAGCTTTGGTGGGGTATTCTAAATGTAGATGGAAAGGATGAAACCCACTACACTAAAATAAAATTTGGGCCAACATGGGTGATGCAATGAAACAGATAGAATGAATGGATGCAAGAATGGTGGAATGACTTTGGTGTCAACAAGACTGCCATTGACCCTTTGTATTTTGAATATTATTTCCAGATGCAGTGCGTTTTTTGTCTTGATAACAATATTTTTGAATGCTTCCATATTCCCTACAAAACTGTCAGTGAGCTTAACAATATCCCAAACTATGAGATCTTGGATCAATACATGTATAAACATTACGAATGGTTGGTTATGACCAAAATCAAGCATCAGATAGTCTTAAATAAGCCAATGATTGTCAGACAAATCTATACTAAGGCTTGGGATGTGGCATTGTACAAAAGATTCCATTTCCCTGGTATCATAGCACTTGATGATCCAAGATGAATGGTTCTCTTGGACTCCGTAAAAAATTCTCCACAGTGTTTTAGGATGTCTAGTCCCAGAATTGCAGTGACCAGTTTTCTCGTGGGCTTTCTGGTAAAAATCTTCCACTTTGTAAATAGTTTTCTCATGGGCCTTTTGATAAAGCATCCACTTTTTTTTTCATGAGTGTACAAGGTATAATGATTAAGTCTTTTCGGGAGACTTAGAGCACTTCTCCGATAGTTGGTGAGGTTTGACCCACATCTACCCGACTAATTGATTTTTGTACATGATTCCTTTAGTACAGATAGGGCCGACTCACAAATGCTTGTCCCCTCTCCATTCCTATAAAAGAGGGAGAGTAAGGCTCATTTGGGTATTCAGAATTGGAGTCTTAGGGTCTAATTCTTAGAATTGGTGTGAGTGTCTTTCAGAATTCTGAAGCTCATTCCTTTCTGCTCTGCAACTACGGACGTTAGTCTGATCTGTTTGCATCACGAAGGTGATTCATATTTCTGAAGTTTAATTAAATCTAATAAGCTTGCGTATCAATGTGTGAGCACTGGTAAGAACCTAAAGTGGATGGTTTTTTAGGTTTTCTATATGTGTGGTGTGTTTATGTTAAAATACTTAGTCTGTGATTTCGGCCAGGAAGCCTTCAGTAAGCTTTATTATTTATTAAGAAGCAAAGCCTGATAAATTCCATCACATTCGATCTCAGGAAAGAACATATGAGTCTGTAATACATATCTGTAATCCATCTTAAAAAATCAATAAAGAAAGAGTGTTATGATTTCCTCATTTGAGTACATTAACTCTGAGTATTAAAATGTGTATTGCGATAGTAACTGTGTCATTTATTTGAACCTGAGATTCGCTAGAGGTTCGCGAAAGGTTTGAGGAATGCCAGTCCGCTAAAGGTAGGGAGGTCGCGAAAAGGACGCCAGAGCGTGAAAAACTAAGTAGGTTCGTGTATGGTTTGTGTAAAGGCGAATAAGTGTTGCACAGAGAAGAGACTTAACAAGACCAGTGAGCGTGTGTTGTTGTTGCAAGATTTTGAAGCCCTTGCATAAAATTGGTATCAGAGCCAAGTTACTATTTCTTGGTTCATAAAGGTTAGTACTCAAAACTACTCTTTATTGAAAGATGGAATCTGCACGAAGATCAGTTTCTTTCCGTGAGATAGATGAGATAGAATCAGCACAAGAAAATCCGCTTTGGAATATGTTTTCTTCTTCTTCTAGTCGTGTTATAAACTCAGTTGAACTAGAATATGTTGAATGTTAGCCGTCCCCTAGATGGCAGTTGCCTAGTATTAATTCCTCTGAAGTATATTGTAATCTTTCTGTTTTCCATCTAAAGGCTACTACTAGAATTTATATCAAAGAATCTATTAGGCAGATACAAGAAAATTTCGAGTGTGTATAGTCTATTTCCCTGTTAAATCCAAAACAACTTCAAGCCGAAGCTAAGAGGTGAAATAAAAAATATTTGCATCTGTGATGCATAAGAATTGGAATCAATGCTCTAACTCACAGAGGGCTAAACACTTTTGTCTTAGCCACCGTCAGAGATTTAACCCATAACAAGTACACTGATTCCTTGATAGGTGGGATTTTTGCTCCTCTGTCTAATGGCCCTGTGTATTTTGACTGTTATCCCAACGTCTAAGTCTATTTTTTTGATGAAACAATAAATGATATCCTTCAGCTACAAATCCAAACCTCTGGATTTGACATGTCTAGAAAAAGACATAATATTTCCATTCAGACCCGAGGGTGTTTTAGACATACCAAAACCCTTTATCCTGCAGTCCTACACACACCTAGTAAAGACTTAAAGTCAAGTGTGGTTGTTCTTACCGATTCCAAAAATCAAAAGATAGAACACCAAGTGATAATATGGGAAGATCTAATTTTCCCTGAGCACTAGGTTGTAAATAATCCCAAACCTCCTGGTATGCAAAGCATAACCTTGGCAAATATCAAAGAAGATAAATCCTCTGCTGTGTTATCTTTTCCTCGCCGTTCAAAAATAAACCGCAGAAGGATTGATCAAGCCTACAAAAGTTATTCTTTGTACAGAGGTCCAAAAGAAGTTAATACTGCCTTCTCTAGTCATTCTTCAGATTGTAATCATATTAGTTTGTTTGAGTTTTCTTAGATTGTAAAATTTTCCTCCTTGGAAGTTATTTTTCCTAGCTATAAAGCTATAGTAAATTTAAGTAGCCTTGCTGAACTTGTTCTCCATACAAATCATCATCCCAGGACTGGGGAAGCTCCTCCTTCTACTTCTATAAGCTCATGTCCTAATCCAAAATGCTCAGACATCCAATTCCCTCATGAGTCTGACCATGTTATGATGATGCATCAGTTACCCAGTTTAGAAAATGAAGATCAGAGGCTAATTGAAATGTTCAGCAAATTAAGACCTCCAAATATGCCCAGATATGGTATTGGCTATTTAGAGAAAAAATATAATCTCATTCCAAGTTCGATATTTATTTCTCTTCCTGATGATTGTAAGACGCCATTAGTTCCAGAGATTCACAAGTTCTTCTCTATTATGAATGGGTGTAAACAACACCAGATAGAAACCCAGTGGATGAAAGAAATGTTGAATTGAGATCTGTATACCCATCCTGAGGCAAATGAGTTTGGCCTCAACACCACTAGTGAAGAAAAGATTAAGTTATCTCAATAATGGAATACATAATTTCCTATTATGTTTGCTAGAATATTTTCTTATTGAATCCATGAGAAAACTATTTACAAAGTGGAAGATTTTTACCAAAAAGCCCACGAGAAGACTGGTCACTACAATTCTGGGACTAGACATCCTAAAACACTGTGGAGAATTTTTTACGGAGTTCAAGAGAACCATTCATCTTCGATCATCAAGTGCTATGATACCAGGGAAATGGAATCTTTTGTACAATGCCACATCCCAAGCCTTAGTATAGATTTGTCTGACAGTCATTGGCTTATTTAAGACTATTTGATGCTTGATTTTGGTCATAACCAACCATTCGTAATGTATATACATGTATTGATCCAAGATCTCATAGTTTGGGATATTGTTAAGCTCACTAACAGTTTTGTAGGGAATATGGAAGCATTCAAAAATATTGTTATCAAGACAAAAACCGCACTTCATCTGGAAATAATATTCAAAATACAAAGGGTCATTGGCAGTCTTGTTGACACCAAAGTCGTTCCACCATTCTTGCATCCATTCATTCTATCTGTTTCATTGCATCACCCATGTTGGCCCAAATTTTATTTTAGTGTAATGGGTTTCATCCTTTCCATCTACATTTAGAATACCCCACCAAAGCTTCTGATATCCTGCATAATTATATATAGTATCAGGAAAGATAATAGAAGGATCACCTCTAGGCCACATAGAAAATGTGTTAGTCCATCTAGGATCTCTGGTCTGATTGATGGTGAAGTACTTGTGATAGACATGACGTCTGTTGCTTCCCTTAGTCCATATCATAGTAATGTCATGAAAATCCTTGCTGAGAGCTTCTTCTGCTAAGTTTGCACCAAGCATACTTTTAAAATACACCATGTCATGTATCCATTTACTACCCTTAGGATATACCTTTCTTTCAGGTAGAATATGTGAAATATTAGTATGTGGCTATAAATTTGCATCCAATACTTTTGTATTCCTTAATTTCCAGGTTGGCTTCCATTGGTCACAATATTCACGCCAACCTTTATTGTCAGGAATAGATCTGAGAATTTCCTTATCCTGTGTTGGATCCCACTCAGTGACAATCACCATAATGTGCTCTTGGTTGTTGCTAGCAGGCTGGATGTATTCTCTGCTGAGAAAATCTGGCAAACAATTTTCTGAACCTTTGATGTGTTCTACATCAAAATAAAAATTTGTAAAATGATCTTGCCACCTGGAAAATTTGGCTTCACTAGAATTCCGGATATCCTTCTTCAGAAATTTTTTCAATGAAGAGACATCAGTTCTCAAAAGGAACTTCTTATTCACTCAATGGATACCAAATTTATCAATTGAATTCCAGGTTTCTTTTACCTCTTTCTCAATTGTCGAATAGTTCTTTTATGTTGGATTCCAAGTCCCGGAGGAAAATTGAACAATTTTTTCACAACCATCTTTCTTTTTCTTTAGAACTCCTCCCCATCCTAAG
The DNA here is from genome assembly GCA_034641835.2 of Pinus albicaulis. Classification (NCBI taxonomy): domain Eukaryota; kingdom Viridiplantae; phylum Streptophyta; class Pinopsida; order Pinales; family Pinaceae; genus Pinus; species Pinus albicaulis. The sequence goes on along the minus strand of CM076578.1, from coordinate 1,845,218,994 downwards.
CCGTAGGCATCTGATTCAAAAATTTTAAAAGGCTTCTCATCAGCAACACACAAAATAGGAAGTGTCTTAACTTTTCTTTTTATTCTCTTTACAGGTGTGGAATGAGCCTCAGTTCAGGGCATAGGATTTTTCTTCAACCGCTGATTTAGAAGATTTCTATCCTCAGCACAATCTTGATATAAATTGCTAACATAGTTCAAACAGCCCAAAAATCTTTGCAGCTGAATTTTTTCAAGGATAATGTCTGAAAATTTATCAACAAAATCCATAGCATGTTCCTGTAGAGATATTTGACCATCATGGATTGTATTACCAAGGAACTTAATAGAGGTTTGGAACAACTCTATTTTCTTCTTACTCAGAACTAAGCCATCTCTTCTGACCAATTGGAAAAATATTTTCACATGCTTGAAATGATCTTGAATATTTTTAGAAAAAACTAAAACATCATCTATATACACAAGAAGCCAAACAAAGTATGGCTTCAAGATGGAGTCCATGACCTTTTGGAATTTTGATGGGGCATGTTTCAAACCGAAGGGCATGAATTTCCATTCATAATGGCCTAATGGCACACTGAATGTTGTCTTAAACGTAACATATTCCTTTATAGCTACTTGCCAAAATCCCAATTTCATGTCGAACTTGGAAAATATCTTGGCACTTGCAATTATGTACAAAAGATCTCCCTTATGAGGGATGGGATAGGTATTGTTAGCAAGGACACAGTTTAGAGGTTTGTAATTTATAACCAGTCTGGGAATTCCTCTAATCTATTCAGATCTTTTGTTAACATAAAAACAATAACAGTTCCAAGGACTGTCAGATTCTTTGATCAATTTCCTATCCAACAAATTTTTTATTTCCTTTTCACATAAATATCTTTATTCCTTATTCATAAGAATGGCTCTGCTCTTGCAAGGCCTTCCTTCATACTCAGGTTTATAAGGCAATTCAACACAGTGTTGCTTTCTATGCTAGAAAGCATTTGGCTCTTTAGAACAACATTATGTTTCAATTTTCTTCTTGAGTTCAGAGATCTTTCTTATGACAAAAGGGGTTTTTAGTTGTTCTCCTATCTTCCTTGATGTCTTCAAATCTTTAAGCTTGATCAGTATATTACTGGATTTTTCTAATTCTTCCATGGTTTGGACCATAGTTGAGACTCTAGGAGTAGATATATATGGAAATTTTATCTGTTTCAGACTCCCATCTTAGGTAGGAACAATAATAAAATAACCAACTTTTTTATTCTTTAGTCTTGTTGAAACATGAGGTTCCACAGTAGCCAAAAATACATTTCCCAGAATACAATCTATTGGTATATCGGTTACAACAAAATTCAATTTTATACAATGCTGATCAAAAGAAATTGAAGCTTGTGGAAATTCATAGTGAAGGTTTTTTTTACCCAACCCTACAAATTCTCTGTGAGAACGAACCCAATATTTGGCTGATATAACCTTGGAATTAAAAGCATTTACATCTGCACCAGAATCTATCAATGTTTTGAGGGAAAACATCCGTCCTTGATACAGATGTCTAGGAGGACATGGTGCTACTGGTATTGAATGACCAATATTCTCATGTCTCTGAATCCTAAGGTAGGATCCTTTTGTCCCTCAAAAATTTCTATATTTGAATGTTGCTTAGGTGCAATGTGAGCAACAATGTTGTTAGCAAAAGGCATTTTTCCCTTTTCTAATTGGGAAACTTGAAACTTTAAAGTAGAGATTTCAAATTTGAGAGCATGAATTTCCCTACTTACCTCCCCCAAAGTGAGTGAACCAACTTTATCTTGCAGTTGATCTCTTTGGAAAACTTTAGTATTCCGTTCATAGGAGGCATCAAAAAATAAAGGCTTGTTGCTGGAGCCTTTGTTGGAGCTGGAAGAGTGCACTTGGATGATAAAAGCTTTGACGAGCTTCTCTTTCATACTTCCTTCATCGAGTGCACAAATTTGAGAGATTATTTTCAAATCATTTTCATCCGCAGTTTGTGCCATCAATACTTTTTCTTTTTCTGTCACTTATTTTTCCCAGCTGGGAAAGGAATGCTGAATGAATCTCATAAAGCCAGGGCATATCTATTTACCACTCACGACTTGTGATCAACCTAGTTGCCACTTGTGTTGATGCCTAATTTTATTCATTATAATTATTAATTAATTTATTAATTTTATTTGTATGTAAACAAAATATTTTATTAATAAAAATCGATTTTTTATAAAAATAACAAAAAAATTACATAGTAGATGTTGTAGCATTCCATATGAGAGATATCGCACGCAAGAGGAGGTATAAACACATAGTTACATATTGCCAAAAATATTGCTTACCTTTTTTGCCTTTTTTCTTTTGTACTTTTTGCCAGTTGTCCACTAAAGGAGTAGAATGTATAATGGCCAACTCCAAACTCCAAGAGAGTTGGACTTCTTTTTGGAAGTCAAAACTTTCAAATACATGTGCATGCTTGGTGCCAATCACACCATGGTCACCCATCTGTTCGTCCAGTAGGGGATCTATATCTGTAGACGAAGATGTATTCACATCTTCCATCTTATCCCGAAAATTTCAACCTTTTTTATTTTGTGTCTTCTTGGTTGTTTTTTTCCTAGCTAAAGTGTAAGTGCTTTGTACGTGCCCACTTAATATTTTATTAATAATTATAATAATTATTTATTTTATTTGTTTCATTTTAACCATGTTTAAAAACATTTTTCAATATTTCTACTATTTTCGTATTATGTTAGCATTTTAAATTATTATGGTTATTATTTTTTATTTTTTATTTTTATTTAATAGAGGAAGAATGACTAATTATTTTGATAAGTATGTTTTTTTATTTTATTTTTTGAATGTTTGTATTAAGAAAATATATCTAAAGGGATCACTTCTTATTAGCTTAACCACTAAAACTGAACCTAAGGGTGTCTGAATAGTTAAACCATCGACCTCTCGATAGCAAAGTTGCATGATGAGTATAATGTTAAAAAATAAGAAATGCTTTTTTAATGTTTTTCCTATAATAATAATAAGAATAATAAAATGTATTTAACAACTTTATTCAATAGGTTTATTGATTAGTAATACACAGTTTTTGTGTCTAGGATATAAGAGTGTTTTTGGGCCAAAATGTGTGAAATTGTAGCTGAACCTGTATAGATTGGATTTAGCTAGAAGCAATGAGAAAAAATTGTAAGGAAAGAATAAAGAAAACTGATAGAGAAAATAATTAATAATTCCTATTCATGCACATTATGCGAAAATATGATTCAATGCAATATCTTCTACAGGAATTAACTAATATAGTAGTGAGTCCAGTAGTGAATATAAATATATGTGGAAATGAACTAAAAAAATGAGATCTAGTCCTAGTTAAGTGGTCACGCATCATAAATTAAGTGTCTCATGCAAGTGGATATAATCCTACTTAATTGGCCTTGTAGTCATCAGTTAGCTATATCATACAAGTGGAGATTAGTATAACTCATGCATGCAATTGTGGAGTGCCCTCTTGATGATGATAGCGGGGTTTTAATGCATGATTCCACTCACTATTATACCTCAAATACAATTAAGTGTATGATATATCCAACAAAAGGAATTTAAATCGACATATATCGATCGATAACTTAGAGTATGAAATAAGCATGTTGCAACACCATTGATGCAATACCATCTTACTATTTTGTTGTTACAACACCATTGCTCGAATATCACTTTTTTATTTCATTATTGTTGCAACAACATGCTATTGTTACATTTCTACAACACCACCCTAATGTTACGCCGTTGTGACATCATTATACTTCTATGTTACTATGACACTGTTGCTAAAACATTGTGATAGTATTATGTTGTTGTGACATTGATACTATTATAGTGGTGCAACTCTTCCCTAATAATAAATATCATCACTATAATGATTCCACATATCTCAAGAGACACTGTGGTGAAGTGGTGGATTGCTTGTATAAAGAAATAATGATTAGTTGGGGATTTCAACCACTGTGACTAATCATGGATAGATTTATTGTTCCTAATACTTTTCCAAATACATGATAAAATCACATATTTATAGCGATGCAATAGGTATACCATATAACTATAAGAACTAATTAATACTAGAATGATAATGACACCTACGTGGTTAAACTCACACTTATTGATAAAAAAACACTCTGTTGAAGAATGCATTGGAACAATACATTTCGCCCATTAACTCTGGAAAAATGTGAAGTTGAATGCCTGAATTGTTGGAATAGTGAAAAAAGCTAAAAGGAAAATTTTATGTTAAAAACAAAATTTAGTTCAATCAAATACTTTGTAGCTTTTATAATGGTGGCGGGTTACATAACGATCGTATATCATTTAACACATGTAACAATGCCAAGTTAAATATATATCTATGTAGCTAGAGAGTTCTATAGGTTTTTTCGGTAAGCTCTAAGTAAATCTTTGTCTCGTTTGAATGCTTCTATGTTATCATGTTTTGTTATTTTCTACATATAAAAATTTTTGTTGCAACTTACATTGTAGAACATTTTATGTGGGCTCATGTATACGAACATGAATACTTGGGACATGTTGTTTCATATCCATACTTATGGAAAACGTATGCAACTTTGTATGGGAAAAAAAATCAATTGGTTAAAGATGGTTTGGACTACAACATCAAAACACAAACATGAAGAGGTAGAGCACATTTAGAAACAAAGGAATAAGGAAAACCAACAATTTAATAGGGAAAACAAGAAGGAGATATCATTCATAATTTATGGAGTAATAGACAAAGAAAGGTGACTAAAGTTGAACCCATATGCTTCAATATCCTCCATGAATCAAATTTTGAAGAGCAAAGCCTCCTATTAGGGAGGTGTGATCCAAAACTTAATCCAAAAAATATTCAAACAATTTTAGTAGCTCATTAGTGAATAAAAACTCAACATAATAAGAATGTTGGATTTTTGGTATTGTAATCTATGAAGTTAAAAAATCTTAAAATACTATTATAAATCAATGATTTCTAAGAAAATGGGGTTGAGAAAAGTAATTATATATTGACTTCCTATGTAGGTTTGGAAGGTAAAATTATAGTTCATACATTACTATGTGATTGAGTTGAGATATGCCTGATTTTTATTTCATTTTAATCGATGCTACCACATAACTCCTTTGTGTTACCAACTTTATTTTAGTTAATCCCTTTGAGTAACTCATTTTCTCATTGGGTTAAAGTATAATTTCTACACTTTAATTTGCTACACAACACAGAAAAATCAATTCATTTCTTCATTGATTTAAGAGTGTCTATGTCTAGTTAGTAAATTTATCAAGCCTCTTTGCATTGTTAGATCACCTGCAACTCAATTTCTATTTGGTTAGAGTGTTGGCATAAGGAATGAGTTTCATTTTTCGGTGGGATATGTATTACACCTTGTACATGGTGATACATTTTAGATTAATGTTTAATTATATGTGGATAGGTTCTCTAATGCCACGATATATGTTATCATCATGTTTCCTTCAACCACCCTTTGACCCACACCATCCCAAGCGCATTAGCATCGATATATAGATCGATCTACAAATAAACACTTTATATGTGTGTGTGTGTGCGTGCACATGTGTGTAATGAAAAGAAGAGTGTAATGGATCAATTAAATAAGTGAAATGTTTAGGACAATTTGGTATGAAATTATAAATATAGTGTGGGGCTTGGAATATACAGAAATTAATATGTCCTTATAAGTTGCATATATGATCATATGTTTGTGTTGTTTCAGCCCTTTATAAGTATTTCAATATTGAGATTCACTCTCAATACTGTGTGAGTGATTATTTACCTTTAGCCATCACCATATGGTCATTAAAGTGATATTGCACTAGTTTGCGCTAGGAAACACTATGAAAAATGAATGTTGTTCCTCTTGTTATTTCTTAGATGTGAATAGACTAGCTCCATATAATTAATCAACTACTATATTGAATAGAAGTGTTTGGTATGCTGAGTATTGTTTAAATACATATTAGAATGCAAATATGTGGTTGAGGTTTGTATAATAAAAATGTAAATATATTTTCTTTATGATTTTGTCATTAGCCTCTAAAAACCAACCATTTGATGTTCAAACAATATCTACAAACTAAAACTATGGTATTAAATTAACCCTTTTCATCTTTCTAACTTATATTAAGTAATCTAGATGAAAAGCCAATAATCAAAAGTGTTTGATATTTCGAATATTGTTTGAATTCAAATATAAAATTGATGTTACCATAACTCAATTATAGAATCTTAATAATAATAAATTAATAATTAAGATTTTTAAATATTTACTTTAAATAACAAATATATAAATTTTGTTGATTTAAAAACGAACTAATCATAACTTTAAACATTATATTAAATTTATATAAACCAAATATAAATTTTTTTAATCTATAATTAGATATAATCCCATAAGCATTATATCAACTTTACATGAAAGAAACATAAATTTTAAATATATAAATTACAAATCCATACTCCATTAATACATAATTTGTATAGAACGTAAAACACTAGATACTTATAAACCCACGGTTAAATCAAATGAATTAGTAGACTAAAAACTTATAGTAAATTACCAATTAACGCTTTCATCTTCCTTAAAGATACTCTCTCTTCAAATTTTCGAAATATGCTAAGTAATATAGATCGATAACCAAATAATTATAGCATCTTGCCTCTTCCTAAATAAATGAATGTATATATCGACAGACAAATGAAAACAAAATATCTCACCTCTTCATAAAAACAGATTGTTCATGCTTTAAAAAAATGGACTTCTAAAATGCTTTCGATATCATTGAAAAAAAAGTGATATCTGGTTGTGAAATACATTGTAAGGAGAGATGTCTGAATGACGGTTTAGTCTGAAATGCGTACTCATCTAATTGATACCAGGGAAGAAACATCAGCGAGAAAATCCGGGCGATAGGTAGTCATCAATTGGTGTACTGACTAACTTTCTGTTTCGTGGCCTTGAAGTGTCACGGAATCCAAAACGCCCTTGCTTACTAATCCTTGGAAGCCAGCAGACTCATAAACTACGAGATATTTGTCTCTCCTATAGTGCCGGGTGTTGTTCACTCCAAATTGCATCGAAAGTGGCACAAGTTAAGAAAGGGGCAAATGTTGTGGAACGCATTTTGACGTGGAAAAATCATAGTCTGATCACGTTGCAATAATCAATGACAAGCAGAGATATGAATATATTATTTCAAATCAAATTTTAAGTGAAAGATGGAATGAAAGACATTTTGTTTGATAATGATTCTCAATATATTTTGATTTATGAGTGTGTAGTAGATAAATTTGACCTATAAATTTATCATCTACATCCTGCACAATACACGAAAATTGAAAATTTCAAAGCCGTTGAAATTGACTTCTTATTTAGATTTTCAAGATAAAATTTTGATATAAGTATTGTGATATAGTACTATGTTGTTGAGTTTATTTGTGTTTGATTTTTCTATCATTTTAAATAAGTATAAATATTTGATAGGTTATTAATTAATTTTTATTACTAATTCATTTTATCATTAAGTTAAAGTATAATTATTAATTTAGTATTATATATGGAGTTTAATTAAATTTACCTTCAATAAGTAAATAGTCCAATCTATTTACATTATTATTTTATTTGTTAAATTTAACTACATGGTATATATGAAAGAATATTTGGAAATATAGTGTGGATAAAAGTCATTTTTGTGTTCTAATTTTATAATATTCCTTAAATCTACAATCCACACAAGGATGAGAGTGAGGTAAATTTTTTTACCTCACTTTTGTGTTATAATTTCAGAATATTTCTAAATTTTAGAGAAGAATGGCTAGATCTTCCAAAACTTTTTCTCTATGATTAGAGCACCAACATAAGGAATGAGTATGAATGTTGATGCCATTACATATTACAAGCTATACAAGGTTATAAATATAGACTAATTTCTAGTCTAATTAATAGATGAAATGATTCTGTTTTTTTTTTTTTTGTGCATTTTGTTAATTTTGTTTGAAATTGAGTTTTTTAAGAATCATAAGTTTAAGTTGTTTAATGAGCACCATATTACATATTACATATTACAGGGGTTACATATTACAACCTATATAGGGTCATAAATTTAGGTTAATGTTTAGTCCAACTAATACATGAAATGACTCTTTCTTCTGGTGCATTTGTCAATTTTATTTAAAATCAAGATTTTTAATAATCATAAGTTTAAGTTCTTTAATCTATAGAGTACAAGCTCCCTAGGGTTTTTCAAGGATTTGAATCATTTAGAAATTCAAAAATACATTTTAAATAATAGGAAATCACAATCTTAGTAGAAATTGCATGATCAAATTCAAATAAGAAAGTTCATTTTCCATTGGAGTTTTTGAGAGAGTTGAAATAATTTAGGAGAAAAAAAACATTTTAAATAATATGAAATCGCAATCTTGCTATACATTGTATTGTGAAATTCATACAAAAATATCATTATCATTTCATTTATTAGTTAGACTACACCTTAATTAAATGTTGATTAGTGCCCTCATGTGACCACATATACTAGCAAACTTTGTAGAGATTCCTTTAGCCACCCTTTCACCTAGTATACCCAAAAATCATTAGCATCAATTTGCACAATAATCTACATATAAACAATTGGATATGTGTGTAAGTTGTGAAAGTGAAGCCAATACGCAAAATTATGAATCACTTCAATAAGTATAATATTTTAGCAAGTTATGAATCACTTCAATAAGGAAATATTCTAGCAAACATAATAGGAAATTATGTAACAAATGTGGTAGGAAATTATGAATAGAATTGTGTGTTTGGAAAATATAGAAATAAAATGTCCTTCCAGATTGCACTTACCGTTATCCTTTTGTTTTGTTATATAACCTCATATAAACATTTAAAGGTCGAGGTTCACCATCAATACCGCGTGAGTGGTTCCTTACCTAATTTTTAACACCTTCAACGATGATAAAATTTGACATTGCAACATTGCAAAGGCTAGAAAATGCTGAAAATAGAATGGTGTTGAGCTTCTGATTGCTTAGATGCGAATGGATAGCTTCATATAATTAATTAATTGTTAAGTTGCAAAATAGTTGTTAAGTTGCAAAACATAATTTTTTAGTATTTAACAATTATTTAAACATATATAAATGTAAATATATAATTAATATTAACATAACAAAACTGTCATCTATTTGTTATTCATAGTTTTGATATTTAAAAAATAAATAAATTGATAAACTAAATATTTAAACTATAATACCCTAAATCTATAAATTATAAAACTATTTTACTTTAATAGTAAGCACCGTGTTATAAACTCATAAACCCAAAATTTAAAGATGAAAGGAACTCTACAAATTAATTTTTTTATATTGAATTAACTCTTCTCATCTTTGTTAATTATATTAATTCTTTTCATATCTCTCAAAGTTATATTAATATAGATAGTAAGCCAAATAATTACAATGATTCAACCTTTTAGAAAACGTAAAGAAACTTTACCAAATTAAAATACAATGACGTGTCACTCTGGTAGTGAAATACATTGTAAGAAAGAAGTATATATCTGATTGATGGACGGTTTAGTGCTATGTGCGTACTCGTCTCGTTGATAAAATTGGAGTGGTTATCAATAATTTGTGGAGTGACTAATTTTTTGTGTCGTGGAATCTACGCATGCCCGTGCTTTGTACACCTTGCAAGTTGCCAGCACGCAGATTCATAAATCCAGCCAGATTTGTCTCCCGGTACGGTGCTTGTTGGTGTTCACCGATCAGTCCGGGCAATGGACAAATTTTTACTTCGAAAGCCATAGTCATCAAAACTGCGACCAAAGTACGCAGTTCACCACTCCTCGATATTATATCACGCTCTTGTAAGTACATGAATGTGATCATCTACGTGATCATGATTTTAATCATCATGGAGTTGGTCATAATGTTTTCAACGTCTCTGAGATTAAAAACATCAACTTCATTTTCTTTCATTTCTCTTCCTTTTGGGAAAAACTTTCAATATTTGCGATAGTTGCTTTTTATCTTTTTTGTTTTTGTCTTTTGCAAATTCAACCGTTCTTTTCACATGTTTCTATTGTTTCTATATTTATAGTCGGATTCACTTCATTCACCATGTTCATTCTCTACATTTAGTATAAAGTCATGTTTTCAACAAAATTTTATGTATTCTTAGAGTACAGTGTCCACGTCTTATTTATTTTATTTTATTTCTGACTCTTCCACATTTTTTTCTATTATTTTTGCTACGTTAATTTTTTATTTTTTATTTATAAAAATTACTTCATCAACTATAATGCTTTGTGGCTGAATTTGTTATTGATTTTTGTTACTTTCTTTTTCACTTTATGTCATATCTAAAATATCCCAAGCATCATTAGACATGGTTGTTGCTATAATTTTAGGAAAAATGTTGTCATCCAATTCTTGTTGAATGAGAAACAATGTTGCTACATCATCTTTTTTATTCACTATGAAATAATTCTAGTTCTTTTATAATGGACTCATAAACTACATCATGGATTCCTCAAACCCATACAATAGTATCTTATTCATATTTTGCATATAGTTTGGTTTTCATCTCAATGACCTACAACTTATAATTTGTACCAATAAAAATAATCACAAGGTAAGAGATAAGAAATATTATATATTGATAATCATAAGTTCTAAGAAAAACATAATGACTTTCAAAAACAAACAATTTTAAAATAATTTTATCTTTTCCATTTTCCTTCTCTCTCCTTACTATCTTACCTTATTTTAATTTTAAATTATCTTTATTTTATTTCTATGAATCGATTAAAACCAACTTTCAAAATGGTATTCACCCTTATACTCTAATATAAAAAAATTGAAAGCTCAACCAATTACATTCGGCCATATTCAAATTTCGTAGCTAGGGATGGCGGCTCGACGAATTCAACTACGGTGGCTATGTTGGAAGTAATTCTTCCATGTCATGTTAGTTGTCATTGTGAGTGACGAGGAGTCAATCTACAAAGTGTTGATTCCTATGCAATGAGTTGGAGTCATGATCTAGATGTGTTGAAGTTAGTGTGTTATGTCCTATATATATGTAACTATTGTGATCAATAAAATATGATGAGTGATTTGCTGTGTGCACAATCCCTCTATGCTCATCTCTCAATTTCTACCATGGTATCAGAATCGGTTCTAGCATGATTCCCTTACGAGAAGGACAGGAAGATGTGAGAGCTACAAGAAACATTGAGAATATTATAGTAGCTTAGATGAGTGTTTTTTTTTGTTTCATTCATGTGAAGATTTCCGCATCTAAAATTTTTGTGCAATATCTCTAGATCCTCTCAATTTCTAACAAGGGAAAGGTTTCTAATATCATACTTGTGGTGACATTTGTGACGGTTTTGATATGCTCTGTGGTTGCAACAACCATTATTTTCCCCTCATGTTGGAGTGGCCATAGCGATCGCAGTTCTAATCTCTTCCGAGGGAAAATGGATTGATTATTCACCATCAAATCCCATCATGTGACCTCAACTATGGTGGAAGTTTGGACTTCCATTGCTATCATAGATCTTAATAGCATTAGTGTTTTGGTCGACAAACTGTAGGGCACAATTGGTTCCATTATAACAATCATTTATTTCTATTCAATGGAAGATGCTCTTCGATTTGCAATCAATAAAAGAAAAGAGAGTATTGTGTAGAAAATCGAATATTTTACACAACATGTTAATCATTTAAGAGAAAACGTATGCAAGGCAAGGACTGTGTTAGGGAATAAAATCATCAGAATTGAGAGAAAGAGGTCTTTCGCCTTTACAACCGGGTAACAAGTTACCGCTGCATCACAATTCAAAGAGGAATGAGAATCGCTGCTAATAGACGACATTTTGGACAAATTTTTGATTGTCGCTTTTGTGGGGATCATAGTTCAATCACTTGTCCTGTGGATAAGCAAATCTATTGTAGTTGATTATGAGAGAACCTCTTCCGCCATTTCATGTAAAGTGAATATTGCATCTCACGAATATCTTATGGATGCAAATTTTGTACTGCCAAAAAGTCACATAGATTGGTCCATCAACTTTATAGTTTTGGTTCATTTTTGGATTATTTTCCGAGATGGTTGAAATTTTTTGTCCAAGTTTATGGTGGCAATGTATGTCTTCTATGGGGCTATATTGGGTCAGTGTTTTAGTGTTTAATTTGGGTCTTTATTTTAAGGTTTGATATATAAATTTATCGTTCTTCTATTATCTGAAATACTAGTCAATGAATATAAAAACATCCTTCAAGTTAATGGTTCTCGAAATTCTTCAGTGTCAAGAGAACACATAATTTACTTGGTTATGTTGAGTCTGTTATATTCTAATGTGTCTTTTTATTCTTCAGTACTTCAAGAAAATTAGTTACATGTTTTCTTCATATGTATGTAAGTGTATATATCTAAAAGGTCACTTGTATGATGGACTGTTGGATAAAATTAGTACATAGACAACTTACATATATAACTAGAAGTATGTATTTCGGTGCATACTATTAGGATGGAAACATGTCCATAGAGATATTCAGTATCTAGGCTATTCTTCGTGGTAGTCAAGAAGTGTCATTTGTACAAAGTTATTCAACAATGGTCAAAGGAAGTTATGCTTTAAATGGAGGTAAAGTGACAACTCGAAGATGTAGTGGTAAAGAAAGAGTGGTGTTTACGATATTCTAGAGTGGATGTGAATCTGATGAAGACCAATGAGACAAATATCATATTGTTCCTGTAATATGTTTTTTCATGTAAGCATTAAGGGAGGTTGTCGGAAGTAATGGTTCCATGTGATGTATAGTTGTCATTATCAGTGACAAGGAGTCAATCTAGAAGTTGTTGATTCCTATGTAATGCATTAGAGTCATGGTCTAGATGTGTCGAAGTCAGTGTGTTATGTCCTATATATATGTAATTGTTTTGATCAATAAAATATGGTGGGTGGTTTTTTCTGTGAAAAATCCCTCTCTACTCATCTCTCAATTTATAACAGGTTATGGAAGGTGGATATTGTTGGGAGATTTGGAAACTCTCAATGAACAAGGGTAGTTTTCCTTAGAAAAACACAACGAATTGATGCTCTACCTCAATGAATAGAAAAATGGGTGTCCTAGATCTAGGAAATAGACAACTATAGCGTGTACCTCTTTATCAATGGATGAATCTCCCACCTATAGCTAGGTGGCTTTGCATATCAATGGCTACTCATACCTCATGCAATAGAAGTTGGTGCAAGACTACGAACTATTGGAATTTGTTAATTATTCTATGTCACTTCTAGTTAGTTGTAAGTTTATAATAGAGTGTAAAATTATGAATTATCAGTCATCTTGATCTAGGTGGATATTGGTGGCCACTCGCCTATTCTACTTGAACCCCCACAATTGTTTCTTTCAGTATTTTAGTTTCCTTAATTTTAGCACAATTTACTATTTTTAGCATTTTTTGGGGTCCTGAACTTCTAGAGCCATTTTGAGGCCCCAAACAACAGTTTTTGGGCATGAAGTGTTCGACGAATAAAAATAAAAGAATTCATATTGAATGTAAAAAGTTGTAGTCCTCGAATAGATCTTTATAATGATGTATCATGTGCGTCAAATGGAGATAGTCTGCCAAAGTTACGACCCCGGGAAATTGATGTACCAATTTACCCCAACAGGGCCCATAGTCAGGTGTTTCATCTGCCAGTGTTATATTTTTGGATGTTTAGGGTTTTACACCATTTCTCAATAATAAATAAGACTTCTATCCTCATTGTAACACAATTCAGAGGCCTGTAGCCACCACATCTCTTCTTAGACATAAGCTACCAGTGCCCTAGCTAGTTTATTTTCATTTTGTCTATAAGCATATTTCAGTAATTTGATATTAATGAAATGAAGTTATATTTCTACTGCATCTTTGTATTTATGGTTATATTTTTATTTTGTTTTGTTCCTGCATAAATCTGGATCACATATAAATTACTCCCAGTTAACCCTAGTTAGCTAAAAGTTTGTAGTAGATTGTAAATTTAGGAATTATTAGTGATATAGGTGTAAACTAATATTAACATAACCATAATTAGAATTTTAAAGATATTTTTAGAGAATTGTTTCTGAATTTTTGTGTCTATTTAATTATGTATCTTTAAAAAATTTAATGAATCTAGGATCAAAACTTGAAGTTCGATTATATTTTTTTCTGTATTATTATGTGGTGATATTTTGAGTATTCAACTATTATAGTATTTTGACTTCCTCCTCTCTTTTTTCCTTCCCCTACCCTTCAAATTGGTATCAAAGATAGAGAAACTAAGTTATCAAAGCAAAGGTTCATGTAGTTGGCTATTGATCTTTAAAGCCACTACCATATCCACAAGAAAAGGCATGGTTTTCAAGTTTTACAATCCTATGACCGTCCTTAGCCATGAGCACGTGTCTTTCTAGAATATCTAGCTATTTTTCTTTGTTTTGCAAGAGCCGCCATTTCAAGAAGCCCACAATCCATGAAGTGTAGTTGAGAGGAATTACTCGACACACAATCTCTTTTGTCTCAGAACATGACTATTTCAATGTTCTTTGAACTCAATAATAGGTAAAACTAGAAAGTTCCTCAAAAGATGGAAAGATAGGATAGTTGAATTGAAAAATTTTATTTTGATTTCTATAATCAAATAAATAATATTTTATATTTTATATTTAATTTGGTTGGTGTAATTTTTTTTAATATATATACATATACATACATACATACATACATATATATATATATATATATATATATATATATATATATATATATATATATATATATATATATATATATAGGAAAAAACTAAGTAATGTGCATTGTAAGTTGCATTAGTAAAACCAATATGTTTTAAACATTACCAAGGTGGTGAATTGGAGTAGTGTTCGATGAAAATAAAAAATTAGAAAAATAAAACTAATCACACGCAATGCATTAAAATCAGCGCTAAAGGTAAAATATTTACTACAAATTCTTACAAATATATTCATTTTTTTAACATATATTTGAAAAGTTTCAGTGATATCCTTAAATCTATAGGGATAAGAGACTATATTATAAATTTACATGAGGTAAAGATCCTAAATTGTTAGACCCCAAACTCTGAACTTGGGCCAAGATTTCTTCCAATGTGACTCGATTCTTCACATTAATTGTATATGTTGTTTCACGAATTCATTTACATTTATTTGAATTGAAATTATTATCAATTCCTTATTTAGGGATCCTTTATGCAATATTATTTCATCATAGTTATTTTTTGGGTGCATTATTTTTAGTGGTATTCCTTTGGAATCACAAACCAATGACTATATACATGAACTCAATACATGAACTCAACCAATAGATACATACATGAACTCAATAGATAAAATCCTTTACACAATTTCAATGGATTTTGAATTTTGATGTATTTGTGATAGATTTTACTCACACTTGCAGTGCCCTTAAAAGGTTTGGATAAAAAATAATTTCATAGGCACTTACAGTCTTTGCTTTAATTTTGATGCAATGCATTTAATAAAAAAAATCCCAAGTAAAATTTCATCCATTTGATAAAAACTAGAATTTTTGAAGAAATTAAGGTGGAATATTTTCATAATTCCATTAAAGAAAAATTTGCAACCTAATTCATCATTAGAGTTATGCATATGCTTATATTTTTTTGTTTAAATATATAAAGGTTTTCCACGAACATATAATAATTTTTCTTATATTTTAACCCAATAAAATTAATTGGATCCCAAACTTTTTGGAACTAATGGATATATATGAATAATTAGTTAGTATAAGCTACACATTATAAGACCATCAATTTTTAATTAAAATAATGTAATTTTGTGTAAGAAAATGAAAAAGTATCTACTACTTCTATTAATTTTTTCATATATATGCGATAATGTGTGTGTGTGTGTGTGTGTGTGTTTCCTACATGTTAGAAATAGAAAAAGGAAAATATAGATTTTTTTGATACATTTTATATGTTATATAAATTTAAAATATTTAAATGATGTAAATCCAACCATATGTAAATTTAAAAATATTTAAATGTCAATCCAACCATATGTATGTTTTTTCTCCAGAGGTGAAATTTATTTATCAACAAGCAATGCATACAAAAGGTTGTCTTAATTGAAAATGATCAACCCTATACGTTACATTCTTTCCCAATTTTACCTTTTAGTTAAGGTCTTCCATGAATAAGTTAAACACTAACACCATTTCATTCAATTTATTTTTTCATGTGAGTTTCACCATAAATAAGTGTAATTTAAATCTTTTAAACTCTACATGTAATATGAATTATGATGAGTTTATGTATTTTAATACTTATAAGGCATTAAATCTTCATAATACCAGTACTTGCATTTTCTAGCACAATTAATTGAAGGATGTGTTACAGTTAGCTTTCCCTTAGTCAATTACATGAAATATTCATAATACCAGTTCTTGAATTTTCTATCACAATTAACTCAAGGACGTGTTGCGGTTAGCTTTCCCTTGGTCAATTACATGAACTATACCCTTCTAGCCATGCCATCACCAGTTAAATAGGACAAGTAACCCATAAAAAAAATGTACTTATGCACAAAGACAATTTTAGAATATATATATCTATATATATCTATCTATATATATATATATATATATATATATATATATATATATATATATATATATATATATATATATATATATATATATATATATATATATATATCACTACTTCTAGAACATGTCTACTTCTAGAACACATGGGCTTCTCTCCAAACTTAATTATCCATGTAAACTATTCAATTTCAATATTAAACAATGACTGAATTCTTTTTCAACCATTCCACATCTAACCTTAGTTGAATTGATTACATATTTACATAAAATTAAATGATTACATACATGAAAACCTCTCCTTGTAGATAGGCCCATGAATATACTCCACAATGGAAACTGATTCTATGCATGATGATAACTTCATTTCTACAAATGTAAGCTAGGTTCGAGATAAAAATGCCTCTATAACTTATTAATGGAAAAATAAAAAATAACAACAAATTACTAACGTACTATCCTAATATCAAAGCATTAATTAACATTCCCCCCTTGATCCAAAGGGACATATGACATGCCAAGTAACATTCTAAACTTCTCAAACTTTTCATATCCAACTGCTTTGGTATAGATACTTGTGATCTGCACTGAAGTAGGACAATGTATCACATGAATTAATTTGGCCTCAATGTAATGTCGAATCAAGTGATATTTGGTATTAATATGCATTCTTTGATCATGAAACTTGGGATTCTTGGCTAACTGAATTGCCAAAGAATCTTCAACAAATAAAGGAGTTGAAGCCTTTTGTTTCTCCTACAAACCTTCAAGCATTTTGAGAATCCAAATGATTTCTTTTTTAGATTGAGTTGATGCAACATATTCTTTTTCAATGGTAAAATCAACAGGAAAATATTTCTTGCATGATCTCCAATTAATAGTTGTTGATTCAAAATTCATCAAATAAGCTGAACTAGAGACCCCATTCTCCTTATCTCCATCAAACTGAGAATCTGAATATCCAAAGAGATGGATATATATAACTTTGGAATATTTGACACTGTATGTTTGAGTGACTTTTAAATAATCGAGCACTCATTTTTTTGTAGTCCAATGACCTTCACAGGGTGATGCATGAACCTTGAAATTATTCATACAACAAAAGCTATGTCAGGATGAGTAATAGTCATAAAATTCAAACTTCCATAAAGTTGTTTGTACTTTGTTGGATCTTTTAATGTACTTTCTTCAGTGGAAGAAAGCTTCAATTTTTTCTCCACTGCAGTAGAAATAGGGTTACAATTCCGCATTCTAATTCTATTCAATAGTTGTACAATATGTTTTTTCTCAAAAATATAAAAGCATTTGGGTTTTTGATAAAATTTAATTGCTAAATAATAATGTGATAAACTAAATATTTTCATCTCAAAAATTTTCAGTAATTCTTTTTTAATGGATGCTATATAGTCATCATTATTTCTTGCAATCATCAAATCATCTAGATAGAAAATAAAAATTACAACCGACATTCCAACCTTTTAAACAAAAAGAGTTGCATAATCTAGATCAAATAACTTATAATTTAACTGTAGAAGGTGTGCAATTAGTTTTCGTTACCAGACACGCAATTCTTATTTCAGTCCATACAAATATTTCACCAATTTACATACCTTATGCTCTTTTCCTTTGATAGAAAAATCCTTTGGCTGAAACATATAAACATCTTCCTGAAAACTTCCATTCAAATATGTTGTTTTTACATCCATATGATGTATCTTCCACCCTTTTTGAGATGCAACAGAAAACAGAGTTCTGATTTTGCCTAATTTTGTTGTAGGGGAAAATTTCTCTATGTAGTCAACAACTTCCTTCTGAGTGTATCATTTTACTACAAACCTTGCCTTTTATTTATCAAGCAAAATATTTTCCTTATATTTTATCTTATAAACCCATTTAGAACCAATAGTTTTGATGATATCCAGAGGATCCACTAACTTCTACATTCCATTTTCAATTAGGGCATCACACTCATTTTTCATTGCATCGTTCCATTCATCACAATTGGTAGCTTCTTCAAAATAACTTGGTACGCTAATTGTAGAATAATTAAACTCATATTTATGAGAAATGTCACTTGAACTCGAAATAACATCACCTTTATAAGAACTTCTCGTTTCAAAATGATCATACTTTCTTGGAAGTTTTTGAACACATGTGGATCTTATTAAAGGTTGTTGAAGTGGTTGTGATGGTTCCTTGTGTTGAAGTACAGGTTCTTCAGGAACACTTTCTAACCCCGTGGAAACAACACGATCCTCCAAATTGTTTTCCGCAAAAACATTATCATGAGTCAAATATGGAAAACACACATATTGACTCATAATGGGAACCCCCCCTTTAGTATGTGGAACATCATTATCAAATTAAAAATAAAATTTTTGGATGAAAAATTCTTGAAATGAGTCAGTCGTCTATCAACATTAGAATTATCTTTATCACATTAGATAAAAATAACATCTTTGGAAAGGATGAAATTATTATTTTCTTCATATTATAACCTGTAAGCTTTTGAAGTTTAGAATATCCTAAAAATATGCATTTTAGACTTGTGACACCCACTTTATTTTGTTGTTGCTTTGGAATTAAAGCATAACATATAGATCCAAAAACTCAGAAATGTTAACAATTGGAAGTCTATTATACCAACCTTCATAAGGATTTTTTTTGTTGATAACAGAAGAAGGACACCTATTTCTAATATAATTTGCACAAAGAAATTCTTCTCCCCAAAACATCAACTTCATAGTTTAAAAAAACATCATGGATCTAACCATATTAAGCAATGTCTTATTCATACCTTTTGCAACACCACTCTATTATGGATTATAAGGTATTGTAGTATCATTTTTTATGTCATTTTCCTTCAAATATTGTTCAAAATAATTAGAAGTATATTAACCACCATTATTAATTCTTAGAATGCCAATATTGAGTTGAGTTGAGTTTTTTATCATTGAATGAGAAGTTTTAAAAATTTCAAATACTTGTGACTTATCTTTCAACACATGCACCCAACAAATTCTCGAATAATCATCAATAAATGCTAGCATATATTGGTTACCATTGGAATATGGAATAAAAATAGGTCCACATAAATATGAATGTATGAGACCTAAATTTCTTGACGCTCTAGAAGAAGAACTATGAAAATGCAGCTTAGAATGTTTCCCCAAAATACAAGCATCACATGGTGGAAGCTTTCTTTGTATTGTGGGAAATCCTTTTATACCTTGTTGTTTCATAATTTTCATTCTTTCATAGTTAATGTGAGCAAAAATAGAATGTCATAATAAAGTAGAATATAAATTATCACATTGTTGTGCTACAAGAGCAGAACTATCATTACTTCTCAAGAGAAGCACTATCATTACTTCTCAAGGGTTTCCTCATTCCTGCTTGTGGTGTCCCTTGTTGTCCTTTTGTTGGTGGAGGTGGTGCTGCTAATGAGGTTTTCCTTTCAGCCATTTATTCCTCATCATCATCATGAGACAAACAACTCTTCACGTTGACTGTTTTCTCATTGCTTCCATCCCGAGCTTCTTCCTCAGTGAATTGAACATCTTTGCTTTTAACAAATTTCTTGGTGGAAGGGTTATACAATCTATATGCGTTGGATTCTTCATTGTATCCAATAAAAATGCACTTATCCCCCTTACTATCCAACTTCTTCCTTAGCTGTTCCGGAATGTGTGCATAAGCCACACAACCAAAAACTCTAATGTGGGTGACACCTTGTTTTATGCCACTCCATGCTTCTTCAAGAACTTTGTTCATTAATTCTTTGGTTGGGCATCTATTCAAGATGTATGGTGCACAATGTACAGCTTCAGCCCAATAATCATTTGGAAATTGTTTTTCCTTCAGCATACTTCTTACCATGTCCATGATTGTTTTATTTTTCCTTTCATCAACTCCATTTTGCTGCGGTGTGTACCTTGCTATAAATTGACTGTGTATGCCATTTTATGTGCAAAAACGCAGAAATTCTTTTGAGATATAGTCACTTCCTCTATCATTTCTTAAAACTTTTATGTGCTGCCCACTTTGGTTCTCAACAAGTGCCTTAAAGTGGAGGAATTTTTCAAACACTTCACTTTTATATTTCAAGAAATAAACCCAAGTTTTCCTTGTGAAATCATCAATAAAAGTCAGCATATAATGGCTGCTTTCTAGTGATGGTGTTGCATTGGCCCACTCAAATTTTAATGGACAATTTCTAAGGGTGCCTTTGCCCTTATGCTCTTTCCCGATGGAAAGCTTTCTCTGTGTTCTTTTCCCAAGATGCAGCCTTCACATAGGCTGTCTGGTTTCTCAATCAATGGTAATCCCCTTACCATTCCTTTCCTATGCAACAAATTTAGTCCTGCAAAGCTAAGATGTCCAAATCTCAAATTCCATAACCAATTTTCATCGTTTTCTTCTCTTTGGAATTTCTCTTGTGTCACTGCTGCCATTTCATCTCCTTTCTTCAAATCTTCTCTCATCATGAGATGGAACATTCTATTCCTTGTCATCTTCACTTGTGCAATGCATTGCTTTCTTGGTGGTTTATCCATGATGGTGCATACATCATCTTCAAAGAAAACATTGTACCCATTTTCAATGAGTTGTCCAATGCTCAAGAGGTTACACTTCACACCAGGCACATAGTAAACATCTAATATGGATCTTCCTTCTCCTTTCTTTGTTAAAACACTTATTCTGTCTTTTCCCATGATAGAGACCTTATTGTCTGTCCCCAATGTAGCTTGAGACTTTACATTTTCAGCTAACATGGAAAACATGGCAATGTTTCCAGTCATACGGTTACTACATCCTGAATTTAGAAATCATATATCTTCATTCTTTTCCTCAGCCATATTACATGCTAAAATCAACTTATCTTGGCTCAAATTTTCTTTAGTAAAATTAGCACTGGGTCTATTACCCATGTCACTATTTTTATTCCTACATTCATTGGCATAATGCCCATACCTCTTACAGTAATTACATTGGACTTGGGATTTGTCATACCTTTGTCCATGTGCTTGATGCTGTCCACCTTGCTGGCTGCTGCCTTGGCCTTGGTTCTGATTTTGGTTGCTGCCCCTTCCACTTGCAGGGTTGTTTCTTCCTCCTCTATTTTGGCTTCTGCCTCTTCCTTTTCCTCTTTATCTTCCTCTTCCTTGACCTCTTCCTCTTCCAAAGGAAATTTTGGTCTTGAAGGCATGCTCCAAAGATGAGTGTGTATTTCTACCCAATATTTGTTCATGTGTCATCACTGATGCATGAAGTTCATCAACTGAAAAATTTGAGAGATCCTTTGTCTCTTCAAGGGTTGTGACTATCACATCAAACCTTGAAGGTAAGCTCCTCAACACTTTCTCCACTATCCGTATTTCTTCATGTGTCTCTCCATGAGACCTTATCTGGGTAACCAACCCAATCACATGTGTGAAGAATGAGTCTATGTTATCAGACTCTTTCATATAGAGAGTTTCAAAGTCTCTCCTCAACAATTGTAGATTTTCTTTCTTCACCTTCTCCATACCTTGATAGGCAATCTGGAGGGTATCCCATGCATCCTTGGACCTCTTAGCTATTTTTATCCTTGGAAACACATTTTCATGCACTGCTTGATAAAGATAGAAGAGGGATTTTGAGTCCTTCTTTCTATTTCTCTTCAACAAATCCTTCTCTGCCTGTGTCAAGGCATTAAAGGCATTTTCATTTACTGGTTCTTCAAAACCATCTTCAACAAGCTCCCATAAGTATTCAGAGGAAAACAGGGCTCTCATGGTGATTTCCCAATAATCATAGCTCTTCCCATTGAACTGTGGGAGCTGAGTATTTCCAATACTCATGCTTGTGCTGGCTCGTGCCATGGCTATCACTCTAAACTATGTTCAAATAATTTTACTGTGTTTTTAAATAAACTGTCTCTCTAACTAAGAAACAAACTCTGTCTCCAAACAGACTTCTCTAGACTGCACTCTTTTAAAACAAAAAAATATTTTGTTTCTGAGAAATACCTTGGACTTTTGTTGAGCCTTAACTCTACTGGAGAATTGCTGCAACAAACTCCTTCCCTCGGCTTCTTTGACACCTTCAAAGAGCCTGGACTAGCTTTGATACCATCTTGGAATTTCTGAGTATTCCAGAACACACAGAGGAATAAAAAATTCCCCAACTTCAACACAGAGATTCAATTAAAAATTTGTTGGACCGAGATTGCACACAATAACTATTTCATTAAAATTAAAAATCTGTTACAAAGTGGCTCAGAACTTTTCTTCGGGCTTTCACAAAAATACAACTGCTTCACACACAGTGCAAAATTTCTGGTCTCTGTCACTTACAAAATGCACACACAGTGCTTTACAAAATCTGCTCTCTGTTTTTAAATACAGAGTTTCACACTCTGCCTCTCCAAGGAAAAATACACAGCAGTGTTTTTGTTTCAGCCTACGGGCTTTTACAATGCACATTTTTTTTTTTTTATATTACACAACTTGACTTTAATCTATATATATATATATATATATATATATATATATATATATATATTATATTCAAAGAACAAAGGCCTTTTCCTAAAACATGTTACGACACCTTTTGAAATGTTAAGACATAAAGGTTTTGAAACCTTAATATATCTGTTGTAAAAAAAAAATTAAACCAAGTACTATAACCCTTAATCCCAGACTTCAAACAAATATTAAACCAAAATAAAATTTTGTTTCGCGTTCGAATCTGCCCCTACATCAGCAGGCCTTATTTCAGCACGATCGGCCTCCCATTAGTTGATGTTGGGGACCCTAGATTTCAAAAATAAAATTGAACTGGATTCTATGAATTTATCGCGTTCCAATCTATCTCTGTGACATCATGGTAAATTCTACGTGATAATACACGATTGGTCCATGTTGCTTGTTGACTTGGAAAATTTAAAATTCAAACGAACGACACGGTTGGCTTGTGTTTTAAATGTTGGTAGGTTGCAGAATTTAAATGTGCTATGGAAGATCTTAAATGGACCGATGGCGTGGTGTGAAGAACAGTATTTCTTTGCAAAGGAAAGGTCTGCAGGTATAAACAAAAATTTAACTTGCAAAGTTTTAAATATGCGGTGGCGTGTAAGTAATCTCATAAAAATAACGCTGCACATCCCATCCTTGCACTCTGCAGTTGAAATTAATATTTCAACACCTACTAGGAAGTTCCTCCACGCCCACTTCACTCAGGTATTTCACAGTCTTCAAGCTCAAACTACACCTTTTATCTATCTCTCCATACCATTCTCCCTGCTGTTCGAAGAAGAGGAAAAGGTGACCATTGAAAATTAACAACACTGGATAAATAAAATTCAAAGGAGAGAAATGTTGAAGCAAGAAAATTTAAGTCTCGGAAAAAGATACCAATTACTCAGTGGAACCAACTGTCTTTGAGAAAATGAGTTTGGTTTCTCTGTCGCGCTTCTATTTATAAGCGGATCTTAGAACTCATTTACATTTTCCACAAGGGGAACCAAAGATCAAAGTGGGTATTGCATTCTCCCATGGCTTCGTAAGGAGCATCACATGGGTCACTTAGATCGAAAATCCATATACAAACCATGTATCGAGATGCTTGAGTGGTACTTCATATGGTTGGTTTCTTGGTTTCTGATCTTGATGCTTATCAGTTTTAAGATATACTTCCACATAACATGATCAAGCTCGATAAAATTTGACTATGTCTATTTTCTATCTATTTATTATTATCGTTGCATGAATATGTGGCAGAATGCTCGAGTGGTCGGCCCCTGGTGTTATTATTATTGGTACGTTAGGAGTAACAACACACAGACACATATTAACGCCCGCATATAGGAAACTAGAATATTGGAGAAGTTAGAAATTCTAAAAATTTGGAGCATGATCCAAAAATACTGTTGGTGCATAAGGTAATCATTTGGCTTATTTGACCAGTACTTAGATTATCCACATTCCATTCTCTGTGAGCATCAGGATGGAAGGTATGGGATTCTGGGACTTTACCTTTACTACTTAGATCTGGAGCAGAATATCTAGTGAACTAACTTTCAAATGGCTCATATATGGCTCATATATGGGGAACATTTGAGATTCTAAACTTTTAGAAGCTCCAGAATCTTTGAACAAAGAGGCTATAGTGATATGTTCAGATATTTCTTCTTTTTCTGAAGATTTTTCTTTTTCAGACTGGGATACTTCTTTTGGAAATAGCTGGGGGAATCTGTCAACTGGCTTGACAGGATTCTGAATGGACAAAATCCTTTTATGTAGAAAAGATGTAGGAATAGTTTTGTCAGTATTGATAGAATGGAGTTTATCAAACTTGCCAGTTAGCTCAGACAATAATCCTTGTGTAGAATGAAATTCTCTTTCAACTTTGCATTCTACAAATTCTATTTTGGACAAAGATTCTCTGACATAGCCTTTAATAACAAAAGAATAAAATTGTACATCATTTACAGAATTATTTACATCTTTTATTGAGACTTGTATGCTATCAATATGTTCCTTGATGATAGATGATTTTGCAGTGTTAAGATCTAGCCCTTTTATGGTAGTATTTGTCTAGTTAATTTTTTCACTGACCTTTTGTATTCTACCATGTATACCCAAAGCATTATCATCTTTTAGAACCAGAGGAATGGCTTTCACATAATTCTGAGCTTCACCCAAGATGATTCCTTTGTAAGGTGGAAAGGTGGTAGTAGTCTCAATCTTATTTCCATCTAAAGCAGTCCAAGAGTGCTGGCTGGTGGAAGAGGAAGCAGCATCAGTAATTAAAACATTTTTCGTTTCATTCTTTTTCTTCCATACATAAAAATACACCCAAGTGTGTGTGCTATCCATGTATGTATTCCATTATTGAGATAACTTAATCTTTTCTTCACTAGTGGTGCTGAGGCCAAACTCATTTGCCTCAGGATGGGTATATAGATCTCAATTCAACATTGCTTTCATCCACTGGGTTTCTATCTG
The DNA here is from genome assembly GCA_034641835.2 of Pinus albicaulis. Classification (NCBI taxonomy): domain Eukaryota; kingdom Viridiplantae; phylum Streptophyta; class Pinopsida; order Pinales; family Pinaceae; genus Pinus; species Pinus albicaulis. Next base: position 1,845,193,281 of record CM076578.1, on the reverse strand, counting down.
GTGTTTTTTAAACCCATTCATAATAGAGAGGAAATTTTGCATCTCTGGAACTAATGGCTTCTTACAATCATCAGGAAGAGAAATAAATCTCGAACTTGGAATGAGATTATATTTTTCCTCTAAGTAGCCAATACCATATCTGGGCATATTTGGAGGTCTTAATTTGCTGAACATTTCAATTAGCCTCAGATCTTCATTTTCTAAACTGGGTAACTGATGCATCATCATAACATGGTCAGACTCATGAGGGAATGGGATGTCTGAGCATTTTGGATTAGAACATGGGCTTATATAAGTAGAAGGAGGAGCTTTCACAGTCCTGGGATGATGATTTGTATGGAGAACAAGTTTAGCAAGGCTACTTAAATTTACTTTAGCTTTACAGCTAGGACAAATAACTTCCAAAGAGGAAAAGTTTACAATCTAAGCAAACTCAAACAAACAAATATGATTACAATATGAATAATGACTAGAGAAGGCAATATCAACTTCTTTTGGATCTCTGTACAAAGAAGAACTTTTGCAGGCTTGATCAATCCTTTTGTGGTTTATTTTTGAACAGCGAGGAAAACATAACACAACAGAGGATTTATCTTCTTTGATATTTTCCGAGGTTATGCTTTGCATACCAGGAGGTTTGGGGTTATTTACAACCTAGTGCTCAGGGAAAATTAGATCTTCCCATATTATCACTTGGTGTTCTATCTTTTGATTTTTCGAATCGGTAAGAACAACCACACTTGACTTTGAGTCTTTATTGGGTGTGTGTATGACTGCAAGATAAAGGGTTTTGGTATGTCTAAAACACCATTGGGTCTGAATGGCAATATTATGTCTTTTTCTAGACATGTCAAATCCAGAGGTTTCGATTTGTAGCTGAAGGATATCATTTATTGTTTCATCAAAGACATAGACTGAGAAGTTGGGATAACAGTCAAAATACACAGGGCCATTAGACAGAGGAGCAACAATCCCGCCTATCAAGGAATCAATGTACTTGTTATGGGTTAAATCTCTGATGGTGGCTAAGACACAAGTGTTTAGCCCTCTGCGAGTTAGAGCATTGATTCCAATTCTTATGCATCGCAGATGCAAATATTTTTTATTTAACCTCTTAGATTTGGCTTGAAGTTGTTTTGGATTTAACAGGGAAATAGACTGTACACACTCAAAATTTTCTTGTATCTGGCTAATAGATTCTTTGATATAACTTCTAGTAGTAGCCTTTAGATGGAAAACAGAAATATTAGAATATACTTCAGAGGAATTAATACTAGGCAACTGCCATCTAGGGGATGGCTGACATTCAACATAATCTAGTTCAACTGAGTTTATAACATGACTAGAAGAAGAAGCAAACATATCCCAAAGGTGATTTTCTTGTGTTGATTCTATCTCATCTATCTCACAGAAAGAAACTGATCTTCGTGCAGATTCCATATTTGAATAAAGATTATTTTTTAGTACTAACCTTTATGAACCAAGAAATAGAAACTTGGCTCTGATACCAATTTTATGCAAGGGCTTCAAAATCTTGCAACAACAACACACGCTGACTGGTCTTGTTGAGTCTCTTCTCTATGCAAAACTTATTCGCCTTTACACAAACCATACACGAACCTACTTAGTTTTTCACGCTCTGGCGTCCTTTTCGCAACCTCCCTGCCTTTAGGGGATTGGCGTTCCTCAAACCTTTGGTAAACCTCTGGCGAATCTCAAGTTAAAATAAATGACATAGTTACTATCTCAACAGAAATTTTAATTCTCAGAGTTAATGTACTCAAATGAGGAAATCATAACACTCTTTATTTATTGAGTTTTCAAGATGGATTACAGATATGTATTACAGACTCATATGTTCTTTCCTAAGATCGAATGTGATGGAATTTATCAGGATTTGCTTCTTAATAAATAAGAAAGCTTACTGCAGGCTTCCTGGCCGAAATCACAGACTCAGTCTTTGAACATAAACACACCACACATATAGAAAGCCTAAAAAACCATCCACTTTAGGTTCTTACCAGTGCTCGCACACTGATATGTAGGCTTCTCAGATTTAATTGAACTTTAGAAATATGAATCACCTTCGTGATGCTATCAGATCAGACTAACATCCGTAGTTGCAGAGCAGAAAGGAATGAGCTTCAGAATTCTGAAAGACACTCACACCAATTTTTCTTCAAACGTTGATTTAGAAGATTTCTATCCTTAGCGCAATCTTGAAAGAAATTGCTAACATAGTTCAAACAACCCAAAAATCTTTGCAGCTGAATTTTGTCAAGGATAATGTCTGAAAATTTGTCAGCAAAATCCATAGCATGTTTCTATAGAGATATTTGGCCATCATGGATTTTATTACCAAGGAACTTAATAGAGGTTTCGAACAACTCTATTTTATTCTTACTCAGAACTAAGCCATTTCTTCTGACCAATTGGAAAAATATTTGTACATGCTTGAAATGATCTTGAATATTTTTAGATAAAACTAAAATATCATCTATATACACAAGAATCCAATCAAAGTATGGCTTCAAGATGGAGTCCATGACCTTCTGGAATTTTGATGGGGCATGTTTCAAACCGAAGGGCATGATGTTCCATTCATAATGGCCTGCTGGCACACTGAATGCAGTCTTAAACTTATCATCTTCATTTATAGCTACTTGCCAAAATCCCAATTTCATGTCGAGCATGGAAAATATCTTGGCACCTGCAATTATGTACAAAAGATCTCCCTTATAAGGGATGGGATAGGTATTGTCCGCAAGGACACAGTTTAGAGGTTTGTAATTTATAACCATTCTGGGAATTCCTCTAATCTATTCAGATCTTTTGTTAACATAAAAACCATAACAGTTCCAAGGACTGTCAGATTCTCTGATCAATTTCCTATCCAACAAATTTTTTATTTCCTTTTCACATAAATATATTTATTCCTTATTCATAGGAATGGCTCTGCTCTTGCAAGGCCTTCCTTCATACTCAGGTTTATAAGGCAATTCAACACAGTGTTGCTTTCTATGCTAGAAAGCATTTGGCTCTTTAGAACAACATTATGTTTCAATTTTCCTCCCGAGTTCAGAGATCTTTCTTATGAGAGAAGGGATTTTTAGTTGTTCTCCTATCTTCATTGATGTCTTTAAATCTTTAAGCTCGATCAGTTTATTACTGGATTTTTCTAATTCTTTCATGGCTTGGACCATAGTTGAGACTCTGGGAGTAGATATATATGGCAATTTTATATGTTTCAGACTCCCATCAGAGGTAGGCACAGTAATAAAATAACCAACCTTTTTATTCTTTAGTCTTGTTGAAACATGAGGTTCCACAGCAGCCAAAAAGAGATTTCCCATAATACAGTCTATTGGTATATTGGCTACAACAAACTTCAATTTTATACAATTTTGATCAAAACAAATTGAAGCTTGTGGAACTTCATAGTGAAGGGTGTTTTTTACCCAACCCTACAACTTCTCTGTGAGAACGAACCCAATATTTGGCTGATATAACCTTGGAATTAAAAACATTTACATCTGCACTGGAATCTATCAATGTTTTGAGGGAAAACATCTATCCTTGATACAGATGTCTAGGAGGACATGGTGCTATTGGTATTCAATGGCCAATATTCTCACGTCTCTGAATCCTAAGGTAGGATCCTTTTGTCCCTCAAAAATTTCTATATTTGAATGTTGCTTAAGTGCAATGTGAGCAGCAATGTTGTTAGCAATAGGCATTTTTCCCTTTTCTAATTGGGAAACTTGAAACTTTAAAGTAGAGATTTCAGATTTGAGAGCATGAATTTCCCTACTTACCTCCCCCAGAGTGAGTGAACGAACTTTATCTTACAGTTGATCTCTTTGGAAAGCTTTAGTATTTTGTTCATAGGAGGCATCAAAAAATAAAGGCTTGCTGCTAGAGCCTTTGCTGGAGCTGCAAGAGTGCACTTGGCTGAGAAAATATTTGAGGAGCTTATCTTTCATACTTCCTTCATCGAGTGCACAAATTTGAGAGAGTATTTTCAACTCATTTTCATCCGCAGTTTGTGCCATCAATACTTTTTCTTTTTCTGGCACTTCTTTTTCCTAGCTGGGAAAGGAATGCTGAATGAATCTCATAAGGCCAGGGCATAGCTATTTACCACTAACGACTTGTGATCAACATATTTGCCACTTGCGTTGATGGCTAATTTTATTTCATTTAATTTATTAATTAATTTACTAATTTTATTTGTATGTAATCAAATTATTTTATTAATAAAAATTGAATTTTTATAAAAATAACAAAAAAATTACATAGTAGATGTTGTAGCATTCCATATGAGAGATATTGCACGCAAGAGGAGGTATAAACACATAGTTACATATTGCCAAAAATATTGCTTACATTTTTTGCCTTTTTTCTTTTGTACTTTTTGCCAGCTGTCCATTGAAGGAGTAGAATGTATAATGGCCAACTCCAAGCTCCAAGAGAGTTGGACTTATTTTTGGAAGTCAGAAATTTCAAATACATGTGCATGCTTGGTGCCAATCACACCATGGTCACCCATCTGTTCGTCTGGTAGGGGATCTGTATCTGTAGACGAAGATGTATTCACATCTTCCATCTTATCCCGAAAATTTCAATCTTTTTTCTTTTGTGTCTTCTTGGTTGTTTTTTTCCTAGCTAAAGTGTAAGTGCTTTGTACGTGCCCACTTAATATTTAATGAATAATTATAATAATTATTTATTTTATTCATTTCGTTTTAACCATGTTTAAAAACATTTTTCAATATTTCTACTATTTTCGTATTATGTTAGCATTTTAAATTATTATGGTTATTATTTATTATTTATTATTTTTATTTAATAGAATAAGAATGACTAATTATTTTGATAAGTATGTTTTTTTTATTTTATTTTTTGAATGTTTGTATTAAGAAAATCTATCTAAAGGGATCACTTCTTATTAGCTCAACCACTAAAACTGACCCTAAGGGTGTCTAAACAATTAAACCATTGACCTCTCAATAGCAAAGTTGGATGATGAGTATAATGTTAAAAAATAAGAAATGATTTTTTAATGTTTTTTCTATAATAATAATAATAAGAATAATAAAATGTATTTAATAACTTTATTCAATAGGTTTATGGATTAGTAATACATAGTTTTTGTGTCCAGGATATAAGATTTTTTTTGGGCCCAAATGTGTGAAATTGTAGCTGAACCTGTATAGATTGGATTTAGCTAGAAGCAATGAGAAAAAGTTATAAGGAAAGAAGAAAGAAAAGTGATAGAGAAAATAATTAATAATTCCTATTCATGCACATTATGAGAGAATATGATTCAATGCAATATCTTCTACAGGAATCAACTAATATAGTAGTGAGTCCAGTAGTGAATATAAATATATGTGGAAATGAACTAAAAAAAATGACATCTAGTCCTAGTTAAGTGGTCACGCATCATAAATTAAGTGTCTCATGCAAGTGGAGATAATCCTAGTCAATTGGCCTTGTAGTCATCAGTTAGCTATATCATACAAGTGGAGATTAGTGTAACTCATGCATGCAATTGTGGAGTGCCCTCTTGATGATGATAGCAGGGTTTTCATGCATGATTCCACTCACTATTATACCTCAAATACAATTAAGTGTATGATATATCCAACAAAAGGAATTTTCATCGACATATATCGATCGATAACTTACAATATGAAATAAGCATGTTGCAACACCATTGATGCAATACCATCTTACTATTTTGTTGTTACAACACCATTGCTACAATATCACTTTTTTATTTCATTATTGTTGCAACAACATGCTATTGTTACATTGCTACAACACCACCCTAATGTTACGTCGTTGTGACATCTCTATACTTCTATGTTACTATGACACTGTTGCTAAAACATTATGATAGTATTATGTTGTTGTGGCATTGATACTATTATAGTGGTGCAACTCTTCCTTAATCATAAAGATCATCACTATAATGATTCCACATATCTCAAGAGACACTGTGGTGAAGTGGTGGATTGCTTGTATAAAGAAATAATGATTAGTTGGGGATTTCAACCACTGTGACTAATCATGGATAGATTTATTGTTTCTAATACTTTTCCAAATACATAATAAAATCACATATTTATAGCGATGCAATAGGTATACCATATAACTATAACAACTAATTACTACTAGAATGATAATGACACCTACGTGGTTAAACTCACACTTATTGATAAAAATCACTCTGTTGAAGAATGCATTGGAACAATACATTTCTCCCATTAACTCTGGAAAAATGTGAAGTTGAATGCCTGAATTGTTGGAATAGTGAAAAAAGCTAAAAGGAAAATTTTATGTTAAAAACAAAATTTATTTCAATCAAATACTTTGTAGTTTGTATAATGGTGGAGGGTTACATAATGATGGTATATCATTTAACACATGTAACAATGCCAAGTTAAATATATATCTATGTAGCTAGAGAGTTCTATAGGTTTTTTCGGTAAGCTCTAAGTAAATCTTTGTCTCGTTTGAATGCTTCTATGTTATCATGTTTTGTTATTTTCTACATATAAAATTTTTGTTGCAAATTACATTGTAAAACATTTTATGTGGGCTCATGTATACGAACATGAATACTTGGGAAATGTTGTTTCATATCCATACTTATGGAAAACGTATGCGACTTTGTATGGGAAAAAAAATCAATTGGTTAAAGATGGTTTGGACTACAACATCAAAACACAAACATGAAGAGGTAGAGAACATTTAGAAACAAAGGAATAAGGAAAACCAACAATTTTAATAGGTAAAACAAGGAGGAGATATCATTCATAATTTATGGAGTAATAGACAAAGAAAGGTGACTAAAGTTGAACCCATATGCTTCAATATCTTCCATAAATCAAATTTTGAAGACCAAAGCCTCCTATTAGGGAATAATTAGTGAATAAAAACTCAACAAAATAAGAATGTTGGATTTTTTATATTGTAATCTATAAAGTTAAAAAGAGTTAAAATACTATTATAAATCAATGATTTCTAAGAAAATGGGATTGAGCAAAGTAATTATATATTGAGTTCCTATGTAGGTTGGGAAGGTAAAATTATAGTTCATACATTACTATGTGATTGAGTTGAGATATGCCTGAATTTTATTTCATTTTAATCGATGCTACCGCATAACTCCTTTGTGTTACCAACTTTATTTTAGTTAATCCCTTTGAGTAACTCATTTTCTCATTGGGTTAAATTATAATTTCTACACTTTAATTTTCTACACAACACAGAAAAATCGATTCATTTCTTCATTAATTTAAGAGTGTCTATGTCTAGTTAGTAAATTTATCAAGCCACTTTGCATTGCTAGATCACCTGCAACTCAATTTCTATTCGGTTAGAGTGTTGGCATAAGGAATGAGTTTCAATGTTCGGTGGGATATGTATTACACCTTGTATATGGTGATAGATTTCAGATTAATGTTTAATTATATTTGGATAGGTTCTCTAATGCCACCATATATGTTAGCATCATGTTTCCTTCAACCACCCTTTGACCCACACCATCCCAAGTGCATTAGCATCGATATATAGATCGATCTACAAATAAACACTTTATATGTGTGTGTATGTGTGTGCATGCACATGCGTGTGACGAAAAGAAGAATGCAATGGATTAGTTAAATAAGTGCAATGTTTAGGACAATTTGGTATGAAATTATGAATATAGTGTTGGGTTTGGAATATACATAAATTAATATGTCCTTATAAGTTGCATATATGATCATATGCTTGTGTTGTTTCAGCCCTTTATAAGTATTTCAATATTGAGATTCACTCTCAATACTGTGTGAGTGATTATTTACCTTTAGCCATCACCATATAGTCATTAAAGTGATATTGCATTAGTTTGTGCTAGGAAACACTATGAAAAACGAATGGTGTTCCTCTTGTTATTTCTTAGATGTGAATAGACTACCTCCATATAATTAATCAACTACTATATTGAATAGAAGTGTTTTGTATCTTGAGTATTGTTTAAATACATATTAGAATGAAAATATATGGTTGAGGTTTGTATAATAAAAATTTAAATATTTTTTCTTTATGATTTTGTCATTAGCCTCTAAAAACCAACCATTTGATGTTCAAACAATATCTACAAACTAAAACTATGGTATTAAATTAACCCCTTTCATCTTTCTAACTTATATTAAGTAATGTAGATGAAAAGCAAATAATCAAAAGTGTTTAGTATTTCGAATATTGTTTGAATTCAAATATAAAATTGATGTTACCATAACTCAATTATAAAATCATAATAATAATAAATTAATAATTAATATTTTTTAATATTAAATTTAAATAATAAATATATAAATTTTGTTGATTTAAAAACTATCTAATCATAACTTTAAACATTACATTAAATTTATATAAACCAAATATAAATTCTTTTAATCTATAAATTAGATATAATCCCATAAGCATTATATCAACTTTACATGAAAGAAAGATAAATTTTAAATATATAAATTACAGATCCATACTCCATTAATACATAATTTGTATAGAACCTAAAACACTAAATACTTATAAACCCACGGTTAAATCAAATGAACTAGTAGACTAAAAACCTATACTAAATTACCAATTAACACTTCATCTTTCTTAATGATACTCTCTCTTCAAATTTTCGAAATATGTTAAGTACTATAGATCGATAGCCAAATAATTATAGTATCTTGCCTCTTCATAAATAAATGAATGTATATATCGACAGACAAATGTAAACAAAAAATCTCACCTCTTCATAAAAACAGATTGTTCATGCTTTAAAAAAATGGAGTTCTAAAATGCATTCGATATCATTGAAAAAAAAGTGATATCTGGTTGTGAAATACATTGTGAGGAGAGATGTCGATATTTGATTGAATGACGGTTTAGTCTCAAATGCGTACTCATCTAATTGATACCAGGGAAGAAACATCAGCGAGAAAATCCGGGTGATAGGTAGTCATCAATTGGTGCACTGACTAACTTTCTGTTTCGTGGCCTTGAAGTGTCACGGAATCGAGAACGCGCTTGCTTACTAATCCTTGGAAGCCAGCAGACTCATAAACTACGAGAAATTTGTCTCTCCTATAGTGCCGGGTGTTGTCCACTCCAAATTCCATCAAAAGTGGCACAAGTTAAGAAGACAGTTGTGGAACGCATTTTGAGGTGGATAATATCTCACCTCTTAGGTTAAGTACTATAGATAGATAGCCAAATAATTATAGCATCTTGCCAAATGTATGTTAAGTACTATAGATCGATAGCCAAATAATTATAGCATCTTGCCTCTTCATAAATAAATGAATGTATATATCGACAGACAAATGAAAACAAAATATCTCATCTCTTCATAAAAACAGATTGTTCATGCTTTAAAAAAATGGAGTTCTAAAATGCATTCGATATCATTGAAAAAAAAGTGATATCTGGTTGTGAAATACATTGTAAGGAGAGATGTCGATATTTGATTGAATGACGGTTTAGTCTCAAATGCGTACTCATCTAATTCATACCAGGGAAGAAACATCAGCGAGAAAATCCGGGCGATAGGTAGTCATCAATTGGTGCACTGACTAACTTTCTGTTTCGTGGCCTTGAAGTGTCACGGAATCCAGAACGCCCTTGCTTACTAATCCTTGGAAGCCAGCAGACTCATAAACTACGAGATATCTGTCTCTCCTATAGTGCCGGGTGTTGTTCACTCCAAATTGCATCAAAAGTGGCACAAGTTAAGAAAGGGGCAAATGTAATGATAAAATCAGAAGACACAGTTGTGGAACGCATTTTGACGTGGATAAAATCATAGTCTGATCACATTGCAATAATCAATGACAAGCAGAGATATGAATATATTATTTCAAATCAAATTTTAAGTGAAAGATGGAATGAAAGACATTTTGTTTGATAATGATTCCCAATATATTTTGATTTATGAGTGTGTAGTAGATAAATTTGACCTATAAATTTATCATCTACATCCTGCACAATACACGAAAATTGAAAATTTTCAAAGCCGTTGAAATTGACTTCTTATTTAGATTTTCAAGATAAAATTTTAAATCTTATTGTGTGAGATAAGTATTGTGATATAGTACTATGTTGTTGAGTTTATTTGTGTTTGATTTTTCTATCATTTAAATAAGTATAGATATTTGATAGGTTATTAACTAATTTTTATCACTAAGTCATGTTATCATTAAGTTAAAGTATAATTATTAATTTAGTATCATATATGGAGTTTAATTAAATTTACCTTTAATAAGTAAATAGTCTAATTTATTTTCATTATTATTTTATTTGTTGAATTTAACTACATGGTATATATGAAAGAATATTTGGAAATATAGTGTGGATAAAAGTCATTTTTGTGTTCTAATTTTCTAATATTCCTGAAATCTACAATCCACACAAGGATGAGAGTGAGGTAAATTTTTTGACCTCACTTTTGTGTTATAATTTCAGAATATTTCTAAATTTTAGAGAAGAATGGCTAGATCTTCCAAAACTTTTTCTATATGATTAGAGCACCAACATAAGGAATGAGTATGAATGTTGAGGCCATTACATATTACAAGCTATACAAGGTTATAAATATAGACTAATTTCTAGTCTAATTAATAGATGAAATGATTCTGTTTTTTTTTTTGTGCATTTTGTTAATTTTGTTTGAAATTGAGTTTTTTAAGAATCATAAGTTTAAGTTGTTTAATGAGCACCATATTACATATTACATATTACAGGGGTTACATATTACAACCTATATAGGGTCATAAATTTAGGTTAATGTTTAGTCCAACTAATACATGAAATGACTTTTCTTCTGGTGCATTTGTTAATTTTATTTAAAATCAAGATTTTTAATAATCATAAGTTTAAGTTGTTTAATCTATAGAGTACAAGTTCCCTAGGGTTTTTCAAGGATTTGAATCATTTAGAAATTCAAAAATACATTTTAAATAATAGGAAATCACAATCTTAGTAGAAATTGCATGATCAAATTCAAATAAGAAAGTTCATTTTCCATTGGAGTTTTTGAGGGAGTTGAAATAATTTAGGAGAAAAAAAACATTTTAAATAATATGAAATCGCAATCTTGCTATACATTGTATTATGAAATTCATACAAAAATATCATTATCATTTCATTTATTAGTTAGACTACACCTTAATTAAATGTTGATTAGTGCCCTCATGTCACCACATATACTAGCAAACTTTGTAGAGATTCCTTTAGCCACCCTTTCACCCAGTATAACCAAAAATCATTAGCATCGATTTGCACAATAATCTACATATAAACAATTGGATATGTGTGTAAGTTGTGAAACTGAAGCCAATACGCAAAATTATGAATCACTTCAATAAGTATAATATTTTAGCAAGTTATGAATCACTTCAATAAGGAAATATTCTAGCAAACATAATAGGAAATTATGTAACAAATGTGGTAGGAAATTATCAATAGAATTGTGTGTTTGGAAAATATAGAAATAAAATGTCCTTCCAGATTGCACTTACCGTTATCCTTTTGTTTTTTTATATAACCTCATATAAACATTTAAAGATCGAGGTTCACCATCAATACCGCGTGAGTGGTTCCTTACCTAATTTTTAACACCTTCAACGATGATAAAATTTGACATTGCAACATTGCAAAGGCTAGAAAATGCTGAAAATAGAATGGTGTTGAGCTTCTGATTGCTTAGATGCGAATGGATAGCTTCATATAATTGATTAATTGTTAAGTTGCAAATTAATTGTTAAGTTGCAAAACATAATTGTTTAATATTTAACAATTATTTGAACATATATAAATGTAAATATATAATTAATATTAACATAACAAAACTGTCATGTATTTGTTATTTATAGTTTTGATATTTAAAAAAAATTAAATTGGTAAACTAAATATTTAAACTATAATACCCTAAATCTATAAATTATAAAACTATTTTACTTTAATAGTAAGCACCGTGTTATAAACACATAAACCCAAAATTTAAAGATGAAAAGAACTCTACAAATTAAATTTTTTATATTGAATTAACTCTTCTCATCTTTGTTAATTATATTAATTCTTTTCATATCTCTCAAAGTTATATTAATATAGATAGTAACCCAAATAATTACAATGATTCAACCTTTTAGAAAACGTAAAGAAACTTTACCAAATTAAAAAACAAATGACGTGTCACTCTGGTAGTGAAATACATTGTAAGAAAGAAGTATATATCTGATTGATGGACGGTTTAGTGCTATGTGCGTACTCGTCTGGTTGATAAAATTGGAAAACCTCAACGAAAAAATATGGGTGAATGGTAGTTATCAATAATTTGTGGAGTGACTAATTTTTTGTGTCGTGGAATCTACGCATGCCCGTGCTTTGTACACCTTGCAAGTTGCCAGCACGCAGATTCATAAATCCAGCCAGATTTGTCTCCCGGTACGGTACTTGTTGGTGTTCACCAATCAGTCCGGGCAATGGACAAATTTTTACTTCGAAAGCCATAATGCTTTGTGGCTGAATTTGTTATTGATTTTTGTTACTTTCTTTTTCACTTTATGTCATATCTAAAATATCCCTAGACATGGTTGTTGCTATAATTTTAGGAAAAATCTTGTCATCCAATTCTTGTTGAATGAGAAACAATGTTGTTGTATCATCCTTTTTATTCACTGTGAAATAATTCTAGTTCTTTTATAATGGACTCATAAACTACTTCATGGATTCCTCAAACCCATACAATAGTATCTTATTGATATTTTTCATATAGTTTGGTTTTCATCTCAATGACCTACAACTTATAATTTGTACCAATAAAAATAATCACAAGGTAAGAGATAAGAAATATTATATATTCATAACCATAAGTTCTAAGAAAAACATAATGACTTTCAAAAACAAACAGTTTTAAAATAATTTTATCTTTTCCATTTTCCTTCTCTCTCCTTACTATCTTACCTTATTTTAATTTTCAATTATCTTTCTTTTATTTCTATGAATCGATTAAAACCAACTTTCAAAATGGTATTCACCCTTATACTCTAATATAAAAAAATTGAAAGCTCAACCAATTCCATTCCGCCATATCCAAATTTTGTAGCTAGGGATGACGGCTCGACGAATTCAATTACGGTGGCTATGTTGGAAGTAATTCTCCCATGTCATGTGTAGTTGTCATTATGAGTGACGAGGAGTCAATCTACAAAGTATTGATTCCTATGCAATGAGTTGGAGTCATGATCTAGATGTGTTGAAGTTAGTGTGTTATGTCCTATATATATGTAACTATTGTGATCAATAAAATATAATGGGTGATTTGGTGTGTGCACAATCCCTCTATGCTCATCTCTCAATTTCTACCATGGTATCAGAATCGGTTCTAGCTTGATTCCCTTACGAGAAGGCCAGGAAGATGTAAGAGCTACAAGAAAAATTGAGAATATTATAGTAGCTTAGATGAGTGTTTTTTTTTTGTTTCATTCATGTGAAGATTTCCGCATCTAAAATTTTTGTGCAATATCTCTAGATCCTCTCAATTTCTAACAAGGGAAAGGTTTCTAATATCATACTTGTGGTGACATTTGTGACGGTTTTGATATGCTCTGTGGTTGCAACAACCATTATTTTCCCCTCATTTTGGAGTGGCCATAGCGATCGCAGTTCTAATCTCTTCCGAGGGAAAATGGATTGATTATTCACCATCGAATCCCATCATGTGACCTCGACTATGGTGGAAGTTTGGACTTCCATTGCTATCATAGATCTTAATAGCATTAGGGTTTTGGTCGACAAATTGTAGGGCACAATCAGTTTCATTCTCACAATCATTTATTTCTATTCAATGGAAGATGCTCTTCGATTTCCAATCAATAAAAGAAAAGAGAGTATTGTGCAGAAAATCGAATATTTTACACAACATGTTGATCTTTTAAGACAAAACATATGCAAGGCAAGGACTGTGTTAGGGAATAAAATCATCAGAATTGAGAGAAAGAGGTCTTTCAGTTTCATTTTAAGTTTCGGGAGCTTAAAAATTTCTATCAGGATATCACTCTCTATTTCAATTCATTCCTTAGGGATATGTCTGGCAATGTCAATGCCATCACACCAAAGAGGAATGAGAATTGCTGCTAATAGACGACATTTTGGACAAATTGTTGATTTTCGCTTTTGTGGCGATCACAGTTCAATCACTTGTCCTGTGGATAAGCAAATCTATTGTAGTTGATTATGAGAGAACCTCTTCCGCCATTTCATGTAAAGTGAATATTGCATCTCACGAAGATCTTATGGACGCAAAATTTTGTACTGCCAAGAAGTCACATAGATTGGTTCGTCAACTTTATAGTTTTGGTTCATTTTTGGATTATTTTCCGAGATGGTTCAAATTTTTTGTCCAAGTTTATGGTGGCAATGTATGTCTTCTATGTGGCTATATTGGGTCAGTGTTTTAGTGTTTAATTTGGGTCTTTATTTTAAGTTTTGATATATAAATTTATCGTGCTTCTATTGTAATTATATGAAATACTAGTCAATGAATATAAAAACATCCTTCAAGTTAATGGTTCTCGAAATTCTTCAGTGTCAAGAGAACACATAATTTACTTGATTATGTTGAGTCTATTATATTCTAATGTGTCTTTTTATTCTTCAATACTTCAAGAAAATTAGTTACATGTTTTCTTCATATGTATGTAAGTGTATATATATAAAAGGTCACTTGTATGATGGACTGTTGGATAAAATTAGTACATAGACAACTTACATATATAACTAGAAGTATGTATTTCGGTGCATACTATTAGGATGGAAACATGTCCATAGATATATTCAATATCTAGGCTATTCTTCGTGGTAGTCAAGAAGTGTCATTTGTACAAAGTTATTCAACAATGGTCAGAGGAAGTTATGCTTTAAATGGAGGTCAAGTGACAACTCAAAGATGTAGTGGTAAAGAAAGAGTGGTGTTTACGATATTTTAGAGTGGATGTGAATCTGATGAAGACCAATGAGACAAATATCATATTGTTGGTGTAATATGTTTTTTCATGTAAGCATTAAGGGAGGTTGTTGGAAGTAATGGTTTCGTGTGATGTATAGTTGTCATTATGAGTGATGAGGAGTCAATCTAGAAGTTTTTGATTCCTATGTAATGCCTTAGAGTCATGGTCTAGATGTGTCGAAGTCAGTGTGTTATGTCCTATATATATGTAATTGTTTTGATCAATAAAATATAGTGGGTGATTTTTTGTGTGAAAAATCCCTCTCTACTCATCTCTCAATTTATAACAGGTTAGGGAACGTGGATATTGTTGGGAGACTTGGAAACTCTCAATGAACAAGGGTAGTTTTCCTTAGAAAAACACAATGAATTGATGCTCTACCTCAATGAATAGAAAAATGGGTGTCCTAGATCTAAGAAATAGACAACTATAGCGCGTACCTCTTTATCAATGGATGAATCTCCCACCTATAGCTAGGTGGCTTTGCATATCAATGGCTACTCATACCTCATCCAATAGAAATTGGTGCAAGCCTATGAACTATTGGAATTTGTTAATTATTCTATGTCACTTCTAGTTAGTTGTAAGTTTATAACAGAGTGTAAATTTATGAATTATGAGTCATCTTGATCTAGGTGGATATTGGTGGCCACTCGCCTATTCCACTTGAACCCCCACCATTGTTTCTTTCATTTTTTTAGTTTCCTTAATTTTAGCACAATTTACTATTTTTAGCATTTTTTGGGGTCCTGAACTTCTGGAGCCATTTTGAGGCCCTAAACGACATTTTTTGGGCATGAAGGGTTCGACTAATACGAATCAATGAATTCATATTCAATGTCAACAGTTGTATTCCTCGAATAGATCTTTATAACGATGTATCATGTGCGTCAAATGGAGATAGTCTGCCAAAGTTACGACCCCGGGAAATTGATGTACCAATTTACCCTGACAGGGCCCATAGTCTGGTGTTTCATCTGCTAGTGTTATATTTTTGGATTTTTAGGGTTTTACATCATTTCTCAATAATAAATAAGACTTCGAGCCTCATTGTAACACAATTCAGAGGCCTGTAACCACCACATCTCTTCTTAGAAATAAGCTACCAGTGCCCTAGCTAGTTTATTTTCGTTTTGTTTGTAAGCATATTTCAGTAATTTGATATTAATGAAATGAAGTTTTATTTCTACTGCATCTTTGTATTTCTGGTTATATTTTTATTTTGTTGTGTTCATGCATAAATCCGGATCACATATAAATGACTCCTGGTTAACCCTAGTTAGCTAAAAGTTTGTAGTAGAATGTAAATTTAGGAATTATTAGTGATATAGGTGTAAACTAATATTAACATAGCCATAATTAGAATTTTAAAGATATTTTTAGAGAATTGTTTCTGAATTTTTGTGTCTATTTAATTATATATCTTTAAAAAATTTAATGAATCTAAGATCAAAACCTGAAGTTCGATTATATTTTTTTCTGTATTATTATGTGGTGATATTTTGAGTATTCAACTATTATAGTAGTTTGACCTCCTCCTCTCTTTTTTCCTTCCCCTACCCTTCAAATTGGTATCAAAGATAGAGAAACTAAGTTATCAAAGCAAAGGTTCACGTAGTTGGCTATTGATCTTTAAAGCCACTACCATATCCACAAGAAAAGGCATGGTTTTCAAGGTTTACAATCCTATGACCGTCCTTAGCCATGAGTATGTGTCTTTCTAGAATATCTAGCTATTTTTCTTTGCTTTGCAAGAGCCACCATTTCAAGAAGCCTGCAATCCATGAAGTGTAGTTGAGAGGAATTAGTCGACCCACAATCTCTTTCATCTCAGAACATGACTATTTCAATGTTCTTTGAACTCAATAATAGGTAAAACTAGAAATTTCCTCAAAAGATGAAAAGATAAGATAGTTGAATTGAGAAATTTTATTTTGATTTCTATAATCAAATAAATAATATTTTATATTTTATATTTAATTTGGTTGGTGTAATTTTTTTTAATATATATATAGGAAGAGACTAAGTAATGTGCATTGTAAGTTGCATTAGTAAAACCAAGGTGGTGAATTGGAGTAGTGTTTGATGAAAATCAACAATTAGAAAAATAAAACTAATCACACGCAACCCATTAAAATCAGCACTAAGGGTAAAAGATTTACTACAAATTCTTACAAATATATTCATTTTTTAAACATATATTTGAAAACTTTCAATGATATCGTTAAATCTATAGGGATAAGAGACTATATTATAAATTTACATGAGGTAAAGATCCTAAATTGTTAGACCTCAAACTCTGAACTTGGCCAAGATTTCTTCCAATGTGACTCGATTCTTCACATTAATTGTATATGTTGTTTCACGAATTCATTTATATTTATTTGAATTGCAATTATTATCAATTCCTTATTTAGGGATCCTTTATACAATATTATTTCACCATTGTTATTTTTTGGGTGCATTATTTTTAGTGGTATTCCTTTGGAATCACAAACCAATGACTATATACATGAACTCAACCAATAGATACATACATGAACTCAACCGATAAAATCCTTTACACAATTCCAGTGGATTTTGAGTTTTGATGTATTTGTGATAGATTTTACTCACACTTGCAGTGCCCTTAAAAGGTTTGGATACAAAATAATTTCATAGGAACTTACAGTCTTTGCTTTAATTTTGATGCAATGCATTTAATAAAAAAAAATTCCAAGTAAAACTTCATCCATTTGATTAAAACTAGAATTTTTGAAGAAATTAAGTGGAATATTTTCATAATTCCATTAGAGAAAAATTTGCAACCTAATTCATCATTAGAGTTTTGCATATGCTTATATTTTTTTGTTTAAATATATAAAGGTTTTCCACGAACATATAATAAGTTTTCTTATATTTTAACCCAATCAAATTAATTGGATCCCAAACTTTTTGGAACTAATGGCTATATATGAATAATTATTTAGTATAAGCTACTCATTATAAGACCATCAATTTTTAATTAAAATAATGTAATTTTGTGTAAGATATGCGATAATGTGTGTGTGTGTGTTTCCTACATATTAGAAATAGAAAAAGGAAAATATAGATTTTTTTGATACATTTTATATGTTGTATAAATTTAAAATATTTAAATGATGTAAATCCAACCATATGTAAATTTAAAAATATTTAAATGTCAATCCAACCATATGTATTTTTTTTCTCCATAGGTGAAATTTATTTATCAACAAGCAATACATACAAAAGGTTGTCTTAATTGAAAAGGATCAACCCTATATGTTACATTCTTTCCCAATTTTACCTTTTAGTTAAGGTCTTCCATGAATAAGTTAAACACTAACACCATTTCATTCAATTTATTTTTTCATGTGAGTTTCACCATAAATAAGTGTAATTTAAATCTTTTAAACTCTACATGTAATATGAATTATGATGAGTTTATGTAGTTTAATACTTATAAGGCATTAAATCTTCATAATACCAGTACTTGCATTTTCTAGCACAATTAATTGAAGGATGTGTTGTAGTTAGCATGCCCTTAGTCAATTACATGAAATATTCATAATACTAGTTCTTGAATTTTCTAGCACAATTAACTCAAGGACGTGTTGCAGTTAGCTTGCCCTTGGTCAATTACATGAATTATACCCTTGTAGCCATGCCATCACTAGTTAAATAGGACAAGTAACCCATAAAAATGTACTTATGCACAAAGACAATTTTAGAATCTATATATATATATATATATATATATATCACTACTTCTAGAACATGTCTACTTCTAGAACACGTGGGCTTCTCTCCAAACTTAATTATCCATGTAAACTATTCAATTTCAATATTAAACAATGACTGAATTCTTTTTTGGCCATTCCACATCTAACCTTAGTAGAATTGATTACATATTTACATACAATTAAATGATTACATAAAAGAAAACATCTCCTTGTAGATAGGCTCGTGAATATACTCCACAATGGAAACTGATTCTATTCATGATGATAACTTCATTTCTACAAATGTAAGCTAGGTTCGAGATAAAAACACCTCTATAACTTATTAATGGAAAAATAAAAACTAACAACAAATTACTAATGTACTATCCTAATATCAAAGGATTAATTAACATTCCCCCCTTGATCCAAAGTGACATATGACATGCCAAGTAACATTCTAAACTTCTCAAACTTTTCATATCCAAGTGCTTTGGTATAGATTTTTGTGATCTGCTCTGAAGTAGGACAATGTATCACATGAATTAATTTGGCCTCAATGTAATGTGGAATCAAGTGATATTTGGTATTAATATGCTTGCTTTGATCATGAAACTTGGGATTCTTGGCTAACTGAATTGCCAAAGAATCTTCAACAAATAAAGGAGTTGAAGCCTTTTGCTTCTCCTGCAAGCCTTCAAGTATTTTGAGAATCCAAATGATTTCTTTTTTAGATTGAGTTGATGCAACATATTCTTTTTCATTGGTAAAATCAACATGAAAATATTTCTTGCATGATCTCCAATCAAAGGTTGTTGATTCAAAATTCATCAAATAAGCTGAACTAGAGACCCCATTCTCCTTATCTCCATCAAAATGAGAATCTGAATATCCAAAGAGATGGATATATATAACTTTGGAATATTTGACACTGTATGTTTGAGTGCCTTTTAAATACTCAAGCACTCATTTTTTTGTAGTCCAATGACCTTCACAGGTTTGATGCATGAACCTTAAAATTATTCGTACAACAAAAGCTATGTCAGGTAGAGTAATAGTCATAAAATTCAAACTTCCATAAAGTTGCTTGTACTTTTTTGGATCTTTTAATTTACTTTCTTCAGTGGAAGAAAGCTTCAATTTTTTCTCCACTGCAGTAGAAATAGTGTTACAATTCCACATTCTAATTCTATTCAATAGTTGTACAATATGTTTTTTCATAAAAATATAAAATCATTTGGGGTTTTGATCAAATTTAATTGCTAAATAATAATGTGATAAACTAAAAAATTTCATCTCAAAAATTTTCAGTAATTCTTTTTTAATGGATGTTATATAGTCATCATTATTTCTTGTAATCATCAAATCATCTAGATAGAAAATAAAAATTACAACCAACATTCCAACCTTTTAAACAAAAAGAGTTGCATAATCTAGATCAAATAACTTATAATTCAACTGTAGAAGGTGTTCAATTAGTTTTCGTTACCAGACACGCAATTCTTATTTCAATCCATACAAATATTTCACCAATTTACATACCTTATGCTCTTTTCCTTTGATAGAAAAATCATTTGGCTGAAACATATAAACATCTTCCTAAAAACTTCCATTCAAATATGTGGTTTTTACATCCATATGATGTATCTGCCACCCTTTTTGAGATGCAACAGAAAACAGAGTTTTGATTCTGCCTAATTTTGCTGTAGGGGAAAATGTCTCTATGTAGTCAACAACTTCCTTCTGAGTGTATCATTTTACTACAAACCTTGCCTTGTATTTATCAAGAAAACTATTTTCCTTATATTTTGTCTTATAAACCCATTTAGAACCAATAGTTTTGATGATATCCAGAGGATCCACTAACTTCTACATTCCATTTTTAATTAGGGCATCACACTCATTTTTCATTGCATCGTTCCATTCATCACAATTAGTAGCTTCTTCAAAATAACTTGGTTCACTAATTGTAGCATAATTAAACTCATATTTATGAGAAATGTTACTTGAACTCGAAATAACATCACCTTTAGAAAAACTTCTCGTTTCAAAATCATCATACTTTCTTGGAAGTTTCTGAATACATGTGGATCTTCTTAAAGGTTGTTGAAGTGGTTGTGATGGTTCCTTGTGTTGAAGTACAGGTTCTTCAGGAACACTTTCTATCCCCATGGAAACAACACAATCCTCCAAATTGTTTTCCGCAAAAACATTATCATGAGTCAAATATGGAAAACACGCATATTGACTCATAATGGGAACCCCCCCTTAAGTATGTGGAACATCATTATCAAATTAAAAATGAAATTTTTGGATGAAAAATTCTCGAAATGAGTCAGTCGTCTATCAACATTAGAATTATCTTTATCACATTAGATAAAAATAACATCTTTGGAAAGAATGAAATTATTATTTTCTTCATCATATAACCTGTAAGCTTTTGAAGTTTAGAATATCCTAAAAATATGCATTTTAGACTTGTGACACCCATTTTATTTTTTTGTTTCTTTGGAATTATAGCATAACATGTAGATCCAAAAACTCGGAAATTTTAATAATAGGAAGTATATTATACCAACCTTCATAAGGATTTTTTTTGTTCATAACAGAAGAAGGACACTTATTTCTAATATAATTTGCACAAAGAAATTCTTCTCCCCAAAACATCAACTTCATAGTTTAAAAAAACATCATGGATCTAACCATATTAAGCAATGTCCTATTCATACATTTTGAAACACCACTCTATTGTGGATTATAAGGTATTGTAGTATGATTTTTTATGTCATTTTCCTTCAAATATTGTTCAAAACAATTAGAAGTATATTAACCATTGTTATTAATTCTTAGAATGCCAATATTGAGTTGAGTTTCGTTTTTTATCATTGAATGAGAAGTTTTAAAAATTTCAAATACTTGTGACTTATCTTTCAACAGATGCACCCAACACATTCTCGAACCCAACACATTCTCGAATAATCATCAATAAATGCTAGCATATATTGGTTACCATTGGAATATGGAATAAAAATAGGTCCACATAAATATGAATGTATGAGACCTAATTTTCTTGATGCTCTAGAAGAAGAACTATGAAAATGCAGCTTAGAATGTTTCCCCAAAATACAAACATCACATGGTGGAAGCTTTCTTGGAATTCTGGGAAATAGTTTTATACCTTTTTGTTTCATAATTTTCATTCTTTCATAGTTAATGCGAGAAAAAATAGAATTTCATAATAGAGTAGAAGATAAATTATCACATTGTTGTGCTACAAGAGCAAAACTATCATTACTTCTCAAGAGAAGAACTATCATTACTTCTCAAGGATTTCCTCATTCCTGCTTGTGGTGTCCCTTGTTGTCCTTGTGTTGGTGGAGGTGGTGCTGCTAATGAGGTGTTCCTTTCAGCCATTTATTCCTCATCATCATCATGAGACAAACAACTCTTCACGTTGACTGTTTTCTCAGTGCTTCCATCCCAAGCTTCTTCCTCAGTGAATTGGACATCTTTGCTTATAAAAAATTTCTTGGTGGATGGGTTATACAATATATATGCCTTGGATTCTTCATTGTATCCAATAAAAATGCACTTCTCCCCCTTACTGTCCATCTTCTTCCTTAGTTGTTCCGGAATGTGTGTATAAGCCACACAACCAAAAACTCTCATGTAGGTGACACCTTGTTTTATGCCACTCCATGCTTCTTCAAGAACTCTGTTCATTACTGCTTTGGTTGGGCATATATTCAAGATGTATGGTGCACAATGTAAAGCTTCAGCCCAATAATCAGTTGGAAAATGTTTTTCCTTCAGTATACTACTTACCATGTCCATGATTGTTCTATTTTATCTGCAAAAACGGAGAAATTCTTTTGAGATATAGTCACTTCCTCTATCAATTCCTAAAAATTTTATGTGCTGCCCACTTTGGTTCTCAACAAGTGCCTTAAAGTGGCAGAATTTTTCAAACACTTCACTTTTATATTTCAAGAAATAAACCCAAGTTTTCCTTGTGAAATCATCAATAAAAGTCAGCATATAATGGCTGCTTGCTAGTGATGGTGTTTGCATTGGCCCACACAAATTTGAATGGACAATTTCTAAGGGTGCCTTTGCCCTTATGCTCTTTCCTGATGGAAAGCTTTCTCTGTGTTGTTTTCCCAAGATGAAGCATTCACATAGGCTGTCTGGTTTCTCAATCAATGGTAATCCCTTTATCATTCCTTTCCTATGCAACAAATTTAGTCCTCCAAAGCTGAGATGTCCAAATCTGAAATTCCATAACCAATTTTCATCTTTTTCTTCTCTTTGGAATTTCTCTTGTGTCACTACTGCCATTTCATCTCCTTTCTTCAAATCTACTCTCATCTTGAGATGGAACATTTTGTTCCTTGTGATCTTCACTTGTGCAATGAATTGCTTGCTTGGTGTTTTATCTATGATGGTGCATACATCATCTTCAAAGAAAACATTGTACCCCTTTTGAATGAGCTATCCAATGCTCAAAAGTTTACACTTCATACCAGGCACACAGTAAACATCTGATATGGATCTTCCTTCTCCTTTCTTTGTTAAAACAATTACTCTGTCTTTTCCCATGACAGAGACCTTATTGTCTGTCCCCAATGTAACTTAAGACTTCACATTTTCATCTAACATGGAAAACATGGCAATGTTTCCAGTCATATGGTAACTGCATGCTGAATTTAGAAACCATATATGTTCATTCTTTTCCTCAGCCATATTACATGCTAAAAATAACTTATCTTGGCTAATATTTTCTTTAGTAAAATTAGCATTGGGTCTATTATCCATGTCACTCTGTTTATTCCTACATTCATTGGCATAATGCCCATACTTCTTATAGTAATTAAATTCGACTTGGGATTTTTCATACATTTGTCCATGTGCTTGATGTTGTCCACCTTGCTGGTTGCTGCCTTAGCCTTGGTTCTGATTTTGATTGTTGCCCCTTCCGCTTGCAGGGTTGTTTCTTCCTCCTCTGTTTTGGCTTCTACCTCTTCCTTTTCCTCTGTATCTTCCTTTGCCTTGACCTCTTCCTCTTCCAAAGGACACTTTTGTCTTGAAGGCATGCTCCAAAGATGAATGTGCATTTCTACCCAATCTTTTTTCATGTGTCATCACTAATGCATGAAGTTCATCAACTGAAAAATTTGAGAGATCCTTTGTCTCTTCAAGGGTTGTGACTATCACATCAAACCTTGAAGGTAAGCTCCTTAACACTTTCTCCACTATCCTTATTTCTTTATGTGTCTCTCCGTGATACATTATCTGGGTAACCAACCCAATCAAATGTGTGAAGAATGAGTCTATGTTATCAGATTCTTTCATAAAAAGAGTTTCAAAGTCTCTCCTCAGCAATTGTAGCTTTGCTTTCTTCACCTTCTCCATACCTTGATAGGTAATCTGGAGGGTATCCCATGCATCCTTGGACCTCTTAGCTACTACTATCCTTGGAAACACATTTTCATGCACTTATTGATAAAGATAGAAGAGGGCTTTTGATTCCTTCTTTCTATTGCTCTTCAACAAATCCTTCTCTGACTGTGTCAAGGCATTAAAGGCATTTTCATTTACTGGTTCTTCAAAACCATCTTCAACAAGCTCCCATAAGTCTTGAGAGGAAAACAGGGTGTTATCACTCAGATTTTCCTTGAAGTTGTTGGAAAGAGGAAAGGGATCCGAGGTAACCACAAACCAATCTTTTAGGTACAAAATCTAGCCAATCTGTACCTAGAGAGGGCTCTCTCTGTAAAATTTAGCTTTGTTTTAGAAGATATTAGGCTAGTTATAAAGTGCAAGGGTTTTAATTGAATTTGGGTGGTGGAATTTGATAACTGAGAGCAAGATTGAGTAGTTTAGGCCATTGGGCTATGGAGTCAAAAAAATGGCTTCACTGGATTAACTTTCTAGACAAAAGATGGTTTTACAGGGCAATATTATCAAACAGAGAAAAATTTTAGATTTAAAATGAATGGAATGGATTTAGAATGGATGAAAGGCAGTTAAGAATCTTTCAACATATTCATAAGAAGGAAAATTGAGTGATTATTAACAAAGAGCAATTAAGAATTCTTTATTAAATAACCAAAATGTTTAAACTAGAAAAACATGAGCAATTAAGAATTCCATGGTTAAAACCAATTTAGAGGAAAACATTTAGAACAATAATGATTGAAATCAGATTACACTTAAGTACCTTCTGATTTATTCTTTTTCACTAATAATTCAGAAATGAAACACTATGATATAATAAACATATATAAAAACTTTAAAACACAAGGGAAGAAGGACTTATTGATCCGTAGTCTGACACATGAATCCTGTAAAAAGTCTTTAGCTTCAATTCATCATCTATCTTAGCCACAAAAACTTTCTCCAATAGTACTTTATTCCAAATTTTTCAATGTTACAGCAAAGTATATGAATCCCCCCTCAATACTCCGATTGAGGGAGTATTTATACAAAAAGTTATAAAAAATATCTCATAACAACTTGAGATATTATCTAGGATGACTCACAAATTAATTACAATAAAATAGAGATAGATGGTCTCGTAGATAAGAAAGAATGATAACTGATGTTGTGATGTTTCCTTCTTTTAAGAATGTACTGGAGGCAGGCCCTATGCTTTCGCTCATTGCTAGGCTTCTTTAGTAATTTTATGCTGGCTGGTTCGTTTAACTGATACTCTTTGAATGCTCTGATACACTTTGACCCTTATTCATCATTTTATCCTTCTTTACTATGAGTAACTGTAGTACATGATCAAAAATCCAGGCAAGAATAATTTTTACAAAAGTTCTAATAGTTCTTCCCACCATTTAGCTTCTGGCACTCTGGTCCATTGCAACTTTCTTAGTGTTTCATCAGCCTCAATATATCTGAAGAAATCAGGCTGATTTGGGAACAAATGATTTACTTCATGCTCAAGATAAAATAAATTCTCCAATCTGTCATGAAGATTTCTTCCTGTGGGCAATGCTACTGTTGATGAACTGGTTGAAGAACTGGCCTCTGATTGCCAGCATATTTGTCCAATTTTTCAACATAACTATCAAGGTCCATTAGCATATCCTCTAAAACCATAGGACTGGGCAATCCTCTGTTTAACAAAATATTCAATCTTTCTCTGAAGGCAATGATTTATTCTTGCATATCT
Source organism: Pinus albicaulis (assembly GCA_034641835.2). NCBI lineage: Eukaryota > Viridiplantae > Streptophyta > Pinopsida > Pinales > Pinaceae > Pinus > Pinus albicaulis. Next base: position 1,845,167,326 of record CM076578.1, on the reverse strand, counting down.
GAGCACCTTCGTTCTAAATTCTATACCAAAGTTCTTTTAGTAAAAACTTTCTTTATTTCCAAAATTTTTCTGGTCCTGTCTTGAATACCAAGTTCTATAAGTTGATTCTTAGTCTGAGTATTCAAAAAATGTATAAGTCTATTGGCTTCTTCTGGCTTATTTCCCAATTCTTCTCTTGCTCCCTCAATCTCATCCAGAGCCAATTTAACTAATTCATTATGTCCATCCACTATTTGAATTGAGGACCAGATGTCCTTTATTGATTGAATGATATTATCCCAAAGAATTTCCTTTATTTCTCTTAAAGGTTTCTCCAATGTGAGATCCTTTTCCAATGCTTTGACTTTTTTTTCTAATTGGTTCACTTCTTTTGTTTTATCAGCAACACTCATTTTTGAAAGATCATATTTGTGTTCTAGAGTGGCTAAATGTTCCTTTGTTTTGAAGAGCTCTATGGCCTGAAGTTTCATTTCTTCCATTGACTTTGTTAATTCATCAGTGTTCAAATTAGCAGTGCTGCCTTGTGATAATTCTGTTGATTGACCTGTTGTTGCTGTACCTGTCTCTACTCCTGTTGTAGATACTGGAATATTTGCCTGCTTATTTTTCAATGCATTCTCAAGCTCTTTTTCAGTTGCACTAAGTCGCTCATTCAATTTTAAGAGAAAATCCATTAGTTCTTCCTCAGAACTTGTTTGATGATTTCTGCAGTCTGTGGATGTCTCGAGGCTGGTAACTTCAATTGTTTTTTCCGAGCTGCAATATCATCATCTTTCTTCTTGATTAAAGCTTCAATACCTTTCACATCTTTAGGATTTTGACCCAAACCAACGATTATTTCCTCTAAAATTTTGATTCCATTATCCTTAGCCTGGGATGAGGCTTTTTCAAGCTGCAACTATGTATTAGTGTTATCCAAAGAATCCTGCAACTTATGGGTCATCATTGATTTATCCGTCAGAGTAGAATAAATCATCTCACCCGTTTGCTTGTGAAGATAAATTTGATCTAAAGGATGGATATCCTTTGCTAAGAATTCAAAACTAGTTCTCATGTAATCTGCAGCTATCTGAGGCTGCTGCACCTTAGGCTTGAAGTGGCTCATTATCATCTTACCCTGTTGGATGTCATAGGATGACATCAATCTTTCTTGATTTTTCAGAGCCATCTTTAGATATTGGTTATACACTTGAAGTCTAAGTGGATCATTCCTGGCCTTTATATTAATGAATGTCCTTTTGATATCCCAGGCCTCTTTTAATGGAGGTTTGAAAGAAGATATCTCTGTACTTTGTTTCCTGTGTAGTTCTTTTCTTTGAAAATTACTGGATGTACCACTACCTGTACCTGTTTGCTGACTGTCTTCTCTTCCCTGACTATCAGGGATTTCCTGAACTGATTCAACTTCTGGAAGAGGAGTTAATTTCTGCCTTTTAACACTTTGTTGTTCAGAGGAGCCACCAATAGGAGTAGCTGCTTCAGCCTCTCTCTTTTTTCCTTTTTCTACATTCAGGGGAGTTTGTAAAATTGAAATTTCTGGCTCATTGACCTGAGTAAGAGGAATATGTACTTGGCTTTGTTCTTTAGAAGTCTGAGGCTGTTCTGTCATTGTGAATTTTTCAATTACTTGTATATCAGGCTCCTTTTATTTTCCTTTAGATTCTACTGCCACTGTACTAATCTCCTACAATTTTCGTTGTGAAGTCCCTGCTGAAGAAGATCCTAGTATCTGCACCTGCCCAAAAGAATCTAGGTCAAGTATCTTTTCAAGATCTTTCATTACACTTTCAACATTGACCTCCTCACTATCTTTTTCAACCAATGTCCCTTCCACCCATTCATCCATATTAGCATATTGTTCTATTTCTGGGATTCTTTGATGGATGTATGGTGAGAGTTTATTTTTCATTCTTCTGTCATAGATAAAGTTGTTTGGATCATAAGGCACCCAGTAGAAACTCTTTTGTAGTCTGAGATAGTCTTCTAAAATTCTTTCGGCTTCTTTTTTAGCTTACATAGAGTTACAAATAAAGGGACCTAACTGGCTTTTGATCCTGAGTTGAGCCTTTTTCTTTTCATTGCAGAAATGAACTATATCTAAATTATTCATCTGCCTGAAATATTCTAATGCAAAGAGTCTCATTGGGACATACTTGGGCAATTTGAATGGGCATAATTCACATCCATATATCGTGATCTCTATGTGATTTTGATATAGGTACCAGTCACCTATCTTGTACTGCTTTGAGAGCTGAAGAATTTTCTTAATTTCATTGCTGATCCTAGGAGGAGAGACTCCAGTTAATAAGGTAGTTGCAGGATGAACAAAAAGTTCAACAAAATCATTATAAGAATAAGGAGAATCAATAGAATTGTGAGTAATAGTAGACCAAAATATGACTGAGCTAGGATTCCCTTTGGCATCAAGTTTCTTAACATAAAAAGGGAAATTCTCTTACTGAAAGTAAATCATGAGGTGATATATGACAGAAGAATACTTGAACACTCTCTCATTCCCGAATCTCATAAACTGATCATGGATTTTGTCAGCAATATAAGATGCAAATTCGTACTTGACAGCAGGAGGCTGTCCAGGGGTGAAAATAGATAACAATACTAGGGTTAATTGATCAACATACCCACTAGTATTGAAACCCATTATGAAAGATATCATGTTCAAAATAAGTCTACCTTCTTCAGTGAAAAAAGTATAACCATAAGGGGGAGGGCTTTTAGGCTGATGCTCTGGTAACATGAAGGTCTCACACAGGCAGTTTAGCTCTTCATGGGATAACTTGGTTGATCCAGGTGGAATAATCAGGTACAAGTACAGGTGGCCTGAGTAAAAGGCTCAAAAATAAAATTGTTCGGATTGCTCTTGAACCAAGTTCATGATGTAGATCTCGTAATTTTGAATCCAATAGCGCAGACGGCACTCAATTCCGAGTCTGTATGAAGAAGTTATAAGCGGTCAAAGTTCCAGGTTGACTTGGTCACTGGGCAGCCTTAAAGAAGGCACAAATTGGACTTTTTCCGGCCACCGGATTCCGGCAAGCTCAGGCTAGATTCCGGGAAAATTTTTGGCCTGTTTAAATTTCCTCCTACGGTCACAAACCAAATTTTCAAAAACGCACAGTTTTTTTTATTAAACAAAAATGATTTAAAAAAAAGGGGCGACGGGTGGTCAGACCCCGTCAACCCCTCCACATATTATGTGGCACCATATATATATATATAGGCCGGCAGGGATCGAACTTGCCCAGCCTTAAAGGCCGGCCTGCTCCACGGGCGGCCCAACTCAATGAACAACGGTCATATATTAAAACAGGGCGGGGGTTGTTAACCCCACCGCCCACCACCACATTCAAACAAACAACCACCGCACTTGGCACGGTTGCATATGAGGCGGGCTGCCTAATGCGGGCCCGACCCCCATAATTGGTTTAAAAAACAAATGCATGGTTTTTAAAAAAACAAAACGCATGCATATTTTTAGAGGGGTGGGATTTGATCCCCCGACCTCTCTTCAATGAATTCCATATTTTTACCAACAAGCCAACGGTTACTTTGTTTAATCCACCCAGCAATGTTTTATTTAAACTCAGATTTTACAGTGCGCCCAAGGCCATGGAGGAGCAGAGCGCACGCACGCAGATCGAGAGTTATTATTTTTTAATTGCAGGGGTAGTGGAACCATGAGCCCAGAAAGAGGCAGGCGGAACCCTGATTGAGGCTCAATTTTCAGGAGGGCGAAATTTCGACTTTGTCCAAATGGGACAAATTTTATATCGTTTCAGCACTACTCAACGCCACGAGTCTGATGGCGTGCTTAGTTTCTGCATCTGAGGTTTCGATTTTTTCAGCCACTTTTGGAAGTGGGTTATGCCGGTGTCAGATTTGCACATGTGAGCAGTCGTTTTCCACTTTCTCGACGCCACAAGATTGATCGTGCTTTCATATTCTGCCACAGAGCTGCTCAGCCTTCAGCAAATGGCAGCGTGAGGTATATGATGTGATTTCCATGTACTTCTTTATTTATTTCCCATTGAGATGCATTATGTCTTGCAGATCCCGGTTGATACATGAGTTGTGGGATCTTGCTTTGTGTTGTTTTTGATGTACTTTCAGCTATGGATTTGTGTCATATATGAGCCCTTTTATGCCATATTGGCAGGATGCTCTTATTTGCTATGTGTATTTTGAGATCCCTTGTTTTCCAGGATTGGCGGGATACTCTTGTTTGCTACATGTCAGCTATGGTCATACTGATAGGAGTCTTTCTTTATGTATGAGAGTTCTGCAGTGGAACATCTCTTAAAGAAGTCAAGCCACTCCTGCGTGAGGGTGATTTTTCCTTGTATGTCATAGGAAAGCACATCCATGTACATCTCTTCTTACAGCACATAATGCAGCGGCCTACACCATCTTGACAACGAGGCCCGGAGATGTAGTCCCTCCTGGATGAACTCCGTCATCAAAAGACGTGTTCTTATGATTGTTGATCTTGTTCATTTATGTTCCTCTTATTTACAGCTACAGTTGTTCATTTAAGTTCTTTAACATCTTAATTAAATGCAATTCTATTTATCAGCCGAATTAAAAGGTCTTGGATAAGGGTATTAATATTTTACCCTGGATCAAGTGGTATCGGAGCAGGTATTCTTGCTGATTGGATTGCAAGGCGTGAACATTGAACGTTTGCTGAGTCGAGCCATGGAGAGTGTGAAGGACATATATGAAACCATGCTCAGGGTGTCCGAGAAGGCGGACATGCTGTACGAGGCGTATGAAAAACAAGCAGCAGAGAACGAAGAATTGAAGACCCTCCTACACAAAGAGGAGGAGGAAAAACAACAGTTGCAGCTTCAGTTGCAAACCACAACAGAAGAGTTGGAAGATTGGAAGCGCAACAATGAAATTCTGCAAGTATATCATGATGCCTTGAAGGCATTCCTACATGAAGGGAAGGAGGAGAAGCAGCAGTTGCAGCTTCAGTTGCAAGCCACGACAGAGGCGTGGGAAGATTTGAAACGCAACAACGAAACTCTTCAGAGAGATCATGATGCCTTAAAAGCATTCCTACAGAAAGAGAAGGAGGAGATGCAGCAGATTTAGCTTCAGCTACAAGCCGTGTCAGAGGAAGTGATAGAAGTGAAGCGCGACGAAGGCTTACAACAGCTTTCTTCATCTGTTTCGCCATCAACACCTAAGGTAAACAGTGTTGATTTTTCTTCAGTTTCTTCACATGATATAATTTCAGTTGGAAGTGTGGAGATACCCATCACAGGTTTCGGCATGAAACTCCTCACCAAAATGGGGTACAGAGGAGGAGGACTTGGCATTCGTGGACAAGGCATCACCGAACCATTGGAGGTTGTGCAACGACCTCGTTATGCAGGTTTGGGGTACATTGATGAAGGATGTTCGAAGGACATCAAAGGCAAACAGATAATGATGAATTCTCCAAGGAAGAGGAATGATAGGGACACTTCGCCATCGTTCCACGGCAGTGCACGTTGCAGTGAAGGAACCGGGGCGAGCTCCCATCATCATGATGGCACCGGAGACCACCGTAGAAGGTATACTAAGTCTCATTATTCCAGAGTGCATTTTGATTACAAGAATGTCGATAACCATGGTCGTAAAATATGGCATCGTAAAACTTGTTATTTTTGTGGTTTAAATAACCATGTGATTTCTAAGTGCTGGAAGAGGATGGCAGCACAAAGAAGGAAGAGGCACGAAAAGCCTTATCCCCAACAGGAAAAGAAATCAATTAAGCAGGTTTGGAGGAAAAAGAACTTTTGCACCCATTGCGACCGAAGTGGCCACCAAAGAGCCACATGCTGGAAACTTCATCCAGAGCAGCGCCGTATAGCCAAAGAGCCCGTGCATACACAAGTCGAAAGAGCTGATCAACAAGCAAGTTCGCCACAGGAAATGATCCACTCATTTTAAATGAGAAGTGGTTCTTCTAGATTGTTTTTTCTAGAGATGTTAAGCTTGTCATGGCCACACTTGTAAGTCTTTTGTCGCATTTTTATTATGAAAGTGATGATGTGTTTCCATCACTCGTTTAAGCGACATGACATTTTTTTGGCCTTGTTTTATGAGTCGTGTGTTAGATCTCTTTCATGTAAAAGTGATGAGGTGTTGCCATCACTTAGAGATGCGACTTTTATGTTTTGTTCATGTGCTATGAGTTGTCTGATGCATTTCTTTCATGTAGAAATGATGAGGAGTTTTGCCATCACTTCGAAATGCGACAATGAAGTCTGGTCTTGTAATTTTGTTGAGGTATGGTTTCCATTTTGCTGTAAACTTGACCACCGAGTGCATGTTATAAACTCATGGCAAGTATGGAAACATCTGGGTCATTGTTGGTCACATTGAGAATGTAATGTTCATTGCAGCTTTAGGCAGGTGTTGGCATTCCGATTCTGAAAGACAGAAGTGAAGGAGTCTTTAACGGATGCGCCTTTTTAGACATTTGCATTTCTACAGTTGCAGGTGTTGGCTTTGCATCTCGATTCCGAAGTACGTGAGGTGAAGGAGTCTTTAAGGGATGTGCCTTTTCAGACATTTGCATATCCACAGTTGCAGGTGTTGGCTTTGCATCTTGATTCCGAAGTACGTGAGGTGAAGGAGTCTTCATGGGATGTGCCTTTTCATACATTTGCATTTCAGCAGTTGCAGGTGTTGGATTTGCATCTCGATTCCGAAGTACGTGAGGTGAAGGAGTCTTCATGGGATGTGCTTTTTCAGACATTTGCATTTCAGCAGTTGCAGGTGTTGGCCTTGCATCTCGATTCCAAAGTACGTGAGGTGAAGGAGTCTTCATGGGATGTGCCTTTTCAGACATTTTCATTTCATCAGTTGTAGATGTTGGCTTTGCATCTTGATTCCGAAGTACGAGAGGTGAAGGATTCTTGAAGGGATGTGCCTTTTCAGACATCGCATTGCAGCAGTTGTGCTTGATGGCTTTGCATCTTGATTCCGAAGTATGCCAGGTGAAGGAGTCATGTGGGGATGCGCCTTTCAACGACAGTTGCAGATAGTTGATGATACGTAAAGCTTGATGCTTTTGGAGGACCAAAAGCTCCTCAGTGGGGAGGATTGATCCAGGTGGAATAATCAGGTACAAGTACAGGTGGCCTGAGTAAAAGGCTCAAAAATCAAATTGTTCGGATTGTTCTCGAACCAAGTTCATGATGTAGATCTCGTAATTCTAAATCCAACGGCGCAGACGGCACTCAATTCCGAGTCTGTATGAAGAAGTTATAAGCAGTCAAAGTTCCAGGTTGACTTGGTGACTGGGCAGCCTTAAAGAAGGCACAAATTGGACTTTTTCCGGCCACCGGATTCCGGCAAGCTCAGGCCAGATTCCGGGCGAAATTGTGGCCTATTTAAATTGCCTCCTACGGTCACAAACCAAATTTTCAAAAACACACAGTTTGTTTTATTAAACAAAAATGATTTAAAAAAAAGGGGCGACGGGTGGTCAGACCCCGTCAACCCCTCCACATATTATGTGGCACCATATATATATATGGGCCGGCAGGGATCGAACCTGCCCGGCCTTAAAGGCCGGCCCGCTCCACGGGCGGCCCAACTCAATGAACAACGATCATATATTAAAACAGGGCGGGGGTTGTTAACCCCACCGCCCACCACCACATTCAAACAAACAACCACCGCACTTGGCACGGTTGCATACAGGGCGGGCTGCCCAATGCGGGCCCGACCCCCATAATTGGTTTAAAAAACAAATGCACGGTTTTTAAAAAAACAAAACGCATGCATATTTTTAGAGGGACGAGATTTGATCCCTCGACCTCTCTTCAACGAATTCCATATTTTTACCAACAAGCCAACGGTTACTTTGTTTAATCCGCCCAGCAATGTTTTATTTAAACTCAGATTTTACAGTGCGCCCAAGGCCATGGAGGAGCAGAGCGCGCGCACGTAGATCGAGAGTGATTATTTTTTAATTGCAGGTGTAGTGGAACCATGAGCCCAGAAAGAGGCAGGCGGAACCCTGATTGAGGCTCAATTTTCAGGAGGGCGAAATTTCGACTTTGTCCAAATGGGACAAATTTTATATCGTTTCAGCACTACTCGGCGCCACGAGTCTGATGGCGTGCTTAGTTTCTGCATCTGAGTTTTCGATTTTTTCAGCCACTTTTGGAAGTGGGTTATGCCGGTGTCAGATTTGCACATGTGAGCAGTCGTTTTCCACTTTCTCGACGCCACAAGATTGATGGTTCTTTCAGATTCTGCCGCGGAGCTGCTCAGCCTTCAGCAAATGGCAGCATGAGGTATATGATGTGATTTCCATGTACTTATTTATTTATTTCCCATTGAGATGCATTATGTCTTGCAGATCCCGGTTGATACATGAGTTGTGGGATCTTGCTTTGTGTTGTTTTTGATGTACTTTCAGCTATGGATTTGTGTCATGTATGAGCCCTTTTATGCCATATTGGCGGGATGCTCTTATTTTCTATGTGTATTTTGAGATCCCTTGTTTTCCAGGATTGGCGGGATACTCTTGTTTGCTACATGTCAGCTATGGTCATACTGATAGGAGTCTTTATTCATGTATGAGAGTTCTGCAGTGGAACATCTCTTAAAGAAGTCAAGCCACTCCTGCGTGAGGGCGATTTTTCCTTGTATGTCATAGGAAAGCACATCCATGTACATCTCTTCTTACAGCACATAATGCAGTGGCCTACACCATATTGACACCGAGGCCCGGAGATGTAGTCCCTCCTGGACGAACTACGTCATCAAACAACGTGTTCTTATGATTGATGATCTTGTTCATTTATGTTCCTCTTATTTACAGCTACAGTTGTTCATTTAAGTTCTTTAACGTCTTAATTAAATGCAATTCTATTTATCAGCCGAATTAAAAGTTCTTGGATAAGGGTATGAAGATTTTACCCTGGATCATTGGTAGATTTTTCAAGTAATTCAGCCATAGACAAGGGAGTGAGGGCTTGACCAGGTTGGAATTGTAGCATTTCATTTATGGACTGAGCATTTATTGGGAAAATAATATTTTTACTTGGGGATAAAACTGCTCTTTGGTCGGGATCATAGTTTGCATGGCAATAATGAATCAACTTAGGAAAAATGTGGATTGAGGGGAGAAGGTACATGGGAAGATTGGATTCCCAGAGTCCATAAACGTCAGAACCATTCAAATAATTGTCTTTGCAGCGGAAAAATATTCGAAGAGGATTCTCACTAAGCTAAAGGTCTTTGATTTGAAAATCCATATCGGCTAAAGGCAAATAATCCAAGTCCCTGTGAGGGGCGTTGATGGGCACGACATTCAGAGCTACCGGAACTTCCATTTCTGGTTCTTGTGGATTCAGAAATGGAAATTCAGGGTTTTTGTGAAAAAGGGGCATAATTACCAATTTCGAGACTATAATTTCAGTTCTGAGAATGAAATAGACCAAATTGAACTTCGTTTCAGACTTTAGAGCGGAATTAAAACCAGAACCAGGAATTTTTTCAGAGTTTAATGGGGAATTGGAATAAATACCTGTTTACGGGAAATGTACAGTGATTTAAACAGGCGCAGGCTATGGTGACTAAACTCTGAATTAGTTGGCAACAATGGTATTCAGAAAGGAAATGGTTGGCAGCTTCGACAGTCGATTTCGTATTTCGTTGCATGGAAGACTGATCTTAGTGCGGGATAGTGAAAATAACGTGGGTTTTTTGTTTTATTTTCAAAGTCAAAGGTGGCGGGTTTTTATTGATGATGTGAGCAAGTACGGTAGATGCGTTAGAGAGGATAAGCGGTAAGCGGTTTCCATCACACCGCTTTTGGGACGGGGCAGTTTTGGGCGGAGGGGCAGCCATTCCATACAATGATTGACGCGTGGCTCTGTACGGTTTGGAAAACCGCTTGGCCATCTTGCGTTATCGTTCAGACGCGGATGGATAGCGATATTGTTAATGGCCATTGATCTCAGATGTATTTATCGGACGGTTATCTAGATGCGGAGATGATGGGAATTTAACAGGCGGGACCCAACGTTAATTAAACATTAATTAATCTTATTGGGGGTGTTTTTATTGGCGGGAAAGTTTATTGATTAATCATGAGGATTAATTAATCCCTTTGTATGATGATGGTCGGGGATGAAAAATGCGCATGGGATGGGCTATTTCGAAGTTTGGTTTAAATTAACTTTGGGTTTATTTTTGTTTTAAACATATAAATCGTATGTTTAAAGATTTTTTCATATATTTTTATTATATGGTAATTAAACCAAAGCGATTTATTCACCATAGGGGGCAAAGTATTTATATAAAAATATATTTAGCCAAAGGGTTTATAAAGTGGGTATTTCATTTAAACATGTGGGTTTTATTAACTTTGGCCAAAATTATAATATATGGGTTTTTGGGGCTATTATATAAAAGGAGTTATATACTATAGGTAAAGGTTATTTCAATAGGGATTTAAATAATAGATTAGAAGTTAATATGACAAATGAGTTAAAGCGCTAAGTATAAAACATTAGAACAATGTATTTAACTTATGCTTGCATGAAAAGTTTTTTATGGAGTATTGCATGATTTCCCTAAGTAAAATGGGATTTTACTTAGGAAAAGATTTTTTAGAAGTGAATGAGTGTGATGATGAATGATTTTTAGTACTTAGGTTTTTTCCAATTATTGGGTCAAGAGTCTGGTCCCTCCAAAAGTCAAGGAAATGCCTTGAGCCCCTCTAATTTTCAAATACCTTAATACTAAGGGGAAATTAGTAAAATTTTTAGAAAAAATGAAAGGGGAAGTTAATAATCTAACTTTGTCTTGCTTGCAATTTTTCCAGTGTATTATCTGCCTTTGCACTTGTGATGAAAGTTAAAAATTTAACCATCTAAAGCCATCATTCACCACATGTAATTCAACAACATCATCTACCTACCCTACCTACTTTACTCTACCATTTTTCCTTCTTTATTAGGGTGCACTTAGACTGGCAAACCCTCATCAAAATTTTTCTTTTACATCTGAAAATCTATCTAATTCTAACCTTATTACATCCAAGGGCTTAGATTAAACTGTTGAGCTCCTTTTATTTAGTCTACCTATTTACTTGTCTGCCAAGATTAAACAGTTTGGTCAGATTTTATTCTCTATCTCTAAAACATGAAATTGAAAGATGAACTAGCCAAGCTTAAATTGTTTGACTATTCATGAATTATGGCATAAAATACAAGTTGCACACAATTTGATTATTACATCAGAGAAAAAAGTAGTGGCATTTAGACTTGCACACTTTCCTTGGCTTTTCTTTTGGTGGGGTTCAATTTCTTTCACTTTTTTGGCCTTTTTATTTTTTTCACCCTTTGATTTTCTTTTAGGGTATACCCTCTTTACACTTTTTAATTTTTTTCGATTTTTTGATTTTTTGAAAATATGGAAAACCTTCACAACAAGAAAAGGTATGAACATATTGCATATTTCATCAAGTTAATCATGAAATATGACACCTATTGGTATAGGAGTCTAACATTGGCTCACTTGGGCATGGCTTTTCCTGGTGAAAAGTCAAGAACAGCAGGTCAGATGCCTCAAAATGCCTTTAACTGAACCATGTAATCTTCTCCTTCTTGTTGCTTTATTGTATGTATGATAGTGAAACTCCTGAAGCTTAGGGCCTTCTCTTCGGGCTTCAACTCCAGCAGGTTACTATCCAATCAAAACTGAGACATTACAAAGGATATAATATGTACATGTCAAAAATAAGAATATCCTAATAAATAGGATCAAAGTAATGCTTTAACATTCAACCATTTACTGGTCCTTCCTCAGTTTCTGAATCATCCAAATTCTTCAGAAAATATGTATTATTTCCCTGTAAAGCATGAATGATGTAAGGTCCTTTCCATAAGAAGTCAAACTTCCCATGTTTTCCCTTATCCTCTCTTCTAGAATCCCATCTCAAAACTTTATCTCCCAATTGGAAATCCTCTGCCTTAGTCCTTTTGTCAAAAATCTTCTTTAGCTTTTCCTGCAATATTTGGGATCTTTGATAAACTTCTTCTCTGGTTTGCTGCAAATTGATTGTTTGATTTATTCTTCTCTGAATATCATTTGGTTCAACTTGAGATTCTTGAAGTAACTTCATCATAGGAACCCCTAAGGATGATGGAAAAACTGCCTCAATACCATAAAATAATTCATAAGGACTGGTCCCAATTGATTTTTTGGTAGTAACTTTGTCTTCCCACAGTGCATTAATATGTTTCTTATGCCAATTTTTCTTATTTTCTTCCAACAATTTCTTAACGATATTAATGAGACTTTTATTGGAAGATTCAGCTAGTCCATTACCCTGAGGGTAATAGGCTGTTGAATGGCTTAAAGTGATATGGTACTTATTACAGAAACTTATCATCTTTTTTTATTTAAAAACAGCAACATTATTTGTTATAATTTTCTCAGGACAGCCAAAAATTGATAGTATATTGGTTTCTAAAAATCCTATGATTACAGTTTCATTGGCTTGTATAGATGGGATTTCTTCAATCCATTTAGTAAAATAATCTGTGGCAGTAAGGATCCATCTATGTTGGCCAGAAGGAGGAGGATGGATTTCTCCAATGAAATCCAGGCCCCATTGTTGAAAGGGTTTCTCAGTGGAAATTGGTTTCAATGGTAAGGGTAATAATTTTCTCTTGGCTTCAAAGATTTGACATTTATGGCAAGAAGTTACGAATTTCTTTACATTAGAAAACAAGGTTGGCCAGAAGAAGCCAGCCCTTAAGATTTTATCCGTTGTTGACTTCTAGTAAAGGTGTCCACCACAGTCTCCTGCATGGAATTCATTGAGAGTCTTGTCAGCTTCATCTTTTAATAAACAATTTAAAAGAATACCATCATGATTCTTCCAAAAAAGAACATTATCTAAAATACAATACTTTAAGGATTTCATTTTCAAAAACCTTCTTTTTGTTCTGGATAACCCTGGAGGAGCTTGCAGGTTTAACAAAACATAAATGATATCAGCATACCAAGGTGAGTCTAAAAAGGCCTGGCTGATTTGTGGAGTCGCCATCTCCTGTTCGTTATCCAATTCATTGATATCCAAGGCTTGACAATTTGTTTCAGTCATAAGTTGAGCCAATCCTTGTCCTTTTATCAGTTTTGTAGGTTTTATCTCAATATCATATTCTAATATGGTAGCAATCCATTTACCTCTTTTGCCCTCAATTCCATCTTGAGTTAAGATGTCTTTGACAACAGCATTTGGTACATAATCTATCACATGAGAATACAATATATAGACTCTGAAATATTTAATATCTTTTACAAGTGCAAAAGCTTGTTTTTCCATGATATTGTATTTTAATGATGCGTCTCTTAGTTCTTTACTAAAAAAACTATAGGTTTTTCACATCCTTGATCATCCTTTTGTAATAAAACAACTGCTACAGTATGTTCTGATGCAAATGAAAAAATTATGAAATCTCTATCAAATTGTGGACTGGTAAGAACTGGTGTTTTGTTCAAAGCCATTTTAATATCTTCAAATGATTGCTTTGCTTCTACTGTCCATTTAATACTCGAATCCTTTCTTAACATGTTAGTAATAAATCTAATTAATTCAGCTAAACTAGAAATGAATCTTCTCAAAAAATTGATTTTTCCTATGAAAGCTTGAAGCTCTTTAACATTTCTTGGATGAGGTATCTGCAAGATAGCTTTTATTCTTTCTGGATCAATTCTAATGCCATCTTTTGAAATGATATGACCCAGGAGTTTTCCTTCTTCAATACTAAACAATGACTTTTTCGGATTCAGGGAAATACCATACTTTTTGCATTTTATGAATACTTGTCTTAGATGGTCTAAATGTTGTTGATCTAATTTAGAGAAAACAGTTAAATCATCCAGATATATAACAAGAAAGTCATGAATTTCTTTCGCAAATGCAATGTCCATTGCTCTTTGAAAGGTTTCTCTTGCATTTTTAATTCCAAAAGGCATTTTAACATATTTGAAAGTACCCCATGGTGTTGTAAAATCCGTTTTATCCTGGTTATCAGGATGCACCAGAATTTGGTTGTATCCTGAAAACCCATCTAAAAGAGAAATCCTTGAAGCACCTACTACCCTTTGCAAAATGTGATCAATTTTGGGCAAAGGATAATTGTCCTTCAAAGAAACCTTATTTAGATTTCTTAAATCAACACACAGTCTAATTTCTCCAGTTTTCTTCCTAGTAGGGACCAAGTTGGACACCCACTCTGAAAATCTAATTGGAGCAATTATTCCTGCTTCGTACATTCGTTTAATTTATTTTTCAATTGAAGGTAACAATACAGGGTTGATTCTTCTTATTTTTTTCTTAAATGGTTTTTGATCAGGTTTTAAAGGTATTGTATGTTGAATTATAGATGTATTGTAAGATTTCAGGTCTTCATAACTCCAGGCAAAAACATCCTGGAATTCTGTTAATAACTCAACATATTTTTGTTTCTGATCGGGAGGTAAAGATTTTGATAACTTTATCACTTTAGGTTTTTCTTCAGTCCCCAGATTGTATTCGTCAATATCAGCTTTCAGTGGTTCCATTTTAGGTTTCAGTGGAATGTCATTAGAGTCAAAAATATCTTCTAGAGGAGTCAATCCTTTAGGTAAATAATTATCTTTCAGATTAATGATCTCGGATTCATCTTCTATAATCTCATAAACTTCCATTTGTTTGAGGTCTTGCATGTCTTTTCTGGTGAATTTCATTGGATGGAGCATTTGAATGGCACTCTCTTTAGAAATGTTTGTTTCTTGTTCAGTTATTTGATTAGATTCAATGACTACATCTTCATCTATATTGCTGTTAGAAAACTCATCCTCTAAAGTTAGAAAATTATTAATCTGATTGTCATTCTCAAACACTTTCCAATTCATAAGATTGTTTGGTATGGCAGGTATATGTCTAATCTCAGCTGTGAACTGATGATTAGGTTCAAATGGTAATTTACAAGTGCTAGCAAACATTGCGAGGCTATGAGAATGCAAGTTTTGTTTTCTTGGAAATTTTGCAAGTTGAGCCTGTAGAAAAGTATTAAGAATTTCCACAACTGTTCCTCTATATTCTCTTATTCTGGGATCTTTTGTCGAAAACTCACCTTTGATCTATTGAATTATTAAATAAGAATCCCCTATGACAGATACCCTAATTGCTCCTAAATTTTTTACCAGTTTAAGCCCTAACAAAAGAGCTTCATACTCTGCCATATTATTAGTGCATTTAAAGTTCAGTTTGTAAGCATGGCCTTCAGCATGATCATTTTCAACGTTGTGTATCCGAATTCCATCTCCCACTCCTAACTTATTAACTGAACCATCAAATTCTAAATGCCAAAGAATTTCATGTTCATAATCTTCATCAGGTGTTTTAGTAACTTTCTTAACAGGGAGATCTGGTTTTTTAGTTTCTTCTGGCTTTTCTTGGGTTTCTGATGTTTCTTTTTCTTCAGAGATTTCTTGGATTTGAACACTGGATTTATGACTTACAATTTATTTTGGTTCAGATGTTGGCGCTTCTAGTTCAGTGGGAAGATCAATTTCAGCATTATAGAGAATAAATGAGTCCATATCAGAGTGTACTGGGTAGATAGGGAAATTTTCAGGTTTCTCTGGACTACTAACAACATATTTCATCAAGGTTTCTCTGTATAGTCTCTTAGGTTGGCCGAATACTAAAATAGTAGCATATGACATATCTAATTGAAGAGATCCTCCGAGTTTTTCACCCCAGGATCTAGACAACAACATACCATATTTTGGAGGAATATTTGCTACCACTATATCCATCAAAATTGATTTAGCAGGGTATTGAACCAATGTAACACACAAATCTTTAATTAATCCTAAACATCTCACCTGACTTGAATCAAAAGAGAAAAGATCTTTATATGGTCTGGTGATGTCTAGATTTAATCTTTCCATTACAGCCTTGGGCATTAAATTGTGAGACGCTCCAGAATCAAGCATGGCATTATGAAGTATTTTTTCATGTATATTCAAACTTATATAAAATGGAGGAGTCCCTCCGCTTTCAGGTTTTCCATTTACTTCAGGGCCAAAGAGTAATCTGGGTTGGTCATCAAAAACATTAACTGTATCATCATTTCCAGGAATATTGAGTGATTTATAAATTTGGTTTCTGTAGACATCATGTTTAGCTAATTCGGACAGTGGAACAGCTATCTTTAGTTTTCCTATTTCGGATTCCAAATTAAAATATTTCTTAGTTTGAGTCTTTGTATTTCAAACAGTTGGATTGTCTTTTTCTTCTATGTTTTCAGTGTTTTTCTCCTTTTCATGAGTGTGGTTGGATGCTGAAGTTATTTTTGAATCAACCTCTAGAGGTTCCTCTACATTTCCTTTGGGATGAAAAGTATTGGAATGTTGTCTCTTATTTAGTTGAGTTTCAGATACATCTTCAATTATTGGATGGGCAGGATTGGGATCTGATCTAGTGAAAATATTTACAAGGGTAGAACTGGTCTTACCTTTGAGGGGCTGCTTTGTGATTTTCTGTTTACTTGCTTCCAGAACATCAACTCTTCTACTTCTCAAATTATATTGCTTATGAACTTCGTAGATGGCTGTGTCATATCCTTCCTTAAAATCAAATGATTCTCCTTCTTGGGTTTGAAATTTCTTAATAATGTGAGCTTCTTGATCATCTTGGGTCAAGAAAATTTCTGGTTCATTTTCATCTTCAATAAAGTTGTTTATTTGAACATCATCAGTAGGTTCTTCAGAAGTCGAGCCTTCAACATAATTTTCCTGGAATGGGGGCCTAATATTTTGATCAGGACCAGTTTTTCCAGAATTTTGATTTTGGTTTCTTCTAAAGTTCGGATTTCTCACAGTATTACTAGGTTGACCATCCCAAGGAGCTTTATTCTTTTCAATAGTTTCAACTCTGTCTCCTAGTCTTTCCATTCCTTTGATTATAGCATCTAGTTTCTTCTCAAAAGCTAAGGGTTCTTCGTTTACAGGCATTCTTCTTTCAGCTCTAGCTCTAGCTCATTTTTCTATCAGGTTAGCTTCAACACTAACAACTATGCTTTGCATTTCTTCTAGAGTTTGAGGAGCTCTTTCTCTAAGCTGATATGCTATATTAGAATCAAATCCATCAGGGAATTAGATTAATACTGAATCAAGAGGAGGTCTAAGATTTTAGGGAACAGCATTGTAAGCCTCATTGAATCTGGTGACATAATCTTTCATAGTCTCATTTGGTCCTCTTTTTAATTTTCCAAAGTTTGATAGGATTTGAAGAGGGTCTTTCTTCTTCTCCCATCTGTTTAAAAAGGTTCTATAAAGGGCTGGTAATTCAACAACACTATCTACAAGAAGAGCTCTGAACCAGGTTCTAACTTCTCCAGTAAGACTTTGGACGAAAATTCTCATCCTAACATCATCAGCATCTATTTCATAAAATTCAAAATAATCGGTCATTCTTTTGGTATGCTGTTGAGCAGTATAAGTACGAGAACCATCGAAAGGAGTGATTTTAGACTGATAATCTTGAGGCATAGCCCCTAGATTAGCTGGTAATATTAAGGGAGCATATCTTCTTGCCTTTGGAAGAGGTAGTGGGATAACAGGTGAGGTTGGTCTATGTGTGATAGGTGGAGGATTGGGGGGGGTAGCTTGGGGCTGAGAGACTTGAGGACAAGTGGATGGGCTTGGAGAAGCTGAAGTAATGACAGAAATGTTTGATGTTCCTTCAGAGGTAATCTCAGATTGTATAGAATCTCATAAATTTTTGTCAAGATGTGATGTAACAAATTCAAATTGTAAATCTTCAAGAAATAGTGGGTCTAGAACCAGATTGGATAACTCAGATTCAGAAAAATTTACAAATAAAGATGTTTCAAACTGCTCATCAAAAGGTTCGTCTTCAAGATAGATCCACTTCACAGGACAAGAAATAGATCTATAGAGAGGTCGAGAACTTCTAGAGCTTTCTTGACTATCTTGTCTTCTAAGAATTCTAGGAATCAGATTTGGATTTTCGAATATAGGCAGAGGATTTGGATCAGGATTAGCCCTGGTATAACGAGTCGTTTCTGAAGCCAGCTTTCTTAAGTGATATTTTTGGCTTTTGATTTTAAATGAAATGAATAATACAACTTCAATAATCTCTTTAAGAAGTTTCAGATATTGGATTAAAAATTTTCTTAAATATTTATTCAACTAGTGGAACTGATCAAATGTTTGAAACCAAAGTTCAGTTCATAAACTAGACTGGAGATAGACTGAAGCAACATTTATTTACTATGCAATTGCAGAGAAAAAGCAGTTCAAAGGCTACCTGGCTAACTTTCAGGCTCCGTCTGTAGTTTATAAAATAAACAATAATAAAAATATTCAGTTCCCCAGTAGAGTCACCACTATGTTATCACTCAGATTTTCCTTCAATTTGTTGGAAAGAGGAAAGGGGTCCGAGGTAACCACAAACCAATCTTTTAGGTACAGAATCTAGCCAATCTATACCTAGAGAGGGCTCTCTCTGTAAAATTTAGCTTTGTTTTAGAAGATATTAGGCTATTTATAAAGTGCAAGGGTTTTTTTTCAATTTGGGTGGTGGAATTCGATAATTGAGGGCAATATTGAGTAGTTTAGGCCATTGGGATATGGAGTCAAAAAAATGGCTTCACTGGATTAAATTTCTAGACAAAAGATGGTTTTACAGGACAAGATAATCAAACAGAGAACAATTTTAGATTTAAAATGAATGGAATGGATTTAGAATGGATGAAAGGCAGTTAAGAATCTTTCAACATATTCATAAGAGGGAAAATTGAGTGATTATTAACAAAGAGAAATTAAGAATTCTTTATTAAATAACCAAAATGTTTAAACTAGAGAAACAGGAGCAATTAAGAATTCCATGCTTAAAACCAATTTAGAGGAAAACATTTAGAACAATAATGATTGAAATCAGATTACACTTAAGTACCTTCTGATTTATTCTTTTTCATTAATCATTCAGAAATGAAACATTGTGATATAATAAACATATATAAAAACTTTAAAACACAAGGGAAGAAGGACTCATTAATCCATAGTCTGACACATGAATCCTGTAAAAAGTCTTTAGCTTCAATTTATCACCCATCTTAGCCACAAAAACTTTCTCCAATAGCACTTTATTCCAAAATTTTCAATGTTACAGCAAAGTATATGAATCCCCCCTCAATACTCCGATTGAGGGAGTATTTATACAAAAATTTATAAAAATATCTCATAACAATTTGAGATATTATCTAGGATGACTCACAAATGAATTACAATAAAATAGAGACATATGGTCTTGTAGATAAGAAAAAATGATAACTGATGTTGTGTTGTTTCCTTCTTTTAAGAATGTGCTGGAGGCAAGCCCTATGCTTTGGCTCATTGTTGTCTTCTTCAGTAATTTTATGCTGGTTGGTCCATTTAACTGATACTCTTTGACTGCTCTTATACACTTTGACCCTTATTCATCCTTTTATCCTTCTTTACTATGACTAACTGTAGTACATGATAAAAAATCCAGGTAAGAATAATTTTTACAAAAGTTCTATTAGTTCTTCCCACCATTTAGCTTCTGGCACTCTGGTCCTTTGCAACTTTCTCATTGTTTCATCAGCCTCAGTATATCTGAAGAAATTAGACTGATTTGGGAACAAATTATTTACTTCATGCTCAAGATCAAATAAATTATCCAATCTGTCATGAAGATTTCTTCCTGTGGGCAATGCTGCTATTGATGAACTGGTTGAAGAACTGGCCTGATTGCCAGCATATTTGTCCAATTTTTCAACATAACTATCAAGGTCCATTAGCATATCCTCTAAAACCATAGGACTGGGAAATCCTCTGTTTAACAAAATATTCAATCTTTCTCTGAAGGAAATGATTTCTTCTTGCATACCTGAGCACCTTCGTTCTAAATTCTGTACCAAAGTTCTTTTAGTAAAAACTCTCTTTATTTCCAAAATTTTTCTCGTCCTGTCCTGAATACCAAGTTCTGCAAGTTGATTCTTAGTCTGATTATTCTAAAAATGTATAATTCTATTGGCTTCTTCTGGCTTATTTCCCAATTCTTCTCTTGCTCTCTTAATCTCATCCAGAGCCAATTTAACTAAGTCATTTTGTTCATCCATTATTTGAATTGAGGACCAGACGTCCTTTATTGATTGAATGACGTTATCCCAAAGAATTTCCTTTATTTCTTTTAAAGGTTTCTCCAATGTGAGATCATTTTCCAATGCTCTGACTATTTTTTCTAATTTGTTCACTTCTTTTGTTTTACCAGCAACACTCATTTTTGAAATATCATAGTTGTGTTCTAGAGTGGCTAATTGTTCCTTTGTTTTGAAGAGATATATGGCCTGAAGTTTCATTTCTTCCATTGACTTTGTTAATTCATCAGTGTTCAAATTAGCAATGCTGCCTTGTGATAATTCTGTTGGTTGACATGTTGTTGTTGTACCTGTCACTACTCCTGCTGTAGATACTGGAATATTTGCCTGCTTATTTTTCAATGCATTCTCGAGCTCTTTTTTAGTTGCACTAAGTCACTCATTCAATTTTAAGAGAAAATCCATTAGTTCTTCCTCATAACTTTGTTTGATGATTTCTGCAGTCTGTGGATGTCTCGAGGCTGGTAACTTCAATTTTTTTCTCAGAGCTGTAATATCATCATCTTTCTTCTTGATTAAAGCTTCAATACCTTTCACATCTTTAGGATTATGACCCAAACCAACGATTATTTCCTCTAAAATTTTGATTCTATTATCCTTAGCCTGGGATGAGGCTTTTTCAAGCTGCAACTGTGTATTAGTGTTATCCAAAGAATCCTGCAACTTATGGGCCATCATTGATTTATCCGTCAGAGTAGAATAAATCATCTCATCTGTTTGCTTGTGTAGCTCAATTTGATCTAAAGGATGGATATCCTTTGCTAATACTTCAAAATTAGTTCTCATGCAATCTGTAGTTGTCTGAGGCTGCTGCACCTTAAGCTTGAAGTGGCTCATTATCATCTTACCCTGTTGGATGTCATAGGCTCACATCAATCTTTCTTGATTTTTCGAAGCCATCTTTAGATATTGGTTATACACTTGAAGTCTAAGTGGATCGTTTCTAGCCTTTATATTAATGAATGTCCTTTTGATGTCCCAGGCCTCTTTTACTGGAGGTTTGAAAGAAGATATCTCTGTACTTTTTTGCTTCTGTAGTTCTTTTCTTTGAAAATTACTAAATGTACCACTACATGTACATGTTTGCTGACTGTCTTCTCTTCCCTGACTATCAGGTATTTCCTGAACTGATACAACTTCTGGAAGAGGATTTAATTTCTTCCTTTTAACCACTTTTTTTTTCAGAGCATCCACCAATAGGAGTAGCTGCTTCAACCTCTCTCTTTTTTCCTTTTTCTACATTCAGGGTAGTTTGTAAAATTGAAATTTTTGGCTCATTGAACTGAGTAGGAGGAATCTGTACTTGGCTCTGTTCTTTAGAAGTCTGAAGCTGTTCTGTCATTGTGAATTTTTCAATTACTTGTATATCAGGCTCCTTTTCTTTTCCTTTAGATTCTACTGCCACTGTACTAATCTCCTGCAATTTTTGTTGTGAAGTCCCTGCTGAAGAAGATCCTAGTATCTTCACCTACCCAAAAGAATCTAGGTCAAGTATCTTTTAAAGATCTTTCATTACATTTTCAACATTGACCTGCTCACTATCTTTTTCAACCAATGTCCCTTCCACCCATTCATCCATATTAGCATATTGTCCTATTTCTGGGATTCTTTGATGGATGTATGGTGAGAGTTTATTTTTCATTCTTCTGTCACAGATAAAGCTGTTTGGATCATAAGGCACCCAGTAGAAACTCTTTTGTAGTCTGAGATAGTCTTCTAAAATTCTTTCGGCTTCTTTTTCAGCTTCCCTATAGTTACAAATAAAGGGACCTAATTGGCTTTTGATCTTGAGTTGAGCATTTTTCTTTGCATTGAAGAAATGAACTATATCTGAATTATTCATCTGCCTGAAATATTCTTATGCAAAGAGTCTCATTGGAACATACTTGGGCAATTTGAATGGGCATAATTCACATCCATATATCCTAATCTCTATGTGATTTTGATATAGGTACCAGTCACCTATCTTGTACTACTTTGAGAGCTGAATAATTTTCTTAATTTCATTGTTGATCCTAGGAGGAGACACTCCAGTCAATAAGGTAGTTGCAGGATGAACAAAAAGGTAAAAAAAATCATTATAGGAATAAGGAGAATCAATGGAATTGTGAGTAATAGCAGACCAAAAGATGACTGACCTAGGATTCCCTTTGGCATCAAGTTTCCTAACATAAAAAGGAAATTCTCTGACTGAAAGTAAATCATGAGGTGATATATGACAGAAGAATACTTGAACACTCTCTCATTCCCAAATCTCATAAACTGATCATGGATTTTGTCAGCAATATAAGATGCAAAATCGTACTCGACAACAGGAGGTTGTCCAAGGGTGAAAATAGATAACAATACTAGGGTTAATTGATCAACATACTGACTAGTATTGAAACCCATTATGAAAGATATCATGTTCAGAATAAGTCTACCTTCTTCAGTGAAAAAATTATAACCATAAGGGGGAGGGCTTTTAGGCTGATGCTCTGGTAACATGAAGGTCTGACACAGGCGGTTTAGCTCTTCATGGGATAACTTGGTAGATTTTTCAAGTAATTCAGCCATAGACAAGGGAGTGAGGGCTTGACCAGGTTGGAATTGTTGCATTTCATTTATGGACTGAGCATTTATTGGGAAAAGAACATTTTGACTTGGGGATAAAAATGCTCTTTGGTCAGGATCATAGTTTGCATGGCAATAATGAATCAACTCAGGAAAAATGTGGACTGAGGGGAGAAGGTACATGGGAAGATTGGATTCCCAGAGTCCATAAACGTCAGAACCATTCAAATAATTGTCTCTGCAGCGGCAAAATATTCGAAGAGAATTCTCACTAAGCTGAAGGTCTTTGATTTGAAAATCCATATCGGCTAAAGGCAAATAATCCAAGTCCCTATGAGGGGCATTGATGGGCACGACATTCAGAGCTACCGAAACTTCCATTTTTGGTTCTTGTGGATTCAGAAATGGAAATTCAGGGTTTTTTTGAAAAAGGGGCACAATTACCAATTTCGGGACTATAATTTCAGTTCTGAGAATGAAATAGACCAAATTGAACTTCGTTTCAGAATTTAGAGCGGAATTAAAACTAGAACCAAGACTTTTTTCAGAGTTTAATGGGGAATTGGAATAAATACCTGTTTACGGGAAATGTACAGCGATTTAAACAGGCACAGGCTATGGTGACTGAACTCTAAATTACTTGGCAACAATGGTATTCAACAAGGAAATGGTTGGCAGCTTCGACAGTCGATTTCGTATTTCGTTGCATGGAAGACTGATCTCAGCGCGGGATAGTGAAAATAACGTGGGTTTTTTGTTTTATTTGCAAATTCAAAGGTGGCGGGTTTTGATTGATGACGTCAGCAAGTACGGTAGATGCGTCAGAGAGGATAAGCAGTTAGCGGTTTCCATCGCACCGCTTTTGGGACAGGGCGGTTTTGGGCGGAGGGGCAACGATTCCATACAATGATTGACGTGCGGCTCTGTACAGTTTGGAAAACCGCTTGGCCATCACGCGTTATCGTTCGG
Organism: Pinus albicaulis; assembly: GCA_034641835.2. NCBI lineage: Eukaryota > Viridiplantae > Streptophyta > Pinopsida > Pinales > Pinaceae > Pinus > Pinus albicaulis. The sequence continues at coordinate 1,845,143,558 of CM076578.1, read as the reverse complement.
ACGCGGATGGCTAGCGATATTGTTAATGGCCGTTGATCTCAGATTTATTTATCAGACGGTTATCTGGATGCGGAGATGATGGGAATTTAACAGGCGGGACCCGACGTTAATTAAACATTAATTAATCTTATTGGGGGCGATTTTATTAGCGGGAAAGGTTATTAATTAATCATGAGGATTAATTAATCCCTTTGTACGATGATGGTCGGGGATGAAAAATGCGCATGTGATGGGCTATTTCAAAGTTTGGTTTAAATTAACTTTGGGTTTGTTTTTGTTTTAAACATATAAATCGTATGTTTAAAGATTTTTTCATATATTTTTATTATATGGTAATTAAACCAAAGCGATTTATTCACCATAGGGGGTGGAGTATTTATATAAAGATATATTTAGCCAAAGGGTTTATAGAGTGGATATTTCATTTAAACATTTGGGTTTTAATAACTTTGGCCAAAATTATAATATATGGGTTTTTGTGGCTATTATATAAAAGGAGTTATATACTATACGTAAAGGTTATTTCAATAGGGATTTAAATAATCGATTAGAAGTTAATATGACAAATGAGTTAAAGCGCTAAGTATAAAACATTAGAACAATGTATTTAACTTATGCTTGCATGAAAAGGTTTTTATGGAGTATTGCATGATTTTCCTAAGTAAAATGGGATTTTACTTAGGAAAAGATTTTTTAGAAGTGAATGAGTGTGATGATGAATGATTTTTAGTACTTAGGTTTTTTCCAATTATTGGGTTGAGGGTCCGGTGCCTCCAAGAGTCAAGGAAATGCCTTGAGCGCCTCTAATTTTCAAATACCTTAATACTAAGGGGAAATTAGTGAAATTTTTAGAAAAAATGAAAGGGGAAGTTAATAATCTGACTTTGTCTTGCTTGCAATTTTTCCAGTGTATTATCTGTATTTGCACGTGTGATGAAAGTTAAAAATTTAACCATCTAAAGCCATCATTCACCACATGTAATTCAGCAACATCATCTACCTACCCTACCTACTTTACTCTACCATTTTTCCTTCTTTATTAGGGTGCACTTAGACTGGCAAACCCTCATCAAACTTTTTCTTTTACATCTAAAAATATATCTAATTCTAACCTTATTACATCCAAGGGCTCAGATTAAACTGTTGAGCTCATTTTATTCAGTCTACCTATTTACTTGTCTGCCAAGATTAAACAGTTTGGTCAGATTTTATCCTCTATCTCTAAAACATGAAATTCAAAGATGAACTAGCCAAGCTTAAACTGTTTGACTATTCATGAATTGTGGCATAAAATACAAGTTGCACACAATTTGATTATTACATCAGAGCAAAAAGTAGTGGCATTTAGACTTGCACACTTTCCTTGGCCTTTCTTTTGGTGGGGTTCAATTTCTTTCACTTTTTTGGCCTTTTTATTTTTTTCACCCTTTGATTTTCTTTTAGGGTATACCCTCTTTACATTTTTTAAATTTTTTCGATTTTTTTATTTTTTGAAAATATGGAAAACCTTTACAACAAGAAAAGGTATGAACATATTGCATAGTTCATCAAGTTAATCATGAAATATGACACCTATTGGTATAGGAGTCTAACACAGGGCTCTCACGGTGATTGCCCAATAATCATAGTTCTTCCCATTGAACTGTGGGAGCTAAGTATTTCCAATACTCATGCTTGTGTTGGCTCGTGCCATGGCTAGCACTCTAAACTATGTTCAAATAACCTGACTGTGTTTTTAAATAAATTGTCTCTCTACCTAAGAGACAAACTCTGTCTCCAAACAGACTTCTCTGGACTGCACTCTTTTACAACAAAAAAAGATGATGTTTCTGAGAAATACCTTGGACTTTTGCTGAGCCTTCACTCTGCTGGAGAACTGTTGCAACAAAATCCTTCCCTCAGCTTCTTTGACACATTCAAAGAGCCTGGACTAGCTTTCATACCATCTTGGAATTTCTGAGTATTCCAGAACACATAGAGGAATAAAAAAATCCCCAACTACAACACAGAGATTCAATTAAAAAATTTTCTGGAAAAAGATTGCACACAATAACTATTTCATTAAAATTAAAAATCTGTTACAAAGTGGCTCAGAACTGTTGTTCTGGCTTTCACAAAAATACAACTGCTTCACACACAGTGAAAAATCTCTAGTCTCTGTCACTTACAAAATGCACACATAGTGGTTTACAAAATCTGCTCTCTGTTTTTAAATACAAAGTTTCACACTCTGTCTCTCCAAGGAAAAATACACAACAGTGTTTTTGTTTCAGCCTACGAGCTTTTACAATGGACAGTTTCTTTTTTTTTTATATTAAACAACTTGAATTTAATCTATATATATATTATAAACATTTGAATGTTTATAATATATATTAATATATATATATATATATATATATATATATATATATATATTATATTCAAAGAGAAAAGGCCTTTTCCTAAAACATGTTACGACACCTTTTGAAATGTTAAGACATAAAGGTTTTGAAACCTTAATATATCTGTCATAAAAAAAAATTTAAACCAAATACTATAACCCTTAATCCCGGACTTCAAACAAATATTAAACCAAAACGAAATTTGGTTTCGCATTCCAATCTGCCCCTACGTCAGTAGGCCTTATTTCAGCACGATCGGCCTCCCATTGGCTGATGCTAGGGCCCCTGGATTTCAAAAATAAAATTGAACTGGATTCTATGAATTTATCGCGTTCCAATCTGTCTTTGTGACATCATGGTAGATTCTACGCGATAATACACGATTGGTCCACGTTGCTTGTTGACTTGGAAAATTTAAAATTCAAACGAACGATGTGGTTGGCTTATGTTTTAAATGCTAGTAGGTTGTAGAATTTAAATGTGCTATGGAAGATCTTAAATGGACTGATGGCGTCATGTGAAGAACAATCTTTCTTTGCAAAGGAAAGGTCTACAGGTATAAACAAAAATTTAACTTGCAAAGTTTTAAATATGCAGTGGCGTGTAAGTAATCTCATAAAAATAATGCTGCACATCCCGTCCTTGCTCTCTGCAGTTGAAATTAATATTTCAACACCTACTAGGAAGTTCCTTCATGCCCACTTCACTCATGTATTTCACAGTCTTCAAGCTCAAACTGCACCTTTTATCTATCTCTCCATTACCATTCTCCCTCTTGTTCGAAGAAGAGGAAAAGGTGGCCATTGAAAATTAACAACATTGGATAATTAAAATTCAAAGGAGAGAAATTTTGAAGCAAGAAAATGTAAGTCTCGGAAAAAGAGACCAATTACTCAGTGGAACCGACTATCTTTGAGAAAATGAGTTTGGTTTCTCTGTCACGCTTCTATTTATAAGCGGATCTTAGAACTCATTTACATGCTCCACAAGCGGAACCAAAGATCAAAGTGGGTATTGCATTCTCCCATGGCTTCGTAAGGAGCATCACACGGGTCACTTAGATCGAAAATCCATATACAAACCATGTATCAAGATGCTTGAGTGGTACTTCATACGGTTGGTTTCTTGATTTCTGATCTTCATGCTTATCAGTTTTAAGATATACTTCCACATAACATGATCAAGCTCGATAAACTTTGACTATGTCTACTTTATATCTATTTATTATTATTTTTGCATGAATATGTGGCAGAACGCTCGAGTGGTCGGCCCATGGTGTTATTATTATTGGTACGTTAGGAGTAACAACACACGGACACGTATTAGCGCCCGCATATAGGAAACTAGAATATTGGAGAAGTTAGAAATTCTAAAACTTTGGAGCGTGATCCAAAAATACTATTGGTGTGTAAGGTAATCATTTGACTGATTTGACCAGTACTTAGATTATCCACATTCCATTCTCTGTGAGCATCAGGATGGAAGGTATGGGCTTCTGGGACTTTACCTTTACTACTTAGATCTGAAGCAGAATATCTAGTGAGATAACTTTCAAAACGCTCATATATGGCTCATATATGGAGAACATTTGAGATTCTGAACTTTTAGAAGCTCCAGACTCTTTGAATAAAGAGGCTATAGTGATATGTTCAGATATTTCTTCCCTTTCTGAAGCTTTTTCTTTTTCAGACTGGGATACTTCTTTTGGAAATAGCTGGGGGAATATGTCAACTACCTTGACAAGATTTTGAATGGACAAAATCCTTTTATGTAGAAAAGATTTAGGAATAGGTTTGTCAGTATTGATAGAATGGAGTTTATCAAACTTGTTAGTTAGCTCAAACAATAATCCTTGTGTAGAATGAAATTCTCTTTCAACTTTGCATTCTACAAATTCTATTTTGGACAAGGATTCTCTGACATAGCCTTTAATAACAGAAGCATAAAATTGTACGTCATTTACAGAATTATTTACATCTTTTATTGAGACTTGTATGCTATCAATATGTTCCTTGATGACAGATGATTTTGCAGTGCTAAGCTCTAGCCCTTTTATGGTTGTATTTGTCCAGTTAATTTGGTCACTAACGTTTTGTATTCTACCATGTATACCCAAAGCATTATCATCTTTTAAAACCAAAGGAATGGCTTTCGCAGAATTCTGAGCTTCACCCAAGATGATTACTTTGTAAGGTGGAAAGGTGGTAGTAGTCTCAATTTTATTTCCATCTAAAGCAGTCCAAGAGTGATGGCTAGTGGAAGAGGAAGTAGCATCAGTAATTAAAACATTTTTCGTTTCATTCTTTTTATTCCATACATAAAAAGACACTCAAGTGTGTGTGCTATCCATGTATGTATTCCATTATTGAGATAACTTAATCTTTTCTTCACTAGTGGTGCTGAGGCCAAACTCATTTGCCTCAGGATGGGTATATAGATCTGAATTCAACATTGCTTTCATCCAGTGGGTTTCTATCTGGTGTTGTTTCCACCCATTCATAATAGAGAAGAACTTGTGCATCTCTGGAACTAATGGCTTCTTACAATCATCAGGAAGAGAAATAAATCTCGAACTTGGAATGAGATTATATTTTTGCTCTAAGTAGCTAATACCATATCTGGGCATATTTGGAGGTCTTAATTTGATAAACATTTCAATTAGACTCAGATCTTCATTTTCTAAATTGGGTAACTGATGCATCATCATAACATGGTCAGACTCATGAGGGAATGGCATGTCTGAGAATTTTGGATTAGGACATGGGCTTATAGAAGTAGAAGGAGGAGCTTCCCTAGTCCTGGGATGATTATTTGTATGGAGAACAAGTTCAGCAAGGCTACTTAAATTTACTTTAGCTTTATAGCTAGGATAAGTAACTTCCAAGGAGGAAAATTTTACAATCTAAGCAAACTCAAACAAACTAATATGATTACAATCCGAAGAATGACTAGAAAAGGCAGTATCAACTTCTTTTGGATCTCTGTACAAAGAAGAAATTTTGCAGGCTTGATCAATCCTTCTGCGGTCTATTTTTAAATGGCGAGGAAAAGATAACACATCAGAGGATTTATCTTCTTTGATATTTGTCGAGGTTATGCTTTGCATACTAGGAGGTTTGGGATTATTTAAAACCCAGTTCTCAGGGAAAATTAGATCTTCCCATATTATCACTTGGTGTTCTATATTTTGATTTTTGGAATCGGTAAGAACAACCACACTTGACTTTGAGTCTTTACTGGGTGTGTGTAGGACTGCAGGATAAAGGGTGTTGGTATGTCTAAAACACCCTCAGGTCTGAATGGCAATATTATGTCTTTTTCTAGACATGTCAAATCCAGAGTTTTGGATTTGTAGCTGAAGGATATCATTTATTGTTTCATCAAAGACATAGATTGAGAAGTTGGGATAACAATCAAAATACACAGGGCCATTAGATAGAGGAGCAAAAATCCCGCCTATCAAGGAATCAGTGTACTTGTTATGGGTTAAATCTCTTACAGTGGCTAAGACAAAAGTGTTTAGCCCTCTGCGAGTTAGAGCACTGATTCCAATTCTTATGCATCCTAGATGAAAAAAAAAATTATTTAACCTCTTAGCTTTGGCTTGAAGTTTTTTTGGATTTAACAGGGAAATAAACTGTACACACTCGAAATTTTCTTATATCTGGCTAATAGATTCTTTAATATATATTCTAGTAGTAGCCTTTATATGGAAAATAGAAAGATTAGAATATACTTCAGAGGAATTAATACTAGGCAACTGCCATCTAGGGGACGGCTGACATTCAACATATTCTAGTTCAATTGAGTTTATAACATGACTAGAAGAAGAAGCAAACATATCCCAAAGGGGATTTTCTTGTGCTGATTCTATCTCATCTATATCACGAAAAGCAACTGAGCTTCGTGCAGATTCCATCTTTCAATAAAGAGTAGTTTTGAGTACTAACCTTTATGAACCAAGAAATAGAAACTTGGCTCTTGTTAGCACTCAAATCTACCTCAGGCTGAAATGAAGTAAAACTCAAGGCTACATCAAACCACGCTCAGCCTCGTAGCTAGCCCTACGAGGACAGGAGAGGGCTCTCTCCTTCAATCTCGAGATAATAAGCAAGTAGGATGCGAGATGACTTACAATAGGAAATGATTTTAGGCTAGTAAAGAGATAAGAATGTTTGATTTTTGGTTTTTTGGGTTTTCGCTGGAGTAATGGGAAAACAAATTTTGGGTCCGGGGATAAGGTCAGACCTTTGCAGAGTTCAAGCTGGGGCGAGATAGGTGATGATCTTGATGCTTTAAATCGGATATATGGATAGATTAGACCGACGAGGAGCTGAAGAGGGCAAAGAAGAACTTGGATCCTCTCCAAACAGCTGAAAACATATAGAACTAACTGAATTCAAAGGCCAAGCACTGTAAACAATGGATTCAACCTTATTTCTCTCATTCAATTTAGTTCAGAAGCATAATGAAAGGATGGCAACATTAAACATGAAGAAACTTACAGTAAACAAAGGAGAAACATCATCAAGAACAGAACACCACAAGGATCCCAACAAGTGCCGCAAAACCCCTGATCTTTCCTTAGCCAAAAAATGAAAAGTATGTACAATGGTATCAAAAGTATCCCAAGAGTCCAACCTCTCCAACCCCTGAAAATGATTGAGAAATTACAATATATAGATCACTCTAACACCTTTCCCCACCTCTAGGGGTCAAATTCCCTCTTCAGGGATCAGTTTCAACCAATTCTAATCATGGAACTACAATCTAGGCAGCTAACAACTTGCCTCTAAAAGAGTGGAAACTGATCCATTACATGATTTTTTACCCTTTTGAGAGTGAATCTTCTAGAAGAGATAAAAATAAGCCAAAGTTACATGTCAAACATGAATTTACATCATAAAAACCCAAAAATTCTATCCACAAGAAAAACTGGTCCATACTAGGCGAAAAACTGAGCTGGCAGCTGAAAATTCAGGAAAAATGTCAGGTGGGTCGCTCCTGAGCCGTGTGGGTCGCTCATGTTCCAGGCTGAATTTGAGGTACTTCCTGGCATTCACATTGAGCTCATGATAGCTCGTTGGAAAGCCCTGGATGTCTAATTTCCAACCCAAGTGGAATTTCTGAATTTGGAGCTCATTTGACCCTCCAAAACCTCATTCTCCCAGAGGTACTCCCTGCTGGTGCAAAAGGTGGCAGCAAGGTGGTTTTCATGGTGTTTTTGAGCTGTTTGACCATCCATATTTTGATGAAATGCTAAATTGACTTCAGAGGATGCATAATTAACCATGAAAAATCCAAAAATGTAAAAATTTCCTCCAGCAAGTGTCCCAAAAAAAAGTGAGCGCATGAGCGCGCGACCCACGTAACTGCAAAACCTGTTTTTTAGACCAAAAATTTGAAAATGACAAAATTTTCTCCGAATTTGCCCAAATTCGGAGCGGAGGTCCTCCATCATGTTTCCTGCCCATTCAATGAAGCCTCGGCCAAAATCCAAAGTGGATTAGGCATTTTCCGCCGTCTAAGTGCCTTGCGCAACCTCCTCTTCATGATCTTCATTCTCGCTTTGCAGACATGCATGCGAGCCCAATAATGGCCTTTCATGTGGCGAAGCATGTCTTTGTCCCGATTGGCCTTTTCCAACAACTTCTCCAGATGGATATTCACACGCGTGAGTACAGTATCTCTGTCAGTCGGTGTCATGTCACCGGGTCGCTTTCGATTCCACTGTCTGTCCTCACGGATTTGGCGCACCTCATAAAATGTGAGCTCATCCTCAAGCTGTTTGTTGCGCTGCTCCAAATAGTTAATCACCCACTGAGCCTTCTGCAATTGGTCTTTCAGCTGGTCATTCTCGGCCCTTTGCTCCTGGATGACTTCCCTCAGCTTCGAGCTAGGAGAGCCCGTATCGACATCAATGACTGTCAAATCTGTGTCCCGGGCTCTTGATGGGCCCTCATCATGCATAGGCCTCTTGCCCCTGTCTTGTACCTGTACCTGCACTGAAGAAGAAGGCGAGACCCCTTCCACATCATGTGGAGATAATACTCGCCGTGTCGATGAAGAAGGCGAGACCCCTTCCACCTCACGTGGAGATAGTACTCGCGCTGCTGATGAAGTCAACGAGACCCCTTCCACCCCGGGTGGAGATAGTACTCGTCGTGATGTTGAAACAAAGCTCTATGGCTTCTCTAATATGTTACCACTACTAGTGCACTGCTATGCTCTATCTCAGTGCATCAACCTCAACGATTGAGTCATTGTCCGACTCCTGCTCATACTCTGACTCTGTCTCTGACATGGCTTTGAACAAGATATGTGCAATATGTATAATGTTTCAAGGCCGTTGGGGGCGATCCCAAATGAAACTGGGCGCTCAAATCGATTTTCTGGACTTCTGTTGGCGAGTGGGTCGCTCTGCCCAGGTGGGTCGCTCCCATTCATTTTTACACTGTGAAAAATGCCCAAGTGGGTCGCTCCCATTCATTTTTACACTGTGAAAAATGCCGAAGTGGGTCGCTCCCCTCAAGTGGGTCGCTCTTGCCCCATAGTACATATTTCAGGAAGTTGTTGGAGGCCTTCCCGGCGTCCAAATCGGGCGTGTGATAGCTCGTTGGAAAGCTATTGGAGTCTAAATTCCAAAAAAAGTGGAATTATGCAATTTGGATTCCATTTACCCTGTCAAAAACCAAATCTCCCAACACTAGTCAAAATGAGCAGAATGAGGCTGCCTCAAGGCAGAGCGCTGTTGCAGTCAACTTTTGAAGGTCTTCCTCAACTCCAAATTGAGCTCATGATAGATAATTGGAAATTTCTTTCTGTCTAGTTATCATTTGACTCACCATGCAAGTCATTTGGCCAAACATGCTAGGAGAAAACTTGAGTTTCCCAAGGTCACTTCAGAGGTGCATTCAATTCTCCTGAGGCAACGGTATTTTTGACATTTCTTCAAAACCATGATACCTGTGTAAAAAATGAAAGAGGTTTTTCTTCCTTGGAATTTTTTGAACAGAAAGCTCTCTCATTTTTCCAAAATTCATCTTTTATTGCTCTGAAACATCTTTTTAGTGAAACTTACCCCGATGTGTGAAACAAGGAATTTTGTCGAAATGAAGCGACATGAAGGGGATAGGGGGCTTCTAAATTCTTGGGGAAATTTTGGGAAGTAGGGAGGGATGTTAGGAAGCAGGGGAAAGTGGAATCACAGAGATTGAGTGAGGGGAAGGGGTCCAAAAGGGAAAAACACAGGCCTAGCCTAGAAAATTGCCAAGTTGTGGCAAGAAACTAGGGTTTGTGCAAAAATGAGGAATTTGGGGGATCTCAGTGATGGGAAGTGTTTAATAAGGTGAATTAAGTATAGGGGAAGGTGTGTGAACATCAGGATACAAGTCTTTTCGATTATTTGACCATCCAAGAGAAATTACCTCCAAAACCCTAGGTGAGGGAAATGGACCTTACCAAGGCACAACTGAAGCATGAACGAGGTGTATAATGACCCAACGTAACTTGACATGATGATGACAACCCTATGAATGATGATACACTCAACTGAATGGTGACATGGACTTACATTTGGACAACTTTGGAAGGAGTGAAAGCAAACCCTAGACCTAATGCCTAGTGACCAAATTTTGCTTGAAGACTCATTGAAATGACAAAATTTGACCTTGACACCTTAAAATCACTTTGTAAGAGCATGTTTGATCACTGAAGGAAGGCTGCAAAGGCTGACTCTAACAGCTCTGATACCAATTTTATGCAAGGGCTTCAAAAGCTTGCAACAACAACACACGCTGACTGGTCTTGTTGAGTCTCTTCTATGTGCAACACTTATTCACCTTTACACAAACCATACACGAACCTACTTAGTTTTTCACGCTCTGGCATCCTTTTTGCGACCTCCTTGCCTTTAGTGGACTGGAGTTCCTCAAAACTTTGGCGAACCTCTAGCGAATCTCAAGTTCAAATAAATGACACAGTTACTATCTCAATAGACATTTTAATACTCAGAGTTAATGTACTCAAATGAGGAAATCATAACACTCTTTCTTTATTGAGTTTTCAAGATGGATTACAGATATGTATTACAGACTCATATGTTCTTTCCTGAGATCGAATGTGATGGCATTTATCAGGCTTTGCTTCTTAATAAATAAGGTTTCCTGGCCGAAATCACAGACTCAGTCTTTGAACATAAACACACCACACATATAGAAAACCTAAAAAACTGTCCACTTTAGGTTCTTACAGTGCTCGCACACTGATACGCAGGCTTCTCATATTTAATTAAACTTCAGAAATATGAATCACCTTCTTGATGCAATCAGATCGAACTAACGTCTGTATTTGCAAAGCAGAAAGGAATGAGCTTCAGAATTCTGAAAGACACTCACACCAATTCTAAGACTTAGACCCTAAGACTCCAATTTTGAATGCCCAAATGAGCCTTACTCTCCCTCTTTTATAGGAATGGAGAGGGGACAAGCATTTGTGAGTCAGACCTATCTGTACAAAAGGAATCATGTACAACAATCAATCAGTCAGGTAGATGTGGGTCAAACCTTACCAACTGTTGGATAAGTGCTCTGAGTCTACCGAAAAGACTTAATCAGTGTACCTTTTACACTCATGACATACAAAGTGGATGCTTTATCAAAAGTCCCATGAGAAAACTATTTACAAAGTGGAAGATTTTTACCGGAAAGCCCACAGGAAAACCAGTCACTACAAGTCTGTGACTAGACATCCTGAAACACTGTGGATATTTTTTTACGGAGTCCAAGAGAACCATTCATCTTGGATCATCAAGTGCTATGATACCAGGGAAATGGAATCTTTTGTACAGTGCCACATCCCAAGCCTTAGTATAAATTTTTCTGACAATCATTGGCTTATTTAAGACTATCTGATGCTTGATTTTGGTCATAACGAACCATTCGTAATGTCTGGACATGTATTGATCCAAGATCTCATAGTTTGGGATATTGTTAAGCTCACTGACAGTTTTGTAGGGAATATGGAAGCATTCACAAATATTGTTATCAAGACAAAAATCACACTACATCTAGAAATAGGATTCAAAATACAAAGGTTCAATGGCAGTCTTGTTGACACCAAAGTCATTCCACCATTCTTGCATCCATTCATTCTATTTGTTTCATTGCATCACCCATGTTGGCCAAAATTTTATTTTAGTGTAGTGGGTTTCGTCCTTTCCATCTACATTTAGAATAACTCACTAGAGCTTTTGATATCCTGCATAATTATATATAATATCAGGAAAGATAACAGAAGGATCACCTCTAGACCACATAGAAAATGTGTTAGTCCATCTAGGATCTCTGGTCCGATTGATGGTGAAGTACTTGTGATAGACATGACGTCTATTGCTTCCCTTAGTCCATATCATAGTAATGTCATGAAAATCCTTGCTAAGAGCTTCTTCTGCTAAGTTTGCACCAAGCATACTTCTAGAATACACCATGTCACGTATCCATTTACTACCCTTAGGATATACCTTTCTTTTAGGTACAAGATGTAAAATATCAATATTTTTCTATAAATTTGCATCAATACTTTGGTATTCCTTAATTTCCAGGTTGTCTTCCATTGATCACAATATTCACGCCAACCTTTATTGTCAGGAATAGATCTGAGAATTTCCTTATCCTGTGTTGGATCCCACTCAGTGAAAATCACCATAATGTGCTCTTGGTTGTTGCTAGCAGGCTAGATGTATTCTCTGCTAAGAAAATCTCGCAAACAATTTTCTGAACCTTTGATGTGTTCTACATCAAAATAAAAATTTGTAAAAAGATCTTGCCACCTGGAAAATTTGGCTTCACTAGAATTCTGGATATCCTTCTTCAGAACTTTTTTCAATGCAGAGGCATCAGTTCTCAAAAGGAAATTCTTATTCACTAAATGGATACCAAATTTATAAATTGAATTCCAAGTTGCCTTTACCTCTTTCTCAATTGTGGAATAGTTCTTTTCTGCTAGATTCCAAGTCCCAGAGGCAAATTGAAAAATTTGTTCACCACGATCTTTCTTTTTCTTTATAACTCCTCCCCATCCTAAGTCGCTGGCATCTTATTCAACAATTTCAAAAGACTTCTCATTAGCAACATAAAAAATAGGAAGTGTCTTAACTTTGATTTTTATTATCTTTACAGCTGTGGAATGAGCATCAGTCCAGGGCATAGGATTTTTCTTCAACCGCTGATTTAGAAAATTTCTATCCTTAGCGCAATATTGATAGAAATTGCTAACATAGTTCAAACAGCCCAAAAATATTTACAGCTGAATTTTGTCAAGGATAATGTCTGAAAATTTGTCAGCAAAATCCATAGCATGTTTCTGTAGAGATATTTTTCCATCATGGATTGTATTACCAAGGAACTTAATAGAGGTTTGGAACAACTCTATTTTCTTCTTACTCATAACTAAGCCATTTCTTATGACCAATTGGAAAAATATTTGTACATGCTTGAAATGATCTTGAATATTTTTAGAAAAAACTAAAACATCATCTATATACACAAGAATCCAATCAAATTATGGCTTCAAGCTGGAGTCCATGACCTTTTGAATTTTGATGGGGCATGTTTCAAATCGAAGGGCATGATGTTCCATTCACAATGGCCTACTGGCACACTGAATGCAGTATTAAACTTATCATCTTCCTTTATAGCTACTTGCCAAAATCCCAATTTCATGTCAAACTTGGAAAATATCTTGGCACCGGCAATTCTGTACAAAATATCTCCCTGATAAGGGATGGGATAGGTATTGTCAGCAAGGACACAGTTTAGAGGTTTGTAATTTATAACCAGTCTAGGAATTCCTCTAATCTATTCAGATATTTTGTTAACATAAAAACCATAACAGTTCCAAGGACTGTCAGATTCTCTGAACAATTTCCTATCCAACAAATTTTTTATTTCCTTTTCACATAAATATCTGTATTCATTATTCATAGGAATGGCTCTGCTCTTGCAAGGCCTTCCTTCATACTCAGGTTTATAAGGAAATTCAACATAGTGTTGCTTTCTATGCTAGAAAGCATTTGGCTCTTTAGAACAACATTATGTTTCAATTTTCTTCCAGAGTTCAGAGATCTTTCTTATGATAGAAGGGGTTTTTAGTTGTTCTCCTATCTTCATTGATGTCTTCAAATCTTTAAGCTCGATCAGTTTATTACTGGCTTTTTCTAATTCTTCCATGGCTTGGACCATAGTTGAGACTCTGGGAGTAGATATATATGGCAATTTTATCTGTTTCAGACTCATATCCGAGGTAGGCACAGTAGTAAAATAACTAGATTTTTTATTCTTTAGTATTGTTGAAACATGAGGTTCCACAGCAGCCAAAAAAACATTTCCCAGAATACAGTCTATTGGTATATCGGCTACAACAAACTTCAATTTTATACAATGCTGATCAAAACAAATTGAAGCTTGTGGAACTTCATAGTGAAGGGCTTTTTTACCCAACCCTACAACTTCTTTGTGAGAACGAACCCAATATTTGGATGATATAACCTTGGAATTAAAAACATTTACATCTGCACCAGAATCTATCAATGTTTTGAGGGAAAACATCTGTCCTTGATACAGATGTCTAGGAGGACATGGTGCTACTAGTATTGAATGGCCAATATTCTCATGTCTCTGAATCCTAAGGTAGGATCCTTTTTTCCCTCAAAAATTTATATATTTGAATGTTGCTTAGGTACAATGTGAGCAGCAATGTTGTTAGCAACAAGCATTTTTCCCTTTTATAATTAGGAAACTTGAAACTTTAAAGTAGAGATTTCAGATTTGAGAGCATGAATTTCCCTATTTACCTCCTCCAGAGTGAGTGAACGAACTTCATCTTGCAGTTGATCTCTTTGGAAAGCTTTAGTATTTCGTTCATAGGAAGCATCAACAAATAAAGGCTTGCTGCTAGAGCCTTTACTGGTTGGAAGAGTGCAATTGGCTGAGAAAAGCTTTGAGGAGATTATCTTTCATACTTCCTTCATCGAGTGCACAAATTTGAGAGAGTATTTTCAACTCATTTTCATCCTCAGTTTGTGCCATCAATACTTTTTCTTTTTCTGGCACTTCTTTTTCCCAGCTGGGAAAGGAATGCTAAATGAATCTCATAAAGCCAGGGCATAGCTATTTACCGCTCACGACTTGTGATCAACCTATTTTCCACTTGTGTTGATGTCTAATTTTATTTCATTATAATTATTAATTAATTTATTAATTTTAATTGTATGTAATCAAAATATTTTATTAATAAAAATCGAATTTTCATAAAAATAACAAAAAAATTACATAGTAGATGTTGTATCATTCCATATGAGAGATATCGCATGCAAGAGGAGTTATAAACACATAGTTACATATTGCCAAAAATATTGCTTACCTTTTTTGCCTTTTTTCTTTTGTACTTTTTGCCAGTTGTCCATTGAAGCAGTAGAATGTATAATGGCCAACTCCAAGCTCCAAGAGAGTTGGAATTATTTTTGGAAGTCAGAACTTTCAGATACATGTGCATGCTTGGTGCCAATCACACCATGGTCACCCATTTGTTCGTCTGGTAGGGTATCTGTATCTGTAGACGAAGATGTATTCACATCTTCCATCTTATCCCGAAAATTTGAACCTTTTTTCTTTTGTGTCTTCTTGGTTGTTTTTTTCCTAGCTAAAGTGTAAGTGCTTTGAACGTGCCCACTTAATATTTTATTAATAATTATAATAATTATTTATTTTATTCGTTTCGTTTTTACCATGTTTAAAAACATTTTTCAATATTTCTACTATTTTCATATTATGTTAGCATTTTAAATTATTATGGTTATTATTTATTATTTATTATTTTTATTTAATAGAGGAAGAATGACTAATTATTTTGATAAGTATGTTTTCTTATTTTATTTTTTGAATGTTTGTATTAAGAAAATCTATCTGAAGGGATCACTTCTTATTAGCTTAACCACTAAAACTTACCCTAAGGGTGTCTAAACAGTTAAACCATTGACCTCTCGATAGCAAAGCTGCATGATGAGTATAATGTTAAAAAATAAGAAATGCTTTTTTAATGTTTTTTCTATAATAATAATAAGAATAATAAAATGTATTTAACAACTTTATTCAATAGGTTTATTTATTAGTAATACATATTTTTTGTGTCTAGGATATAAGAGTGTTTTTGGGCCAAAATTTGTGAAATTGTAGCTGGACCTGTATAGATTGGATTTAGCTAGAAGCAATGAGAAAAAGTTGTAAGGAAAGAAGAAAGAAAAGTGATAGAGAAAATAATTAATAATTCCTATTCATGCACATTATGAGAGAATATGATTCAATGCAATATATTCTACAGGAATCAACTAATATAGTAGTGAGTCCAGTATTGAATATAAATATATGTGGAAATGAACTAAAAAAAATGAGATCTAATCCTAGTTAAGTGGTCACGCATCATAAATTAAGTGTCTCATGCAAGTGGAGATAATCCTAGTTAATTGGCCTTGTAGTCATCAGTTAGCTATATCATACAAGTGGAGATTAGTATAACTCATGCATGCAATTGTGAAGTGCCCTCTTGATGATGATAGCGGGGTTTTAATGCATGATTCCACTCACTATTATACCTCAAATACAATTAAGTGTATGATATATCCAACAAAAGGAATTTACATCGACATATATCGATCGATAACTTAGAATATGAAATAAGCATGTTGTAACACCATTGATGCAATACCATCTTACTATTTTGTTGTTACCAAACCATTGCTGCAATATCACTTTTTTATTTCATTATTGTTGCAACAACATGCTATTGTTACATTGCTACAACACCACCCTAATGCTACGCCGTTGTGACATCGCTATACTTCTATGTTACTATGACACTGTTGCTAAAACATTGTGATATTATTATGTTGTTGTGACATTGATACTATTATAGTGGTGCAACTCTTCCCTAATAATAAATATCATCACTATAATGATTCCACATATCTCAAGAGACACTGTGGTGAAGTGGTGGATTGCTTGTATAAAGAAATAATGATTAGTTGGGGATTTCAACCACTGTGACTAATCATGGATAGATTTATTGTTCCTAATACTTTTCCAAATACATGATAAAATCACATATTTATAGCGATGCAATAGGTATACCATATAACTATAAGAACTAATTACTACTAGAATGATAATGACACCTACGTGGTTAAACTCACACTTATTGATAAAAAGGACTATGTTGAAGAATGCATTGGAACAATATATTTCGCCCATTAACTCTGGCAAAATGTGAAGTTGAATGCCTGAATTGTTGGAATAGTGAAAAAAGCTAAAAGGAAAATTTTATGTTAAAAACATAATTTAGTTCAATCAAATACTTTGTAGTTTTTATAATGGTGGCGGGTTACATAATGATGGTATATCATTTAACACATGTAACAATGCCAAGTTAAATATATATCTATGTAGCTAGAGAGTTCTATAGGTTTTTTCGGTAAGCTCTAAGTAAATCTTTGTCTCGTTTGAATGCTTCTATGTTATCATGTTTTGTTATTTTCTACATATAAAAATTTTTGTTGCAACTTACATTGTACAACATTTTATGCGGGCTCATGTATACGAACACGAATACTTGGGACATGTTGTTTCATATCCATACTTATGGAAAACGTATGCGACTTTGTATGGGAAAAAAAATCATTTGGTTAAAGATGGTTTGGACTACAACATCAAAACACAAACATGAAGAGGTAGAGCACATTTAGAAACAAAGGAATAAGGAAAACCAACAATTTTAATAGGGAAAACAAGAAGGAGATATCATTCATAATTTATGGAGTAGTAGACAAAGAAAGGTGACTAAAGTTGAACCCATATGCTTCAATATCTTCCATGAATCAAATTTTGAAGAGCAAAGCCTCCTATTAGGGAGGTGTGATCCAAAACTTAATCCAAAAAAAATTCAAACAATTTTAGTAGCTCATTAGTGAATAAAAACTCAACATAATAAGAATGATGGATTTTTGGTATTGTAATCTATGAAGTTAAAAAATGTTAAAATACTATTATAAATCAATGATTTCTAAGAAAATGGGGTTGAGAAAAGTAATTATATATTGACTTCCTATGTAGGTTTGGAAGGTAAAATTATAGTTCATACATTACTATGTGATTGATTTGAGATATGCCTGATTTTTATTTCATTTTAATCGATGCTACCGCATAACTCCTTTGTGTTACCAACTTTATTTTAGTTAATCCCTTTGAGTAACTCATTTTCTCATTGGGTTAAAGTATAATTTCTACACTTTAATTTGCTACACAACACAAAAAAATCGATTCATTTCTTCATTGATTTAAGAGTGTCTATGTCTAGTTAGTAAATTTATCAAGCCTCTTTGCATTGCTAGATCACCTGCAACTCAATTTCTATTTGGTTAGAGTGTTGGCATAAGGAATGAGTTTCATTTTTCGGTGGGATATGTATTACACCTTGTACATGGTGATACATTTTAGATTAATGTTTAATTATATGTGGATAGGTTCTCTAATGCCACGATATATGTTATCATCATGTTTCCTTCAACCACCCTTTGACCCACACCATCCCAAGCGCATTAGCATCGATATATAGATCGATCTACAAATAAACACTTTATATGTGTGTGTGTGTGCGTGCACATGTGTGTAATGAAAAGAAGAGTGTAATGGATCAATTAAATAAGTGAAATGTTTAGGACAATTTGGTATGAAATTATAAATATAGTGTGGGGCTTGGAATATACAGAAATTAATATGTCCTTATAAGTTGCATATATGATCATATGTTTGTGTTGTTTCAGCCCTTTATAAGTATTTCAATATTGAGATTCACTCTCAATACTGTGTGAGTGATTATTTACCTTTAGCCATCACCATATGGTCATTAAAGTGATATTGCACTAGTTTGCGCTAGGAAACACTATGAAAAATGAATGTTGTTCCTCTTGTTATTTCTTAGATGTGAATAGACTAGCTCCATATAATTAATCAACTACTATATTGAATAGAAGTGTTTGGTATGCTGAGTATTGTTTAAATACATATTAGAATGCAAATATGTGGTTGAGGTTTGTATAATAAAAATGTAAATATATTTTCTTTATGATTTTGTCATTAGCCTCTAAAAACCAACCATTTGATGTTCAAACAATATCTACAAACTAAAACTATGGTATTAAATTAACCCCTTTCATCTTTCTAACTTATATTAAGTAATGTAGATGAAAAGCAAATAATCAAAAGTGTTTAGTATTTCGAATATTGTTTGAATTCAAATATAAAATTGATGTTACCATAACTCAATTATAAAATCCTAATAATAATAAATTAATAATTAAGATTTTTTAATATTAAATTTAAATAATAAATATATAAATTTTGTTGATTTAAAAACTATCTAATCATAACTTTTAACATTACATCAAATTTATATAAACCAAATGTAAATTCTTTTAATCTATAAATAGATATAATCCCATAAACATTATATCAACTTTACATGAAAGAAAGATAAATTTTAAATATATAAATTACAGATCCATACTCCATTAATACATAATTTGTATAGAACCTAAAACACTAGATACTTATAAACCCACGGTTAAATCAAATGAACTAGTAGATTAAAAACTTATACTAAATTACCAATTAACACTTTCATCTTTCTTAATGATACTCTCTCTTCAAATTTTCGAAATATGATAAGTACTATAGATCGATAGCCAAATAATTATAGTATCTTGCCTCTTCATAAATAAATGAATGTATATATCGACAGACAAATGTAAACAAAAAATCTCACCTCTTCATAAAAACAGATTGTTCATGCTTTAAAAAAATGGAGTTCTAAAATGCATTCGATATCATTGAAAAAAAAGTGATATCTGGTTGTGAAATACATTGTGAGGAGAGATGTCGATATTTGATTGAATGACGGTTTAGTCTCAAATGCGTACTCATCTAATTGATACCAGGGAAGAAACATCAGCGAGAAAATCCGGGTGATAGGTAGTCATCAATTGGTGCACTGACTAACTTTCTGTTTCGTGGCCTTGAAGTGTCACCGAATGCAGAACGCCCTTGCTTACTAATCCTTGGAACCCAGCAGACTCATAAACTACGAGATATTTGTCTCTCCTATAGTGCCCGGTGTTGTTCACTCCAAATTCCATCAAAAGTGGCACAAGTTAAGAAAGGGGCAAATGTAATGATAAAATCAGAAGACAGTTGTGGAAAGCATTTTGAGGTGGATAATATCATAGTCTGATCACATTGCAATAATCAATAACAAGCAGAGATATGAATATATTATTTCAAATCAAATTTTAAGTGAAAGATGGAATGAAAGACATTTTGTTTGATGATGGCTCTCAATATATTTTGATTTATGAGTGGGTAGTAGATAAATTTGACCTAGAAATTTATCATCTACACCCTGCACAATACATGAAAATTGAAAATTTTCAAAGCCATTGAAATTGATTTCTTATTTAGATTTTCAAGATAAAATTTTGAATCTTATTGTGTGATACATATTGTGATATAGTACTATGTTGTTGAGTTTATTTTATTTGTGTTTGATTTTTCTATCATTTAAGTATAAATATTTGATAAGTTATTAATTAATTTTTATCACTAATTCATCTTATCATTAAGTTAAAATATAATTATTAATTTAGTTACTCTGAGAAAATTTAGCTTTAATAAGTAAATTGTCCAATCTATTTGCATTATTACTTTATTTGTTGAATTCAACTACATTGTATATATGGAAGAATATTTGGAAATATAATTCGGATAAAAGTCACTTTTGTGTTTTAATTTCATAATATTCTTGAAACCTAGAATTCACGCAATTCACACGAGGATGAGAGTGAGGTAAATTTTTTGACCTCACTTTTATGTTCTAATTCCAGAATTTTTCCTAAATTCTAGAGAAGAATGGCTAGATCACCCACAACTTTTTCTATATGATTAGAACACCAACATAAGGAATGAGTATGAATGTTGAAGCCATTACATATTACAAGTTATACAAGGTTATAAATGTAGATTAATTTCTAGTCTAATTAATAGATGAAATGATTCTTTTTTTTTTGTGCATTTTGTTAATTTCGTTTGAAATTGATTTTTTTAAGAATCATAAGTTTAAGTTTTTTAATGAGCACCATATTACATATTACATATTATAGGAGTTACATATTACAAGGGTCATAAATTTAGGTTAATGTTTAGTCGAACTAATACATGAAATGACTATTTTTTCTAGTGCATTTCGTCAATTTTGTTTAAAATCAAGATTTTTAATAATCATAAGTTTAAGTTGTTTAATCTACAGAGTACAAGTTCCATAGGGTTTTCAAGGATTTGAATTATTTAGAAATTCAAAAATAGTTTTTAAATAATAGGAAATCACAATGGTAGTAGAAATTGCATTATCAAATTCAGATAAGAAAGTTCATTTTCCATCGGGGTTTTTGAGGGAGTTGAAATAATTTAGGAGAATTTTTTTTTTTTAAATAATATGTAATTGCAATCTTGCTATACATTGTATTATCAAATTCAAACAAAAATATCATTATCATTTCATTTATTAGTTAGACTACACCTTAATTAAATGTTGATTAGTGCCCTTATGTCACCACATATACTAGCAAACTTTGTAGAGATTCCTTTAGCCACCCTTTCACCAACTCTAACAAAAAATCATTAGCATCAATTTGCACAATAATCTACATATAAACAATTGGATATGTGTGTAAGTTTTGAAAGCGGGACCAATAAACAAAATTATGAATCACTTCAATAAGCATAATATTTTAGAAAGTTATGAATCACTTCAATAAGCAAATATTTTAGCAAACCAATAGAAAATTATGTAACAAATGTAGTAGGAAATTATGAATAGAATTGTGTGTTTGGAAAATATAGAGATAAAATGTCCTTCCAGATTTCACTTATAGTTATCCTTTTATTTTGTTATATAATCTCATATAAACATTTCAAGGTCGAGGTTCATTATCAATACCCCGTGAGTGGTTCCTTACCTAATTTTTAACACCCTCAACAATGATAAAATTTGGCATTGCCTGGGCTAGAAAATGCTGAAAATAGAATGTTGTTAAATGTTGTTGAGCTTCTGATTTCTTAGATGTCAATGAGTAGCTTCATATAATTAATTAATAGTTAGATTGCAAATTAGTAATTAGATTGTAAAACATAATTGTTTAGTATTTAACAATTATTTGAACATATATAAATGTAAATATATAATTAATATTAACATAACAAAACTGTCATGTATTTATTATTTATAGTTTTGATATTTAAAAAAAAAATTGATAATCTAAATATTTAAACTATAATAACCTAAATCTATAAATTATAAAACCATTATACTTTAATAGTAAACACTGTGTTATAAACACATAAACCCAAAATTTAAAGATGAAAATAACTCTACAAATTAAATTTTTTATATTGAATTAACTCTTCCCATCTTTGTTAATTATGTTAATTCTTTTCATATCTCTCAAAGTAAGCCAAATAATTACAATGATTCAACCTTTTAGAAAACGTAGAGAAACTTTCCCAAATTAAAATACAAATTACGTGTCACTCTGGTAGTGAAATACATTGTAAGAAAGATGTATATATCTGATTGATGGACGGTTTAGTGCTATGTGCGTACTCGTCTGTGAAATACATTGTAAGAAAGATGTATATATCTGATTGATGGACGGTTTAGTGCTATGTGCGTACTCGTCTGCTTGATAAAATTGGAAAATTGTGGAGTGACTACTTTGTAGTGTCGTGGAATCTACGCATGCGCGTGCTTTGTACACCTTGCCAACAAGCAGATTCATAAATCCAGCGAGATTTGTCTCCCGGTACGGTGCTCGTTGGTGTTCACCAATAAGTTCGGGCAATGGACAAATTTTTACTTCGAAAGCCATAGTCATCAAAACTGCGACCAAAGTACGCAGTTCACCACTGCTCGATATTATATCACGCTCTTGTAAGTACATGAATGTGATCATCTACGTGATCATGATTTTAACCATGATGGAGTTAGTCATAATGTTTTCAACGTCTCTGAGATTAAAAACATCAAATTCATTTTCTTTCATTTCTCTCCCTTTTGGGAAAAACTTTCAATATTTGCGATAGTTGCTTTTTATCTTTTTTGTTTTTGTCTTTTGCTAATTCAACGGTTCTTTTTCACATTTTTCTATTGTTATAAATATAGCTTCAACTTCTATCTTATTCATTTGTATATTCATAGTCGGATTCACTTCATTCACCATGTTCATTCTCTAACTTTAGTATAAAGTTATGTTTTCAACAAAATTTTATGTATTTTTAGAGTACACTCTCCATGTCTTATTTATTTTATTTTGTTTCTGACTCTTCTACATCTTCTTCTATTATTTCTGCTATGTCAATTTTCTATTTCTTCTTACAAAAATTACATTAACTATAATACTTTGTGGCTGAATTTGTTATTGATTTTTGTTATTTTCTCTTTCACTTTATGTCATATCTAAAATATTCCAAGCATCATTAGACATGGTTGTTGCTATAATTTTAGGAAGAATGTTGTCATCTAAGTCTTGTTGAATGAGAAACAATGTTGCTACATCATCCTTTTTATTCACTGTGAAATAATTATAGTTCTTCTATAATGGACTCGTAAACTACTTCATGGATTCCTCAAACCCATACAATAGTATCGTATTGATATTTTGCCTATAGTTTGGTTTTCATCTCAATGACCTATAACTTATAATTTGTACCAATAAAAATAATCACAAGGTAAGAGATAAGAAATATTATGTATTGATAACCATAAGTTTTAAGAAAAACATAATGACTTTCAAAAACAAACAATTTTAAAATAATTTTATCTTTTCCATTTTCCTTCTCTCTCCTTACTATCTTACCTTATTTTAATTTTCAATTATCTTTATTTTATTTCTATGAATCAATTAAAACCAACTTTGAAAATGGTATTCACCCTTATACTCTAATATAAAAAAATTGAAAGCTCAACCAATTCCATTCCGCCATATCCAAATTTTGTAGCTAGGGATGGTGGCTCGATGAATTCAATTACGGTGGCTATGTTGGAAGTAATTCTTCCATGTCATGTGTAGTTTTCATTATGAGTGACGAGGAGTTAGACTACAAAGTGTTGATTCCTATGCAATGAGTTAGAGTCATGATCTAGATGTGTTGAAGTTAGTGTGTTATGTCCTATATATATGTAACAATTGTGATCAATAAAATATAATGGGTGATTTGTTGTGTGCACAATCCCTCTATGCTCATCTCTCAATTTCTACCATGGTATCAGAACCGATTCTAGCTTGATTCCCTTATGGGAAGGCCAGGAAGATGTGTGATCGACAAGAATAATTGAGAAGATTATAGTAGCTCAGATGAGTGTTTGTTTTTTGTTTCATTCCTGTGAATATTTCCGCATCTGATGTTTTTGTGCAATATCTATACACCCTCTCAATTTCTAATGGGGAAAAGGTTTCTAATATCGTATTTGTGGTGACGTTTGCAGTGGTTTTCATATGCTCTGTGGTTGCAACAACCATTATGTTCCCCTCATGTAGGAGTGGCCATAGTGATCGCAGTTATAATCACTTCCGAGGGCAAAATGGATTGAGCATTCACCATCAAATGCCATAATGCGACCTTAACTATGATGGAATTTTGGACTTCCATTGCTATCATAGATCTTAATAGCATTAGGGTTTTGGTCGACAAACTGTAGGGCACAATCAGTTCCATTCCCATAGTCATTTTTTTCTATTCAATGGAAGAAGATGCCCTTTGATTTACAATCAATAAAAAACAAGAGAGTATTGTGTAGAAAATCAAATATTTTACACAACATGTTGATCATTTAAGACGAAACATATGCAAGGAAAGGACTGCGTTAGGGAATAAAATCATCAGAACTGAGAGAAAGAGATCTTTCAGTTTCTTTTTAAGTTTTAGGAGCTTAAAAATTTCTATCAGGATATCACTCTCCATTTCAATTCATTCCTTAGGGATATGTATGGCAATGTCATTGCCATCACACCAAAGAGGAATGAGAATTGCTGCTAATAGATGACATTTTGGACGAATTGTTGATTTTCGCTTTTGTGGGGATCACAGTTCAATCACTTGTCATGCGGATAAGAAAATATATTTTAGTTGATTATGAGAGAACCTCTTCCACCATTTCATTTAAAGTGAATACTGCATCTCACGAAGATCTTACGGACACAAAAGTTTGTAGAAATTTGAATAATAGTTGAATTATTCACCGAGATTATCCTGATTACACACTATTGAAGCTTCATGCATAATACATAACCTCTTCTACAATTGATCATCAATTTGCGGAAATAGAAGCATTTGCATGCGCACATTAAAACATAATCAAGCACACATATAACACAGTATGTAATGGGGAAATCTAATAGCTGAAAACCCCCAACCATCTGCATATTATAATGATAGAGAACATGTAACAATACATAGCACAAAGCTCCTCACATCTCTCATCACTATCTCCAATTGTTACACACAAACTAGTTCAGATATGAACAAGTCACAAGTTCAAATCTCCTCCACAAGTCTGCCTGCCTCTACTGCGCAATCCAAGATGAATAATGATGAGATCCAAGTTCGAATCCCACTGTCTTGTACTGTGAAATCCTCATTGGCAATCTCAATCAATGTGGGTGCAAATCCCATGCACAGCTATAGTCACAACTGATAGTAGACTCACCCTTTCACCCACCTCTAACATTGGTCTCCACTAAACTGTCCATGCATTGCAGTTAACTGATGTATTCTTTAGTTGATTTATGTGTTAATAATTAGTGAATTGATTAATAATTAATTCACACCACTCATCACTAGTGTATTTATCAGTTAGACTAAATACAACTAGTTCAACTAAGTTAAACCGAACACAACTCCACCAACTGTCTCATCAACTCCACCAAACTCTGCCACATGAGTTCTAACTGAAGTCAACCATGCAATAGCTCAACTAACCCTTAGGAAAAGCGTATTTCCTTCTGTCGGCTGCATGTGCCACATCCAAGCATCAAACTGAAGTGCTCCAAGAGGATAAGATAATGTTTATAGTCTAAATATTATTAAGGGTTAATAATATTTGACTGTTCTATTTTTAGCCCGGCAGTCTAAAAATAGAAACCGCCCAATGTCTACAAATAGAGGTCCATCTATTTTTACCAACTCGACCAATCATCCATAAATAGCATCCTGCAACTCATAGACCATGATCCATATGTCTAAAAATAGACATAGTCTAAAAATAGACTTTGCGCCAAAAATAGCCTGCGGGCCCACTTAGTGAAGGCGACTTCATTTCACTAAGCTCCATCATCTTGTTGCATTTTCAACACTCTCTCTCAACAAGATATGGATTATCTGCAACCCCTATCCTGCCTCTGTGGAATTCGAATTTTCTCCTGGTGAGCGCCTTCGTCAAGATGTCAGCATCCTGATCCTCCGTGGGAATATATGAAAGTAACATGATTCTCCGCTGCACACAATCTCTGATATGATGGTACTTGATGTCGATGTGTTTGGATCTATCATGAAATACTGGATTAGCCGAGAGTTTAATGCAACTCTGGTTATCACAATAAATCACAGTAGGCTCCAAGTGCAACCCGAACAATCCAACGAGGATCTTCCTCATCCAAATAGCCTCGCATGCATCCAAGCTTGCTGCCATGTACTCGGCCTCTGCTGAACTGAGTGCCACGGATCTCTGCTTCCTGTTGTACCAGGAAACTGCTGTCGACCCAATGCTGAAAACTCCTCCAGATGTGCTCTTCCGGTCCGTTGGGCTTCCTGCCCAATCTGCATCAGTGAAGCCAGAAAGTTTCGCTCCATCCTCCTGTCTGTACCATAGACAATATCCCAATGTGCCTCTAATATAACGCAATACATGCTTGCCTGCCTTCCAAAATAGCTTGGTAGGCTTAACCATAGCTTGCGAAAGCTGGTTAACAGCATAACATATATCGGGTCGTGTATTGACCAGATACATAAGCGACCCCACCAACTGTCGATAGACAGTGGCATCCACTACCTCCGCTGAAGTAGCATCCTCCTTCCTCAAACCAACAGGAAGAGGAGTGTCAACAGGCTTGCAGCCATGCATGTTGAACCTCTCCAGAATCTCCCGGGCATACTTGCCCTGAGAAACAAACAGTCCTCCACTGCGTTGCCAAATCTCCAATCCCAGGAAATAATGAAGGAGGCCCAAGTCCTTCATCTCAAACTCTCTAGAAAGATCCTCCTTGCATGAAAGTATCAACAGCTCATCACCCGTCAAAATCAGATCATCTACATACAGTACAATGATCAGCAACTTCCCCTCCACCACAATCTAGTACAGGTTCAGATCCACATCACTCTTGCAGAATCCAAGTCCGGTGAAATAACTGTCTATCCGTGTGTTACCAAGCACGAGGTGCTTGTTTCAACCCATATAGTGCTCTCTTGAGTCTGCACACATGCGACTCACTGCTGAAGATCTCGAAACCTTCGGGCTGCTCTATGTACACCTCCTCCTCAATGACTCCGTTGAGGAATGCAGTCTTCACATCCATCTGATGGATGTGCCACCCCATTTGCGCTGAGAGAGCTAGGATCGTCCGTATGGAAGAGTACCTTGCGACAGGTGCAAAGGTCTCCTCATAATCGATCCCCTCGATCTGTGAAAAGCCACGGGTGACAAATCTCACCTTGTACTTCTCCACACTCTCGTCAGCTGCCTGCTTCACTTTGTAGATCCATCACGAACCCACCACTGATTTCCCCACCGGTCTTGGGACAATCTCCCATGCACTGTTCCTGACGATCGAATCATATTCTTCGATCATGGCATCAACCCATGCGGGTTCCTCCACGGCTTCCTCGAAAGAGGATGGCTCCGTCACAACACATTGACTCATAAGAGCCATGTATCCGATGTCTTAGGTGCGGTATTGTCTGCGCGTACCCTTGTTGTCTTTGTAGGTGCTCCTACAATCTTCTCTGCATCCTGAATCAGTCGCGCTCAGCTTCTGTAGTGCGCTTCCGCCCTTTGATGGTTGGTGCTACATGAGTGGTATCTTCCACTCCATGAACCTCCTCTTGTGGCTGATCCACATCCTGAGGCTCATCCTTAGGAGCTAATAGCTCCTCATCTGCATGCAAGTGTGGCTCCCTCTCAAGCGAACACTTCATGGCTTTCTCCTCATGAAATTTGATATCCCGTCGCACAACAGTCTTGCGACTGTCTGGAAAATACACACGATAGTTGTGGGGCGTATCAGTGTACCCCACAAATATCCCAACCTTTGCGGTCGGCTCCAGCTTCTTCCTAGCATCCTTCGTCACATGAATGTAAACAGGTGAACCAAAAATCCTCAAATGGGAAATATCAGGCCTCTTACCAGAAAACGCCTCCTCGGGTTTACTCATGCCAAGTATCCTGTGAGGACAACAGTTCTGCACATGCTCTTGCGGTATTGCATGCCCTGCGCAGTGAATTGGTAGGCCACGATCACATGCGACATCGCCCATGCGGCACCCATGATCATTTTCTTCGTCGACAGATTCTTTGTGTGGCTGGTCTTGTAAAGGTGGGCTTTTGTGACGCAAAAGTCTGTGAATCGGCGAGAGATGAATTCACCACCATTGTTGCTCCTAAGAGCCTTCACATGCTTTCCCGATTCCTTCTCAACCGGCGCCTTGAATTCACAGAACTTGAATATGTCTCGCTCTTCTTCTGCATGAAGAAGATCCAGCACTTCCGAGAGAAATAATCAACAAAGATCACATAGTACGTGTGCTTGCTGTCGAAGCTACTAAGAAAGGTCCACACACATCTGTGTGAATTCTCTCAAGGATCATCGTGGCACGACTATCCTTCTCGTGAAAGGTGGCTTTCACAAATTTTCCTAAGATACATCCCTTGCACTGATCTGACTGCGCAAGAGTACCCTTAGGAAGCCCAGTATAAATCTGTTGCTGTATCTTTAAAGCTCCATGGTGAATGTGGCCCAATGTGGCCCAATCTCCGGTGCCACAACTCGCCATCATCCCGACTCACCACTCCTTCTGCCTTGCTTGCCATTGTTGTGCAGCCATCTACCTGCAACTGATAAAGGTTCTTAACTCGAACCCCTATCCTCCAGGTTTCACCAGTTGCCTTACTGCGCAGGAAAGCCTTTCCCTCGCTAAAAACAACATCATATCCCTTGTCTTCTAACATGGCCACCGAGATCAGATTCTTCTTCAATCCTAGAAAATGCATCACTTCCTTCAATACTAAGGGTTTACCAGACTCCCTCTCAAAGGAAATGGTACGGATACCGGTCGCACTATATCTACCATCATCGCCCATCTCGATGTGCACTCCAAGATCTTTGTCATCCAGGATGCGAAAACAAATCTCAATCTCTTTGTCATGTGAAAAGACACCAGCATCCAAGAATGGCCCGAACCCATCACACTTGATACCAAGCATGCGATCGAAGAAAAATCCGGCTCAAGCTGAGGCTAAGGCCTCTCCCGCTGCAGATCCAGCAGCTTGCTTATTTTTCTTCTTCTACGGACAATTTGTGGCATAATGTCCATGCTGGTGACAGTGAAAACACTTCACCTTAGACATGTCCTGCTTCTTGCCTTTCGCACCGGAATGAGAAGCTTTCTTGCTCTTCCCCTTCTTTTCTTTGGCAACCAAAGCGAAATTTTCTTCATCAGCTCCCTTTGATGAAGATCCATCTCGAGTAGTCCTCCTTATCTCCTCTTGCATGAGATCCACCCAAAGGCGCTCCCATCCCGGCAGCTTCTCCCGACCATTGAAACTATCTTGATATGAGTGCCAAGCCTTCGGAAGACCAAGGAGAGCCAGGTCGACCATGTCCTCGTCTTCGACAGTCACCCCCACACTTCCCAGCTCATCTCTGCATTGAGTGGACTTCGTGAGGTATGATTATCTGTCACTTTCTCCATATTTATGTTTCTGAGTTTATCCTTGAGCGGCAACTTCCTCTGGTTGCTCTTGCTTTGGAATAAATATTTCAACGCTTTCCACATCAAGTATGGAGAAGCTTTTACATGTAGGCTGGATACAATGTGATCCTTCACGCCCTCCAACAAAATCCTTCGACACTTTGCTGTCTTCTTTTGCCAAGCCTTAACTTGAGCAGCATCAGTAGGCTTTGGGACTTCAACATCTATGAACTCCTTCAGCCCATTGTCATCTAACACCACCTCCATCCTATCCTTCCATGCAACATAATTTGAGCTACCCTCAAGGGCATACTCCAGTCGCAATCCGTTGAAAGACATTTTGACTTCGACACCAAGAAAACTGCTGCAAATTTGAATTCCAAATTCTGCTGCAAATTCGAATTCCACCAGCTCAAAACTCAACCGCTTCCGATCTGTGAGAAAAAATTATTTCTAGCACAGAGATCGACTGTAGGGGAATTTATTGGATATATCACCTTTCAAAGAAAGGATGGATCCAGAGGCTACCTGGCCCGTTACAGACTCTGTCTACCGAAATAATTGTAATCACTGTAATAGATCCGATGATCAATTTCGCTCAAATACCATGTAAAAATTTGAATAATAGCTGAATTATTCACCGAGATTATTGTTGGGTATGTGTTATATTCTTTCCATGATTAGCCCCACACGTTGTATGTTGCGTCGGGCGTAGCTGGGGGGTCACGAGGGGCGAACGGTCCCCCATAGTTGGGGTCGGGCGCCTCGGCCAAAATTGGTTTTGTGCGGACCCACTCATAGGCGGATCCCGCCGTGTGGTTTTGTGCATGGGTTTGCACATGGTTTTGGGGCATGATGGTTTTATGCCCCTGGTATTTTGTAGATCAGGTCAAGGGAACTACAGTTAAGTTCTAATCCAGGGTTAATGGATTGGGGTTTATGAATGCTTCATCGTGTATATATATGTGTTGTAACACTAAAAGAAATATAATGAAAAATCAAAATGGTAGTCCTGATTTCGGATCCATGGGAAAAATCTCTGTGTATATCTGTTTATGTTTTATATACGCAAATTGTTTATTTTTGTTATAAGATTCGTGTGTAGATAGTTTTTTTTTCGGGGGTTAAAACCTACAATTATCACGATTACACACTATTTAAGCTTCATGCATAATACATAACCTCTTCTACAATTGATCATCAATTTGCGGAAATAGAAGCAGTCGCATGCGCACATTAAAATATAATCAAGCACACATATAACACAGTATGTAATGGGGAAAGCATACAGCTGAAAACCCCCAACTATTTGTATATTATAATGATAGAGAACATGTAAAAATACATAGCACAAAGCTTCTCACATCTCTCAGCACTATCTCATATGCTACACACAAACTAGCTCTGAGATGAACAAGTCACAAGTTCAAATCTCCTCCACAAGTCTGCCTGCCTCTATTGTGCAATCCAAGATGAATAATGATGAGATCCAAGTTCGAATCATTGTCTTGTCTTCCTGCTCATGAAGCTCATTGGTAATCTCGATCAATGTGTGTACAATCCCATGCATAGCTATAGTCAGAGGCGAT
Source organism: Pinus albicaulis (assembly GCA_034641835.2). Classification (NCBI taxonomy): domain Eukaryota; kingdom Viridiplantae; phylum Streptophyta; class Pinopsida; order Pinales; family Pinaceae; genus Pinus; species Pinus albicaulis. The sequence goes on along the minus strand of CM076578.1, from coordinate 1,845,112,466 downwards.
AGTAGACTCACCCTTTCTTCCACCTCTAACAAGTCCCTAGCTTTGTCCATGGGGCTTTTGATTAGCGTGCTTATTCTTTAGTTGATTTATGAGTTAATAATTAGTGAATTAATTAATAATTAATTCACAACACTCATCACTAGTGTATTTATCGATTGAACTAAATACAACTAGTTCAACTAAGTTAAGCAGAACACCAACACCCGCAGCAGGTATGGTTGTCTCATCGACTCCTCTCCTCAATCAAACTCTGCCACATGAGTTCTAACTGAAGTTAACCATGCAATAGCTCAACTAACCCATAGGAAATTCGAATTTCCTTCTGTCAGCTGCATGTGCCACATCAAAGCATCAAACTGAAGTGCTCCAAGAGGATAAGATAATGTTTATAGTCCAAATATTATTAAGGGCTAATAATATTTGACTGTTCTATTTTTAGACAGGCAGTCTAAAAATAGACTTCGACCTGTATGTCTAAAAATAGATGTCCATCTATTTTTACCAACTTGACCAATCATCCATAAATAACATCCTGCAACTCATAGACCATGATCCATATGTCTAAAAATAGACATAGTCTAAAAATAGACTTTGTGCCAAAAATAGCCTGCGGGCCCATTTAGTGAAGGCGACTTCTTTTCACTAAGCTCCATCATCTTGTTGCATTTTCAACAAAGTTTTTACTGCCGAGAAATCACATAGATTGGTCGGTCAAATTTATAGTTTTGGTTCATTTTTGGATTATTGTCCGAGATGGTTCGAATTTTTTGTCCAGGTTTATGGTCTATGTCTTCTATAGGCCTATATTGGTTCAATGTTTTAGTGTTTAATTTGGGTCTTTATTTTAAGGTTTGGTATATAAATTTATTGTGCTTCTATTGTATTTATATGAAATACTAGTCAATTAACATAAAAACATCCTTCAAGTTAATGGTTCTCGAAATTCTTTGGTGTCAAGAGAACACATAATTTACTTGGTTATGTTGACTCTGTTATATTCTAATGTGTCTTGTCATTCTTTAGTACTTCAAGAAAATTAGTTACATGTTTTCTTCATATGTATGCAAGTGTATATATCAAAAAGGTCACTTGTATGATGGACTATTGGATAAAATTAATACATAAACAACTCACATATATAACTAGAAGTATGTATTTCAGTGCATACTACTAGGATGGAAACATGTCCATAGAGATAGTCTATATCTAGGTTATCCTTCGTGGTAGTCAAGAAGCGTCAATTGCACAAACTTATTCAATGATGGTCAGAGGAAGTTATGCTTTAAATGGAGGTCAAGTGACAACTCGAAGATGTGGTGGTAAAGAAAGAGTGTTGTTTACGATATTCTAAAATAGATGTGAGTGTTGATGAAGACCAATGAGACAAATATCATATTGTTGTTGTAATATGTTTTTCCATATAAGCATTAAGGGAGGGTGTTGGAAGTAATGGTTCCAGGTGATGTATAGTTGTTATTATGAGTGACGAGGGGTCAATATAGGAGCATTTGATTCTTATGTAACGTGTTAGAGTCATGGTCTAGATGTGTCGAAGTCAGTGTGTTATGTCCTATATATATGTAATTGTTTTGATCAATAAAATATAGTGGGTGATTTGTTGTGTGAAAAATCCCTCTCTACTCATCTCTAAATTTATAACAGGTTAGGGAAGGTGGCTATTGTTGGGAGATTTGGAAACTCTCAATGACCAAGCATAGTTTTCCTTAGCAAAACACAATGAATTGATGCTCTACCTCAATGAATAGAAAAATGGGGGGGCTAGATCTAGGAAATAGACAACTATACTGTGTACCTCTTTATCAATAGATAAATCTCCCACCTATAGCTAGGTGGCTTTGAATATCAATGGCTACTTAGACCTCATCTAATGAAACTTGGTGCAAGCCTGTGAACTATTGGAATGTGTTAATTATTCTATGTCACTTCTAGTTAGTTGTAAGTTTATAATAGAGTGTAAATTTATGAATTATTAGTCATCTTGATCCAGGTGGATATTGGTGGCCACTTGCCTATTCCACTCGAACCCCCACCATTTTTTCTTTCAGTTTCCTTAATTTTAGCACATTTTACTATTTTTAGCATTTTTTGGAGTCCTGAACTTCTAGAGCCATTTTGAGGCCCTAAACGACGTTTTTTGGGCATGAAAGATTTGATGAATATGAAACAAAGTATTCATATTCATTGTCATCAGTTGTAGTCCTCGGATACATCTTTCTAATGATGTATCATGTCTGTCAAATGGAGATAGTCTACCAAAGTTACGACCCCGGGAAATTGATGTACCACTTTACCCCGACGGGGCCCATAGTTTGGTGTTTCATCTGCTAGGGTTAGATTTTTGGATGTTTAGGGTTTTACATGATTCCTCAATAATAAATAAGCCTTCAAGCCTCATTGTAACACAGTTCAGAGGCCTGTAGCCACCACATCTCTCCTTGTTTATTTTCATTTTGTGTGTAAGCATATTTCAATAATTTGATATTAATGAAATGAAGTTACATTTTTGCTGCACCTTTGTATTTATGGTTATATTTGTATTTTGTTGCGTTCTTGCATAAATTCGGATCACATAAAAGTTACACCCAGTTAGCTCCAGTTAGCTGAAAGTTTGTAGTAGAATGTAAATTTAGGAATTATTAGTGATATAGGTGCAAACTAATATTAACATAGCCAAAATTAGAATTTTAAAGATATTTTTAGAGAATTGTTCCTGAATTTTTGTGTATATTTAATTATGTATCTTTAAAAAATTTAATGAATCTAAGTTCAAAACTTGAAGTTCGATTATGTTTTTTTGTGTATTATTATGTGGTTATATTTTGAGTATTCAACTATTATAGTAGTTTGACTTTCTCCTCTATTTTTTCCTTCCCCTACCCTTTAAATTAGTATTAAATATAGAGAAACTAAGTTATCAAAGCAAAGGTTCATGTAGCTGGCTATTGATCTGCAAAGCCACTACCATATCCACAAGAAAAGGCATGGTTTTCAAGGTTTATAATCCTACGACCATCCTTGGCCATGAATACGTGTCTTTCTAGAATATCTAGCTATTTTTCTTTGTTTTGCAGGAGCCACCATTTCAAGAAGCCAGCAATCCATGAACTGTAGTTGAGAGTAATTAGTCGACCCATAATCTCTTTCATCTCAGAACATGACTATTTCAATGCTTTTTGAACTCAATAATAGGTAAAACTAGAAATTTCCTCAAAAGTTGAAAAGATAGGATAGTTAAATTGAAAAAGTTATATTTTGATTTCTATAATCAAATAAATAATATTTTATATTTTATATTTAATTTGGTTGGTGTATTTTTTTTTTAATATATATATATATATATATATATATGATATTGTAATATAAAAATATTATAAATAGGAAAATACTAAGTAATGTTCATTGTAAGTTGCATTATTAAAACCAATATGTTTTAAACATTAGAAATATGGTGGATCGGAGTAGTGTTCAATGAAAATCAACAATTAGAAAAATAAAACTAATCACGTGCAACCCATTAAAATCAACGCTAAGGGTAAAAGGTTTACTACAAATTCTTACAAATATATTCATTTTTTTAACATATATTTGAAAAGTGTCAGCGATATCCTTAAATCTATAGGGATAAGAGACTATACTGTAAATTTACATGAGGTAAAGATCCTAAATTGTTAGACCTAAAACTCTAAACTTGGTTGGGCCAAGATTGTAGAAATTATATGCACTACCCATGCATATGTCCAAGATTCTCCTTATCACACACTATTTTAACTTCATGCACAATACAGAATCTATTCCACCATTGATCATCACATGCGGAAATTAAATCAATTTCAATGCACACATGAAACCATAAAAATTCACACACATTAACACAGTTGTCTTAACGGGAAAGCCTGAAGCTAAAAACCCCAACTATATGTATATAATATATGTCATAGAGATCATGTAACAATCCTCATACAAATATTATCACAAGCTCTTAGTACAATCCAATCGCTACACACTAATCAGGCCCGATCTAGCAAATCCATGCACCGATCCCTGCCACCTGCTAGTCTTCCTCTACTGCGCAATTCCTACTGAATAATGGCTCTGAATAACTCGAATCCACCCTATATTGACTATGCAATCCTCATTGGCATCTCCAATGAATGTGTGGTGCAAACAATGCAACATTATAGTCACAACTGATAGTCACACTTGCTCTTTCACCTATCTCTCCACTAGTCTCCACTGAACTGTCCATGCAGTGTAGTTAACTGAAGTATTCTTCAGTTGATTAATGATTTATTATTTAGTGAATTAATTTTTAATTAATTCACACCACTCTCACTAGTGTATCAATTAGTTAGACTAGATACAACTAGCTCAATTGTGTCTAAATGAGTTAAACTGAACACAACTCCACCAACTACTTCTATAACTCCACCAAAATTTGTCACATGAGTTCTAACTGAATTCCTCCATGCAATAGCTCCAGTAAACCCTCAGGAATAGCATAATTCCTTTTTTCAACTGTTGTGCCACATCTGTGCACTTAACTAAAGTGCTCCAAGAGAATAAGATAATGTTTAGAGTCCAAATATTATTAAGAGCTAATAATATTCGACATATCTATTTTTAGACTGGCAATCTAAAAATAGTTTCTACCCAATATGTCTAAAAATAGAATTCCATCTATTTTTCCAACTTGATCAACCATCCACAAATAGCATCCTGCAACCCATAGAATATGATCGACATGTATAAAAGTAGACTTTGCGACAAAAATCACCTGTGTGGGCCCCACCTAGTTTAGATGATTATTTTCCAACTAGGATCAGGAATGATGTTTCGGGATGCCTCCTTCACTATTTCCTGTTGCATATTCAACACTCCCTCTCAAAAATAAAGGATTGTCTTTGCATGCGACATGCAACTCCATGCATTCGCCCTGCAACCTTTGCAAGCGCCATGCAACTCCATGCATCTGCTCTGCAACTCTTCTGAAACTGAAAGGCTCCAAAAAAACTCAACCAGTCTTAATGCATCTATCATCAAAGTCTTCGAATTATACTCATACCAACTGCACATGTCTTCAGGAACCACTACGATGTTGAACTCTGCACCCATGCACTCTGCACTTGCTGTCAACTCTAAACAGCGCTCTAGTATCTGACACTGTCACTTTGATCTGCCTACATCAATCCAACTAATCATGCTACTGCTAATCATGCTACTGCTTCTCTATGGGCTCCTCGTAGCCAGGTTCAATTCATGAGATCCACACCATCTCCATGAATCCTACCCAGAAATCTTCTCTTGGGATTACTCATGCATGTCGCCCGACCTCTCACCTGGTGGTATATCTGCATGCACTCCCTCTGCCCATCTGGCACGAAATTTCTCTACATGAGTGGTTGCCCCCACTCCATGATCCTCATCTTGTGGCTGGTCCACATCCTGAGGTTCACTCTTACCTGCATGCAAATCCAACTCCCTCTCAAGCTTCAATTGCATGGCTTTCTTGCACTTCCCAACAGTAGGAAGCTCCGTAGAAATCCCATCTACTTCAAGTTTGTAGAGATTCTTAGCTCGAATCCCAACCTTCTCGACTTGTCGTGTTTCTTTTTACTGAAGGAAAACTTTTCCTTCACTAAAGAAAACATCATACCCTTTATCCTCTAACATTGCGACTGAGATTAAATTCTTCTTTAAACCTGGAACATGAACTACATCTTGTAAAAGAATGATTTTACCTAACTCCCTCTGAAAGGTAATGGTACCAATGTCAGTCACATTGTATCATCCATTTTCGCCCAACTCAACATGCAACTGGATATCTTTCTCCACCAAGTCACTGAAAAGGTTCACATCTCCCGTCATGTGAAAGGAAGCACCACTATCAAAGTACCACCTCGATCCTAATGCACTAGACACCATGCATGCAATCAATGAGAAGTCCAGCTCAAATTGCGAGGCAAGAGCCTCACCAACTGCAGCTCCAACGGCCTACTTGTTCTTCTTCTTCTGTGGACAATGTGTGGTGTAATGCCCATGTTTGTGACAGTGAAAACACTTCACTTTGGACACATCATGCTCTTTTCCATCTGCACCAGATTGAGAAAGATTTTTCTTCCCCTTCCCTTTCCTTGCTTTGGCAGGCAAAGCGGAATCATCTTCATCATCATTCTTTGATGAAGAGCCATCCCTGGTACTCCACCTTATCTCCTCCTGCACAAGATCTGACCAAAGTCGCTCCCATCCTGGCAGTTTCTCCCGACCATTGACAGAGTCCTCATAGCTATGCCAACTCTTTGGAAGCCCAAGGAGAGCCAAGCTCACCAAGTCTTCTTCATCCACACTAACTCCTACACTCCCAAGCTCATCCCTGCAGTGGAAAAACTTTGTCAAGTATATCGGAATAGTGTCATTCTTCTCCATTTTTGTTCTCTTGAGCTTGTCTTTAAGAGCCAACTTCCTCTCGTCACTTCTACTTTAGAACAATTCTGTCAAAACCTTCAACATCAAGAATGGAGTGGCTTTACTATGAATGCTAGACACAATGTGATCCTTCACACCTTCCAATAGAATCCTTAGACAACTTGCTACCTTCTTTTTTCATGCGTCAAGTGCGGCTACATCGCTAGAACCTGGTTTAGGAATATCAGCATCTGTGAACTCCTTCAACCCATTATCCTCCAACACCACCTCCATCCTATCCTTCCATGAAATATATTTCGAGCTGCCCTCAAGGGAATACTCTAATCGCAATCCATTGAAATACATTTCAATGAATTCTCAACTTCGACACCAAGAAAACACTATAGCAAATTCGAATTCCACCAGCACAAAACTCAACCGCTTCAATAATTGCAATCTGCTTCAATGATCAACTGCTCTGATACCATGTAGAAATTATATGCACTACGCATGCATATGTACAATATTCTCCTAATCACACACTATTTTAACTTCATGCACAATACAGAATCTATTCCACCATTGATCATCACATGCAGAAATTAAATCAATTGCAATGCACACATGAAACCATAAAAATTCACACACATTAACACAATTTTTTTAACAGGAAAGCCTAAAGCTAAAAACCCCAACTATCTGTATATAATATATGTCATAGAGATCATGTAACAATCCTCATACAAAGCTTATCATAAGCTCTCAGTACAATTCAATCGCTACACACTAATCAGGCCCAATCTTGCAAATCCATGCACCGATCCCTGCTACCTTCTAGTCTGCCTCTATTGCACAATCCCTCCTGAAAAATGGCTCTGAATGAACTCGAATCCACCCTATATTTTTTTTGCAATCCTCATTGGCATCTCCAATGAATGTGTGGTGCAAACAATGCAACACTATAGTCACAAATGATAGTCACACTTGCTCTTTCACCTATCTCTCCACTGGTCTCCACTGAATAGTCCATGCATTGTAATTAACTGATGTATTCTTCAGTTGATTAATTATTTATTATTTATTGAATTAATTATTAATTAATTCACACCACTCTCACTAGTGTATCAATTAGTTAGACTAGATACAACTAGCTCAACTGTGTCTAATTGAGTTAAACTGAACACAACTCCACCAACTACTTCTATAACTCCACCAAAATCTGTCACATGAGTTCTAATTGAATTCCTCCATGCAATAGCTCCAGTAAACCCTTAGGAATAGCGTAATTCCTTCTATCAGCCGTTGCGCCACATCTGTGCACTTAACTGAAGAGCTCCAAGAGAATAAGATAATTTTTAGAGTCTAAATATTATTAAGAGCTAATAATATTTGACATATCTATTTTTAGACTGGCAATCTAAAAATAGATTCCGCCCAATATGTCTAAAAAGAGAAGTCCATCTATTTTTCCAACTTGATCAACCATCCACAAATAGCATCCCGCAACTCATAGAATATGATGGACATGTCTAAAAATAGACTTTGTGACAAAAATCACCTGTGTGGGCCCCACCTAGTTTAGGTGATTATTTTCCAATTAGGATTAGGAATGATGTTTCAGGATGCCTCCTTCACTGTTTCTTGTTGCAATCTTCAACAAATATTTCTTCCAATGTGACTTGATTCTTCACATTAATTTTATATGTTGTTTCATGAATTCATTTATATTTATTTGAATTGCAATTATTATCAATTTCTTATATAGGGATCCTTTATACAATATTATTTCATCATAGTGATTTTTTGGGTGCATTATTTTTAGTGGTATTCCTTTGGAATCAAAAAACAATGACTATATACATGAACTCAACCAATAGATACATACATGAACTCAACCGATTGAATCCTTTACACAATTTCAATGGATTTTGAGTTTTGATGTATTTGTGATAGATTTTACTCACACATGCAATGCCCTTAAAGGTTTGGATACAAAACAATTTCATAGGTAGTTACAATCTTTTCTTTAATTTTGGCGCAATGCATTTAATAAAAAAATTTCCAAGTGAAATTTCATCCATTTGATTAAAACTAGAATTTTTGAAGAAATTAATGTGAAATATTTTCAGAATTCCATTAAAGAAAAATTTTCAACCTAATTCATGATTACAGCTATGCACATGCTTATATTTTTTTGTTTAAATATATAAAGGTTTTCTACGAATATATAATAAGTTTTCTTCTATTTTAACCCAATCAAATTAATTGGATCCCAATTTTTTGGAACTAATGGCTATATATGAATAATTAGCTAGTATAAGCTACTCATTAGAAGACCATCAATTTTTAATTAAAATAATGTAAATTTGTGTAAGAAAATGGAAAAGTATTTACTACTTCTATTAATTTTTGTAATGTGTATTTAAAAAAATAGAAATGGCAAGTGAAAATATCAAATGAAATAATAATATATAATATTATATAAAATGAAATATTAATATATAATATTATATAACATGTGTACGTTAGAAGAAATGAAAAAAAAAAATAGGCATTTCTTATTTATAAAGATATGTGATAATATGTGTGTGTGTGTGTGTTTCCTACATGTTAGAAATAGAAAAAGGAAAAAATAGATTTTTTTGATACATTTTATATCTTATGTAAATTTGAAATATTTAAATAATGTTAATCCAACCATATGTAAATTTAAAAATATTTAAATGTCAATCCAACCATATATATATATATTTTCTCCATAGGTGAAATTTATTTATCAATAAGCAATGCATACAAAAGGTTGTCTTGATTGAGAAGGATCAACCCTATATGTTGCATTCTTTCCCAATTTTACCTTTTAGTTAAGGTCTTCCATGAATAAGTTAAACACCAACACCATTTCGTTCAATTTATTTTTTCATGTGAGTTTCACCATAAATAAGTGTAATTTAAATCTTTTAAACTCTACATGTAATATGAGTTATGATGAATTTATGTAGTTTAATACTTACAAGGCATCAAATCTTCAGAATACTAGTACTTGCATTTTATAGCACAATTAATTGAAGGATGTTTTGCAGTTAGCTTGCCCTTAGTCAATTACATGAAATATTCATAATACGAGTTTTTGAATTTTCTAGCACAATTAACTCAAGGATGTGTTGCAGTTAGCTTTCCCTTAGTCAATTACATCAACTATACCCTTGTATCCATGTCATCACCAATGAAATAGGACAAGTAACCCATAAAAAATGTACTTATGCACAAAGATAATATATATATATATACTTCTGGAACATTTGGACTTATCTCCAAACTTAATTATCCATGTAAACTATTCAATTTCAATATTAAACAACGACTGAATTCTTTTTCAGCCATTCCACATCTAACCTTAGTTGAACCAATTACATATTTACATACTATTAAATGATTACATACATGAAAACCACTTTCTGTAGATAGGCCTGTGAATAAACTCCACAATGGAAACTAATTATATTCATGATGATAACTTCATTTCTACAAATGTAAGCTAGGCTCGAGATAAAAGCATCTAGATAACTTATTAACGGAAAAATAAAAACTAAAAACTAATTACTAATGTACTATCATAATATCGAAGGATTAGTTAACATTACCCCCTTGATCCAAAGGGACATCTGACATGCCAAGTAACATTCTAAACTTTTCAAACTTTTCATATCCAAGTGCTTTGGTATAGATATTTTTGATCTACTCTGAAGTAGGACAATGTGTCACATGAATTAATTTGGCCTCAATGTAATGTTGAATCAAGTGATATTTGGTATTAATATGCTTTCTTTGATCATGAAACTTGGGATTCTTGGCCAACTGAATTGCCAAAAAATTGTCAACAAACAAAGGAGTTGAAGCCTTTTGTTTCTCCTGCAAGCCTTCAAGTATTTTGAGAATCCAAATGATTCCTTTTTTATATTAAGTTGATGCAACATATTCGGTTTCAGTGGTAAAATCAACAGGAAAATGTTTCTTTAATGATCTCCAATGAATGGTTGTTGATTCAAAATTCATCAAATAAGCTGAAGTAGAGACCCCATTCTCCTTATCTCCATCAAACCGAGAATCAGAATAGCCAAAGAGATGGAAATATATAACTTTGGAATATTTGACACTGTATATTTGAGTTCCTTTTAAATACTTGAGCACTCATTTTTTTGTAGTCCAATTACCTTCACAGGGTTGATGCATGAACCTTGAAAGTATTCCTACAACAAAATTTATGTCGGGATGAGTAATAATTAGAAAATTCAAACTTCCATAAAGTTGCTTGTACTTTGTTGGATCTTCTAATGTACTTTCTTCAATGGAAGTAAGATTCAATTTTTTCTCTAGTGGAGTAGAAATAAGGTTACAATTTTGCATTCTAAATCTATTTAATAGTTGTAAAATATGCTTTTTCTCAAACATCAAAAAGCATTTGGGCTTTTTATAAACTTTAATTGCTAAATAATAATGTGATAAACTCAAAATTTTCATATCAAAAATTTTTAGTAATTCTTTTTTAACAAACGCTATATAGTCATCATTATTTCTTGTAATCATCAAATCATCTAGATAGAAAATAAAAATTACAACCGACTTTCCAACCTTTTTAACAAAAAGAGTTGCATAATCTAGATCGAATAACTTATAATTCAATTGTTGAAGGTGTTCAATTATTTTTCCTTACCATGCACGTGATTCCTATTTCAGTCCATACAAAGCTTTCACCAATTTACATACCTTATGCTCTTTTCCTTTGATAGAAAAACCCTCTGGCTGAAACATATAAACATCTTCCTGAAAACCGCCATTCAAATACGTTGTTTTTACATTCATATGATGTATTTAGCATCTTTTTTTAGATGCAATGGAAAAGAGAGTTCTAATTCTGTCTGATTTTGCTGTAGGAGAAAATTTACCTATGTAGTCAACACCTTCCTTCTGAGTGTATCCTTTTACTACAAGCCTTGCCTTGTATTTATCAAGAAAACTATTTTCCTTATATTTTATCTTATAAACTCATTTAGAACCAATATTTTTGATACTATACAGAGTATACAATAACTTCTTCATTCCATTTTTAATTAGGACATCATACTTTTTTTTCATTGCATCATTCCATTCATCACAATTAGTAGCTTCTTCAAAAGAACTTGGTTCACTAATTGTAGAATAATTAAAATCATATTTATGAGAAATGTTACTTGAACTCGAAGTAACATCACCTTTAGAAGAACTTCCCATTTCAAAATCATCATACTTTCTTGGAAGTTTTTGAACACAGTGGATCTTCTTAGAGGTTTTTGAAGTGGTTGTGATGGTTCCTTGTGTTGAATTATAGGTTCTTCAGGAACACTTTCTAACCCCGTGGAAACAACACGATCCTCCAATTTTTGTTCTGCAAAAAAATTATCATGAGTCAAATATCGAAAACACGCATATTGACTCATAATGGGAACGCCCCCTTTAGTATGTGGAACATCATTATCAAATTAAAAATAAAACTTTTTGGATGCAAATTTCTCAAAATGAGTCAGCTGTCTATCCACATTAGAATTATCTTTATCACATTAAATAAAAATAACATCTTTAGAAACAATGAACTTATTATTTTCTTCATCATGTAACCTATAAGCTTTTGAAGTATTAGAATATCCTAAAAATATGCATTTTTTACTTGTGACACCTAATTTATTTTTCTGTTTCTTTGGAATTAAAGCATAACATGTAGATCAAAAAACTCAGAAATCTTAACAATAAGACGTCTATTATACCAACTTTCATAAGGATTTTTTTTGTTGATAATAGAAGAAGGACACCTATTTCAAATATAAGTTGCACAAAGAAATACTTCTCCCCAAAACATCAACTTCATAGTTTTAAAAAACATCATAGATCTAACCATATCAAGCAATATCCTATTCATACATTTTGCAACACCATTCTATTAAGGATTATAATCTATTGTAGTATGAATTTTTATGCCATTTTCCTTCAAATATTTTTCAAAATAATTAGAAGTATATTAAACCACTGTTATTAGTTCTTATAATGCCAATATTGAGTTGAGTTTCATTTTTTTATCATTGAATGAGAAGTTTTAAAATTTTCAAATACTTGTGACTTATCTTTCAACAATAGCACCAAATACATTCTCGAATAATCATCAATAAATGCTAGCATATATTGGTTACCATTGGAAGATGGAATAAACATAGGTCCACATAAATATGAATGTATGAGACCTAGTTTTCTTGACGCTCTAGAAGAAGAACTATGAAAATGCTGCTTAGAATGTTTCCCCAAAATACAAGCATCACATAGTGGAAGCTTTCTTGGAATTGTAGGAAATCCTTTTATACCTTATTGTTTCATAATTTTCATTCTTTCATAGTTAATGTGAGCAAAAGGAGCATGTAATAATAAAGTAGAAGACAAATTATCACATTTTTGTGCTACAAGAGCGGAACTATCATGAGAATTTATAGTATATTATGTGTCATTCAGTTTTAAAATCATAACTTCTTCAACAACGGGCATTACATGATCAAATTCTCTATGTATCTCAATAATGACATCAAATATATGTATGGAATTCCCTTGTTATCAAATATGTGTAAGAGACATTAAATTTCTTTGAAATTGTGGAATATAAATGACATCCCGTAGAACATAATCTTCAAGTTTTGGTATCTCCAAACAAATGGATCCAAATCCTGAAGGCTTAATTTGAGATTTGTCAATAAAAAATACTATTGTATCAACTTTTTCTCTAAATGTTTTGAAAAATATATCCTAAAATTCATATTACAAGTAGCTCATCATTCCAAAATCCAATTGTATTGCCATAAATAAAATGTAGTAACTAAAAACATCATTAATGTAGAAATTGAAATTAGCAAGAATATAATGGGAAATTTGAGATTATTTTACTTTATCTGGTGGTGGTTTTTATTTCTTTTCATTAATTTTTCTTTCATTTCAATATCTTATCCCAAGTAGCTTGAAAATTAATGGAAGTATGACTTACTTTTCCACATATATAACATTTGAGATTCTATTTATTATTCTAAAAAAATTGTTTTTCTTTGTCACCTTGCTTCCTATCACCTTGATTATTATTGCTCCCATGACTCTAAAATTTCTTCTACCACAGCCTATAGTACTTAAATTCATATTGGAAAAATGATTTTGGCAGAAAATAATAATCCTTATCACAAAGTTGCAGCACTAAATCCTCGTCCAAACAAAAATGACAAATGTGCACTTCAAATTTCAATAACACCAAAAGAGTAATCAAGTATATGTAATGCTAATGTGATTTCTTTGGTAACAGACCCTTTCAAATAAATAAAATCTTCTGAAATTGTAGTATGAGAAGGATCTAATTCAAAGATATCATGATCTATCTGTAGTTTTCATAAAATAATTTCAACTTGAAAAAGAAGATTGAAACCCCAACCCTGTCTGTAAGTGATTTGTTCCTCACTCACAAAAGGGGTAGTGAACTGGATGGAGATGTTTTATGCATCTAAAAGTGGCCATACCAAAATCTAAGTGAGATTACTGAAATAAATAAGTCATCACCATCATTCTTTGTTGTCATATATTCTAGACAAGTAACGAAATATAGACGATTCTATATTAATGTGTGTTGTAGTTGTCTGAGCACATTATCAACCAAAAGGATGGTACCAGGTGATATGGTATGGGTCCACTAATGGATCGGTTGAGCATGGAAATTTTTATTCTTGCATAGAACAAAAGTCAGGATACTAAGTCCTCTCAAAATAGGTATTTTTTTTATGACAAAATAGGTTATATGGGGGCTTTTGGCCTAAGTCCCTATTACCAATGACTTATCCAGGTTAAGAATGTTTGGTGATATGGAAATTCCCAACCCATGAGGTGAACATGAACCTGTGGGCGCTACTAATTTTTGTGATGTAGCTACTTATCAAAAGGGATTGGTGACTAGAGAGGTTTTCACATGCGTAAAGGTTCTGTATGGAAATAAAGTTCTACTTGGTGCAAGAAATCAATAAATAAGTGTTAATGGCAGTGATTTTGAGGAAAATGAAATTTATAATATTGAAATTGTAACCACTATAGGTGAAGGTAAGCTTAAAATTCTTGTTGTGACTGAAGCCATCCAAAAATTTCATTGCAACGTATGACTGCAAAATTCTCTAGGGAGTAGGTTACCGAGGCCTCCTTTGACTGCCTTTACGCAGAGAAACAATTGAAGGAGTCGAAGTACTATGTGAGATTTTACTAACAGTATATAATTCGATAGATTGTAATGGATCTCGAAAGGTCGATTTAATGGAAATTTATTTAACTATTATAACCAAGAATCCCACGTATGAAGATAAAAACATGGACAGAAGGAACAACTATTAATTATTTACCATTAAATCTAACTTTATCGACATCCATATCAAACAAAATTTCAGAGATAGCAGAAAAAACTTGAAAATAATGTGTTGCTCATCCACAACTCTAGGACACACTCGTTGCGGTTGTATGTCCACATTTTAGCACAAAACAACCAAGAAAAAATGGAGTAGGTTTCTGAATGTAGCTACATCAGCCCAACCAATATTTAAAAGCATGGATTTAAAAAATTCAGTGGTGCTCTAATATGACTGTAGAGAGTCCTGTGAATAAACTCCACAATTGAAACTGATTATATTAATGATGAGAAATTCATTTATACAAATGTAAGCTAGGTTCAAGATAAAACTATTACGATAGCTTATTAATGGAAAAATAAAAAATAAAAACTAATTTATTTTTTTTAACACATGGTGAATTGGTAATTCTTTAGAGTAATCTAGGGGAGACCTAGGATCAATCCTCATATTCGCCTTATAACACCAGGATATATCCAACAACCTACAAGTTATATATACCAGTTCTTATGATTCAGCAAAATTTGAGACCCCTCGGGAAAGGGGGAGCCTACTCCTTGAGCCAAGATCATAGCAAGCCACATACTCAATGAGATTTGAACTGTGGTCTCTTGGGTTTCACCCAAGGAAGCTTTCTGTCAAACCACACATCACTGTATAAAAACTAAAAACTAATTACTAATGAACAATCATAATCCTAAAGGATTCGTTAATAGTATCAAAGGTATAAAACCTTTGGGTCGACACACATCTTCATGTCTCCAACTTGGACAGTGGATTAAGTCTTTTAATGACTAGATGATAACCATGAATTGTTTTTCTATTTTACCATATGGTGACCAACTATGTATTTAAAAGCTTAATTGTCTACTACGTTGGTTTAATTGTAATTAAACCCAATCCCTTACAAAACATGAATTCAAGTGTAATAATATCCAACTAGAGAGTAATCAATGTGTATTTTCAAGGAGTATGCATTTAAACTGAAATTATTGTTTTGAATAGTCACACGTTTAGTTTCATAGTTGTCCATAATTACAAAGTTTGTCTAATTTAAAGATGGCATGTTGGTTACATTGCATCCTTTAAAACAATCCTTTGTTATAAAGATAAATTGCGAAGTCTTTGAAAAATTCAAGGCTATAAATGCTAAAGTACTACTTGAAGAAAATTAAAAATAAATGAAACTGGGTATGGAATATTACATCTCAAGAAATAAACATCCATAAAAATACATGATTTTTCTATATGGATTCCTAGTGTTCAAATATAATCCTTTGTTACAAAGAGCCGACGAGTAAAATTCGCCTTCAATAAGTTGGATCGCCAAGGGAAGCCTTAACTGACAAGTACTTGCAAGTCATTGATAGGAAATAAAAATTGACTCACCAAAAATCTCACACCAAAAGTCTAAAAATGAGCCAAATATTTTCTCGGGCCAAGTGAAGCTTCTGACCCATTTCCTCACCAAGTAATTTTCCAAATTGAATCAAGTAACTATCCAAAAAACTGCAAAAACTCAATTTCAACAAAAAACCTACAAACTTTCAACAACACTACATACACAATATCCAAAATAAACAAATTTCAATTGTCACTCACTATATGCAATATTATAAGAAGGATTTTATTGTTATACCATGAAGAAAAACCACATCAAGAAGCTCGATCGTGTTGAGATTTTTAATGGAAAATGCACAAGATCGAAACACATGCTTACATTATACTGTAGCTTGTCGTTACTAACAAAATCCTAGAAGTAAAATTATCCCAAAAACAAAGGGAAAAAATAAATACCATTTTAGTTATTTTTTGTTGTCTATATGTTTGAAATAACACTAAATTCAAAATCACAATATAAAAATTATTTCACCAACTCTATACAATATATTAAACCCATCCAGGTGTTGGAAATAATTCATTAAATTGTATCAGTTTCGAAGAACCATAACTCTATGACTAATGCTACAAATTTTTTGGTTATGCCATCCCTACAACAAGAATCCATAGAGTTGACAACATAAAAGAATTAATGTGGTGCATGCATTACCGTAACATGATCACCATTTTATCAAGGCCATTTTTCTTTTGACCATGAAAATATTGTTTTATCTAAAGGTGTTAACCAACTTTTCCCCCCACTACCTGCAGTCGGCACTTATGAGGGTTTTGGAGAGGCATAAGATTAGGGACCTAGTGTGAAAAATCTTCCAGCTAAGACATCAATGAGAGTTTTCTTCCTAACACCACTAACACCCATAGATGCTGTAAGAAAAACATGTGTGAATTCCATTTAACATCTTGGAGAAACTGAAGTTTTTCCTCAATCACTCCTTGATCCTTCATATCCTGCAAATAAATTTGAAACTTTTTTACCAAACTTTTCAGGTAAGAGGAGACGCAAAAATTGGAAATAGCTAAATCACATCATACACTAGTCCCAAGTCTCAACTTTATATGTGGGTAATTTCAACAAATTAATTTACATATTCAAAATACATGGCTAGTGATTTAAATAAAATAATAATTCCTTGCTTTGGAGGAACACATGTTGTAGCTTTCAAACCCAACTAATTATTTCCTTCTATATTAGTTGATTTGTTTCTCATTCCTTTGATCTACATATCAACTACATAACCAAAAAATTAATAACTCATTATAGAACTCAAAATCATGGAGTTTTGGTTCCATTTATTCCCCTTAATATGTTCATGAAACTATGAAGCATACTAGGTTAATAGTTGTATTACAAGAATTATTTTCATTTGCAGAAGACCCTCTCCTTGATCTTGATGACTTTCTGTTATGTACTTACTTGGTACCATTCTCTTTTATTTTGCATTTTTTCAATTTCTTCCTAAAAAATGATAGCTTGAGGTTTCCTAACAGTTTATATGCAAAAAAAAATCCCACATTATTTCATATGTTTGTTTAAAAAATATGAACAAAAATAGAGCAAGATATATTTTTCTAGAGAAGCAACTTATATTTTAGGTACGTAAGAGCCAAAGTAAAAATCACATTGAAGAGGACTAAAAATCCCAATAGAGAAACAACACTTAGCCAATACCAGTATGTTTGTGGGAAGATGTTACGACTCTTGATGGTAGAAACACCCAAATTTATGGTTTACACTCTAAGGCCAACACAGTTTCATGACACCAAAAATCAAAGTGTTGTGCCATGAGAGGTTATGGCCGCCAAGGGTGAGAAAAAACCTTTGAATTTTAAATATATCCTACAATAGAAGGAGAATTAAATTTAAATAATGTTATGAAACCAACTCCAAAAATGGAAGAAAAGAGAGATCAACACCTTATAAATAGCCACTTCAAGGGGGAAACCTCCAATACATTACATAAATGAACAATTCTTGGATGATACAAATGACAAAAACTCCTTCTATATATAGGGGTCCATGGGGTCGCAATATAATCCTAGCAGACCTAACAATAATAATGTAAGGGAACAATAATAACAATATGGGGGTTACAAGGGTTCAAAAATAACAATATTGGGGCCACACTAATAACAATAAGGGACTACACTAATAATATGGGGACGTAACATGACCCTCTCCTTCAAAAAAGTGTTGTCCTCAACGCTTGAGTAGCTCTGGATGCTTCTGTATAAAATCCTCATCCTCCCATGTAGAATCTTCAGTGGATAATTTCTTCCACTTGATGACATACTCTGAAATTGATCGATTTCATAGCTGTCGAGTTCTTGTTTCCATGACTGTTTCAGGTTCCAATATGATTTTTCCTTCCTCATCAAGTTCTGGTAATATTGTTTGAACTGGAAGTTTGTCACCTATAACCTTCTTTAAGCATGAAACATGGAAAGGCTAGATGCACTTGTGAGGAAGCAGGAAGCTCCAATTTGTATGCCATAGTACCAATATTTTGCAACACCTTGTAAGGACCATAGTATTTTAGCGATAATTTATTATCCTTCTTAGCTTGCTTGAGGGAAATTTGTTTGTATGGTTGTAGCCATAAAAATACCCAGTCTCCTACATCAAAACTTCTCTCGCTGTGATGTTGATATGTCTGTTGTTTCATTCGATTTTGTGCCAAATTGAGGTTATCCTTTAAGAGTTGGAGAACTTTCTGTTGATTCTCGATGTGATCTTCCATTGCTTGCATCTTAGAATTTTCTCTTAAAGATGATGTGATGGATAATGGATGATATCCATAAAGTGTCATAAATGGGGTCATTTTTGTTGCAGTATGGAAGGAAGTGTTATACCACCATTCAGCGAGAGGTAACCACTTGACCCATTGTGTTTGTTTATCAGATACAAAACAACAAAGATATCCTTCCAAACATTTATTTACTATCTCAGTTTGACCATCTGATTGAGGATGATAAGATGAGCTATGAGCTAATTGAGTACCCAAACAAGAAAATAACTCCATCCAAAAATTTCCAGTAAAAATGGGATCTCTGTCGCTCACAATAACCCTTGGGCTTCCATGTAGCTTTTGAATTCTATCCATAAATGTAGTAGCAACTGTACTTGCTTTAAATGGATGAGATAATGCACAAAAGTGTGCATACTTGGTAAATCTATCAACTACCACCATGATGACACTCTTTCCTTCGGACTTAGGTAAACCTGTGATAAAATCCATTGAAATCTCCTCCCAACGTTGACTTGGAATGGATAAAGGTTGTAGAAGTCCCGGGGTCATAATTGTCTCAACTTTATTCTACTGGCAAACCAAAAATTCTGCCACAAAATTTTGAATATCAGATTTAAGGCCATCCCAAAAAAATTCTTTCTTCACCCTGTGGTAAGTTTTTAAAAATCCTGAGTGTCCTCCTAAAGGAGAAGTGTGCAATTCCAAAAGAATCTTTTGTTTTAGTTGGCAATTCTTACAAAGATATAAGCGATCTTTGTACCATAAGGAATCATTTTTCCAACTAAATGTATCAGATGTACTAGGATCTTTATTCAAATTTTTAATGAGTGTCCACACTTCTTCGTCCATCTTCCATTCATTCCTTGCTTCAATTATCAAATCTGGTTGGATAATAGAAATTTCACAAAACAATTCTTCCACCTCTTCATCCTTTCTTGAGAGTGCATCTGCAACAACATTTAACTTCCTTTTTTTGTAGATGATTTCAAAGTCATAACACAACATCTTTGTGACCCATTTTTTTTGCTCTTCTGAAGATAGTATTTGTTCCAAAAAGTGTTTAAGACTATCATGATCATTTTTTACCTTGAAATGCCTTCCCATTAGGTAAGGTCACCATTTCTTTAGTGCATGTATTATTTCCAACATTTCCTTCTCATAAATAGCTTTCTGTAAATACTTTCCTTTGATTGGATGACTTTCAAAAGTAATTGGTCTTCTCATTAAAACAACACCAATTCCATTTCTTGAGACATCACATTCCACAATAAAGGTTTTTGTGAAGTTTGGCGTAGTTAAGACTGATGCTAGGCACATTGCCTCTTTAAGATGTTGAAAGGCCTTAGTTTCTTCAGGAATCCATGAAAATTCATCTTTCTTCAATAACATTGTTAGAGGTGCTACTATTCTCCCATAATTCTTAACAAACTTGCGATAATACCCTGTTAACCCAAGAAATCCTCGCAACTGCTTTATGGTTGTGGGGAATTTTCATTCCATAATGGATTTAATTTTGTTAGGGTCTACCTTAACACCCTCGTGAGATGCAATATGACCCAAATTCACCTTTTGTACTCCAAAGAAACATTTGGATGTTTTTGCATATAATTGTTTCTCCTCCAATAGTTTGAGCACCATGTCAACATGTTGAACATGATCCTTCCAAGACCTGATGTAGATTAGTATGTTGTCAAAAAATACTAGCACAAATTTTCTAAGGAAGGGTTTGAAAATGGAGTTAATCAACCCTTGAAATGTAGAAGGTGCATTGGTAAGGCTGAAAGGCATGACCAAAAATTCATAATGATGCTCATGAGTTCGAAATTTTTTTTCAGAATATCTCTAGTCTTCATTCGAATTTGATGATATCCTGAACGAAGATCCAACTTGGTAAAATAAATTGCACCATGTAATTCATCCAGTAATTCATCAATCACAGGAATGGTAAATTTATCTTTAATAGTGAGCTTATTAAGCTCCCTGTAATCCCGACACATGTGCCACGATCCATCGTTCTTGTGCACCAAAATTACTGGAGCAGAGAAAGAACTTTGACTAGGTTGAATTATACCAGCCTCTAACATTTTTGTAATCATACGTTCAATTTCGCTCTTTTGGACATAAGGATATCTGTAAGGCCTACTGTTTGGAGGAACACTTCCTGAAATTAAATGAATAGCATGATCATTATCACGAATAGGTGGGAGTCCTTTGGGATTTTCAAACACCTTGGAATTATTATCCAAGACTTTTTGGAGATTTGGAGAAATAAATGATTTTGATGTTGGAACTTCTAGTGAGCATAATTGTGCAATTACGCCTCATTGTTCTTTCTTAAGAAGATTTATCATGAAATTAGAGCTTATTATCTTTCCTGACTTCCCTGTGATACCTCTTAATTCGATTTCCTTTCCTTTTGAAAAAAATTTCAAGAAAAGTTCTTGAAAATTAAAAGCTACCGTCCCCAAATATTGTAACCATTGTACTCCTAGTACAACATCAACACCTCCCATTGGAATGCAAAGCATTGGACTATTCAATACATATTCCCCCATGGTTATCTTGATATTATGGAATTTTCAAGAGAAAATTATAGTTCCTCCATTTGCAACCATCACTTGAAATTCTGGTGCTAGGTATAGGAAACAATTCAATCCCTTGGCTACCTTACAATGAATAAAATTGTGGGTACTACCTGAATCAATCAACACTATTACCTTTTTCTTCTTGATATGTCCTTCTATCTTGAGAGTTTGAGGAGTGGTAATTCCTACCAATGCATTACACAATATGGTCTAACTCATTTATTCTTCTTCTAGTGTTGGTTCTTGGTGTATATCCTCTTCTTTTGAAATTTCTTGTTCATTTTCTTCCTCCTCTTCACAATCTATGTAAAATGTTTTTTTTCAACACACTTATGACCTTTAGTGTATTTGCTATCACAACTGTAGCAAAGCCCTTTTCCTCTTTTTTCTTCCAATTGTTGTGGTGTCAACCATGTAGGTTGTGGAAGTCTAGGATTAGCAACACTTCCGTATTTATAGATGTGAGTGGCAGGCTTCCTTGTCGCCATAATTTTACATTCAATTTTTCTTGCCAACCTGAATGCATTCTCTAATGAATCAGGTTCCCAAATGTGAAATTCATGTTGGATGTTATCCTTTAAAGTACCTATGAAGACATCAATCCGGTGTTCCTATGGAATATCAATTACCCTTATATTCAATTTTTGGAAGTCCTCAACGGGCTCCACCACTGAACCCTTTTTTTTGAGATTTATCAATTGGCTAAAGAAGGTGTTTCTTTTTGTTCCCTCATAATGTGCGATCATTTCCTCCATAAAAATTGACCAAGTGACAATTTTTTTGCGAGAGAAAAGCCATTGATACCATAAAAATGTATTTCGTTCTAAATGTAAATTTGCAATGTATACCCTTTGTGTGTTTTTCACATTATTGAGATCAAAATATTGCTCCATCTGTAGTATCCATGTTACTGGATCCTTTCCATCAAACTTCCTCATATCCATCTTTGGAATATGGTGGTTCTTCTATCCAACATTAGAGTTTATGAAATCACAATTAACATTTATTTTGTTCTCATCATGAGTTTCCTCTACTATCTTTTCGTGATTAGGAAACATTTCTTGTATCAACTTTGTCAAACCTTCCATTTCTACTTTTAGATCATTCTTCATGTTTTCCATGTTGTTTTTCATGTCATCCATCTTAGATTCCATTCCAACTTCCATGCCATCCATCTCAGCTTCCATTCCAGCTTCCATGCCATCCATCTTAGCTTCCATGCCATTCTTCAAACCATCCATATTATTCTTCAAACTATCCATCTCTGCTTCCACGCCTTTCTTCAAAACTTCCATTTCATTTTTGTTGCTCTTTGTGAGAGTGAAATTTGGTGCACTTACTCTTGTAATTTTGATAGACCATGTTGCAATTCTTCATCTTCATGAGTCATAGTAGAGTATTATGAGGGCTTAATGGGTGTTGAATTCTTTTTAGGTGGCATTTTAGAACCCAATACTAATATATGTGCTCAATAGGCCCTTGGAATCACTTAAAACTGATTTTTCAAACAAGACATGCAATTTGAAAAAAAAATACACACCTTTCTCTTGCTTTTGAGGAGCTCGATATTGAAAATGAATTATGTCTGTGATTTTGGATCTTCAATATCTGAAATTTGGCCATGTATTAGCCCTTTTAATCTTCTTTCGAATGCCACATGTTTGACCTATTTTGGATTCTTCAAGTCAAAGTTATGCCCAATATCCCACAATGTCCTGATTTTGGATTGGTTTAGTAGAGTAAACTTGTACGACGTGCCATGTGTCACTGTTCCCTCCTTTGGCTTTGAAATTGACACACAGGAAACTAGAGTTTTTGTACTTGTGGCCACTTTTTACAAGATTCCAATCCAATGCTCAAAGAGAGAGAGAGAGTTATGATGATTTTCCCAAGGTCACCTCTTTGAGATGAAATTTGGGAGCCTGAAAAAACCCTAAATTCCACAGGTCATATCTCCAAAAATTTTCCGAACCAGGATATAAAATTTTTACAGGAAGTGCTTCAGAATTTTGCCTTTTCTCTGTAAATATTTCAGCTTCTGAAACTTCGTAGAAAAAAAATTATAGCGAAAATTCCACGATGACCTGTTTAGGTGAAATTTGGGAGCCTGAAAAAACCATAACTTCCACAAATCATATCTCCGAAAATATTGCGAATCAAGATCTAAAATTTTTACAAGACGTTCTTCAGGATTTCAGCTTCGCTCTGTAAAAATTTCAGCTTCTGAACCTTTGTAGAAAACAATTTATAGTGCAAATTCCACGATGACCTGTTTGGAGAAGAAAAACCCTAGAATCTAAAGCTCTGATACCAAATGTTATGGAACCAGCTCCAAAAATGGAAGAAAAGAGAGATCAACACCTTAGAAATAGCCACTTCAAGGGATCAACCTAAAATACATTACATAAATGAACAATTCTTGGATGATATAAATTAAAAAACATCCTTCTATATATAGGGGTCCATGGGGTCACAATATAATCCTATCCGACCTAACAATAATAATGTAAGGGGACAATTATAGAAATATAGGGTTACAGGGGTACAATAATAACAATAAGGGGGCTACACTAATAACAATAAGGGACTACACTAGTAATATTGGGAACTAACAAATAACGCCAAAATACTTGTAACATTCTTGAGTTTATAATTTATTCTCTAAGAGTCTTAGACCAAAAGACTCCTAATCTGGAGCAGACAAAGAAAGATCTGAATTATAAAGCAATATATAAAATTTGACAAAACTTGAAAGTAAACAAGAAATAAAGGAAAAAAATTACCCTAATTTTAATTGGTAAAGACCTCCTAGCTCTTTGAAAATTCCAAAACATGATGGAAGAAGGATTTTATAAACATTATGAGCATATTGGTAAAAGAAAAACTATAAGCCTTGACTTTGATGATTTAATTTCTAACTACCTAAGAAACTTGATATTACCTCTCACTTAGGTCGACTTGAGGACAAGAAATCCTTCGAGCATCTCCATAAGGAGACCAGCCTAAAATAATAAAGAATATAAATATTGATTAACAATAGGCTAGGGTTTTTATTTTAAAAAAATTATTGAGTCATAAAACCCTAGAGGTGACATGTAAACTATGAACTATCTCCACTGAAACCTCAATTTGTAGTTATGAATAGGGATTTCAACAAATCCCCAAAATGCGGTAAGATGTCAAGAAATGCAGATTTGATCCAAAGAAATTACCAAAGAAGGGATCATCTTTAGGCTACTAAATTTAGTTAGGAAATTTGTTAAAATAGGACCAAAGACAAATAAGAGGCAGCAACCCAAAACTGGATTTGAAACTTACCAAAAGGGTCTATATTTAGTAGCATTGAAGTGAGTGAAAGGAAAAAAAATAATGTTCAATGCATACAAATTATGCATTCTCTTCCTTGATTGCTTCACCTTTGTCTCTGCAAAATTTTAATAGGTGGTTGCTTGTGTTCCATGGCATCCCATTATGTATTCCTATATTAGGATTTCAGGTCAAGGAGACACAACTCAAGTTTGCTTATCAATGGAATTAATTCTCGACCTTTCCCATACACAACACATGACCCACCATACCGAGCTTCCAGGTCAAGGAAACACAACTTAGCTCAAATCATTAGCAGAATTAATGCTTACCATTTTCTTCATCCTCCAACACAACTCCCGCCATTCCACTCATAACTGAAATTCATTTTTTCGTAACTGAATAGATATATGTCAATTTAGGATAAAAAGGGAGACAGTAAATATGTCACTCTAATTCACATAACATATGTCGATAACGTAAGAAAAGTGTTTCCTCGAATGCAGATGACATGAAAAATTTCCCTCCCATGCGAGAGATGATGAATATATGTAACACACGCTTTTATTTGAAGTGAAACCGCCCCTCTGCAATAAGTTGCATGAGGCCACAGAGGCATGGGCTAATGAAGATACGCACTGCGAGCAACCACCTGGTGTGGAACCTCTCTTTTGAAATCATTTGAATGAGCTTCAGGATGTACATGATTCACTGCCATAACTCGAAGCACATGCTATCACATGAGAACTGTCGCAGCATTCACCTGAGAGCATGTCACAATAATGCACAACATCTACGCTTGTGCCATAGGTCTACAAAATGGAAGGCCCTTCTGCATTGTGTAATTCATAGTTTGCTCCTTATTTTCTGCAAATCCCTCCTATCCCCCTTAGACATTCTATTTAAGTTTCATCCCACTTGTATGATCCACCATCAGTGCAACCTCTCCCCCAATGATAGGCCATTGGGAACCCTCTCGGTTGCGCACCTTCCCTTGGCTCCCCATGCCTTACTATTTTTCCCAACTTGGCGCTCATAGCAATAGGTTCCCTCAGCTACACACCCCCCACCTGCGTGCCACCCTACCTAATAGCACTCAATTGCACACTTCCCAGATTTGATCTTGTACTAATCACCCCACCAAAGATAAATTTTCCAATCCCTTTCAGCCCACTACCCCTTTTTTTCTTCACTCTCGCATGGTTCCGTGTCTACGCCAAAGGACAATCGGAGACAACCAAAGAGGCGCATTCCCGGGACGCTACTAGTGAGGGCTAGATAATCATTTGGAATCCTTTGAGGGCTCCTCTTCTGGAAGCCATGCCAGGGATGCTCCTCAGTGTCCTGAGCAAGCCTAGGAGGAAGAGGTCCCTGCTCAGGAAATGCAGAGGGGCAGAAATGGACCCAAGAAATGCACCATTGTGCACTAGGAGCACCCCACGCCCCTAAAATTGAGCCTCTTCTGGTTCAAGAGGTTGTGGAGGAAGACATCGATGCATGGATTATGGACTCGGAGGGCATTTGGACACGAGTACCAGATGTTGAGTACCCCGTCACTCCCATTCTTTGTGCACCTGCTTCTAGGCCTCAACACCATCATACTATTGAGGAGGAGGACATAGCGTGGGATTATGGTTGATGTATCGAGGAGGAGGACCCAGACACTGAGGACAATGCAGGAACACCAGCACTGCATGGTCCCTCAGCTCTTTTTGTTTTTCTGTTATTTCAGCTCATATTATAGAACTTTTACTTTCACAAGTGCCATGACACATTTTTTATTTTCTGCTTAATTTTATTACAGGGTTGGTTTCCTCCAAGGAGGCAGCCCCATACCTGTGCTACGTTGAAAGCAATGAAGGCTAGGATTGGATAATTGCAACTTAGCAACTCAGCCTGTAGCCTATGTAACATTTTACTTCGAATTAATATATTTTAGCCCAACTTACCAAAAAAGAAAAATGTAAGAAAAGTGTAGGAAAAAATGCTTAGTGAAAATATTCAAAAGAGAACGCCTATTGGTGTAAATATCCATAGTATCATGCAATATTTGAGGGTTTTTAAAAATTGTTTCAAATTATTGAATTCAATAATATTTATATTAATTCATTTTATTGATGTATAATTTATTAAAAAAGAGTTATTTTCATTTTTATTTATGCATAATGAAAATATGCATTTTTCTTATGGAGACATTTATTTTGGGGTATTCTTGAAACCTTTTGTTTAAAAATTTTTAAAAATAATGATTGAGGATTAAAAAAATAGAAAAAGAGAATATGAGAAATAAGAAAAGAAGAATAAGTGCATTTGTGATTTTTACTTGTTTTAATAATTATTTTTGGAAAGTGAATTATCTCCTTCAAAAGAGTTAAAATATAAACATAAAATATATCAGAAGATCATTTCATAGTTACCAATATGGATTTCTTTAGTAATTCTTATATTCCATATCGTATTACTTTGTTGGTAAAAGTATTTTTTTGGGCCATTAAGATGAGAAAATAGGTTTGAAAACCCCCAAAGTCAAGTAGCCTATGGGGCTATGAAACAACATGAAAAGGAATAGATATTTGTGCATAGGAATAGTTATTTCATAGCATTATTTCTCATTGAACAAGGTTTAGATTGTAGAATTATTCCCAAGATTGTAGCAGCAACCAAGTCCAAAAAAGCTTGGGATATTTTGGAAATGACATTAAGTGAAAGGGGGAGAAATATTGGTCAATGAAAAAATGCACCATAGAGTTTTGAAATTGATAAATAAACTACTGTAATAGCAGAAGGTGTGGAAGATCCTACTAAAGCATACAAGACATGAAGGGTGAAGTTGTCTAGAACACTATAGAAAAAATTGTTGAAGAAGTTGCAAAAGAAAAAAGTGATTATGTATAAGATCCACACTTTTAAAATGGTGAAGACACAAAATATACCAATGTAGATTATGAAATTGGATGACATTTTTAGCAACAACGGAAAATGAGAAGAACCTAGCAGTGAAAGACGAATTTGATTATGAGGATGAATTAGCTTTTCTTGAAGAGTCACTTGAAAATCTTGTGTATGATAAATATGAAAGTGGTTATGGAAAATTTATCATAACTACAATAAAATAAGGAAAAAAATAAATGAAAAAAACCATCAGAGTTGTTCATGACTAAGTGATGGTAGAATAGGCTCGATGAAATAAATCTAAGATTTTATTTTTGATCCTCTAGAAATTGACAAAACAATTCAATTACTAGCAACTGTAATATTCCTAATTAGCGACAGCTAATTGGAGTATTCTATTTTGTTTATTTTTCCGTCTATAGTTTGTAAATAAATAAAAGTGAGTGAAGAGGGTCTAACTCACTTAAGTGAAATAAGACATCCACCTAGTAGCAAAACGTTGTGACTTAAGTGGGAGTCAAGGGGGGCCTAACACCACGTAGAGGAGGGGGCCTATGTACACTCTAGAAGCTTCTGCAAGCTTTTGCACAGATAAGGATGAGGATGTGGAGGAGAGAGAGAGGATATGTTTGGTTTTGGATGCAAACCAACATTATAAAAGATGGAGGAGCCTCCTCATTTCATTCATTCTTGAGTTGATGATTTTGGAGTGAGACTTATGTCTTCTTGAGCACGCTGGCTGTTTAGCCTGTCTGAAGCACTGTTTAGTGCATTAAGTGTCTCCGGTCGAGGATCTCGCCCTTAGCCCTGGGGGAATTCGAGTGCCTACTCGGGAAATTTTAGCTTTTCACATTTTTTGTGTCGTTTCATTGTTTGGGTCTATTGCGGAGTCGGAGCTTATTGAGACTGCGCAGTCACTGGGAGAGAGGACGTAGTCCACTGTGGAGGAGCTCTGGATTGGGGTTTCTGCAGTTGATTTAGCCGAGCTTTTGAGCAGAGGGTCAGCCTTTGCCCGTCGGAGGGTTTTGGTGGAGTTTGTGGCAGTATTTCAGCTGTTCTATCTAGCCACTGCGTAGTGCCTTGGAGGCCAGCGTAATTCACTAGGGAGGCAGTTTCTGGTGATTTCTGGGGTTGGGCATTCTTGGAATGGTTTGTGGATCTTGTCCGGGTTGTTGAGGAGAGGAGGTTTTCCAATTTTCAGCTTATTCCGACAAGGGGATCAGCCCCTAGTCTTCAGTCCATTCCAGCAGTAGCAGCTACACAGCAATTTTCCAGCAGCTCGGACGCAGTTCATAGAGCAGCCATTTTCGGTATTCTCTGAGAGTGTTTTCTCACTTGCCTTGAGAAAGATTAGGTGCCATCACTCTGATCGCCTATTGTACTCCATTATATGTCTCATATTAATAAAATTGCTCAACATTTCCTCTCTATGTTTTCTGGGTGAGTTGTCGTATTTGTCGTATTCTCTTTCTATGATATTATATGTCTACTGCACTATTATTGTTTTTAATCATTCTAGTTCTATACCACTTGGTGCATTTATCTTTCACTCTTAGATAGAGTCTCGAAAGGGCCAGGTAGCCTCTGGATCTCGTTCTCTTTTCAGAGGCGAAATATCCAGTAAATGCCCTCCCAGTCTAACTCTGGTTGGAGTTCGCCGTGTTTTAGAGATATCCCCAAAACGGGATATTACAGCAACTGAGGTATAAATAGATGCAAAAAATATAACAATATAGACATAAAATTAAAGATGAAGAAATATTCAATAAAAAGGGGAGACTGGAGCTAAAGAACAAGAAAAAATATATAGAAGACACAATTTGGAGAAAACTAAAAATAAAAATATACGTACTTAAAAATAAAAAATTTAAAACTTGTACAGAGTTGCAAAAAACCTACACTTGGGATGTAAAATTAAATCAAGTTCGTTTACTTGATTTTAAGTGTTTTAAGATTAATTAAGACATAGGCCAGTAGGAAGTAGTGGTCATAATTAAGGGTGAGTGTTGGAATGTGTTAATTAATCCTAGTTACTCCTACTTAACTGGGAGTTTCTAGTAGGTTGCCAATTTACGAACAATTAGTCATACATGTGTCAGCTAAATTTAGCATAGGCATAATTAGCATTCTAAATATCATTTCAGAAAATTCTCCATGAGTTTTTGGGTCTATTTAATCATGTATCCTCAAGTAATTCAATGAATTTTAGTTAGAGAGACACAAATCTATTATGTTGTGTGTTTTATTCTTGTGAGTTACTTTGTGTGTTTAAGTCTTGTTTCCTCCTTTTTCCATCACAAATTAATGACTTGATTCTCTTTTAGGAAAAATCAACCACATATTCAATGGGATGGGATCTATCGAATTATTTATCTCATTTGGCTTTAAAAATATTGAATTTTCTAGTTCTAATACCACTATGATGGAATGGGGGAAAAAACTAATGAGGGAAAAACCTACTACATTAGCTAAATACACAAAAATAACTCACATATAATGTTACACAATAGAGTTGTTGCTCCAAGAATTTGAATTTCTTGATAATAAGAGAATAAATAGATAGATAATCTTATCGAGAGACCCTCTTGAAGTATTTTTAGTATTCTAATAATATCCACATAAATTTTAACTCTTACATGCGTGCTAATCTCTTTACTAAATTTATACTCTACATGCAACACGTGTAAAGAACCTCAAAAATAGGAGTAATTACCACATTGAAATACGAATGGTAATGTATCCATAATCTATATATGGTTTTATGCCTAACGTAATATTGGGTTCTGAAAAAGAAATATATTAATTGAGAATCATAAGTTGGTCTACATTGTCACTAAAAACCATTTTCTACAATATATTTATTGTTGGGAAATCCTTAACTCTCCACTATTTCATTTAGTATCCTCACACTCAACTGCCTCAACATTGTGTTATATGTTGAAACTGGACTCATGCATGTGTATTATAGATATATGAATCAAAACATAGTATCAAAATAATTCATAGGATGACACGATCAATTTTCATAGAAGCTCACCAATAATGAGATGTATTTGAAGGCTAGAGTGGAAGCATTTTGTTTATGGGATGACAATACGACTTCAAAAAATATCCCCATTAGAGAAATAAATCTCTTAAATGATTGAAAGTGGCTCCATATCTCACTACCTTTATCATGTCTTTAGAAATAAATTTGTTCCTCTCTTTCATGGGCGACTTGAAGAACTCACATGTCAATCTCATCACTTCTCTTATAAAGGATTCTTTCAAACAATGTTAATCACTTGCATATTAATTTTAATGAATTATCTCTTTGCATCACAAGTCCATTTTATCAAGGTTAAATGATTTGAGTGAGTAACAAAATAAATATACCTGAAAAATTCTATTTTCTTGGTTGGCATGACAAATGGAAAGTGAAGACATGAATACATGGTATGAATCAAAGTTCAAGTGAAGGATTGAATGAAAAAATAATTATTGGACAATGGTTAGAAATATACTATTATTCTTGAGTCTGTAGTAGATATTCTTGGTCTGGAAACTCATGATCTAGTGTAACCATTTTAATGGGTTGGATTCAAGATAAGTTTATCATGAGGATCACTAGGAGAGGAAACATTAGGTTTATAATCCATTTTGTTTATGTTTATGATAAAAAAATTGAATTTGCATGAATGAATGCATGTGACATATTTTTTTTCGCCTAATAATTATGGAGAATGGATGCCACTTCCTAAAGAAAAATAAAAAATGGTTAAAGGTGGTATAATGTAACATCAAACAAAAAATATGGAAAGCTAGAACACTTCTAGTAGAAATTAAATAAAGCATGCCAACAACTTGACTAGAGTGAATAAGAAACATGTATCATTCATAATGTGTGGATTAGTAGACTTAGAAAGATGAGTGGTATCCATGTGCTTCAATTTTCTCTATGGATTGATTTTGGGACCAAAATCCTCCATTGAGGAGGCTTCATAAAAAACAGACAACTCTCCTAAGAATTGTTGCATCCACAACATCTCTTTGTAGGCTTCCATGACAACTATGTATTTCCTCTCTTTTGGAGAGAGATAGTACTTTATGTAGTCTAGACACTCAATAAACCATTGTACCTATAAAAGTGTATAAATAATCAATGGCGGAATTTTTGGTGTTCACATATCTAGCCATATTTGCATCTATATACCCTTCAATACTAAAAAATAATAATAACAAGTACCTTTGATATATCTTAAAATCCACTCTATTGCTACCTTACGTTGTTTGTTTGGATCTACAAGGAATCTGCTTACTACTCTCATTATATGTGTGATATTTGGTTAGGTAGATACCAATGCACACATAAAGCTTCCAAATATGAAAGCATATTGTAGTTTACTTATTTTCTCATTTTTTCTTCTCATTAGGAGGTACAAATTGACACTATGTGTTGTAGCTCCTAGAGACAACCCCTAGTTTGAGGAGAGACCAATGCCTAGGACATATTGATGAGTGCTTGCAGGATTTGATAGAATTATTCAATTACACTCAATATTTAACATATTTTAAGATATAATTGGTTCAAAATATTATTTAAGAGGAGAAATGAAAATCTAGCAGCAAAGTAAGACTCGTAGAAGAATTAAGGTCTGGGTTCGGTGGCCAACATTACGTGAACATTCATTTTACCAGTGATTGTAGCATATTTGAGAGAAGAATTACAAAGAAATGAAACCAAACACACAAATATTATTTAAGATTCAAGTGCATCAGACTTCAGCATGAAAAGGGTGAAAGGAACATTAAATGATATGCTCAGATTACATGGAGTGCATATCAAGGTTGTTAAGTTTTACCAGTCACAAACATCTTAGATAATAAATAGACATAGATTAATCCATAATTTCATAAAAATATATCCAATAGCTACCATTACATGTAATCTAAGAATAATAATGCAAATAAATAGAATAAATGGATAGGAGAATACATACTACAACCTCATGTGAGATGGAATGACAAAAAAAATTCATTAATCTTCAAACATGGTATACATTTTCATTCAAAATTGCAGAGATTCCCTCTTGAAAAAAAAATTGGAACCCTTGTTATGTAGCAGAAAATATTTTTTTATAGTGCCTCAAGATGATAACCCTTGCCAAAATAATATTTCTTGATCTTCCAGTGAGTCATCATAACAAAAAGATACAAATGTGTTAGTGGCATAACTTTACTAGTTGGATCCTAACTAACTAGCGTGCATTCTATGAAAAAAAAATTATATATAGAAAGCATGAAATAGTAGAGTATCATGATTGACATAATCTAAAATATCTTTAGTCGTGGTAGACCAGTTCAAGAGGCAGGGTTGTTGGATCGATGATTTGGATCCGTGGAGGGTTGATGAACTAGTCACATCTCTGCCACAATATTGAGCTTGGTAGCGAAGCATGAAAGAATACCTGATAGGAAATATTAATACTTGTAAGCCCTGCATATTTCAGCCAAAGGAAAAATTAGGCCTTCACCAACCCCAGTAGTTGGAAATCTCTCCTTAAATAATTGACCACAGTTTTACCCTTCAAGGTAGAAGTATTTTCCTGGGATGAATCAACCCTACTCATGGAATCTACCAACATCTGATTGTATTAATCCCATAGGATTATCACTCCTATGATATCCCAACATCTAGGTAGCCCTGCTCGAACTCTCTCCTCAAACTTTGAGTCAAAAGTAAGCACATCCTTCAGCACTACTTCCACCCATTCTTCATCTTTAGCTCTGGCCTCTTCTTTCTAGACTACTTTACAAATATCCATGATTTCAGACACCTTATCCAACACATCTATGGTCCTCAACTCACTGAATGGATTTTCATTAACATATTGGATGAATTTCTTGGAAGTTTGACTATTCTTTTCACCCTCTTCCTTAGCGGTTAAGATGAAGAACTCATAGTCTTTGTTTACGATATTTTTCTCAGCCATCAAAGTTATGTACTCCCAGGTTTTCTTCATCTCTACCATCACTTCATCCCATATCAATTTTTTATCCTAGAGGAGATACATGTTTCCTTTCATTCTTATTTTGAGCTCAGCGATATCTTTATTAGTCACTTGCAAATTCTTACTGATCAGTTCTACATTGATCTTGACAGTATCGAGCTAATTTTTATTTTTTTCCAAAGCTCACTGGGAATTGTCTAAATCCATCTGTACCTTCTTGATTTCTTGTTCTGAGAGTTGTAGCTCAGTGAAGGTCTTAGTGAGATACATTTTAGGATTCTTAGGATTCTCTGGCACGAGTACTGCAAAAATGTGGGAGTCTATCCTTTACTGAAGCTCCACTACCTGTTGCTTGAGGGCCACCACCTCATTTTTCCTACGTATTAGCTCCTTGGCCAAGACCTCTTTTCTTCTTCTACCCATGCTAGTTCTTTGGACTGCACATGTTCACTCGCATGAATCTTTATCTTATGCCTCAACTTGTGAATATCAGCTTGTGAACAATGAAGAACGGTAATGAAAGAATATTTTTCTTCTCGATTCATTCCCACCTTCACGATCAATTCCTTTAAGTTCTCATTCTCCATATGTAGAGCTCTAGAATTATCTCTCTCCTACTTCAACTTTCTTGCATCATTCTCTAGCAGCTTCTCGTCTTTGATTATGGTCACGTCATTCCTTTTTAACTCACTATATAACAATTCTCCCACCTGTGTATGGAATTTGATCTTGTCATACACAGGGACACTTGCACGGTCCATAGACACGTCCAAAGCCATGAACTATGAGCCTGATGGTAGTGACTATGCCAAGGGGTGCTGCAACATGAATTTCATTTGGTTCCTCTCCAACTCCATGGTGGCTAGGAGTATGGTCAGATATGGGATGAAATGTGATGCCATTTTTTGTTGCATATCTTCCCTATTTTCTTATTTATTTCTTCAATTTATTTCCCTGTAGGGAAACTAGGCTTGATCTAGTGATCAAATTTTAGCTCAAAAATGAAAGTGACCATAATGTTTCCAAACTAGCGTAAAGTCAAATTTTTCGTCGTTATGAATCCATAATGTCATATGAAAAAGTTATGATATTATGAAGTTTTCGGGAAACAACTAAAAAATTAGCAAGTTTGCTGACTGGGTAGCTGACCGGGAATTCGTACTGCGGACATCATCAAGTTGACTGGGTAGGTACATACAAATGAGGATATTCCAAGTGGAATCCTTGTATTGGGCAAGTTGTCCCGTTGTGATTTGTTGGATTTTGTGGTGGTGGACCAATGAGGGTGTGACACATGGCCCAACCAGAGGCTGCAACATGGCACCCCATGTGTTATCACTAAAAAAAATGAAGCATCATTTGACAAATTCATATAGGTTCATGTGTCAAAGGTAGGATTCTAGGATTCATTTTCATTACTTAGTCAAGGAAATTTTTAAATTTTGCTTATTAAGCTTACTCTAAGGTCTAAACCCACTCATTTTCAAATCCCTTCTTGTCGCATCACTCATAATTTTATGACAGTTTTCAATTCCCAAAATTTT
Organism: Pinus albicaulis; assembly: GCA_034641835.2. NCBI lineage: Eukaryota > Viridiplantae > Streptophyta > Pinopsida > Pinales > Pinaceae > Pinus > Pinus albicaulis. The sequence goes on along the minus strand of CM076578.1, from coordinate 1,845,077,140 downwards.
AGCCAAGAAACCACAGTTGTGTAGTGAAATACACTTAGAAATTCCACTTTTTGCTACAAAACGCTAATACTTTCGTATCGAAAACACCCAGATTTATATTAAACACGCTACAAAAGTGTGGTTTCCTATCTATCATGTCAAGTTAGCTGTTAGGTGTCAGAAAATCATTAGGAAAGGGTAAGTTAGATACCATTCGAGTCATTGAGGGTTAAGATCAAGGTACATGGTCAGGTTTGAAGTCATCATCTCCATTTTAGGCATGTATGAGTCATCATTGTGTTATGAGTGAATATCAAACTTCAAAACCTTTCCTAATTCAGTAATTTCTCATTCGTCATTCCTTATTTGCGTGATATTGAGCTCTAGAGAGCTATTGCATTGAGCCAAAGATATGGCTAGTGTTTTCAAAGGTTTACAAAGAAAACTATCAAGTGAGGCAGAGAACTATCAAGTGAGGTTGAGAAGGCATTAAAGAAACCATGGCAGAAAAAAGAAGGACAAATAAGGGTGGCCAATGTTGAAGATATGAACTAGCAGATATGAATCTGATCAACGAAGACCCAACAGTTGTAGAATTCTTCAAAAGGAATGGTTGTTTACAGTTTTTTGAAAGATTACAAGGCTGTCATGTATAGGTTTCCAAATAATTTTCTTTAAACTTCAATGGAACAGTTACCAAAGTAGAGATGCCAAATCTTTCCCTTACACCAAAAGTCATTGCACCAACAACAGGGATTCCAAAGGGACAAGGGAAGTGGTTCAAAGGATTAAAATTCAACACGGAGAAGTGAAAAGAGTTTATCAAGCCAGAAAACAGTGAAATGGACCTTACTAATGATATTCCAAGGAGCTGCATGAACAATAACTACTCAAAGTTGTTGCTCATCATTCAGAAATATTTTACTTGTGAAAGGAGATACCATAAAGTTTACTCTTACCATGTCAAGATTCTCCTACACTTTATTGGTATGATATCTCTTGATCTTCCTTTCTATTTACATATAAGTTTATAAAAAATAGCAGATAAGGTCCAAGAAAAATTTGAAGGGAGTGAGACTTCATTGTTTCATCGTGGTTTAATTGAATTGTTGGTTTTAGATGAGCTCTAGAGACTAGGCAGAGACTGGTCTTCTTTCTTATTTTTTAGTGGTTCTGAGTTGGATACTCTTACTCGTACAAAAACTCCTAAACCTAGGAGTATACGTTCACCCTTAGTGGCAGAACAAAGTGAACCAGTGGTGAAAAAACCAAGTGAAACAGCAAGAGTAGAACAAAGTTAACTAGTCATGATGGAAACAAAGAAATTGCAGAGTTTTTATACACCCAATGTCCCACCTGCAAAACAAAAATCAAAAGTGCTCAAACCTACAAAACAAAAGAAAATTGTGAGTAAACAAGGAAGAAAAAGGATGACAAGGATTCAAACAGTGGATGTAGAAGACAGAACAATAGCTAAAGGAAATTTAGAAGACATACTACATGTCATTGACATAGAAGAGAATCCTATAGTCCAAGATGAGGATATAGAGGAAGGTCGACAGAAACTAAAGAAAGCCAAATATACAAAGAGAGTAGAATTTGAAGGAGAACATGCAGGTTTCATGTTCCAGGCAAAAAATCCCATGACAAGGCATGCTAGAAAACTTTTGGAGAGCAGCAAATAATTTCATCTAGCTACTGATACTGTCAAGCCACCACAAGACATCATTGACCTTTCATCACCTGCAGAGAAATATTTAGTTAGCAAATCAAATAATGGAAAGGGGGAAGTAATGGAAAAAATAGAGTTTGAACTCCTTGAAGAACAGTTGAAGTTGTCCAACCATGAGATTGTTGTTATGAATAAAAAAGCAAGGAAAAACAATTTCCAGAAGGTTCAATTTGAAAAAATGAAAGAGATTTGGGAAGAGCAAGTTGACAGTGTTTCCAAGACCCTAGATAATACACATCAGTTTATCAAATGGACCATGCCATTGAGGAAAGAAGTGAAACATGTCAGGAAGATGAATTTAAATTTTGAATCTACAAGCAGAAATTTGAAGGATCAGGTTAAATACGTCCAGGAACAACTTGAACTAATTCATGAGGAGTTGGAGAAAAAGGGCCTTGAAATAACAATAGTTGAGGAGCCAATTTCTCAACTCATCATAAATGAGGAAGAAACACCTCAAGATTCATAGTTTGACTTGGTTTATGATTTTAAAATTTAGTGGCATGTTAGAAACAAGGTTTTTTAACCTAGAAAATATATTTTTGAAGCTACAAAAAATCTGGAATTTTCACTGTTTTCACCAGTTTTGTAGCGTTCCTAGGCTTGAAGACGATGAAAATGCTACGAAACTATTGTATCTTTATTTTTTTTCATTTTGAACCATTTTTGAAGCTTCCAAGAGGTGAAAATGGTATGGAAGATGTTTCAATTCATAATGAACATCACACAAAAGGAAAGAATCAAAAAAGTTGATGGCAAAAGGCATTTTTGTAACGCTACGAAACTGTCATATTTTCGTAGCGTACTGTTTTGAAGCTTTATGAGCAAGTTTTTGTGTAGTTATGGATAGGTGGATAATCTCAAAGGTTCAAGGGACGTTTCTAGTAGTCATCCAAGACTTAAGGACCACGAGATGAAGACAACACATCAACCAAATTACTCATTGAAGATAAGGACCAGTTTTCCTAAAAAACAGGGTTTGTTTATAGATTTAGAGGAGGTTAATTAAGATGACATGTAGTGATGAGTCCCATCACACCCTCTTCGAACATGTGAAGGAACAGTTGTCAAAGATGTAACTGTTTTAGAAGATTAAGGTAGTTAATGTAATAATGAAGAGTTTGAATCCTATTAGGAGAAGGAATGTTAAATAGAATAACTGTCATTTTCTCATTAAAATAGATGTTTTCTTGTTATGCAAGGTGTCATTAGGATAAGTTAGATGAATCTAGCCATGAGGAAGATCATATCATCATGTAAAAATTCTATTAAAAGGAAAATATTCGAATTTATCAAGGATTGGATATTTTTTGGCAATACTGCAGCTTTATGTAAATTAATTGTTTTCAGTAATACAGAGACTTGTTTCTTGACCAACCTGAGATTCTGATTGAGTTTTTAGTGCTTATCTTATATATATCTTATATGTGTACCATTTGCAGTGGTTTTCATCTTTAATACTTAGAATTCATTCATTTAATGCTCTGACTTCCTTTATAGATGAATTGACTGTGTTATTTCATGTTTCATGTGTGTGCTTACTTCTGCTAAAAAATCTTACCTTCCTCAGCTTCCATATCAAGTGAAATTACTACTGAATCACTGAACTTGTTGACTCCATAAGCCCAATGTTTTCAGACTAATACTATTTTCAACCTATACACATCATAAGCATGTTGTTTTCCAAGTAGAGTTAGCCATCTAGATTCATCTTTATCAAATATCATTAACCCCTTTGAGATAGCCCTCTCAGAATGAAGAGGCTAAGTAGTTACAAGTTGGTATGAAACAGTTACATGAAGTTTTCTGATTAGCATCCTATCGGGTGCAATTTTGTGATAACACCATGGCTGGCCAAAATTTGGTTAACGATCAGACAGGGTGGGTAGGATTTGGTGACCTCGTATCGAACATCGAAGTGCTTTTCCACTGCTCCATGGGGGTGGATCTTACCCCATAAGGGTGTTGGAGCCTTTTATGTTTTACATTGGCCCTTATTTGGAGAAGGGGCCAGGCTATCAACCTCAGCCCCTAGTCACCGCACTACATACAACCCTAGGCATAAAGGATATGGGACCCGAGGAATAGCCATGACCACTCGTCACAAAACTTGCACATGACCACATTCGGAGTCAATGGAGAGCACCAGAGGAAAGGGGCTAAGGTTTAGCCCTACGCTCCAGTTGCATGAGCTTGCATGGGACTGTGGTGGAGTGCTACAATGGGGACCTAGGCATGGGGACTAGCCCTAGGCCATATGCCCTTGCACATAACTGTGACGACATGAAAAAGGGGAATCAAGGTTAAGGACAAGCCATTGGCTCGACCCTCGTCCACGTTGCCACCAAATGACCATCGGCCTGAAGTTTAAGGGGCTAGGCCAGTGGGGGTGGATGATTAGCCCTAACCCTCGGTTGCATGGCCCATGTTGCCATAATTTCTGCACTAAAGGGTTATTGGAATAATTAAGTGTCTAACAATTTTCACCTTCGTCAGGCGAATTTGTTGCCCCCGTAGTGGAAAACAAGGTGAATTTGTAGCACAATTACGTTGTTTATCCTATTTGTAGGACAGATAACACAAGAACTTAGTACAAAACTTACAGATCCATAAATTGGTGAGTTTTTTTCTTTTTGGAGCTCAAGAAGAGTCCACATAGGGCTTTTGGGAAATTATGGATCCAATGGTGACCTTTATTTTCTAATTAGAGTACATCTAAAGAGACATTTTATAGGTTCAAGTCCATGGGTGTATGGATCAATCAGTATTTTGGAGCAGTTCTTGAATTTTTTTTAGCATGGAGAAGGCCTTTTAAGGGTTTTCTTACCTTCTTATGTTTTCTGCAACATTTGTTACTTGTAGGGTTCAGCTCATGTTTACTTATCTCGCTATGTCTTGTTGAGGAAATCTTTCTTTTTGTATTTCAATGTGGAATTTAAGTACTTGTATGCTCATGTATGCTCATTTTCACAGGAAGTATATGATCTTTGTAGGAGACACCTTTTCATGCTAATCGTTTCATGATTGGCTATAGGTTTTCATGCTATTTTGAGTCAGAGTTCTTTGCAGGAGAAAATTTCCTTGAAGGGGAAATTAGCCACTTGTTTTGTCAGCAAACCTTATGTACTCTTTTTCACTAAATATATGGAGTGATTTAGTTGTGTTGGGAGGCTCAGAGATGTAGCCAAGAAGGGGTGAACTCCTTCACCAAATTATTTGTTGTTTCTCTTCATGAATTCCTATATGAGTTAAATGATGAGATGTTGCTTATGTTTCAATTTTACATGAAAAACTAACTCATAGTCCTTTAAGAGGCCATGAAAAATTGTTTTTTCATAAGACCTATTTTTCCTTGCAAAGCATCCAAAAATGATCTTTTTTAGGAAGAGAAGTTCTTATCAATTTTCAAATCAGTTGGTATTAGACCAAGTTCTAACAAAGTTGCAAGAATGGGCAAGAAGAATCTACAAGTGCTGGAGGAGATGAATTTGTCTCTTCGAATGGAGAACATTGAATTGAGAAGAATGTTTGAAATTAGTGAAGAGAAGAAGACGAAAATGAACCTTCAATTGAAGCATGTGCTTGAGGAGAAATTTGATGATATTTCCACTCCAATGACAACAAAGGAAACCTATAAAGTGAAGCAAATATATGGAAATGGTTCATACAGAGGTTATGGAACTTTTGAGGAAAATGATGCATGTCCATTTTGTAAGCATCTCCAAGATTCTAATCATATGCTTGATGGTAAAAGTGGGAGGCTAAATTGATCTACAAAGTCATCATCATCATCTGATGTTGAAAATATAATGAAGAGTTCAAGGAGGTAATAATAATCTCAAGTTCAAATCCTTATATTTATGTTCATAACACCTCTTTTGCAACATTTAAACAACATAACAAAGGCATTGGTATGAAGTTGCTATCACAAATGGGTTATGAAGGAGGACACTTTGACATCAATGTTCAAGGGATCACTAATCCAATCATGGTTGAAGAGAGACCAAGGTATTAAGGATTGGGATATGGTCAAAGAGATTTTAGAGATTGTTGCAAATGGTTTAAGGCACAACAATCTATTAGGTTCCCATGATTTGTTAGATTGGTGAGATCAAATGCACATGATAACATCAGACCAGTCTTTGGAGTCCTAGGACTTAACCTTCTTGGACTCAGAGATGGCTCTCTCTATTGTATGCAAAGGATGTGAACTTGTTTTCTTTTTATGGTTTGATTTTAGGCTAGTTGTTAAGTGTGGGGTTTGTTTGTTAGTTTTGGTTTGGTAAGATGATCAAGTAGAATAGATGGAATGAGTAAATTTTCAAGTCATTGGGCTATGGATTCCATAAAAGTCATGGAAAGTTCAACAATGGATTGGGGAGCATCACAAGGAAAATCTAGCATTGGTCAATGGATTTTCAAGGTTTATGGGAAATGAGATCGACATCAAGTTTGTGAACAAAGGTAGGGAAAAGGGAAATCAAGAATCGTTTATCATGTACCTTTTTAACAAGAAGGGACTCAAATACATAAGCATAAATAAGAAATCAATAGACAGGTCAAACTAGTAACTCTTTGATTCAACTTAAGCAAATAAGCATTCAAGACGAACATTCCAATGAAATATAGAAGGTGAGAAACTCATTTAACTTCTAGTGATTTCACCTTCAAGGTTATAAAACATTCAAGATACACATATAACTTTAATCAAAGAAGAGGGAACACCTAAACATCATTGATCATAGCTATGAAGATCTCCAAAACAATTATTCAAGCATGAAAAAAGGGTATGATCGAAACATAGCCTCTTTGGTAGACCTAATTAATGGTACTTTGGACAGAGACCTCAAGAACAGTGTTTACTGACGTCAAACAAGCAAGGCTAGACATAAATCATCTTTGACACCTACTGTATTAAACCATTCATGAAATAAACAAGCTTAGGGGGTCTAGAGAGCAATTAAGAATTCTCTAAAATGTCCTAGTAGAAGAAAACATAGAGGTAATGAAGAACAAACAAAGCTAAGGTGCCTTTGAAGAACATTTCTTAGTCTAAATCCTTTGTTCTATTGCAACATAGAAAGATGGAAACATAATGAAACATGAGAAAAAATAAACTGAAATAGAATCACTTCACCATTAACCAAGCTCAGGGATCTTGCAAGCAAGCCTCCTCCATCAACAAGCAATATAAGCCATTCGCAAGTTTCACAACACCAAATTTCTCTTCAACCTCCAAAAGGCTATGTATTGCTCCAAAGAGTCGTCAAATGGAAACATTTACAATGAATCCCTCATGCTCTATTTATTTAGCAAAGGAGGGGAAAAACCCTAGATAGGGTTGGAAAATGTCAAAATCACTCATAAATGTCATTAATGCCCAAGAGACCGGGTAAGGCCCAAGGCACAAAATATCCCTTGAAATAAATGCCAAAAATAACTCCTAGCACCTAATTTTAGAGTGATTTTCCTCAAAAAACACTAGAATATAAATTTGCAATTAATGAGTGTGTTTTGTTGACTTTTGGCCAAAACTCCCCAATTTGGTTTGAACGCACAACACCTTCCCGGGAAAAAAATCGATCCACTTGGAGCCAAGTTTTGGTGACCTTCTCGATGTCGAAATTTGCCCCGTGATGGCCCGTTGGAAAGCTGGATGAGTCTAATTTCTGAATATACCATTTGGTTTCTGATTGAGATCCTGTAACCTGTTCAAAGGGAAATTTTCCCAACACTTCTCTAAGCACAGTGCCAAGACTGAAAATGAGGTAGAAAGGTGAAAAATGAGGTGTTTTTTGACCTTTTGAGGGGTGAAAAATGCTCCAAATGCTCTGAAATTTTGTGAGCATAGTGTACTAGGCATGATAAATCCAAAAATTTAAATTTCTCCCTCTGAGGATGTCTAAGGAAAAAGTGTAGCACCAGGGGTGCTACGCTTATAGGCCTCCAATTTCACAAAAAAAACCAAAACTTGTCAAAATTTCTTCAAAATTGGTGGATGTCTCCCTCACGGGGTTTGGGAGATCTTTAGAGAATCTTGAGTAAATAATCCAAGGTTTTCTTGGAATTTTCCTCCTTTTAGTGCTTGAATTTCAATGAGGGCCTCTTTTAGCTTGGCACTAGTAAGCTTTCTTTCCAAGGCATAGTGTTTGGCCATATTTTTCTATAGGCCAAGGTCTCTTTTCATATTCTTCATATGTTTGTGCTCATCCTTGTAATGTTAAATGCTGTATTGTGCCATGCCAAGGCTCCTTTGTAGGTATTTAATCTCTTCATTCTTGCTTTGAAGTAGTATGTTATTGGCCCTCTCCTTGTCTTCATTTTCACTTTCTAAGTAAAAGATGCCAAGTCCTTGTTTAAGCTCCTTCTTACCTTTCCTACCTCTCTTCACATTTTTTTTACATTTTTCTAGTGGCTGAGATGAGGTGGATGGCATGGTCCCTTGCCTTTTAAAGGCAACAAACATAAGCCTTGGCCCTCTTTGACATGTCAATGGAAGAGGTCTGAGTGTGATCTTGTTGGTCTCTTAATCATGGATGTGGTCCTTGTTGCTATCATCAAATTCTTCATTTTTTCCTTCATTAAAAATGCTTTCCTTTTCACTTTTGTGATCATTATTTTCATTAGCACCCTCTGCTCTTTCTTCACTTTCATTTTGTTCATAATTAATATTGCATTCCTCTTTATCTTCTGCACTGTCATCATCCTTTGTCTCTTCATTTTCACTATCATCCCTTTAATTTTCTTCACTGACAACCTCCTCATATTCTTCATCATCCTCTTCCTCTTTATCATTTCCTACCTCTACCTCTTGTTGGCTCAAATGATCATCACCCTCATCTTCACTTTGGGATAACTCATTGTCATCATTACCCTCATTTTCACTGTCTTGCTCACTGCCATTTCCTTCTTGTTATGATGCATCAGGAGAAGGTGAGGGAGGAAGGTCTTCTTGAGGAGATTTTATATGTGTAGAGGGTGAGGTATGTTCAGTAGGAGGTGATGGAGCAGTAGAGGGAGGAGGATGAGATGATGAGGGAAATTTTGGTTGATGATGGGGCTGTGGGCTTGTGAAGACTTCATGGGCTATGAACACATCCCAAGGTGTGCCTTTTCTCTCCGGCCGATGTAATACCACCATCTTGATCAAGGAGTGGTGTAACAAACTATGCATTTTCTGGGTATAACTTCTCCTCTAGACAACAGAAGGCATCTTGTCTATACTCCTATACAAGTAATAGGGAAAATGAAGCATCTTGACCCTAGTGAAATGAGTAATCTGACATGGTAGGAGTAGAGCCTAGAGTATCTCCCCTCATAGGTAAATTATTTCATGATGACCTTCATTAAAGGTGCATACCTCTCTAGTAAGTGTGAGAAAGGGAAAATAGCCTTGCAACCCTCCTTGTACATTTGATAAATGGCTTATAATGGCTCATGTTTAATCTTTATTTCTTGAACCATTTTTCACCAACAACAGGTATACCTGTAGCATTAGAGATGGAATCTGCTGATAGTTCAAATTCTACCCCTGCAATATTTACATTTTTGTTGTGAAGGTTGAGGACAAACAACCTTGTAAGCTCTGGGTGATTTTTCACTGGTTTGACTTCTCACAAAACTAAAAACATCCTACATTCTAAAAACATGTGAGAATCATGGGAGATGAAGTGATATCCACTGTGCTCCGGGGTTCAAACCTATTTACCTTCCCTCCCTTGTGCTTTGGCCTCATAGGCATTTGGCCTCCTTCACTGCCGACACTGTCTTCTACTCCTGACATGGTGATTAGAGTTGGTTTTGTACAAACTTCGGTTTTCTTGTGACACTTAGGCAAGAGGAGTGAAATGGATATGATGCTGAGGGAAGCTTTTGCAAAGGAGTGATATGGAGATGGATTTATGACTGAGCGCTTTGAGCTTGATGAGGGCTTATCTTGAACTGAAGTGTAACTATCCTAACTCACACCTCCCTTTTAAAAGATAATTACTTGCTTGGAGGTTAAAATCAAAGGTTTATTTGTCATGAAGACCTAGGGTTTGAAAATCCTAGGATTTAATCATTCTTCTGACCACTAAATCACTAAAAACAATTGAGGAGGAGGGAAAAATACCACCTACTAGTTTTTACTCCTTTGCAGGCTCTTGAAGGCAAATTGGAGGGTGTTTCCTTGAGTTTTGAGGGAAATTTGCAAGTGAAAAGGCCTTCTAGCCCTAAGCACAACACTGGGTAGAAAATTGGGCCAGTCGAGTCCTTCTTATGGGCGAGTTGGGTCCTGTGTGCACAGCGCTGCGAAAATCTTGCCTGGCGGGTTGTCTGGGTGCAGCGCTGCACACCTCATGTAGGCTTGCTGGCCCCTGGGTGCAGCTCTAGGCAGGAAAGACCTATCAAGTCTCTCTAGGTGCAGTACTACCTAAGCCTTGGGCAAGTCGGGCCTCTTTTGGGCACAGCACTGGCACTTCTGGGTGAGTCGGGCTTCTGTGCATAGCGTCGAGCCTATCGAGTTGGCCTCTGAGCTTCTAGTGTGTTGGGTTAGCCTGGGCGTAGTTCCAGGCTATATGTGTAGTGCATGCAACTATATGCACAGTGCAGTGCAAAAAATTCACTTTGGGAACCCCTATTTGCACAGCGTCGGGTCCTGTGAGTGCAGTACTGGGTTCTAAGCGTAGCACTAGTGACCTTGCCCAGAAACTGTCGAAAACTCAGAAATTCTCTCCTTGAGTTTTTGTAGCTTTTTTTAAATGCACAATGAGTCAAGTGATAAGTGAATCAACCTTTTATAGTCTTTGTCAAACAATTTATTTTTTACAAAACCCACTTTGTAATGTTTTTAAATCTCTATCATTTCACTGACTTTTTGATTTGTTGTGTAGGTGAATTGAGGAACCTTTAAGAAACCCCTTTTCTCTTGATGCAAGCGTGTTGGAGAAAGGAAATGGTCCTTTTTTTACCTTGAGGGCCTTGGCACTGTCAAACCTTAGTTTTCACTGGGAAACTGAAAACATGTTTTTATCCCCTTTTTACATTTCTGAGTGTAAGTGTCATGAAAACATGTTTTCTTCCTTCTTTACAAATTTTCACAGTGAGGCATAATAAACCTATCTAAGACAAGTGTTTTTTCCCCTTCATAGCTATGTATGACATATCTCCACTTTGACCACTTCTAGTTTGTTGTAGGTGTCATGACATACTGAATTTTCCTTTTTTGACATTTTTGGAGTTTGACACTTTCATAACAATGACCTTCATGATCAATTTGGTATCCTACTTTGAACCTGAACCCTATGCTTTGACTCCTTTCACCATTTGAGGGGAATTGAATGCTATTGAAAACTTGATCTCCCTCACACTGATACTCTTTGCATTTTTCCCTTTGAGGTAGTAGAACACTTACCTTGACAATCCTTAGAATAACACACACAAAAATCCCTTGAAATCTTCTTCTGCTAGCATGATGGAGGCTCATTTTTCTCATTTCACCCTCTTTGCCTACTTTTCCAAAACCTTAGGTTTTAGGGCTATTAGAGAAGAATCATTAGTGTTGTCTTCTAAGTTCTCTATAACCCTTTCAAGTTCATTCATTTCTATTCCGTTCACCTCACCTTTTTCCCTTCTTCATTTATAACTTCTAAAAAATCTTCAATTCATGCTTGGTTGAGCTAGGTTACCTCTATCCTTATGATTTTCTGCATGGGTTCTTTGATTAATACACTGCTAGTCCAATCAGTCCTAGAAACCCTATTTTTTTTTGAACATAGGCTTCTTACTCTTCCGTTAGCTTGTGTGTACCTTTAATTAGAAGTAGGCCTCTTAACTTACGAATTTCTCTATTGATAGTTACCTTGACACTCCTACAAAAATGTCAATCATGGACAGTTGTTCTTTGAAAATTTTGAACTTGATTAAGGAGGTCTTCCCTGAAGGTTTTTCTGATCTTTTTGGTAACAAAAAATTTTGACCTCCTTTTCCATTTGGTTCACCTTCTTGGCACATGAAAAACACCAATTTAGAACATCAAAGACAATCCTTCAACCCATGAAAGCCCTAATGACCTAGTGGGAGGCTCTTTAGAATTTTCCTTTGACTGAAAGCTTGGCTTAGGGTCCTCAAGTATGAACACATAGTTTTTGATAATTTGATGTATTTGAAGATCCAAAATCCAATGTACTTGATTTATCTAAAGAGACTATATAGATAGCTTTGAGACCATCAGTGCTTGAGGCATTTGAGGAACATGGGAAAGGGTAGGCTATTTGGAAATCCTAGGTGGAAGTGGAAGGGCTCTGGGTAGGCAAAATAGAGTACTAAGGTTATGGGTGTGAAAATGGGATAGAGATCAGCGTCATGAGCCCATGATGGGTCTTCTGGGAGTGGTAGGCTAACCAAGGAATAGCAGAGTAGTGAGATAGTGAAAAATTAATCCTAAGAATAATGAAGGCAGTTAGATTTCTAAAACTCACAATAATCATGAATTTGGTTTTTAGAAATCTAGGATAAGCATTTAGTCATATACAAAAATAGAAAAAGTTATTGATAACTAACACAATAATAAGAGGATGATATATCACACCAAGATGGTTGTGACAATGTTCATTTGTCTCCGAAGCGAGATGAATGCTCCAAAGGACCTTGCATCTAATTGTATGTTCCACATCATCAAAGCTGCAGCTCCAGGGAAAGGTATAAATCTCATGGGATTTTTCCAAATGTTGGTAATTTTGACTATTTTTGGAACAAGTATCATTACACTTTTTGTGATGCAGTTGATCATTGTGCGGTTTTTTGTGAGAAACACATGGTAATGGTCAAAATCATGGATCATATCCTTGGCATCAGGCATGATGAATCTCCTTCAAACTTGATTTCTTTTTCGGCATGCAAGATAAAATTAATTTTGTACCCGTTGCAAGATATATGGGCATGGGAATGAACGATGTTGGAAACTACATCCAGAGATTCATTCTAAGAAGGATAAAGATATTGTGGAAACTAATGCAAAGCAAGAAAGAGATGGAAAAGAGGACTCACAATGTTCCTAAATCAACCTTCAAGTCAAAGTAGATGCAAAAGGAGAACCCATAAGCCTAGGAGAGGAAAATATTGGGTAGATTGTTTGTATAGTTTCTTGCTGAATTATAAATACTTGTCGTGTTGTTTACCTATTTTGGGTACTTTTGTAAAGTGAATAAGAATAATCGCTACGTGCAACAAGTATGTTTCATTGAAATGTTATTACTTTGGCTTATTTATAAGTCCAATTTTTTAAAGGACTTTTGGAATGTACAATGTTTTTCATCCAAGTTTGTATACATTTTTTCATGTACTCACTGATACAAGTATTCAAGGTGAAACTTGTTGTGAATATAATATTTGTTTAATATTGTACCAGATGACTATGCTTTTGTAGGAAAATCAAATAATGTCGTTAAATTTTTGCAGCAATTTACTTGTGAGTGCAAGCTCAATTTGAGGAGAATAAAGAAAATTTGTATCAGTGCATGGAAGGCATTGTATTGCTTCTAATTTCTAAGATGGAAATTCAATTTTGTCTTCAACAATATAACTTGAAGATGAATTTTTTTTTAGCCATGAAATATGGGTTTAAAGAGAATGTTCAAATTCCACTCATCAATGTCTTTGTTCCTGCATCAACAATAAAAAAAATTGCTTGATTATTGATAGGACTATAGGTCTTCACGAAGAAGATAGGTGAAGTACCTTAATTGGAGCTTGAAGGGAACTAATTAAAAATAGAGCATTATGGACTGAGTTGCGGGAAATTTTTTAGTTTCAGCCTCATTTTATTTAGTAGGAGAAGTAAACTTTTGGATTCTAAAAGTTCCTAGTGGGGAGGTATGATCCAATTATCAAATTTTAGCTCAAAAATCATAGTTCCCATAATGTTTCAAAATCGATGTCAAGTCGCAGTGTTCATTATTATGAATGAAACAACACTAATTTCACCTCAATCTGATGTCCTATGACAAAGTTATGATGTTATGAAGTTTTTGGGAAGCACTTAGAAAATTAGCAGGTTTGTTGACTCGATAGCTGACTGGGAATTCATACTGCTAAAATCGTCACGTTGAATGGATAGGTACATACAAATGATCATCTGCCAAGCGACAGCCTCGTATTGGGTGAGTTGGCTCATTCTGATTCGTTGCATTTTGTTGTGGTGGACCAATGAGGGTATGCCATGTGGCCTAACTAGAGGCTGCCATCTGGCACCTCGTGGTTGGCCAAAAGGTTAATTGTCAGATAGGTTGGGCAGTATTCAAACCTGTGACCTAATATCCAACAGTCAAGCACTTTTCCACTTCTCCATGGGGGTGGTTCTTACCCCATAATGGTGTGGGATCCTTTTTATGTTTTAGTAAATTGGCGCTTATTTAGAGAAGGGGTCGGGTTGTGAGCCCCGGACCTCGGTCACCGCATCGCATAAAACCCTGGGTGTGAAGGAGTTGGGGCTCGGGAACATTCCCTAGCCCTTTGTCATGGAATTCACACATGACCATAGTTGAACCCAACAGAAGGCACCTGAGGAAAGGAACAAAGGTTTAGCCCTAGGCTCCAGCCACATGAGCCTGCACAGGACCGTGGCGGAGTGCTATGACGAGGAGCTGGGTATGGGGACCAACCCCATGCCATATTCCCTTGCACATGACTACGAATCCATGACATAGGGGTCTCAGTGGTTAGGATGGGCCGTTGAACTAGATTCGTGGGCGCGAAATTACCACCAACCCAAATTTTAAGGGGCTAGGCTGGCAAGAGTGAGCGGTTAGCCCTAATCCGCGACCGCATGGCCCATGTCGCAACAATTTTTTCACTTAAGGGTTACTAGACGAAATAAATGTCAAAAAAATTCACCTTCGGTGAGCGAATTTTTAGCAGGGATAGAATATTTATCCGATTTGTAGCATGGATAATAGAAGAACTTAGTACAGAGCTTGTAGAGACATAACTTGGTGAGTTTTTGGCCTTTTGGATCTCAATAATACTCACATAGGGGTTTTGGGACGTTTTGGATCTAATGGTGGCCTCTATTTTCCGATTTGAGCACATCTAAAGAGACTTTTTGTATATTCAAGTACATGAGTGTATGGATCAATCAATGTATTGTAGTTCTTGAAGGTTTTTGAGCATGGAAAAGTCCTTATAGGGGTTTTCTTACCTTAAGATGTGTGTTTCAGTAGTTGTTACTTGTAGGGTTCAACTCATGTTTAATTTTCTTACTATTCCTTATTGAGGAAATATTTCTTTTTGTATTTCATTGTGGAATTGAAGTACTTGTAGGTTCATGTATCCTCCTTTTCAAATGGAGTACACGGTCTTTGTAGGAGATACATTTTTTGTTGATGGTTTCATGACTAACTATAGGTTTTCATGTTTTTTTGAGTGAGATTTCTCTGAAGGAGAAAATATTATTGAAGGGGAAATTACCCACTTTTTATTTCAACAAACTTTATGTACTCTTTTTCACTAAATATATGGAGCAATCTAGGTGTGGTTGCTGGCCTGAAGATGTAGCCAAGGACAGGTGAACTCTATCACCAAATTCTTTGTTGTTTCTCTTCATGAATGCCTATATGAGTTAAATGATGAGATGTTTCTTATGTTTTAAGTTTACATGAAGAAATAACTCATAGTCCTTGAAGAGGCATTGAAAACTTGTTTTTTCATAAGACCCATTTTTCCTTGCAAAACGTCAGAAAAGCATCATTTTTAGGAAGGAGAAGTTCTACTCTGTTTTCAAATCAGGGCTCACTGATATTTCATTAGGGGAATTTTGAGGTCTAAAATGGGCCTCCTAAGGAAATTATAAAATAATAGTGGAAATAATAAAATAAGATTTGATTACATCATCAAATTTTAGAGGGAAAAAATGACAAAACTATTATTTCAACTCGTATTTTCAACTTATCTCCCTATGGGTTTACTCAAATTTTGAGCGGAAACACTTGTTGGATGCATATTTTGATTTCCCATCCAAGGATTTACTTTTGATGGACACTTATACATGAAAAATGAGGAACACATGAAAAACGTGATTGTAAACACGTTTTTTCATTTATTTCTCATTTTTCGTGTAGCAGGGTCCATCAAAAGTAGGCAACATGGGTACTCCTTGGATGAGGAATTAAATTTTGAATTCAACGAGTACTCTGGATCGAAATTTGAGTAAAACATTAGAGAGATAAGCTGAAAATACGAGTTGAAAAAGTAGTTTTATTATTTTATTATTTTTTAATATTTGTACTTTTTTACTCCAAAAATGGTGAATCATCCCCCCATGGTTGACATCATCATCTTGAATCCTATTGGTTCTTATAAAGTTTATTTTTTTTGTACATTTTTCTTAGGAGGCCCACTCTAGACCTCAAAAGTCCCCTAATGGCCCTCCCTACATAAGTCATAATGGAAACCTCTAAATATGATGAGACAACATCTTGCAGTGGGTCTTCTAGAGTCACCTAGAAGCCTGGTTGGTCAAGTTTTATCTCCACAAACCTAGTTTTAATTTCCTCTTCCTCTGCTTCTTGGGTCTTGCCTTTCTTTTTGGTGTGAAATTCTTCCATCTCCATGTCCTAGTTTCATTTGTAGTCCTTTTCTATGCCTTTTCTTTTGCTTTATATTCTCAATCTTCATTTCTGCATTAATGGGACATGAATCAAATTTATCCTTCCATTCAATCTCAAACCTATATTCATGATCATAAGTTGAAGCATTAATGATTTTTTTTTGTAATAACACCATGAGGGTCAAAATTCCAAATATCCCCCATTTCAAAATTCATTTCTTTCAGTAAATCCTTAGTTTCCTAAAAGGTGTATCTTGTGTTAACAATGAAAGGACCTATAGGCTTTCCCAACTTTAAAATATACCCATTTTTAGCAGGAAAAAAATGGACTTGCTCCACATTCAGGCTCTGTCTAATAAACACCATGAAAAATATCCTAATAGGCATGAGCATATGCATGAGATAAGGAGGAATATCACACCCATAAACCTCAATCTTTGTGTATTCCTCAAACAAATACTAGTCACCCACCCCGGTGTCCTTGTTGAGCTCGAGGATCTATCCTTTTGCTAGGGAAGAATCCCTAGGGGGGATACATTATGAATGATTTTGTAAGTAATTTCCATAAAAGAGGATATAAATTGGGAGCAAGCTTAATTTTATAGTCTCCTCCTAATAATGACATCCCAAACAAAGACAAAATCCTCTTCTTGTTTGGGGCCATCAGAATGAGAACTAGGCACTCAAATTCATCAACATGGGTGTACATGAACAAATAAAACAATAAGGAATAATATATGAAATGTGAGGTGACAGGGAAATGGTGCAATTGGAATTTTATGGACTCAACCAAGAAGGATGGTATGTCAAACAAGTGACCTAGCTACATCATCTCTCTCAGAAATCCTATGGAGGATTTATTTTCCATGTTGGCATTATCATCTCCAAAGAAATGAGAAATTACAGAAATGATAGGCTGCAATGTCTCTGTGAAGGTAGATATTAGAAAAATTTCAGAAATATTCAAAGACTAGAAGTCAGGGGCCGAGACCATTTGTAGGAAGGATTGTTGCTCTCCAACTGAGAGGGTACTATAATCGTAAATCAAAGTGGTTTTAGTGAATTTTTGGGGCTCAAGGGTTACTTGGTATATCATATTTTTCTGAATAAGATCTTGGGTAACCTCTAGGATTTTAGCTCCTATGGAAGATATAAAATAGTTCATCTCCTCAACATACGAAGCAGCTAGCCAAGAAATGAATTAACTAATTAATAAATAGAGGGTTAAATTTGATAATATAGCCCTACATAAACTAGTTGGAACGAGTCCTCTCTCCTTACATGGTGGCCATACATGTTGACCGGAGGTCCAACGGGTGGTAAGGATGGGGTGGGTCTAAAATTTGCGCCTATGTGTCCATTAGTGGCTCGGCATTGGAGGATGGTTTGACTTCCCAGGTTTTTGGGGTATTTAGGTGATATATATATATATATATATATATATGAAAGCTTGAGAGTTTATGGCGAAATTTTCAAGTGAAAATATTAGGTTTTTAAAACACTTATGTCAATTTCATTAACACATTAACATGCTTTAAAAACCAGTTTTGCAGAAAATAAAGAAGACATCAATACCATAACAATACACACAAGACAACAAATGATGATGGAGTTCACCCCTCCTAGGCTACATCTCTTAGTCCAGCTTCCAATGTTGGGCCTCTTTCATTATGCTCAAACATTTGTGTTTACATCAAGTTACAGTGCTAATAAAAATAAAACAATGTCTCCAATGGCTCCAGAACAGTAAAAAAACCCTAACCGGTCTCTTTCTTCTCTCAAAAAGTTTAAAAAATGACTGAGTTTTGCTCCAATGAAATTTTGTATTAATTGTCCTACAATTCACACTTTTCTGCTATCAATCCTACATTTTCCTCCTTTTGCGGCCACGTGGATTGACAAATTTTCCCTGTGTCGGAGATATTCCCACCATACCGGCTGAAAATTATCGAATATTTAATTGCACTTGATCGGCTTGAACCTGAAAAAATGGCACCAAGTGGCGTTCTTGAAGTCGTTAGATGCGATGGTGATTGAACATTTTCCTGGAAGAGGTATTGACCTAACCTAGGTTGAACGTCGGTTTACTTATGGGTTGGGATTAGTGGAACGACATTTATCTCCACCTAACCAACCCCCCAAAACACTTCGAAGGGTTGGGAGGGGGGGGGTTAACTTGCGCAGCAGATAAACTAGAACTACCCCCCAAAGTTAAAGATTCATTGGAACGTCGCTTTACTTATGGGTGGAGATAACTTGCTTGACTGTTAATCAAAAGTTCATTCCTCCTTATTTTCTCTTCTTTACACTGTTGTGCCTACTCCACGAGGGATTATATTGATGTATACTCCTTCACTAGAGGCTCCTAGTCTACTATCAGGGCCCCAAATTTGCTGACCTAGTCAATCTATTTTTCTCTGAACCATAGATGTCTAATGCAGCCCCTTCCCAACACTCATATAAAATTATGCTTGAAAATAACATCAAATCCAATTGAGGATAGTGTATTGCAAGTAATGCACTGAGAACCTGTAGATTCATGCCTTACCCATTGGGCAGGGAGTAATTTTATTCAAACACTCTTAAAACAAAACATAAGAAATAAGAACACAAAACCATTATTGGTATGTACAATGGCTCACTCGTATTTACAGTGGTTGAGAAGGAAATTTGGAGTTCGAGAGAAAAATTATAGAAGGTGGAACCATATTGAGAAGGATCGTAAGGCGTTCAATTGAGTAAAGAGGAAAATCCTTTCATATATAGATCAAGTGTGATGCTCAATATCAATAGAGATACATTGATTAAAGGGAAGGATGACAAAAATTCCTTTGTTCATTGAGAACCAAAATTTGGCAAGCTAGGGCCGAATTGAGAAGGTTGGTCAAAATTTCCCTTGAGCACCCAACTAAGGAGGGCCCACACCAAGGAGAATGTCACACCCTATGTGGAGTTGGGCTTACGCGCCTTCATGGGTGCTCAAGAGGCTCTTGAGGAGGGAATCAAGAGGGACACTAACAGCTAGGTTGAGGTGAGGTGTTTAGGTAAGAATTATAGTGAAGCTTGTTACAAGATTAGGTTGCAACTTACAATGAATGTGGAGAATCTCATACAAAATAAAGAGGAGATGACCATTGCTATCCATGACAAATGTTCTTTGAGTCTTTATAAAACTTCTTGTTTGTGAAAATTATAGACTTATAATTTGACAGACATAAATCATCAACCAGGGGTAGGTAAGCTTATGACATGTTGTGAAAAATATATGTAGGCTAATACTTTAAGTGTTTCTCTAGTCAAAACCATACACACACATCTCCAATATATCTTTTCCTCATCGACACTTAGCACCAAAGGCTATGGAGCAGATTTAATCATCCCTCTACAACACTTAATATTGTCGATGTTGATCAGAAAAAGATAAGGGGCCAATCAAACAACAATGAAATCAATTTAACATTTCACAATGTAAATCAAAGCCTCATCAAATGGCTCCAAACATATTCAAAAATTTAACTTTACCATTTAACCATCATACATGTATTTCTACAAATTAGAAAAGAGAAACAACAGCTGTGTAATGATTCTATCAATTCATAAGAAATATCAAGAGAAACACAAATCTACAACTACTGGATTTGTGAGAAAAGGGGGCCCTCCCTTACTCACAACCCCTTTTACTACTAAAGGAGCTTACACAGCAAGATCAGCAGAACATGTAATTTTATATTAATCTGGGAAAATATTACAATAGTGCAGAAGTATGGTACACCCAACCTCCTTTACAAGTAAAACATAAAATTATTTATACAAGTGGGGAGGCATAAACCTTCCCGAATTAGGAAAAATAATGTACAACAACTCTTTTCCAAGAATAACTAGAAAATACAATAAGAATAGCTATGCTAATTTTGATCCATGACTGAAAGCATGGATCAAACTGATTATGTTGAGTTGCTAGAGCTATTTCCCAATAGGGCCATCGATGAAAGGACTGAATATTTGGGTAGTTTCGGTGGTAGCGTCAAGGAAACCAATAGGAAAACATCCATGTAGGAATATTTCCTAACAAAACCCATGTTCCCGTTCTTCTTGTGGCTGACTAGAACATACTCAATTGTCTATATTGTTGTTGTAAATCAGAACGGTTATAGGAAATCCACGTCTACAGGAAATCACAGAATGTCTGCAGGAAATCGAAAAATCACGGGTTGCTTGCAGGAAACCATGGAACTGCTTCAAAAGATAATTAGTCTACATAAGATTCAGTCAGACAACCTTTAAATTTTAAATAGTTTCATTAGGTAACATTTAGATTCGAAAATACTTGGAATGTCAGTTTACTTATGGGTGGAGATAACTTGCTTGACTGTGAATCAAAAGGTCATTCCTCCTTATTTTCTCTTCTTTACACTGTTTTGCCTACTCCACGAGGGATTATATTGATGTAGAATCTTTCAATAGAGGGTCCTAGTGTACTATTAGGGCCCAACATTTGTCGACCTAGTCAATCTATTTTTCTCTAAACCAGAGATGTCCAATGCAGCCCCTTCCCAACACTCATATAAAATTATGGTGGAAAATAACATCAAATCCAATTGAGGATAGTGTATTGCAAGTAATGCATTGAGAACCTGTAGATTCATGCCTTACCCATTAGGCAGGGAGTCATTTTATTCAAACACTCTTAAAACAAAACATAAGCGATAAGAACACAAAATCATTATTGGTATGTACAATGGCTCACTCGTATTTACAGTGGTTGAGAAGGAAATTTTGAGTTTGAGAGAAAATTTATAAAAGGTGGAACCATATTGAGAAGGATCGTAAGGTGTTCAATTGAGTAAAGAGGAAAATCCCTTCATATATAGAGCAACTGTGATTCTTAATATCAATAGAGATGCATTGATTAAAGGGAAGGATGATGAAAATTCCCTTGTTCATTGAGAACCAAAAGTCGGCCAGCTAGGGCCGAATTTAGAAGGCTGGTCAAACTTTCCCTTGAGCACCCAACTAAGGAGGGCCCACACCAAGGAGGATGTCACACCCTATATGGAGTTGGCATTCCACGCCTTCATGCCAAATAAGAAATGTGAGGCTAGTCGACTGACCAACCGTCACCGAAGTTAAATATCCAAAACCTGTGATTCGTTGGTTTCGTGTGTGGGGTATTTTTCATTGGTTAAAATCAATTGTGTAATCAATATAGGAAGTGCCTCAACCCCTGAATGCTACTAGTTTGAGTGAAAAGAAAATTTTGCAAAGAATTGACCCCACACTTGTTTTAAAGTTGTTATAATATATATTTATTGGGTATATAAATCCCTCAAAGGTGTATCTTGTTGCGAGGTATTGATTTTTCGTCTGATTGGAGGTATATTTTTTTTTAGATGAGTATAAAACTAAATAATTTTTCAGCTTTCACCATGTCAAGTGGTGTCAGAGCGCATAAGCTCTTTTTGGGCATTGAAATATAAAAGGAGATTGCAGCCAACACCCAATAATTGTTGAAGATAGAATACTAGAGAAAACCCAGGAACCTAAAAATAAAGGTAGAGAAGAATGCTCAAAGAGGAAAGAGAAGAACCAAGAACATGGGAATGCCATCGATAGGAATAATTGAGATTGTGGCATCTTAGAGGTAAAGAGGATGACAAGTAACTGGTTTTATGTTTTAAAATTAATTATTGTGTAGGTAGCAATAGATATAGCCAAAGATGTTGTGGAAGAGGAATATGAGCATGAGAACTTTTTCTCACAATGAGGAGGAGATATAGATCAATGTGAACATAATTGTGGCATACAACCTTGTAAAAATATTATTCATTCGAAGAATTTCAACTCGGGTTGGAAAAGGGGATAGAGGGAACTCACTTGGAGAAGAGAATGAGAGAATTTATCAGGAGGATAGAAGAAGGTGTGATAGTGAGATAGGAGAAAAGGGTGCTCAAGAGGTTCTTGAGGAGTGAATCAAGAGGGACACTAATAGCTAGGTTGACGTGAGGTGTTTAGGTAACAATTATAGTGAATCTTGTTACAAGAGTAGGTTGTAACTTACAATGAGTGTGGAGAATCTCATACAAAAGAAAGAGGAGATGACCATTGTTATCCATGATAAATGTTCAAGCGCTAGTGACACTAGAGGAGATAAAGATGCCAAAGAAAATGGGATGAAAGGAAGGATGATCCAAGATGAATTTTACCGAGAAATGGTTGAACTAAAGGAAATGGTTTGAAAAATGTTGTAGTTTCTACAAGTTTGAAGAAGACTAGATTTGGGACCTAAGGAAGGAGGTTATAATTCCTATCCAACAAAAGTATTTTAAGATGAAATCCAAAATATCCATAGAACTAAGGAAAAGGAGCAGGAGGCCTTAGATAAGAGCTTGGATAGATGATCTCATAGCCAATGAGCGTAAAGAAGGAGCAGTAGGATCACTTCTTGAAGATAAGGTGAAGAGACTAATTGAAGGTGTCATGGATAATGGGAGTCCAAACCAGCAATTGGTTCAAAGAGAATTAGCAAAGGCTCAAGGACCTAATGTTTTTAAAACTAATCAGATATATTCATGTACAGACCATGAACATGATGAAAAAAGGAGCCCATATGAAGTTGTCATAGATATTGTGGATGAAAGAATGAGGTTTAGAAAATATAAAAGGATAAAATCAATATTTTGTTATAACGAAGGAGGAGAAGAAGACCTATACACAAAAGGAAGGATTTTTTAGGAAGACAAAAAAGGATTCAGGGAGAACTCATGATTTTGAAGCTAACAATTTATGTGTGAAATTTGCAGGTTAAGAACATGGACAAGATGTCCAAAAGAATAAAGGCTCAGAGATGGATTCACAAAACCAGAAGAAAGGAAAGGTAGAATAAGCTAAGAGGTTTTCTTATGAAACTAGCCACACAGAGGATGAAGGACAACTATGGAATATTATCATGAAGGGAGGAAAAAATGAGGAACAGGAACATGAAGACACTTGCAAGGACGAGGGAAAACAACGTACAACTATTACACTGTCATGATATGAACATAAATTTGAATTCCTTGAGGATTGGCTGAGAAATTATCCTGGAGTTGGAAAATATTACAGAGAGAGTGCAACCAAAGAATTGAGATAAGATGACATGCTCAAGGAACCGACATTGTATAATGATTTGTATGGTGAGAAGAATATTATGTGCATAGTTGTAGGGGTAAAATAATAACATTAGGTGCTGTCGAGAGGAGGAAAGGAGGAGGGGCCTAAAAGTAGTTTGTCTGAGGAAAAAATATTTAATCTGAAGAAAAGGATTATGGAGTAGAAAACAATGTTGAGAAGAATCCAATAGTAGGAAATGGTGTATTTTGTTGAAGGTGGAAATGTGAAATAAAGTTGTTGTTACAATTCCATCAAGTGTGCATCGGGGAATCCATGGAGAAGACTATCAACTTTCTACCATGGAAAATGGGAGCCATATAGTGAAGTGAAGATTGAAACCTTATATACATTACAGACGTTGACTGGTACCAACAATTAGGGCCAAAAAGGAATAAATGACATGTACAAACAAAAATTTACACAAGATGTGGGGTTGAGGATGTAATTATGCTGACGAAGGAAGTACTTGAGAAATGGTAAAATAATGAGGAAAGGAAAACTAGTTTCATCACTTTGCCAACTATAGGAGAATTTGTCAACATGAAAAGGGCGAGACAACTACAAAATAAAATCTGGGATCATGGAAGAAGAAGAAAACCAAAAACAATTTGAACATATAAGATTTTATCAATAAGGAAAGTGGAGTACAACATAATCAAACTTGGGATCTCGACAGAATGAAGTCATGAAAACATAATAAAACATATGTACAACAAAAACACTTTGTATGGGACACTAGAGGGTTCACTGATTGAAATAATTTGACCAGGAGGTCCAAATTTTTTTCACTTGGGGAGTTTTATGTTGGAGCATCAACCTCCAGACAGCATGTTTTGTCCAGACATGAGAGGGGTCATGAAATCTTCAAAAGGGGAATGGATTTCCGTCATTAAAAAAATTGTACAAAATTTGAAATTGTAGTGGGAATATAGTTTGTTAATATAGCCATGTGGCTCATTGTAATAACACAAATCGATAGGCTGAGGTGTCGATTTGTTTTAGTGGTTATACCAATGGCCCTTTGTCAATGTAACAAGTGTAGAGTTAGTACTCTATTAGTTTCAGGTTGTTGGACAAATGTCCCATTTTAACTGTTTTGTTGAGATATTTTCTAGCTAATGATGTTGTATATATAAAGTGTGTGTACAGTAGTGTTAGATATTCTCCTAGGGATTAGAGGATTAGGAATTAGGAGACGTAGTCGAGGCTCTCATAGAGATATGAGCTCATTAGAAGACTCACATTCAGAGCCCTTTGTAAATTTTCTCTATGAAGTTTCAATTTTGAGTAGTAATAGAAGCATTCTTATTTTCTTTTGTGTATTTGAATTGGTGTAGATATTATTGTCTTGGATAATTTGAGTATCTCTATGCTATTTATTTGAGGTTGAATATGAAGTAATATCGAATATAGAACATATCCAAAATGAATAGATTTTTCGAAGGTAAATAGCTATTTCGAAGTAACTCAGGAAGATCCAGAGCTAATGAAATCCAAGAGGGAAGAGGGTACATGACAAAGAACCATTATGGACATAAATGAGGTCTTGTGAAAGTGCACAAAATAAGGAGATGATTTTTTGTTATAGGCAGAGTGGTGGAATAACGAGACCATAAGAGGAAGAATCCAGGTACCATTAAAAAAAAGAGGAGAGTAAGGAAATTTTAGGATCGAGAGCAAAGTTCCTAAAGGCAGAAGCATATTGAGAAGGACCATAAGGATGTTCAATTGAGTAAAGAGGTGAAGGTCATCGAATTTGGAGTAAGGGTGATGTTCAGTCTCAATAAAGATCCATTAATTAAAGGGAAGGCTTATGGAAAATCCCTTGAACACCTAACCTCGAAGGTCGAGAAGCCAAGGTCGAATTCAGTAGGCAAGTCAAAATTTTCCCCGAGCACCCGACTAAGGAGGGCCCATGCCAAGGAGGATGTCAGATTGTGTGTGGAGTTGAAATTTCGGGCCTTAACACCAAAGAATAAATGGGGGGTGATCACACCAAGGTTAAAAATATAAAACCCATGGGTTGTTGATTCAATCAGTGTGATTTTAGTCATTGGTTGGACTCAGTTGTGTAGACGATAAATAAAGTGTATGTTAAGTGTGAATCCAAGAAAAGACGTCGACCTCCTGACAGCACCACCCACGCCCACACTGACTATTGCCGACTACCCACTGCCCTTGACTTCTAAAAATCACTGTTCCACTCATAAAAAAACACATTTAGATAATTCTAGAGCTCCTCCCATCACTTATAAATTTGTAATTTTCCTCATCTTGAGCATGCAATAAAGGCAAGCCCTACAATGTAATAAACGTCTATGACTTTTTTGTTCTCCATAGTAATGTATTAGTATTTCTAAGATACGTGGTGTTGTCTCTCAAGATTAAAATCAGTATTTTTGTTGCTTGGTAACCCATCAAATGGTGTTAGAGTCGAGCAAGATTTTCTCAATGATGATAGGATACATGTGTGTCATTAGTTCAATACTTAGTACTCTTCGTCTCTTTCGTGAATTCATCATCAATTCAATTCCTGGTATATGTTCTTGCAGTTTCGAGTCTCGATTAAGTTTCTGTCAGTGAATTTTTTCTTCATTGAGTTATTGATTGAATCTCTGCAGGAAATTGGAAAATCACGGGTTGCTTGCAGGAAACCGTGGAACTACTTCAGAAGATAATTAGTCTGCATAAGATTCAGTCAGTCAACCTTGAAATTCTACATAGTTTCATTAGGTAACATTTAGATTCGAAAATACTCAACAGCAAAGTGAAATGATACTTTTTAGAATATTTTTCATACCTTAAAGCTCACAACACCCTTTTGGTCAAAACACATGTAATATGGAAAAATGATAGTTATTAAGGGTCAAAAGAGTTTAAAGGGGGGAAGAAAGGCCTTAGAAAAGTTATAAAAAATGAGAAAAATTGGGACTCAACATCCCCCCCACACCTAGATTCTTGCATGTCCCCTATGCAAGAAAAAAATGTTGCAGTTTTAGAAGGAAAATTCACTCTTTTCCCTGTGCTGCAGCTACTACAGCCAAGTGATCCAATTATGCACTGTTGGACTGAAATTTCCAAACAATACTCTGATATTCTTCATTATTCTTCTCCAGGCGGTCGATTTGAGTCTATTGTTTCTTCATGATTCAAAATTCCTTTTGACGCCACTCATCCAACTCCCTCTCCAGGCATAGGTTGTTCTCCTTTATACTTTCATTTTCCTTCCCAAGAACCCATTCAGAAACAATGAGCTTAGTGATAATTTTCTCCATCTCCTTTCGGGACTGTTTTTTGCTGAGAATTTCCCTCCTCCACATGTTGTCCTTGAGAGGACTAAGGAAAACTTGGTTCTTCCTGCTCTTGGTAGTCTTTAACTATTTTTTCCCCACTTTCTTGCAGTTGTGGATCTTGGAAAGATGTGGCCTACCACTCTTATTTGTCAATGAATTCAGCTACCTCAATCATCCCTCTCCCCTTAGACAAGACTCGGGGCTTCTTATCCTTTTTATCAGTTTTGATTTGTTTTCCTCCTTCCTCTATATTTTCCTTTATCGCCAACTTTGCAGCCTGGCTTCTCGTAAATTGCATAGCAAGGGTGGAAGAAGTACCCTTCAACAGCTTAGGATTTTTCCCTAGAGTTTCCCCAATTAACACCACCTCCTCATCCTTCTTAACCTCTTCTGTCAACTAAATATGGGTCTAGAGTTTCTTTCTTGGCTTCTCCGCTGGTTCTGCCTCTTTGGTTTCTGGTGAATCAGGCTCCTTCTCATCATCCAGGAAGTAATTATCTACCAAGAAATCTTCACATTTTTTGTTTTGTTTATTCAAAACCTTTGTCATAATAATTTTACAAGACTGTGATGATGGAGGTTCTCCTCTATATGTGGTTTCCCTCTCCTTGGAAAAAGTATACATATTCAACAAGGACATTCTAAGATAATTTGGTAAATCAAAAGGCATCTATCGGAAATGGCCAAGGAGATGAATATGAAACAGAAAAGCTAACCCAAAATGAAATTCACAGGTGATATACTTTTGCAGGAAAAATAAGAGACGTCGGTACTTACTTCTAAGGTAATCCTTTGGAATTCCCTTGCTCCAATTTGGTTGTTCATGTTCCATTAGGGGAATTTTGAGGTCTAAAATGGGCTTCCTAAGGAAATTATAAAATAATAGTGGAAATAATAAAACAATATTTGATTACATCATCAAATTTTAGAGGGAAAAAAGAAAAAACTACTTTTTCAACTCATATTTTCATCTTATCTCCCAAAGTTTTTACTCAAATAACGAGTGGAATAACCAAAAGGACATATCAAAGGACATATCAAAATAATAATAATTGGGAATAGGAACTCATGTTATGACACAAACGGCTCATCGTTGCCTTATTCCACGAGGGTGGACATGACTCATACTTATGCAAATCCAAAATTTTCGTACCATTACCTTTTTACATTAAGTATTATGACGCCAGTTGTACCTGCTGGATTTTACCTTACAGTGGTCAAGTACTTGGATGACGACTGCACTTCCCTTAGAATAATAACCCACCTTGAAACCATATCATATGAAAAAAATTATAGTTACATGGCCTCAACTAATGATGAAGATGATCAATACTTGTCATATTCTTTTAAGATAATGTTTTGTCTAAAATTCATTCTTCAAGAAATAAGTGATGTTGCTGCAGGAAATGCAACCGTTGAACTTTTCTATAGGAAACCATCTTCTCCCCTTTTTGTATAGTTCACTGCACATGAATATATGTTCTGAGGTCTAATGTTCATTGATCTCATTGGATTACTAGCCATTAAGATCAGTTTTTAACCAATGTGAGGTCAAGGTACATTCGATGAATCATATCAGGTGTGAATGTATGAGTTGTTGTCGAACCCCCTGTAGGATCCAACAGTCAAGAAGCCATGATGAATCCACATTGCTACTGATGAGATAGCCTAACATTGAGGTATATAAGTTTTAAGGCATCACAAGTCTCTGATCTTGAAGCCAGATAATTTGCTAATGTCAATGGACCAATTTTGTTGGAAGGAGGGCCTTAAGAGATCCCACATCAGTCCAACATGAGAAAACAAAAAATTAAATGAAAAACAAAATTTATTGAGAGGATCCCAAAGGATATAATGACCTGTAATTTTAATGAGCCCAGGGCAGTTCATCTTAGCCATATTTCAATTTTAGAGACTCTGAAATACTGAAAAAGAAGACTCCAAGGGGGCTCCTTTTCTGTAGCTAGTCCATTGGGGCCGGAAAATGGAATAAAGATGTACCTAATAAACATTCCTCTCATGGTTTACTGAGCATGATAAGGAAAAAATTGAGCTTAGTTTATTATGGCAGGAAACCAAGAAGAGGTAGTGAATGGAATGACTCCCTCTCTCACCATTTCCATATCTTTCTTCTTCACAATCTCTTCCACAAATTCCTCCTTAGATTGGGGTTTTTGATATAGTTTGAGTCTGTGGCCATTTTCCAAGAAGGTAACATTTCCATCATCAATTTTTTTAAGCTGAACAGATCCATTATCAAAAAATTTCTAAATTTCATAGGGGCTAAGCCAATGTGTGTTAAATTTCCCTTTAAAATTCTTAAATTTCAAATCAAACAACAATGCCCAGTCTCCCTCTATGAATTTATTTTTCTTGATGTATATGTCGTGCCATTTAGACCATTTTTTTTGGATCAGGTCAGTGTGCTGAAAAGCATCCTGCCTAATATCAACCAACTCATTAAGTTGTAGGATTCTCTATTTTTGTGCTTCATTAAGGTTTATGCCCGAATCTGCTACCATCTTAAAAGTTCTGATATGAAATTCAATTGGCAGTAAAACTTGTTTCCCATACATTAATTCATATAGAGAGAAGCCGATGGTGTTTCTCCATGTGATCATGTAGGCCCACAATGCCTCAGGAAGTCGATCAGACCAATCCTTCTTATGTAATTGTATTGTCTTCAGTAGGATTGTTTCCAACACCTTAATTTTTGATTCCACCTACCCATTGGCCCTTGGATGCTAAGGGGTGGACTTCCGATGAGCAATTTGATATTTCTGTACAATTCCCTACATCTGATTTGAAACAAACTAAGTACCATGATCAGTAACTATTTCCCTTGGTACCCCAAATATTACAAAAATATCAGAAAAAACAAATTCTACCACTGCTTTCTCTCTTGCTCTAGGTAGTGCTATTTCTTCCACCCACTTCATAACATAATCAACACAAACCAAAATATACTTCTTACCTTTGGACATAGGATTGATGTGACCTACAAAATAAAGATCCCACTTCTCGAATGTTTCTATGAGAACTTGTGGCTACAAGGGAATTTCATCTGCTTGAACAAGCTGCCCTATTCTCTGGCAGATATCACATTTATGAACATACTCCTTTTCATCTTTGAAAATACTTGGCCAATTGTAACTTGAGCGGAGGATACTATAGGTTGTCTGCTTATATGAAAAATGTCCTCCACTGGGTTCATCATGATAATATCTCAAGATATCATATACCTCATCCTCTCTGACACTCATATGAATAATCAAATCAGGTCTGGTGAAAAATATGTCTCCTTTTATCCAAGAGTAATAAACACTTTTTCTAATAATTCTCTTTTTCTGACTAGAAGAGAAGTAGGGTGGTAACTTTCCTGTAGCAAGATAATTGGCCATGCCTGCAAACCAAGGTGTTTTTATAGAAACAGAAAATAAATTATCATTAGGAAAGCTATCATTAATAGGAATATCCTCACATACATGGTTGAGCCTAGATAGGAAATCAACTACCTTATTTTCTTTTCCCGACCTGTCCAATACTGTGATGTCAAATTCTTGTAGCAGAAAAATCCACCTAGTATTCCTGCCATTAGGGACTAGTTTGTTTATGAGATATCAAATATCAGAATGATTAGGGTGTACAAAAACTTCGTAACCAATTATGTAATGTCTAAAATTATTAATATCATACATTACAGTGAGGAACTCTTTCTTAGTTACAGTGTAATTCATTTCTGCAGGAGTTAATTTTTTACTAACAAAAAATATAGCATGGGTTATGATATTTTCCTTTTGGCCCAATAACACTCCTACAGGTAAATTAGAGGCATCAGTGGAAATATTAAAGGGAAATTTTCAATCTGGACCTCTCAAGACAAGTGGTGAAGAATTTTTTTCCTTGAGTGTATCAAATGCAGCTTGACACTCATCGCTCCATTGAAATTCATATTCTTTAGTCAATAATTTAAACAGTGGAGAGGCTACCTTTGTAAAATTCTCAACAAACATTTTGTAGTAGCTTGCATGTCCAAGGAAACTTTGAACTCCCTTTTGACTGGTTGGCGGGGCCAAATTTACAAATACTTCGATCTTAGTCAGATCAACTTTAATTCCTGCAGCAGAAACATGATAACCCAAAACAATACCCTCAATCATAATCATAAAACGTTTTTCATTACTCAATGAAATATTAGGTTCTCTACATATATGAAAAAATCTCTTAATATTATATCAATATTCTTCAAAATTATCACCCATTATTATAAAATCATCCATATAAACCTCGACGCAATGATGCAAAAGATCAGAGAAAATACCAACAATCGCCCTTTGAAATGTGGCTAGTGTATTGCATAAACGAAGAGGTAGTACCTTATATGCATAGGTACCCTAGGGATATGTGAATGTTGTATTCTGATGGTTCTCTAGAGCTATCCTAATTTCATTGTACTTGCTAAACCCACCTAGGAAGGAAAAATACTACTTCCCCACTAAATTGTTCAATACTTGGTCTATAAAAGGCAAGGGAAATTGATCTTTTAATTTAGTTTTGTTTAGTTCTCTATAATATACACACACTTTCCATTTAAAATTATTTTTAGGGATGATAACCGGTGGAGATACCCACTGGTTGTCTGAGATAGGATAGATGAGCCCTACATTTAACAATTTCTACAGTTCATTTTTTACAATTTCTCTTAAAGAAGGGTTCATTCTTCTTTGTGGTTGTCTTACTGGCTTGGAATCTCCTTCTATGTATATATGATGAATGCATATGTCCAAGTGAATACCCCTCATGTATATATATTCCCAAGCAAATGTATCCGAAAAGTTTTTCAATACTCGAATTAGTTGTTTCTCCTATTCAAGAGTTAAGGAAGAATTGATATTTAGAGTTTCTGTAGGAAAAAGATCAATTACCTTACCTCCACATTCAATCATTGAACATGTAGGGAATGCAAATAATAGGGTTGAATGTAATTCAGCTGTTATACTATGTTCATAAGAGTTTTGCAGGTCAGTAATGATATCTATATTATGACTAGACTGTCATTCTAAATGTTGTGAAAAATCAGGATTAGAAATAAAACAATTTATCATATTTTCCTCTGTATTTTCCTTAAGGCTCATGGCTTGGGCTATTGTCAAAACTAGAAGTGTACATTCTGAATTATGTTCTTCTTCTTCAACCCAATGAGTATTTTCTGATCTTAAGAGGGGAATTGATATGCTCAGTTTCAACTCCATGAGTGATGGTCATGTTTCCAGACCTACACCCTATGTAGGCATCTTCCGTAGCTAACCAGGGTCTCCCCAAGATCAAAGGATTCCCTCCCAAGTTGGTCTTAGGTTGAAGAACATAAAATTCTATAGGGTACTCTCACAAATCCAATGAAATAACAATGTCTTCTGATACACCCTTTGGCTTTTCCTTAGAGCTTCCTGCTAATTTTAACATGGTAGGAGTAGGAAGTAAGTCAAAGGATCCTATGTGAGATAATGTATCCATTGTCATCACATTGATGGTTGCACTTAAATCGATTAGAGTGTTTATTATCAGCCCATTGATAAATATGGTAACCACAGGGATTTTAGGGTCTACATATTTCTTAGTTGCAAGTTCGGTGGACATAAGGCTTGCAAGTTTCCCACCTACTTGAATTGTGGAGGGTTCTTTCTTCTATCTCCCTGGTTTCTTGGTACATAGATCCCTCACTGTTTTAGCATAAATTAGGATATCCTTAATTTCTTGCAGTAACGAGATCTTAATGCATACATTTCTCAGTTTAGACACAAGATCAAACTCAGGATGTTTTATTTTCATCTCCACCCACTCTGGAAAAGGAGGCTGGACAGTATGGGACGAGGAAGGTTATTATGATTTTGAAATGGCTTTTTATGTTAGTTCTGGTGTTTCTTCTATTTCATGTGTGTCCAGAGTGTCTCCTCTATAATCCATTCAATTTTTCTGGGCTGAGTCACCACTTTTCCTGATCTGAGTTTAATTTCGTCCAACAACACATGAAATTCTTGCAACAAAGGAACAAAAAATTCCTATAGATGCTATGGTGAAAATACAATAGGTAGGAAAAGTGGGATAACTGGCCACTCCAATATTGTGAGAAGATTGGATGGCTTTATTTTTGGGGTTGGATACTAGCTGGGAAGGAAGTTGTGTGGGACGAGCTTGATTTGGTGGGGCAGGAAACTGAAGTTGTTGTTGTTGTGGTTGAACCATTTTTTGTGGTATGGGCTGTGGTGAATAGAAATTCTGTGATGGAAAATTTTGTGCAGAAGGGTAAGGAAAGTTCCCCTTCCAAGATTGTTGTGGAGGCCAAGGTTTCCAGGGCATTGGAATATTCCACATCTGATTCTGAGTATAAGGAAATTGAAAATCATGTTGTGACATACATGTAGGATGTGGTTGCAATGGTTTTTGAGGTGTCATTGCATAGAGTGTAATGGAAGCTCCCTGATCTGATATATATGTTGTTTTAATATTTGGAAGAGAAGTACATTGATCAGTAGAATTATCAGCCTCACAAATTCGGCATGCCTCTATACTATTTGCAGGACATTCCCTACATTTGAAGCAGAACACTTCCAAGGCATTTTCCACTTCCTCCTGTTTATTATTAGCCTGCAAAAAATCCAACATTGAAGACAAAGTGCTAAGAATACCAGTTTTAAAATTTTCAAATAAATTACCCATTTCAGCTCTGGTTACTCTAGCTCTGACAACTAGTTTGATGATCCTGGATTAAGTATCTCTTGATCCTCATCCAACTTTATAATTTCCTCTTGAATAACCTTGACACAAATCACAGGCATAATCATAATTTAGTTTTGATATATCACTTGCTCCCATCAAATTCAAAAACTCCAGAAATTCCGGTCTGATTTCCCTCAGAACACTTATTCTCTTGGTCTATTTACTCATTTGATTCATCTTGGATCTCTGCAGCTTATATTGAAATATTTCCACAAGGTCCTCAAGACTCTCCCCTTCCTTTTGATTCATGCCAAAAATTCCTTCCCTGAGGTCCCTAGTTTTACAATAATCTTGATACTTTTTCAGGAACACCTTATTTATTTCATTCCAGGTTGCAATGGAGTTTCAGCCCAACCCCATAAACCAACTGAGGGTTGCATCCTTTAATGTAGCAGGAAACAACTTCAACTTTTGAGCATTGAAATAATAGTCATAGCTTCTACACAATACATCAAATTCGAATAATAAGTCATCAGGATTGTTGAGTCAAATTATAGGCTTATAATTTTCCAATCATAAATTGTCAACCCAAGGCAGGTAGGCTTATGAGATGTTGTGCAAAATATATGCAGGCTTAATACTTCAAGTGTTTACTAATCAAACAAGTCAATCACTCATCAAACTAATGCCTCTTTATGAATCAACATTTGCAGCAAAGGCTATGGAGTGGATCTGGACATCCCTCTACAGCTCTTAGTCTTGTTGATGTGATCAGAAAAGATAGGATATCAAACTTACAACAAGAAAGAAATCAATTTAAAAATACAAATCAAACTTGATCAAATGAAATCCACACATTTAACATAAAAACTAAATCATTTAAATTGATAATTGCTGTTGAAAACTTCAAAAAGAGTAAATTGGCTAAATGAAATAATTATTACTGCATAACATAAATTAAAATGCACACACACAACTAAGGGAGTTGTGAATGAAGGGGGCCCTCCCTCACTCACAGCCCCTGCAAGATTAAAGAGGCTTGCTCAGTAGAGTAGATATAAAATGAAATATTATATTAATCTAGAAATATTATAGTTGAGTACAATCTGATATATGCTATCAACAAATCCCAACCCAACCAACTAACTCACATCATAAAACACAGTCAAATTTATACAAGTTCGAAAGCCCATATTTGGCTTGAATGAGGAAAATGCTAATCTGAGCTAGGATATATCAATACAGGTACAATATCATCAAAATTAGCTAATTTGGGTCTAATACATGAATAAAATCATGGAATATACAATTTTCATTACAAGATTGAAGTCACTCCTCACGCGGCCAACAAGAAGAGCTTTGCAAATATGGGTAGTTACGAAGGCGGATTTGACATGGCCAATATGACATCGTCCATTTACGACTAATTTCCCACAAAATCCATGTTCTTGTTTTATTTGGTAGTAAGTGGAACATAGCTAACCACTAATTATGTTGCAGGAAATCAGAGCGGCTAGAGGAAGTGGGGGCGCACGAGTTGTCTTTAGGAACTTCAGGGTTGTTTCAAATCAAATCAAATCTGCATAGGATTCTTAGATCAATTTTTATGATAATTTCAATAAGGAAACAACTAGTTAAGGAATAATTAAGATGATCCATATTGTACCAGGAAAGAGTAGGACCCTTGTAGGCTATAGATTCTTCAGAGTCAACGGTCTGGAACTCTAGTTCTTGAACAGGATTGACAAGGAATTCCTCTTCAGGATGACCACTGAGCAAAGATGTTGTCTTCCTTTTACGAGGATATGTTAGATGAGCAGTAACAGAAGACCTTCTGACTGAAGAATCTGTAGTGGATGTATTAATCTTCTTAGGATCAACTACCAAGCTCTTTTCATGACTATAAACCTCCTCTTCAGATTATTCTTCCTTCATTGCCTTATTCCTTAAATAATTCCTTGTTATTTCCAGTTTATTAGTGGACGAAGTGGTGCTCATACCACCACTAAAAAAATTTGAAAATACTGGACCCTATTCATGTATTATGCAAAAAAAAATTGAAACTCTACTTACCAAAAAATCAAGACATGCCTTTGGAAAATTTTGATCTCCGCAAGTGCGTAGGCCTTACACCACGTCTTACCACATCGACTCCCCTAGTCCTGAAATCTCAAACAACATGCAATAATACTAAAACACTTTTAGTATCATCCTTTAGCACCTCCCCGACAACTGCACAAAAATTTTTGGGCAAATTATAGAATTATAATTTGAAAGACATAAATCATCCACCAGGGGTAGATAAGCTTATGAGATTTTGTGAAAAATATATGTAGGGTAATACTTTAAGTGTTTCTCTAATAAAAATCATACACAAACAACTACAATATCTCTTTTCCTCGTCAACACTTAGCAGCAAAGTTTATGGAGCGGATTTGATCATCCCTCCACATCACTTAAGATTGATGATGTTGATCAGAAAAAAGATAAGGGACCAATCAAACAACAATGAAATCAATTTAAAATTTCACAATGTAAATCAAATCCTGATCAAATTACTCCAAACATATTCATCAAATGAAATTGACCATTTAACCATCATACATTTGTTGCTACAAATTAGAAAAGAGAAACAACAATTGTGAAATGATTCTATCAATTCATATGAAATATCAAGAGAAACACAAATCTGCAACTACTAGAGTTGTGAGAAAATGAGGCCCTCACTTACTCACAACCCCTTTTACTGCTAAAGGAGTTTACATAGCAAGATTAACAGAACATGTAATTATATATTAATCTAGGAAAATATTACAATAGTTTAAAAGTCTCGTACGTCCAACCTCCTTTGCTAATAAAACATAAAAGTATTTATACAAGTACAGAGGCATAAAATCTCTCGAATTAGGAAAAATAACATACTGAAATTGTTTGCTAACAATAACTGGAAACAACAATAAAAATAGCTATGTTGAGTTTGATCCATGACTGAAAGCATGGATCAAACTGATTTTGTTGAGTTGCTGGAGCTATTTCCCAATATGACCATCAATGAAAGAACTGAAGATCTGGGATATTTTGGTGGAAGTTTCGGGGTAGCCAATAGGGCATCATCCATGTAGGCATATTTCCTAATAAAACCCATGTTCTCATTCTTCTTGAGGTTGACTAGAACATACTAAACTATCGAGATTGTTGTAGGAAATCAAAAAGGTTATAGGAAATCCACTTCTATAGGAAATCGCGGAGTGTCTGTAGGAAATCGGCGTATCACGGGTGTTGGGCCTCATAATTGCTGCATTTTTATCATGTTTATCCTCACCATTCCTCACATTCCATCACCTCATTTACCTATTCATCATACCATTTCCATGGGTTCACCTCATTATTTTCTAATTTATTTATTTTTGATATTATAAGATGATTTATGATTAATTAATGGAAAATTAACATATTTCATTAATATCTAAAATATGGATGAGCTTTGTAACGTGTAGGATTATTTTGAAGGATTACTCAAAAATATTCTCAAATATTTCCTCCACCATTTCAAGAATTCAAAGGATAATTGTTCAATCTTATTCCAAGGAGAAGGTCATGGAGATTTCAAGGAGAAGATCATGGAGATTCCAAGGAGAATATCATGGAGATTTGGATAACGTATCTCATCCAATATTTGTGAGAGATGAGTGAGGATTTGAAGGGATCATATTTTGTAATTATAGGGATATTGGTTGAGAGAAAAGTGGATTTGTAATTAGGAGTTTCTTATCTTGTTTTCAAAGCACTCATGTATAAAAGAGAGTGCTCTCTCTTCATTTTGATATGTAATGGATAGATATGTAAGGATATGAGAGATAAGAAATATCTAGGAGATATATGGAAATTAGAGATGAGAATTAGAGTCTAGAATAAGTTTTGGTTTGTAAACTTTCAATTTTATTCTTCATCATTAATATATGTTGACACAAGGTTATTCTTCACATGTTTTTATCTTATACAATTGCACATTTCTAGTTTTTGATATGATTCGGTGGTAATGTTGTTGGAGTAGAATTGTTGAGGAAGGACGATCAAGTTCTCCTAATTTATAAGCCTCTTCTCTCGCTTTCTACACATCAAAAACTACTGCTCTTTAGTCTCTTTTCTTAAGGACAGTAATCTGGGGAAGGACCACCAGGTTCTCCTAAGTTAGGAGCCTCTTCCATTGTTTACTACATCCTGAATCAGAGACAAAAGCATTAGACTAGACTAGTTTAACCTCAGTCCTGCATTTCCAGTGCATGTGCTTCATAAGTCTACGAAATCCTCATATTGATAATTTATGTTAGGGAAATTATTTGACGACGATATTTTCGCCCAACATTACTATTTTAATTTTTTTTATTTCTAATTAAAAAAATGAAATTAGAAAATTTGAAAACTGAAATTTTGGAAATCTAAAAAAAAAATAGTTTTGATTTTCAAATAAAAAAAATAATTAAAAAAAAAACTTTATATAATATATATATATATATATATATATATATAACAGGTATAACAAAAGCCTGAAGAAAATTGTAGCATTTATAAGTTTGAATCGCAGACACACTTATTTATCTTCAGGAAGAGATTTGATGAAATAAGTTCCGCACAAGACTTGGCTAGAGAGGGGGATTGCAATTGTTCTCCCATGAATGTTGATGAGTATGTTGTGGGGTTAGTGTCCTGAAGGAATGAAGTACGTGACAGGAATGGTATAATTTCATATTGTATGCGACCTATATTATTATGTATAAGTTACCAATTGTTGCCAAGTGGAAAGCGCGAAATTTGGACATTACTAGAGCGCCATTATAGTTCATTGCGAGAGCACCTGAAAGTTGTAGAGGCTACCAAATTTTTTTCACCGAAATGGGTTCAACGGTTGTTATCCAAAATGGATTCATTTTTTCCCCTATATCAAAGTCCTCAAATTCAGATGAAAATTGGATCAAGTTGAAGTGCTCGTCGACAGGATTCCAACGGTGTGAACGATGCATAAAACCGAGTTTGTATGCCAAAGATATGGCTAGTCAAAGTTTATGGAAAATTAGAGAAAATTGACAAAAATTCAAAGTCAACGGTCAAAGTCAACAGTCAGATGATGTCAGCAGGACATGTGTCATCCCGGGAATATGCCACATGTCCAGGATGATGTCAGCAGGATTAGTGATGTATCAAAGTATTATTGGTTGGAATGGGCCAATCTAAGGCTGACACGTGGCAGCCTGGATTTTACCCAATTTGGCCTTATTTCCAAAATTTTGGGGGTCAGGGAGGATCGAACCCCTAACCACCAAGAATGCTAAGATCTTGCCAGAATCTACTCACCAGTCGAGCTACATAGTCACTTGGTATTGAATGCAAAGGATAAGGTATTTATTGTATATAGGTTTGTTTCGCCGGAAAAGTGCCGGACAGTCGGGGTC
Source organism: Pinus albicaulis (assembly GCA_034641835.2). NCBI lineage: Eukaryota > Viridiplantae > Streptophyta > Pinopsida > Pinales > Pinaceae > Pinus > Pinus albicaulis. The sequence goes on along the minus strand of CM076578.1, from coordinate 1,845,038,236 downwards.
AATCCCACAACCATCAGACCATTGATTTTATAGTGGGCACATATATTATATATATTTTTCAAACAATGGATATGTATGCAAACCATCAGAACCTTATTATGTAACCACCGTCGCACATATATTATAATATATATGTTATTCCATATATATATATATATATATATAGATATCACAACTGTCGAAGGTTCAACGAAAGGTTGGGCAGAGGTTTCGACCCGCCAACCTCCAAAACAATATATAACAACGACTTCACATATGTCCACCAACCAATTCACCTATGCAGTGAAGCTTGTGTATCAAGCCACCAAAAATTCATTTCTATGCAGCGCAGAGCCAAACTAGTGAAAGCACCAGTGCACAGAGTACAAGTTGCTATTGCAGCAAAGAAGGTGGTTTTTAGGTAGAGAAAGTGGTTTTGTGCAGGGTAGAGGTGGTTTTCGATTCTCTAGGGGGTCTAGAGGTCATAGTGGCGAAATATAGGCAAGTTTATACTCATTTTGACCGAAATTTCGAGCCAGTCACAATGGTGAGGTCCATTTCTCATTTGAGTCTCTGTTTTTTAGATCATACCTGTAAAAGAATTTTGAAAACAAAATAAAGTGGTCAGCACTGGAAGCTAAGGACCCGGAGACGTAGCTAGGAACTCTGGTGAACTTTGTTATTAAATTCTTGTTGTATTAATGCGTTTGACTGTGTTTTCATTTGCTTATGATGTTTATGTTATTCGCAATCTTTTCGATCTATTGCACTAAATAGCATAAGCTTCTCACATAGACGTCAATAATACCTTTTCCATAAATACATATCAAGTGGTATCAGAGCTTAAGGTTAAATTTTTAAAGGTTTGATAGTGTCATGTGAAGATTGAATGCTTACTAGGTCAAAGTCCAAGCGAGGAGAAGGAGAACTTGTTGAAGCAAATCCAGAGATTAGAAGGGTATTTTCACAAAAGAATATGACGGAAGAAAATGTATTGGGAATAGAAGTTCAATTCTTGGACTACTTCATGAAAATACGTGCCATGGTAGAAGAGATGTATAAAGAGTTTAAAAAGAACAAAGGTGAATTCATTTCATCACCTAAACCAGACAAAGAATTAGGTGGAAAGGATCTTTCATTATTTCCACCATCTCCTCCATCATCGCCATCATCATCATCATCATCCTCTTCTCATAAAAATATTTCTTATAAAAATAAGAAGAGTAAGAAATCCTCTTTGATAAAATTAGATGTAAAATTTGATTTTCCAATTTATGATGGTGAACTTAACGCTGAAAAGCTTGGTAATTGGACAAGAAAAATTGAAGTTTATAGTAGGGTACAGAAATTTGTTTCAGAAAGACAGAAGATCCAACTTGCTAGCCTTCGTCTTGGAGGAACCGCACTTGTTTGGTGGGAAGGTAAGACACAAGAAAATCTTCAAAAACATGGTAAAATCATTTTGACATGGAATGAATTTGTTTCTTCTATTAAAAAGCAATTGTATCCTTTGGCTTATATGAAACAAGCTATGATGAGTTGGTAAGAATTGCATCAGTTAAAGGGTCAAAGTGTGCAAATTTATACTCAGGAATTTCGTAAAAGAGCTTTGATACTAGGCATATCACTGGACTCACCAGAAACATTATTGAAATACATAGGTGGCCTACATAGTTATATGAGGCATACGATACTGATGTTTAATCTGACTAGCTTAGATGATGTGTCAGTTCAAGCAACTCATCTAGAAGCTAGGGGTAAAAATGTATCTCATGATGTTTGACAGTCATATAAATATATTGAAATCGAGAATAAGGAAAAGAAGAAACAAAAATGAAAGGAAAGGAAAGTGAACTGTGTAAAAAAATAAAAGCCTACATGCACTCACTATAAGAAAGAAGGACATGATGAGGCACACTACTTGGCACTGCATCTAGAATTGAAGCCTAAGAAGTTCAGGGATAAAGAGCAAAAGAATGCTGCTACTATGCAAAAGGACTAGGGATGAGATTCAGGAGACGAAACATCAATTACAGCTACAGGTATAAAAGGTAAAAATTCTCAAGCATCTATAAGTACTTCTTCGCATTCTGTTGATAATGAAAATGATGAGAGGAAAAGAAATGAGTTATTTCATATTAGAATCATTTCCAAGCATACTAAAACTGATACTTTGTTTGATAGTGGCTCTCAAGTTAATTTGATTGCTGAATCAATTGTAACGAAATTGGGTATTGAAACTAAACCTCATAAAAATCCATACCCAATGGGTTGGGTCTATGACAAAACTAAACTACAGGTTACGAAACAATGCAAACTTCGATTTGCAATTGGATCAGAGTTTGTAGATAAGGTTGAATTAGATATATTCCTATTGGATATATGTGGAATTGTACTAGGGAGTCCATACTTGTATGATAAAGATGTTGTCTTCTATCGAAGGGTGAATAAGTATCAACTCACTAAAGATGGAATCGAATATGTATTAAGAGCTCATAAACTCAAATATAACTACACTCTCATAAATTCAGGACATATAAAAAGAATTATAAATTCAAGTAAACAATTTTTACTTATGATTGTAAAAGAAAAGGATCTTGATAAATTTGATGTTTTTCAAGGCTGTAATCCTAAACATAAAACAGATTTAGTTAAATTTGTTTGTTTCAAGAGCCTAAAGGGCTTCCTCCCAAGCAACAAATAGAACATGAGATTTATTTGCAGTCGGATGCTGCTCTTCCTAACATTGGAATGTACAAGTTATCAGCTCTAGAGAATGCATAAATAAATAAGGAGGTACAAGAATTGCTCGATCAAGGGTTTATTCGACCAAGCACTTCACCATGCAGATCACCTATTGTGTTGGTATGTAATAAAGGTGGTTCATGGAGAATGTTCATTGATTTCCGATCATTAAATAAGATAACAATAAAGAATCATTATCCTCTTCCTCGCATTGACGATTTATTAGATCAGTTGAAAGATGCAGTTTACTTCACTAAGTTAGACTTGTGAAGCGGCTACCATCAGATCAAAGTTTCAGAACAAGATGTTTGGAAGACTGCTTTCAAAACGAAGCAAGGACTCTATGAATGGATGGTTATGCCTTTCGGCTTAACCAATGCTCCAGCTACATTTATGCGTGTCATGAATGATATTTTTAGGCCATTTATAGATGATTTTGTAGTAGTCTACTTAGATGATATTCTTGTTTTTAGTAAGAAATGGGATGAACATTTAAAGCATGTAAATCAGGTTTTAGATGTGTTAAAAAGAGAAAATCTCTATGTAAAACTGTCAAAATGTGAATTTGGCAGGACATCTTTAAATTATTTGGGTTATATTGTAGGGGGTGGTGAATTAAAGATAGATACCTCTAAGGTTGAATTCATTGTAAATTGGCCTAAGCCCAATACTGTTACAGAAGTTAGAAGATACTGAGGGGCAACACAATACTAGAGAAAGTTTATTGCTAACTTTTCTTTCATTTTAGCTCCTCTACATGCTTTGACAAGTCTGAAACAGGTGTTTCTGTGGGGAGGCAAACATTAGAAAGCCTTCGACACATTGAAAGAAAGGATCAGTATAGTGCCAGTACTAGCACTGCTAGATCTTCAGCATCCATTTGAGATAGAGACATATGCAAGTGAATATGCCATGGGGGCATTGTTGATGCAGCACATAAATCCTATATGCTTTCATTCTAAGACATTCACATCAGCAGTAGTTAACTATCCTACATATGATAAGGAATTATATGCATTAGTATAGAGTGTTAAAAAGTGGAAACATTACATAATGGGAACATAAACAATCATACATGCAGATCATTAACCACTACAATATTTACACTCACAAACTAAATTGCAACAGTCAAGTCACTATTGTTGGATGGGTTTCTTACAGCAATTTCATCCTGTAATCAGATATAAGAAACTCATACATAATAAGGCTACAAACATGTTATCAAGACCAATCATAAATTCATCCACAATTCTTAAGCATTATTCAGTAATGCACAAAAGCTATATTGAACAATAAGCTCAAGACATAGATTTTAAGGATGTATATGCAACTTAAGTCATGGAAAGCAGGTAGAAGAATTGGATTATTTCATAAAGGACAAACTCTCATATCATTTGGGAAAATTATGCATTCCACAAACTAACTGAGTTAATGTGATTCGAGAAGCACATACTTCTCTAATTTCAGGTCACTTTGGTGTAAGTAAAACAATTACACAATTAAAAAGATTCTGCTATTGGCCACGAATGAATGAAACAGTTTCAAGATATATTAGAGGATGTACTATGTGTGTTACAAGAAAGCCGAGTAACAGAAAATTAGGCTTGTACAATCCACTTCCAATTCCTTCTCGTCCTTCGGAAATTTTATCCATGGATTTTTTTGGGGGATTTCCAATGTCTAGAAAAGGTCATGATTATTTGTGTGTAGTTTTGGATAGTAAAGTAAGATGTGTATTTTGACACCATGTACTAAACAGGTCACAGCTGAACAAAATGTAAAGTTGTTCCTTCAAAATGTATGGGTTCATTTTGGGTTACCCATGTTTATTGTATCTTATCAAGATTCTCGATTTATTAGGAAATTTTGGTCAAGTTTATGGGAACTAATGGACAAAAAGTTAAATAAGAGCAAGATATTTCATTCACAAACATATGGCCAAATAGAAGTGGTAAACAGGACAATGGTACAGTTGCTTCGAGGTTATTGCAACAAGCATCCCAAGCTTTGGGATGAGCATTTTTGTTGTGTACAACATGCTTACAACCATGTGAAACATTCTTCTACTCAATAATCTCCATTTGAGACTTGTTTTGGTTTTGTACCAAAGTCTCCCTTGGATTTTGTCTTTGGTAAAGACATAGCAGTTGATGGAAAAAATGATGTGGACAAAGCAACCAAGTTCATTGAACAGATCCAGGAAACTCACCAGGCAGTATAGGAACAACTGGAAAAGAGCCAAGCAAAGTATAAAGAGAAGCACGACAAGCATCGAGTTGAGAATAGTTTTCAAGTTGGTGATCAATTCTGGTTGTACATCGGTAAAGAAAGACTTCAAGGGGAAGGTAAAAAGTTGAAACCAATTAGATATGGCCCTTTCAAAATTCTTGACAAAATTGGTGAGAATTCTTTCCGCCTAGATCTACCAGCTTATATGCAGATCTATTCCATTGTAAATGTTGAAAATTTTCAATTATATGAACCTTCATTGATTGAATATCCAGAAGAGAAAATTCAAGTACCTTCCATCGAAGATTTTTCACCAGAGTATCTCAACGAGTTGTAGGAGGACACAATTCTCGACAGGAGGATAAGGACTTCGCGACAAGGAGAAGTTGAGTATCTTCGAGTTGGACTTAAAGGTACAAATCCAAGTAAAGCACGATGGATAGAAATTAGAAAATTGAAGGAAACATATCCTCACTTACTTGACAGCTAAAACCATTTGTGCTGGTCCAAAAGCTTCTAGTGGGGAGGAGTGATCCAAAATGGATTCAGCTTTGTCTCCAAATCAGAGTCTTCAAATATATATGAAAATAGGATCAAGTTGAATTTCTCATCGACAGGATTCCAACAGTATGAACGGCACGTGAAACCAAGTTTGTATGACAAAGATATGGCCAATCAAAGTTTATGGAAAATTAGCTCAAATTGACAAAATGTCAAAGTCAACAGTCAAAGTCAATGGTAAAGTTAATGGTAAGATGATGTCAGCAAGACACGTGTCATCTCAGGAATATGCCACATGTCCAGGATGACACAACAATATCAGTGACGTGTCAAAGTATGATTGGTCAGAATGGGGCAATCCGGGGCTAACAAGTGGCAGCCCTGATTTTACCAAATTTGTCCTTATTTCCAAAATTTTAGGGGTCAGGGAGGATCGAACCCCTAACCTCCCGGAATTTTAAGATCTTGCCGAAATCTGCTCACCAGTCGAGCTACATAGTCGCTTGGTATTGAATGCAAAGGATAAGGTATTTATTGTATATAGGTTTGTTCTGCCGGAAAAGGGTCGGACGGTCGGGGTCAACCCCACAACTACTAGACCCTTGATATTATAGTGGGCGCATATATTATATATATGTTTCAAACAACAGATATGTATCCAAACCATCGAAACCTTATTATTTAACCGTTGTCACACATATATTATAATATATATGTTATTCCATATATATATCACAACTGCTGGAGATTCAACGGAAGGTCGGGCGGGGGTTTCGACCCAGCAACCTCCAAAACTATATATAACAATGAATTTGCATATGTCCACCAACCAGTTTGCGTATGCGGTGAAGCTTGTGTATCAGGCCATTGAAAATTCATTTCTATGCAGCGCAGAGCCAAACCAGTCAAACCAACAGCGCACGCAGTCTGAGGTGGTATTTCCTAGAGGTCACAATGGCGAAATATAGGCAAGTTTATACTCGTTTTGACCTAATTTTTGAGCCATTCGCAATGGTGAGGTCCATTTTCTCATTTCAGTCTCTTTTTTTGAGCTCATACCTGTAAAAGCATTTTGAAGACAAAATAAAGCGGTCAGCACTGGAAGCTGAGGACCTGGAGACGTAACCAGGAAGTCTGGTGAACTCCGTTATTAAATTATTGTTGTATTAATGTGTTTGAATATGTTTTCATTTTCTTATGATGTTTATGTTATTCACAATATTTTCTATCTATTGCACTAAATAACATAAGCTGCTCACATAAACGTCAATAATACCTTTTTCATAAATACAGATCAAGTTGGTAACTGCAAAGGATGTTATGAATGGTATCAAATCAGTGGCAGGTACATGGATTCTTAAGTTAACACCAAATTTGAAGTGTTTTATAGTTTCTTTCATCGAACTGGTGGTTTTGGATAGTAAACATTGTATCTGTATGTTGATGAAACTCGTAGTCCACACCCACTAAAGATTCTTCTGCGATATCAAGAAATTTCTTTAAAGATTCCATATACTCGTCAACTGATCCATTAATATATGCTCGAGTCTCAGGGCTTGAAAATTTTCGCATCACCTTCATTCACTCCAAGAAATCAATCCAAATAACATGCTTGGTCTACCTTGACTTAGAAGGAATAACATGTTGGAGATCGCATAGTTGTTGGGTAACATAGGATTGCATCTATGAGGCTCTCGAGTGCAACTTCCAAGTTGGAAGAGCGATTCTAGTCGCAAAACTGATGAAGGGTCATGATGCGATTCTGTCCAATTCATATTGTGGGAATGTCATCATCCAAAACACAAATAGAAAATGGGAAGATGTGACCTCCAAGAAAGTTGCATCTAGAAGGTGCAACCTCTAGATCTATTTTGAAAACGAAAATCTTGAGCTCAGCACCAATACCATATCTATGGAGTCCTCCATGATCATAGTAGAGATCCCTGGCATTATCACACTCTACAAAAATGGAACGGTTGAACGCCTTGTCGACAAGAGGAAAATCCAGAATTGATTGCATGATTCTTGGCTGCAATGCTTCCTAAGATCCAGATGAGCTCATTGAATATTCAGAAATTCCTATCATACCTATGAAACAAATCGATGGAATTTTTCTTGTTACTTATTTTTTTTACGTCACTATCATTATGGATTATCAACTAGCATACCCGACGGTGATCCACATGGTCCGATGACCGACTGATCAAGGGGAAGGATTTGCTACCTCTTACCACGATTTTCCCTATTATGGCCTCTCCACTAAATAATTGCTTCTTGAATCGAAAATGACAGTGCTATGGCCTCTGGGCCAACGTGATAGCTAGTATGGCCTTTTGGCCTTCCCATGAAAAATGCAGCCCAACAATGCAATGGTGGCCCTTGGTACCACAACCTTCACAAAAAAATGGTGGTCACCACTACATTGACCTCTCCTGGCTTTTGAAGTCTTGAGAAATCCAAGTAGGTTATCTCCTAGCTATCACGTTGGCTATATCCTATACAGTGGAGTCGAGAGGAATGGATTAAGAAAAGTGAAATGGTGTGAATGCAAATACGAATGATGGAGTGGAGAAGGGTGTGGTGCATAGGTGTGAATCCTGGCATTCTAAAGCTGGGAGAATCGCTTTCCATGAGTTTCTCCCTATCCATCATTGGAAATCGGCTGCGTTACTATTGGAGCAAACTATTGTAGCATATTCCCCTGCACAACCCTTCTACTTGACACACACACATCCAGTAACCATACCATCAGCTCTTGTTTTGGGCATATGCACGTCGAGTATCCATCCATCTACTCGGTAATCAATTTGCAATTTTCGATTATGCTCCAACTTTCAATTATTTTCGATTTATTTCTTAAAAAACAAAATAAAAATAATCAAAATAAATAATAAATAAATTATAAATATAAATTTAATTTGTTTCTTTAAAAGAAAAAAAAATCAACATAAATAATAAGAAAAAATAAAAAATAAAAATAGTTTTTTAAAATTTGTTGCTTAAAAAAAAATCAACATAGTAAAAAAAAAAATTGTTTTTATTTCTTTTTATTTTTAATTTTATTAATTCTCTTAAATATTTCAAAAAAAAAAATTTGCAATTGGACATTTCATAATTCCTGAAAATTGTATTTATGCCAATCTGTTTCTTTGAGTCACTTCATACAGGAATAATTGACAGAACTAGCACAAAGGCAACAAGTAAGATGCATTTTATTTTCAACATTCCCGCATTTAAAAATAAATAAAAATATCATAGTTTTTATGTAGGAATTGTGCTAATATTTTGCAAGTTCGAAGACGATCCAATTTCATGCAGAAGTGATTTTCAAAAATCACAATAAAACATGCATCATTGAAAGCTGGGAGGAGCTAAACTTTTCATCGCACATGTCTATCACACAGACATTTTTGAAAACAAACCATTGCACCATGACATGTTCATTTACCCTTCTCCTTCTATGCTTATCAGCCATCCATATCGAATCCCGCTTTCATTATGACTTCACACATACATACTTTTCAGAAATGCATACATTATTTCATCATTTCCAGTTCATATTTTGCCTCATAAATAAAACCAAACAACTCATTTTTCCATGACTACATTGCCTTTCTATCTTTTTCCTAAAACCTATTTCTACTACAAATCATTTTCATCTACAGTCCTACCAATAATTTTTTACAAACTCGCGTTGACTGATGTGGGATTCCTTAAGGCGCACCTTTCAACAAGTGTCAACCCATCGACCTCAACACCTTATCTGGGATAGAGACTAGAGTCGTCATTAGTACCTTGAGGCTTGTGTGCCCTAATGACAAGTTCTCTCACTAATAGTCATGGGAATACATCAATGTCCCTTGATCGTTGGATCTTGAAAGTGGCTCGAACTCAAATCATTTATTCACACTTCGCAAGATGTACTTGGGTACCTTGGCACTCTTTGACATCAATGGTGAGTTTACCTCACGTTGGTTAACGACATCCATTAATGGTCGGTAATCCAATCACTTATTTTCATACTCGACATCGACACATCCATTCGCAAGACTAGAATTGTACCATCAGGTTTTTGTAGCAGGTGAAGACTATATAATTTTCATGAATCCATTAGCAGTTGAAACAACATTCCTTTAGCCATATGAGAGTATGATAGTTCCACTTACAGACATCATCTTCATATTCATACAACCAAGCAACAACAGTTCAGATTCTTTCACTTCATCAAGAAACATTAAATTTTCTCTCATCCAACTAAATCAACACGACATTTTCCTGATCCAGAAGCAGTAGCAGTGACATTTATATTGCATAGTTCATCAACTGCTTGGGTAAGTGAAGTTATGTTATTTTCTAATTTTTAATCAAACAATTACTTACATGTTGAAAATAAATGAACTTGGAAAATTCCCTCACCATATTACATCAACTTTCACCTTTTCATAAATATAACACATCTTCAGCTTTCCCGGGGGGGTATTCATAACCATTTCATTCCATTCATCACCTCATATATTGTTTACCAACATGACTCTTCCAAACTAAACTTTGTTGCAATTGATTCAACTACATTGATATCTATTTTGGCATGACTCAAAAATGTGAGAAAAGGTTTTCTTATGCATATTAATGACTTATCATTTTCAGTACATGTGTTAAAAAAGAGAAGAAAGAAAAGAAATAAATGTTGTTAACACAAGAACCAATTTTTTTTAATATTCATGGTTGTTAACAGAAGAACCAGCCATAGAAAATATCAGTCGTAGTACATGTATTTTAGATCTTGGAATGATATATTGTTAAAAGCCATAATCATGCAAAGCCAAAAGTTTTAATCCATGCCAAGTTGCATGAGGGCATGCAACAAGTTCAGTTGGGGGGTATGTTTGGCCTCGTAATTGTTGCATTTTTATCATGTTTATCCTCACCATTCCTCACATTCCATGACCTCATTTAACCATTCATCATACCATTTCCATGGGTTCACCTCATTATTTTCCAATTTATTTATTTTTGATATTATAAGATAATTTATGATTAATTATTGGAAAATTAACATATTTAATTAATATCTCAAATGTGGATGAGCTTTGTAATGTGTAAGATTATTTTGAAGGATTATTCAAAAATATTCTCAAATATTTCCTCCACCATTTCATGAATTCAAAGGATAATTGTTCAAGCTTATTCCAAGGAGAAGATCATGGAGATTTCAAGGAGAAGATCATGGAGATTTGGATAACATATCTCATCCAAGATTTATGAGAGATGAGTGAGAATTTGAAGGGATCATATTTGTAATTATAGGTATATTGGTTGAGAGAAAAGTGGATTTGTAATTATGAGTTGCTTATCTTGTTTTCAAAGAACTCGTGTATAAAAGAGAGTGCTCTCTCTTCATTTTGATATGTAATGGATAGATATGGAAGGATATGTAGGAGATAAGTAATATGTAGGAGATATATGGAAATTAGAGATGAGAATTAGAGTCTAGAATAAGTTTTGGTTTTGTAAATTTTCATTGTTTTTCTTCATCATTAATATATGTTGACACAGGGTTATTCTTTACATGTTGTTTTTATCTTATACAATTGTAGATTTCCATTTTCTGATATGATGCAGTGGTAATGCCTTTGGAGTAGAATTGTTAAGGAAGGATGATCAGGTTCTCCTAAGTTAGGAGCCTCTTCTCTCACTTTATACACATCACAAAATACTTCTCTTTAGTCTCTTTTCTTAAGGACAATAATCTAGGGAAGGACGACCAGGTTCTCCTAAGTTAGGAGCCTCTTCTATCGTTTACTGCATCTTGAATCAAAGACGAAAGCATTAGACTAGGCTAGTTTAACCTCAGTCCTACATTTCCATTGCATGTGCTTCGTAAGTCTACGAAACCCTCGAATTGATAATTTATGTTAGGGAAATTATTTGACAAAGATAGCTTCGCCCAACAACGGGATATCTGTTGGAAATTGTGGAAGTTCTTTAGAATATAATTAGTCTGCATAATATTCAGTTAGTCAACCTTGAAATTGTATGTTGTGTAACCAGCTTCAAAAATAGAAGAAAAGAGATATCAATGCCTTAGTAATAAGCCACTTCGAGGGGGAAAACTCCAATACATTACATAAATGAACGATTCTTGGATGATTCAAATGAACAAAACCTCCTTCTATATATAGGACTCCATGGGGCCACAATATAATCCTAGTGGGGCCACAATGTAATCCTAGCCGACTTAACAATAATAATGTAAGGGCACAATAATAATAATAAGGGGAGCTACACTAACATAATAAGGGGCTACACTATTAATATAGGGACTTAACATGCCCCTCTCCTTCAAACAAGTGTTGTCCTCAGCGCTTGATTATTTCTTGATGCTTATGTATAAAATTCTCATCCTCCCATGTGAAATATTCTACAGGAAAGTTCTTCCACTTGCTGAGATACTCTGAAATTGATCGTACTTGTTGAGTTCTTGTTTCTATGACTGCTTCATAACTTCTTTTGATATGATGTTGATCTTCCTGTTGTTTCATTAGATTCTGCACCAAAGTTGGGTTATCCTTTGAGAGTTGGAGAACTTGTTGTTGATGCTCGATGTGATCTTCCACTAATTTATCATCCATATTTGCTATTATTTGATCCTTCAAATCATCCAACTTAGCCTCCATTTCTTCTTTTAAACCATCTATGTCATCTTCGGTTGCTCTTCGTAAGATCAAAATTTGTTGCACTTGGTACCGTAATTTTGATATCTCATATTGCAATTCTTCCTCCTCATGCGTGATAGTATAGCTTTCTGAGGGCTTAATGGGTATGGAATTATTTTTTGGAGGAATAATATAACCCATTACTGACAAAAATTCTTCAATATGCCCTTGGAATCAATTCAACTTGATTCTTCAAACAAGACTTATGCAATTCGGGAAAAAAAATACACACCTTTTTTTTGCTTTTGAGGAGCTCGATATTGAAATTAGATTATCTCTATGATTTTGGCCCTTCAATATTTTAATTTAGCACTGAAGTAGCTCTCTGAATTTTCTTTTGAATGCCACAGGTCTGACCTAATTTGGATTCTCCAAGACAAAGTTGTGTCCAATCTCCCACAATGACCTAATTCTAGACTGGTTCAATAGAGCGAACTTGTAGGACTTTCCACGTGTCACTGTTTCGTCCTTTGTATCTGAAATTGATATCCAAGAAACTATAGTCCATGCACTTGTGACCACCTTTTACGGCACACTAATCCAATGCCCACAGAGAGAGTTATTGAACTTTTCCCACGATCACCTCTTTGAGATGAAATTCAAGAGCTTGAAAAAGCACTACCTTCCACAGATCATATCTCCACCAATATTTCGAACCAAGCTCTAAAATTTGTTGACGAATTTCCTCAGGATTTCATCTTCGTACCATACAAAATTTCAGATTCTAAACCTTCATAGAACAAAATTTATAGGGCAAATGCCACGATGACCTGTTTAGGAGCTTGAAAAAATACCTAACTTCCACAGATGATATCTCCAAAAATATTGTGAACCAAGCTCTAAAATTTTTAGACAATATTCCTCAGGATTTCGGCTTCGCACCCTAAAATTTTTAGCTTTTGAAACTTCGTATAAAAAAATTTATAGTGAAAATGCCACAATGACCTGTTTGGAGCAGCGAAACCCTAGAATCCAAAACTCTGATACCAAATGTTGTGTAACCAGCTTCAAAAATAGAAGAAAAGAGATATCAACACCTTAGAAATAAGCCACTTCGAGGGGGAAACCTCCAATACATTACATAAATGAACAATTCCTAGATGATTCAAATGAACAAAACCTCCTTCTATATATAGGAGTCTATGGGGCCACAATGTAATCCTAGCCGACCTAACAATAATAATGTAAGGGCACAATAATAACAATATGGGGGTTACAGGGGTACAATAATAACAATAAGGGAGCTACACTAACATAATAAGGGGCTACACTATTAATATAGGGACTTAACATTGTAGATAATTCAATTAGGTAACATTTAGCTTTGAAAATACTCAAGAACAAAGTGAAATGATACTTTTTAGAATAATTTGCATACCTTAAAGCTCACAACACCCTTTTGGTCAAAACACATGTAATATGGAAAAAATAGATTTATTAAGCGTCAAAAGAGTTCAAAAGGGGGGAAGCAAGGCCTTAAAAATGTTATAAAAAATGAGAAAAATCGAGACTCAACACTTATTCAGATCCTATGTGTGTTTTTCAAATCCATCTTTATAAAGCTTATGGAAGAAGCTTATAAATCCATACGTTTTCAAATCTCATTTATTATATTCATTTTGATGTCTTTTTTTAAGAAGAATTTTATATAAATAAAATCATTTAAGAAAAAAAAAATGAGATGTGAGGAAGCTGGTTATCGTTGGTTATATGTGAAAATAATAATAAAATAATAAAATATTTTTTTATTAGAAGGAGATTAATTTTTGGCTCTTTATTCAAAAGTTGAAAAGGTTAATGTCTCTCACCTCAGAAGGAGTGTTTTTTTTTTTTTTTTGGAGCGTGAATTTGATTGAGAATGGAGACAAAAAAATTAACTAACTTGGAGAAGTTGAGCGAGGTTAATTTTTCCCTATAGAAATCACAGATGGAGGATATACTGATTTTAAAATATGAACATTTTTCAATTGAGGGTATGGAAAATAAACCCTCATCGATGACAGATGAAGAATGGAGTAAGCTAGATAGAAAGGTGATTGCTACAATCCGCTAATTTCTAGCAAAAAATATATATTTCAATGTGTGTGGAGAAATAAAACAAAAGTATTTTGGAAGAAGAAACATGATCTATTTGAGAATAACACGACATAAAACAAAGTGTTCTTGATGAAGAATATTTATAATCTCAAGATGGAGGGTGCTTCAATTCCTAAGCACTTTAATGAATTCGATATTATTAATACTAATCATCTTACCTCTGCTAAAATAATTCTAGATGATGAAATTAGAGATGCCTTGTTAATGTGTTCTCTATCAGACAACTGGGAAATTTGATTGTAACTCTTATCACTTCAGCACCTGTAGGGACCCTTAAGTTTGAAGATGCAAGAAACAATTTAATGAATGAGGAGCTACTATACAAGTCAATTGTGGAAAACCTGGGAGGAGAAGTTCTAGCTCTAGATGATCTTGGTAGGAGAATTGATAGAGGCCAACAAGGGTGATCAAGATCAATAGATAAATTGAAATCAAGGAGGGGAAAGCTCATCCTCTTTCATTATGGAAAACCCGAGCACATGAATAAATAAACTCGAGTCTAGAAGAAAGGAAAAAATGATCAGAAACCAACCAATACAAATCACAAGTCACCTAGTACAAATTAAGGTGAGACTATTATTGTAGTCACAAATGGTGATGTGTTATTTATTGTTTTAGTAGAAGATGCATGTTTATATACATATAGTAGTAGCTTTGATTGGATCCTTGATTCTGGGGCATCTCACCATTTAACCCCATGCAAAGATATTTTTGTTGAATATAGTCTTCGTGATTACTGTAGAGTGCATTTGGGGAATGATAATTTTTGTAGTATTGTTGCAGTGGGAGATGCACAGATTAAGATGAAGGATGCATATGATATATCTTTGAAGAAGCTTAGGCATGTCCCAAAAATGTGCTTGAGTTTGATCACTATGGTGGATAACTGGATGATGAAAGATATTCCACAAGATTTGGAAAAGGAGATTGGAAAATAAATAAAGGAGCATTGGTCATGGCCAGATGACCCAAGAAAGGAACATTATATACATTGAAGAAAATGATAAGAAAATTATATTTTGCTTTTGTCACAAAAGAAGGAAATTCAACAGATTTGTGGCATAAACGCTTGGGTCACATGAGCTAGAAGGGCTTAAAAATCATCGTTGGTAAAAATTTACTGGCATGTTTGAAATCCTATAAAATTGATCTTTGTGAGAATTGTATATATGGTAGACCAAGAAGGGTTTCATTCCTTAGAGGAGGCCATGACATAAAGAAAATTTTGTTAGAATTGATACACTCATATGTGTTTGGGCCTTTTAACATTAAGTCATTAGGAGGAGCATCATATTTTGTAACATTTATATATGATGCATCTAGGAAGGTTTGGGCTGACCCTATGAAAAGTAAAAGTCAAGTGTTTGAAATATTTCAAAAATTCCATGCTTTTTATTGAAAGAGAGACTAACAAATTTCTCAAGTTCCTAAGAACATACAACAATGGGGAATATTTCTCAAATGAATTCAAGGAATACTGTAATAAGTTTGGCATAAAGCATGAGAAGGTTATGCATGGTACTCCTCAACAAAATGGTGTTGCAAAAAGGATGAATGACACCATTATGGAGAAAGTGAGGAGTATGTTTTCAAATTCTGGTTTGAAGAAGCATTTTTTGGTACAAGAAGTACGAACAACTTGTTTTCTTATAAATCTATCTCTTACGCATTGGATGGCGACATTCCTGAAGAAGTTTGGACTGGTAAGAAGATGAATTATTCTCATATGAAAACATTTGGATGTGAAGCATTTGTACATATTCCCAAATAAAATAGAACTAATCTAGATGATAAATCTTTGAAATGCATTTTCTGGGATATTTTGATGAATAATTTGGTTATCATCTATGGGATCTAGTCAAACATAAAGTCATTAGAAGAAAATATGTTATATTTAATGAGTCACAAATGTTTAAAAGGTTTGTAGGTGAATTGGAGGTCAAGAAGGTTATTGACATGTTTGAAGAGCAGAATGAAAACATCCAACCAATGCAAGAAAATGGACAACAAATTTAAGAGAAGGAAGGAAAACAAGTGGAAAGTGATGAATATCGAGAAGAAGGAACCTTGTAGGAACCTTTACAGGAGATTCAACCTGATAACACACTATGACATTTGGTTTGCAGATCTCTTAGGCCTGATAAGCCTTCATAGAGGCATAATCCTTCAAACTATATTTTATTTACCGATGAAGATAAGCATAATTTTTTTCAAGAAGCATGTAAAGTTGAGCACATTAAAGAATGGAAGAAATAAATGGAGGAAGAAATTAACACTTTGCTGGAAAATAAAGCTTAGGAATTGGTAAAGCTCCCAGAAGGTAGAAAGGCTCTACAAAAAAAATGGGTATACAAGATTAAGCATGAAGGTGATAGAAAGAAGGAGAGGTATAAAGAAAGGTTGGTGGTGAGAGGATTTTCGTAGAAAGAAGGTATTGACTTCACTGGGATTTTGTCACCTATTGTCAAAATATCATCCTTTAGAGTCATTATTGGTCTTTTTGTTGCTTTAGACTTAGAATGTGAATAGTTAGATGTAAAATTATCTTTCCTTCATGGTGAATTGGAAGAATAAATTTATATGGAGCAGTCAAGACTTCATACAAATAGGCAAGGAAGACCTAGTTTGCACGTTGAAGAAGAGCCTCTATGGGTTCAAATAGGCACCTTGGAAATGGTATAAGAAATTTTATTTACTCATGTTGGAACATGGTTTTCACATGTTTGAAAGTTGACCATTAGGTGTATATCAAGAGGTATGATCAATGAAAGTATATAATATTACCGTTATATGTGGATGACATGCTAATTATTGGGAATGATAATAATATGATCAATAGGTTCAAGAAGTATTTGAGCAACAAATTTGCAATGAAGGATTTGGGTCCATCACAAGAGATGTGTTACGAGATTAAAAAAAAAAAAGGTTGTGGTTGCAACAAGAAAAATATATCAAGAAGGTGTTTGACAAGTTTAATATGAAGGATGTCAAACCAGTTGGTGCACCCCTTGCAACCCACTTCAAATAGAGTACTAAGTTATGCCCTAGTAATGACAAGGAGAAAGAAGAAATGAGAAAGATTCCTTATGCTTCAACAATTTGCAACTTGATGTATGTCTGCATGGTCTGCACACATCCAAACATTTCATATTCATTGGGAGTAGTGAGGAGGTTCCATGCCAATCGAGGCAAACAATGGTGGGAAGCAGTAAAAACAGTTTTTTAGGTATCTCAAGAGTACTAGTCATTACTCTTTATGTTTTGGTCATAATGATATTGTGCTTGAGGATTTACAAATGCAGAAATGGCTGGAGATATGGACACTAGAAAGTCCACTAAAGGTTATTTGTATACATTTGTAGGTGCAGCAGTATCTTGGGTGTCAGTTTTACGAAGACAGCACGGAAAATTATGTAGGTATTCTGGCAGCTAGTTTGGAAGAGTTTGTCGAGAAGCTAGGAGTGGTTATTGTACAACTTCACAGGAAAAGAGCCGAATACAAGAGCCAGATGGAGAAGCAATCTGCCCCATAGGCTATTTTTAGTCTCATGGACCTTAAAAATACTTTCTTTCTTTCAAATTGCCAAATACATTGTAAAAAAAAATGTCGATATCCGATAGATAGAAAGTTTAGTCCTATGTGTATTCTCTTGATTAATGCCAAGAAAGTGTTGAGATGTTAATTTTATTGTGGAGTAGGTGTCATTACATTTGATTTTGTTTTCTGTTAAATGTTATAGATACTCTGGTTTAATCTAGTTCTATTCTAGTTATTTGTGGTTGATGTTTTCATTGTAATCCATTTAGCTATTTTAAATATTCAAAGGAGCAATCTCTGAAGTAAGATTTCTCCCCATTATTTGTCGGTAATGGATTCTCAGTATGAGTTGAGATGTTGGAGTTGACCTTGATACCCCTGGTTTGTAAGACTATCACACGGGTCACTCAGATCGGGCCATATACAGACCATGTATTGAGATGCTTGAGTGTTCCTTCATACGGATGGATTTTGATATAAGGATTGTGATGCTGGAATTGACCTTCTTGATGCTCATCGCTTTTAAGATATCCTTCCACATGACATGATGATCAAGTTTGACAACCATTGACTGTGCATTTTCTATATATTAATTATTGTGGTTACATGGACATGTGGAAGTATGCTGGAGATGTCAGCCTCTAGTGTTTTGTTATTGGTACGCTAGGAATAGCTGTTATGGTACTGTAGGAATAACAACAGACGGACACGTAAGTCTCGCCAACGAGGACGGACACGTAACTCTCGCCAACGAGGGTTGACATTCGCCGCGCGCACCAGAAAACAGCAAGATTGGATAAGTTAAAATGCTAAAACTTGCAGTGTGACAGCAAAAGACTGTTGGTGCGTAAGGTCTAGCATCCCCAGCTGGCAAGGGAACGCCGAACGGAATCTCATAAAACAGTCTACAGTTATTTTAACGTTAACTTCGGATTTATTTAAGGTCAGAGGGAAGTGAACATCTCTTTCCATAGTTCAGAGGCAAGTGAAAAGCTCTGCAAAGAGATTTCATCCGGGTTAACAATTTGTAGATTAGTCAAAATATTTTATTAATGACATTACAACATATTTATTATATCATTATATCAAACTCTAAGAGCCAAGTAATAATTACTAGTATTTTTAATTATTATTTTTATTATTTATTATTATTTTGAAATTTTTGTGTTTGTTATATTTTTTTAATGTAAAGAATGAATGTCTAATTATTTTGATGTGTATAATGTTTGTTTTTGGGTGTTTGTTCATTAGGATTTTTTTTTCTTTTATTTTAATTTGGTTTGGGGACCTCATAGATTGGCCACTTTTAGGTTTATGACGAAATATTTGTACTAAGTAGATTTATAGGAAGGGATCATTTCTGGTGGGCTCAATCAAATATTTGTATCACAACGACATATTTGTATGAATCGGATCTACCTGAAAGGATCATTTCTAGTGAGCTCAACCAAGAAGCAACCTAAGTAAACATAAATAAATAAATAAATAATAACCCTATGTTAAAATAAAAATAACTTCATATTAATATAATAAAAATAAAAATCATAGGTGATTATTATTATTTTTACTAACTTGTATTAGGTAGTTAAGGTAAATTTGACTTGGTAAAATTACCTCTTGTTTTTGAGCTCTAGGTTTATGAGAACCCATTGTATCGAACCATTGTATTCATGTGGAATATAGTCTATTTAAATGGGGAAATTAAACGAGCGTAGATACATCTTACCTCCAAATGTACAAAGTGTTGAAGGGATCAAATCTCTTGAGATGCAAACCCCTTTTAGAGTGAAAACCCTATGGGCACTGTTAGACTCCTATAATTCACAGTATCACAACGTCACTGATTAATTCTTAGATTTTTCATATTGAAAATAATATTCCATGGCTGTCATTTATTTTTAGAAAAAAAAAAGGGAAATCTTGACTGTCAAGAACTTCAAAGGAATCAATCTGCCTTTCCAATTCAGTTGAAAGAGGAAAGTGTTGCTAATAAAGTGTAATGGTGAGAAAACCTCATTTTTATCCTCATTCATTTCATTTACCCTCTTTTTCCCTTCATGTTTCCAAATTCTAAATTCCAACGCTCTAAATTTCATTAAAACCATTGAATCCAAATATCTATGCTTTCGGGACTTTATAGCAGCTCCACCCCCCACAACAAGCCTTTTAATATATCGCATATATAATATGTGATATCATCACCACACTTATCATATTATGGACCACTTACCTTTACCGCGTCACAAAAATAAAACCCTTTCGCTCTTGATTTACTCTCACTACTCCAAAGTCCTGATGCAATAAAACCTCACCCTTTTCGCTTTTTCACTTTACTTCTATCCTTACCTTTTCATATCGCAAGTCTGCAAACTCATTCGTAACACCATTGTCGAATTCCTATAAACTTCCCGATGCGATATTGGTGGGACCCCATCGCATATCGCAATCGGCAATTTTTATGTTTATTGTTAAGTTGTCACAAGCTAAGGTTTGAATGTTGTGACACGATATCAAAGGGACACCTTTCCATGCCACGTCATTGCCGCCCGTCGCACTTCGCACTTTGCAAAGTTTAACATTTACCTCCTCACAGGTCATAACTAAAGCACCGATTTGCGGGTTGTGGGCGGGGCCCACCTCTTTGCCACGTCACCTCCAACCCCACCATCCACTTATACCCTACCATCTCCGCTCACGCCTCCATGTCAAGTCACCCACAATGCTTTTCGGCCCCCCCTCGACCACCGAGCATTAACAAAGTGGGGGGGGGTTCGAAATGGGAGGTATCCCATATTGTCGTCCCTACTACGTGATGCACCCATGCCACTTCGCACCCACCGACTCTGATACCGCCTACCACTCCACTACCCCCCACACCCCCCAAAATCTGCTTTTCCCTCCACCCCGATACCACTCCCACCATTGCTGCAACACGTCGTTCCCCACCATCGCTGCTCCCCGTCACCCTTCCCTGCCATCTCACCTAGAAATTTATTATTGAAACACTCTGTTAAAGGAACAATGGGTCTTCCGTTAAAGGAATACTGGTTTTTTCGTTTCAAACTCCACTGCAGCAGTAACCGGCGCAGAAGGGACAATGGACGTTTAACAAGAAGTGGCCATCATTATAGCCAACACACTATGCTCAACAACCTTTTTGCACCAAGGTAGATCTAAGATGTCAGAGCCATCATTGCCTCTTCGGCATCAGACAAGCCTGATTTTGATCATTTCACAATCAATAATGGACCGTTAAAGCCACTATTTTGGCCAGACTTATCTTATCACCGCTTGCATGGCTCCACTTGTCAATTTCTGCTTGAATGTAATTAATGACAATCACTATAGTAGGTAGAGTAACTGACTTA
The DNA here is from genome assembly GCA_034641835.2 of Pinus albicaulis. NCBI lineage: Eukaryota > Viridiplantae > Streptophyta > Pinopsida > Pinales > Pinaceae > Pinus > Pinus albicaulis. The sequence continues at coordinate 1,845,017,063 of CM076578.1, read as the reverse complement.
AGTTTTATTTAAATACTGCATGCATTAGCAATAGAAAGGGAACCCGAAAGGGTAAAAACCATTATAAGGTCTCATGTGGTTGTAATCACTCTCTATTTGGATGAATGAAAGGAAATTGTTGTTTCCAGATTCTTGTGTTATGATCTGTGGTGAATTGTTTCTTTTCATGTAATTTGTCATTCTCTAGCTTCACATATTGTTTTCTTTCTTTATTGTGGATAATAAATTTTTGTGTAGGATTTCCCATGGGGTACCCTGCTCAGTCTTGAAGCAGTATCTATGTTTTCCTCTGAGATCTAAATGTAGAATTCAGAGACGGTCTACTCTGCATTCACATTGAACCTTAATCTCCTCCTCCTTTCCATTTCACAAGTTGTAAAGATCCATTGACATGGCTAGCTTTCCTGGTCTCACATGATTTCGATTATTCATCCATCTGAATTTTTTTACACTTGTTTGACTCCACAACCCAATGGCCCTCTTTTGCTGTCCCAACCAAAAATTCTCAAACAAGCCCTTTTGCACTAATAGCTAGCCTAAAAATCCCCTATAAACAAAGCTATATCAAATAGAGATATCCCTCTCTGAGTCTAGGAGCTATATCCTAGATTCCAAAGTGGTTTGATGTTGCCCCTATAGTTGTGTTTCAGCCTTCGAAATTATGGAGTGAGAACATAATGGCGACTCCACTAGGGATGAAACTTATCTTCCTCGGAAAGTACATCAAATTTCAGATTTGATTACTGATGGTGGATAGTGACCAGACACAAGCAGGGAAAATTTTAAGGATGGAAAATTATCTTGAAGTTTAAAAAATTGGCGAATCTCACTAGTCCCTAATATGCAAACTATAAAATATTTATTTATGTATTTGAAAAATTATTCAAATTTATAATGATATTATATACATTGTCTATATAATGTTGGCGATTTTTAACCTAAAATAATTTTATATTGTAAAATTTGGGCGAATTATTTTTATAAAAATATGGAAATTGAGGAATATTTTTTTTGGAAAAAGCATGGAAAATTAGCCCACCTGCGAATATTAGCCCCTAAAATTTTCCATGGACATAAGAAGGCTGAATAATCCACCTAGCGACTCCAGTCCTGATCAGTTTCATTCAAAGAATCCACTGGAGGAAGAACCTAAAGCATGACAAGGAAATCTGGAAAAATCAGGTATTCAAGCCCAAATTGTATTTAAGATGTAGAAATTGGAATAACTAAGATATTATTCACCGAGATTATCCTGATCACACACTATTTTAGCTTCATGCATAATACAGAATCTCTTCTACCATTGATCATTAATTGCAGAAATAAAATCAATTGCATGCACACATTAAAACCACAAACAATCACACATATGAACACGGTATTTCATGGGAAAGCTTAAAGCTGAAAACCCCAAATATTTGTATATTATATGTCATGGAGATCATGTAACAATCATAGTACAAAATCTCCTCACAAGCTCTCATGCGCAACCTCGAATTGCTACACACTATCAAGCTAGATCTAGCAAAACACATGCTCCAATATTTTGCCACTTGATAGCTAGCCTCTATTGCGTTATCAATGCTATGGAATGGCTTCATTAAATAGATAAACCACTTGGCTTGTACTGCGCAATACTCATGGACTTCTCCACCTATATGTGTGTTGCAAATAGCAACTGTATAGTCACAACTGATAGTTAACCTGCTCTTTCACCTATTTCTGCACTGGTCTCCACTGAAATCATTCATGCACCGTTAATCACATTTTAGTTGATTTATGAGTTAATAATTAGTGAATTAATTAATAATTAATTCACACCACTCATCACTAGTGTATTTATCAGTTAGACTAAATACAACTAGTTCAACTAAGTTTAGATTAGTTAAACTGAACACAACTCCACTCAATCATTTTTACCCAATCAACTCCACCAAACTCACATGATTTCTAACCGAAGTATCCAGTGCAATAGCTCCACTTAACCCTTAGGAATAAAGGCACCTTCCCTTCGTCATCTCCTCGTGCCACATCCGTGTACTTAACCGAAGTGCTCCAAGAGAATAAGACAATGTTTAGAGTCCAAATATTATTAAGAGCTTACAATATTTGACATATCTATTTTTAGACCGGCAATCTAAAAAAATAGATTCCGCCCATTATGTCTAAAATAGAAGTCCATCTATTTTTTCCAACTTGACCAATCATCCATAAATAGCATCCAACTTATAGAATATGATCCATATGTCTAAAATAGACAGGCCCAAAAATAGACTTTGCGCCAAAAATAACCTGCGGGCCCACTTAGTGAAGGCGACTCTTTTCACTAAGCTCATCATCTTGTTGAATCTCAACACTCCCTCTCAACAAGATAGGGATTATTTGCCACCCTGATCCTGTCTCTATGGTATTCGAATTTGCTCCTGGTGAGCGCCTTTATCAGAATATATGCATCCCGATCCTCCGTAGGAATGTAAGAAAGAACATGATCTTCCGTTGCACACAATCTTTGATATGATGGTACCGGATGTCAATATGTTTAGATCTATCATGAAATAATGGATTAACCGAGAGTTTAATGCAACTCTGATTATCACAATATATCACAATAGAATCTAATTGAGAACCGAACAACCCGACCAAGATCTTCCTCATCCATGTAGCCTCGCATGCAACCAAACTTGCTGCCATGTACTCGGCCTCTGCTGAACTGAGTGCCACGGATCTTTGTTTCCTGCTATACCAAGAAACTGTTGTAGATTCAATACTGAAAATCCCTCCAGATGTGCTCTTTCTGTCCGTTGGGATCCCTGCCCAATCTACATCTGTGAAGCCACACAACTTCACCTCATCCGACTGTCTATACCATAATCCATATCCCAATGTGCCTCTGAGATATGTGCCTCTGAGATATCTCAATACATTCTTGCCTGCCTTCCAATAGAGCTTGGTAGGCTTAACCATAGCTTGTGAAAGCTAGTTCACAACATAGCATATGTCGGGTCGTGTATTGACCAGATACATAATTGACCACCAATCACCATGTTCATGGAATCCACTACCTCCGTCAAGTAGCATCCTCCTTCCCATCCACCAGGAAGAGGAGTATCAATGCCGGCAGCCCATGCATATTGAACTTTCCCATCTCCTGCAGCACTGCTCTAGAAACAAACAGAGCATCATCATACGTCAAATTTCCAATCCCGTGAAATAATGAAGGAGGCCCAAGTCCTTCATCTCAAACTCCTTTGCAAGATCATCCTTTGCATGTGAGTGTATATCAATAGTTCATCAATTGCCAAAATCAAATCATCTACATAAAGTACAATGATCACATCCTACCTCCACCACAACTGCATAGGTTAGGATCCGCCCTACCAGAGAATCCAAGTCCAATGGAATAACTGCCTATCCATGTGTATTGATTGAAGCACGAGGTTCTTGTTTCTACCCATACAGCGCTCTCTTGAGCCTGCACACATGCGACTTGCTGCTGAAGATCTCAAAACCTTCGAGCTGCTCTATGTACACCTCCTCCTCAATGACTCCATTGAGAAACATAGTCTTCACATCCATCTGATGAATGTACCACCCCATCTGCACTGAGAGAGAAAGAATCGTTCGTATGGAAGAATACCTTGCAACAGGTGCAAAGGTCTCCTCATAATCAATCCCCTCAATCTGTGAAAAGCCTCGCGGAAAAAATCTTGCCTTGTACTTCTCCACACTCCCGTCAGCTACCTTCTTCACTTTGTAGATCCATCTCGAATCCACCACTGATTTCCCCTCCGATCTCGGGACAATCTCCCATGCACTGTTTTTGACAATCAAATCATACTCTTCCACCATGGCATCTACCCATGCGGGGTCCTCCATAGCTTCCTCGAAAGAGGATGGCTCTGTCACGATACACTCATAAGAACCATGTATCCAGTATACCGGTCAGGTGACTGTCTCTGTCTACGCTGTGATGTAGGTGCTCCTACAACCTTCTCTGCATCTTGGTCACGGCCGCCACTGGGAGCTCGCCCTTTGATGGTTGGAGTTTTTCCTGAGGATCTCTTCCACTTGCATGAACCATGGCCGATCCACATCCGAGACTCCATCCCAGTGAACTAGCCTCACCGCATGCAAGTGTGGCTCCCCCAAGCCATCACTTCATGGCTTTCTCCTCCCGAAATTTGATATCTCGTCGCACAACAAATTTTGGGTAAATCAGTTCTGAAATAGAAAGACACGATACTGTGGGTGGGACTACAGAATTTACAAATGACCTAACCTAGCCTCCAAATTTTCCTGGCATCCTTCGTCACACGAATGTAAACATGTGAACCAAAAATCCTCAAATGGGAAATATCAAATTTCCCACTAAAACGAACAAAAATTGCCATATCCTATGAGGACAACGGTTCTGCACATATACTGCAGTATTGCATGCCTCAGCCCACAAGTGTATGGGTAGGCCCTGATCATGCAACATCTCCCGTGCAACACCCACAATCATTCTGTTCTTCCGCTCAGCAAACCCATTCTATTGTGGGTTATGAGGTGCTATGAGCTCTCTTCAAATACCTTCTGTGTTGCAAAATTCCTTGAATTCGCTAGAGATGAATTCACCACCATTGCCACTCCTAAGAGCCTTCACCTGCTTCCTCGATTATTTCTCAACCAGTGCCTTGAACTCACAGAACTTTGAGTATGTCTCGCTCTTCTTCTGCATGAAGAATATCCAGTACTTACAAGAAAAATCATCAACAAATATCACATAATACATGTGCTTTGCTGTCGAAGCTACTAAGAAAGGTCCACACACGTCTGTGTGAATTCTCTCAAGGATTGTCGTGGCGCAACTATCCTTCTCGTGAAAGGTGGCTTTCACAAATTTTCCCAAGGTACATCCCTTGCACTGATTTGACTACGCAAGAGTACCCTTAGGAAGCCCAGTACAAATCTGTTGCAGTATCTTCAAAGCTCTATGGTGAAGGTGGCCCAATCTCTGGTGCCACAACTCGCCATCATCCCGGCTCACCACTACTTCTGCCTTGCCTACCATTGTTGCACAACCATCTACCTGCAATTGATAAAGGTTCTTAACTCGAACCCCTATCCTTCGGGTCTCACCAGTTGCCTTACTACGCAGGAAAACATTTCCTTCGCTAAAGACAACATCATATCCCTTGTCCTCTAACATTTCCACAGAGATAAGATTCTTCTTCAATCCTGGAACATGCATCACTTCCTTCAATACGAAGGGTTTACCAAACTCCCTCTCAAAGGAAATGGTACCTACACTGGTCACACTGTATCTACCATCATCTCCCATCTCAATGTGCACTCCAAGATCTTTCTCATCCAGAACAATAAACAAATCTCGAGCTCCTGTCATGTGAAAAGATGCACCACTTTCAAGAAACCACACTGATCCTGTCATACTTGAGACCAAGCATGCGATCAGTGAAAAATCCAGCTCAAACTACGAGGCTAAGGCCTCTCCAGCTGCAGTCCCAACAGCCTGCTTCTTTTTCTTCTTTTGTGGACAATTAGTGGCATAATGTCCGTGTTGGTGACAGTGAAAGCACTTCACCTTGGACATGTCCTACTTCTTGCCTTTCGCACCGGATTGAGAAGCGTTCTTTCTCTTCCCCTTCTTTGCTTTGGCAGCCAAAGTAAAATTCTCTTCATCAAAGTTCTTTGATGAATATCCTTCCCTGGTACTTCACCTTATCTCCTCTTGCACAAGATCCGACTAAAGTCACTCCCATCCTGGCAATTTCTCCCGACCATTGACAAAGTCCTGATAGGAGTGCCAACTCTTCGGAAGCCCTAGGAGAGCCAAGCTCACCAAGTCCTCATCATCAACAGTCACCCCCACACTTCCCAGCTCATCCCTGCATTGGATGAACTTCGTGAGGTACTTGGGCATACTTTCGCCTTTCTCCATCTTTATGTTTCTGAGTCTATCCTTGAGTGCCAACTCGTCGCTCTTGCTTTGAAATAAATCTGTCAAAGATTTCCACATCAAGAATGGAGAAGCCTTACCATGAAGGTTGGATACTATGTGATCCTTCACACCTTCCAACAGAATCCTTCGACACTTTGTTGTCTTCTTTTGCCATGCGTCAAGTATGGCAGCATCACTAGAAGTAGATTTTGGAATTTCTGCATCTATGAACTCCTTCAACCCATTGTCATCCAGCACTGCCTCCATCCTATCCTTCCATGCAATATGATTCAAGCTTCCCTCAAGGGAATACTCCAATCACAATCTGTTGAAAGACATCTCAACTTTGACACCAAGAAAACACTACTGCAAATTCGAATTCCACCAGCACAAAACTCAATCGCTTCAATGTTTTGAAATTGCTCCAATGATCAATATCGCTCTGATACCATGTAGAAATTTTAATAGTTGAGATATTATTCACCGAGATTCTCCTGATCACACACTATTTTAGCTTCATGCATAATACATAATCTCTTCTACCATTGATCATTAATTGCGGAAATAAAATCAATTGCATGCACACATTAAGACCACTAACAATCACACATATGAACACAATATTTCATGGGAAATATTAAAGCTGAAAACCCCAACTATCTGTATATTATATGTCATGGAGATCATGTAACAATCATAGTACAAAAGCTCCTCACAAGCTCTCATGCACAACCTAATGTACACACTAATCAAGTCGGATCTAGCAAATCCCATGCTGCACACCTTAAGTCACTGGAGAAGCCAAAATTTCATCATGAATAAATGTACAGGGAACACCACAACAGGATAAACCACCTGGCTTGTACTCGTTAACTCTCATGGGCTTCACCCATTCAGAAGTAAAGAAGAATTGTAAATAACCGATAGTTAACTCCGCTTCTCTTTCACCTATTTCCCTCAGACTGGTCTCCACCTTGGATAGTAACCAGTTGTCCATAAAATTTTAGCTAGATTAATGAGTTATATTTCAGTGAATTAATTAATAATTAATTCATACTACTCAAGCATCAATTAATCACAAACTTAGATACAAATAGCCTCAACTATGTTTAGATTAGTTAAATTGGAATACAACTCCAGCCTCAATCAACTCCACCAAACTCTGTCACATGAGTTCTAACTGAAGTCAACCATGCAATAGCTCCACTAAACCCTAGGAATAGCGTAATTCCTTCTGTCAGCTGCATGTGCCACATCCGTGCACTTAACTGAAGTGCTCCAAGAGGATAAGATAATGTTTAGAGTCCAAATATTATTAAGAGCTAATAATATTTGACATATCTATTTTTAGACTGGCAATCTAAAAATAGATTCCGCCCAGTATGTCTAAAAATAGAAGTCCATCTATTTTTTCAACTTGACCAACCATCCATAAATAGCATCCTACAACTTATAGAACATGATCCATATTTCTAAAAATAGACATAGTCTAAAAATAGACTTTGCGCCAAAAATAGCCTGCGGGCCCACTTAGTGAAGGTGACTCCTTTCCACTAAGCTCATCATCTTGTTGCAATCTCAACATAGGATATTTTTGGTTTTATCTGTAATTTTGATTTATCTTACTTTAAGCTTGATCAAGAGTACGTTGCTGAAGTTTACATTGATCATTTGAAAATTGATGAGCCTCAAGAAGCTAAGCCCCAAATTGTAGGTCATGTGCATACCCATACACATGTGCTTATCCCAGATACACCTGTGGAAAACCTAGTGAAACATGAGCCTCGTGCTTCATCTCCTGCTCTTGTTAAATCCCCAAATGGTTATAAGCCCCTTGCTTTGCCCCCTATACCTATAAAAGTCTCAGACAGATACAAGGCTCTGGTTTTGCCTCCTATTCTCCATGATCTCCCTGCAAATTATAGCAATAACCTACCTAGATTTGATTGAGAAAATGCAGAGATCACTACCAAAAATCACATTCAAAATATGGAGGATTTCCTTGATCTTTTTGAGGTGGAAGAATATGATGTGTGTCTCATAATTTTTTTCTTATCATTGTAAGGTAAAGTAAAAATTGGTTTAAAAATATTCCCGTTGCAAGCATTAGCAATTTTCATCAATTTGTGCAAGTTTCCCTGGAGAGATGGGTGATCATGGGAAATGTTTTCCTCATCTTAGAAGAGTACAACCATTTAAAAAGACAGCTAGGGGAGATAGTATAGCATTTTTTAGCCAGGTTCAATAAGGTGTATCATTCAATGCCCAATGTTATAAGGCCACCGCCAGGATTAGATCTCTGGCACTTACCAAATGCATTTGACCCAGAGATGGCATTCTAGGTAAGAGAAAGGGACCTTTCAACCCTTGAAGAAATGCAAAATATGGTAATTGATGTGGAAGCGAACCTGCTGAACAGAGAGGTAAAGTTAAAAGCAGCAGAGAAGGATAAAATAGAAAGAGATCAGTTGATATCATCAGAGATAAAACTATATATCTTGACAAATGCAGTTAACAAAACGATACATGAGATTAGCAGGAAAGAGGAACTTGATGTTCGAATACCTCATGTTCCATTACTTCCAAAAAAGGAAAAGATCAATATACCCAAGCAATGCACAACTCATCTTTGGTATCCCAAGGACCAAGGTAGAAAATGATTGTTTCATGTACTCTATCCACAACATAGCCAAAGATTGAAGTCCAAAATTAGAGGGAGGTAGGAAAATCCCCGGTAACAATTTACATGTTAGATGACCTTGCATACAGAGATAACCATTTCTAATATGATTATTCAGAGGAAGACTATATGGTTGAGATTGAGGCTAACTGTACAGAGAAACCAGCACTATCTTCATGGAAAGAAGAAGCCCAATCATCACAATGCAAATATGGCAATCAAACTCTGCATGTTGAGCGAGATTGTAAAGAGGAAAATGCAGAAAGTTTTCAAGTAAGTTCCAAATGACTTCCTCTCTCTTTTGCCTCATTCTTAAGAGAACATTACTAGAAGATTGTAAATGTGAAGGATGAGGGATGTTCTAATGACTCAGTTGAGGAAAAAGGGGATGACTCATAACCTTTTTCAGATCCAGAAGTTCGGTCCCGAAACCATCTTGAAATCATAGAGTTTGAAACAGATGATGATTTGATCCAGGTTCATTCTTTTCCCTTATGCTTTAATTCATTTCAGATTATGAAAGGGAAACTGGATCACATTTTGGGTGATAATCAAAGAAGAAATCATGAAAAATCAGTGGAACCAATGCTACAACCATCTAAAGCACTACATGACCCAATAGTTGATACGTTGGATGGTTTGTGTTTCCAAAGGCAGTCTTCATGTATTCGTAATGCTCTCAAAATCTATTATGATATGGATATGATCAGACAGTTTGCCCCATTGTCTGGTTGAGTAGAATTTTCAACACAAAATTCATCAGATAAAGTGCAAGCTTGTATTGAGTTGTTTGAAGACATGGAGAGCACATCTGCAGTACTAGGATATGAAGTTGAGTTGGATGAGTTAGAATACCCAGAAATGAGTCAAGTATATCTTGATCCAGTAGCTGTCTATATGGAGAAATTGTTCTTTACAAAACCAACACATATTTCCAGCATGTCAATTGTTTTTCGAGTATACCAAGAGCCATGTAAACAATATCATGTCAGGAATTTCTATCAAACACCATTATCATGTTTGTCTCTGAACATGATGAAAATAAATGAAAGAAAAAATATATTAGAGCATTTTCTTAACTGGTTGCAATAGCATTGTTGTATTATTTAGAGCAGCAGTGATTTCACTAGGTTAGGGTAGGTAGGTGTGCAAATAAGCTTAGTACTTTGAGCATTTTTCCAGTTTTAGTTTCAGACTGTTTTCTAGTTTTTAGTTCAAGTGTGTTCCAGACTTCAGTTTGCAGAGAGTGTTGATTTCATCTTGAATATTGTCAGCCACAGAGCTTTTGTAGCAAATCAAGTTGCAAGAGTTGGGATCAACCCAATGGATCAAGCTACTAGTCTACGGTGTTCTTGACACCTCCTAAAATAGCTTCCATCCCTAGTTGGATCCACTATTACACTCTTGTAACTTACAGTATCACATGGTGACTGATTATTTCTTAGATATTTCATATTGAACATAATATTCCATGGGTGTCATTTATTTTCAGAAAAAAGAAGGGAAATCCTGACAGTCAAGAACTTCCAAGGAATCAATCTTCCTTTTCATTTCAGTTGAAAGAGGAAAGTGTTGCTGATAAAGTGTAATGGTGAGAAAACCTCATTTATGTCTTCATTCATTTCATTTACCCTCTTTTTCCCTTCATTTTCCCAAATTCTAAATTCCAACGCTTGAAATTCCATTAAAACCATTCGAATCTAAATATCTATGCTTTCAGGACTTTATAGCAGCTCCACCCCCCACATCAAGCCTTTTAATATATCACATATATAATATGTCATATCATCACCACACTTATCATATTATGGACCACTTACCTTTATCGAATCGAAAAAGTAAAACCCTTTCGCTCTTTATTTACTCTCACTATGCCAAAGTCCTGATGCGATAAAACCTCACCCTTTTCGCTTTTTCACTTTACTTACATCGTTACCTTTTCACATCACATGTTCACAAACTCATTCATAACACCATTTCCGAAATCATATAAACTTCCCGATGTGATATTTCTGGCACCCCATCGCATATCGCAATTGAAAATTTTTATGTTTATTGTTAAGTTGTCGCAAGCTAAGGTTTGTACGTTGCAATGCGATATCAAAGGGACCCACCTTTTTGTGCCATGTCATTGTCACTCGTCACACTTTTCACTTTGCAGAGTTTAACATTTACCTCCCCACCGCTCATAACAAAATCGTCGATCTCCGGGCTGTGGGCAGGCCCTCCTCTTTGCCACGTCACCTATAACCCCACCATCCACTCATATCCCACCATCTCTGCTCACCCCCGCATATCGAATGGCCCACAATTCTTCCCCCCCCACCCCCCCTCGACCGCCGAGTGTTAACAAAGGGGGGAGGGGGTCTGAAATGGGCGGTATCCCATACCACCATCTCGGATACGTGGTGCGCCCATGCCACTTCGCACCACCTAGCTCCGATACCACCTACCACTCCACCACCCCCCCCCCCCCCCCTGAAATCTTCTTTTCCCTTCACCTCGATACCACTCCCGCCATCGTTCCCCACCATATCTACTCTCTATTGCCCTTCCCTACCTTCTCACCTAGAAGGTTATTAATGAAACACTCTGTTAAAGGAACAATGGGTTTTCTGTTTCAAACTCCACTTCAGCAGTAACCAGTGCAGAAGGGACAAAAGTCGTTTAATAGGAAGTGGCCATCATTACATCCAGCACATTCTGTTCAAAAACCTTTTTGCACCAAGGTAGAGCCAAGATGTTAGAGCCATCATTACCTCTTTGGCATCAGACAAGCCATATTTTGATCATTTCACAATCAATAACGGACTAGTAAAGCCATTTTTTTGGCCAGACTTATCTTATCACCACTTGCATGGTTCCACTTGTCAAATTCTACTTAAATATAACTAATGACAATCACTGCAGTAGGTAGAGTAACCGACTTAAGTTTTATTTAAATATTGCATGCATTAGCAGTAGAAAGGGAGCTCGAAAGGGGAAAAACCATTGTAAGCTCTCATCTAGTTGTAAGTACTCTCTGTGTGGATGAATGAAAGGACACTGTTGTTTCCAGATTATTGTGTTATGATCTGTGGTGAAGTGTTTCTTTTCATGTAATTTTTCATTGTCTAGTTTAACATACTCTTCTCTTTCTTTACTGTGGATAAGAAATTTTTGTGTAGGAGTTACCATGGGGTAACCTGCTCAGTCTTGAAGCAGTATCTATGTTTTCCTCTGAGATCTGAATGGAGAATTTAGAAACGGTCTGCTCTACATTCACATTGAACCTTAATCTCCTCCTCCTTTTCATTTCACAAGTTGTAGAGATCCATTGACATGGCTATATTGTCTGGTATCACATGATTTCGGTTATTCATCCATCTGAATTTGTTTAAGCCTATTTGACTCCATAGCCCAATGGCCCTCTTCTGCTATCTCAACCACAAATTCTCAAACAAGTCCCTTTGCACTAATATCTAGCCTAAAATGCCCCTATAAAGAAAGCTATATCTAATAGAGAGAGCCCTCTCTGAGTCTAGGAAGGCTAGATCCTAGATTCAAAAGCAGTTTTATGTTGCCTCTATAGTTTTGTTTCAGCCTTCGAAATTACGGAGTGACAACAGGAACTTGATAGATCGGATTTAATATGGATCTAAGTTGGTAATAATAATAATTATAAAATGTACTTAATAACTTTATTTAGTAGGTTTATTGATTAGTATGTACATAGTATTTGTGTCTAGGATATAAGAGTATTTTTGGCCAAAATGTGTGAAATTGTAGTTGAACCTCTTAGCCTCCACAATGTGCCAAGGTTGATGAATGGATGTCGACAAAGGTAACGTCAAACCAAGCTTTCAGTTTCATAGCTAGCCCTACCAAACCAGAGAGGGCTCTCTCTATGAGATCAAGGCCCAAGGGTTTGACTGCATGAGGAGAATATTTTAGGCTAGTTAGGTCAGCTCTAGGGTTTTGAAAGTTCAATAGTTTTACTGTTGGATCAAGGAAGAAAACTAGGCAGCTAGGTCAAATGTATCAAAGGGTTATAGTTTCAAATATATAAAGGAGCATGGTAGCAATGCTTTAGTAATGGGCTTAGGGTTTTGTCAGAGTAGTGTAGGGTTTGAAAGAGTGGAGAGGATCTTAATGAGCATGAATCATGAATTCATTAAAACTGAAGGAAATAAATATGAAATGATGTTCCCAAACAAAATAGAGCCATGAAAGAATTTTGCTTATCAAAATTTTAGCAAGATCACTAGGGAAAGAAAGGCATGGAAAGGGAATATATATATAATTTATAAAAGACTATAACAGAGAAAAAACAACATCAAAAACTCACTGTACATTAATTCCTAGGTAATAGTTGCAATTTTTCCTCTAAATTTTTGAATAAAAGCTTAAGCACAAGCTACAATGGTCTCAAACCTCTGATGTCCAACCAATAAAATGACTAAGAAAAGCATACATATAGACAAAATATCATTTCCCCTCTCTCAGGGGTTGAGTCCTTGAGTGAAGGAACTAATCACTTGATTCTCTCACCTAAAACCTAAAGACTAGGGAGGTGAACAAGACTCTCCCTAAGATAGAAAAATGATTCTTTCGACGATCAATGACCTTTACAAAAATGTATCTACCTCATATTTACCTCTAACCATCTTAATTACAACTCAAAAAATCATTAAATCATCATGATTGAAAAATTACAGGAGTAAAAGTGAAACTGGACCAATTCAATTGCAAAAAATGACTTTCAGGAGAAAACATAGCGTGTGAAGGAAACCTGGGTTTTGAAGGCCTTCTCGGAGTCCAAATGTTGATCTAAAAATTGCTAGAGATAGACATTATAGTTGTCTACATGATGGAGTATTCAAGCACTGATATTGAATAAATTTGTCCCCTCAAAATTTCATTCTCCCACAGACACTCTCATAATGCAGCGTGCTTTTCAAAAAGGAGGCAGAAATGTCATTTTTTGGTGGTTTTTTTACTTTTTGATCTACGAGAAGGGGCCAAAGTGGAGCTCTGATTTGATAGGATGAAAGTAGAGGTCAATAGGAATCCATTCATGGAGACCTTATTTCATTTTGAGGACTCCATCACAAATGCAGCGTGGCCCACGCTGCGTTTTTGACCTAGTGACTGTGTCAGAATTTGTCAAAAATTCCAAAATTTTCTGCAAAAATAAGGCTCAAAGGTAGGTCCATATCTATATAACCATAGATATTTTTTAAAAATTGAGCGAGGTTTACATTATTTGGCATGTTATGAACAAAAAAATCCTCCATTTTTCAAAAATACTTTCCCATTTGGTCAGAACCAAATTTTAAGGTTTATCGCTCGAAAATTGGAAAAACGCAGCGTGCCTGGATAAAACACAGTGTGCTTGGGAAAAGTGACTTTTGGAGGCCTTCCCGAGGTTCAAATAAATATCTTAAGGTACCATTGGAAATATTAGAATTTATTCTACATAATAGAGTCATCAAGCACTACAAACACCTTCTATAAACCCATGACAAATTGTCTTGAAGTCAAGTTGCCCAGAAATGCAAAAAACCTCTTGTAGCAATTGTACTTTTGGAATTTCTCCCAACTCATAATATGTGTGTATAAACTGAAGGAGGTTTTTGTTTCTTGTTTTATGATGGACAAAATATTCTTTCACGTTTGTAAAATTCATCTCTATTTGGTCATAAACACATTTTTAAGCAAAATTGTCCATGTGTGCAATGTAAACCCTAGGCAACCCATATCGTGGAAAGGTGAATCTATTATTTCTTGGCATTTTGTGGGCCCATACCTAATGATCTGACCTCCATTATGCCTCCTCTTCTCAGTGGTTTCAAAATCCATTGCTAACCCTAGCTCAATGGGAAGGGAAATTAGGGTTTAGTGAAGGGAAAAATAGGGGATTTGGGTAGTTTTTGGGAATGAAGGAAGATGAAGGGGTTAAGAACTTCCTAAATTGTTGGGAAAATTTAGGGGGGTAGTGAGAGATGTTAGGGAGTAGGGGAAAGTTAAATTTGAGGGAATGGGTGAGGGGCAGGGGTTCGAAAGGGAAAAAACAATCCTAACCTAGAAATGCCTAGTCTAGGCTAGGGTTTGTAGGAAAATAGGGAAAATTAGGAGTATCGGGTGGGGAAAGGTGAGTGATCTTCAGTCTTAGGGTTTCTTTATCAATTTTTTCAATTTGAACATGAAACCAAGCTAATTCACTCAAAACCCTAGAAAATGGGATTGATCTTTCTAATCACAAAATGATGACAAAAGAGGTGTTCTAAGGGCCCACTTACTTCTAAGATATGTATTTAAACCTACTTGCTGATGTAGAAATCCTATGAGATGATAATTTGTGCCAAAATGACGAATGTGCAGCGAGTGCACAACGCAGAGGAGAGATGGCACTCTTGGGCACACAAATTGTTGCTTTGAGGGTGAAAATTATTTGTCTAAGTGGAGTGATGTCTTATTGAGTTGGAATGAGAAAATGAAATGTTGCTTTGGTTTTTTTGTAGCTTGGAATTCAATTTTTATTTTGGTGGTGTAGTGGCCCCACCATGTACTTTCACATTTGATTTTGAAATTGCAGCTTTAGAACCCTTTAGGATATATTACATCATGAATAATATATAAAATCACTTTTGAACACTTTATTAAAGGTTTTTCACTATCACTACTCCTTCAAATGGTGGATTTTGATGATGAAATGAATTATTTTCATGACTTTGACCCTATGACCTAATGATGACACTGCATGAAATGATGAATTTAATGATGACCATGACACTCTTTCAAGATGGAATGACCTGACTATGTTGATTTCCATTGACCATGAAGGCTTTTAGGAGTAGTGATATACCTGGAAAAACTATTGAGTGGCCAATTTTTTATTTGAAGACCTATTGAAACCATAAAAAATTGACTCAACACCCTAACAAAAAGTTTGAAAGAGCCCATTTGATCATTGGTTACAGGCAGAACTAACTGACACTAACATTGCCTCCAACTAGAGATGGCTGCTCCTTGGAGGTGTCAAGAATACCGTATACCAAGTAGCCTTATCCATTGGGAATGGATTCAAAAATCAAAATAGAAAAATGAAAACTGAAAAATGATTGACAAACTAAACTGAATTTGACTAAACAAAACTGACTACTCACTGAAACAACACTTACGGAACTTATTGATGGAAGCATATCATCAAGACTTGAGGGCTTAAAATCCTAATGAAAACCACCCACTTGTTGAATAAATGTGTACAATCATGTGAAATGATCCTTCCAGTGTATTCAATCCAGTAAATGGCTACTTACTTGAATCCCACTCATGTTCCTTGAGCAAGCAAAAAAGACAAAAACTAGGAAACTCCAAATATCTAGTGAAAATGTGCTTCTGATTTGTAAATACAAGAAAATTCAACTCCATTTTTTACTGTAACAAATCAGTAAAATAATCCTCACAAATCTGAAATGTTACCTGGTCTTGAAACTCAGTAGAAACATAAGCACTCCTTTCATTTTCTGATCCTAGAGGAAGATCACCATGCGAAAGAGGCTCTAAGACAACCTCTTCTTTATTATTTCTCTCCTGATATGACTGAAAATTCTTAGATGCATTTTGTAATGAGATTATTGCTGAATAAAATAATGAAGCCAGTTGCCTGATCAAATTCTTATCATCTCTGTTTTGAAGCTCATAGCTAGCTAATGGAGAAAAAATTTGACGGCAAAAATCATCCAAAACATCAGCTATTGGATCATGGAAAACCTAAGAAGACTAATGTAACTTGTTATACATTGTTTCCAATGAGACTACATGATTTTATCTAGGCTTGTCATCCTTTTCTTGAGAGATATTATCAAAAAAAAATCTCAAAAACTGAATTTCATCAAAACTTAATGGTACAGAATTATCCTGCATCAATTCATAATATGTTTCAAGTTCTAAGCTTTGATTTGTGGTCTGAAACTCAATGTAACTCAATGGTTGTGATTCTAGAGTGAAATAAGCTTCAATATCACAAGTGACATCCTCAGCCAATTCATGAGAAGGTTTCTCATTTATATTGTTGACAACTCACTTATCTGCTTGCTTATAGCTTTATCTTATTTTCTCATATCAGGAGAAACGCAAGGGTGAGGAATCTTGATCAAGAATTTCATTGTCTTCTTCATGCTCAATATCAAAACTCAAATATTTTTTATTACTAATTTGAGGAAATTTTTCTCTCAGTAGTTGAAATGAAGCGAAATACAAGGGAAAAGAGTTTTCACTTACTTTGAAATTTTCTGTATTCTCTTCATTGTTGTCATGATTGATATGCATAGGCTGAGTGCTATATTTGAGTGGTTGTAATTGAACTTTGTTAGGTCCCTATATTAATAATGTAGTCCCTTATTGTGCTAGTGTATCCCCCTTATTATTATTGTTATACCCCTATAGTCCCCATATTGTTATTATTATGCCCCTTAAAACCCCACTATTGTTATTGTGTGCTCTTACATTATTATTGTTAGGTCGGATATGATTATATTGTGACCCCATTGACTCTTATATATAGAAAGGATTTTTTTTCATTTGAGTCATCCAACAATTGTTCATTTATGTAATGTAAATGAGGTTTCCCCCTCGAAGTGTCTTATTTCTAAGGCATTGATCTCTCTTTTCGTCTATTTTTGGAGCTGGTTTCATAAAATTTTGTATCAGAGCTTTGGATTCTTGGGTTTCGCTGCTCCAAATAGGTCATCGTGGAATTTTCGTTATAATTTTTGTTTTCTACAAAGGTTCAGAAACTGAAATTTGTACCACGAGAAGCCGAAATCTTAAGGAACTTCATGTAAAAATTTCAGATCTTGGTTCACAATATTTTCAGAGATATGATTTGCGAAATTTAGGGTTTTTGCAGGCTTCTGAATTTCATCTAAAAGAGGTAACCTTGGGAAATCCATCATAACTCTCTCTTTGAGCATTGAATTGGAATTTGGTAAAAATTGGTTGAAATCAGATGGACTATAGTTTACTTTGTATCAACTACAGAGCTGAAGGAGGAAACAGTGAAACGTGGCATGGCTTACAACTTCGTTCTACTGAACCAGTCCATAATTAGGTCATTGTGGGAGATTGGTCATAACTTTATCTTGAAGAATCCAAATCAGACCTGTGGCATTGGAAATAATATAAAGAGGGTACTATAGGACTAAAGATAAAATCTCAGGGATCCAAAATTACAGAGATACATTAGTTTCAATATCGAGCTCCTCAAAATCAAGAAAAAGGTGTGTGTTTTGTTTTTCGAATTGCATAAGACTTGTTTGAAAAATCAGTTTGAATTGATTCCAGGGGCATATTAAAGCATAGATATGAGTATTTGGTTCTAAAATTCCCACTAAAAATAATTCCACGCCCATTAAGCACTCAAAATTCTCTACTATGACGCATGAAGAGGAAGAATTGCAGTATGATATACCAAAATTACGGTACCAAGTGCAACAAATTTCGATCTTACAAAGAGCAATCAAAGATAACACAGATGGTTTAAAATAAAAATGGAGGCTAAGTTGGATAGTTTGAAGGATCAAATGAAAGCTAATATGGATGATAAACTAGTGGAATATCACAACGAGCATCAACAAAAATTTCTCCAACTCTCAAAGGATAACCTAATTTTGGTGCAGAATCGAATGAAATAACAAGAAGATAAACATCGCAACGAAAGAAGTTTTGAAGCAGCCACAAAAACAACTTTACAACTACAAAATTGATCAATTTCAGAGTATCTCAGCAAGTGGAAGAACTTACCCGTTGAATATTCCACATGGGAGGATAATAATTTTAACAGAAGCATTAAAAAATAATTAAGTGTTGAGGAAAACACTTGTTTGAAGGAGAGGGGAATGTTAGGTCCCTATATTATTAATGTAGTCCCTTATTGTGCTAGTGTATCCCCCTTATTATTATTTTTATACCCCTGTAGTCCCCATATTGTTATTATTGTTCCCCCTAAAACCCCACTATTGTTATTGTTGTGCCCTTATATTATTATTGTTAGGTCGGATAGATTATATTGTGACCGCATGGACTCCTATATATAGAAAGGAGGGTTTTTCATTTGAATTATCCAAGAATTTTTCATTTATGTAATGTAAAGGATGTTTCCCCCTCGAAGTGGATTATTTCTAAGGTGTTGATCTCTCTTTTATTATATTTTTGGAGTTGGTTTCATAACAAAATTCCTCCTCCCAAAGACATGTCATTGATTACCTTGAAAAGTCAGACTCGGTTTCAACAACATAGTCATCATCATACTAATAATACTTGGGTAAATAATCAGTATAACTAATGTCAACGAACATACACATTAAATCAGTAGATTTATTATCCTCGGATTGATCTACAAATCCATTTTCATGATTTTCCATAAATGAACACAAACAACAATCATTTTATGATCTATGGTAACTGGAATCAGCAGGAAAATAGTTAGATCCAACAACCTCTTCTTCTTCCTAAATAAGTGGGACATGGTGTTGTTGAAAAAAAAACTCATCTCTCATGGTGATATTTTGCATCATTTCTTCCATTGTACTTACCAAAATGTTGAGCTTCTCTTCTAGAGATGTCACGTGTTCCTTCTTTATGTTCTCCCTCTCTTTTGCTTCCAACTTTGACCTTTTGACCGTCAGATTAGCTTCCACAGCTATCGCATTGTTCTCCATTTCTTCGAGTGGAATAGTGTTCCTTTCTCTCAATTGAAACTCCATTTATGGATCAAAGGCATCCGAGTAGCGTAAGAGAGTTGAACCGGGAGGCGGTTTTATATTAGCAGGGATTGAATAGTATACTTGATCGAACCTGATGGAAAAGTGTTGCATTATTTCTCCTGGATGTCTTTTCAAATTATTATATTATTCTATAATCAGAAGGATTCCTCTTGATCACTCATTTATCAAGAAATACTTTCACAAACTTATGGAAATAGAAAATTCTTGCAACTGGCAAGTTTTTGAACCATTTCTTAGCTTCACCTTGCAAATAAAGAGCAAAAATTATGATATTGACATCATCTTCTTCAACCTAAAAAAGGTTAAGAAAATTTTCAAAACTCTGAATGTCTTTCTCAGTAGTGATGTTACCATATTCCCCATCAAACCTAGGAAGATATTTGTAATAGTTTTTAGGGAAATCATGGAGTATAGGAGGTAAGATGAGTGGCTTGTATCTATCTGGAATTTTACAAGGTATAGGATTATGTAAGTTGTAAGAATAGTCTTGATATCTTGAGGCTCATCAAGCTGAAGGTGGTAAACATAAGTTTCAGAAGAAGGATCTTGGCCAAGACCAAAAGCGTAAGTGGAATGTGTATTCACAATTTTGAGAGGAAAGGACTCAAATACAGGCCTGAGATATTTTCTAAAATACAGTATACTTTGAAAAACCTTCTTGACATTCTCAGGAAAAGATAAAAAAATAATTGAGGACAAAGAACATGATGTCTTGAATGAAAGTCCAAGTTGAATACTTGATCTTCCCATGTTGTCATTTCATGTTTATGTTGGTAAGGTTCATCCTCCAGTGGAGCCTTAGGATTTGATTTCGAATTGATTTGGAGTTGCTAGGTGGATGATTTCAACCTTCTTGTGTCTGACCATCTTCCACCGTCAATAATCAAATATGATCCTTTTCATGATTTCACGGGGTAGATCTGTCACCTCGCTCCCCAACAACGGCATCAGAATGTTAGCCTCCACAACATCCCAAGGCTGATGAATGGATGCCGACAGAGGTAACCTCAAACCAATCTTTCAGTTTGGTAGCTATCCCTACCAAACCAAAGAGGGCTCTCTCTATGAGATCACAGCCAAAGGGTTTAATTGGATGAGGAGTATATTTTAGGCTAGTTAGGTCAGCTCTAGGGTTTTGAAAGTTTGATAGTTTTACGGCTAAATCATGGAAGAAATCCAAGTAGCTAGGTCAAATGTATCAAAGGGTTACAACTGCAAATATATAAAGGAGCAAGGTAGCAATGCTTTAGTGATGGGCTTAAGGTTTTGTTGGTTTAGTGTAGGGTTTGAAAGAGTGGAGAGGATCTTAATGAGCATGCATCATGAATTCATTAAAAATGAAGGAAATAAACATGAAATGATGTTCCCAAACAAAACATAGCCACAAAAGCATTCATCTTATCAAACTTTTAGGAAGATCACTGGGGAAAGAAAGGCATGGAAGGAGAATATATATATCATTTATAAAAGACTATAACATAGAAAAAACATCAAAACTCATTGTACATGAATTCCTAGATAATAGTTGCAATTGTTCCTCTAAATTTCTGAATAAAAGCTGAAGCAAAAGCTAGAATGGTCTCAAAACTTTGATTTCCAACCATTCAAATGACTAAGAACAGCATACATATAGACAAAATATCATTTCCCCTCTCTCAGGGGTTGAATCCTTGAGTAAAGGAACTTGTCATTTGATCCTCTCACCTAAAACCTACATACTAGGGAGGTGAACAAGACTCTCTCTAAGATAGAAAAACTGATTCTTTTGACCATTAATGAACTTTACAAGCATGTATCTACCTCATATTTACCTTTAACCATCTTAATTACATCTCAAAACATAATTACATCATCATGATTGAAAAATTACATGAGTAAAAGTGAAATTAGACCAAGTCAACTGTAAAAAATGACTTTTAGGGGAAAACATAGTGAATTCTGCTAAAAATACAGTGTGCCGGGAGAAAACATAGCATGTGAGGGAAAACTGAGTTTTGGAGGCCTTCCTGGAGTCTAAATGTTGATCTAAAAATTGTCGGAGATAGATATTCTATTTGGATACATGATGGAGTCTTCAAGCACTAAAATTTATTGAATTTATCCCCTAAAAATTTCGTTCTCCCACAAACACTTTGAAAACACAGCGTGCTCTTCAAAAAGGAGGCAGAAAGGTCATTTTTGGTGGTTTTTTGAATTTTTGACCTGCGAGAAGGGCTTGAAGTGGAGCTCCAGTTTGCTAGAATAAAATTAGAGGTCAAGAGGAATCCATTCATGTAGACCTTATGTCATTTGGAGGCCCATCAAAAACATAGTGTGGCTCACGCTGCGTTTTTAACCTAGTGACTGTGTCAAAAATTGTCAAAAATTCCAAACTTTTCTGCAAAAATAGGGCTCAAATGTAGGTCCATATCTCTCTAACCATAACTATTTTTGCAACACGAAGAGAGTTTTGTGTTATTTTGCATGTTATGAACAAAAACCTCCTCCTGGTTTCAAAAATACTTTCCCAT
Source organism: Pinus albicaulis (assembly GCA_034641835.2). Classification (NCBI taxonomy): domain Eukaryota; kingdom Viridiplantae; phylum Streptophyta; class Pinopsida; order Pinales; family Pinaceae; genus Pinus; species Pinus albicaulis. The sequence continues at coordinate 1,844,995,163 of CM076578.1, read as the reverse complement.
TTGGTCATAATCAAAGTTTAGAGTTTATCACTCAAAAATTGGAAAAATGCAGCATGCTTGGAGAAAACAGAGTATGCTTGGGGAAAGTGTCTTTTGGAGGCCTTCCCAAGGTCCAAATCAAGATCTAAAGGTATCATTGGAAATATTATGATTTATTTTACATAATAGAGTCATCAAGCACTACAAAAGCCTTCTCCAAACCCTTGAAAAACTGCCTTGAAATCAAGTTGTCCAGAAATGTAGAAAACCTCCTGTAGCAATTCTATTTTTGGAATTTCTCCCAAATCATAGTACGTGTGTATAAACTGAAGGAGGTTTTTGTTCCTTGGTCTATGATGGACACAAGCCTTTTTCACACAAATTTTTGTTCTGAGGGTGCAAATGCTTTCTCTAAGTGGAGTGATGTCTTCTTGAGTTGGAATGAGAAAATGAAATGTTGCTTTGGTATTTTTGTAGCTTGGAATTCAATTTTTCTTTTGGTGGTGTAGTGGCCCCACCATGTCCTTTCACATTTGATTTTGAAACTGCAGCTTTAGAACCCTTTAGGATATATCACATCATGAATAAGATATAAAATCACTTTTGAAAACTTTATTAAAGGTTTTTCACTATTACTACTCCTTCAAATGGTGACTTTTGAGGATGAAATGACTTATTTTCATGAGTTTGACCATATAGCCTAATGATGAAACTGCATGAAATGATGAACTGAATGATGACCATGATGACCATGACACTGCATGAAATGATGAACTGAATGATGACCATGATGACCATGGCACACTTTCAAGATTGAATGACCTGACTATGTTGATGTCCATTGACCATGAAGGCTTATAGGAGCAGTGATATACCTAGACAAACTAGCCAGTGTCCAAATTTTTATTTGAAAACCTACTGAAACCATAAAAATTTGACTTTACACCCTAACACAAACTTTGAAAGAGCCCATTTGATCACTTGTGACAGGCAGAACAGACTGACACTAATAAAACAAGTATAGATTTCTTTTAACTATATATAAGGAACAAAACTTGCAAGGAATGAACAAACAAAATTGATAGAGAAAAGACTTAATGAATTATATTCATGCACAAAAGAAGAAACTTATGAGAGAATACAATTCAATGCAATTTCTTCTACATGTATAAACTAATATATTAGTTATTCGAGTAGTGAATCTAGAGAGATGTGGAACCTAGTCCTAGTTAAGTGACCATGTAGGTTAACTGTCTCATGAAAATCGAGGTAACCATAGTTAATTGGCCTTGTAGTCATCACTTCACAATCTTATGACAATGGAGATAATCCTAGTTTAATTGGCCTTGTAGTCATCACTTCAAAATCTTATGACAATGGAGATAATCCTAGTTTAATTTGCCTTGTAGTCGTCACTTCAAAATCTTATGACAATGGAGATAATCCTAGTTTAATTGACCTTCTAGTCATTACTATCTCATGCAACTAACTCTTGCATGCAATTGTGGAGTTCCCTCTTAGTGATGATAATGGGATTTCCATGCATGACTCCACTCACTATTCTAACGCAAATACAATTAAGTGTTTCAAATCTCCAATAAAAGGAATACACATCATCATATTTCAATTAGTCGCTTAGAAGATGAAATAACCATGTTGCAACAACATTGATGCAATACCTCCCTACTATTATGTTTTTGCGACACATCACTTTGTTGTTAAGTTGTTTTGACAATGTTGTTGTAACACGACCTTATTGTTACGTTGTTGCAACACCACCCTGATGTTACATTATTGCAACATCACTTTCGTGTTATTTTATTGTGACATCGTTGCTGCAACATTATGCTAGTATTATGTTGTTGTGACATCAATACTATCATAGTGGTGCAACTTTGCTTTACTAGTACATATCATGATTGCAATGATTTCACATGTGTCAAGGGACATTGTGGTGAATTGGTGGTCACATATATAAATAAATAATTATTATAAATTGGGGATCGAGACGAGAAGTAATGATTAGTTGGGGAGTGAAACCATTGTCACTATTCAAGGAGAGATTTATTGGATCTAATAATTTTCCAAACACACAATAGAATCCCATATTTATAGTAGTGGGATAAGTATAGCAAATAACTATAACAACCAATTACAACTAGTATGATAATCACACATATGTGGTTCAACTTGCCCTTATTAAAAAAAAAACTCTCTAGGAAAATGCATTGAAACAATACATTTCTCCTATTAACTCTAGGAGAATGTGAAGTTGTATGCTTGAATTGTGGGAATAGTGAAAATTTTAAAAGGAAGAATTTATTTAAAAAAAAAAAATTAGTTCAAGTAAATACTTTGTAGTTTTTATAATGGTGGAGGCTTACATAATGGTGGTATATCATTTAACACATGTAACGATGCCTAGATACATATATATCTATGTAGATCGAGATTTGTGTAGGTTTTTTTGTAAGCTCTAAGTAAATCTTTGTCTCATTGGAATGCTTCTTTGTTATCATGTTTTGTTATTTCTCTACACAAATTTTATGTTACAACTTACATTTTAATACATTTTAGGAGGCCTCATGTATATCAACATGGTTACTTGATACATGATGTTTGATAGGCCATACTTATGGAAAATGTATGTGACTTTGTATGGGAGAGGAAAAATATCATTTGGTTAAAGATGGTTTGGCCTACAACATCAAAGAAGAAACATGGAGAGGTAAAACACCTTTAGTAGCAGGTGAATAAGAGAGACCAAAAATTTTAATAGAGAAAACAAGAAGCATATATCCTTCATAATTTATGTAGTAATAGACTTAGAAAAATGAGTAAATTCGAACCTGTGTATGCTTCAATCTCTTCCATAAATTAAACTTTGAAGAACAAAAACTTTTTACTAGGGAAGTGTGATCCAAAACTAATCCAAACAAAAGTCAAATAGCTTTAATAGCTCATTAGTGAAGAAAAACTTATTGGATTTTTGGGATTGTAATATATAAAGTTCCAAAATATTAAAATACTATTATAATTCAACAATGGCTAAGAAGATGGGGTTCAAGAAAGTGATTAAATATTAGATATTAACTTCTTATTTCAGTTTCCAAGGTAAAATTCTAATTGATACATTACTATATATACAATTGAGATATACTTTATTTTTATTTCATTTTAATGGGCACTTCTTCAAAACTCCTCCGTGTCACCACCTCGATTTTTAATTAATCCCTATAACTAACTCATTTCCTCTTTGGATTAAAGTATAATCACTACACTTCAATTTGATACAAAACATAGGAAGATCGATTCCTTTCTGCATGGAGTAGTTGGTGAACATTTACTTGTGATTATTAAATTTCCCAAGCCCGTATCATTGCTCTATCACCCAAAACTCAATTTCTATCATGTTAGAGCATTGTCATAAGGAATGAGTTTGAATGTTGGGTGAGATAAGTATTACACGCTATATATGGTCATAAATTTCTGATTAATGTTTAATTAAATGTAGATAGGTTGTTTGATTCCAACCTTCAACCACCCTTTGACCCACTCTAAACCAGGTGCATTATCATCTATCTGTACAACGATCTACATATAAATAATCTATATATATATATATATAGTGATGACAAGAAGAGTATTATGGACGAATTAAATATGTGTAATGTTTAGCGAGATGCAATATGAAATTATGAATATGGTGTTGGGTTTGGAATATAAAAAAACTAAAATGTCCTTATAAGTTGCGTACAGAATCATCTATCTGTGCGGTTTCAATTTCTTATAAACATTTCAAAGTCTAGATTCACTCTCAATATTGTGTGAGTGGTTCTTTACCTTTAGCCATTAACATATAGTAATTAAAATGACATTACGTTAGTTTGCAGTAAGAAACACTATGAAAAAAAATATTATTATTAATTCTTGGGTGTGAATGGGATAGTTTCATATAATTAATCAATTGTTGGTTCGAAGAACGAAAGTGTTTAGTATGAGTAATTTTTTGAATACATATTAAAATGGAAAGATGCGATTGAGGTTCGTGTAATAAAATTGGAAATGTTTACCAATTCTATAAACAACAAAAATCATTATATTAAATTAATATATTTTATCTTTCTAATTTATTTTAAGTAATGTTGATGGAAAGCTAAATAATAATTTTATTGCACATGAATTTTATGTTAGAAGGTATTTGGTATCTTGAATATGGTCTGAATTCAAATATAAAATTGGTGTTAGCATATAGACCTGGTTTTTTTATTTTTTTACATTGGTTTTAATATTTTGAAAAAACAATAAATTATAAATTATAAATTTTTTAATAATAAATTTAAATGGAAAAAAATAGAATTTTTGTTAATTTAAAAATTAGATAATTATTATTTTCAGTATTATATTAAATTTAGATGAAGCAAATATAAATTCTTTTAATCTATAAATTAGATATAATTGCATAGCCATTATACTATTTTTTTTAATGAAAGAAACATAAGTTTCCAATCTATATATTAAAAAACCATTATACTTTAATACATACATATGTGTTGAAGCTAAGGCACTTATAAACCCACCATTTAAGGATCCGTCAACCATATAAAGTAGAGACTTTATACTAAGTTAACAATTAAAACTTTCATCTTTCTTAATGATACTAACCCTTTTCATCTTTTTTATTATTTTAATTAATATAGATCGATAACTAAATAATTATAGTATCTTGAAGCTAAGACACTTATAAACCCACCGTTTAAGATCAAACAACCATATAAATTTAAAAAAAGTATACTAAATTAACAATTAACAATTTCCCTCACCAATCTGGGTGCTCCCTCGTTATTGGCACCATGTTCATCTGCGAAAACAACACTCATTGAGGAAATGACCGACACCACCAAATGGTAGCCATGCGTCATAATCCTCCTCCAAGCATTTTACTCTCAAGTTAATATCGACTGTCACACTCATTCCCCCTGCATCTTCATTGTGATCTTCCACCTGACCGCTTCAATGCTACGGTTAATGCTAATGTCTTGCTTTCTATACATGTTGTGTGGTTCCCCCAACATTTCTCCATGTAGAGTTTTGAAGATGATAGGCATAGGTATTTCACTGCTCCCCCTGCTATTGTTGCTAGCAAAAATTGTGCAACATTCTTGGACTTGCAGTTCGCATCCATGGTCAGAGAGTGAGGTCACGCTTAGCGAGGAAGCTGAGGATGAGGGCGTCCTCCCAAAATTTGTTGGATTGGTGACCACATGGAGTTATTTGACCCTAATATCCCTGATCACATACGGTGTAGAGTGGCCTCATTGGAGATGGAAGAATGTAGAAGACTGGGGTATGGACACTAGGTTGTTCGCAATTTGTTGGCTCATCATCTTTGAACAACTGAGCTAGCACGTGTTGAAACTGAAAGAAAGAGGGTAAAACAAATGCACACATCAACAAAACCAGTGACACCCTCTGTAGCCTATCTATATCCATAGACATTAACTTTCCACCTATGCTTGCAACCTCGATGTCATCAATCTCCCTATAAAGGTCTGAAGATTAGCCTCCTACCCATTAGTCACATTCCACTTCAACCTCAATCATCCTGGTTAATGAAGTGCAAGTTAGAGGCACGCTAGGCTAGGGCTCTCCAAGTTAGTGTTCTGCCAAAAGAAAAGAATCTCAAAGCAACTCCCCACTAATTTTTTTGATGAGAGGTCCCCTCCAAAAGAAACTATCACGTATGGCTGCCTCATAGTGAAGGAGACAACATAAGAAGAACCTCTTGACAATGTGAAAGTTTAAGATTTAGGTCCCAGTCAAGCGAAGCAAGCTCTAACAAGTGACAAGGGAAAGGGAAAGTATTTGGCATGAACATGTTTTCTATCTTGATTAATCTGCTACAACAATTCCTTTTTTCTCTAAATGGCATATGTTTTGATGGCCATATCTGTAGAATTTTGGGCAAAAGCTCATCCCGCCATTTTTTTTTATTTTTGCATTATCTACGACTTTGTATCAAACTTCTATCTTCCTTAAAAGACCATACGGTTTCCCCTTATGGAGCAGATGGTCGACATCAAGTTTTTTTCAATTAAACCTTTTGACTGTAAATTATGTTAAATATTTTTGCTAGTATAAAGATGTTTACTTAACTTAAAAAAATAATTAACACTTTCCATTATTCTTAATGATACTAACAATAACACCTTCCATTATTCTTAATCATACTAACTCTTTTCATCTTTTCAAATTATTTTAAGTACTATAAATCAATAACCAAAAAATTATGGTCTTGCCTCTCCATGTATATATCAGCTCTTCCTAAAACTAACAATTCATGCTTTAAAATATCTTCCCCAATTAATAAGAAGGTGGAGTTCTAAAGTGCACTTGATATAATTGGAAAAAAAATGATATCTGAATCTGTTTGTAAAATACATTATGAGGAGAGATGTCGATATTTGATTGTTTGACGGTTTAGTGTTAAATGTGTACTCATTAGATGATATCAGGGAAGAAACATGGGTGAGAAAATCCGGGTGATAGATATTCATCAATTGGTGCACTGACTAATTTTCTGTTTCGTGTCCTTGAAGTGTCATGGAATCCAGGAAATACTCGAATGCCAGCAGATTCATAAGCTTAGAGATGTTTGTCTCCCCTAACAATGTCGGGTGTTTTTTTTCCAAAAAAGAAAAAACACTGATATTATATGGATAGCAACAGTTACATCATCTTGTATCATTGCACTTAGTAGATTCCTGCTAGTCCATACAGGAGTACAACATCCAACATTACAAGAGAACACTATAAGGCACTGCTATAAGAAAATCGTCTACCATAGTCCCATATACATTGTTGAAACTGGCATCCATATGTGCCAGATTAATGATAACAGACAGGAACTAATATATAAATAATAATTTAAACAGTTAATATAAATAGAAAATATATATGTCACATATGATCCAAAAATTATGATATGATCCATCAAATCGAGGCTCGCGTGATCTCAACATAAAAACAAAGAGCAGAATGATGTAGCAAAACTAGAGGCTTAAAGAAATCCACCTGAGAACTGTCCAAAAAAAAATTCAAAGGATAAGCCCAGGAATCCTCATGGAATGGGGAAATATTGTTGGAGGATGATATGCATATCCCTGATGAGAGTCACAAAGATGCGCCTAGGAGGTGCCTTCAGCCCTTTTTTAGATAACAGATCCGCTCTAGAATTTTTTTCACCGAAGATGTGAGTCAGAGTATGCGCATTGAACTTATCAAGCAACCCATGAACCCAGTCCATCCAACCCTATAGACCTCTTGGCTGGAAGGAGGCCCTCCCAGAAATACCACCAATGAAAATTTTACAATCCCCATATATAAATATTGATTGCAGACCCAATTCATTAGCCATCCATATACCTAGCCACATTGGCAAAATTTTATCCTTATTGTTAGTGCCCCAACCCCCATTCCAGCACAACTGCACACAATCCCCATTAGACAACTTAATCCAAGTCCCACAACCACAAACCCCCCAAAAGCTGCCCCATCAAAAAATACAGCAGGCAGGAAAATAGGATGGGGTTGGTTGCGATGTGAGAGATCTTTGATAATGGGAATGACTAGCTCATGACCATTAATCCACCACATAATCACCCCATGTATATAGGAAATAATGATTGGCACATTCTCAAATATGAGTCTATTACAAGCCAGCCAAATCTCCCAGAATAAGTAGAACATGAGAGTTTCGTATGCCCCTTTGGATTCCCCCCATCGCTGGAGGGTCTCGTTGATGTTAATCGAATTCCACCCAACACCAATGAAATGAACAGAGAAAAAAAACCATACCTTCTTCGTCATAGTGCAATATAAGAAAAAATGTGAGACCGATTCTTCTTGATTCTCACATAAAGGAAAACGGCCCAGACCAATGAAACCAAAATGGTTAAGTCAGTCCCATGTGAGAACCCTCCCTTTCCATACCAGCCATGTAAATAGAATGATATTCTTAGGGATCTTCCAGCCCCAATATTTTGAAAATGATGATACCACCCCTCCACCAAATTTCCTATCCATATTTGCATCTTATATGTCTTTTACCACAAGACTCCCCTATTTGGTGTGCCCGTGCCATACTAGTCTATCACCATCCTGGTGTAGACACAGTTTGCCCAACCGAAGACTATCAATAAAACGTTCCCAAGCGAGTGCATCCCTTTCTGCTAGACCCATTTTTTCACATGACTTCCAAATCGGATTGCCCCATCTCCAATGGGATATAAGCTAATGAAATTGAGTGATACCCCTGTGCATCAGTCAATGGATGATCTCAACATCTAATTTATATTCAATACCAATCTCCATGACACAGTCTACCCCCAGTGAGATGTTCAACTGAATCCCACACTTAGCATGATCATCTTGAAGCTTTTCTAGATGGTAGATTTAGCCATCTGGTGGCATGTAACCCCCTTATAAATAAGATATAATAGATTCCAAATATTGTATTTGAACTGCAATATGCTTGACCAAAAGCTCTCAGAATTTAAAGCCCGCCAAAAGGATTTGGTGATGTTGAATCTTTGATTAAACTGAGAGGGGGGGGTGAATCAGTTTAATACATGCATTAGCCTTTTAAATTTTCACCAGAGTTATTTACAGCTTTAATATGTGAACAATCTTATTTGTAGCCAATATTAATTTATTGTGACACCATACTTAAGTTGAAAGCAGCAAGAAATTAAGCAGATTGAAATAATCACATCAACACATAAGAAGCACACATAGAGACAGCAGATGTAAGTGGAAACCCATAAAGGGAGAAAACCACATCTTATTGTTGTTGTGATGCAAAGGCAAGCTCCAACTCCCTCTCACCACTGTTTTTCTGTAGGCACCAACCTATAGGAGGATCCAACCTCAATTCTGCAAGCTACAACTTGCAAGGAAGCACCAACTCCCTTCAATTTTCTGCAGGCACCAACCTACAGGAGGCTCCAACCTCAGTCAGCTACAACTGACAGCTATCAAGCTTCAACTTGATAGGGAAGCTCCAACTTCCTTAATTTAACAAACTGAATGTTTGCTGATTTACCTCTGATATCAGCTCTGTTCTGTAGCTCCTCTTTCTGCTCTTCTTTTCTTGATCTTCTCTGCTTCACTCTTCTGTATTCTGCCTTCTCTTTCTTTACTCTCACCTCTGCTCTCAAAAAAAAACTCTCTCTGCATATCAAGATGATATTATTTATAGATTTCCTCACATGACTGTTTGTATTCTGCTTGGAATTCGAAATGGAAAGTCATGTCTCTTTTCCGTCTGCCTTCTCACTCCTTTTATCAGCTTACTCAGAAATTATAACTGTAGGTGTCAATTTTAACATTACAGTGGGAGTTTGTTTTCTCTCGGAGACTTGCCAATGCATCACAAACAATAAAAACAATTAAAACATTTACATTCGAATTACAATTTGAACTCCAGCTCACTCATTTTGTCTCTTGGCTTGCTACGCATTTGTCTTTTCTCTAACTGTCTCTTTGTCCCTTTCTCTTCTCTGTATGCCTTTCTGTTTATGGCTGTTGCGTAACTCCTGAATTTATGAACTGCATTTTTATTTTATTTTTATACCATCGCTTTATATATAAATGAATCTGCTGACTGTAATTCAATCCTTTACACGCAGCAAGTGTCTTGTTGATGTGGCGAGTTCCGCAGGCTGGAACATACATATATTACAATTGCATTACATTAATAATCGCCCTCCCGTTAAGCTGAGGCCCGTGGGTCTACAGACCACGCGGCATGTTTTAATACAACCGCAACCACTTTATATATATATATATATATATTTATATATAACAGCACCTTCACAAATTTCCATTTGCGATTAGAACTGGAACTCAAAACACTTGTTAATCATAGTTAATAAGCCCATCGGGTCCGGGCTTCAATCGCAACGTTTTATAAAGTCGTGCGATGAATCGGAGAGTTTCGATTACGATTGAGATTCCGAATGTGATTTGCATATATCAACTCCCGCTTATAACACGATCGGGTCCGCCATTTCAATCGCAGCGTTTTACAAAGTCGTGCGATCAATCGTAGAGTTTCGATTGCGATTGAGATTTCGGATGCGATTAGCAATTAACTGTGGTGCATAACTCGATCGGGTCCGCCACTTCAATTGAAGCGTTTTACAAAGTCGTGCGATTGGAACTCGGATGCGATTAGCAATTAACTGTGGTGCATAACTCGATCGGGTCCGGCATTTCAATCGCAATCGCAACTTTCTGTTGCGATGTTCCGCTGCCCTTGCGATCTCCGATTGTGATTGGATGAGGGTCCCACTTTATATTACTTCCTTTCCATTGATCATAACACGCTCCACTTTAATATATATCAATGTATATGCCTTGGACCATTGGAACATATGTAATGCGCTCTTTGTATACTCCTGCGTGGGTAGCGATTCCCGGAATGAGATTTGTTTTATGTATCCTTCCGCCTAGGTCTATGCGATTCCCGGAATTTTCTGTGTTATTTACATTACATTGCTGCTGGAGTTAAGCGATTCCTGGAATAAGTTTTGTATATGTTTATATATATTCTTTGCCGCTGGAGTGAAGCGATTCCCGGAATTTTATAACGGCTCTACTTCTGTCTCTGACTCTGTCTCTGCTGCTCCTGTCGCTCTGCCTCTGCCTCTATTGCTGAGATAACGGTTTTGCCTCTATTATATTCGTTTCCTCTGCCTTCATTTGCTTCTTTGCTGCCTCTTTTCTTCAGCGCTGCCTCCTTTGCCATCAATGACAACATTTCCAACAGGTGAGAAGAGCATCTTTGAAGGACCTGACATCCAATAATCCCCTTCAGCCATATTCTTTGGGCTTTGAAACACAGTTGAGCTTGCAAATATGTATCTTTCTTTTGTTGGAGAGCCCAGACCATAGAAAATTGGAAATGACAATGTTTATGCACCCAACAATACATTCCAGAAAGTAGTATAAGTGGCCCCAATATACCATAAATTGAACCATCACCACTTGAATCAATACATACTGGCCACCAAGTGATAGCCATCTATGGCACCATCTCTGGATTCTAGCATTTAGCTTATCGACCAACCACCTCCAATCGATTGAGGTGTAACCACATGGTTTCAAGCTAAAGCCAAGATATTATAAGCCCTCTCTCATAGGCCTGATTAGGACACCCAAGAATTCCACAATAAAATTGATCTCTGTTAGATCCCCTTTACCATGAATCAACAATTATTTCCTTCTGTTACATTGCAATCATGTTTCCGCAACGAATCAGATGAGGAGGTAGTGAATTTAGAACCATTGGTTTCACCAAATCCTACCAAATATTAGTAAGTCATCAACAAAAGGGAATGAATAATCCATATAGAAGGTGAAAGAGTGAAACTTGTGATGTAGCCAGCTCTTGTGGCCCTCTGAAATAATTTTATGAGTACATCCATAATTAGGATGAATATGAGCGGTGATAGTGCACATCCTTGTCGAAGGCCCCTTTCCGCCTTGAAGAACTTTGTTTGTTTTCCATTTACAATCACGACATAAGAGACCCCGGTGGCACATGCCATTACCCATCGAATGTTTTGTATCGATAATACAAACTTGAGAAGAGCATTCTAGTAAAAGACCAATCAACATAGTCATAGGCTTTATATAGGTCCACCTTCATTATCATTGCATCCATTTTGTTGGTGTGAATTGAATGGATCACCTCTTGGGCGATACCGACAGCGTCATGGATTGACCTTCCCTTCAAGAACCCGTGTTGTTCCCTGAAATGTAGTTTGATAGCACCCTTTTCAACTAATTGGCAATGATATTAGACGTTATCTTATAAATGGTATTGCATAATGCAATTGGCATGTACTCTAAGAAGTCCTGTGGGTATTTTGACTTGGGAATGAGAGCTATAAAAGTGGAATTTAAATCCCCATGAACATATCCATTTATTCTAATCCATGCTGTCATCATGATGAGATCATCAGCCAGCATATCAAAAGTGTATGAAAAATTCTGCCAGCCACCCATCTGGTCTTGGGCTCTTGTCCAGCGTGAAAGACTTCAAAACAACTACAATCTCTTCAATAGTGATTTCTTTCCCGAGGTGATCATTAGCTTCCCTATCCAATAATATCATAATTTTTTCCAGAATCCATGCTTGACATCTACAGTCAATGTCCCCACTTGCCTTATAGAAGGAAGAAAAATGTCTATAGGCCTCTTCCTGAATATCCTCCATTGAATGAACCATTGATCCGTTAGCGGCCTTTATCTGCCATATTTAATTTATGTTCCTTCTGCCATTAGCCACATTATGAAAGAATTTATTTTTTGCGTCACCTTATTTCAACCACTGAACCCTGCTCTTCAATTCCATGTCAACTCTTGAATTTCCAGAATATTTGCGTGCCTGTCCTCTAATGTTTTCAAGTAATCATAAGTCAGCTAGGATGGGGGAGAGTTCTGAAAACTAGCATGAATCTTCTTGATCTTTGCAGATAATGATTCTAACTCCGCTCTCATAATGCACTTTTTTTTCCATTCCCATAGCTTCAAGCGCTTCTTTAACTCCCGCAACCATCCAAAGAGACGATGCCATCCGACCCTCTCCCCCTCTTGTTCCTTCTCCTTCCACAGTTTTGTCACCATTTGATTGTAATCTGGGTCCAATAACCATATACGATTGAACTTAAACGAAATCTTGGTTACCGACTCCTCCTTGTGCCAAGACAGCAGAATGAGCATATGATCAGATATGGAGCCTTCGGAATTTTGTGATTGAAATTTTCCCACAAATTGCATAAGATTATCACTCACCATGGCCCTGTCTAATCTTTTGGCAATATACTCCACCCCCTTCTGGTGATTTGTCCAAGTCGGACCCATTGGATCTGGCTTGATATCAACCAGATAATTTTCATTCAACATACAGCCAATGCGATCAGCCAGAGGGTCTGACCTCGCTTTGGTCCCCCACAACTCATCCATTGAGAGCGTTGCATTATAATCCCCTATTAAAATAATATTTTTGACATCCAGGATCGTAGAAGCCTCCATTAAGTCCCAGAATGCAGATTGGTTATGACATGAAGCATATAAATTGATGATATTGTATAGTCTCTTTACTACCCCGAACATGACCTGAAAGAAAAATTCCCTCAAAGAATTTATAAGCCCGAAACTTGATAACATATGGATCCCAAAGAGCTAGCATGCCCCTAGCCCTACCTATGACATCAGCTGCGACAACATGCCAACCAGGTCGCATTGACAACATATGATCAATGGCCTTCCTACGAGGGCACATAGTTTCTTGGAGAAATATGACTGAAGGATTATATTTTTTGAGCAAGTCCCTAAAGCGACGCAACTTAGAGGGGTCGCCAAATCCCCTAATGTTTACGGATGTGATGGAGATCATTTAGAACCATGTGATGGGCTGCACGCTCTAAGTGCCTGAGGGTCCTCTATTTTAGTAATTAGAACTTCATGAAGATCGTAGAGACCATCTTGGAACAAGGACTTGGATTTGGGTCTCCCACAAAAAAGACGAGAGCCCTATTTGGATTTCTTCCAGACCATGTTAGGTGTTGTTCACTCAAAAGTGGCACAATTCTAAGAGAAGTGAAAATTCAATCTTAAAATCAAAAGACGCAGTTCTAGAATGCATTTTGATGTGGATAAAATCATGGTCTGATCACATTGAAATAATCAATGATATGTCGAGACATGAATATTTTAAGTGAAATATGGAATGAAAAAGATTTTGTTTTACAATGGCTTTCAATATATTTTGATTATATTTAGGAGTGTGTAGTTGATCAATTTGATCAAGAAATTTATGGTCTAGATACCTGCACAACACATGAAAATTGAGCAATTTCTAATCCTTTGAAAACAGACTCTTTATTTAGATGTTAAGGTAAAGCCTTGAATCTAATGGTGTGATACATATTGTTTATTTGATGACTAAGTTAAAGTATAGTTCTACACTATTAATTTACTATATAATATATGTAGTTTGATTTCTTTTTTAATTGATCTATTATATAATATATGTAGTTTGATTTCTTTTTTAATTGAGTTGTTGGAGAAAATTTACCTCTAGTGAGTAAATCTCCAAGTTTATTTGCATTATTATATCACATTTTGAATTTAACTAAATTTTTTATATTCATGGTTGTTAACAGAAGAACCAACCATATAAAATATTAGTCATACTACATGTATTTTAGATCTTGGAATGATACATTGTTAAAAACCATAATCATGCAAAGCCAGAAGTTTTAATCCATGCCAAGTTGCATGAGGGCATGCAACAAGTTCAGTTGGGGGGTATGTTTGGCCTCGTAATTGTTGCATTTTTATCATGTTTATCCTCACCATTCCTCACATTCCATCACCTCATTTAACCATTCATCATACCATTTCCATGGGTTCACCTCATTATTTTCCAATTTATTTATTTTTGATATTATAAGATAATTTATGATTAATTATTGGAAAATTAACATATTTAATTAATATCTCAAATGTGGATGAGATTTGTAATGTGTAAGATTATTTTGAAGGATTATTCAAAAATTTTCTCAAATATTTCCTCCACCATTTCAAGAATTCAAAGGATAATTGTTCAAGCTTATTCCAAGGAGAAGATCATGGAGATTTCAAGGAGAGGATCATGGATATTCCAAGAAGAAGATCATGGATATTTGGATAACATATCTCATCCAATATTTATGAGAGATGAGTGAGAATTTGAAGGGATCATATTTGTAATTATAGGTATATTGGTTGAGAGAAAAGTGGATTTGTAATTATGAGTTGCTTATCTTGTTTTCAAAGAACTCATGTATAAAAGAGAGTGCTCTCTCTTCATTTTGATATGTAACGGATAGATATGGAAGGATATGTAGGAGATAAGTAATATGTAGGAGATATATGGAAATTAGAGATGAGAATTAGAGTCTAGAATAAGTTTTGGTTTTGTAAATTTTCATTGTTTTTCTTCATCATTAATATATGTTGACACAGGGTTATTCTTCACATGTTGTTTTTATATTATACAATTGTACATTTCTAGTTTTTTATATGATGCAGTGGCAATGCCTTTGGAGTAGAATTGTTAACGAAGGATGATTATGTTCTCCTAAGTTAGGAGCCTCTTCTCTCGCTTTCTACACATCACAAACTACTTCTCTTTAGTCTCTTTTCTTAAGGAAAATAATCTAGGGAAGGACGACCAGGTTCTCCTAAGTTAGGAGCCTCTTCTGTCGTTTACTGCATCTTGAATCAGAGACAAAAGCATTAGAGTAGGCTAGTTTAACTTCAGTCCTGCATTTCCAGTGCATGTGCTTCGTAAGTCTACGAAACCCTCGAATTGATAATTTATGTTAGGGAAATTATTTGACAAAGATAGCTTCGCCCAACAACGGGATATCTGTTGGAAATTGTGGAAGTTCTTTAGAATATAATTAGTCTGCATAATATTCAGTTAGTCAACCTTGAAATTGTAGATAATTCAATTAGGTAACATTTAGCTTTGAAAATACTCAAGAACAAAGTGAAATGATACTTTTTAGAATAATTTGCATACCTTAAAGCTCACAACACCCTTTTGGTCAAAACACATGTAATATCAAAAAAATAGATTTATTAAGGGTCAAAAGAGTTCAAAAGGGGGGAAGCAAGGCCTTAAAAATGTTATAAAAAATGAGCAAAATCGAGACTCAACACTTCTTCAGATCCTATGTGTGTTTTTCAAATCCATCTTTATAAAGCTTATGGAGGAAGCTTATAAATCCATCGGTTTTTAGATCTCATTTATTATATTCATTTTGATGTCTTTTTTTAAGAAGAATTTTATATAAATAAAATCATTTAAGAAAAAAAATAAGAGATGTGAGGAAGGTGGTTATCGTTGGTTATATGTGAAAATAATAATAAAATAATAAAATATTTTTTTATTAGAAGGAGATTAATTTTTGGCTCTTTATTCAAAATTTGAGAAGGTTAATGTCTCGCACCTTAGAAGGAGTGTTTTTTTATTTTTTTTGGAGCATGAATTTGATTGAGAATGGAGACAAAAACATTAACTAACTTGGAGAAGTTGAGCGAGGTTAATTTTTCCCTATGGAAATCACAGATGGAGGATATACTAATTTTAAAAGATGAACTTTTTTCAATTGAGGGTATGGAAAATAAACCCTCATCGATGACAGATGAAGAATGGAGTAAGCTAGATAGAAAGGTGATTGCTACAATCCGCCAATTTCTAGCAAAAAATATATATTTCAATGTGTCTGGAGAAATAAAACAAAAGTATTTTGGAAGAAGAATCATGATCTATTTGAGAATAACACGACATAAAGCAAAGTGTTCTTGATGAAGAATATTTATAATCTCAAGATGAAGGAGGGTGCTTCAATTCCTAAGCACTTTAATGAATTTGATATTATTAATACTAATCATCTTACCTCTGCTAAAATAATTCTAGATGATGAAATTGGAGATGTCTTGTTAATGTGTTCTCTATCAGACAACTGGGAAATTTGATTGTAACTATCATCACTTCAGCACCTGCAGGGACCCTTAAGTTTGAATATGTAAGAAACAGTTTAATGAATGAGGAGCTACCATGAATCAACAATGATTTCCTTCTGTTGCATTGCAAGCCTATTTCCGCAACGAATCAGATGAGGAGGTAGTGAATTTAGAACCATTGGTTTCACAAAATCCTACCAAATATTAGTAAGTCATCAACAAAAGGGAATGAATAATCTAGATAGAAGGTGAAAGAGTGAAACCCATGATGTAGCCAGCTCTTGTGGCCGTCTGAAATAATTTGCTGAGTACATCCATAATTAGGATGAATATGAGTGGTGATAGCGCACATCCTTGTCGAAGGCCCCTTTCCACTTTGAAGAACTTTGTTTGTTTTCCATTTATAATCACGACGTAAAAGACCCCAGTGGCACATGCCATTACCCATCGAATGTTTTTCATTGATAATCCAAGCTTGAGAAGAGAATTCTGGTAAAATACCAATCAACATAGTCGTAGGCTTTATATAGGTCCACCTTCATTATCATTGCATCCATTTTGTTGGTGTGAATTGAATGCATCAACTCTTGGGTGATACCGACAACATCATGGATTGTCCTGCCCTTCAAGAATCCATGTTGTTCCCTGAAATGTAGTTTGATAGCACCCCTTTCAACTAATTGGCAATGATCTTAGATGTTATCTTATAAATGGTATTACATAATGCAATTGGCATGTACTCTGAGAAGTCCTGTGGATATGTTGACTTGGGAATGAGAGCTATAAAAGTGGAATTTAAATCCCCATGAACATATCCATTTATTCTAATCCATTCTGTCATCATGAGGAGATCATCAGCCAACATATCAAAAAAGTGTATGAAAAATTCTGCGAGCCACCCATCTAGTCCTAGGCTCTTGTCCAGTGCAAAAGACTTCAGAACAGCTACAATCTCTTCAATAGTGATTTATTTCCCGAGGTGATCATTAGCTTCCTATCCAATAATATCAGAATTTTTTCCAGAATCCAGGATTGACATCTACAGTCAATCTCCCCACTTGGCTTATAGAAGGAAGAAAAATGTCTATAGGCCTCTTCCTGAATATCCTCCATTGAATGGACCATTGAACCATTAGCGGCCTTTATCTGCCATATTTAATTTATGTTCCTTCTGCCATTAGCCACATTATGAAAGAATTTATTGTTTGCGTCACCTTCTTTCAACCACTGAACCGTGCTCTTCAATTCCATGTCAACTCTTGAATTTCCAGAATATTTGCGTGCCTATCCTCCCATGTTTTCAAGTGATCATAATTCAACTGGGATGGGGGAGAGTTCTTAAAACTAGCATGAATCTTCTTGATCTCTGTAGATAATTATTCCAACTCCGCTCTCATAATGCACTTTTTTTTTCCATTCCCATAGCTTTGAGCACTTATTTAACTCCCGCAACCATCCAGAGAGACGATGCCATATGACCCTATCCCCCTCTTGTTCCTTCTCCTTCCAAATTTTCGTCACCATTTGATTGTAATCTGGGTCCAATAACCATATACGATTGAACTT
The DNA here is from genome assembly GCA_034641835.2 of Pinus albicaulis. Lineage (NCBI taxonomy): Eukaryota > Viridiplantae > Streptophyta > Pinopsida > Pinales > Pinaceae > Pinus > Pinus albicaulis. The sequence continues at coordinate 1,844,977,031 of CM076578.1, read as the reverse complement.
AAACGAAATCCCGGTTAGCGACTCCTCCTTGTGCCAAGACAGCAGAATCAGCATATGATCAGATATGGAGCCTTCGGAATTTTGTGATCGAAATTTGCCCACAAATTGCATAAGATTATCACTCACCATGGCCCTGTCCAATCTTTTGGCAATATATTCCACCCCCTTCCGGTGATTTTTCCAAGTCAGACCCATTGGATCTGGCTTGATATCAACTAGATAATTTTCATTCAACATACGGCCAATGCGATCAGCCAGAGGGTCTGGCCTCGCTTTGGTCCCCCACAACTCATACATTGAGAGAATTGCATTATAATCCCCTATTACAATAATATTTTTGACCTCCAGGATCGCAGAAGCCTCCATTTGGTCCCAGAATGCGGATTGGTTTCGGCATGAAGCATATAAATTAATGATATATGTATAGTCTCTTTACTACCTTGAAGATGACCTGAAAGAAAAATTCCCTCAAAGAATTTATAAGCCCGAAACTTGATAAGATATGGATCCCAAAGAGCTAGCATGCCCCTAGCCCTACCCATGACATCAGCTACGACAACATGCCAACCAGGTCACATTTACAAGATATGATCAATGGCCTTCCTACGAGGGCACATAGCTTCTTAGAGAAAGATGACTGAAGGATTATATTTGTTGAGCAAGTCCCTAAAGTGACACAACTTAGAGGGGTTCTTCGAATCCCCTAATGTTTAGGGATGTGATAGAGATCATTTAGAACCGTGCAACGGGCCGCACACTCTAAGTGCCCGAGGGTCCTCTATTTCAATAATCAAAACTTCATGAAAATCGTAGAGACCATCTTGGAATAAGGACTTGGATTTGGGTCTCCCACGAAAATGACGAGAGCCCTATTTGGATTTCTTCCGGACCATGTCAGGTGTTGTTCACTCGAAAGTGGCACAATTCTAAGAGAGGTGCAAATGCAATTTTAAAATCAAAAGACGCAGTTTTGGAATTCATTTTGATGTGGATAAAATCATGGTCTGATCACAATGAAATAATCAATGATATGTCGAGACATGAATATTTTAAGTGAAAGATGGAATGAAAAAGATTTTGTTTTACAATGGCTTTCAATATGTTTTGATTATATTTAGGAGTGTGTAGTTAATCAATTTGATCAAGAAATTTATGGTCTAGATACGTGTACAACACATGAAAATTGAGCAATTTCTAATCCTTTGAAAACAGACTCTTTATTTAGATTTTAAGGTAAAGCCTTGAATCTAATGGTGTGATACATATTGTTTATTTGATGACTAAGTTAAAGTATAGTTCTACACTATTAATTTACTATATAATATATGTAGTTTGATTTCTTTTTTAATTGATTTATTATATAGTATATGTAGTTTGATTTCTTTTTTAATTGAGTTGTTGGAGAACATTTACCTCTAGTGAGTAAATCTCCAAGTTTATTTGCATTATTATATCACATTTTGAATTTAACTAAATTGTATATTCCAGGAATATTTTGAAATTTTATATTATTATATCACATGTTCAATTTAACTAAGTTGTATCCTGAAATATGATAGAACTGAATGAGATAAATTTTATAACTTCACTTTAGTAGTAGGATTCCAAAATAAGCCTGAAATCTACAATCCAAATAAGGATGGCTAGATCATCCACAAATTTTCCTATATAATTAGAGCACCAACATAATGGATGAGTTTGAATGATGAGGTGGTTACATGTCTCATGCTATATAAGGTCATAAATTTAGATTAATGTTAAGTCTAATTAATAGATGAAATGACTAGTTTTTGGGTTCATTTTGTTAATTTTGTTTGAAATTGAGATTCTTAAGAATCATGTGTTTGAGTTGTTTAATCAGCCAGTTTGAATGTTGAGGGTGTTGGTGTTACATATTACACCCTATATAAGGTCATAAGTTTAGGTTAATGTTTAGTCTAATTAATAGATGAAATGCCTCTTTTTCTCGTGCATTTTGTCAATTTTGTTTAAAATCTAGATTTTTAAGAATCATAAGTTTAAATGGTTTAATTTAGTGAGTATAAGTTCCACTAGGTTTTTTAAGGAGTTGAATTCATTTATGCATTCAAAAACACATTTTAAATAATAGGATATCACAATCTTGCCTAAAATTGTATTATCAAAGTCAAACAAGAAATAACATTTCATTTATTAGTTATACTACACCTTAATTAAATGCTCATTAGTGTCATGTTACCACCATATATACTAGAAAAATTTGTATATGATCCTTTAGCCACCCTTTGACCCACTCTAACCAGAGATCATTAACATATATTTGCACAATGATCCGCATATAAACAATTGGCTATATGTGTGTGTGTGTTTAGAAATTGTGAAATTGGTGGCAATGAAAAAGTTATGAATCACTTCAATAAGCATAATATCAATTCAATAGTACCAGTTGTAATTAATGTGAAAACTAGCTTACACTTCTCCATCTAAACCTCTTCAACATATCCTTTGCATACATAGATTGAAAAAAAAAATTTACTATCTTCATATTGAGTTTCTTAAATACCAAGAAAATATTTCATTAACCCTAAATCATTCATCTCGAACTCAATTTTCATGGTTTTCTTATAGTAATCTATTGAAATATATCTAGTGAAAATAAAATCATCAACATACAAGCAAACTATCAAAATTTTTCCTTCCTGGTTTACCTTTGTAAACAAAGTTAGCTCACTTGGACTTGTGTTGAATCCTTTGTTATTCAAATATTCATTAATTCTATTATACCATAATTAGGATGCTTTTTTCAACCCATGTAATGCTTTCTCTAACTTAATTTATCTTGTTGTCCATCAATTTCACATTGATCCAAAATTTTGCAAGAACACAATAGAATACATATATAAACATAAACACATAATTGTAGCACAAATAAAACTTCATTTCATTAATATCAAAGAACTGAAATATTCTTATATACATAATGGAAATAAGCTAGCTCGAGTGATGGTAGCTTGTATCTAAGAAGAGATGTGGCGGCTACATGCTTCTGAACTGTGTTAGAATGAGGCTCAGTGGATTTTTTATAATTGAGAAACAATGAGAAATCCTAAACATCCAAAAACCTAACCCTAAGAGATGAAGCACCAAAATATTGTGGGCCCCACTGGGGTAAGTTGGAAGATCAACTTCTCGGGGTTGTAACTTTGGCATATGATATTTGTTTGGCTATCATAATACCTCATTTTGAAGTTCTCAAAAAAGAGACAAAAAAACCAAAAAATCAGTTTGGGACTTTTTCGGTCTCTCCGTTTTTCCTAAAAAAATATCTTTTAGTCCCTCAAAACGGCTCCAAAAGTTTAGGACCCAAAAAATTCCAAATATAGTAAATTGTGCTACAATTAAGGAAACTGAAAAACTGAAAGAAAAAATGGTGGGGCCCAAGTGGAATTGATCTGAAAATGACAGGATTGATTACTTGCTCATTTGACTAAGGAAGTGTTTATGTAAATAAACGAAGGAAACAAGTTATTTTTATGCCTCAAGCATAAACTTAGATAGCTAAAATGAAGAAATAAACTGCAACAAAGAAAGACACATAACACAGAAAACATTTATCCTGGAGTTCGCCCCTCCTAGACTACATCTCTGGGTCTACTTCCAAGTGGGCGTCCATTTTATTAGGAAATGATCCAAAGAGTATTTTTACAAGAGAATTTTCCAACTGATTTGTGCACGCATGCACTATTGGTTACTGTAAAAATAAATATCTCTGTCTCAGCTTTCCAATGCCCATCTCCGTAAGCCGAAAGGCCCGAAGACACTCAAGTTACACCCAAAAGAGTATCTTCTGCTGAACCTTCAAAATATTATTCTCTCACTCCAAATTTAAATCTACCTGCGCTGCTGTAATGGTAAAAAAATTATAGACTCGTGGCAGGTTGTAGGATCGAATCACCCGGACTAAGTTTAGCGAGTTACTGTGTATGTTTGGTCTGGGTGCAATGAGATGCTAATACTTAGGTTTTATCCCAAGGCTTGGCGCATACATTAAATTTACACCTTATATAAAATACATATGGCGCAATTATATTTAAAACCTTCGCCAATTATATTTAAAACCTTAACTTAAATTTTAAATGTTTCAGCAGATATAGCTTAATTGATTCTCCATATTTCAAAGATTTTGGCGGTGATTTTTGTATATAAAACCATCCTCCACCATATTTATAATTTTTCATAACATATGGGTTTTCAATTTAGGTTTGTAACATAATTTATTTACCTTGTATTATATGGTTTATAAACATGGTCTTTCGTACGTTAAACAATATATCCGCCACATACTTTTAATACTATAGATTTTTTAATATCATAGTTATATTTCTCTCATACCATAGTTTAATTGCGCTATATCATATGGTTTATAACCATTTTCACTTAGGTTTTATTCCATATTTTATTACCATGTCCACCTTATAATGTATTTTCTTGCATGGTTGTTTTTTAATATAAAGTTGTAGCCTAGGTTTAGTTTTTTATGAAAATTTTCATCTTGCTTTAAAACATTAACTATAACCCAAAAATTTCATCATTAATTGGAGATCTGCACAGGAGATAAGATTTGACCTGATGCTACGTGTCAAATTGCAGAAACGTCACATGGCCTCTTCTGCAACTGTTCACCATACAACTTTAATGAATGCTTTCTCCTTCATTCGGAGACCAAATGAGAAACCGTAAATTGTATCGGATTCTGAGCGATGGGCACTACAACTTGGGGCCATTTCCGAAGATAACTGAGACCTTTGGATTTGTAGAAACTAGAGAATCCTCCTGGATCAGGAATGGACAAGTGGCCACCAATATCCACCTGGATCAGTCCTGCCCCCTTAGGAAGCAATGGTCCCCATTGTGCTAAGTGCTTCCTTGAGGTGGGGAAACTTCTATTGAAATTTGCCCCTAGTGAGCCACTTGCCTTGGTGCAAGAGCTGGCTAGCTTTGACAACCAGAGACAATTGGATCTTCTGCTGGTGAGTTTTTTTGATCTCTATGTCCATCATCCGATCAAGTATAGCACTTTCCATGCAGTTAAGGTTTAGCTTTATTGGTGTGAAATGTTTTGCAATGTCAGATTTGTATAATAATGGTGGAAATTATGGCCATAGGCGATCCACATTGAACACTGGGTGCAAACCAAGGAATAGTGGAATGTTGATCTCGAACGCGTTGTCTCCCATAATGTTTTTGATGATGTATGACCCATATCAGAGTTAGCGAAGCTTGTGGTGGGGGTCCAGTGAAGCACTCCTTCTGTAAATGTAGCCAAATTCTTGCAGCTACCTAAATTATTGCACCTACCTAGAACTTGTGTGGCACCCGATGCTAATCATGTTGTTTCTTGTACTTAGCATTGGCTCTCTCCAATATTTCATGTACCTCCTCATGGACATGCTGAATGAGCTCAATGAATTTGTTTCCTTGTCAGCTTCGGATTGGACATGAGCCGAATTTGCCTAAGTAGCTGAAAATGGTATGACCACATCAATGGGGCATAGTGGCTGGAATTCCAATCCCATCTGAAAGGGGTTGTGGCCAGTTGAGCTATGGAGAGCTCACTTGTATCTATGGTGAACATAGGGAAGGCTTCCATCCCATGCACGAGGATTCTTCGAGTTTTACATGCACAAAATGTGCATGATAATATTGTTGACAACCTCTGTTTGAACATTAATTTGGGGGTGGAAAGTTGTGGACTTAGTGAGCTTGGTATCCAACATTGACCAGCGACTTGACCAAAATGTACGTAGGAAATTTCTATCCCGATATGAGATAATAGACTATGGGATCCCAAAGTACGCCCACACTTGTTCAAAGAAGAGTTTAGTAGTGGCTTATGATGTAATACTCTTCTCGCAATCTGCCAGAATGTCCATCTTATATAATATGTCGATGAGCATGAAAACATAATTATTTCCATACTTAGTAGAAGGATGGCCCGACTTGTAATCCATGGATATGGATTCCCAAGGTTGACAAGGAGTAGGTAGAGGAGTATATAGGCCTTGCTTCTTGATGTTCGATTTGGCAATGGCGTAGGCAATGCAGGATCTGATGTACTTCCCAACATCTTGTTGAAGGTTCGGCCAATAGAAATGCTTCTGCAATACTTCCACTATTTTCTCTACCCTGAAATTACCATCAACCCAAATGTAGTGCACTTACAAAATCATCTTGGCACACTCACTTGAAGGAACACAAAGGTGTCCCAAGTGGCATAATAGTGCATCCTGGAGGTGATAATTTGGAACTTGCTTTCCTTCCAGGAGCATCTTGTATGTGTCGCCAAATTCTCAACCACTCTTGTAGAGAGTCAGACACCCTGAAGTCTCGTTCCCACAAGAGTCTCGCACAGTGGTCAGTTCCATGACCAACAGTCAGTTGAGGCAGTCTACAACATTGCTCATGCTACCCTTATTGTACTTAAGTTTTATATGGAAATGTTGCAGATATGTGGACCATTTCTAATGGCGACCATTTTGCAACTTCCCTTATGTCTCTATGAACTGCAGGGGTCTATTGTTTGTGTAGATGACAGTTTCCTTCCACAATATGTAATGGTCCCATTTCTACAGGCTTGCATAATGGAATACATCTATTTGCCATAGGTGGGATACTTTCAGACTGTGTTTGAAAGTGTCTCATTGTCATATGAGACTAGATGCCATTGTTGAGTAAGAATTGCATCAATAACATAGTTGAGAGGCATCTTTCTTGATCTCAAATGGTTGTCAGAAGGATGATAATGTGAGCACTGGTGCATAGCGGACTCGATGCTTCAACTCGGCGAATGCCTTTTGTTGGGATTCAAACCAAAAGAACTTATCTTTCACCCTTCCATTGGTGACTTGAATCAAAGGCCAAGTGATATGAGAGAATCCCAACACAAACCCGTGGGTAGAATTTGGAAAGACCAAGAAAGTTACGAAGCCCTGTTAGATTGGTTGGGGCTAGCTTGTTCTGAATTACCTGCATCTTGGTTGGGTCCACATGCACACCCCGCTCATCGATGATGTACTCAAAATATTGAACCTAGGTCATGCCAAAAGTGCTTTTCTCCATATTAGCACACAACTTGTGTTTCCCCAATGTTTAGAGGACCTGTCGAAAGTGGTGGAGGTGCTCTTCCCAACTTTGGCTGAAGATCTAGATGTCATCCAAATACACTACCACAAATGAGTTGGTGAAAGGTCGCATAATTCCTTCCATCAACCTCATGAAGGTTTTAGGGCACTCGTCAACATGAAAGGCATGACCAACCATTCAAAAAGTCCCTCCTTAGATTTGAAGGCAGTCTTCCACACATCAGAGGGTTCGGTTGGTACTTAGTGATAACCGGACTTCAAGTCAATCCTGCTAAAATATTTGGCCCCCTTGAGTTGGTCCAGTAGGTCATTAATCCATGGAATTGGCTACCTATTCAATACAATGATATTTTTTAGCACCTGATAGTCAATAGAGAGTCTCCAGGTCTCATCCTTCTTCTATACCAACACGATCGAGCTCCCACAAGGCGATGGAATTGGCCTAATCTGATTTTTCTGGAGCAGCTCCTGAATCTGCCTCTTGATCTCATCGCTCTCGAGAACATAACATCGATAGATTGGCCCATTGGGTAGCAACATGCCCTAGGTTAGATTGATGGATTTAATAACTTGACAGTGTAGAGGCACCCCTGCGGGAGAGGTGAAAATGTCCTTGTACTCTTGCATTACCTTTTCCATTTGTTTATGTTGTGCGGAGGAGCCATGTCTGGAGGTCATGGCCACAATCTTATTTTGGCCCTAAGGGTGAATCATAAGGAAATAAAATTTCTCGGTCTGGGAGATGATCTTCCTGCATTACTTCGTAGTGATAAGAGAGATGGTGGTATGCAGTGCTACCTCCAATATCCTATACAACTTATTTCCCAGACTAATAATAAAATTCTGAGGTGTAGCTTCATACACAACATGTCACTTTCACAATTATTATTGGCCTAATAATACATGAAAAAATTTGAGAGGGGAAACATTAAACAGTACCTCATCCGTGAAGGGCTTGATGTTTTAGGGAAGTTGACACTGTAGGCTGACACAAATATATCATCCTTGGTGAAGCCAACCGATGGTGTATGACTGCAGGTTTCTTATGGTTGGTAAGTGAAATTGCTTCACAACCTCTATTTAAATGAGGTTCTTTTGGCTCCAGCTGTCGATAACAAACTGAAGCAGAGAACCCTTCACCCACATTTGTGAGTGGAAGAGGTGCTCTGACTCCTTTGGATCTTCGGGCTCATCCTTTTGGATATTGGTGGTAGAAACAGTGGCACTGGACTCCACATTAATAATTTGATTCCATTTTTCATTTTCCTTATCAAGTTCTAACTTAGATTCAGAGCATGCATATAATTTGGAAGCCTTCAGCTTGGGCACCAATGACTGCTTGGCTCGGCACTCAATCATGTTGTGAGTGGAGCTCTTATGGAACTCATACCACTTTCACATCTCCTTCTCTATCTTCATGGTGTTCTTATTTTCTTGCGACTTCGATAGGTTATCCTGGGTCTCCCCGCTTTGGCTTTTCCCTTTTTTCTACAGTTTGGGGGCACCTTTCCCTTGATTTAGATTCACAGATCCAAATCCCCGCTTCTTCTGCTTAAACTTCTGCTCTATCTTGACAGCATATCGATAGGCGACATCGAGCGAGGAGATGTCCAGGAACTCCATTTCATCCTGGATGTACTTATGCAAAAAATCACAGTACTTGAGTACCAAATATTGCTTGAAACCCTTGATTCCCAAATTTGTGCCAAGGGCATGAAAACCATTTGTGAACTCTGACACATCTTGGTCCCTTCCCTTCTACATCGTGGTCCACTTTAGGTATTTTCTTCATAGCTACCGACAAGGTAATATTGTTCCTTGATGGCATCTTGGAAAGAATTTCGAGTGGGTGCAACTGATAACAATGAGGGTTCCCCCTTGTCCTTTTGGTCACAATAGGTTTCCCACCATTCCTTGGTATGTGGGGTGGCCTTTAGGAGTGGAAAATTAATCTTTTCCTGTTTCGAAAAGCCATGACTGAAAAAATCCTTCCAAAATATTTAACCATTTGTCTATGACATCCGAATCTACCTGGCCTTAAAATATGGGAATTTCAAAGTTAACTTGTACCTTAAAAGGTGTGGCACCTCCAGAGTGGTTTCTAGATGAAAATGTGTCGCCTATGGGTAGTGGTCAAAGAATTTGGGAAAAGTTATCCATCATCACATTCCTTTGTTTCTTGAGGGTCTCTTCAAGAAATATTTTGAAAGGATCTTCTACTCCCTCATCTTTCTTTTCTTCCTCCATGGGAGGTCGTCAAGGTTTTCAAGGCTGATCTTGTAAAGGTTCAACCAGATTGAGCACTAACTCCTTATACCCTAACCTCGTTTGGGACATGCAAAGAAATACCGAGAAAGAGAATACTCCTCTGATACCACTGATCTGAACTTATGCAGGAACTCAATAGAATACATATATAAACATAAGCACAAAATTGCAGTAGAAATAAAACTTAATTTCATTAATATCAAAGAACTGAAATATGCTTACTTACATAATGGAAATAAATAGCTTGGGCAATGGTAGCTTATCTCTGAGAAGAGATGTGGCAGCTACATGTCTCTTAACTTTGTTACAATGAGGCTTGGTGGCATTTTTATCATTGATAAACAATCAAAAACCCTAAACATCCAAAAACCTAACCCTAAGATATGAAGCACCAAAAGCTTGTAGGCCCTGTTGGGGTAAGTTGGAACGTCAAATTCCCGGGGTCGTAACTTTGGAACACAATCTCCATTTGGCTATAATAATACCTCGTTTCGAATATCTCAAAGCGAAGGTCAAAAAGAAACCAAGAACTAGTTTGGGACTTTTTTGGTCTCTTCATTTTTCCTAAAAATGTCTTTTAGTCTGTCAAAATGGCTTCAAAAGCTTAGGACCCAAAAAACTGCCAAATATAGTAAACTGTGCTACAATTAAGGAAACTGAAAAAATGAAAGAAACTATGGTGGGGGTCCAAGTGGAATGATCAAGTGAGCACCAATATCCACCTGGATCACACATCCTCAAGCTTGTTTAACATAAACCTCTTCCTCCAAAAAATCATTTAAAAAATAAATCTTAACATCCATTTACTACATTTTCCATTTTTTTTGTGCTGCAATAGTTGACATCATCTTTAGTGTGTCAAGTATAGCTACAGGTGCAAAATTTTCATTATAATCAATACAAGGTTTCTAACTGAACCCCTCAGCTACAAGTCTTACTTTATGTTTCTTAATTTCAACTTTAGAGATCAATTTGGTGTTATAGATCCATTTAACACCTATATTTTTTTACCTTCTGATAGTTCTACAAGTTCCAAAGTATTATTTATTTCGATGGCATCAATTTATTTATCCATAGTATTTACTAAAACTTATTCTTTAAAAACTTCATCAAAATTTACTAGATCATATGCAATTAATAAAAAGTTTGAAACTTATATATTTCATCATTTTTCTCTTACAACTCTTTTAAACTTACAGTTTTGACCTTTAAATATGTTCCTTAAGGTATCTAATGTAGGATTAGATTCATTGCTTACCTTTGATCCTATTTTTTTCATCCACCATAACCTGATGTCTCTTTGTGCTCTTAAATTATCGATGTTCTAAACTATAATGGGTCGACTCTTGGTGATTCGATTGTTGAAGTACTTTCACTAGGCGTATATGGAATCAATTGTCCACTAGGTACTTTTCTATCATCTCCATCATCATCTCTATGAGATAATATAGCTCCCTCTAGTTTGGGACCTTTTTGGTCTCTTAGTTTTTCCTAAAAATGTCTTTAGTTTGTCAAAATGGCTTCAAAAGCGTAGGACCAAAAAAACTACCAAATATAGTAAATTGTGCTCACTACAATTAAGGAAACTGAAAAGATGAAAGAAACTATGGTAGGAGTCAAAGTGGAATGATCAAGTGACCACCAATATCCACCTAAATCACACATCCTCGAGCTTGTTTAACATAAACCTCTTCTTCCAAAAAATCATTTAAAAAATAAAATCTTAACATCCATCTACTACATTTTCCATTTTTTTTGTGCTGCAATAGTTGACATCATCCTCAGTGTGTCAAGTATAGCTACAGGTGCAAAAGTTTCATTATAATCAATACAAGGTTTCTAACTGAACCCCTCAGCTACAAGTCTTACTTTATGTTTCTTAATTTCAACTTTAGAGATCAATCTGGTGTTATAGATCCATTTAACACCTATATTTTTTTTACCTTATGATAGTTCTACAAGTTCCCAAGTATTATTTATTTCTATAGCATCAATTTATTTATCTATAGTATTTACTGAAACTTATTCTTTAAAAACTTCATCAAAATTTACTAGATCATATGCAATTAATGAAAAGTTTGAAACTTATATATTTCATTATTTTTCTCTTACAAATCTTTTAAAATTATAGTTTTGACCTTTAAATATGTTCCTTAAGGTGTCTAATGTAGGATTAGATTCATTTCTTACCTTTGATCCTATTTTTTTCGTCCACCATAACCTGATGTCTCTTTGTGCTCTTAAATTATCAATGTTCTAAACTATAATGGGTCGACTCTTGGCGATTCAATTGTTGAAGTACTTTCACTAGGCGTATATGGAATCAATTGTCCACTATGTACTTTTCTATCATCTCCATCATCATCTCTATGAGATAATAGCTCCTTCTACAATAGAGTTATCTATGCTTCCATCGTAATCATCTTCTTCCATCAACTAAACATCTCTACTGATAATATAATTCTTGGTGATGAGATTATAGAGTCTATATGCCTTATAACCCTCATTGTATCCAATAAAGATACACTTTTCACTTCTATCATATAACTTATTTTTCGACTCTTTAAGTACATGTGCATAAGAAACACGCCCAAAAATTCTTAAATGAGATATATTGCAACTCTTACCACTCCAAAATTCTTCATGAACTCAATGTTTCACACTCTCAGTTAGACTTATGTTAAGAATATAAACATCACAAGTTATCGCTTCTACCCAATATCTTTCAGCATGCTTGGAGTAATATTCATAATGGTTCATTCTTTCCTTTAAACCATTTTTCCGTGGAGTATACAGTGTATTAAATTGTCTCTTGATTACAAGAGACCGAAAAAATTCATTCATATCATTTAGAATACATTCACCACCTCTTAATGAGCTTAAAATTTTAATATATTTTCCACTTTCCTTTCCAATCATATCTTTAAACATTTTAAATACAATTAAAGCTTCAAATTTTTGTTTCAAAAGATATACCTAAGTTTTTCCACTATAACCATCAATAAAATTTAAAAGTAAACATTACCAACCAATGAGGGTGTTTGCATTGGTCCATAAAAAATTGTGTATACAATATCCAATGGATATTTTTCCCAATAAGAAACTCCAAATATTTTATTTTATTTATGGACTTTGTAAGTATACAACTCTCACACGAGCTTGTTGGTTGTTGAATACTGGGAAACCATTTCACCATCTATTTCTTCTGCAACAAATCTAGACCACCAAAATATAAATGACCATATCTTGAATTCCATAACCATAATTCATCCAAATTGTTAGTTTTATCAACATTCAAGGAGGGAGATAAAATCATCTCTCATTATAAGTAGAAAGATATTATTCTTTGTCATCTCAACTCTTATTATCAACGGTTTACTAGGATACTTATCAATGATTGTACATACTTTATTCTTGAAAAACCCTTTGTACCTTTTCTCTATCAGTTGTCTAGTGGTAAATACATTGCATTTTAAACTAGGTACATAATACACTTCATCAAGTGTTCTTCTTTCACCATTTCTAACATAAATAATAATCACTCATTTACCTTTAACAAATACCTTATTATTGTTTCCTAGCTTGACCTCAGACTAAATACTAGTGTCTAGGTTAGGAAAAAAATCTCTATTTCTAGTCATGTGATTGCTACAATTGTTACAGTCCATAAACAAAACATCATTTGAACATTGTTGATTCACGTTTTAGGTAAAACAAATTGGCTTCTAATTATCTTCAGACTCTTATGTGATGTTCGTAGTACTTACTAGAATTCGCCTACTTCTTCCATCACTTGTTATCAAAATGACCATGCTTTTTATAATAATAACATTAAAATTAGACATGTTATACCTTTGGTTACCTTACTACCAAGTTATGATATTACTTCTCCGTAAATTGGAAGGGTGTTACTAAGATTTCTTCTCATGCTTAAAATTATCTCGTGTACGTCTTTGATAAGCTACTATGCCAACTCTTCCTCTATTGCTAAAACTTACTCTTCCTCTTATTTTAGTAAATTGTAGCTAAGTTTTGAAGGCATTCTCCAATGTGCTATCACATATCTAGTCATCCTTGATTCATGTTCAAACAACAAACCAATTAACTTATCAATTTTCATTTCACTTGTTTCTTTAAAGTATTCTATGGATACAACCACAACTTCAAATTTCTTTGGAAAACTACATAGGACTTTCTCAATAACTCTCCTACTTGAGAGGTCTTCTCCATACCATTTCAATTGAGTAACAATACTCATGGTCTATAAAGTTATCCTCGGTTTCAATATGTTTCACTTTAAAATTTTCAAAATCTCTTCTAAAGTTTTGTAGCTTAACATTCTTCACTTTGAATAGATCACGAGCCTTCTTTGAAGCCTCTACATTACACACCTTTAAAAATATCACATCGTCTAAGCCTTGTTGAATAAGTTGAAGAGCTTTTTTATCCTTCTCTGTTCTCCCTCAATAAATTTCACTCAACATTTGTTAGATCCATCTCTCATAGTAAGTTGAAATCGTCATATGGAAGGCAGGATCAATTTCACTTTCTGATACGATTAGTACCTCCCATACACAAAGACACTTAGACCACTGGATGAGAACCAATCAAAACACATCATGGATTTACGCTATTGTCAAATTTGAAAGAAAACATTACTTATCGATCCTGTAACATTATAAACCAAAAATTCTTCTGAAATCCAAGGCTCGGTCATAGACATCATAATGTTTATAGTGTTTAAATCTTTGGCCTAAACTATCCTCACATTCAATAAGAATTTTTCATTTCCAATGCACATCTTAGTTGGAAGGTGTGATACAAAAATTGATATAAACAAACAAACACAAAAATTGAATTATTTTAATGGCTTGCCATGAAAATAGAAAACTCACTAATAAAAAAAATTCAACGAGATTAAAAATTTAGTTAGACTAAAAAACTACACGAAGTAGAGTTCTATCAGATTCCTTTTCATGATCGAGCCAACCATGTCCTTTGGAGATCCTCTTATAGGTAGAGGTGCAATAGTAAAACTATCCAAGTCTAAATCCCAGTAGTTATTGATGGGTTCATGAGTGAAGTAGAAACCACTGAAGTTGGCATTCAAATTCAGTTAATACTTCTTGTATGAAGTGAGCACAAACCTTTCCATAGGGGTAATCATTGGGGAATGGGCTCTTTCTAGTTTCCTTTATATTTGAAAGTGTAAAAGGTCCACATTGATCTAATTCACTCTCTCTTAAATCCCAAGTGCTGCATAGCAAGAAATCCGCGTAATAATTGAAACATTTAAAAAAGAAAGAGAAGAATAACAAAGAATGTTAAAATAGTTAATTAACTCCTGCATGAAGAGTTAGACAATCAGTTAAGTAAGTGTTGAGTAAGTTGATAGATGAATATGGCAAGTGATTTAGAGAGTTAGTTAAGTGAGCTTTGATAAAGTCGAGTTATGCGATATATGAGTTTGGTAAGTGTGTGGAAGCCAAAATAGTTGTTAGTCGAAAAGGATAAATACCCTTCACTGGGTTCATTGTATTAAGTGTGATTGAATTTTTTGTGATTAATAGAAGAGCCATAGTTCGTGTGTGAATTATTTGTGTTATTTGTGCCTTACTCTTCAGCCTTTCCAAAAAATTAGTCTCAGAGCCGAGGAAGGTTCACAAGATCCGTAGGGCGTGCAGAGCTAGTGAGAAGAGGACCAAGAGAAAAAGGCAGGCATTTTTTTTTTAATTTGCAAAATCGTTGAACCGGTAAGTAGTGCACAGGTCTGCACGTTTTTTGTGGAAAAAGCGCACAACTTCCGCACTTTATTAGTGAAAAAACTGCACAGATATCGTGGGACTTATGATTTGACAAATATCGTGTTTACTTCCGCAGTTCTTTTGTACGCATCGGGTGTGTAATCGGTTTTTACTTTAAAAATACAGACAGCGTGAGCAAAAGAAATGCACCGAAGAACATGAGAAAGACAACACATTGGTCCACGGATTGCGTGAGTTATAAATCCACATACATATTACCTTTATGTGTTAGTTATAAAAGCCATATGTGTTAGTTTTAAAAGGGATTCCAGTTTATTTAAAAGGAGTATTGGAATTTTTGAAAAAGGGCTTTTTGAAAATTGGATTTTAAAAATGATTATTTTAGAGGTTTTGAAAAGTGAGGTTTTTATAAAAGAGTTTTATAAATTTGTATTTTTTTTTAAGTATTTTTTCTAAATTTTTTTTTTTAAAGATTTTAAAATAAATGTTTTTTTTTTTCTTTTTTCAAGAGAGTTATTTTAAAAACGTTTATATATATATATATATATATATATATATATATATATTATCAAATAATTTATTATAGAATAAAATTAATATAAGGGTTTTAAAAGGAGCTTAGCAAATTTCATAAAAAGAAAAAAATTAGGGTTTTATCAGAGAAGATTTTTTTTTGAAGCAATATGGACACATCGAGTTTTCAGCCATAACTTCCTTCTTTCAAAGGGAAATATTATGATGTGTGGGCCATTAATATGGAGACCATGTTAAAAGTGCATGATGTTTGGGATCATGTCAAGTTTCAGTTTGTAGAACTTTAGAATGATGCAGAAGAACGAGCTCTCAGTAATGCAGAGAGGGAACAATGGAAGAAAGACAAAAGGAAGAATGCACAAGTGTTGTTTCTTATCCAGTAGGGAGTGTACCAAGTAGTGTTCTATAAGATTATGATCACGTCTTTGGAAAAAGAAGCATGGGAAAATTTGGTGACAAGATATCAAGGTATATCCAAAGTCAATATTTTTAAATTGCATAATACTAGGAGAGGTTTTGAATGTATGATGATGAAGGAGACAAAGAGAATTGATTCTTTCATAAATAGGGTCATGTCTGTCATAAATCAGTTAAAAATTTATGGTAAAGAAATTAAATATTGAATAGTGATTGAGAAGGTCCTTAGATCTTTATTTATGAAGTTTGATGTTGTGGTAGCAACCATAGAAGAAGCCAAGGATTTGTAAAAACTAACAGTTGATGAGTTGATGAGATCACTTCTATCATGAGGCAATGATAGATAGAAATAAGGATTCCACTTTAGAAACTTCTTTCAAAATTCAAGTTTCTATTTCAAGAGGTTGAGGTAGAGGTAGATCGAGAGGCATAGAATGATGCAGAAGATATGGTGGTCAGAGAGATGGCATATAAGAGCATGAACATGAAAGTGGAAGCAACAAAAGTAGAATCTTCAAAAATAATTACAGATTTGACAAATCAAAGGTGAGATGTTATTATTGCAATAAATTTGGTCACTATGCTCGTGATTGCAGGAAGAAGATAGATGATTAAGGAAAACAGAGAGCTAATGTTAGTACAAAGAATAATAACTCCATGTCAGTATCATGGAACAAAATGTATGAGCCTTTTAATAAGGTGTGGCTATTAGATAGTGGTTGCAGTAACCACATGACATTCAACAAGAATTTTTTTACAAATTTGGATCAATCTGTGAAGACAAAGGTAAATTTGGGGACTGACAACACTGTGGATGTAGATGGAAAAGGAGTGGTCAACATTATAACCAAGCAAGGGGAGCCAAAGACAATCTCGAAGGTATATTATGTTCCTAGTATCGAACATAATTTGATAAGTGTTAGTCAATTGATGCAAAAATGATACAAAGTTATCTTTCAGGGGCAAGAGTGTGTTATTTGTGACAAACCCCGAAGAAATCAACTGATAGCAAAGGTGCAGATGACGAGGAACAAGATCTTTCCTCTAATTATGAACTACAACAATCAGGTTAGTTCTTTTAAAGTTTCATGTTATAATGATTACTGGTTATGGTACTTTCAGTTTGGACACTTGCACTTTTCTGGTTTAAGATTGTTGTAGCAGAAACATATGGTCAGAGGATTACCTCCCATCAAAGAACTTGCTAGTACATGTGAATATTGCATCTTGGGAAAGAAACATCATGAAATTTTTCTGAAGGGAGTCTCATACAGAGTAAAGAAACCACTTGAGTTGGTGCATACAGACTTGTGTGGACCGATGAGAACATAGTCGATTGGTGGTAGTTGTTTCTTCCTCACTTTTATTTATGAGTATAGCAGAAAGACTTGGGTTTACTTCTTGAAGCATAAGTCTGAAAATTTTGCAAAGCTCAAAGATTTCAAAGCCTTGATAGAGAACCAAAGTGATCAACAAATCAAGGTATTAAGATCAGATCGTGGTGGAGGATATGATTCAAAAGCATTCCATGAGTACTGCAAACAACATGGAATTAGAAGACAATTTACAACCAGATACACACCACATCAGAATGGTGTAGCAGAGAAAAAGAATAGAAAAATCATGAACATGAAAAGGAGCATGTTGAAAGTAAGAAACTTTTCTAATGCATATTGGGCAAAAGAAATTGTATGTGTTTTTCATGTGATAAAAATATCTCCTACAAAGAGTGTGATGACCAAAGTACCAGAAGAAGCATGGTCAGGTATGTCATGCAACATATCTCATTTCATATTTTTTGGATGTGTAGCCTATGCACATGTGCCTAAGCAGATAAGAGGAAAATTGAATGATCAAAGTGAAACATGCATATTTACTGGTTATAGTGAGCTGTCAAAAGCTTACAACTTGTATAACCCTGTCACTAAGAAGACAATAATTAGCAGAGATTTTGTGTTCAAAGAACAAGAGTTATGAAATGGAACTATAGAAAGCACAGTCGATGCACAAGCACCATTAATGGAAGAGGATGATGTAGTAGAAAATGAGTAGAAAGAATCAAAAGAGCAGACACCAAACAGAGTCACACTAGTAATGACTCCAATATTTTTAGAGCAACATGGATCTTCACACAGATCAATAGACCAAAATTCTCCAAGCAGCCAATCAGGTGATGAATCAAGAAATGGTAAGAGAAATATGAGAAGTTTGAAAGATACATATGATGATTTAGATGTTAGTTCAAATTTTGCATTGTTGCCATTCCAACCTTCTTTGTTTGAAGAAGCAATCAAAGATTAAAATTGGGTGCAAGCCATGGATGAAGAAATTGAAGCTATTAAAAAGAATGATACATGGGATTTGGTTAATTTACCAAAGGATAAAAACCTCATTGGTGTGAAATGGGTGTACAAGACAAAGCTGAATGAGAAAGGTGAAATTGGCAGATTTAAAACAAAACTTGTAGAAAAATGATTCTCAGAACAACCAGGAATAGCCTTTGGAGAAACGTTTGCTCCAGTAGCCATATTGGATGTTGTAAGAGCAGTTCTAGCCATAACAGCTCAGAACAAAGAGAAAGTATATCAGATGGATGTTAAATCAACCTTCTTGAATGGAATTCTAGAAGAAGAAATTTATGTGTAGCAGCCTTTAGGTTATGAAGTTGAAGGTAAAGAAGATAAAGTTTACAAGTTGAAGAAAGCACTCCATGGTCTGAAGCAAGCACCTAGAGCATGGTATAATAGAATCGACAGCTACATAATTAATAATGGATTTTGTAGAAACAACATTGAGCCTACTTTATACACAAAGGTAAATGAGCACAAAAATATTTTGATTGTTTGCTTATATGTTGATGACATGATTTTTACAGGTGATCTTGAGTTAGATGAATTTAAAGCAACCATAATGAAAGAATTTGAGATGGCAGATCTTGGTCACATGAAATATTTTCTTGGCATATAAGTTGAAAAATCTGAAAAATGAATTTGTTGAAAAGATTCAGGATGGATAATTGCAAACCTGTCCCTACACCATTTGCAACAGGTACAAAGTTAAGCAAGGATGATGAAGGATCATATGTCAATCCAACTCTATTCAAAAGATTGGTTGGCAGCCTCATGTGTCTCACAGCTACAAGACCAGATATTATGCAAGGAGTAATTTTGATTTCCAGATTTATGGAGACTCCAAAAGATACACATTGGAGTGTTGGAAAAATAATTATGAGATAAATAGCAAGAACTAGATATTGTGGCATAATGTATGCAATTACAGAAAAGAAAGATTTGATTGGATTTATAGATAGTTATTTTGTAGGTAGTTTGGATGATAGGAAGAGCACATCCGATTATGTGTTATATCTTACTTTAGGTGTGATTTCATGGGCATCTAAGAAGCAGCCCATTGTAACACTATCATCAATAGAAGTAGAATATGTAGCAACAACATCAATAGCATGTCAAGTAGTATGGTTAAGAAGAGTATTGGATGGAATCAAGCATAAACAACAAGGTTCAACAACAATATATTGTGACAACACCTCAATGATTGCACTATCCAAAAATAGTGTGTTTCATCAAAAGAGAAAGTGTATTGAGACAAGATATCATTTTATTAGAGAACTTGTGAGCAATGGAGAAGTTCACTTGAAGCCTTGTAAATCTAGTGATCAATTGGTTGATATATTTATAAAGCCATTAGCAATAGATGTGTATGAGTTTCACAAAAGAAACTTGGGTGTTGTAAGCCTAGATGAGACATAAACCAGCATGCATGTGAGTTTTCATGACTTATGTTTTAGTTTAGTAGTCGTAATTAAGGGGGAGTGTTAAAATACTTAATTAACTCCAGCATGAAGTGTTAGAAAATCAGTTAAGTAAATGTTGAGTAAGTCGATAGGTGAATTTGGTAAGTGAGTTAGAGAGTCAGTTAAGTGAGTGTTGAGCAAGTCGAGTTATGTGATAGGTGAGTTTGGTAAGTGTGTGCATGTCAAACTAGTCGTTAGTCGAAAATGATAAATATCCTTCATTAAGTTCATTGTATTAAATATGATTGAATTTCGTATGATTAATAAAAGAGCCACAGTTTGTGTGCCAATTATTTGTGTTATTCCTGTCATTACTCTTCTGCCTTTTCAACAAAGAAACCATAGAAACCATAAATAGAAAATATGCTTGAAACCATCAATAGGAGGTATTCTTGGCTTTCCATCTACTTCAACTCAACACATAAACCTCCATACAATCATGGACAAGGATTTGGTAGAAAAAAAAAAAGTCCACTCGAGATATTTTGAGATTGCGAGCTCTAAAGCTTGAGAGTAAGATTATTATAATTCTAAGCTTGTTTTTGGAAAAAAAAAATTATTGAACAAAACGAATCATACTATTTCTTATTTGAGTTTTCAAAGTAAAATCTTTATTTTTGATTATTAACTATGTATTTAAATTTATGTATGCTTTATTTTTCTATATTTAAATGAACACCGTCCCGAAACCGCTACAAGTTACCCACTCTTTTGTTAGTTAATTACTACCACCATTTCATTTTATCACTTTTACACTTCATCAATTTGCTACACAACACATTCAGCTCAATCCCTTTCTTAATTGAATTGCTGGTGAGCATTTACCGCCATGTGAGAAAATTGCTCAAGCCTGTTTGCATTAGTAGATCACGCACAACTCTATTTCTGTCTGGTTAGAGTGCTGGCATAAGGAATGAGTCTGAATGCAGGGCGGGTTACGTATTGTACCATGTGTATGGTTGTAAATACAGATTAATGTTTTATTAAATGTTGATTGGTGCTCTGCTGCCACCATATATTTGCTGGCAAACTTCGTGGAAATTCCTTCAGCCACCTTTATATATATATATATATATATATATATATATATTATTTCTTAGTTGTTAAAATGATGACAAAAAAAACCATTATGGATCACCCGAATAGGGTTGACATTTAGGCAAATGTACAGAAATCAAGATGTCCTTACAAGTTGTACACAAAATCACTCATTTGTGTTATTACAGCGTGATATAAATATTTCAAAGTCTAGATTCACCTTCAATACCCTGTGAGAGGTTCTTTTATACCTTTAGCCATCTACGTCTTAAAATTGACATTGAGTTGGTTCCTCTCGGAAACGCTGTGAAAAAAGAATGCTGTTGCTCTTGTTATTGCTCGAATGCGAATGAGATATTTTTCAATAATTGATTGCTGGTTTTTTTTTTTCAGTTTTGAGTTTTGAGAAAACAAATTTAATAAACTCGGCACTAAAACTATAACAATCGACATCTATAACAATTTTGGCTTGCTTTTCATGTTTTAAGGTGGCCAACAGATCTGGTTTAAATAGAAAATAGCGAGATCCTACCAAATTTAAAAAAACAAAACAATCGAGACGCTGTAAAGAAATGTTTTGATGAAAGACACGAATAACATGAAATAAACAAATTCTACAAACGAAATGTTTTATACTAAATTAACTCTTCTCATATTTCTTAATTATATTAACTCTTCTCATTTTTTAAAACATATGAAGGAAAATAATCACAACATCTCACAAAAGGAGTTCTAGAATGCACTCGATATTATTGAAGTAGTATCTGACTCTGATTGCCAAATACTTTGTAAGGAAAGTCGTCCATATCTGATTGATAGAAGGTTTAGTCCTATGTGAGTACTCCTCTGAGTGATCATACAAGCAAAGAAACGTTAACGAGAAAATCTGGGTGAAAGTTTGTGATCAATTGGTATGTCGTTGCCTTGAAGTGTTATGGAATCTAGGAATGCCCTTGCTTTGTACTCCTTGGAAGCCAGCAGATTCATAAACTCCGCGAAGTTTGTATCTCGGTACAGTGCTGGGTGGTGTTCATCAATGAGTTCGCGGGCGGGACCAATTTTTGCTTCGAAAGGGATACTCATCAAAGAGGCCACCGAAATACGGGATTTCTCCGAGTTCACCACTGCTCGATGCACCACGCTCTTGTATCTTCCATTGCTCAGAATCTGAAAGTAACATACAATAATATATTGTATGAGAACATTATAAAGTAATTGGTATATTAATCAATGGAGAAACAAAAGTAGCAAGTATTAATTAGTATTTACCTCTATGTGATCACCGATGTTTACCATGAAGGAGTTGGGAAACGGTCGTACTGCCTTCCATTGGCCATCGTGCAGCAACTGAAAGCCTCCAACAGAATCCTGGGAAAGAATGGTAACGGACCCATAATCTGAATGTGGTGGTATGCCTAAGGTAAGCTCTGGTTCTGGACAAGCAGGATAGTAATTGAGAACCATGAGTTGGCTGCCCTCGTCACGAAAACCATTTTCTACAATATATTTGTGGTGGGGCAATCCCAGGCTCTCCACTATTGCGCTCATTAACCTCGCACTCAAGCACCTCACCTTTTGGGTGTATGCTGACATCACGCTCCTGCAGGTTTATTATACTCATCAGAATCACTACATAGTATCAACTTCTTTCATTCATTAAATGATCTTATTAACATTCACAGAGGCTTACCGATAATCAGAAGGATTTGAAGGCCAGAGTGGAAGCATGTTATCGAGTGGATGGCAATAGTGCTTCAGAAAATCTCTCCAGCAGAACACGCTATCTTTCAGATGATTGAAACTGGTGCCGTATCTCACTGCCTTCATCATGTCTTCGGAAATAAATTTGTTTCTTTCTTCCACGGGCAGCTCGAAGAACTCAGAGGCCACTCTCATCACTTCGCTTATCAAGGATTCCTCCACACCGTGGTTAATCACCTGCAAATTAATTTTAAGCAATTAACTCTACGTATCACAAGTCCATTCTAGCAGGCTTCAAATGATTTATGCGTCTAACAAAATAATTATACCTGAAAAATTCCGGTTTCTTGGCAGGCGCTGCCAATGGCAGAGACAACTTGGAAACGGTCAGGGCCTTCCAAGCTCGAAATATCAATAACAGGGACATCATATTGTTGTGCAATGCTTACGACTGTATCGGCGTTTGGGCGCTTGGCCTCGGGCAAAATAAACCTGCTGGGAAGTTCCTTCACGCCCACTTCACTCAGGTATTTCACCGTCTCGAAGATCAAACTGGACCCTTTATTTACCTCTTCATCACCATTTTTCCTGCTGCTCGAATAAGAGGGAAAGGCGGCCATTGAAAATTAACAACACTGGATAATTAAAATTCAAAGAAGAGAAATCATGTCGAAGCAGGCAGGCGTAAGTTGAGGAAAATGGACTAACTGCTCAGCGCAGCCGGCTGTGTTTGAGGGAATGGGTTTGGTTTCTCTGTCCCTCTGCTATTTATTAACGGATCTCGAAACTCATTTACGTCTTCCAGCGGGAGAAGCAAATGACCAATGTGGGTCTTCGATTCTCAGTAAGAGTAGACCTGGAAAGGGGCATCACACGGCTATACAGTAAGAGTTGAGATGTTGGAGTTGACCTGGAAAGGGGCATCACGCGGCTTAGATCCACATACAAACCATGGATTAGATGCTTGAGTTGTCCCTCATAGTGTCGTTTTTCGATCCAAGGATCGTGACGCTGGAGTTGACCTTATGGATGCTGATGCATTTTAATGTATACTTCCACATGATATGATCAAGATCGACAACAGTTGACTCTATGTATTTTTTTTAGATATTAATTATTCTGGTTACATGGATATGTGGAAGTAGGGTACAGTTGTCGGCTCTTGGTGTTATTGTTATTAGTGCTTTAGGAATAACAAAACGCGGACACGTAACTCACCAACGAGGATTGACATTAGCCGCCTGCACTCCGCAAGCAAGCAAGAACGGAGAAGTTACATATGCGAAATAAAAACTTGGCGGGTGACAGAAAGAAACTGTTAGCCCATGAGATCTGAATCAACACAAAACTACTATCATATTCACAAAGTGGTATATATTTTAAAACAATTTTTAGAAACCAGACCCATACGGAGTATTGAAAATTTATGCTAGTTTTTATCAGCTTAAAAGGTGGGTGTTCTCAACACATTAGCCACTAGAGTTTTTGATGATGAGTATTTGGAGGAAAAATTCTATCTGGTTGAAGTTTTTAAGTTAAATGGTTTTAGAAAGCCCATATTCTTCTAAATAAAAATCCTAATCCAAAAAATTATCTAGACTCCAAAAGCATGAAAAGACTCTATATAATCCTTTGTTCTTGTGGGATTCCTTACATTGTAGAAACTAGTAGTTCCATAAATAAGAGAATTCAAGAACAGGCTGCTGATATTAGGCTTTGTAGGACTAGGACCTATGTTCTGGCTGAGCATGCTACAAAGACTAAGCACCATATTTGTTTAGAGGAATCCAAGGTCATTACTAGAGTTGACCATGGAGATTGAAAAAAGATCTAAAACTTTGAATAGGGATGAATGTTGAAAGATAAGTAGTTGTTGGATTCCATCCCTAGTCTCTTAGTTGGCTTCCTGTCCATTTATTTATTTATTTATTTTTAATTTATATAAAAATTCATTTATTTATTTATATTTTTGTTTTTGTTTTTTTATTTATATTTTTGTTACCATTTTTATATTAGAATTAGTTCATATATATTTATTTATATATTTATTGGAAAAGTAATTAATTTATATATTATAAATTTTTTTGACTAAGTTTATTATTAAATTAACCTTAGTTATTAAAAAATTATTTTTATTTCCAACTTAATTGACTAAATGTTCATGTTGAGAACTTCTAGAAATTGTGTGAAAACAATCTAACCTATCCTAAAATCCTCGCCTCCCTGCCTCTCTTTTTTGTATGCCTTTTCTTCCCTTTCTCCTTTTTGATAATTTCTTATAGAGCTTGCTCCTCTGTGGTTCTCAAAATTTTTAATCCTTATTTTAAATGAAATAAATATCTAATTTTAAAAAAAAATCAATTTAAATCTAATTTAAACTTATTTTAATTCCTAATTCACTTTTCAATTGTATCTTGATAAATATATATCCAATTTTATTTTTATTTTATTTTATGCTAATTCAAGTTAATTTTAACCTTAAATTTAATTTAATTAATTCAATTCAAAAATTTTAATTCAAATATAATTTAACTCCATATTCAATTGTTGACTTTTCTAACGATCAATTTTCCTAGATTATCTAATTTAATATCCTCATCTAAATTTAAATTTTAGTCCTTTCTTTTTCTAATTGGTTTCATTAATTTGATTCAATTAATGCTCATTGTCCCTACTAACCCCCATCCATTCTCATCTTATGCTATGGCTTCCTACCCTGGAAGATGGGTCCTATATAATTTTATGTTTTTTTTTAATTAGTTATTTATTTATTTATATTATTCAACTAAATTGACTATTATATTTTAATTTATTAACGTTCAATTTCATTAATTTATATTTGAAATTTTGACGTCACTGTTGCATTTCTGGAAATTATTTATTGATGGATGTAGATTAGCACAACCACCATTCTCTACACTAAGTAGTTCGAAACGTGTTATTTATTTATTTATATTATTCAACTAAATTGACTATTATATTTTAATTTATTAACGTTCAATTTCATTAATTTACATTTGAAATTTTGACCTCACTATTGCATTTCTGAAAATTATTTATTGATGGATGTAGATTAGCACAACCACCATTCTCTACACTAAGTAGTTCAAAACGTGTGGGTTCTCAATTGTTCATGTGATTGCCCCAAGAGGCGCTTTACAACCCAGTATATAGGGACGTGTAGATGTAACATGTGTCCTGTAAACTTTTGATATGTCAGGCCCAATATATAGAGATGTGTAGATGTAACGTGTGTCATGTAAACTTTTGATATATCCGGCCCAATATATAGAGATGTGTAGATGTAATGTGTGTAATGTAAACTTTTGATATGTTGGGTTCAATATATGAGATGTGTAGATGTAATGTGAGTAATGTAAACTTTTGATATGTCGGAGTGATGTGTAGATGTCGTGTGAGTAATGTAAACTTTTGATATATTTATTATTTTAATACCATGGGTTGAATACCATGGTCCAAATACCATATTTATAAAAGATGTATGGTAAATAGATAAAATATAAATAAACCATAGATATGGTAAATAAATAAAATATATTTTTATATTTACTCCATAATCCTATTTATATTTAGGAACACTCAAAAAGTGGTTTTATTTAGGTGAATCATGAGCTAAATACCACAGGCCAAATTATTATTAATACCATGCCAAAAAACATTATTAACCCTAATATTAATATTAATAATATTATTAATTCTAATATTCACATTATTATATTAAAATATTAATATTATTAAATTTAATTAATGTAAACTTTTGATATGTCAAAGTGTATAGAAATGTGCCACTTTAATACCCTGGGTTAAATACCATGGGCCAAATACCATATTTATAAAAGAGGTATGGTAAATAAATAGAATATAAATAAACCATAGGTATGGTAAATAAATAAAATGTCTTTTCATATTTACTCCATAATCCTATTTATATTTAGGTGAATCCTCGACTTAATACCATGGGCCAACTTAAAATACACTATATGCATGGCCTATCTAAGGTAACAATAAACATGTAAACGCTAAATGTAAAAATAATATTTAACATTTAACATTTAAAATTTAATCTAATTAGTCTAATGTCGGCCCTAATGAAAAATCACTTCTCTCCCTACATATATAAATTTAACACAGTGGGCCAAATACCATATTTTTCTGTTTCTCTTGCATTTTATAAATAATGTTTAATATTTAACATTTAAAATTTAATCTAATTAATCTAATGTCAGCCCTAATGAAAAATCACTTCTCTCCCTACATATATAAATTTAACATAGTGGGCCAAATACCATATTTTTTTGTTTCCCTTGCATTTTATATTGGAGGGAAGAGAGAGAGGGAGAGAGAAGAGAGATGGGGGAAGAGAGAGGGAGGTAGGAGAGGAATGGAAAGAGAGGAAGGAAGAGAGAGGAGAGGAGAGAGGGAGGGATATAGAGATGGAGTTGGAGGGTGAGAGAGGGAGGGAAGAAGAAATAGAAAGAGAGAGCAGAGAGCAAGAAGTGGAGAGAGAGAGGGAGTGACAAGGGAGAAATAGAGAGATTATGTGTATGTTTGGGGGTGAGATAAAGAGAAAAATAAGGAGAGATGGAGGGAATGGGGAGAGAAGGAGAGAGGCAGGGATATAGTAACATAGTTGGAGGGTGAAGAGAGGGAGAGAGAGGGAGATAGAGAGAGAGATAGATGTGGAAGAGAAAGGGATAGAGGGGAAGGAAGAGAGTGACGATGTGAGAGAGTGGAGAGGGAGTGAAAAAGAGATGGAGTTGCAGGGGGGAGAAAGGGAAGATGATTTCTTGCACTTGATGCATTGATTTCAGTGTGAACGGTGATTTCTAATGTAAAGTTTGATAGATCAAGAGTAATGTAAACTTTTGATATGGTGATTTCTAATCCTATTTGATTGCTTGCACTAGATGCATTGATATCAGTGTAGATGTTGGTTTCTAATCTTATTTTCTTACTTGCACTAAATGCATTGATTTCAGTGTAAGTACAGATAATATTTTTTTTTTTAGTTATGGGGGTAGAGAGAAAATTGGTGGGCAAAGAAAGAGAGAGAGGGGGGGAGAGAGAGGAAGGACGAGAGAGAGGAGGAGAGAGGGAGGGAGATAGAAGGAGAGATGAAGTTGGAGTGGAAGAGAGGGAGGGTAGGAGGATTACATAGAGAGTGGGAAGTGGAGAGAGAGAGATGAAGTGACAAGGGAGATATGGAGAGAGTGTGTATATTTTTTCGGGTGAGATAAAGAGATAAAGAAGGAGATATTGAGAGAAGGAGAGAGGGAGGGATATAGTAACATAGTTTTAGGGTGAAGAGAGAGGGAGATATATATGTGGAAAATAAATTGAGAGAGAGGAAGGAAGAGGGAGGATGTGAGAGAGTGGAGAGATGGAGAGAAAGAGAGATGTAGTTCAAGGGGGGAGATAGGGAAGTAGATGGTGATTTATACTCCTATTTGATTGCTTGCACTAGATGCATTAATTTCAGTGTAGATGTTGATTTCAGTGTAGAGGAGGAGATATGGAGGGAAAGAGAGATGTAGTTGGAGGGGGGAGAGAGGGAAGATGATTTCTTGCACTCAATGCATTGATTTCAGTGTGGATGGTGATTTCTAATCCTATTTTTCTTGCACTATATGCATTGATTTTAGTGTATATGTTGAGAGAGAGAGAGAGTAACATAGTTGGAGGGTGAAGAGAGAGGGAGATATATATGTGGGAAAGAAATGGAGAGAGAGGAAGGAAGAGGGAGGATGTGAGAGAGTGGAGATATGGAGGAAAAGAGAGATGTAGTTCGAGGGGGGAGATAGGGAAGTAGATGGTGATTTATAATCCTATTTGAATTCTTACACTCGATGCATTGATATCAGTGTAGATGTTGGTTTCTAATCTTATTTTATTACTTGCACTAGATCCATTGATTTCAATATAGATGTTGATTTCTAATCTTATTTGATTACTTGCATTAGATGCATTGATCTCAGTGTAGATGTTGTTTTGTAATCTTATTTGATTTTTTTCATTAGGTGCATTGATTTCAGTGTAAGCACACAAAATTATTAACAATGTACATTAATATTTGTGTTATAGTAAATCAACCTATTAATATTGAAGAGAAAGAGAGACAATGTATGATGTTTAGTACAATAGTTCAAGCTAAATATTTAAATGGTTTATTATCTCAATTGTCCTTTTCATATAATTGATATGAAAAGATGAAAAAACTAACAAGAGTGACAATAAGAATAGTAAAAGAAAATAATTTGAGATTGATCACAATGAAGACTTTTTGTAATTGAATACACTCTTATTATTTTCATTTTCTATCATTCAACACTATTACATTGTCACTTTGCATTCAAAAAAATTATTTTGTCATTAAAGTTATTAACAATATTTATCATCTCAAAAAATTGAGGTAACAAAGAAAATTTTAAAATTAAAACGACCAGATAAGTACATATTTGGCATATATAAAATTATTATATTTATATTATCTGTATTTGCATATTATTGATAAAATTAATCATATTTTCGATACATTTTCCTTGGCCGCACACGACTGAAACCAGCCTAGATCCATCTTAACTTTGGATCTATTAAGCGCCGAGAGGGATCAAATCTCTCGAGGTGCAAACCTTTCCTCAAATTTTGCACTAAAAAAAAGAGGTTTGCACCTCTAGAGATTTGATCCCTCTCGGCGCTTGATAGATCCAAAGTTAAGATGGATCTAGGCTGGTTTTACAGAAGATTTCTGATTAAATTTGATATGGATCACACAAGCTTACACTCTCAAAAAAATTTCTTTTAAATTATAGTGGGAGATGAATGGAACGGTATATATTACAAAGAAATATTATTTTTTTAATTGCCGTGGGTTTCATTGTTATTATCTAATTATTTTTAAAATTTATATATTTCAAGAGTGTTTTGTTTTTAATTTATATTTTTTTTATGATTCTAATTTCTCTGTTGTAGTTAGTTATTTATTTTGTTAGTAAACAATTTTTATTAATTCATAAATATAGTACATTGATTTAGTAGTTTTGTCAAAAATGTTATAGTTTTCCTCGTCAGGATTTGTTTTCCAGCAAAAACAAGAAAAAATTTTGTAATAACAAAAAAAAAATTTATCAGTCTACATATCAACAACCCATTAGGCCCAAAACTGAATAAATTACAAAAAAAATTAACCAATCCTCTTCCTCATTCCTAAACATTGTTTGGTTTCGGGGTTGCATTGTGACCCTCACCTTAGTGGTGGAAACTATCATGCACAAGAGACTTTATATGTGCTATACATGCCTCAAAATTATCCATTATGTCCTGAATGCATTTCTGGCCTCTGTGGAGCTATCCCTGGAAGTCCATGATATGCCACTAGTTATAGTTATGTTGGATGTCAGATGTCGTTGAGGAAACTAATCACCTCGTCCATGATATGACACTGGTTATGTTGGATGGCATTGAGGAAACTAATCACCTCGTTGTAATATTCGTACCATTGCTCAGCTTGCCGATTAATGTCTTCCTGGATATCCCGAATTTGAGCTTCGAGAGAGTCAAAAGGTGGCAGTATATCGACATGCCTAGAAGAGTTTCCAGATGGATGGTCAATGTCCCCCACATCAGCTGGGTGGTCTACAAGGGGGCGATTACCATGACCACACTTCCCACCCCATATCGTGGGTGATCCCTTTGGAAAAACATCATCATGAGAAGCGTGATGATGAACACTTCAATTACCCAATAGCCAAAACCTACAATATCGTCCACTGCCTAACAAAACCAAGGGATTGACTATGAGGTCAAGGTTGGGAGACGTGCCTGGACCCACTAAGAAATTATAGATAATAAAATTTTGGAAACTCGGTGCCCTAGTGCCAACGACCACCAGGAGCTCTAACATACAGAAGAAACAATTTTTTGGCGTAGATGCACCTAGATTAGCTTTAGTTCAACTCTAAAGATTGCATGAACTGTGCACTTGTCTTTAGCTAGTTAACTTGAGTTCTTTACATGCATATAGTTAGCCTTAATTAGCTTCAGTTCAACTCTAGACATTGCATGCAATGTGCACTTGTTTTTAGCTACTTAACTCGAGTGCTTACATGTGATGTGCACTTGGCTTAGGTAGTTAACTCTAGTGCTTACATGTGATGAATGTGCACATTAGTAGAACATAAAGCACACTTAGCTTCAATTAGCTTTAAATTTCCATAGTTATGGCATGTACAACTAAGCTTAAATCATTTTCTTTTGTGTATTGATTAAAACTAATGTTGATGAATTAATTTCATTATCAATTCTAATTGTTTTTATTTTTCAACTTGGCAAGTTTGTGCAATTATTCTTCAACCAAATCCATATTTTTGCTCTAATAATTTTACATGGTATCATAGCTACAAGGGTTTGGAGAAGTTGCATGATCAATTTTTTGCAGTTTGAAGAGCATAGAATTGGAAATTGTTCGAAGATTTGATTTGCAAATCAAAATATTGGAAAATTGTCACAATGGAGTTCTCATCTTCAATGATTCTTACTCTATATAAATACTTCCAATGGAAGCCAGAGATTTTGCTTCACCTCAGAGGCAAAGGCTTGTACCAGATAATTATAAATATAGAAGCTTAGCCCAATTCCGTCATTAAAAAATCTAAAAACTTCAATAGGATGGATGAGGCTTTTGGTCTTCTATTCTTGTCCATATCTCCTGCATTGCGTTTCCATGTGGAAACATGCAACACTCTGAATGAGGTTTCGACAATCTCAGAGAATTTATTTGGAAAGAAAGATGATATGCAGGCTCATATTCGTGAAAATGAGCTAAATTCCTTAGATCCTAATAGCTTTGAGAACATTCAAAATTTATTTACGAAATTTAAATCATTGCTTCTACAACTATGTGATTGCGGGATCGATAAATCAAAACAAGAAGGTCAATTGATCCTTTCTATTTTTTCTAAATTAGGCCCTGAATATGTTGTTTTTGTTTCAAATTTCATACAGTTAGACTTGCAACTGGAGAAAAATGGAAAATTCCCAAATTTGATGCATTTATTGAGTCTCTTATTCATAAGTAGGATAAGGTCATAAAAATGGGCTTATTAAAGTCTCCAAATGCAGATGCACTTTCCATGCATGAGAAAAGAAAGTCCAACACGAAACCAAATCAATAATACAAAGGTAAAGGAAAGGCAAGAGATCCAGATACAAGAAAGGGAGGAAATCCAAAACCTTCAGATGGTTCTTCCAGCTCTAAGGGTAAGAAGGGAAAGAAAGGAAGCTTCAAGTGTCCTTATTGTGATGGAGGATATCATCCTGAATCCTCTTGCATGCAGAAGACTATTGATTTGATGGAAAAGACTCTTCAGCAAAATAATCTTGGTCATCACATTCTAGAAAGTGCTAAGAAGAAGACGAAGGAAAAACCATCAGAAACAAGGGGTAATGGGCATGCTTTGATTGCTCTTCATTCTACACCGCAAGAATGGATCATCGATTCAAGAGATTCACATCATATGTCTTCTTCAAAGGAATCATTTTCTTCTCTACATACATACTCAGGACCTCCTATTCTCATGGGGGAAAATTCTACAGTTGCAGTAACTAGACAAAGAAGAGTGCAATTTGAAGATGGAAGTTTTGAGAATGGCTTGCATATTCCAAGGCTTTCTGTGAATATAATTTCAGTGTATCAGATGACACACACAGGTGGTGGAAGGAAAGTGAAGTTTACCCCGAATTCTGTAAGCATTTATGAAATGCAAACAAACTTGAAGATTGCATCTGGAAAGGTAAATGATCAATCTCGTATGTATACATTTTTTGATTTTGTTCCGAAATCAGATTCTATTTTTCTACTTACGCATGCAAATGAAGAAAGTAGGATTTAGCACGAGATATTTAGGCACTTGAATTTCATATATATGCAAAAACTTAGCAAGAAAGGGATGGTTAAATGATTGCTGACGATTTAATTTTCAAATGGTGTTTGTAATGGATGTGCTCTTGGAAAGGATCCAGAAAACAAGTTCGAGAAGGGGTATGCATGGAGAGCCTCTTCACCTTTAGAACTTGTACACAGTGATCTCATGGGTCCATTTCTAGTGCTTTCAATGAGCAAAGAAAGATATGTGTTGTCATTTATAGATGATTACACAAAATTCACTTGGGTTTACTTCTTGAAACTCAAGTCTGAAGTTTTTCAACATCTAAAGATTTTCAAAGCGCATGCGGAAAATCAGTCTGGAAAACCCATCAAGATACTCCGCACAGTAATGGGACAGAATATGTCAACAAGGATATCGATAATATTTGTAATGAAGCAGGCATACAGTTGCAGCATACAGTTCCTTACACTCCACAACAAAATGGGGTGGCTGAAAGGAAGAATCGATCTTTGAAAGATATGGCCAATCTCATGTTGCATGCAAGATCTCTTTCGTCAAATTTATGGGTTGAAGCTATCAATTGTGCCTCATACATCCAGAACAGATATCCTCATAAATTTGTTACTGGAAAAACACCTTTTGAGGCTTGGACTGCATGCAACTTGAAGTCGATCATTTCCGCATTTTTGGATCTTGAGCATGGGCCTGCATTCCTACAGAGAAGAGAAAGGCTTTGTAGCCTCAAAATAAAGCATGCATGTTTGTTGGATATTCTGATGAAGTCAAAGGGTACATATTGCTTAACATCAACACTAAAGATCTCTTTATTGAAAGGATTGTAAATTTTGATGAAAATATTTTGCATGCACCAGCAGCTGAACTTGTTACCAAGTTTCCATCACCACTCACTGATGAGTATGTAGATGAAACTTCAGATCAAAATTCTGATGGAGATGAGCCTTTTCCTGTGACACCTATTGGACCACTAGTTGTTGAACATCGAGATCATACTTTCGCATGTAGTTCAGAAGATTCTTGACCACCTTGAACACAAAAATGGCGTAGCATGAGTGTTCTCCTTGATGATCCTGCCTCTATACCTCAATTTGAGGAAGATTCACAAGCACTCTTAGCTATGGACCCATGCATTCCCATGCATGCTTATATGATGCATGCATATGGTCCACAGAATTATGCAGAAGCAACTTGGCATCTTGAATGGGAAGCATCAATGGATGAGGAATATAACTCTCTCATTGAGAACCAAACTTGGGATTTGGTTCCGCCACCTTCCAATCGTAAACTTGTGAGGTACAAGTGGGTTTACCTGACCAAGAAAATAGAAAATGGCCAAGTTAGTCGATATAAGTTATGATTGGTAGCAAAATGTTTTCAACAGGTACATGGTGTTGACTATGATGCGAATTTTTCTCCAGTGGCAAAAATGGATTCCATTTCGGCTAGCTCTCTCCATTACAACAGCAAGAGGATAGGAGGTGCATCATATGGATGTGAATAATGCATTTCTTCACAATGATATCGAGGAGTAAATATACATGGAGCAACCATATGGATACATTCACAATTCATCTCTAGTATGCAAACTAAGGAAGTCTCTCTATGGCCTCAAGCAGGCACCTAAAGCATGGTATGCAAAGATGGATTCTTATTTGTTATCTCAAAATTTTGTATGCTGCAAATTTGATTCCAATGTTTATTTTTTGAAGAAAATTGACTCATTTTTTATCATAGTACTCTACATAGATGATCTTTTGATAACAGGTAGTTCAACTTTTGTCATTACTGATATTAAAACTGCATTGCATAAGCAGTTTTCTATGACAGACATGAGCTTGCTAAATTTCTTCCTTGGACTAGAGATCAATCAGAATGGTTTTGGGATTACTATTTCTCAACCAAATTATGCTAGAGATATTTTGGAACGATTTCACATCAGTGACTGTAAGCCAACTGGAACACCTTTCTTATCAGGGATAAAGCTTGAGAATGGAAAAGACACACCATTGGTTGATTGCACATTGTACCATCAGCTTGTGGGAAGTCTTATTTATCTCACTCACTCCCATCCTGATCTCTCATATGCCATAGGAGTAGTTTCTAGATACATGCAAGAGCCACATGAGTTACACTGGAAAGCTGCAAAGCACATCATTCGATATGCCCAAGGGATAATCACCTATGGGATTCATTATGCAGCCAATTTTTCTTTGGATCTCATTGGGTTCACAGATTCAGATTGGGTTGGTGACAACATTGATTTTAAGTCTACCTTTGGTTATGTACTTAGTTTTGGATCCGACCCAATTTGTTGGTCAAGTAAGAAGCAGGCTTCCATTTCTTTATCATCAACAGAGGCCAAGTATAGAGGAGCAGTCAATGCCACTATTCAAGCCCTTTGGCTACAACATTTCCTATCTGAACTTGGGATCATTTTCCATCATCCAACTGTCATCTGGTGCGATAATCAAAGTATGATAAATTTTTATAGAGTTCCAGTGTAGCGGAAATAAACCAAACACATCGAGATCCACATGCACTTCATTAGAGAGCTCATTCATGATGGGATCATCGATATTTAGTATTGTCCTAGTTTCGAGCAGGCTACTGATATCTTCACCAAGAATTTCACTGAGTAGAAGTTTTGATTCCCACGAGATCGTCTCGGGGTGAAGGACATGACTGCCTAGCAGTTACCTTTTCTCTACTTTTGCATTATATTTTGAGGGGGGGATTTTTGTTCCCACTAGGTTTTCCCTCTCTCCTCTTTTCATGCATTGTATATGGGTACCTAAACTGGCCATGTTGCCAGGACTCATTCATTTTTCATCACACTCACCTAAGTTATGCTTAAGGGGGGGTGTTGGTGTACATTCGCCTAGATTAGCTTTAGTTCAACTCTAGAGATTGCATGAAATGTGCACATGTATTTAGCTAGGTAACTTGAGTGCTTTACATGCACATATTTAGCCTTAATTATCTTTATTTCAACTCTAGATATTGCATGGGATGTGCACTTGTTTTTAGCTAGTTAACTCGAGTGCTTACATGCGATGTGCACTTGGCTTAGTTAGTTAACTATAATGTTTGCATGTGGTGCATGTGCACATTAGTAGAACATAAAGCACACTTAGCTTCAGTTAGCTTTAACTATCCATAGTTATTGCATGTAAAACTAATCTTAACTCAGTTTCTTTTATGTATTGATTCTAAAAGTAATATTGATGAATTAATTTCATTCTCAATTCTAATTGTTTTTCTTTTTCAACTTGGCAAGTTTGTGCAATTATTCTTCAACTATATACACATTTGTGCTATAATAATTTTACGCAATAGAACAATCTAGAGGGGTACACTACCAATTACACCACATTTGGAGACAATTACCACATGAAAGAAGGTCCAACCTTGAGCCACTAGAACCTAGAAAACCCTCCCACAAACCCACGTTAGGATATCAATCGATATTCCCTGATGAACCCGGACAAGAAACACAACCAATATTGCTCCCATTGATGAGAAAATCTTAACTCCCTGGAGATGGAGTTCCCCACCACCCCCATTTTAGAAAAAAGGGAAGAAAAAAGACCACCCCCAAACAATTTCCAAGCATAAATTCAAGTGAAAAAACCACCCCGTTCAAATCAGCGTACATTTCCCACAGGGGTCAAACTCATAGAATTAGGCCTCTATTGTCTCCAAAAAACCTTCATAGTGAAAAGAAACCATAATTCAACACATGAATTTCTAAGAACTGTAAATTACCTATAAATACTCATCCCTTCAAATATCTGCCTGGAGCTAATGAGGAGGAGGACTAAGGTCTGAAATGACAAGC
Source organism: Pinus albicaulis (assembly GCA_034641835.2). Classification (NCBI taxonomy): domain Eukaryota; kingdom Viridiplantae; phylum Streptophyta; class Pinopsida; order Pinales; family Pinaceae; genus Pinus; species Pinus albicaulis. The sequence goes on along the minus strand of CM076578.1, from coordinate 1,844,940,615 downwards.
TTGTCTTCGACTACTACCTTGGAAATTTTATAATACACACTCGATGGCACACAAAATCCACCACCTTTGTATGTTGGTTTGCATGTCACTCTGGAGAAGCACCGTGCAAAACGTGCAGTGGGAGAACCTCCAACCGACATTCTGCTCATCTCCCAGTTGAAAAAAATTCCCATGGCCATTAAAAACCATATCCAAATAACCTTTGATATCTTGATAATGCTCAAGTGCAAAACCATAGGACCCGTTAATTCACCACGTCGCATCGTCCTCCTTCAACGTGGGATTGGAATTAACACCCTCGACTTGCACAAGTAAGGCATCATCCATCACCCACATTAGGGAGTTATTTATTTATTTTTAAATTTGAGAGGGATCATCTAATTATTTTGATGAGTATAATGTTTAAATTAAGACGTATTTTTTATGGGATGATATATGAAGAATTTATTTAACAATTTTATTGGTTTATTATCTATTATATAATAATATGATGTTATTGTTAACACTCTAAAAAGTAGTATTTTGGTAGGTTAATTATAAATGGATGTGTAGTGGAAGGAATATTGGATTACAAGGAATTGAGGGTGATTATTATATAATGTAACATTTTTGTGGGTAATTGGTACAACTCAATCATGTAACTAGTGCAATCTAGTCATGGAGTTGAAGAAAACTAGGTGAAATGGGATCACTAGGCTATATTGTATAAAAATTAAATATGTTGGTCACCCTTGCATGTTATAATAGATGGGAATTTTAGTTTCCCCATCTCCAATGACAAAATAACTCCTCCACAAGTTTTAAACACATTTATGTCACTTGCAAATATTCAATGACATTACTCTAATTCCTTGAGTTTGTTTTGACATTAAATTTCCCCTCCAACTAAAATTTATTTAATACTCATGTGATTATTAGATTGTTTCCTCTAATCAATCCAATTAATTACTTTTAACTCTTCCATGTGTTAGGGCTCCTTAGTTTCCCAAGGTTGATAAAGGAAACCAAGGAGGTATCCACATGCCAACTTTTTAATTGGTATCTAGCCCTACCAAATTAGAGAGGGCTCTCTCAATATCAAACTAACAGTCTATGGAAATGACTCGAGAATAATGATTTTAGGCTAGTTATAAGCTCAATGGGGTTTGATTAGGGTTTGCTGGCCAAAGAAGCACCAGGTTTAAAAACTAGGCAAGATATCCTAAAAGATCAGCTGTAGACATAGTATGGGGCAAGGTAAGTGTGATCATGACACAATTGGTTTGTCATTGTTGTGCGATGAGGAGGAAAGCATATAAGAAGTTAAGTGAGCATAATGAATTCACTTATTCATAGGATGAAACACTTAGATGCTTATCTTAAACAAAAACAAAGCATAAAAGAATGATTTATGTTTCAAACCTTAAAAGATAAAGCATAGGAAGAAAGTAGATGGCTGCTTGAACAAATTGATCATCAGATGCATAAGAAAAATGGAGAAAAAAAATTTCACTAACCACATCACAAGAATCCCATAAAAATAACTGCAACTGCATGTAAATTACTTTTGCAAATAAGCAAGTACATTAGTGCCAAAAGCGTGTGAACTTCAAATATCCAACCCTTTCAATGACTTGATTTTGAGTATATATAGAAATTAAAACAATATTCCACCTCTAGGGGTCACATCTTGATCCATAGAAACTAATTAACTGACCTAATGACTCATATCCTAATCCTCTAGAAGTTAGAAACAACTTTCCCTTTTTTAACTAACTAGTTGAGCTTTTCTCTCAAGTCATTAAGCATAAGATTATTTTACAAATATGACCATAAATAGGCCTATTAAAGATCAAACAACTCATGAACCAACTTTTACTTCGACCATTTTGACCTTTGACCTCCACGTTTGAAGAACAATCTTCAAACCCAGAAACACAACAAAATTTCTTAGAAACGCAACAACATTAGCAGAAGCACAACAAAACTTTGGAGGATAATTTGGAGGCCTTCCTGGGTGATTTATTGGCTACAAAAGGTATGGTTGGAAATATGAAGATTTATAATACATAATGGAGTAATCAAGCACTACAAACACTTGATTGAAACCCCTCAAAAATTGGATTTAAGTCAAACTATCCAAAAGAGCAACAAGTGCCTTGAAAAAGTGGCAGAAAGGTGAAAAATAGGCACTCTTTGACCATTTTCTAAAAAATTATGAATCTCCTAGTGTCCCCATGTAATTTTTTGACATCCTTATGCCAAAATCTATCTCCAAAAGCTTTAAATTATGCATTTAGACCTCCTGAGAAAAAGCGCAGGAAGTACTTGATGTGTTTCTGTATGGTCAAATTTCTGCATTTTTTGTAATAATAGGGGTAAAATATGGAGTGATATCTCTTTAACCATAACACGTTTTAAAAACATGGGAGAGGTTGTTGTCGACAAGGTTGTTTTGAAGGAAAACCTCTCTCAGGTTTTTCAAATCCATTCCCATATTCTCAAAATCCGTGCTACAAACTAATGGCTAAAACAGGCAATTAAATTGGAGAATTTGATTTTCTGAAAAATAAGCTTCAAACTTTGCTGCATATCTCCCAAATCATAACATTTGAGCATAAACTGCATGAGTCTTTTATTATTTGGTGTGTGAGTGACAAAAACCTCTTTTACGTTTGTAAAATTCATCTCCATTACTTCATAAACTGGTTTTGAAGTAAAATTCTCCCTATGTGCAGGAAATGACCTCAAAACCCTAAAAATCATGCCAATCACCTCCTTCTTCTGACACCTGAAATTTCAACCTTTCAATTGTGACACAATCTCTTGTGAAATTGAGGGCAAATAAACTTGTTAGATCATGATTATAACCCACCTCTTGCACTTTCCTACAAAACCCTAGACAACCTGCCTGCTCAAATGACCTTCTTATAAAATCTGATGAATTGACCTCTTGCATATGAATGGGTTCATATCTTGAGATCTTTCCTCCTTTGAATTTCTTATTTTAAATGGTCTCATTAGGGGAATTTTGAGTTCTAAAATGGGCCTCCTAAGAAAAATGTACAACCGAAATAAAGTTTATAAGAACCAATAGGATTCAATATGATGCTAACAACCATAGAGGATGATTCACCATTTTTTAAGTAAAAGGGTAAAAATATTAAAAAATAATAAAATAATAAAATTGTTTTTTCAACTTATCTCCCAAATTTTTTACTCTAATTTCGAGCGAGAGTACCTGTTGGATGAAAAATTTAATTCCTCATCCAAGGAGTACCCATGTTGCATACTTTCGATGGACCCTGCTACGCGAAACATGTATTTCTCATTTTTCGTGTAGCAGGGTCCATCGAAAGTATGCAACATGGGTAATCCTTGGATGAGGAGTGAAATTTGCATCCAACAAGTACTCTCGCTCAAAATTTGAGTAAAAAAATTGGGAGATAAGTTGAAAATACGAGTTGAAAAAGTAGTTTTTTTCTTTTTCCCCTCTAAAATTTGATGATGTCATCAAATCTTATTTTACTATTTGCACTATTATTTTATAATTTCCTTAGGAGGCCCATTTTAGACCTCAAAATTCCCCTAATTCTACCATGTTTGATCTTTTTTTGACAGGAAACCCTTGTCTCACACAAGAATGGGTAAGGGGACTTAACTTGTTTGAAGTTTTTTGAAATAGTGAGATGGAGTTTACACATGTTCTTTCCCTCCTTAAATCTCCAAAAAAAAAAGTGCAACAAGTTTCCAGAAATGCAACAAAATCATAGCAGACTAATGAATTGAGTAATTTGGTGATGTAATCTAAAATTCTAATGGTTGTGGAAAGTTTTACAATGCAAAAGAGGAGCTCTTGAAGACTTAGAAGGATAGAATGAACTCTTGGAAAGCTTTATTTCTATTTATAGCTCAAAAAACTCGATTTTTGCTCATGACACCATGAGTAATTTTGAAAGAAATACTTTTGACTAATGTGACTGTAGCATAATTCTTTAAATGGAAATGTTACCTTTTTTATATAATTCCCTAATTTTCCAACTCCCATGGTGGTGACCCAAAGAATGGACATGACTCTCTCTTTTATTTTGATGACTAAAATTATGATGACAATCAAATGTAAATCCTAGATCATGACCTATATGATAGCACATTAACTCTTTTGATGACCTAGGACACCTAAATGATGACATGACCATGATGAGTGATGATGACCATGAGAAAGTGGAGGGAGTAGCACTAACCTAGACAATAACCAATGATTATTTGACAATGAAGAGATGCCAAATTTTATTTGAAAATATAACAATTTTACCTAATCACCATATCAATCATATGGAAAGAGTACATTTGATCATTGGTGACTCATAGACACTAACACCATGAAAGATAGAATCCAAGCACCTACCACTAATCATAATGCCACAAAGCGACAAACATGTAGCATTTTAAAGAAATCATTTTAAGTGGTATAGTGACCTAGCATTACAAACATTTACATGGTATTGTGATGACTTGAACATAGATGTAAGAGATATTTTGAGATAAGAATCATTAACACCAACACCTTTAAATTTTTGGCATAGATATTATAGTTGAAACAGTGAGGAGGATATCCATGGCACAATGTCTATGGTTCCTACTTGTATGTATGTTTTTTTAGCATGTTTCTATGCACCAAATGAAAATTTAAATGTTGTCATTACACACAAACATTTTCACACCACTTGTCACAATAAAAATCTCTGACATAGCCCCGAGGGTTATCTCAGTTATTCGAGTTATTGTTGTTAAAGAACCTTGGTGACGTCATGGATTCAATTCTCTTGACACTCTCAAGGTCAAGTTCCAAGATTGATCCAACACGAAGTGATATTTTTGGGTAAATTTGGTTGGTACAAATATTTCATGGAAGTAACAATCACCGATCTCTGGGGACCATGAACCACGTAGAAAAAAACAATCTCCAACATAAGACCTAATGAATGGTTTAGAGGCTTTCTTAGAGTTGAAGTTCAACATTGTTTCAGCTTGATTATTGCAAAGTGAATTTATAGCAACCCCATGTTAAAAATCCAAGTAATAAAGTTTTTAAAGGAAAAATATTAACTAAGGTCATGGGACATGTATTCCAGGTTGAATGTCGGGAAAAAACATAGTGATGGTATCACTTGTGATTAATTAATGTCTTTGGAAACTGGAAAAGACAATGACAAAGGCTTTGGAAAGGCATGCGACATTTATTGGCATTTTATTTATGAAAATAATGGAAAATATGAGAAAAGGAATATGAAAGGTCACAAGTGTCATGTGAGGAGGAAAATGAAGGAACAATAATGGGAAAATGAAGAAAATAGAGGCATTATTGATAAAAATGCTTCCAAGAATCAGTTCATGGTTTTTTTTCACTTCAACCTTTTCTCAATTTTAGCTTGGTCTCTCTCTTCTATTCTCTCTCTCATACTCTTGCACACAAATATTTTTCTTGGAGCACTCTTGGTGGAGTGTGGCTTAGTTGGGATTTGGAGAAAGAAGGCAAAGAAAAAGTAAGAAACCATAAGGGAAAAATAGAATCAACAATGAAAACAGTTTTTCTTAGTAGGTACCAAGTCACATCTATGATTTCCTTGCTACTTTTTTCATGCATGGCATATGCTTGTGGTTTTTTGGTTATGATATTTCATTGGCATGGAGGATTCCCTTGCTTGACAGTCATGATTCCCTTGATTGACAGTGGTTTTTCCTAGCCTTTCCATTTCCTAGATAGCCATGGTGTTGTGCTTTTTACCTTTTTTAATGATTGGTGCTTATGTTCCATATGCATGTGGGTTGAGTTACTACGTCCCAGAGCATTGGTTGGAAAAATGCTCTGGAAGCCCTATAACACCGTGGGTTGAGTTACTAGTCTTAGAACCAATGATTAGAAAAATGGTATGGATCCCTTAGTGGGTTGAGTTACTTGTCCTCGAGCATTGGTTTGAAAAACTCTCTAGAGCCCAACAATAGTTGTGGGCTGAGTTACCAATTCTATAAGCCAGGTTGGATAGAACACTTTGTAGCCTTGGACAACTTGGATGGACACCGATTTGGTGATGGTTAGTGATGTACGACTGTGAGGTGTAATCATTGGTTGAGGGTTTAGGTGGTTTGGCCTCTGGAAGCCCCATTTTGGTTTTTCTTGGTTTATTCCAAGAGGTCGCACATTCATGCTTGGAGTATGGCACGAGGGTGATTCGCTAAAAGAAAGATTTGATTTCTTCCAATCTATGCTCAGGTGGAATATGGAAGTCCCTGACTTGGTTTCATTTTGCATATGTTAATAAGAGATCTTTTATTCTTGTATTTTATGGTTAAATGTACTTTTTATTATGTCGATTTAATGGTTTTTCTATTGTTGACATTTCTCTGGTTATATGCTGGTTATAAGCATGGTTTATGAGAAACTCGATTTATGGATCTCATCATGTTTTGGTTTGTAAATGAAATGTTAATGAATGCATGACCTAATAGATGTAATTTCAGCTATTATGAGAGGGAATCAAACCTTCTTGAAGATTCTTAGATAATTATGAGATCCCTATGTTCCAATCTATTGTTATGACCTATATATTACATGTTTCCATTATGTTCGATGAAATGTATTTCATGGTTAGGCGTGGTTAGGTAAAGTTCTTGTCTAATGTTTGTGTGGAAGGTTTTATCCTTGTGTCATTCATGGTTTTTGAAATTTTAACTAAGTTCTGGGTAGAGGTCTAGATCCTAGCCTAAAAAGTGGCTTAAATCACACAGTCGCTGACATAGAACTAGGTGAAAAATACTACAATTTCTCCCTTGTAGGAATCACGCATGTGACTGGAGGGTTGAAATCGAATTCCATAGTGTTGTATAGGTGCCTAGGAGGGCACTAAAATGGAGTTGTATCTCAAGTATTTCACAACTGGAAGGGTGGTTTAGACCTTAGGGGTCCTATAGCACTTGAGGGAAGTCATGAAGGGTTTTGTCTTATTTATCACACTTCCTTAAGGTGATCTAGGAGGTTGAATAATATCATCGTAATTATTCATCACATGTTTACCTTGGTAGGCCTGTAACTTGGGTAAATGTGGGAGGAGGGTGTTACAGAGCGGTATCAGATCATGGTTGAACACTTTGAGTGGATGGGTTGAAAGTGTTGTCATGCATACATGTCGATTGCATATGTGTTAATAATTCTTGTGGTTTATGTATTTGTTATGTATGCATGGTGGTAGTCATTATTACAATTGTGTTGTCATGTAGATGTTGATGATGTTTTTGTTTGGATGAGCTTGTCATGAATGCATGTCGAGTGAATATGCATTGGTTATGCATGTCAGTGTCTTTATGTTGTTGTGCATGCATCATGTCTATTTGGTTTTATAGTTGTGACATCATGCATGGTAACTGGGATGATGTTTGAGATGATATCTATATACTGTTATGATTATCTTTATACATGTATTATTCTATTTTGGTTTATCTTACGGACGAGATATTCTCCCCTAAACTATACATAGGTATGTTGGTTGTGCTTATGTTTTTGTTTACTTGACACAATATACTTGCAGGAAGAAGAATATTAAATATGACTAGAAAAATGGTGGATTATAGTTCACGAGATTCTCCCTATAGATCATATGAGAAACATGGTGACGGGTGCTCTCCTGATATGGAAGAAACTTTGAGAATATTGAAGGTAGAAATATGGATTTTCAAAGCAGATAATGATAGAATCATTTTTTCAAAATAGAGACTTGTTAGGGAACATGAAAAACAAGCATAGGTTAATGAAGTCATCCTTCATAGCTTGTGAGAATTGCATAGACAGATCGGTCATGGATAGGAGGATAGGAATAATGGAGCCTATGGTAGTAGGTCTCATTGTGGGCACATGTCAGACATAGATGACACGGTCAAAGATGGAATATTTTTGGTTTTGGGTGTGGAGCCTGATTACCTGCTTTATCTAGATGTATTGCTGCGTTGGACCCCTATTCTTAACGAGGCGGAAACACCACCCATCATTTAATCACTGCTAGGGGGGTCTAGGGGGGGGGGCAACAATGACCTTTTGGAGCGCTCCCCCCCCCTTAGCAGGGGGTTTTGGGGGAAGCACACCTGAAGCTAGAAACATATGTAAAATTGCCTTGTAAAATATTTTAATTTCGTAGTCAATCTGGGCCGTTCAATAGGCGAATGATCTGGCAGTAGAAGTTATGTTTAATTTAGGGTTTTTTTCCCGAGAAAGCAACCCCTCATTTTGTATAAGGGTATTGTATTGCGGCTATGTATGTTACGTGTATTATGAGCGAGATATATAAAGGGGGATTGTGAGAGAGATTGGAGGATATTACAATGGATCTGTTGTAGGTTGTGTCTCTTCATCTTGCTGGATAATATAAAGGAAGGATTGGTTGTTCGGTGTGGACGTAGCACACATTGGGTGAACCACGTATATCTGTGTCTCTCTTGTTTTATATGTTTTATGTGTTTGTGTTTATGCATATTTTGTGTGTTCCACTGCTCTGTAATATGTAATTTTCTAACATTTGGATACACCTGATATACGAAGCAGTGGACATGGGCTTTATTCTAGTTCTATTTCAAACAAGTACCCTGGTCATCATCGCTATCATCCTTTAAGGAATAGTGATGGGGGATATTTACTGGATGAGTTCAAGAAATCAAATCCACCTACATTTATGGAGAAGAAGTCACAATATGCAAAAGCATGGTTTCTATGGATGAATAAGTTCTTTCGGTTGCATGATTACTCAGAGAACATGAAGGTCAGAATAGCTACATTCAGTATTAAAGGTAAATCATACATTTGGTGGGAAGATGTGAAGAATTTCAGAGGTATTCATGAAGAGGAGTTGACTTTTATTTATATGAAGAGACTTTTCAGGAAGAATTACATACTGAAGAGATACTATGATGAAAGGGAAAAATAATTCTATGAGATGAAGATGGGATCTATGACCGATGAGGAGTGCACTATAAAATTCTTGGATTTATTGAGGTATGTTCCTTATTTGAAGGAGGAGAAAGTGAAGATTCAGAGATTCATTAGTGGGTTGTCAGTAGCATTCAAGGACATAATCTAGTTTGATGAACCTATATCATTGGAGGAAGCCATTAGAAAGTTGAAGCATTTTTATGAGAAATCAAAGTGAAGGTATGAGATTAAGGAGGATTGGAAAGGTAATGAAAATAATAAAGGGAAATGGGATAATAAGTGAACTAGACCTCAGGACAAAGGTAAAAAATATAATGCAACACCTCCTAAAAATTTCAATACATATGACAGAGCACATGGATTTCGGTTTGAGGAAAAAAACAAGGGTGATGGAAGGAAGCCTTTACAGTGTTGGACTTGTGGCAAGGATCATCGATGTATATATTTTCCACAACATTGGGGTGGCATACCACAAATGTAAAATGCTTAGGAGGTACAAACAATGGGGGTGTTGGAAAGAGTATTCCTCATATTTATGCAACATTGGATAACAAGCATGAGGATCACCAAGAATCTATTATCGATATGGACGGTAAGATTTGTGATCAAGTTGTTTCTATTTTGATTGACCCTGGACATAACTTATAGTTATGTTAACCCTGACCTGGTGGATAAGTGTTGTTTGAATAAGGAGGTACATGCAAAATCTTGGTTAGTTCAATTGGCTAAAGGTACAAAGAAAATAATTCATCATTGGCTAAGAGCTCACATTGGAACTAAATGGTATGCCTACATCAGCACATCTGAATGTACTTCCATTGGGTTCATATACTATGTTGTTGGCTATGGACTTATTGTATCTTCATAGGACCAAGGTGGATTTTTATGACAAGGATATTGAGTGCTTGGATGGCAATGGATAATAGAGGATCTTGCAAGGTGAGAAGAAGGAAACATCATTTGGTATGGTGACAACTATGCAGGAAAAGCACAATCAGAGGAAAGGGTGTGTTTTATTTGTAGCACATATTTCTAGTGATAAAGGTAAGGATGTTGAGGATGCAAATTTTTTTAAGAATTTCCCAGTTCTACAACAGTTTCAAGATGTATTTACCGTAGAGATTTCAAAGTTGGCACCTCACAGGGAAGTGGAATTTTCTATTGAGTTGGTACCAGGGCAACACCAACATCAAAGGCACAATACAGGATGATCACACCAGAGTGTCGCCTTGGGGTGCACACATATTGTTTGTGAAGAAGATGGTATTCTTAGGTTGTGCATTTATACAAGTAGTTGAATAAGGTAATGATGAAGAACTGGTATTTTTTGCGAAGGATTGATGGCTTGTTTGATCAGTTGAAGGAAGCAGTGTTGTTCTAAAAGATTGATCTAAGATAGTGATACCATCCGGCATGAATCAAAGAAGAGGAAATTTACAAAAGTTTCTTTCTGGACTAGGTATGGGCATTATGAGTTTATTGTAGTTCATTTTGGTTTGATTAATGGTTCAATTACTTTTATGTGCTTAATGAATAGTGTGTTGTGTCTTTATATGGATTTTTTTTTTTTATTCCTTGACAATATATTGATGTATTCTAGGAATGAGGAAGAGCTTGCCAAAAACCTAGCAAAAATATTCAGATTTCTATGAGAGAATTAGTTGTATTCTGAGCTTAGTAAATGTATTTTATTTTAGACATAGGTACATTACTTGGGGCATGTTGTCTCCAAGGAAGGCATAGCAGTCAACCTAAAAAAGATGAGATTTATCATGGAATGGGAAGCGCCTAGGAATTTTGATGAGGCTAAATCATTCATGGGTTAGCAGGTTATTATAGGAGGTTCATAAATAACTTCTCACATATTTCTTATCCTATTGCATCATTGAAAAGGAAAGGTAATAAATTTGAATGGAAATAGGAATGTGAAGCAAATTTTGAGGAGTTGAAGCAGTTGTTGACAAATGCTCCAGTTCTAAATATTGCAGATTCAAATGAAGCACTTGTTGTATGTACATATGCTTTCAAGAGAGGACTCGGTGGAGTCATAATGTAGGGAGGACAGATAGCATTATATGAATCAAGGAAACAGAATGAGCATGAGAAAAATTATGTTACACATGATCTTGAGTTCGCAACGATCATCCATGCTTCGAAGATGTGGATACACTATATTCTTGGAAGGCAGTTCCACTTGATGAGTGATCATAATTGATTGAGATACCTATTTTATCAACCAAATTAAAATTCCAGTCAAGCTATATGGTTGGCCACAATAAATAATTTTATTTTGAGATTAGGCACATTAAAGGGAAAGAGAATAGGTTTGCATATGCTCTTAGAAGAAGAGTGCATGTAAATCACGTAGCAACTATGAGCTGATATGTGGTAGATTTATAGGATCATATCTTTCAGGTAGGTTAGCAGGATGATAGGTATATGGATCTTAGGCACAGGTTACAACAGGATATAGGTGATCAAGATGTGGAATATTGTCTCACAGTGGATGGTTTGGTCATATTTAGAGACAAGATATATGTGTGGGACAACAGTGAGCTCAAGAATATTATCTTGAGGGAATTCACGCTAAGCTATATTAAGGTCACACAGGATATCAAAAGACATTGAAAATGGTGAAGAAGATATATTATTGGCCAAATTTGAAGAGGGAAGTGGTAGATTTTGTGGCTAGATGCTTGGATTATCAATAGGTAAAATCAAAGTGTAAGAATCCAGGTGGGTTACTGCAACCGATTCTCATTCCATAGTGGAAATGGGAGGTCATTTCCATGGATTTCATTACAATTTTTCTGAGGAAATATAGACAACATGATTCTATCATGGTTGTAGTTGATAGGTTAACAAAGGTAGCACACTTCATTCGAGTGAAGTCTACTTATTCATGTAGGTTTTAAACCTGAACATAAATTATCTACACATGAATCTTATAACATAAAATAAACAATAGCGAGAGCATAAAACATAAAACAGATAAACACAGAGACTTTCCCCTGGATCCCAAATCGGGATGACCAGCTTGATTTTTCATTATATTCCTTTTAGTGTTACAACACATATATATACATGCCGAAGCATACATGAACCCTAATCCATTAACCCTGGATTAGAACATAGCAAGTAGTTCCCTTGAGCGGATCTCACAAAAATACGGAGTAGAAAACCATCGTACCCCAAAACCATGTGCAAAACCATGCACAAAACCATGGACGTGGACTACCCATCGGAAATTAAGGACCAAAAATTTTCGCCGGGGCGCTGCCCCCCCTCTTACCCCCCCGTGCGTTCTTAGTTGTGGAAAGAATATAACACATACCCAACATTCTCCTACTTGTTGTTTTCTTTTCATACGGAGCCACAGGAGAGCTTAGTCATTGGCCCAATTCTTCGACACCCATTGTTTCTCTACACCAAGAGAAATTATGAGTGCTCACAGACTTCGTAAATGCATTTGCAACATTCTTCAAAATGTCCACCTTTACCAGCAACACCCTTTTAGCCTCAACCATATCTCTAACAAAGTGATATTGAACATCAATGTGCTTTGTCTTTGAATGATAAGGAGGGTTCTTAGTCAAGAAAATTGCACTTTGGCTATCACAGTCTATCCTTATAGCTTGTTGTACCAACCCCATACTTCAACACAATCTCTGCAACCAAACTGCTTCCTTGCTTGCATGAGTGGATGCTATGTATTCTGCCTCTGTAGTTGAAAGAGCCACTATAGACTGTCTTTTACTCATCCAACTGACTGCGCCTCCAAATAGGCTAAACACATACCCACTTCTAGATCTTCTTTGGTCCAGATCTCCATCCCAGTCTGCATCAACAAAACCATGAATGTCCAACATTCTTTCCAATCCCGATCTTCCCTGGTAGCACAAGCCATAATAACTAGTGCCATGTAAATATCTGAAAACCCGCTTCACTGCCATCCAATGCTCCTTCCCTAGGTTTGACATAAAACTACTCAATACTCCCTCTGCATGTGCAATGTCTGGTCTAGTACAGACCATTACATACATCAGGCTACCCACTACACTTGCATATGGAACACGGGACATATTCTCCTCTTCTTTTTGTGTCTTGGGACACTGTTCAACAGACAACTTTACACCTACATGAATAGGAACATTCACCGGTTTACTATCTTACATATTGAACCTCTGCAATATAGTCTCGACATACTTCCTCTGGTTTAACCAGAGCTTCCTCTTTGCCCGAACTCTCTCAATTTCCATGCCCAAAATATAGTTTGTAGCACCAAGATCCTTCATGTCGAATTTGGAGAATAGTTGGGTCTTCAAATCTTGGATAATTTCTTTGTCATTTCCAATTAACAACATATCATCCACATACAGGACCAAATAAATAACACGTTCACCAATTAATTTAAAATAAACACAGTGATCCTCCTTGCTTCTGGTGAAGCCAAGTCCCCATATATAGGTATCAAATTTCTGATACCACATCCTTGGTGACTGCTTTAACCCATACAGAGACTTCTTCAACCTGCATACCAGTTCTTTCTTACCCTTCACCATAAAGCCTTCAGGTTGCTTCATGTAGATCTCCTCTTCTAGATCCCTATGAAGAAATGTTGTCTTCACATCCATCTGTTCTATCTCAAAATCAAATGCAGCAGCAACAGATAAAAGTAATCTAATAGAAGTAACTTTGGCAACAGGAGAAAAAATATCACCAAAATCAATTTCCGGCACCTGGGAATAACCTTTCGCTACCAACCGAGCTTTGTATTTCTCCACCTTGCCTTCTACATTCATCTTCTTCTTAAACACCCATTTGCTCCCAATGGGCTTCCTTCCAACCGGCAACTCCACCAGATCCCATGCATCGTTTTTGTGCAAGGATGCCATTTCAACAACCATGGCCTCCTTCCAGAGTTTTCCATCCTCTGAATCTACTGCCTCCCTAACAGTTTTGGGTTCATCATCAGTTATAGTTAAGGCAAAACCTGAACAGAAAGCAGATGGACTATACCTTTCTGGTTGCCTTCTTTCCCGAACTGATCTTCTCAAAGCTGGAGTTTGTGGCTCTTCATCTTCTGAGTCTTCTTCTGTTGTAGAGTCTGATTCATCCTCCTTTAGCTCAAACTCTATCTTCTCGGGTTCCTTTGGTAGGACTTGATGTTTAACAACATCTTTCACTTCTCTAAACACCACATCTCGGCTATACACAACCTTCCTTGTTTCTGGGTTCCAAAGCTTGTAACCCTTTAAACCATCCTTATACCCAATAAAGATGCACCTTTCAGATTTATTATCCAACTTGGTCCTTTTCTCCTTTGGAACATGTACATATACATCACATCCAAATACCCTTAGATGTGAAAGAGAGGGTTTCTTACCAGTCCATACCTCATGTGGAGTCTTATCCTCCAACGTTGATGAAGGTGATCTATTAACTAAGTAACATGCAGTCTCCACTGCCTCTGCCCAGAATTCTTGTCCTAACCCGGTACCACTGAGCATGCTTCTTGCCTTTTCCATCAGCGTTCTATTCATTCTTTCTGCAACTCCATTTTGCTGAGGTGTGTATGGAGTAGTCTTCTGCCGTGCTATACCACACTTCTTACAGAACTCTTCAAATTCCTTCTTGCAGAACTCCCCACCATTATTTGTCCTCAACGCCTTTATCTTCTTCTCTGTCTGGTTTTCCACCAGAGCCTTAAGTTCTTTAAATTTGTCAAAGACTTCAGATTTCTTCCTCAAGAAATATATCCATGTATTCCTTGAGAAGTCATCTATGAATGAAACATAGTACACAGACTTTCCCAATGAAGGAATTGACATAGGTCCAAACACATCATTGTGCACAAGTTCTAATATCTTGTTCTCCCTCTTAGCACCAGAAGGAAAACTCACCCGATTATGCTTCCCATATACACAATGTTAACATAAATTGAATTAGACATAGCTTCTACCATACCATTTCTATGCAGTATCCAAAGGCCCTTCTCTCTAATATGTCCAAGCCTTTAATGCCATAGCATGGTCTTTTCTCCAGAGACAGCTAGGATTTACGCTCCACTTTTAGGAACCACAAAACTATTACACCCATCAATAATAGTGCTACCTTGTAGCTTGTACAGAGTTCCAGTCCGAACTCCCCGCATTAATACCAGTGCCCCCTGAACCATCTTGCAGGAATATTTCTCGAACACTATTTTTACACCTGAATCATCCATCTTGCTTACAGAAATCAGATTTTTGGCCAATGCAGGAATATGAAGAACACCAGGAAGTGTTCTAATCCTTCCACCTTGCAGCTTCAGCTTAACCTTTCCACTTCTGATGATTCTGGCCTTCCTATCATCCCCTAGGAATACATCGCCACCATCATATTTCTCATACTCACAGAACCACTCCCTATGGGGAGTGAAGTGAAAGGATGCACCCGAGTCAATCAACCATGACTCATGATCTACGTGTGTATTTGAAGAAGAAGCCAAATACACATCCCCACCTTCATTCGAGGTGGTTTTTTCCTCTGCAGAAGGAGCATCATCAGATACCTTTCCTTGCTCAGGAGCTTTAGATCTGCAGTCCTTTTTGTAGTGCCCTTCCTTTCCGCATTTCCAACACACCTTTACAAAATTTCCAGGAGATTTAGATCTCCCTCTAGATTTAGATCTCCCACTTGAAACCTTATTCTTGTTTATGTTTTGGGACCTTCCTCGTACAGATAAGGCATCTCAATTCTGACCCTCCATATTTCTCTGTCTCATTCCTCCGACAGCAAGGCTGAGACAATGTCATCAAAATTCAAGGTAGTTGTATTGCTACCTATTGCAATAACCAGACTGTCCCACGTGTCTGGTAGAGAACACAACAAACTGATGCACTTATCTTCCTCTGAGATTTTAATATCAACAAATGATAGCTGAATTACCACAGTATTGAAGGCGTTCAGATGCTCTGTCACCGAGTCTCCATCCTTCATCCTCGGGTTATACAACTTTTTCCTCGGGAATAATTTATTCACTAGAGACTTAGATTAGTACAACGTCCCTAGCTTGCCCCACAAGGTCTTCGTCGTAGCTTCCCCAGATACATTCAACAATACTGAAGCTGAGACACATAATCGTATTATGCTCTTTGCCTTCCGATCCAATTTCTTCTAGTCTTCATTTGACATTGTCGTTGGTTTAGTACCCGGATCTACCGTGATCCACTGATCTTTATCCACCAGCAGATCCTCCATCTTGAGCTTCCACGACTCAAAACTCTGACCATTAAATTTCTCGATCTCTATCTTTTCTCCGCTCGCCATCTTCTTTCACCGCAAGAATCGACCCCGTAGATCTCCCACTGAACAGGGTCTACCTCAAACCCAAGCAAAAAACCCTCAGCAGCAAAGGCGTCCCCTTGAAGCCGAAAGAGATCTGATACCAAATGTAGGTTTTACCCCTGAACAGAAATTATCTACACACAAATCTTATAACAAAAAATAAACAATAGCGAGAGCATAAAACATAAAATAGATAAACACATAGATTTTCCCCTGGATCCCAAATCGGGATGACCAGCTTGATTTTTCATTATATTCCTTTTAGTGTTATAACACATATATATACATGCCGAAGCATACATGAACCCTAATCCATTAACCCTGGATTAGAACATGACCGTAGTTCCCTTGACCGGATCTACAAAAATACCAGGGGTCAAAAACCATCGTACCCGAAAACCATGTGCAAAACCATGCACAAAACCATGGACGCGGACTACGCACCGGAAATTAAGGACCAAAAATTTTCGTTGGGGCGCTGCCCCGAACCCCTACAAGGGGGGCTATCGCCCCCCCGCATGTGCTTAGTCATGGAAAGAATATAACACATACCCAAAAATTCAGCTAATGATGTAGTACAGGTATTTGTTAGAGATGTAATGAAGTTGCATGGTGTACCATAGAATATTGTATTATACATGTATGCTATGTTCACTTCTAGGTTCTGGAAATATTTTTTTGTGGGATTGGGTACAACTTATCATCTGGAGACTAATGGACAAAAAAAGAGGGTCAACAAGATTCTAGATGACATGTTGAGAATGTATGTGATACATCAACAATGAAAGTGGGAAGAGTATCTCCCAATGGTTGAGTTTTCATACAACAATGGTTATGAGGAGTCACTAAGGATGAGTCTATTTAAGTCACTCTATGGGCAGAGTTGTAATACTCCTATCACTTGGAGTGATCCAGTGAATAGGGTATTGATAGGATCAGAACTGTTGGCAAAGATGGAACAAGAAAAGAAGGTTATCAATAAGAATATAAAGGTAACATATGAAAGGAATAAAATTTATGCTAATAAGCATGACGAATTTAAGGAGTTTCAAGTTAGGGAGCATGTGTACATACTCACCAATCCCAAGAAGATCTCCTTAAGGATTGGGTCAAGTGAAAATTTAACACCTCAGTATTGTGGGACTTTTGAGATCCTTGAGAGGATTGGACCAATGGCCTATTGACTTGCAATACCTCTGATAGAGAAATTCCATGATGTTTTCCATGTTTCATTACTTAAGAGGTATGTTAAGGATGTTGATCATGTGATTAAATGGTCTGTATTGTAGGTGGAACCAAAAGGAGAATTCCAACTGGAACCTTAATGCATTTTGAAATTAAAGATGCTCATGCTCCAGAACTGAGCAATCAAGTAGGCTAAAGTGCAGTGGAAGTACTTTGGTCCTGATGAAGCTACATGGGAGATGGTTGATCAGGTGTGGAGTTTGTATCCTTCACTGTTTTCCGATTTAGGCAAAGGATTTTGGTATATGTATATATTTATGTATGGTTGTTCATTGTAAACACTGCAATGAGTTGTGTTATAAAGCTCCAATAAGTGGTATGGTTGTCATGTTGGCTTGTTTTTTAGCAGGTTGTTCATTGTAATTATTGCAACAAGCTAAGTGTTAAGCAGGTAAATTGTCTCTGTGGACAGAGACAATCCCTGTAGCCCTAGAGTGGGTCTAGAAACAAAGAGACATGCTAGAGTGTTGATTCCTAATTACTGAATGAAAAGAGGACATGGTAGATCGACGTACCTGGAATCCAATTCTATCATCATGGATGTAGTGGTGGTGGCCTCTCGTTCCTACCTCGACAAGTCACAATCCTTCTGCAGTCATGCTCAGATACCTGCACATAGATCAGCAAACAAGAAAATCATATGACATAATAACTTCATTCATAACTACTAGCCAGTCAAAGAGGGCTAAGAATATTGCATTAAACATATAACATAACAAAAAATGGGAACCAAACAATAATCATGTATATGTATTGATAGAAGGAAGAGTTACAACCAAAGCTTTGACGTCGTAGTCTCCTCCAGCGGGGTTCAGCCGAAGCGCGTCTCAGATGCTCATCAGGGGATTTGGATGGGATAAGGGCATGGACTTAAGCTCTCTCAATGAAGTTCCTTCTTGTTCTATCTCTTCAATAGTGCAGCTGTAGTATACTCAATTCTCCATGTTCAGCTAGCTTATGCAAAGAGAGATATCTTATTTTTATAAAGGAAAAGGAGGAGGTTATGATCCCTAAAAAGGTGGAAGGGAGTCCTATCCTCTAGGAGGTTTCCACAAGAGGTGGAAACCATGAACTAAAGGAGGGATTCCATGGTTATTCAGTCCAACCACTCCCAATGACTCATCCTCGGACTTGTTAGAGTGGAATCTCCGCCTCTATTTTTAAAAAGCATTCCATAAACAGCTTGGCGTAGGAGGCTAACTGGGACAGAGCACCAACTGGTACAGGTTCCAATGTTAATCTTCCTCATTGGCATGAGGGCAGAACTGACTACTCATGCTAAGGAAAAAATAGGGGTTTCTGAAGCTCTACTCAGGGAATTGTCAACAGAAGGAATATTTCTCTCATGTAAAGGGATGCAATGATGGTCTTTGCAAGGCATGACACTTCTTATTAGTCATAGAAATGACCCTTCAATGTGCGATATGGGGATTGCAGGGACAATGAAAAAATGTTGTGTAACAGATGCCCCCTAAAGCATGTGGTACGAGAGAGAGTGATGGGAAAAATGCTTTATGAGAACGTGTTTGAACCAAACACCGCTGTCGAAAAACCTTGAATTACAAATACAACTGATATCTCTGATACATGAACACACGGTATGGGCGAAGCCACCCATAATAGAGAGTATAAAAAATGAGATCCGAGGTATGGATGCAACCATCCAGTAGTAAGGATCAAAAAATAGACTCAGGTATGGTCGCAGCCATCCAATCAAAAGATTCATTCAATAAGTCATGATAATTCACAAGAACACATAACCTAGATTTTATCAGAAAAAACCCAGGGTCTTGCGCTCCATCTCGACCTGAACAAGTACAAATTCAAGCATGTGAATATATGAGCTAAAATCGAACATGCAAGAAAATCATCTGATTACCAGCCAATGTTGAAAGTTGTTAGCAGACGCGAGAGAAACCACCAATAATGAAAATGGCCCTCAAGGTAAGAGAGGTACAATCCACAGAATGTGAACAGTGATCTGACGTCGAACACCCATAGAATCACTCGATCGAAGGCCAATGATGTGGACCTTTCGTCGAATGTGAAGAACCTACCATTGAGGCATGCAGGCTCCAAGGTACTAGAAGGGAGTCTCTAGATCAAATTCCTGGATAATGAGCTAAAGTTGACAGGAAGTGACCTAGTTGAAGGAGGGCCAATGTTTCCCACATCCTTGACACGAGATAGAGGAACATAATGATAGTGAATCAATACCAACAAAGAATCAGAGGTAGGTTGAAAAATGCAGAGGCAAACTTCTCTTGAACATATCAACGACACGACACTGGATTTCGAAGTATTTGACATCAAGGGATATGAGGTCATGGTGACATGGCAAAGAGGAAATGAGAGGTCAAAAGAGATTACCCAAACCCATGGAGGCAAAAAATGACGAAATGAAATGTCCCCAACCCGACACGAATGCAGACAAGTGCCATGTTCAAGAGCGACATACTTCCAACATAACTAAAAACTGGTTCCATTTCCCCCCACCATTTCTGACGAGTACCCCAATTATTTTTTAAAACAATCTTGAAGGGGGTATCATATGCTTTTAATGTAAGTTTTTCCTTTAGACAAATCCAAACTAGTACATTTTACGAGCCCTAGAAAGGAGGAACTCGGCTAACGTCATGGTGACGATGTCCGATGTCATCAAGGTTTAACGAGTCTGACAATGGGAGAACCCAACATCTTTTCATGTTTAGAGAGTTTTAAAATAAGGCGGAAAAAAAAAACTCCACCATGGCCCTTTTCATAAATAGTCTCTCAAATCCGAAAAGGTAGAAAATAATATTTGAAAGAACCTCTTAGTCACGATAGGCTAAGGTATTCCCTTTTCGTAAATAATCCATCCCAGCCTGAAAAAGGGGTAAACTTATATTTGGTATCTATTGTGTCATAGCCATTTAATGAATTCAAAACGACAAGAATCTCGACAATATTTTCAATTTTAGAGAGTCGGAAAAGAGCTAAAAGATGACTCCACCTGGAGGAACAAGTGGTATTAAGGGTAGCAACTGGTTCTGGTGATGGCAAAACTACTCAGAACAAGTAAAGGTCAAGAGTCTGGCTAACAGACCACTCATTGCAGTGGTTCCTCAAGAATGGGTAAAACAATCAAGTGAGGGAATATGATCAGCCAAGCAAATGGTGATGATGGAATGAAAAAACCAAGGTTCATCTGGCAAAAAAGGCTGATAAAATTGCATCACAAGAGGTAAAATAAGAATGGTTTCATTTCTACACAAGCTTGAAAACAAGAAACTTTGCTTGAGGTTGGTTTCATTTTTACACAAGCTTAAAATGGAAACAAACTATGCTTGAAATGATTTGCATGCCCCCAGCATGGTGACTCAATTCGAGGTACATGCCCCCTCAGCTTTAGCCCATTCGCCCGAGGAGATGGCTAGTTACCAATACGTGGATGGAATGAAGGTTCAATTACAAGATGAAGATAAAGACTCAACTGGGATTTTACGAGATCTTAGCAAAGACTCGAATTGAACGGGAACGTGTTTCATTGTTTTAACGTGGTTTACACATTAAAATAACTATCTTCATGACCTAATTCATTTTTTAACAAGGTTTACATAGAAGACGAGCTATCCTCGGACGAGCTTGTTTCATTTTTTAAGAAGCTTGACACAAGAAAACGAATTGTGCTCCAAAGAGCTTGTTTCATTTTTTAAGGAGCTTGACACAAGAAAATGAACTATGCTCCGAATGACCTTTTACCATAACGAATCAGAGGTCATGGATTCCAAGAGGTTTGCATCTAATGGGAGAACAACATCCTGGAAATCATGATCAAATGCCCCCAGTAGATGGTACTTGATGGCACCATTACTGGATGAGGACAACAAACAGGTAGCCACATAATTAACCTACAACGGGGAAGATACAACTGACAGATAAAGATCCGGCAGAGATGATCATGGGCCAGCTACCATATCAGGACTAAATAATGCAAGTTGATCAATGGTCACGATCCGACCTTTGTGTGGAAAACATATCACATGAAAGAGGGAGGAGACAAGCGCACCCATGGCATAAGCATAGTCATGCCCCAAGAGTAAATTTAAATCCAAGGGGCGTGGAACAACCATCACGTCTATATAGATGGTTTTCCTCCCAAAGTGATCGGAAACTTTGGAAGAATCCCTAACGGTTAACTGGTTCCTCTGTTAAATGCCAACAGATTCTGCGTAACAGGCACAATTGGCGGAGAACCAAAAGCTTGCCAAGTAGTTGAAGAAGAAATAATAATAGACGCACCTTCATCTATAATCGTGCTAGGTACGACCACATCATAGGCCTGTACAGTGATCTCAAAAGGCACATACGAAGGAAGGCGGTATCCTGCGAATCGACTCCAATCAAAGGAAGAGACCAAACTACTTGAAGGGGGCACCATAGGAATGGAATGGTCATCCCCTGGTGTTACAGGAGAAAGAGGAGCATCCTCTGGGACCTCCATCATGGGAGCAAGAGGAGCAACTTCTTGAACCATAGGGATGGGAGAATATTTCTCCAATTCCGAGGGATCTGAAGAAACAAGAAGAACGTGAGGGTGATGGGGTCTACCCTCAACGAAAAAGACTTGATGAACCGTAGGCGGGATCAAGTCAACTGATTACTCTACCAATGGTTGGTCAGGAATGTATTCTTGAATTTGAATTTCCGAGGGAGTGGGATCGACCAAGGATGACTCTCGACCAATCATTGAACCAACTAACAAAGGACTCGAGGAAAGCTTCTGGTAACCATCCATAAGGGAGGGTGCAGAAACAATAGGGTTTTCCAACACTCTCATGGCTTCATCCATATATGGACAAAGGTGAATGGGATGATGCCCTTCACACAACTTACAGTGATTAGTAATCTTACCCTGTTTCTTATGAGTCTTATCATTGCTAGTCAAAGATGTGCCACCAATATGACTTCTAGAAGCCAAAGGCAATGATGGACGACCGTTGGACCATGCCTCGAGCACCTTGGGAATACCAGGGAAATCTCGAAGAAGATGGTCACCTTTTCACAACATGCAAGGGAATTTTACTTTCCATGGAAGCTTGGATGGTTTATCAATGGAAGCGACCAAACTACTTGGAGGGGGTACCATTGAACTGAGATGGTCATCCCCTGGTGTTACCGAAACAAGAGGAACATCCTCCTGAACCTCAGACATGGGAGTAGGAAGAGAATATTCTTGAACCATAGGGATGGGAGAATATTTCTCCAAGTCCAAGGAATCTGAAGAAATAAGAATAACGTGAGGGGTATGTGAGTCACTCTCAATGTAAAAGACCTGATGAGCCATAGGCGGGACCAGATCAACCGATTCCCCAACCAATGATTGGTTGGGAACGGATTCATGAATTTGAATTTCCGAGGGAGTGAGATCAACCAAGGATTACTCTTAACCGATTACGGAATCAACTAGCAGAGGACTCAAAGAAAGCTTCTGGTAACCAACCGGAAGGTTGGGTGCAGAAACAATAGGGTTGTCCAATGCTCTCTTGGCTTCATCCATGTATGGAAAAAGGTGAATGGTATGATTCCCTTCACACAACTTACAGGGATTAGAAATATTACCCTGTTTCTTATGAGTCTTATCATTACTAGTCGAAGATGTTTCACCAACATGACTTCGAGAAGCCAAAGACAACGATTGACGACTGTTGGACCATGCTTCAAGTACCTTGGGAATGCCAGGGAAGTCTCGAATAATATGGCCACCTTTGCACAACATGCAAGGGAATTTGACTTTCTGTGGAATGTTGGATGGTTTATCAAGGGAAGGTTTCTTAGGCGCAACAACTGCAACATTAGCCTCCTCCTTATCTGACTTCTTCTTCTTAGCCACCTAGTTACTAGAATCTAGACTTTCACCAGGCGAAGTAGAAGAGGAGGACAAAGAAATAGGCGAAGAAGGGGAGAGGTCCACCTTAGAATCAAAATGATGTTGTCCAGGTGGAGGGGATGGTTTTACAAAGGGAGGAATACTCGAGACCACAGAGGTCGAGAATAACCAAACAGGCAACCCAATAGTTAACCCTGGAAGGGACAATGTTACCATATTAGGAGCACCAATGTTCCCAAAAGTAGGAAAAGGACCAGGATTCTCTTCAGAAGGGATTCCTTGGTTGGTAAACCTTGGAAAAGTTGCCATTGGAAACACCCTTAAAACAAAATACTAATGAATATAACTTTAATCGAGAATATTTCGTGGGAAGTTAATTTTTAAGACATTGAAACAAAACTCTGCCATTTCATATTTGAAGAGTCAAGAAATAGGAAAAAGGTGACTCTATCACTTTCAATTTTAAACGAGCGTGAAAGGACAAGTTCTCGACGATCTCTTCTCTTTTTAAGGAGTCACGAAAATATCAAAATGACTACTCAAGTACTCTAAGCAAGAGGGTGTACCAAGTTTCCATAAACTTCCAGATACACCTTGGTGATCAAATGAAAGATAAATGACCAAGGACTTAACATACATGTAGGTAGTCTCCCCTAATGTTGTGTTCGATGTATCACGGTTACAAGGTGGTAGACTCGGCTTCCTATGGATAAAAATATTACAACCTACATGGGTCTCCCTTTATATACTCGACGGTACGGGGAGCACAAGTCCGTACTAGCGCTGTCTAAAGGCAGATGGAAAACGACAACTACTTGGTTTTAAGACATCGAAACACATCTCTAGCGTAGACCACTAAAGATGTTGCATTAGGTTCCAATGTTTCCTTGGGTTAATTAAATGAATTTTAAAGTTGATCTTGAATTATATCTCAGTTTCAAGGCCCTACCGAATTTGGATCTCAAATTTCCTATATGCAAGCTATATGCAAAAGAACACCATCTTTCATTCAATGAATGCTAATTACGAGAAGGATGGAGATATTTCAAACAATAGCAAACAATGAGAACATGGGAATAAATCCATTCATGCATCTAACACAATCAAATGCAAATGAAAAACTCTTTCCTAGACTATCAAATGCTAGTTATGAAAAATAATGTTTCACTTTCGATACAAAGGAAAGAATGCAAATATTTTTTTTTTCCAATGAGATAAAGCACACAATGCACTAATTAAATGAAAAACAAAATGGACATTAGCCTGAGTATTTTGAATGTAGGAATCGAAATTGAAAGACTCAATCAACGCAAAACAAACACAAGAAAGCACTCAAACTAATGTTACAGTCTTCCAAATCAAAAGAAAGTTTTCAAAGTGCCCCAAACAAGCAATGTAATTTATGCTTGGAGGAACAAGGAGAAGAATCAAACAAAGAATGAAATGATCATTCAACCAAAGAAAACACTCAAAAGTATCAAGAAAACTTAGCGCAATAAACCTGGGAATGAGACTGACAATAATAAAAAAGACTTGATTTCCAAACAGAAGGCTCAGTTCACCAAGACACTCAGAAACCCTAGGTCCTTAAACTACACTATAAGAAGATAGAAAAATGTCTGAGAAAAACAAGCCTATAGTAGTCAAGATAGTCCCAAAGGCTCAATTACACACAAAAAAAAACCCAGATTCAAGTACCACTGACCAAAAGACTCATCAAGGATGTCAAACCAAATTCCACAGGATTTGGCGTGAATGTAAGGTCGTAATCCACTCCAAACAGGGGTTGGCACGACTGCAAAAAAAAACCTGCGCCAATTGGTGTGACTGTTCAAGCGAAAAGCGTGCTAAGTCGGATAACTATGGGAAAAAATGAAAAACCAAAAACCAATGAGCATAGGTCAATCTTGACACTCTGGAGCTGAACAGAGGATATAAAATAAGCAAGCAAACCAGAAAAAGATAGATAAGAAAATCAATGACCGAAGTTGACCCAAAAAGATGAAATGACACACTCACACTAATCCCTAGTGGAGTCGCCAATTTGTTAAGCAGGTAAATCATCTCCACGGATAGAGATGAACCCTCTAGCCCTAGAGTGGGTCTAGAAACAAAGAGACATGCTAGAGTGTTGATTCCTAACTACTAAATGAAAAGACGACACGGTAGATCGACCTACCTGGAATCCAATGCTATTGTTGTGGCTATAGTGGTGGTGGCCTCTCGTTCCTGCCTCAGCAAGTCACAATACTTCTGCAATCATGCTCGGATACCTACACATATATCAACAAATAAGAGTAGCATATAACATAATAAATTCATTCATAACTACTAGCCAGTCAAAGAGGGCTAAGCATATTGCATTAAACATATAACATAACACAAAATGGGAACCAAACAATAGTCACGTATATGTATTGATAGAAGGAAGAGTTACAACCAAAGCTTTGATGTTGCAGTCTCCTCTAGCAGGGTTCAACTGAAGTGCATCTCAGATGCTCATCAGGGGATTTAGATGGGACGACGGCATGGACTTAAGCTATCTCAATGAAGTTCCTTCTTGTTCTATCTCTTCAATAGTTCAGCTATAGTATACTCAATTCTCCATGTTCAGCTAGCTTATGCAAAGAGAGACAACTTATTTTTATAGAGGAAAAGGAGGAGGTTAGGATCCCTACAAAGGTGGAAGGGAGGCCTATCCTTTAGGAGGTTTCCAAAAGAGGTGGAAACCATAAAATAAAGGAGGGAGTCTGTGGTTATTCAGTCCAACCACTCCTAATGACTCATCCTCGGAGTTGTTAGAGTGGAATCTCCACCTCTATTTTAAAAAAGCATTTCATAAACATCTTGGCATGGGAGGCTAAATGGGACAGAGCGTCAACTGGCATGGGTCACAATGTTTGTTAGTATGAATTCTTTGTCGAAGCGTACGAAAAAGAACCACTTTAGCTACGCATAACTAATAGCCCTAACAACAATAATGGCTGCAAAACATCTTCAGATCTGCAATTAGTAGTTAAAGTCTTGCAACAAACGGATCTATAAATGGAAAGATATTAAGCGATAAAGTAAAGAGTTTGCTCATGCATCCAACAGAACAAGACAAGAACACGATTTTTGAATGAATTTTTATATTCTGAGACCTGGGAGGGAAACAAGAAGGTGTATCCGAGATCTCCTCAATGGGATGGGTTCTTTGTAGTCCTCGGCACTTAGGATCTGAAAGCTTTCTCTCTTGTAGATGGAGAAAACTTCAATGTGAAGGAAGAGCTCAATGGGAGCAAGCAATGGAAGAAAATGGAAGGACCAAGTGTATAGATCCGGAGTGATCTAGTAGGCAACAAAAGGTGAAGAATGATGGGGAAAACCCTCCTATTTATAACAAAATATTGGGTCATTCTAGATCTTGGTGTATGATTAAAATAATGTTAATCAAATCTAGATCCACCTCTATGGAATATTTTATTATTATTTGTTGGAGGGAAAGGGTGTTTGACTTGGGTCAAATCCTTGATTAGTGAGGAATAAATAAATAAATGATTTATTTATCCTTTTAAGGAAGTGGTTGGGATATAATCAAATAAATAATGATTTATTTAATTAATGAGTAGTTGATTTGGTCATATTTAACAAGGAATATTATTTAAATAATTATTCCTAGAAAATAATAAGATAACTATGGGTTTATCTCATTAATTTCTTTGTTTTAGGTTAAACATGGTAAGGATAAATAATTAAATTATGGTTTAATTAATTATTCCTTTTAGGGTTTCTACTTAACATAGTGAAAACTGATTTTACTTGGGAGTAAAGCTGGTCTTACATGGTGTACTTGGGTCCATCTAATGATAAGAGGTTAGATGACCAAAAAATGATGCAACAGATTGCCCTCCAGCGTGCGAGTGTTAGGAGCAAATCGTATGACCGAAGTACGTTGTAAGAACTCAATCACTAGACAACAAAAGGGAAGTTAGAGAGAGAAATGCAAGGTAGATAGTGTGCTGAAGAACTAGACCCTGAGGAGACGAGACTCGCAGTGCAACAAGTCTCTTTTTATGAGAGGGTACATCTTTGAAGGCGGCGAGGAGAACCTTCTATGCCCGCCGAGACAAAGTACAAAAGAATAGAGTGTCCAGTAAACAAGGGACCGAACCATAAAGTACAGCTGGCATAATCATGAGCCAGATAAAAATACGATAGTCTCACATACATCTTGTGCACAGGATAACCGGGACTGACTGTAGATTGGAAACGTACATGAGATAAATACAACCCAAATGCCCCCTGTAAATGGGGAAGGGCTCACAAAATCTGACTGATACATGCAAATCATAGAGGTGTTGCAAGTGGCTAAGGCCAACATCATCAAAATCTGGAGCGGCATCAAAGGCTGCAATGAAGAGGTCATCCGGGCATGTGGGGGGCTACCTGCGGGGCCACCCCCTCATGAGGGCTGAGACATCTCACACACGCCCGGGAATCATCAAGAGCTGCTGCTGGGTCACTGGACTGTCCAGTATACGAATCTCGATCATGCTGAAAGGAGATGGAGAAGCAATCAAGTCAAAGGGAGGTAAGAAATCCCCCTGCCTGATCCGAGGCACCGAACAAAAGTGGAAGCTGGAACCAAGGTACACCGCCCTCTAGACATTGCTTCTGGAATAAGTGTGTTGAGGTCGACAGAAGGAGGCCCGCCTTAGGTGAGGCAATGAGAGATCCTCAACTAAGGCACGAGAGAATAGCGATAGAGCGACGGACAGACTGACACTAATGATGATGGCGGAAATGGGAAGGGTGGAGTGGCGAATGGACGACTTCCCTTGTTAGAGCATAAAGGGCATGAATGACATGGCAGCGACTGACACAATATCGAAGGGGACAGGGGACAGTGGGGCTGAAGGTCATGAGATGCGACACAAGAGAGGAACCAAGCAAAAAGAATGGAGGGCTATAGTAGGGTGTAAAAGGATGCAGGGTAGACTCCATGAATGCAATGATGACTCAACTCGGATGCTCTAAGCAAGGGCGACTAGATAATGCTGCCACACAGTAAAGGCCCCAATGGGGGGTTATAGAAACATGAGTACAAGGTGGGTACTCATGACGAAAATCAACACGAACATGGACAAGTAAGGGGGCGATACGGTGCCCCCAGTACAAGTGTCGTAAGCGAGGAAATTCGATTTTGAATGGAAGTGAGGTAACTGCATGTTGAACGAAGATGGGTCTTGGTGCAGTAGAAAAAATGAAACAACAGATGCTGGCTATCTAAAAGAAAAATAAAACATGCATTTCCGAGGGGAAATGCTAAGGGTAATATTTCTTAAGATAGAGTGCATTGCGAGGGTTAGGAAGGGGATGGCCTTCGAAATCCTCTAAGAGGTATGCCCCCTTTCCAAGGTCCTTACTAATGATGTAAGGTCCTAGCCATAATGAGTCAAAATTCCCATGACCCAGGACATCATGGGCCTGGTCATAGACTAGAACAAGGTCGCCTTCGTGAAAAGTGCGAGGCTGGACTTTTCGGTCATACTGAGCTTTGGTGCGTTTTTTGGCCGCTTCCATGGTTTGTAAGGCAATACGACGGTCTTCGGAGGCACGCTCGAGCATGATAAGTCGTTGTTCTAGTGGTTGGGTGTCAGGGAGAAGTTCAACGGCTAGTTGTAGAGAAGGAATTTCACACTCGATCGGTAAAACCGCCTCCTCTCCAAAGACGAGGTGGAAAGGGGTGAACCCGGTGGCGGTTTTGACAGAGGTTCGATAGGCCCATAAGGCAGGAAAGAGCATGAGATGCCAGTTGGTTTTGTGCTTATTCACTGTTCGTTGAAGCATAGTATTGAGGGTTTTGTTGACTGCTTCAACTTGGCCATTACCTTGGGGGTAATAGGAGGAGGAATATTGGTGCTCAAAACCCAACAGTGAGGATAGCTCACGCCATATCTCATCTTCAAAATGTATGCCATGATCAGAGACCAGTTGCTTGGGAACCCCGAAGCGAGCTATAACATGGTTAAAGAAAAAGAGGGCCGCGGTAGCTGCCGTGTTGTTGAACGTTGGCATGGCCTCGGCCCATTTGGTGAAATAGTCGACCGCCACGATGATATACTTGTGGCTACTAGAGGATGGCGGGCGACACTCCATAAAGTCGATGGCCCATTTACAAAAGGGACCAGTGGAAACGACCGGATGGAGGGGAGCTGGTGGAGCTCGCGCTTTTGGGGCGAAATGTTGGCAGTTGGGACAGTGTTTGACTGCCTCAATGCAATCACTGAAGAGGGAAGGCCAAAAATACCCGGCGCGCATTATTTTTTGGGTAGTAGCAAGACCGGAGAGGTGGCCACCGCAAGCGCCGCTATGGCAGGCATTAAGGACCTGCTCATCTTCAGCGTGTGTGAGGCAACGACGAAGGACCGTATCAACCCCGCGACGATAGAGGTCGTCACCAATAAGAAGGTATCGGGGGGCTTGGTGTCGGATACGTCGACGAGCCTCACGGTCAAGGTGGAGAGCGAACTTTTGGGTTCGCAAATAAGTAAGAATATCGCCGTACCACGGGTCATTGGAAGTAATGGTAAACAGGTGTTCATCAGGAAAATCGTCATTAACGGGAGGGTCTTGCGATACGGTAGGTAATTCAGAAATAAGCTCAGCGAGGGCTAAGCCTTTCTTACTTTTTGGGGTGACAAATTCGAGGTCGAATTCCTGAAGGATAACGAACCAACGTGCATACTTCCCAGTAAGTATACGACGACTTAGGAGGAAGGCCATGGGGTTGGAATTTGTCACAACCTTGGTGGAGCGCAGGAGGATATAATGACGAAGTTTTTGGACTGAGAACACAATAGCCAGCGCTAATTTCTCGTCATAGGAATATGAGACAGGGGGTCCCACAAGGTTCTTACTAACATAGTAGATCACATGCTCGATGCCATGGTCATCCTCTTGGATAAGGACTCCAGCGACCGAATAGGTGGAAGCGGGGATATATAGGATGAAGTCCCGATTAAAGTCAGGAGGGCGAATTAAGGGAGCAGATGTGAGAGCTTGTTTGAGGGCATCGAAAGACTCGTGAGCATGGGTATCCCAAACAAAGGGGATATGGGAGCGTAGAAGTCTAAGGAACCCGTGCGCAGTGGTGGCGTAGTCAGGGACGAACCGACGAAGGAAATTAGCTTTGCCTTGGAGGCTTTGGAGCTGGCGGAGGGTACGCAGGATGGGGAGTTCAAGAATGGCTTGAACTTTCAAAGGGTCAAGAGTGATACCGTCCTTAGACACGATGAAGCCTAGGAGGCGGCCGGCAGGAATGCAAAAGACGCATTTCAACGGGTTAAGTCGGATATTATACTTGCGACATCGGAGAAAAATGGTGCGCAAATCGTGTATGTGTTGCGCCCGATGCTTAGAACGTGCCGTGAGGTCGTCTAAGTAGGCAAGGATAATATGAGCTAAGTCATGGAAGCAATAAGACATGGCTAGTTGAAAGGTGGCGCCGGCGTTTTTTAGGCCGAAAGGCATGACCCGGTAAGCGAAAGTTCCCCATGGACTAATGAACGCGGTTTTTAGTTGATCAGCAGGACGGATAGCAATTTGGTTGTATCCGGAGAAACCATCCATGAAGGATAGGATCTCATGCCCCGCACACTCGTCAATGATTTGGTCGATGAATGGTGTGGGGAATTTGTCTTTGGGACAAGCTTTGTTCAGGTCACGAAAGTCCGTGCAGACACGAATGGTGCCTTGTTTCTTGAGAACAGGAACGGGGTTAGAAACCCAAGTGGTGTATTCGATGGGGTAAATGAAACCAGCCTGCTTTAGCTTATCGATTTCGGCTTTAATAGCGTCACGTCGGGAAGGATGAATGGGTCTCATCTTTTGGCGGACTGGTTTGGCGTCAGGCCAGGTGTCGATATGATGCTCGACAATGGCAGGATCGAGTCCGGGCATTTCAGCATAGGACCAGGCGAAGATATCGCGGAATTCTTTGAAAAGCTTGGTGTAAGTTTCAATTTCTTTCGGGGTGCATTGGGCACCCAATGTGATGTATTCTTCGATTCCTGGTGTGGCCGAAATGTTAACTTTGATGGTAGACGAGATATTGGCCATGTTTCCTTCTTCGAAAGCGTCAGGTGCAGGAATGGGGTTTTTGAACCAATCAACTGCATGAGGGAGGAAGTCTTTGGTTTCCACAGCGTATTGGTCGTGGGATTGCTGTGGGAGGAAATATGCGCGATGGTGCATATCATCCCAGGGAAAGTCGAGGTTGGTCATGGCTTCCATGATGTCTTCGTCAGATTGGAAGATGGGAAGATGGGAGGCAGAAGGGACACCTGAGGGAGTAGTGGTGGGGAACGGTTCATCATGAGGAGAAGGGCTCATATGGGCGATATCAACAGACCCAAGGTCGGCTGAGAAGCTGAAGGGATCAGTATGTTGAGTGGCTGGTGAATTAGGTCTCAAGGATGATGACAGATACAAAATGGTGACGGAGGGCTCCGTTGGCTTAAAAGCGGGGGGCGGAATGTGAATGTCCTTGGGTCCGAGCGAAGCGGCCTTGAATTGGCGGTACAAGTCCAAGGAGGAACGGTACTCGTCAAGGCGGGGACAGAGGTGGGTGTAATGGCCGTGAAAATCGCACAAGGCACAAGGGTGGTTTGTGCGCAAGTGTTTGAGTTTTGGGAGGGAGTCGAGGATAGTGACATGGACTTCTGGGAGATCAGAGTCGGGGAATGTCTCGTTGACCAGAAGTTTGAGGTGGGGCAATTCAGGACACATGTGAGTGGCGTGACCGACGACATCACACAAAGCGCATCGAATGGCGGGCTTTGGTGGTCGTGGGGGGTTACGGGATGTCGGGGGGGGCTGGATCGTTATGGGTTGCCTCCCTGCGGGCTTTGCCTGTCTTCTCGGGAGCCGGCACAACAGGAGAAGGGTCCGGTGGAGGTGCTGGGGGCACAGTGGCTATGGAGGAAGCGAGGGGGATCGGTTGAACCGGTGTCAAAGCCATATAAGGTTGGGGGAGACCCGGGGGGGTGGCGGCTGGGGGGTCAAGGTACCAGACCGGAATGCCCAAGGTCAAGTTAGGGAGAGAGAGGGTGGCCATGACGGGGACAGAAGATACTCCAGGAGGGGGAGCCAAGAAGGGGATCTGTCCAGCGGGGTAATGACCAAGAGGTACGGCTCCGAGATGGCAAGGCCAGGGGGAACCGAGACGGGAGGATGAAGAGGTTCGGGGATACCAGCTGTGGGGGGAGGGCCAGAAGGAGAAGGTCCGGCTGGCTGAGATGAATGGCTAGAAGCGGGTCGCGGAGGGCGGGGAGGAGGTTGCGGACTAGCCGAGGCAGGCCGCTTAGGGGTGGCCTGAGACGATTGCATCATGCAAACATTCGACAAGCGGGGATCGGTAACGGGAGGGGGAGGAAGGTGAGGAAAAGTACCAAGCAAGGTGGAATCTTTATAAACGCCGGGGGAGACACTGGTCAAGGAATCGACAGTTTGCTTGTTGGCTACAGAAGAGATGGTCGTCTCGGAGGAGGACTGAGACGATGACTCATGATACGATAGCTGGTCAATGGTGACTATCTTCCAGTTATGTGGAAAAGACATCTTACGGAAGACCGCGGATGGGACAGCAGACATGGCATAGGTGTAGCTTCGCCCCAATAGGATGTTGTAGTCTAGAGGGGCGTCAATGACTTCGACATCAACGCAAACAGTCTTACCGGCGAGGGTGATGGGACAGTTACGAAACAGGCCAATAGGTTGGGAGGCATGACCATCCCACGCTCGAAGGGTGATCGTGGAAGGGGCCAACTCAGGGGATCCGAGTTGCTTCCAAACCGAAGCGGACATCACACAGGTGGACGCCCCCTCATCAATTATACACCGGGATACAGTGGCGTTCCGGATTTTGACTAGGATTTGGAAAGCAACAGAAGGAGGAAGAGGAGGGTGGTCCGATTGAGTGGCGTCGAAAACAATCATTTGGTCATCAGCAGGATCAACAGCGCCCACGGCAGATAGTAGAGCCTTCCTTTGAGACGGGCACGACTGGAGGAGTTCCAGTGTGGAAATGGCAGCAGGGGATTGTGCCAAATCATCTACTATACTGTACGATTGAGCGGCTCGACCGAAAGCAGCATTTCGGCGTAATGGACCCTTTGGAATCTTTGGGTGAACCTCAACTTTGGGTTGAGGGATGTGTAAGGGGCCACTGGATGTCGAAAGAGGCTCTGTAGACCCTGAAGATGGGGGCTCGGGAGCAGACTGAGCAGGGGGCTTGGTGTACTGGCGAGACCGAGTTTGAAGGTGAAGGTCGACGGAAGGGGACGGATCGGAGTGCATCATGAGGATCGGGTAGTCAGAGGAACCAGAAATGGACGAGGGTGTGGCGGCATGGCTGTCAGGGGGGTGGGTAGCCACGAATCCCTGTTGAGGGAAAGGATCAGTGAACACAGCTGGTTGGGTAGTGGCCACATTAGGAGGAGCGTCAGGGGAGGTGTGCTGTCCGCGCAATGTGGCTTGAGACTCCCACATCTGTCGCATCTGGGGTAAGAGAGGGCAATCGTGAGTGTAGTGACCGTAAACACCGCAACACGAGCAGGGCTTGTTTGTGCGAAGCGGCCTGTCCGGCCTGGGCGGAATGCCCTGAGGCTGGTTGCTAGTGTTAGGGTCCTGACCAGAATTGGGTCCTCGGTTACCAGGGGCAGATGGGTTCTGGTTGCCTCTCCGCCTTCTTTGGGAAGGGGGATTAAACGCACCTTGCTGCGCAAATACTTGCCCTGGAGGGGGTTGTAAGAGCTGTTGCAGGTGGTGAGGAGGCAAGGGAGGCGGAAACGCATATGCTGGGGGAGCTGGCGCACCAGGCTGCGGATAAAAGTAAGGGTTAGGTTGGGCAGCATTGAGGTAAGCAGGAGGTTGGGCAAAAGGAGGAGGCATGCCGTATCCTGGATACATGTTGCCGGGAGGGGGCAGAGTGCTAGAGGTGCTGGCCCCTCCCTGAGGAGGGCCATGGCTCATAGGAGGATGAGCAGAGGGGTGGGAAAGAGATCCAACAATGCCGTCGGCGGAATGAGATGCCCCCGGGGCGTTAGCGCCACCGGGCCGGGGGATGTCAGGAAGAACGGTATAAACATAACCAGATTGAGCATAGATCAGGTCATACTTTAAAGCTATTTGGAGGGCGGCTTCTTCAGATTGAAGAAAGTGAGAGGCGACATCTTTGCCGATGGGAGACGGGAGGGTGCGAAGGAACCAGTCCATGTAAACCCGATCTTCAAAGGGAGGGGCTCGACATAAGCTCCGTCTTCGTCGCCATTCCTGAACATGGGCAGAAAGGCGTGTGGAAGAGGATTTCTTAAATGAAGTCAAGAGCTCCGTACCAGTGTCGTATCGGAGAGGGAGCTGGAAGTACGACAAGAAGGCTTGGGCAAGAGTCTCGAACGTGGTATGGGAGGAAGTGGCCTGCTCGACATACCATTTAGAAGCTTCGTCGGTAAGCGTGCGTTGGAACAACCGAAGACGGATGGAGTCATCGGTGATGGAGTTGGAGGAACACCACATGTGGAAAGACCGGACGTGATTGGTTGGGTCTTCGCCATTAAGGCCCTCGAACTTAGGGATATCGGAGGGTAACTTGGTAGGCATAATGGGCCAGGTAGTATTATGGTGGATGGGGTCGTTAATCAACTGATGGAAATCGGGGAGGCTGAGGCCTGCAATGTACGGCAGAACAGGGGTGGCCGGAGTAGTGGTTGTGACGGTTCCGCTAGAAGGAGGGCCGGTATTGGGGCCGCTAGCATTGGGCCCTGATCCAGACATGGTGAAGGTAAAAGGGGGAGAACCGGGAGGAGAAGGGGGACCTGAGCAATCAGGAGAGGAGTCGGAGTGCGGACTCGAAGGTGGACTGGCTCGACGACGACGGTGCGGAGCAGGTCGATCAACCGGGAACTGAGGATGAAGGCCAAGAAGTCTCCGGGAAAGGCGCCTTGGGGGCGCAATGATGACAGGAAGAAGGAAACCGACAAGGGCAGAAAGGGAAAAAATCAAGAAGGTCAAGGGCAGATAAGGTGCAGTGATGATTGATTTTAGAGTCTTTGCCAGGCGGTGTAAACCAGGCGCTTCTTCACTTAAGGTCAGTGTGTGGTGTGCGTTAATTTTAATTTTTAAACCCTTTCCGTTGTTGAGAGCCAAAAAGTGTGCAACGTAGCTGAAAATAAACCTACAGAGAACAGAATAAAAATGCTGAAATAACAGAAAAATAACAGCTACATATGCATCTATCAAACCCAAGAAAGTGGGTCTCTCAAAACTATGCTAAAAAGAAAGGGAAAAACTATGGAAACACACACAAACGAAGCTCAACAGATCTAGGGTCAAAGGGGACAGAGATCCGGAGGATAAAGCTGCAGATAAGGGGTGCAGGTCACAGCCAAGAGACAGGGGCAAGGTGGCTGGAAAAAAGGGAAATCAGCAAAAAACCGGGAGGGGCAAGGCAGAGGCCTTTAGGGGAGGTCCAAACAAAACGACAAGAGGTGATTTGAAAGGAAAAGAGGCTGATTTCGATGGATCTGGAAGTGAGCTCAACGTGAGGCCCGCGTATCCGAAAAGAAAGGTCAAGCTCAAACCACTACTGAAACAATGAAACTCTTCCACAAAAAGTGGAGGGTACTAAAGCCCTATGGGCCGGGGTCTCACTTTCAGATGAGTAAAAACGTATCGCATCTTGGTCAAGGCCGGGCCGAGACAGAGGCCGGAAAACCTGCAGGCCGTTTTATAACCCGTAAAAAATTAACGTAAAAAATGCCGGAAAAGGCAGTCGCAGGGTTCTGACTCGATTTTGCTGAGGTCGCAGTTACAAAAGGAAAAGGTCCAGCGCAGGTTTTGGGCCAAAAGGTGCGACCGTTCGGCCTCGTTTTTGCCAAGTGCATTTTCTCTAAAATTGCCGCTCAAAGTACCGTGTCGCTTACCCGCGCAATAGGGCCAGAAACACACGGAAGTTAGAAATTTTAATGTTTTAGGGTTTTATGTGAGAAAAACAACATAAAAATAGGAAAAATAAACAGCTGAAAAGAAGCCCTAGGGTCTGAAGTAGCTGGATATGCAGGAATATGAAAAACGACAACGGTCGTAATTTAAAACCCGTGTGGAGTCGCCATTTGTTAGTATGAATTCTTTGTCGAAGTGTACGAAAAAGACCCACTTTAGCTACGCATAACTAATAGCCCTAACAAAAATAATGGCTGCAAAACATCTTCAGATCTGCAATTAGTAGTTAAAGTGCTGCAACAAACAGATCTATAAATGGAAAGATATTAAGCAGTGAAGTAAAGAGTTTGCTCCATGCATCCAACAGACAAGACAAGAACACGATTTTTTAATGAATTTTTATATTACAGGGCACCTGGGAGGAAACAAGAAGGTGTATCCAGATCTCCTCAATGGGATGGGTTCTTTGTAGTCCTCAGCACTTCAGATCTAAGCTTTCTCTCTTGTAGATGTAGAAAACCCAATGTAGAAGGTAGAGCTCAATGGGAGCAACAATGGCAGAAAATGAGACCGAGTGTATAGATCCAGAGTGATCTAGTATGCAACAAAAGGTCAAGAATGAAGGGGAAAACCCTCCTATTTATAACAAAATATTGGGTCATTCTAGATCTTGGTGCATGATTAAAATAATGTTAACCAAATCTAGATCCACCTCTATGGAATATTTTATTATTATTTGTTGGAGGGAAAGGGTGTTTGACTTGGGTCAAATCCTTTGATTAGTGAAAAATAAATAAATAAATGATTTATTTATCTTTTTAAGGAAGTGGTTGGGATATAATCAAATAAATAATGATTTAGTTGATTAATGGTGGTTGATTTGGTCATATTTAACAAGGAATATTATTTAAATAATTATTCCTAGAAAATAATAGGATAACTATGGGTTTATCTCATTAATTTCTTTGTTTTTGGGTTAAACATGACTGGGAATAATAATTAAATTATGGTTTAATTAATTATTCCTTTTGGGGTTTCCTACTTAACATAGTGAAAGCAGTTTTACTTGGGGTAAAACTGGTCTTACATGGTGTACTTGGGTCCATCTAATGATGAAGAGTTAGATGACCAAAAAATGGTGTAACAATGTTAATATTCCTCATTGACACGAGGGCAAAACTGACTACATGTTCCAAGGCAAAAAAAGGGGTTTCTGAAGCTCTGCTCAGGGAATTGTCAATAGAAGGAATATGCTCTCATGTAAAGGGATGCAATGATGGTATTTGCAAGGCATGTCACTTCTTATTAGTCAGGGAAATGACCCTCCAATGTGCGAGATGGGGATTGCAAGGACAGTGACAAAATTTTGTGTAACACTAAGTTGTAAATATCCATGGGTAGTATGTTTTACTTATAGTTACCTTTTCAGTTGTAGGTTTCATTGAACACTGATGACAATGTTTTCCTAAGGGGGAGGGGTCTGTAACAACCCCAAGTTAAAAATCCATGTAATAAATTTTATAAAGCCAAAATAATAATGAATGTCATGGGACACGTATTCAAAGCTGAATATCAGGAAAAAACATAGAGATGGGGATCACTTATGATTAATTAATAGCTATGGAAATTGGAAAATGATTTGGAAAGGAGTGAGGCATTTATTGGCATTTTATTTATGAAAATAGTGGAAAATAGGAGAAAAAGAAGGTGAACGGTCACAAGTTGCATGTGAGGAGGAAAATGAAGGAAAAATAATGGAAAATGAAGAAAATAGAGACCTCATTGATACAAATTCTTCTAAGGATCAGTTCATGGATTTTTGTTAGTTTAACATTTTTCATTTTTAGCTTGGAGCTCTCTCTCTTATATTCCATCTCTCACACTCTTGCACAATTAGAGTTTTCTTGAAGCACTTTTGGAGGAGTGTGGCTTACATGGGATTAAGATCAAGAAGGCAAAGGAAAAGGAGAAAAATGCAATGGAAAATCAAGATCAATAGTAATAGAAAATTTTCTTTGTAGGTATTGAATCACATGTATGATTTCCATGCTAGTTTTGGCATGCATAACATATGAATGTAGTTGTTTGGTTATGATTTTTCATTGGCATGGAGGATTTCCTAGATTGACAATGGTCTTTCCTAGCCTTTCCATTTCCTAGATAGCCATGGTGTTGTTTGTTTTACCTTTTATTTTCTAATTGGTGCTCATGTTCCATATGGTTTTGGGTTGAGTTACTAGTTCCTGGAGGCTTGGTTGGAAAAACACTTTTGAAGCCCTATAAAAACTTGGATTGAGCTACTAATCTTGGAAGCCTTGGCTGGACAAATTCTCTGGAGCTTGAAGACATATGTGGGTTGAGTTACTAGTCTTGGGAGTCAGGTTGGAACACACACTTTGGAGCCTTGGAAAGCTTGGATGGAGATTGATCTTGTGATGGTTAGTGATGTATGACCGTGAGGCGAAATCACTGGTTGAGAGTTGAGATGGTTTGGCCTCTTGAAGCCATGGTTTTTTTTTCTTGGTTTATTCCATGAAATCTCATATTCATGCTTAGAGTATGGCACGAGGGTGATTGGATGAAAGAACTATTTCTTTCATCCCAATCTATGGTTATTTCCCTGACTTGGTTTCATTTTTCATATGTTAATAAGATCTCTTTTCCTCTTGTGTTTTATGGGTAAATATATTCGTTATTATGTGGCTTTAATGGTTGTTCTATTGTTGATATTTATTTGGTTATATGATGGTTATAAGCATGGTTTATGACCGACTTGAGTTATGTCTCTCATCATGTTTTGGTTAGTAAAGGAAATTTTAATGAATGCATGACCTAATAGATGATATTGCAAATATTATGAGAGGGAATCAAATCTTCTTGATGATTCCCAGATAAGTATGAGATACCTATGTTCATATATGTTGTTATGACCTGTAGATTACATGTTTTCATTATGTTTGACGAAATTTTTGTCATGGTTAGTGTAACACCCTCTTCCCAAATTTACCCAACCTAACCCATCCACTAGGGTAAACATGTGATGAGAGGCTACTATGATGTGATTCAACTCCCCATGTATAGTAAAGAAGTGGAACCAACATAACGAAACTAAACTGACCTGACCCACATGCTATAAAACCTTGAGGAGCCAACCAACCCTTCCATGTGACCAATCCCTTAGAAAACTTGATATTTTATTGATATGGACCCTCAGCCACTTCAATGAAAATACATGCATGCAACTAAGACCTTCCAGTCACTCCCACAACAAGGCAAGCCAATGAATATGGACTTTTCGAGGAAGTTCTGAGCCAAAACCCTAGATTGTGAGCCACTTCTTCAAGGCTAGGTCTCAAGCCACTGCCTAGAATTTTAGGAAACCTTCACAAATGATAAATAAAAATGGAACAAGGCTAATAATTCAGTAATTTGTAAAAACAATTAATTTTACCCACACTGGCCATGACAATAATTTCATAAAACATGTCAAAAATATGTAATCTACAAGTCATAACAGATCTGAGCATAAGGGTCTCATACTTATATGAGAATCATAAATAAGCATTGTTTTGATATCACAATAGCTGCATTGTCATCTATCAGGTCACATATTCATTGTACATTCATTTTATAATCAAAACATGATGAGAACAATACACAAAGTATTTCATAAAACATACTCATAACCATCATATAACCAACAAAATAACAAGGATATAACATCCATAAAAATGACATATGAACCAGTACATTTATACATGAAATACCAAGGATAATAATATATTATTAATGAATGCAAAGGCCAACCAAGTTTGGGACTTCCACGAACCACCTGACAATAGATTAAGCTGAACCAAATATTTCTTTCAATTAATCACCCTTGTGCCATATTCCAAGAATGAGTGTGGGACCTGAAACCAAACCAATCCAGGTTTCCTTAGGCTTTATCAAAATCCCTACCAGATCACTAGGCCCTAAAAAAGCATGGATGCCTCGGAATCTCTCCACCTAC
This sequence comes from Pinus albicaulis, assembly GCA_034641835.2. Classification (NCBI taxonomy): domain Eukaryota; kingdom Viridiplantae; phylum Streptophyta; class Pinopsida; order Pinales; family Pinaceae; genus Pinus; species Pinus albicaulis. The sequence continues at coordinate 1,844,900,220 of CM076578.1, read as the reverse complement.
ACTGTGAGTAATTTTTCTGTCTCCTACTCTCTATGATTTACTGTATATCTTTCCATTCACTAGTCAAGGATTTATAGGCCTATTCGAGACTCCAGTATCTAGTATTTATTGTATATCTCCCCATTCATCGGTAGAGGATTCCTAGGCCTAATCGAGACTCGACCCTCCAGTCTTTACTGTATATCCCGTCATTCACAAGTTTAAGATTCCTAGGCATGGTCGAGGGAACACACCTTTAGGCGTTACTGTATATCCTGCCATTTAGCAGTCACATATTTTTAGGCCCACCAAGGTACAAAAAATATGGCTTTACTGCAATCCCACCTTCTCCGGTCCATGGATTCATAGCCCTTGTGTTATTTATTTCAAATACCACCCCACTCTATTTCGAAACCATATGAAAATCCAACTTAACAAAATAAAAGAGAACCCATCACACCATGGTTATCCAAAAAAGAAAATTCAATGCTGAAGAACATTGTCACACCTAGAAAAACCCATTCCAATTAAAACATGATAACCAAATACACACGTGCATGTGCCATTCATACCAAATCTAGCAAGGAAATCACACATGAAAATCGATACCTACAAGTAATCACGTTGTAGGTAGATGATCTTATCTTCCTTGCTTGATCTTTGCTTCCCTTTTCCTTATTTGTCCTTCCTTTTCTTTCCTTGATCCAATGCTAGAGTGCTCCAAGAATTCTCTAAATGTACAAGAGAGAGAGAGAGAGAGAGAATAGAGAGATATATCCAAAACTAAATTGATAAAAGGTTACCTGAAAAAATCTACTAGTTGATCCTCATAAGACTTTTTATTAATGAGGCCTCTAATTTCTTCACTTTCCATTATTTTCCTTCATTTTCATCCACACATGCAACCTATGACCTTTCACCTTCATTTTCTACTAATTTCCATGATTTTCATAAATAAAATTCCAATTAATGCCTCATGCATTTCCAAAGACCTTTTTCCAATTTCCCCATAACCATAATAAACTAAATGAACACCCACACTAAGATGTTTTTCCCAACATTCAACTTGGAATATGTGTCCCATGACCTTGGTTATTATTTTTCCTTTATTAACTTTATTACATGGATTTTTTGACCAAGGTTGTTACAAAACCCTCCCCTTGGAGGAACACCATCCTCGGTTTTCAATGACACCTACAACTAGAAAGAGAGATAACAATAAAGCACACTACCTATGGAACTTTATAACATAGCTCGTTGCAATATTTACAAAGACAAATGCTGAAAAAAATGACAAAAATACCATTTAATGGAGCTTTATAACACAACTCATTATGTTGTTTACAATAACAACCACATATACATATACGCATTTTCTCAAACAAAAAATAACCATATTATTTATGGATCTTAATAAATCCAACTCATTAGAGTGTTTACAATAATATACACATATACACCTATGCACATTTTCTCAACCAAAAAATAAAAGGATACGATGCCTGGATCTACAAAAAGGGAATATAAAGGCTCCCCCCTTCACCTTCAAAAGTAGTACCAGGATTCACTTCCTTTCTAGGATGTATAGAATCCACTTTCGAAGCCAAATTCTGCATCCAATGTCCAACTCTACAATCATGCGCCACTTTTCATCCCAATGAACGGTTACTGACTCATTGTTCTAGAGCACACTCCCAATGTGCATATGATTCCATCTACCAATGCTAATGACCAAAATAAATGTACTCCCTGACATACCCTTCATTGTTATATATTCCTTCATGAAATCCATTCATCCCTTTCCATGTAGTCACTCACCTTCCAAGTTCCCTGACACCCCCTATCTCGGGCAATCCATCCATTGGAAAGGTTTCCTCACATCAGAAGGTCCAATAACCAAGGCATATACCTACCTCAAACCATCATACCGGTCATAGCATGCTCATGGAAATCAATAGACACTATTGGCTACCAGTGTCCCATAATGGCCCTCCTCCTTAAGTGCTTTACCAACATACTATTGCATGTTCCAATTACTTTTGTTGTTGCTGCTAATTCTTACAGTCAGTTCCAACCACCCAATCAAACATTTTCATGCTCTCATGTACCAAGCACATAACTTACATCAGATTCAAAATAAATTGAAATAAATCTAGATCATACCTCATTGGTAGCTCTTTAGAAGGTTCACCTGCAATTCTGTTTACTTCTATCACAACAAGTCAAACTAGTTGTTTAATCAAATACTCATGTATAATAATATCACATATAGTTAGCTCAAAATGCAAACATCATAGTCAAAATCATAGATCACAAGTAATCATGATAAACCGTAATCGCATATCACATGCATAATTAAAACTGGAATTAAATATTGATACTTATCCTTTAATTGATCATTTCCGTATGCACATTGGATCGGTTGCCACACCTAAAAACAGGGAAAATTTGAAGGATGATAATTTATCTTAAATTTTAGAAACCTTGGCGAATCGTATTAGTCCCTAACATGCAAACTATAAAATGTTTAGTGATATGTTTGGAAAAACATTCCAATTTCTAATGATTTTGTATATTCTCTATAAAACTTTTGCGATTTTTAAGATAAAATAATTTTATGATATAAAATTTGGGCAAATATTTTTTAGGAAAAATGGAAATTGGCGAATGTTTTTTTGGAAGAAACATAGAAAATTAGCCCACCTACGAATCTTAGCCCCTAGAATTTTCCCTTTCTGAAAAATACCCAATTCCTTCTCTTCAACTACGTACACATACACATAGTGTGCATCACACACATACAACCAAACACAACATACAATACCATACAATACATGCACCTACACCTGACATACAACACATACACCTACACCTAGTGTACACCAAAACACATAAACCTCCATCTAGTGTACGACACAACACATACACCTAGACCCAATGGACAACACAACACAATACATACAACTAAATCCAGTGTACAACACAACAAAATACATACACCTACACCCAATTTTCAAAAAAATGTAGTACATACACAAATTATAACACAACGAATACACATGTCATGATAACATGACTACAAAATTCACATACATAGTACCAAACGTACACAAAAAAGCATGTACAACATGCAAACAATACCACATGTGTAGAACACAACATTTACGACATGCCCATAGTACCACATGTACAACATGTAAACAATACCACCTGTACAACATGTACATAATACCACCTTTACACAACACCACCTCCACAACATGTACATAGTAGCACATGTGAAAAATGCCACCTGCCCAATGTGTACACAACACCACTTGCACACAACACCCCATGTACAACATGTACATGACACCACATGCACACAACACCACATGTACATAGCACCATATGTAGAACATGCACACCACCCCAAATGTACACAACATTGCATATGAAACATGCAAAAAGCACCATGTGTGCACAACAATGCATATCCAAGATGCGCACATCACCATATGTACACAAAATTGCATATCCAACATGTGCACAACACCATATGCACACAACACCACATATCCAACATGCACACAACACCATATGTATACAACACTGCATAAACAACATGTACAAAACACCATATGTACATAGAATTGCATACAAAATATATACACAACACCATATATACACAACATTGCATGCATACAATGTCACAGGTGAAACATGTATAACATATACACAATAGTAGTACTGCACATCCATAGACCACACATTGTATCTACGAGGAAACCTTAATTCAAGTGTCTTTCCTCTATTCATGCATGTTCTAGCATGTCTATGATCACATTGCTTCCATTCCGTTGATGTATCCCTCAACATTACCTATCCATAACATAAACATAGGCATAGTACAAGCATATAATATCAATTCATATCTGCATGATAGTGACCTTGTAGATCTATCAGGGTTACTCTTCCCACTTGATTCCTCATAAACCAGGAACCTCTTCATGCCATTCACCTGCATAAGCTATCATTCCTCCACAATAACGATCCTTGATTCTATCAGACAATGACATACATACATACATATATACATATAAACATCATAAAAAAACAATCATGATCCTTGACGACCCTATTAGACGAAAGCATACGTACAATTATTTATATAGATATAGAAATCATCATAATCATAATCACAACATAATTTCTAGATATCATAAGGTTAAGGTTAAGATAACTCCCTTTATCCTTGCACAGCATGAAAAACATTGAGAAAAAAAACTCCCAACTTAGCCAAGGCATATGTTACCTTAAGCCCATTTTCTTTACCTTTCCCACTACCTTTCTCATGACCGTTCTTCCATCGTCCATTTATCCCAATGGACCCAACCAACTCAACTGACTATCATACTCTTACCTTCAACTACCCTTATACATGCATCGAGCTTCATCCAAGTCTTACATTATCTGCTAGGTTTCATCCAGCTCTTCTCGAACTCCATTAACTTTCCTCTCTCCAAAAAAAAATTCCCAAGACCTTCAAACATAAAATGAAAGACAAGAAACAAACAATAATAAAACCATGAAAAAAAAACATTAGTAATACGAAACTGCAAAAAAAGTGGCATGGAAATGCACCTGACAAACAAAATTTCAAGTCCAGAGAAAACAAATCATAAAATCTTGAAAGCACAAGACTAGAAACAAACATCATGACTCAATCCCCATGGTCCCTAAATCTTCTAAAGGAAATATCAACCTGTGCCTTCTCCAAGATTTCATGTTAGTCTCTTTTCCATGTAATTCCTTGTATCATACTTCCATAAACAAATAGTTTTCAGTGTATAAACAAATATAACAATATACCAGTTATCATACCTTGTCATGCTAATACCAATCATGTTTCCCTGCAATTGTTCTCACATGTCAATCATATGTTCCAAAGATCAAGGCATCATGTATACTAACTTGAAATCAGCCTTTACCAAGAATAATAGTCATGTCATAATCAAGAGCCAACTCATAGTCATTAGACATAATGCTACAATTATCACCTGCATATGCTCAAGTACATATCAGTTGTTCTAAGCATGTATGTGTTGGTGCAACCATCTCAAAACAAGATCATTCCTTCATGCAATATTATAGATACAAACTCATATCTTGAAACTAATCAAACATTCAAACAATAGATAGACGACATAACATACACCAAACACTCATACACCAAATAGATGACATAATCAAACATTCAAGCACCAAGTAGACATAAGTAAACTGATACCTTAATAAATCTTAGGGGAGGCTATATTTTCTACATAATCAATCTACATTAACATGATATAACTTCACAACATATCAACTCAAACATAAATAAAGTCATGATGTCCATAACGGTAACTAGCTAAAATTTTCACATCATAAACTCATAAAAAATTGTCATTCATGCATAACAATCATGTGTACAATCAGTCTAGATTAGTACAACACAATATCAAAAATAAGTCGAATCATACCTGGAATTCATAACCCTAACCATCTACATAGGCCAATCCAAATTAGCACGATACATTAACTGATGCACGTGCAGATCACCGAACTGATCAACTAGCATATATCATGTTTGTAATTATAACAACAATATAATGACAGGGATGTACATAACCATAATTCTTACAACAAAAAGTAACCAACATACCTGCATACCCAACATACAAACCTGTATGGTGGTCTTCTCTCACCCCTAGGTCTATTGTTGCAACCTTGCTCCGATGATCTTATTTTCCTACTCTATCTCAGTCAACACATCAACATAATAACATAACAATAACATCATGATAACACAAACTACATAATGACCACCACGATGCATGCCTGTCCTGCCATGCACACATAAACATAACCATGATAATGCACACACAAAAACATATAGAAACTGACATGCATAACAAATATATATACAATTTCCATGCATTCATGAAAAAAAGTACATCCCAACATAAAAATCATCAACTTCTACATGACAACACAATTGCAACAATGACCATCACCATGCATACATAACAAGCACATATAAAACATATATGCATGCATGACAACCACATTATTCCCATCCATTACAAGAGTTGAACCATGCTTTGATACCACTATGTGGTATCAGATATCACACAAAGAGAATAGAGACCAGAAACCACCCTAAGAGAACAAAAACCAAACACCACCCAAAGAGAACGAAAACTAGAAACCACCCAAAGAGAACGAAAGCTACTCTGATACCACTCTATGATATCAGATATTACCCAAGGAGAGCTCAATCATTCTCTGATACCATCCTGTAACACCCTCCTCCCACATTTACCAAATCTAACCAGTCCACTAAGGTAAACATGTGATGAGAGGCTACTATGATGTGATTCAACTCCCCATGTATAGTTAATGAAGTGGAATCCACATAACGAAACCAAAATGACATTCCACATATCCTATAGAACCTACATGAGCCAACCAACCCCTCTAGGTGACCAATCTCTGAGACAACTTGATATTTTACTAATCTGGACCCTCATCCACTCCCACGACAAGCCATGCATGCAACTGAGGCCTTCCAATTTCTCGCAAAATAAGGCATGCTAGTGACTGTGGAATTTTCCAAGAATTCCTAAGCCAGTGACCCAGGATTTTGAGCCACTTTTTCAGGGCTAGGTCTAAGGCCACTTTCCATAACTTCATGAAAACTTCAGAAATGATAAATAACAATAAAATAAGGCTACTAATGCAATAATTGGTACAAGTAATTGATTTGAGCCCTACCGTCCATGATAGGAATTTCATCAAACATGTCACAAATATGTAATATACGGGTAGATATGAGCATAGGGGTCTCATACTTCTCTAAAATTCATAAAGAAGCATTTTTCTATATCACAATAACTACATTATTTTCTATTAGGTCATATATTCATTGTACATTCATTTTCTAATAAAAAAATGATGAAAAACATACATCAAGTTTATCATAAAACATACTTATAACCACCATATAACCAACAGAATAACAAGGATATAACAACCATAAAACCACATATGAACCAATATGTTTATACATCAAATACCAAGGAGAACAAGTTATTATTAATGAATGCAAAGATCAACTGCGTTTGGAATTTACACAAACCAATCGACCATAGATTGGGATGAATCAAATATTTCTTTTATCCACTCACCCTCATGTCATATTCTAAGCATGAATATGTCATATTCTAAGCATGAATATAGGACTCAAAACCAAAAAAATCCAAGTTTCCTCAGACTTTACCGCAATTCCCACCGGATCATTAGGCTCTAAACAAGCGTGGATGCCTTTGGATCTCTCCACCTACATTGTGAGGAATTTTTTTGTATCCTAGTCTCTAGGCTTTACCATATATCCCATCATTCATCGGTCAAGGATTCCTAGGCCTAATCGAGACTCTAGTCTCTAGGATTTACTATATATCCCTCCATTCACCGATCGAGGATTCCTAGGCCTAATCGAGACTCCACCCTCTAGGATTTACCGTATATCCTTCCATTGACCGATTGAGGATTCCTAGCCCCGATCGAGGGCACACACCTCTTGGCTTTACCGTATATCTCACCATTCACCATTCGAGTGTTCCTAAGCCCACCGAGGTACAGATCTGACTTTACCCCAATACCATTGTTAGGTCCCTATAATACTAGTATATCCCCTTATTGTTATTATTAGTGTAACCTATTTATTGTTATTGTCGTGCCTGTTATTGCCTAAATCTACCTCAGGCTGAAGGAAGGTGTTAGGAATCTATAATTTTAGCAGATTGGTAAGACTAAAACTGCAGAAGAAACATTATTTCAACCAAATTTGGGATTCTAGGATCTAGCCTTCCTGAATCTAGAGAGGGATCTCTCTATAAATGGGTTCAAAGATGTGATCTTTAATAGCTGAAATTATGATATTAAGCTAGTTATGAAGAGCTTGTGTTTTGTTCTGTTTGTTTTGGTTGGGCAAGGACATGATGAAGGTGAAGGCAGTTTCAAAGGAAGGGTGAAAGTGTTTGCAAATGAAGGAATGATTTGGCTGATAGAAAAGGTAAAGACAGTTTTAACCCATTGGGCTATGGAGTCATAGGAGGATTTTGATTGGACAGCAAGGTTTAAGCGGGATCCATGGGGCAAGTCACTTATGTCAAAGGATCTCTTAAGGTGATTTTATGGAATGAAACAGATAGGAAATGAAGAACAAACAAATGAAGATATAGTAAAACAGCCTAAGATCAAATAAGTTCTTTTAAACTATATTTTTTCAGCATGTACTTAAAGAAAAACATGAGAGTTTTCTGAGATCAGGGTAATACCTTTAAACTAGCCTGCTTTGAAATTATTTTAGTTAGAAAACATTAAAAAAATAGTCGAAAAGATTAAGATCAGGTAAGTGTCTTTAAACTACCCTTCTTTCAACATATTCAATAAGGAAAACATAAAATAATTCTGAGATCAGGTTAATACCTTTAAACTAGCCTGCTTTGAAATATTTTCAGTAAGAAAACATTAAAAGACAGTTGAACAACTTAAGATCAGGTAAGTGCCTTTAAACTACCCTGCTTTCAGCATATTCAATAAGGAAAACATAAAAGTATTCTAAGATCAGGTTAATACCTTTAAACTAGCCTGCTTTGAAATACTTTCAGTAAGAAAACATTAAAAGACAGTTGAACAACTTAAGATCAAACAAGTGCTTTTAAACTATATTGCTTCAGCCTGTTCAATAAGGAAAACATGGATAACAGTGACAAAGAGCAATTTAGATCAGACAAGTGCCTTTAAACCAGCCTGCATTGATGTACTCTTCAAAGAGAATGTTCAAATGAAGAAAACATAGACAATAAAGGTTTCAGTGAGAGTAGGGTACTATTGAGAGTAAATCCTAGCTCTATGTTTGCTGCTCTTTATCAGAAAAAATGAATAGAATGAAAACATTAAGCAAAATAACAATTGAAAGTGAGGAACACATCACCATTGACACAAATAACGATCCCATAAATCAGTAGCTTGTATTTGATGTTCAAACCGGTTACAATCAGCAAGCCCGGTGGTTCTTTACAACTTCAAACTTCTCATATCAGCTTATGTATCTTCAAGTTGCAAACAGGGCATCAATAGCTTCAGAATAACTATTGCATGCATTCAGATGTCCAGAGACCAACATTTTCTCATCTTCTACAACAGTATTTATAGAAGAATGAAGAGGTGGGAGGATTTCCCAGGGGTCAAGTATCATTAATTATGTGATCAATGTAATTCCTGGCCTTTGGGAACCAGGCAAGGCATAAGGTGGGAATGTAATCGTTTATAACTCTCCTTCATAACTCTATTTGTGTCTTTCGAGGCCTAATGATTGAAAAGATCTGCTTCTGGACTGTTCTTTAACCTTTAAAATAGTTTTGCCGACAATTTGGAGATAAGACCCTCGATTAGTATTATTTGTTCGACAAACTTTGATTTTATGTGAGGCTGTAGGTTCATTTAGAAGCTGGAGAAGGTTCAATTAGGCTCTTTTTTGGTGTCGAAGTAACTCTGTAGCCATTCTTTGTGTTGAATTCCCTGCAGGAGTAACTCTTTGGCTGCATTTGAGACAAATATCTGATCCTAATCCATAAATTTGGCCTGTGATTGAATACTTTGAGGCACAAGTGGCATTTCAGTAACTAAAGGGATCAATTTGCCTCAATTAAGGCGGTGGAAGCGCTCCTGTCGATAAAACCCTTAAAATATTATTTAAACTGTGTATTAAATCAGGGATTAGGCTTTGATAACCGTCTTAGTCGTAATTCCCATAAAACTGTCTCTAATCCTCTGTTCTGATACATGTTGGTCTTCGGCACTGATACTCTTTGACTGTGCCCCTTTCATGGTGTTTTTGCTGGTGTACAGGGCTACGCAGGGTTTATAAGGCATCCATGCCTGAGAAAACATTGATGAAACGTGCATTTCCACCTTGTGGATGATTTCCTTTAACGAATCAAGGACGGGAGAGTCGTCACCCTCCGCCTCTGAATCTTCTTTGGAAATAACGAAAAAATGATTTAAAACCCTGCAAAACACGAAAACTATTATAAAACCTACGTATATAGGTTAACTGCATCGGAGGGCGTGCGAGGAGATCGGAGTTGTTGGATGGCATCATCCAATGGTCAGGATTGATCGGGAGAGATCGTGGAATGGGTGAAAGAAAGATTAAATCCGAGCCGTCGATCGTGCAAAGATCGACGGTCGAGATTGAACGAGGCGGTCAGAGGAGAAGGATGAATCTGAGCCGTCAATCGCGCAGAGATCGACGGTCGGGATTGGGCAATGGAAAGTCAAACGGAGAGATCGGGTGATGAATTGTGGGCTGTCAATCTACAGATCAGATCAACGGCGGAGATTGATTTGCCGCCGTATGATGGCCCGACTATCGTGCGCGCACCTTTGTTAACCATCGAGCAACTTTGGCGAGCGATCACCATTGGATCAGTGGGCCCAGATCAGATGATCCACAGAGATATCGTTGGGCGTCCCGGTCCGAACGTTAATGTGAAATGGATGGTGGTTTCGCAAAAAGTACAAGGGATGCGTGTCAAGCGATGTATGGAATCACTGGCCATCGGGCAAAAACTGCCCTCCGCCGAAGAGTGGTGCGATAAAAACCACACGGTTTTGGGAAAACGTGGCACGGCTGGCGGGTCCACAGGGAGGCGCGCTCCGCACCGTCGGAGCTATGGATTGAATCAATGGTCAAGATCGCTCCATAATTTGCACTGGCGCGGAAAAAATAGAATAAAATGAATTTCGACATTTTAAATAAATATCGAAGGTTTTTCAATGGTTTGCGAAGAAATATTTATTTAAACCGGATAAACGCCCGGTTGGCTTAGCGCACAGTCACGGTGCCAGGGTGTATGGGTGGAAAGGCTAGGGACTTAGCCCAAGGGGGCTTAAGCCCAATATATATTAAAAAATGGGTTTTTAATGGTTTTTCTCATGATTTTCAAAGGTTTGAGGGTTCTGATAAGGCCAAGAGTTAGTCTTAAACCTTATAAAGGGGATTTTGACGAGGGGAAAAGGAAGAAATGTGAAAATGAGGGATTTTTGTGGGAAATAAGGGGATAGACAGATGAGGTTAATTTGGGAAGAAGGGAAAGGAGAAAATGGTGTTTGCATCAATATTTTAGCTTTGGAAATCAGCAGGATTTCAGAGTCTTTTGGGGATGAAAACAAAAGTATAGGATCTGGACAGAGGCAGGAGGCCTTTAAGAGTCTGCAAGAGCCAACAATTTTTAGTAATAGAATTTGTTCCTTGAAGGCTCAAAAATAGATTTAGCCACCTTTTGGCATAACCAAATTTTGCAGGTGGCTAACAGTGGCTCCACTTGAGGATGGTGCCTTCTTGAAGGCATCAAGAGCTTTCAGACCTGCATTCTCTGGGAGGCTGACCATGTGCCTGATCCATTGATATTCTCTGAGAGGCTGATTAGTTGCCTAATCCATTGGGCTGCTCTTCCTGTGCTGAGATGATTTTCTCTGAAAATGTATTAGGAGTCATACAAGCAATGGATCTTCATCAATACAACTTTCTACCTACCCAATCCTACAAATCTAACATTTTTTCCTTCATTAGAGTGCACTTGGATTGGCAAACTCTTTTACAACATTTTATTCTTTTGAAAGCAATAAATCTAATCTAATTCTACTCCTTATTTCTCCCTAAACTTAGATTTAACAGTTGAGTTCAGATGATTCTCTACCTAATCTACTATCTGTTGGGATTAAACTGTCCAATAGATCTTATTCTCTAAATTTCTAAAACATAAATTTAAAAACACTCAAGTCAAGATTAAGTTGTTTGACTTGCTGTGATCTATGGCATAAAGACAAGCTGCACATAGACATTTATTTTTTAGAAAAAAAAAAAAAAAAATGGAAGGCTTAAGATCTGAAATTTCATAACACTTCCTTCCTCTTTTCTACAGCCCTGATTTGATTCTTATTGAGCTGTCTTTCCTTTTTCTCTGGTTCAGATTTTGAGCTAATTAGAACCAGATTTTTACATCTCTCTGACTCAGAAAAATAGAACATATTTGAGTCATTTCTCTTTGCAACCTTAGGTTCAGATTTTGATCATGTTTGAACCTTTAATTTTTATTCTAAACTATCTACTGATAAGCCAAGATTAGACAGTTTAGCATATCAATTTCACTAATCCTATCAGCAGAAAATTTAAAGCTAATTAGTCTAGATTAAACAGTTTGACTAATTAGAAGTGTGTTTTTCAGGAGTGGCATTTGAGCTTGCACACTTTCAGATTTGTTTCTCTTTTTGGTATGGGGCTGTACCTTTATTGTTTTGTCAATCTGCCCTCTTTTCATTCTTTTCTTGTGTTTTTGTATTTTTGATTTTTCTTCAAAGCAGAAAACAATCAACTAACTACATGCTCTGAACTGAGCTTTATTGACATTCCTATCTAACCTATTCTAAACATGGAGTATTTACATTTATCATATGATACAAAAATGCCAATGTACCCAGCTGAGTAATGTCAAGAAGAAGTAGAAACTCTGGCTGCTTGTCAGAGGTATCCATAGAACATATCGAAGATTAACATTCAATATCAAGGCTATCACATAAGGTGACATATTTTCATGTCTCTGGCTCTTGCAAAGGATCACTGCTTGATAATTTGAGCCAGTTGGGATTTCCACACACTCTTCCATAGGATCAACAAAGAAAAGATGAAGATTCTCTTCTTTATGGTCCTCCACAATTGGTAGGTTATTTACTTCCAAGACTTCAGCTTTGAGGAGCATATCTTCAGAAAGTTTCTTGGAAGTTTCATCATTTTTAACAGAAAAGGAAGAAGATTCTACTTGAGAAGATGGTATATCCATAGTAGGATAGTCTTGTATTTTTTTTTCTCCTTCATCTTCCTCATCATTTGAACTAGAGGACTCATCATATTTGGCAGTGTTGTCCTCTTGTAGCCTTGGTATGCTTGGATTCAGTGGGCTGAACTTTGTGAAGAAATTATTATATTCTTGAGCAGGGGTGTATTCAAAGGTTTCCTCTTGCTCAAAAACTTCTTCATTACTCTTCTCTTCACCTTCTGAGTTAAAAGGCTGCTGATTCCCAATTATGTGAAAGCCATTTATGATGGATCGAAATGGATGTTTGCGGCTTTCAAGCTGACGATGGTGAAACTCATAACACCAATCAAATGTTGGTTGTCCTGCATGATTATTTTCTACTTGGAAATCATCATCATCATAAGACTAATTGAAGTTTGAAAATTTATTAGAATAAACATTTTCATAAGTCAGACATATTGGGATATCAGTTTTCTTTTCTTCTAGCTGATCTACAAGTTTATTTCTTGTATCAAGACAATAAGATGGAGTAGGTAGATGAGCATAAGCATTTGTTTCAAATGAAGGTGTGGATGCCGGTTGTCTATTCAATACTAGATCAATCTATTTCTCTGTCAAGAGAGAAGGAATTTCCTTTTCTCTTAGAACAGAGGTACAAAAATCCTCTTTATCTTGTGTGGGCTGATTTTGAGGCTTGATGTCTTCTTGAGCCTCTTCTAGGGGAACTTCACTTGTGTCACTAACAGTTTTTGTATTTAGGTCATGAAGTTATCTTATCAGCATAGTACAAGACATAGGTAGGAAATCAAGCATTTCTTGACAACCTTCTTCATTGCTTTCTTTGTAAGTTTTATCATCATCTTTTATAATGTGTTGATCATAATACATGTCTTGGTCAGAGTCTTGGTGTTGAGGCGATTGGGCTTGTGTTTGATCAAGGGAAAGCCTAGCTTGCTCTAGATCATCAGCATTCATATTAGCCATCAACCTATCCATTCTCTTCCCAAGCATGTGCATCATCTTTTCCATCATGATTAGAAATTTTTCTTGATTATTTTCTTTATGTTCATCATACATGTCTTTTTGGGGTGGAGTTTGCGTTTGCTCAGGGAAAAGCATATGATTTTCTAGATCACCAACGCTGAAATTTTCCATAAACCTATCCATCCTTCTTCCAAGAATGTACAACAATTTCCCCATCATGAACATATGTTTGTCTTCTAGATCTATATCTAAATCCATGTTTGTAACTCAGAAAAAGGTCATTGTGTCTGTTCAACCAGTTTAGAGTCTTCTACCAGTGGATTCATTTGGTCTTCTGGGAGTTTCAGAGTGTGGAGTCGCCAGGTGGAAGTTTTTAGCTCCTAAGGGGGTAAAATGTTTAATGGTCCACTACCATGTATTTCTTGTGGAGCTGCAATATTTTTCAGGAATTGAATTAGCTCTCAAGGGTGATCTGAAAAAAGTTGACAATTTATCTTAGGAGACTTCCTAAGGATACTTTCTGGGTTATCAACTATCTCAGGTGGGTCAGGGTCAAGATAGGCTCTAGTGTGAATCTTTCTAGAAACCACTATGATGTGTTTTTGAGACCCAAAATAAACAAGACAAGTTCAACCAGGTATGACAATATTTAAGAGGTTAACTAGTCTGTTTGGAAAAATTTCAGTCTTGCAGTCTTGTGACTGAGTTTGAAAGGTGTTACAATGATAAGGGTTCTTCCTAGTGGAGTCTTAAGGTCTATTCAGGATTGTGGAGTCGCAAAGTGGAAGTTTTTAGCTCTTTTCAGAGGTAAAAGGTCTTATGGTCCACCACCATGTTTATTGAATACCAATCTAACCAGAGATTTTGGATCTTTTAAGTGCCTAAGGGTGTGTAAGATAAAATGCACTCATTCCCCAGCGGAGTCACCAGAAATGTTAGGAATCTTTAATTTTAGCAGATTGGTAAGACTAAAACTATAGAAGCAACATTATTTCAACCAACTTTGGGATTATAGGATCTAGCCTTCCTGAATCCAGAGAGGGATCTCTCTATAAATGGGTTCAAATATGTGATCTTTAATAGCTGAAATTATGATATTAGGCTAGTTATGAAGATCTTGGGTTTTGTTTTGTTTGTTTTGGTTGGGCAAGGACATGATGAAGGTGATAGTAGTTTCAAAGGAAGGGTGAAAGTGTTTGCAAATGAAGGAATGATTTCGCTGATAGAAAAGGCAAAGACAGTTTTAACCCATTGGGCTATGGAGTCATAGGAGGATTTTGATTGGACAAAAATTTTTAAGCGGGATCCGTGGGGCAAGTCACTTATGTCAAAGGATCTCTTAAGGTGATTTTATGGAATGAAACAGATAGGAAATGAAGAACAAACAAATGAAGATATAGTAAAACAGCCTAAGATCAAATAAGTTCTTTTAAACTATATTGCTTCAGCATGTACTTAAAGAAAAACATGAGAGTTTTCTGAGATTAGGTTAATACCTTTAAACTAGCCTGCTTTGAAATTATTTCAGTTAGAAAACATTAAAAAAACAGTCGAAAAGCTTAAGATCAGGTAAGTGTCTTTAAACTACCCTTCTTTCAGCATATTCAATAAGGAAAACATAAAAGCATTCTGAGATCAGGTTAATACCTTTAAACTGGCCTGCTTTGAAATAATTTCAGTAAGAAAACATTAAAAGACAGTTGAACAGCTTAAGATTAGGTAAGTGCCTTTAAACTACCCTGCTTTCAGCATATTCAATAAGGAAAACATAAAATTATTCCGAGATCAGGTTAATACCTTTAAACTAGCTTGCTTTCAAATACTTTCAGTAAGAAAACATTAAAAGACAGTTGAACAGCTTAAGATCAAACAAGTGCTTTTAAACTATATTGCTTCAACATGTTCGATAAGGAAAACATGGATAACAGTGACAAAGAGAAATTTAGATCAGAAAAGTGCCTTTAAACCAGCCTGCATTGATGTACTCTTAAAAGAGAATGTTCAAATGAAGAAAACATAGACAATAAAGGTTTCAGTGAGAGTAGGGTACTATTGAGAGAAAATCCTAGCTCTATGTTTGCTGCTCTTTATCAGAGAAAATGAACAGAATGAAAACATTAAGAAAAATAACAATTGACAGTGAGGAACACATCACCATTGACACAAATCAGGATCCCATAAATCAGTAGCTTGTATTTGATGTTCAAACTGGTTACAATCAGCAAGCCCGGTGGATCTTTACAACTTCAAACTTCTCATATCAGCTTATGTATCTTCAAGTTGCAAACAGGGCATCAATAGCTTCAAAATAACTATTACATGCATTCAGATGTCCAGAGACCAACATTTTCTCATCTTCTACAGCAGTATTTATAGAAGAATGAAGAGGTGGGAGGATTTCCCAAGGGTCAAGTATCATTAATTATGTGATCAATGCAATTCCTGGCCTTTGGGAACCAGGAAAGGCATAAGGTGGGAATGTAATTGTTTATAACTCTGCTTCATAACTCTGTTTGTGTCTTTCAAGGCCTAATGATTGAAAAGATCTGCTTCTGGATTGTTCTTTAACCTTTAAAATAGTTTTTCCGACAATTTGGAGATAAGACCCTCGATTAGTATTATTTGTTCAACGACCTTTGATTTTATGTGAGGTTGTAGGTGCCTTTAGAAGCTGGAGAAGGTTCAATTAGCGTCTGTTTTGGCGTCGAAGTAACTCTGTATCCATTCTTTGTGTTGTAGTCCCTGCAGGAGTAACTCTTTGGCTACGTTTGAGACAAATATCTGATCTTGATCCATAAATTTGGCCTGTGATTGAATACTTTGAGGCACAGATGGCATTTCAGTAACTAGAGGGATCAATTTGCCTCAATTTCGGCGGTGGAAGTGCTCCTGTTGATAAAACCCTTAAAATATTCTTTAAACTGTGTTTTAAATCGGGGATTAGGCTTTGATAACCATCTTAGCCGTAATTCCCATAAAACTGTCTCTAATCCTCTGTTCTGATACATGTTGGTCTTCGACACTGATACTCTTTGACTGTGCCCCTTTCATGGTGTTTTTTTTGGTGTGCAGGGTTGCGTAGGGTTTATAAGGCATCCATGCCTGAGAAAACATTGATGAAACATGCATTTCCACCCTGTGGATGATTTCCTTTGACGAATCGAAGACGGGAGAGTCGTCACCCTCCGCCTCTGAATCTTCTTTGGAAATAACGAAAAAAATATTTAAAACCCTGCAAAACACGAAAAATATTATAAAACCTGCGTATATAGGTTAACTGCATCGAAGGGCCTGCGAGGAGATTGGAGCCGTTCGATGGCATCATCCAACGGTCAGGATTGATCGGGAGCGATCGTGGAATGGGTGAAAGAAAGATTAAATCCGAGCTGTCGGTCGTGCAGAGATCGATAGTCGAGATTGAATGAGGCGGTCAGAGGAGAAGGATGAATCTGAGTCGTCGATCGCGCAGAGATCGACGGTCAGGATTGGGCAATGGAAAGTCAAACGAATAGATCGGGCGATGAATTGTGGGCTGTCGATTTGTAGATCAGATCGACGACGAAGATTGATTTGCCATTGTACGATGGCCCGACTATCATGCGTGCATCTTCGTTAACCATCGAGCAACTTCGGCGAGCGATCACCGTTGGATCAGTGGGCCGAGATCGGACGGTCCATAGCGATATCACTGGGCATCCCAGTCCGAACGTTAATGCGCGATGGACGGTGGTTTCGCAAAAAGTACAAGGGCGCGTGTCAAGCGATGTATGGAAATGCTGGCCATCGGGCAAAAACCGCCCTCCGCCAAAGAGTGGTGCGATAAAAACCACGCGGTTTTGGGAAAACGTGGCATGGCTGGGGGGTCCACAGGGAGGCACGCTCTGCACCGTCAGATCTATGGATTGAATCGACGGTCGAGATCGCTCCATAATTTTCACGGGCGGAAAAAATAAAATAAAATGAATTTCAACGTTTTAAATAAATGTCAAAGGTTTTTCAATGGTTTGCGAAGAAATATTTATTTAAACCGGATAAACGCCCGGCTGGCTCAGCACGCGGTCACGGCACTAGGGTGTATGGGCGGAAAGTCTAAGGACTTATCCCAAGGGGGCTTAAGCCCAATATATATAACAAAATGGGTTTTTAATGGTTTTTCTCATGATTTTCAAAGGTTTGAGGGTTCCGATAAGGCCAAGAATGAGTCTTAAACCTTATAAAGGGGATTTTGACGAGGGGAAAAGGCAGGAATGTGAATATGAGGGATTTTTTGTGGGAAATAAGGGGATAGACAGATGAGGTTAATTTGGGAATAAGGGAAAGGAGAAAATGGTGTTTGCAGCAATATTTTGGCTTTAGAAATCAGCAGGATTTCAGAGTCTTTTGGGGATGAAAACAAAAGTATAGGATCTGGACAGAGGCAGGAGGCCTTTAAGAGTCTTCAAGAGCCAAAAAAATTTAGTAATAGAATTTTTTCCTTGAAGGCTCAAAAATATATTTAGCCACCTTTTGGCATAACAAAATTTTACAGGTGGCTAACAGAAGGCAGAGTCTAGGGTAACATCAAACCATGCTTAATCTGGTAGCTAGCCCTACCAGATCGGGAGAGGGCTCTCTCCTTGTCAATCTCAGCAAGAATAATCAATAAGGCTTGAGATGACTTAAAATAAAAGCTGATTTTAGGATAGGTATATCTGTAAGGAGGTTGAATCTGATTTTGAAGGTTTTTTTTGGATCAAAGGGAGAGGCAGATTTTGGGTCCGAGGATGAGGCCTAGTTTTTGCAGAGTTCTGAATGGGGCAAGGAAGGCAATTGTTTTGATGGTTTGGGTTGAATGAATGGATAGTTCAGACAAGTGAGGAGCTGAAGAGGGCAAGAGGCTTTCAAGAATCCTCTTCAAATATATGAAAACATGGAAAATTAAACAAAACGCAAGGCAGAGCAAAGCAATCTAATGAATTCCACCTTTATAACTTGTTTGTTTAATTTGAGAAGAAAGGAGAAGGAAAATGATACACATGAAACATCAGTAAACTTAAAATCACAGAGAGAAACACATCATAAAAATATAGAGCCACATGGATCCCAAAGAGTGCTGCAAACCCTGGTCTATTCCTTTGCCAAAATTGCAGAGATGAAATGTACAATGAAGTGCCAAGCAATCCCAAGTGTCCAACCCTGAAAATGACTGAGAAACTAGAAGATATAGACAAGCATAACTCATCCCATGCCTCTAGGGGTCTATCTCACCATTCTAGGATTTTTTTCAACAATATCTAAACTAAGAACTGGAAAATAGGCAATGAAACAACTTGCCTCTATAAGATAGGAAACTGATTCATTCAGTTACATTTCACTTTTTGGTGAATGAATCTAATTGCATGAGTAAAAATGAACCAAAATTGCATCAAAGTCATGAAATTACATCAAGTTACATCAAGAGCTGTACATATGAAGATAAAAATTCAAACTGGCCAAAACTAGGCGAAAATCTGAGCTGTTGAGTGAAAAAGGAGCCAAAATTCCCAATGCGTCGTGTCTGAAATCTCTATGCGTCACGCCATTTTGAGGCTGATTTTGAGGGCCTTCCCGAAGTCCAAATTGAGTGTAGGATAGATCGTTGGAAAGATATGCCTGTCTACTTTCCAACCAAAGTGTAATTTCTGAATTTGGTTGATATTTTCCCCTCCAAAAATCAAATCTCCCAACACTGCTTCCTGTGTGTCCAAAAAGTGGCAGAAAGGCCATTTTTAAGGTCTTTTTGACCCTTCAAGCAACCCAAAAATTGTCAAAATACTTAGGTAATGGGTAGGCATGCATAACGTTTGATGAAAAATTCAGAAATGAAAATTTTTCTTCAAGAGGAGCTGCCAATTATAAGCGCGCGCCAAGTGGCGCGACGTGTCGGGCAGGAAAATCTGTTTTAAGGCCAAAAATTTCAAAATTGACAAAAAGTTTCCAAAATTTCTTGAAATTTGGGCTGAAGGTACATCATCAAGTTCTATGTTGGGCTAAAGAAGCTTTGGCCAAAATTTGGAGTCTATCATGCCTTTTGCGACGCTTTAGTGCCCTCTTTAGCTTTGCCTTCAGGGTCTTGATTCGCGCCTTGCAAACATGATTCCTCACCCAATAATGATTCTTCATGTGCCTAAGAATGTTATTTTCCTTTTTGGCCTTCTCCAATAGCTTCTCAAGATGAATATTGACCCTCTCAAGCCAAGTCTCTCTATCAGCCTCAATCTCCCGCTCAATGGATGTCATCTCGGTTTGGCTTCTTTGGGCAACTTACCGGTTCTCACGGATGTTTTGCAACTCCATGATTGTTTTCTGATATTCCAAATGTTTGTTTCGCTGCTCCAGGTAATTTATAATCCATTTGGCTCTCTGAAATTTGACAGTCAATGTGTCTATCTCTGCCTTTTGCTCCTGAATGGTCTCTCTCAACTTTGAGCTTGGAGAGCTCAAATCCTCATCAATCAGTATGAAACCTGTGTCTTGGCCTCCTGAAGGGACCTCATCCTGCATAGGCCTCTTACCTCTATCATGTACCTGTACTTGTGCTACTAATGACGGCAATGAGACCCCTCCCACCCCAGGTGGAGATAGTACTCGCCGAGCTGCTGCAAATAATCCTCTAGTGCCTCTCTAATAAGTGATATACATCGGAAAACTAGTAGTCTCTACCTCCTGACCTCCATATTGATGTGAAGGTTCACCTGCACCATGAATAACCTCTGGAGGAGCATGAGGAACGGTGAAGAAATCATGGGAAATGAAATATTCCCATGAAATACCTTGCAATCCAAGCTGATGTACAACCACGATCTTGATGAGTGCATAGTGATAAATATTGTTGTACTGCTGCTCAGGAGTTTTCCTCTGCACAAGAGTGGTCATCCTTTCTATATTTCGGCACATGAAATAAGGGATGTTCATCATCCTCACCCTTGTGAAATGCATCAATAACCTGATGTGGTAGGCATAGAGGCGTGAAAACCGGCCCTCACAACTGAAATATCTGATAATGAGTTTCATCAGAGGCACATAGGATTCCTTTAGGAATCGGAATGGGAACACTCTACTGAGTTTTCTCACAAAGATAGGCCTAATATATGGTTCATAATGCACTCTGTCCACCTGCTGTCTTTTGTTCCACTGTTCACCCACATTCGGTATTCCAATTGCTTGAGAGATAGTTTCCGGTGTCAAAGTGAAATTTACACAAGCAAGAGTTACCTGACCATCATGTAAATGCAATACAAACAAATGAGCCAACTCCCGATGATAATGAATTTTAGCAATCATTTCACAAAACTGAAAACAAGATTATTTTCGAAAACATGCCATGGCAAGTGGACAAGCCTGCATTTTAGCCAATGAGGTGGGCTCCTCTCTCACATGTCTGCCATTCTTATGGGGCCTTCTAGATGCATGTAGCTCAGTTGTGGAATCACTATCTCGGTCATACGATTTATCAGTATCTGTCTCCATGATGTCCAAGGTCTATATGTTGGCTTGTATGAGATGAAAATGAGAATTTGGTGCTTTTGTTTTAATTGTCAAATATGTGCCAAATGGGGGGGACTGTAGAGAAATATGGGGGTAGGAACAATGAAGCTTTGTCAAGTGAAATTTTCCTTTTGAAAACTTGTGATTTGACAAATTTAGGGACAAGGGACAACCACTTGAGTTTTTGTGATAAACTTGGGATTTAGGGAAATTTTGCAAATGGGATAGGGATAATGGGAATGAGATGGATATGAGTGACTTTAGGGATTTAGGGAGATAGGGGAATGGACTGTAGTGATGAGATAACAATGAGGGGGAGGAAAAGCAAGGTGGGGAATGGAGTATTTGGCAGAAAATTATTTTTAAAACACCAAATTCAAAACCCTAAGGGAACAATTCTCAAAAATATGATAGGGTTTGGGTTTTGGCATTCAAACTCTCATAATCCATTTTCAAACATTTGTAAATGGCAATTAGAAGGTCACATGAATTTACTTGGAGCAAGATTGACCGAACTGGTTCAAAAATTTGGAAGAGATGGCAATAACTTAGTTGTCTGCCCTGTGCGTCACGCGCTAAACCTAGTGTGGCGCATTGGTTCAATGCATCACGCAAGAAAAATTTAACCCACAGTGGAGCAGCCCTATGCACCGCGCTCAGCCTATGCACTGCGACCAGTGCCCAGTGCGTCGCGCTCTGCAACTTACACACAGTCTTCGCTCCAAACTTGTTTCTTCACTCCTCCACGATTTTTCTTGGCTCAATGCTATCTTTGGCATGCAAATGAATTTTTGAAAGACAAAAATCATATTTTTACCAAAGACTTTGATTTTTAATTTGAAAAAACCCACTTTATAATGTTTGAAAACTTTGGCACTTTTTCAAAAGAACTTTGTTTTGCTTGGTTATGATTTTTGAACTGAATGATGAGTTTCTTGTCTGCTTTGTGGGGATGGATGGCATGGAGTTTTGGAAAAGGCGACCAGGGCTGCGAATGGAGCATTATTACAACTGAAGAATTTAAAAATTACATTGCATTTGTTACAAAAGGATAAAATAGACAATTTTTCTTCAAAACAGAGTTTTGAAGAAAAATCATTATCAAGCATTATGATAATGAAATTTTTGCACTGAAATCTTATTTGAAGCTTCCTCATGTGCCTACTGGCCATTATTAGGAATTTTGAGACCTGATTAATAAAACCTTAGACCTAATGAGAATAAAAATCCCAAAATGAATCTTTTTCCAACCAGGAGACCAAACATGACTGTAAATGATTTCAATGAACAGAACTAGACCAACAGGTACAAGACATGAGGGATATGACTGACAAGACCCTTCTGTCAGATGATCCATGCTCCTAATGGAATGTAGCTGACTGAACTGAATGTGACACCTAAAATTAAATGCAACAAGAGAAATTTGATCTCTGATGGAGGGATGAAGATACCGACTCTAACAGTGCCCATGTAGTACCTATATTGTTATTATTGTGCCCTATAGAAGCCTAATATTGTTATTGTTGTTCTCTTACATTATTATTGTTATGTAGGCTCTAATTATATAGGTTTTGTCATTTGTATCATCCAAGAATTATTCATTTATGTAATGTAAAGGTGGTTTCCATCTTGAAGAGGATGATTTCTATGTTCTTGATCTATATTTTCTTCTATTTTTTGAGTTGGTTACATAAAATTTAGTATCAAAGCTTAGTTTCGCTTCTTTAAATAGGTCATCTTGGAATTTTCACTATAAATTTTTTTCTACAAGGCTTCATCACCTAAAATTTTTACGACATGGAGCCAAAATATTAATGAACTTCATGTTACAATTTCAGAACTTGGTTCAGTATATTTTCGTAGATACATTCTGTGCAAGTTAGGGTTTTTGTAGGCTCCATAATTTCATCTCAAATA
This sequence comes from Pinus albicaulis, assembly GCA_034641835.2. Taxonomy (NCBI): domain Eukaryota; kingdom Viridiplantae; phylum Streptophyta; class Pinopsida; order Pinales; family Pinaceae; genus Pinus; species Pinus albicaulis. Next base: position 1,844,876,929 of record CM076578.1, on the reverse strand, counting down.
GGTGACCGAGGGAAAATCATCATAACTTTCGTTTGAGGCATCATATTTGAATTCTATAAAAATTGGGTGAAATTTTATATACTATAGTTTCTTTTGTATCAATTTCAGAGACTAAGGTTGAAAAAATACATGGAGCATGTCATACAAGTTCACTTTACTCAACCAGTCTATAATTAGGTCAGTGTGGGAGTTCGAGCATAAATTTGTCTTGAAGAATCCAAATTAGGTGCGACCTATGGAATTGGAAAGAATAATCAGAGGGCTACTAAAAAATAAAAGTTCAAATATTAGGGATCTGAAATCATAGAAATACATCAGGATTAATATTGAGCTCCCCAAAAGAAAGAAAAATGTTTTTGCAGAGTTGCATAATGTCTGTTTAAAAAATTAGCTTGAAGTGATTCCAAGGGCATATTGAAGCATTGATATGAGTATTGGGTTCTAAAATTCCACCAAAAAATAATTCCACACCAATTGATCCATTAGAAATCTCTACTATGACACATGAAGAGGAAGAAGTTCAACATGATATATCAAAATTACGAGACCAAGTGAAACAAATTTTGCTCTCACAAAAAGTAACCAAAAATGAAATGGAAGCTAATATGGATGGTTTGAAGAAAGGAGTGGAAGAGAATATGGAGGGTTTAAATAATGGTGTGGAAACTAATATGGATGGAATGGAAGCTAAGATCGATGGTGTAGAAGAAAAACTGAAGGGAAACATGGAATACATGAAGAATGGTCTAAAATAAGACATGGAAGGTTTGACAAAGTTGCTACAAGAAAAAGGTAGTAGATGAAACTCATGATGAGAACAAAATAAATGTTAATCATGATTTCATAGACTCTAATCTTGGATTTAAGACGCGCCATATTCCAAATATCGATATGAGGAAGTTTGATGGAAAGGATTTGGTAACATGGATACTACAGATGTAGAAATATTTTGATCTCAGTAATGTGCAAAACACAAAAAAAGTATGCATTGCAACTTTGTATTTAGAACCCAATAAATTTGTATGGTATGAATGGAGTTGTTCTCATAAACCACTTTTCACTTGGTCAATTCTTACGAAGGAAATGATTTCATGTTATGAGGATACATAGAGCAACACCTTCTTCATCCAATTGATAAATATCAAACAAAATGGTTTAATGGTAGAGCACATTGACAACTTCCAAAAATTTAGGGTATAAGATATTCCATAAGAGCATAGGATTGATGCATGAATATGGATTTTAAAGGATAATATCCAACATGAGGTTCGCTTTTGGGAACCTTATTCATGGTGGCAAGAAAAGTTGAAAGAAAAATTATGGCAACAAGGAAGTGTACCAATATATAACTATAAATATGGAAATGTTTCTTCTCCTAGCCTTCCACAACCTACAAGGTTGACACCACAAAAATTGGAGGAAAAAAATAAAAAGGGCTTTTTATAGTTGTGATAGAAAATACACTAAAGGTCATAAGTGTGTTAAGAAAAAATTAGTTTACATATATTGTGAAGATGAGGATGAAAAGGAACAATAAAATTCAAAAGAAGAGGATATACACAAGGAACCAACCTTAGAGAAATAAGAAATGAATATGACCGTATCTTTTAATGCATTGGAAAGAAGTACCACTCCTCAAACTCTAAATATAGAAGGACATATCAAGAAGAAAATGTAATAGTGTCGATTGATTCAAGTAGTACCCATAATTTTATTCATTACAAGATAGCCAAGGAATTGAATTTATTCCCATATCTAGCACCAGGGTATCAAGTGATGGTTGCAAATGGAGGAACTATAAATTTCTCTAGAAAGTGCCATAATATCAAGCGAACCATGGGGGAATATGTATTGAATATCCCAATGCTTTCCATTCCAATGGGTGGTGTGATGTTGTACTAGGAGCTAAATGGTTACAACATTTGGGTACAATATCTTTTAATTCTCAAGAAATTTTCTTGAAATTGTTTTGTGAAGGAAAGGAAGTTGAATTAAGGGGTATCATAGGGAAACCAGGAAATATAATTAGCTCTAATGTAATGGAAAAGTTCTAAATAAATAACAACGAGGCCTACTTGAACAATTATGCTCACTAGAGTTTCAAACACTGAAATCATATTTAAGAAGAAATTTAAGGGTTCAAGCAATTGAAGATCACATCGAGAATCAACAAAAATTTCTCCAACTCTTATATGATAACCTAAATTTTTCACAAAATTGAAGGAAACAACAGATAAACATATCTGCAAAAGAAGTTTTGATGTAGGTGACTCGATATTTTTACGACTACAACCATACAAAAAAATGTTCCTCAAGCAAGCCAAGACGGATAATAAATTATCGCCAAAGTACTATGTTCTATACAAGGTGTGGAAAAATATTGGTACTATGGCCTACAAATTGGAGCTTCCTGCATCTTCCCATGTGCACCAAATTTTCCATGTTTCATGCATAAAGAAGGTTATGGGTGACAAAATCCCAGTTCAAACAATATTTCCAGAACTTGACGATGAAGGAAAATCTTATTGGAACCTGAAGCAATCACATAAACAAGAACTCAAGAGCTATGAAATGGATCAGCTTCAAAGTATCTTGCTAAGTGGAAGAACTTACCCACCAAAGATTCCATATGGGAGGATGCAGATTTTATAAAGAAGCATCCAGAACTACTCAAGCGTTGAGGACCACACTATTTTCAAGGAGAGGGGCATGTTACATACCTATAACACTAGTATAGCCCCTTATTGTTATTGTTTGTGTAACTAAACTATTTTTATTGTTGTGCCCATGTAGTCCCCATATTGTTATTATTGTGCCCCATAGAAGCCCACTTTTATTATTGTTGTTCCCTTACATTATTATTTTTATGTAGGCTTTGATTATATTGGGGCCCCTTAAACTCCCATATATATAAAGTTGGTTTTTTCATTTGTATCATCTAATAATTGTTCATTTATGTAATGTAAAGGAGGTTGACCCCTCGAAGAGGATGATTTCTACATCGCTAATGTATATTTTATTCTATTTTTTGAGTTGGTTGCATAACAACCACCTTCTCTGGTACAAGGATTCTTAGGCCTTATTTTATTTCTTTTAGAGACCACCCCTTTCAATTTCAAAACCATTCGACAATCCATCTTAACCAAATAAAAGAGAACCCATCACACCATGGCTATCCAAAAATGGAAAGGAAAGGATGAAGAACACTGTCACATTGGGCAAAACCCATGCCAATGACAACAAGAGAACCAAATACACACATTCATGTGCCATGCCAAATCTAGAAAGGAAATCATACATACAAATCGATACTTGGAAGTAATCCCACTATAGCTACTTGATCCTACTCTTCCTTACTTGATCTCTTCTTCCATTTGTATTCATTTTCCTTCCTCTTATTGCCTTGATCCAATGCTTGAGTGATCCCAGGATGCTTTAAGTGTCCAAGAGTGAGAGAGATAGAGAAAATATAGGGAGAGCTCTAATAGTGAACTAAAAAAAGGTTAACTGACAAAAGCTACCAATTATGATCACAAGCACATAAATGGGTGAAAAATACTGTAGTCATTCCCTCATAGGCATCATGCATGTGACTGGAGGGTTTCAGTTGAATTCCAGCAGTGATGTACCAACATCTGGGAGATCAAGGAACTAAAATAGATTTTTGTCTTAGGGCTTGGGCACCTAGAAGGTTCATTTTTATCCAAATGGATATTGGTGGCTACCTACCTATTCCATCTAGACCTCCAGTCAGTTTCATCTGTTTCCACTATTATAGCATCATTTACTATCTTTAACATTTTTTAGGGTCTTGAACTTCTAGAGTTGTTTTGACCCCCTAAACAACATTTTTTTGAGGTCCACAATGTTTGTAGAGCGAAAAATCTTGTATTACTTGGAGATATATTTCCAACAAGGTATCATATGCACCAAATGGAGATCGTATGACCAAGTTACGACCTTGAGAATTTGGTTGGCCAAATAACCCCAATGGGGCCCACAAACTCTTGCCATTCCATCCTTTAGGGTTAGGTTTTTGGTTGTTTATGGTTTTCCTTTGTTGTTCAATAATAAAAAGGCCCTTTACCCTCATTGTAACATAGTTCAAATGAATCTAGCCACCACATCTCTTCTTAGAGGTGAGCTACCATTGATCGAGCTAGTTTATTTCCATTCTACTTGTAAGCATATTTCGATTCTTTGATATTAATGAAATGAATATTTGTTTGTTGCATATACTTTTTTATATATGTATTATGTTGCATTCCTACATAAGTTCGGATCAGTGGTATCATAACAGTTGTCTCTTTCTCTTTTTGTCTTTACATGTCCCCAATAGGGCCAAGGTATAAGAAGTTAGGGCTTGAACTGGTTGAACCTTTGCAAGACTAGCCTCGAAAACCCTGACAACCTCCCATGGGGGAAGAAAATAAATATGAGGGAACAGGATATCCTTTAAAAATATTTCTTGAGGAAGCCCTTGAGCGATAGAGGAATGCGATGACGGATACTTTTCTCAAATCCTGTGGCAGCTACCCATAGGCGACGCGTCTTCATCTAGCAGCCACTCTCGAGGCACCACTCCCTTTAAGGTACAAGTCAAATTTGACATTCCCACATTTGAAGGCTAGATATATTTAGATGCAATAGATAGATGGTTAAATATGTTGGAAGGGTAATTTTTGGTTCATGACTTTTTCAATCGGGAAAATATTACTTTTTCACTCCTCAAAGCAACCCCCCATGTGAAGGACTGGTGGGAAACCTACTGTGAATAGAGGGACGAGAGAGAACCATCATTGTTTTCAATTTCACCCACTTGGAATCCTTTTTGAGATTCCATCAAATAACAATAGTACCTCATGGGGATCTATGAGGAAACGTACATACAAATGGACGATGATGTTGCATGAGCTAACAATTCTCTTCCATACCCTGTGCACAAAGTTGGGTATCAAATATTTAGAAAAAACATCTGGTGCTCAAGTACTACAATTTCTTGCATAAACACATTCAAGATGAAATGGTGTTCCTAGACATCTCCTAGCTTGGTGCAACATACTGCTATGCTACCAAGATTGAGTAAAAATTTAAACAGAAGAAGTGAGTATTTGAATCTATGAATCCGAAGTAAGGGGAAGGCACCCCAAAACCCCAGAAAAAAGGACAAAGTGAAGGCAAAGCTACCTAGGACAACCTTTTGAAGCCTCAAGAAAAACACCACGAAGAAAAATAAGGACACAGGGAAATGGTGTGAGTTCCATAAGAGCCCCACTCATAACAAAAGTGAGTGTCTAGCCAAGTATTCACTAGTGGGAAAGATGAAGAATTTTGAATTATATGCATGTTCCAACTCTAAGTTAGAACCAAAAAAGGGGAATGAAAAAGGGAAGCAAATTATTGATGTGGAGCTCAGTGCCACCATTTCCACCACTAAGATCTAAAATATTGAGCCTGAAGATCCAGAGGAGGGGGATCGACTTTTCCACACACAAATGTGGGTGAAGGGTTCTCTGATGTAGTTAAGTTTCATTAGTGAGAGCCAAAAGAACCTCATATATATAGAGGTCATGAAGCAGTTGGGCCTACCCACGAAACCACATTTGTAGTCGTACACCATAGGGTGGCTTCACCAAGGAAGAAATATCCACATCAGCCAACAATGTCACCTTCCATACAACATCAAGCCTTTCACAGATGACGTATTGTGTGATGTTGCTCCTCTTGAAGTTTGTGATGTATTATTATTCCAACCATACTTGTGGAAGCATCATGTTGTGTATGAGTTTAGGCCTTGTATTTCTATTATTTATTTGGAAATAAGTTATACATGATACATGAGGTAGCACCACCTACCACCATCTCTTTGATCTATGTGAATTAATGTAGTAAGATCATTTCCTAGAATGAGAAATTAATCTTCCTTATGATCCACCCTTAGGGCAAGAAGAAGACTATGGCCATATCCAAAACCTCTAGAGAGGGCTCCTTCGAATGAAATAAATATATGTTAAAGGTTGTGGAGGAGTACAGGGACATCTTCACCTCATCCACAAGGGTACCCCTGCACTGTCAAGTCCAGCACTCCATTGATATGACCTCAGGCACACCACTACCCAAGGGACCGATATAATAATGCTCTATCATGGAGAATGATGAAATTAAGATTCAAATATAGGATATGTTTCATAACGGGCACATCAGGCCAAGTTCATCACCCCATGGGAGCTCGATCGTGTTGGTATAGAAGAAAAATGACACCTGGAGACTTTTTATTGACTATCAAGCACTGAATGAGATCACTGTCTGGAATAGGTGTCCAATCCCATGGATTCATGACCTTCTAGAAAAAATCAAGAGGGGGAAATATTTCAACAATATTGATTTGAAGTCCGGTTATCAAAAGGTGCCAAATGATCCCTCTGATGTGTGGAAGACCACCTTCAAATCCAAGGAGGGTCTTTTCTAATGGATGGTCATTCCTTTCAGATTGACGAATTCCCCCAAAACCTCCATGAGGCTGATGGAAAACATCTTGTGACCCTTCACCAACTCATTCATGGTAGTGAATTTGGACGACATCCTAATCTTCAGCCGTATTTGGGAAGAGCACCTACACCATATATGACGGGTCCTCCAAACCCTGTGAAAACACACGTTGTGTGCTAAGTTGGAGAAATGCACTTTTGGAATCAACCAGGTTCAATATCTACGGTACATCATTGATGAGCGCGGTGTGCATGTCGATCCAACCAAGATGAAATTTATGCGAGATTGTCCAACCGCAACCACTCTAACAGAGCTACGCATATTTTTGGGACTTGAAAATGCCTGTCGCAGGTTCATGTTGGGTTTCTATCATATCACTTGGCCTTTGAGTCAAGTCACCAAGGGTGGAGTGAAATAAAATTCATTTTGGTCTAAATCCCAATAGAAGGAATTTGTCGAGTTGAAGCATCATCTCTGCTCTGCACCAGTGCTCACATTACCAAACCCGCAACAATAATTTGAGATTAAGACATATGCCTCTCACTATGTTATAGGCTAATTTCGTAATCAACATGGGCATCTGATGGCATATCACAGTGAGACACTTTCAGACACAGTCTAAAAGTATCCCACCTATGACAAAGAGATGTATTCCATTGTGAAGGTCTTCTGACAATGGAATAATTACATTATGGGGAAGGAAATTGTCATCCACACAAACCACCGACCCCTGTAGTTCATATAGACACAAGGAAAGTTGCAGAAAGATCACCATCAGAGATGATCCATGTTAGGGTCCTATAAATATAGGATTCATAATATTGAATTGACTTTTGATAGTCTTGTAAAGTATGTACATACCTTTCTTTCTGCAAGTTGTTTTTCCATATTTTGAAAAAATCAAAATCAAAAAATCAAAAAGAGGGTAAAAAGTCCTAAAAGAAAGATCAAAGGACTTAAAAAATATATAGACCCCAAAAGAAAAAGGATGAAAATAAAACATGAAAGTGTGCAAGTCCAAATGCCACTAATTTTTACTTTTTGCAAATAGTTATGGAAGAGTTTCAATAAATGCCATAATCCATGATGAGTTAAATTGTTTAAACTTGACTTGTCATGTTTTCAATTTCCATGTTTTAGATAGTGAATAAAGTTTTGTCAAACAATTTAATCCTAAAAAATCAGTATATAGGTAGAGAATAATGAGGAGCTCATCAGTTTAATCCGAGCCCTCGGATGAAATAAGGTAGAATTAGATAGTTTATGCTTTCAAAAGAATAAATTTTTCAAGGTTGCAAGCCTAAATGCACCTATTAAAAGGAAGAAAAAATGTTAGAGTAATGCTGGGTAGGTAGAAAGAAGTGGGAAAAAGCATGTAATATTCATCATTGGAAAAAAATCGCTAATTTCCCTTCCCCTGTAAGTATTCAGTATTCTATACTACCAGTCAAAAAGGATCAGAGCATTTCTCTAACTTTTGTTGGGACCATACCCAAGGCTCGATGACTGGATAGTGGAAAATGTTGAGTTCTTATGATTAAAATCCCCTTTACCATTATTTATCCCTCATTCATACATTTTAACTCATTTTCATAAGTAAAGATTCATTATTACTTAATGAAACATAAAACCCCATTTAATTAACTTAGAAACATACAAAAACCCTCAAAAATACTTTATCCTAAGTAAATTGGTGAAATGATGAAATTAAAAGCTTTACTTTATTTATTCACTTTACTTGGTCATTAAGTGTATTTTTGTGTATTCCATTTCCCCTTGTCATATTAACTTTTGACTTATGCTATTAATTCCCTAAAAATACCTTGTCCTATCTATGTAATTCCCTTTATCTAAAATACCCCCTAAAAGCCACTATTATAAAGATTTTGGATCAAAGATATTATCCACATGTTAAAATGAAAACCCAAATAATGCGCCCTTTTGTCTAAAACTAACCTTAATGAAATATTTCTCCCCTATGGTTATTAAACCCTTCAATGGTTTAAAACTATATAATAAAATAATTTCTGCGCCCATACATATGTTTAAAACTAAACATACTTCCCCACCTATCACATTTTATCCCAAGTGTTGAAACAAATAAAGTCTTTTACAAGTTTCAACCCCTGCCCCTTTGCAATACACGTATCAACTCTTCCCTGCTTGAGTTTTTAACCTAAGGTGCTACCTCAAGCTTTATATAGGCTAACCCAGGGCTAACCATATACCCCCGCCCATATACGTAAAACCCTTTGTGTATATAAGAAATTAATCAAATTCGTATATTAATCAGTGCCAGCACCCATAAAAGACCTCGGTCCCTCCATGCCATTGTCCGCACCTTCCCAGCTAATCATGACCCTTTGCTCTCGATCATGAGATCTATCAGTCTTTAATCCATGTCGCACCCACAAAGTGATCGTTCGCCCAAGAGAAAAATGGGCATGAAATGGGTTGTTTCACCCATTCTGCCTCCCGTGACATGGCGAAAATCTATTGGATCACGTTCGTTTCAACAAAAACCACTTACTACCAGAAACGAACGCAAAAACCACTGCCAATTTAGAATTTTAAATTAAATCCCCTCCCGCCTGAGTTTTAACCTGCAATAAATGATAAAGTCCAAATTAAAATAAAAGTTAAACCTTTGGAAAAACACATATCATTTCCTTTTCGCACAGTATATCCATCATTTTCCTTTGCTCCTAACTATATTAAGTTGTTTTCAAGCATTTCTCACTCACAACCTTAGAATTTCACCATTAAAGTCTGATCAGGAGCGGATTTCTGCTCCAGCAATCCAGACCAGTCCTCAAAAATGACCAACAGCTTTCAAGACCCTTTTTTAAACAGCCGAATACCTTATTTTCAAGGTATTTTCCAACGATTAAAACCTTTAAAGTCCATTCTAAACCATCAATAAATAAACCAGGACTTTAATTAAGAGAATTCACCAGATAAAATTGCCCAAAAACCCCAAAAGGAGGCCAAACCCTAGCCAATGTTTTCCAAGATGTTCTGTATTGCAAAAATCACTCCTTGAAGCCAATTTCCTCAAGTTTTAAGCCCCTGAAGACAAAATTCAAAGACGTAGAAGGACTTAAAGCCTGAAGATACCTTAAAAACCTTTTTTTCAGTCAAAATTCACTCAGGAAACCCTCGCTTCCTATTTTATCCTAGTTTACATTCTCTGAAAAGCCTAATTGAGCAATAAAACCAACAAAAAATATCTTTAGCCTAAGAATTGCCCAATTTATCTTGTGCTAAAGAAAAATACTCCTACAAACAATCTAATATTGCAGTAGTTATCCAAAATGACTAAGAAATAGAGCACAAGCAGACCTATAAAATACAAAACACTTAAATATGAAGGATCTAAAGCCCCCCTAAACCTACCCCAGTCATCACTGCCAAATCTTCTGCAACGGTAAATCCCTTCCAATCACTTGTAGTTGCTATAGAAAGCCTTTCTTTGACTGATGTTGACTCAAAATTGTTGATCCTGTTGTAGAAATCAACCTCTTGGATATACACAATTGGTGTTATGAAAAGTACTTGTACAAGGATGAGATACCTATTTGGGAGACTCATTTTCCTAAATACATAGTTCCATTGACCCATCCTGGCCAAGATCTTATCAGAATATGTCAAAAATATTATGAACCAGATCAAAGGGCCATAGTCAATGTTGATAGAGAAATCCTTTTCACCATCATAGTAGAGTTAATAAACCAGATGCTTCAATAACAGTTTGATCCTCAATCAGTCCCCCTGTCTATAGAAGCATTAACCCAGTTGTACTTAGGCCTAGACATCCCTAGTAAGTTCTTGATATTTCAAAATTTTATGCCTTCCCATGTTGACATTCCTAAAATAAACCCTTCTTATTCCACTGCTAAATTCCCTGAAGGGTCTAGACATATCATCTCTATGCTCTCCTTTATACTTGGATACTTTACAGATGGACACACTGATGAGTCCATTCTAGGTTTCCTGTCCACCTTGTCTCCAGGCCAACCTCCATCAGTCATTTTTGAGTTTGCTGGTTTCATAGCCAATAATATCCATCATCAGCTGATAAAATTACCCACTAAAGGACTTTTTAGATACTCATCTTATCTGTTTTACTTATTCTTATTCTTTCAAGCTGATAAGTTTCCTATTGCATTACAAAAGATGGAATTGTTTCATAAATAAAATAATGTAAATAGTGATTAATTTGTTAATTAGTAATTAGGTTGAAAGGCCATGTATGATAAGACATGACCTTTCGTGAAGAGTCACCTGCATAGGTATATAAGCAGGTCTCATTTGTAAAATTCAATCATCTCATCTCATTCATCATACTATCTAATACAATATTTGTATCCTCATGGATATATTTGTATTCCAAGTCTTCTGGAGTATTTAGTTTGAGAAGGAACTTTGTTCGCTTCATTTGGTATCAAAGCAGTCGATCTTCTGGCCGCTCATCGCCGCACAGAGCTACGCTCCTTGATCTAGGCCCTTGTCCATTGAAATTTGTCAACGTTGTTGTCGTCATAGTCAAAGAATTTCGCTACAATCTAGAGTTTATCCATCGCTGATTTCGCCAGAGGCCTTTGGTCACTAAAATTAAAAGAAGAGGAAAAAAACAAAGTTTAAAAAGAAGAATAAATATAAAAAAAGTATTAATGTAAAAAGACACACACACACACACACACACAGATATATATATATATATATATAAGTAGAAAAAAAACTAAAATGAAAAAAGAAAAAAAAAAGATATATATAAAGAAGTACATATAGGTACATACCAAGACAATTTAAAATTAAAAAGGAAAAGAAATAAGGAAGAGTAAGTAAGGTTATTTTGATTATTCTTTCAATGGTTTACAAGCTCGTGGTTTTGGAAGCCCATGGTATTTGCAAGGTAAAATAAGAGGTAAAGGAATAAAAAATCTTTGTGTGAATGGTAAGTTTACTTTTATGTGGAAAACATTAACCGAGTCAAATACACATAAGTGGACATATATTTTATAGGTGAATATATGTGAATAGCCACGTTTCACTAGAGTTGCAACCTTTCAACAAAAAAAAGAGTTAAAAAAATCAATTGTTAAAAGAATATATATATATATATATATATATATATATATATATATATATATATATATATATATATATATATATATATATATATATATATATATATATATATATATATATATATATATATATATATATATATATATATATATAATTAAAATTATTTTATTAATTAAATTATTAAAAAAATAAAAAAAAAAATTGAAGGAATAATAACTTCATTAAAAATAAGAAGAGAAAGTTAGGAAGGGTTTCCTTAAAAACCATAAATACTCAATTCAACAGACAAAATGTAATCAATCATTGATGAAAAGGAAATTGAATCTAATTCGGAAAGGGGAGAAGGAAGATTTCCTGAAAATTATAGTATGTTTGTTCGTGCACTAATTAGAATCAAAGGGTCACTAGCGGGAAAGGAAGTTCTCATATCTATCGATCTTAATCAAAAGGATAATTATGTTAGTATTGAATTTTCTAACCAGTTATTGATCCCTAAGTAAAATATAATTAAAACAAATTCAATTAACACAAATGAAAAGCAATACGACATAAGGAATCCACACCTAAGTATTGGGGAGTATTCCTTGGTCTCGCAATTTACCGTTAAAACCTGATTTTGTAACAATAGTGATATAATTCTGGGTTTTCTCTAGATGGAATCACTAGGGTCATTCATCCTTAATACAAAAAAGAAGTTTTTAACATTCTCCTACAAAAGAAGAAAATAACGCTACATGACGTTGACTTAAGGGAAAATTCAGTGACACCTAAAGAAATTCAAGAAATTTAAAAAGTAATTTCTCAAGAAAGTAAAAATGTGATACAAAATATGCATAAGGAAATTGAAAAAATAACCACTAACAAGAATGACGAAGTTTCTCGCCTTAAGGACCACAGCGAAAAATTGCTAACGCAAATTAAGAAACTGAAGAAGGATAAGAAGTCGTTGGAAAACAAGGTGCAACAACTTGTCGAAAAAACAAACATTGATCCAGTAAATGTCTCAACTAAAGAAGATGACAAGCAAGTTGCAGATGAAACAAACTTAGATGCCAGATGAACAAGGCACATTCTACGTGAAGATTCTGTAACCATCTCCATAACATCCTCGCCAGGCGAAAATCAAAGAGATCAAACCAAAACAGTTCCCTATTGACATCCAAATCATGGGAGCAGACAAATCAACCAATCTATGTATTTAGAACCAAAACAGGTTGATATTCTGAAGAATACTAACGAATCAACACAAGTTTCCAGTCATCGTAAGATTCCACAAAAGATTGATTTAGGATGGTCTGATCCATTCTCAATGCGACAATTTTGTTTGTCACTTAGAGGATCATATCAACTTGTATCAAAAAGTATGACTGCCCCGAGATGAGAAGATGTTCGTAGTAGGAAAATAAATTGAGGCCTTTCATCGACAAGCTTTGAGGAAAAAGCTTTTTGAGGGGAAGGCAATGTCATAAGTAAAATAATGTAAATAGTGATTAACTAGTTAATTAGTAATTAGGTTGAAAGGCCATGTCTGATAAGACATGACCTTTCATGAAGAGGCATCTGCGTAGGTATATAAGCAGGCCTCATTTGTAACATTCAATCATCTCATCTCATTCATCATACTATCTAATACAATGAAGCGAACAAAGTTCCTTCTCAAACTAAATACTCCAGAAGACTTGGAATACAAAGATATCCATGAGGATACAAATATTGTATAGATAGTATGATGAATGAGATGAGATGATTGAATGTTACAAATGAGGCCTGCTCATATACCTACGCAGGTGCCTCTTCACGAAAGGTCATGTCTTATTAGACATGGCCTTTCAACCTAATTACTCCTAATCCTGCGGATGGGTGTGCACATTTATTTTTGTATATTATTTGTTATTAGGAAATAAGGAAGGCCAAGAGTCATTGGGAGCTGAATACCAATAGCCTCACCTCCCATCTATATAAGCATGTACATTCTTCAGCTAATATACATTGCAGATTTGAGGAGTTACCTCCTAGTTTGACATGGTATCAGAGCCAGCTCCACATTTGGCATTTCTGCCCTGTGATGTAACTCCCTACCCTTTGCACAGTTAATATTTTTAATGTTTTTTTGCTGCTCATTACTGCTAGACTGTTATTCTGCATTTTTTTTTCCCTAAATAGCACTGACATTTGCAGGCTCTGTCAATCTGCAAACTGCAGGCTCTGCCAGTCCAGCAGTCCTGCAACTGTCTTCTGCAGATCCAAATTCAAATTTTTTTTACGTAACGCCCTTTTGGGCCTCACTCCCTCTCCCTACGCCCTCTCCCCTCACTCATTCTCCCTACGCCCTCTCCCCTCACTCCCACCCCCTCGCCATTCCACTCCCCCACTCCCTGCGCCTACCCTCTGCAACAGGCAGCGCGCCCTCTCCCTCATCTCTGCAACGCGCTCTCCAAACGCCCTCCTCACGGGCCTGTTGTTTACCTCTCCCACTCCAACGCACCGCCGCACCTGCAATTACATTGTATCAAACACACCACTGCATTTAACGCACGCGCCCCCTCCTTATCACTCCGCTCTGCCCACAACGTATCCTCCACTCAAGCGTTACAACTCCTCCACTCTCCTGCGCAGCCTCCCTAGCGGTTCCACGGCAGCTCCCTTGCTCCTCAGTCGACCTGCATCTCCCAACTCCTACGCGGCCTACAACACTCCCTAACTGCTGAACGCCGCCTTCGACCTTTCCAACAGGCACTCCACCTGCGTTAAACTCCACTACTTTGGTCGCTCTCTCCGGCCCTACCTGCGCTACGACCCCTCCATCCGAGCGGCTCCATCCACAAACTCGCTCCTACGTGGCTCACTTGCCCACCGTCCCTCTGCATCGACCCCTCTCGCCTCACCTGCTCGCTCGAGCTGCGCCCTCTTCTCTACGCCTCTACTCCCCTTGCTCGTCGATTGCCGTCATTTTTTTCTGCATACCCCCGCTCACTGCGTTTTCTTACCACTCGCTCTACTCACAGTAATACGCCACCTTCCCATAAATATCGAACCCTGTCCCATTATATATTAAAGGCTGTACGCATGGTATTACATTATTACAACGCTGTGTATTACATTGTATACAACAGTCCGCGTTGTATTTATCACGCCATTTACAATACATTGCCCATTTTTTAATACCGCTTCCACACCTTATACAGTGCTTTGTCTTATATCTGCGCCCCCCAAACCATTTCTAATACCACATCACCCCATCATATTATGACCATTGAGCCCAACGTCATTCCATACAACGTTGCTTCATTCATAACAACATTCCAATTTTTTTGATGTATGTATAAAGAAACAAACACTACTACAGGTTACACCATGAGTCTTGGATCGGGAGCTGTCTCATGGAGATCACGCAAACAGTCAGTTCCAGCAGATTCCACGACCGAGGCAGAATATGTGGCAGCAGCTGAAGCAACAAAGGAAATTGTGTGGCTCCGGAAAATCCTGGAAGATTTGCAGATGAAACAGATGTATTCCACTCCACCCATGATCGACAACACTTCTGCAATAAAGTTGGCCAAGAACCCAAAGTTCCATGATCGAACAAAGCACATCAATACAAAGTACCATCTCATTCGACATCATGTTCAGGCCAAGACCATCCATCTACATCATTGTTCCACAAATGAGCAAACTGCTGACATCTTCACCAAAGCACTTGGAAGAGAGAAGTTTGAAAAGTTGAGATCGATGCTTGGACTCACCAACATCCCTTCGGATTAAAGGGGGGAATGTTGACACCTAATCCTATGGATGGGTGTGCACATTTATTTTTGTATATTATTTGTTATTAGGAAATAAGGAAGGCCAAGAGTCATTGGGAGCTGAATCCCAATAGCCTCACCTCCCATCTATATAAGCATGTACATTCTTCAGCTAATATACATTGCAGTTTTGAGGAGTTACCTCCTCGTTTGACACAACCAACACCTAATTACTAATTAACTAATTAATCACTATTTACATTATTTTATTTATGACAACTTGGAGGGTAAGCCTCTATCCATTATCTTCTGGACTTCCTTGCTCAGGAAAGAGGGAAGTGATTTCACCTACACATATTTTTCAAACCTTTTTATACATCCAGCAATGAACATTTTGTATAAAGCAAAGCAGCCCAGAGTCAGTGAGGAAATGAAAAGAATCCCGCAACTTTCATAACAGAGTAAAATGGGAGATTGGTATCTCTATGAGAAACATATAGAGTTAAGAATTTTTGGATCCAACTTATTACCTTATAAGTTGCCTAGATATATGAGCATTAGAATTTTTGCACTAGAGTATTTGAGACAAATTCTCAATTTTGATTCTATTAACTTCATGGCTGCTATAAAAAAGAATCAATTTAGGTTAAAGAATTAGGTTGGTCCCTTTATCATAAACCACGGAGAGACAAAAAAAGAATTCACAAAGAGATTAGCAGAGTTTAAATTTCAAGAAAATTTTCCATGGAACTATGATCCTCAAGGGATCCTGAGCAGACTAAGGGTAAAATGCAAATTGACTCCCTTCATACATGAGCTTAAACCTGAGATTGAGAAATTTTCCAACCAAGTCGAATGGTTGGAAAATACACTGATAGATATAGCAAGTAATACAGAGACATCAAGTAAAATGGATACAACATAGGCTCTAGAACTTGTAAAAAAGCCAGAGACATCAGCAAAGAGAAGCAGGGAAGAAGGAGGTTATACAGTAGAGACAACAACTAAAACCAACTTCAAATAATCTATAACAAGAAGCTTAAACTCAGTTCAGTTGACAAGGAAAAATTAACCATTGATGTTGATGAGACAGAAGCTCCATTAACCAATGATGATATATCCACAACTATAATCAATGAAACCCTTATAGAAATAGAAAAGGAACCAACTGCTAATCAGAATGATACATAGATGATTAAGAAGCAGCATAACATGGAGGCCTCTTCCTCACAATCAGCTAAGGAAAAGGACTTGGATATCAAGGAGAAATACAAGCAGATTAAGCAGAAGAATGAGGAGATTAAAATGGAGATATATTCTCAATTCCTCAAACAGAAGTCTGGAAATCAAAATAGGCTATTGTCAGTCTTTGATTATTCTAGTAACAAGATGGTCATGTCATTTCTACAACCTACTACCTCCACTCCTAAAAACAACAGCATATTATAAGAAGGTGGACCTTGATGTTGATACAGAAACTTTCCATGAGCTAGATCAAATTGAATTTCACAGACAAAGCTCAAAGATTCTTTATTCTACAGTAGCAACCAAGGCAATGAGTGCAAATAAGCTACAGAACACCATCATTAAATATGCAGGATCAGTTGAAGATAGACAAGGCATATTTATATGCCAAGTATCTAAGGATTAAGGCCTTAGAGGAATTAGTTTTACAGGTGGGATATGATCCCTCAAACATTCAAGAAACATAACTATTGATAAAGAAAAAGAACGATGACATAGCAGCTTTGAGGAAACAACTCAAGCTTCCTCAAAGTAAGCATCCACAAATCAAGGAAATCCTTCAATATCAGAGTGAGAAAGAAGAAATGATGAACCTCATTCTTAAACTGACTGCTCAAATAAAAGAGATGGAGACCCAAATGGACCACCTTGTCAAAGAAAAAGAGATTTTAAAGGAACATGAAACTCCTATAATTCCTACATTTATTCCAGTAATAACTACAGCAGTGCCCTCCACTTTAGGAGAGAAACTAGCACCAAAAGAAACACTGCTAACTGCAGTGCTAGTGATTTTAGCTACTACTTCAACAACAAACTCTTCTACTACACATGTTCAACAAACAGATGAAGCAAGCCAGATTGTTAAATCTATGGAGGAAATGTCTTTGAAAACCAATGAAATCAATAGCCTAAAGAAGATGATTGATAACCTTGAAGCTAAAAACAAGACAACACCGATAACTACTAAAAACCATGAACAAAAGGAAATCAGACTGGGAGAACAAATCAAAAGCTTACAAAAAGAGTTAACTTTCACTGAGCAGATTTCATACATGAAGAATCATCTATGAAAAAACATAATTGAAGCCATTCACACTCAATGGCTTTCAATTTAGGTTATATATGAGCACAGAGATTTATTATTAGCAGCTCAGGTAGAGATTCAAAAGACCAAGGATGAGTTATGTAATATCCCAAAATGGGATCTGCTAGCAAGGCATGACTGGAAAACGCATTTTCCAGGAATAGCTGCTGCAGGATTTGAAAATACGACCTGGATCCCTTAGATCAATGTATTTAATACTGAAATCCAATATTTGGCTCAAAATAAATCCCTCTACGTGGGTTAAACAGGTCTCCCACACCTAGCTGTCTTCAGAAAATGCCCGATGAAGGGACTGCAACAATTCTTGAACAAGAGATGGAATAATAGTGTTATTTAACAACCATGAACACATGAAGATCTGTATAGCCAAAAAATGTATGATATAGCAGCAAATGTATACAATTCTTGAGGAATCATTCACTCAATCTAGGCAAGAGAGCCTCAACAGAACATGTACATGAAATATGAAGTATAATGCTACACTGAGAATGCCCTAGGATATGACTGCACAGTTTATAAAAGGTATTGCTACAGAAATGATATCAATACAAAGATATAGTAATTTATGTCTCAAATAAAGTGGGGGAGCAAGGCTCTAACCCTTGAAAACAATAATACATAAATCCTCAGAAGGATTGGCTGAAATATACAAAATGGAAAAAATGTCGAAGTTGCAGGATAGCAGCTGCAACTCAGAAAATGGAACTGGATGTAGAAGGCTGAAGATGTTGCATATGATGGCAATACCTCCTCCAATGAATCTTCCAAGTGTAAGGCTGATCCTAACACTGAAGATCTTCCCCTCCAAACATTCTCTGCAACCCTCACTACAGACGCTCCATGAAAATAACACAGTCAATGAGAGGGACTGTGCAATTGGTGATGAACAATGGTTGGTCTGATGCCAAAGATGATGGGAATCAGCTCAAAATATCCCTCACTGATCCTCCAAAGGAAAGGAGACTCCCTCCTCTAAAAAATAACCGATGGAGTGGTGTTGTAGAACCTCCAATGCAACACCCTGCAACATAGAATTATCCTGCTTCAGGAATAAAGCTGTAGCTGAAGGAGGATGCTTGGCCCCAAGATTGACTGTGGAGAAAAAGAAGAGAAACTCCCTCAAGATGCCTCTCTTGAAAGAGAAGGAATTCCTAAATAGGGATACGTTGTGCGAAGCAGCACTGCAACTCTCCTAAACAGCAGGAGAATGCACAAAGTCTAAACAGACAATAAAATCTATAATCATAGCATGTGAAACAATGGCTTCCTTGCCCTCATTTTAAACACATGAGAGCTCCCTCTCCATGGGTCCCACTCTTTATGTTTTCCTCCGTCAAGGAAACTTCCCTCCTCTTTCTCTGCGTTGTCCCACAAGATGCTTTCCACCTCATACCTCTGCGATGTTTGACTTGGTCAAACTTGACCTAGCCTTCTTGAAAATGTCTCCTTTCACACATGAGGGTGTTAAATCTAGTTCCACCGATGATCCCCTTTCATACTAAGAGGGATTTTATCCATGTTTTTGTTATGAATGGGCCTTCTCACCCAATTATTCAACTCCTAAGTGAAAATAGCAAAAATTAATCTTCCAATTTATTGTAGGAAAATTTTGCAATATTACAGTCCTCCCCTCCCAAATGTTGCTTGCCCTCAAGAAAATGCAAGGATAGAACTGAGAAGTTTCCCCCAAGGCATGGAGACTAAAATTTTTTGGGAAAGAATCTTGCCCAAATGGGTCCTCCATGCCCAGGCAATCATCCAGAAAAAATGAGTCACCTCCCAACATGGCATCTCCTGAAAATCTCCTTCCACCTCAAGCTCCGGAAATGAAGGTGGGCTGAAAATCTGAATATGGTAAGCATCATAGCCTACCCCATGCTATCCTCCTCTCCACCCATGATGAGTTTAGAGTATGTGCTGATCCTGGGCTGCAAAAGTATTACCCTTAAGTGGCAACATGAAGAACAATCATCCAAATATTCCTCCTCCAACATTGAAGAACAAGCTGGCCCAAAATGTTTCATCCATGATGAATAGGACATGATCATCATAGAAAATCCTAATGAGAATTTTGCTGAAGGTTTTACATGATGATACAACACAGTATCTCAAAAGGACACAACACAGTCTCATCCACTACAACTCCAGAAAATAGCATGGCAAGTAACGTACAAAAATCATCACATCTACTAATGAATAGCAAATGGATGAAGATGTCAACAATACATGATCAAATACTTGCCCATGGTTATACAATGGATGGCTATCAAACTCATGGTCCACCCAAAAAGAAAACAAATGTGTGGGTGTGGTGGCCATATCTCCTCCCATGCTCCCATTAGAACAAGTAGTGCATAAAATGTGGGAATTCTCTCCCCTCAAGGACACATCCAACTCATGTGTCAATCCCTCAATCATGCTCTCAACAAGAATAAGAAAAACATCAGAAAATGAAGGCATGATCAGCAATATAATGAAGGAAATACTGATGGCTTCTTGTGGTGCTTGAAGATACCAACAATCTCCTAAGCATGTACAGCGCAATTTTACAAACTGCTACTTCAGAAAAGTATAAGGCAAAATGTTTCTTGTTACAAGGTTAATCATTTATGTCATCATATGGAAAGTAGTAAGCTATAACATCTAAACATACATGTAATGAGAAAACATTTTCCCAAGGCCACATAAAATATGGTTGCCTCCATCATATAGTTTGGCCCAACTTAGATCATGGAGCAATGTGAAAAGCTTGCCCTCTTGTGGAGAAATGCACTACATAGTAATGGTAAGAGTATGCACATCAATGAATTAAAAAAAAAACCTCTTACCATATGCCGGAAGTAAGATGGTACATGGATCCATGAGTGAGTCCTCCATAGTGTTTTGGCATGCTATGAAGATAAATGAACCATGTGCTGTAAAAAGATAATCCTTCTCATGCTTGGAAACCCAAGTCAAGAAGAATATGTCATAGTGATAGATGTCTCTATCCACTACTCTATCATCATCACCTCCTCCTTGTTCGCCAAGTGCATCCAATGTGAAGTGATCCTGGGGACACTCCATCCATAAGTCCTTGCTCCAAAGTGACAGCGCTGTGAGCTCATGCAAATAGGCTCCTGTCAATACAAAGCTCTATTCTTTGACATGTTCTTTGTCAAAGACTCCTCTAGTAATGCTACTACAAGTATGGAATACTTCCCAAGATGGAAGTGTCCCTTGATCATCCAAGGCCATGGAGTAGTCCCTCTGCACCATGAGAGTGCCCTCTTCTACTCATACAACATCACTCAACAAGTGAGAGCAAATATTCCCTTGCTCTCTCAAGTACAACACAAGCAACCAAAGTGCTTGTTGCCTCCTTATGCTCCCATCATACAACTCATGAGATGAAGACACAATGAATGATAAGAATATCACATCAAAACCATGCATCCATAATCCATGCTGCCCAATGATGCAATCATCCTACCATCTCTCCTCCATCCTCCTACTCTTAGGGAGAGTGTATGCCATGTGATGGCCAAACTCTTGCAAGAGTAACCAACGCAACCAAGCCTCTTGCTACCCAGTGTCATATATTTGCAAGTAGCCTCCCAGCTCCTTACTTTTCAACCACATCCACTCAACCACTTATGGATGTCTCCTCTTCTCCTTTACCTTGGTACTCCTCTCATAAGGGCT
Organism: Pinus albicaulis; assembly: GCA_034641835.2. NCBI lineage: Eukaryota > Viridiplantae > Streptophyta > Pinopsida > Pinales > Pinaceae > Pinus > Pinus albicaulis. The sequence continues at coordinate 1,844,855,572 of CM076578.1, read as the reverse complement.
ACCATCCTCCCAAACTAGATTCCTGTCTTTTCACTTCATGGGATTTTGAAATGAAACCTTCTTAAGGATCAATTGGACCCCATAAGGATCCAAATAGGTGGTAGGAAAAAACCTCCCATCAAGATGTTTATGGCTCAAGGGATGTCCAACAAAAGCATGAGAGATCTTATCCATCCTAAGATGTCCTCCATCTTCTATCTTCTCCTCCTTGAATCCATGAAGATTCAAGTGTGAGAAAGAAAAAAAATCCTTGCACTCAATGATGTGTTGAAGTGCACCTCTAATGAAATATCTCCCTGAGATCTCCCTCTCAACAATAGTCTTCCAAAACCCACAAGGTCTTGGTTTTTCTGAAAGTAGAAGTTTCTCTTTAAGCTGAGAGGAGCTCATTGAGAAAGGGTCATCTAGAAAGGATAAAGGGTTTCTCACTTCAAGATGTCTACCTTCTTCCATATTTCCATTCAAGTCTTCAAACCCCAACCTCCAATGTGATATGAAATCCAACAATGGCTCATGAGGATGATGGTTTATTCCCTCCTTGAATGTATCAATGTTTCACTGCGCAGTGCCACCATGTTGCTCTAGATCAGCAATGGGATTTGACCCTTGGTCATGTAAAAGCAAATTTCTACAAAATTCAAAAGAATTTGCTGCAACAATAGATAGTGGAAATCTTTCCATACCTTGATGAGAATTGGGAACTTCTTGTAGGGCTGTAAGAGTTCCTCCCTCCAAAGTGTTGGTTGCCTCAACTGTTGATGCAAGTGGCTGCTCCTCCATGAGTGTGACAACGTTAGGACCAAACTCCTCAAGTGGTGGTGAGGGCTCTTCCTCTTCTGTTCTTCTGATGTCAAACTCCTTGATTAGCTTTTGAGAAAACTTAGTAAGAGTAGACACTCTTGCATGGCTCAAATGGCTAAACCACCAAATGTGGGCTTCACCTTCTAGGTGCAATGCTGAGATCTCAAAAACCTCATCTTCCCCTACAGGATGTAGCAGTAAAAAGGCTTCCATATTCCTCACCCAAGCTCTTGCTGTAGATAACCCATCAAAGGTAGACAACAGAAATCTATTGCCTTTGATTTCTATTCTACTACAGGGTCTCTTCTCTTCCTTCAACTGGATGAATTTTGGAAAAGCTAGAGTCTCCTTGAAGGCTCTAGGTTGAGATTTGTACTCAAAAAGGTACTTACTTAGAATCAAATGATCCAAGTATCTTCCATGCTCATTATCTTCTTCTTGATGAGAATAGGAAGTGCATGGTCCTTCCACTTCTCCTTCTTCAATCTTCTTGACCTCCTCAGAGAGGTTCTCCTTATTTATGAACACTAATGAGAGAAATATCATCTTCTTCATCATTTTGATCTATCTTCTTGGGTTGAGACTCATAGGCTGAGCCAAGAAAGTTGCTCCGATACCACTGTAATATCCCAAAATGGGATCTGCTAGCAAGGCATGACTGGAAAACGCATTTTCCAAGAATGGCTACTACAGGATTTGAAACCAGGACCTAGATCCCTTAGATCAATGTATCTAAGACTGAAATCCAAGATTTGGATCAAAATAAATCCCTCTACGTGGGTTAAATAGGTCTCCCACACCTAGTTGTCTTCAGAAAATGCCCGATGAAGGGACTGCAACAATTATTGAACAAGAGATGGAATAACAACGTTATTTTACAACCATGAACACATGAAGATTTGTATAGCCAAAAAATGTATGATATAGCAGCAAATGTATACAATGCTTGAGAAATCACTCACTCAATCTAGGCAAGAGAGCCTCAGTAAAACATGTACATGAAATATGAAGTATACTGCTACACTGAGAATGCCCTAGGCTATGACTGCACAGTTTATAAAAGGTACCACTGCAGAAATGATATCAATACAAAGATACAGCAATGTATGGCTCAAATAAAGTGGGGGAGCAAGGCTCTAACCCCTGAAAACAATAATACGTCAATCCTCAAAAGGATTGGCTGAAATATATAAAATGGCAAAAATGTCGGAGTTGCAGGGTAGCAGCTGCAACTCAGAAAATGAAACTGGATGGAGAAGGCTAAAGATGCTACATCTAATGAAAAGACCTCCTCCAATGAATCTTTCAAGCGTAAGGCTGATCCTAACACTGAAGATCTTCCCCTCCAAACATTCTCTGCAACCCTCACTACAAATGCTCCATGAAAATAACGCAGTCAATGAGAGGGATTGCACAGTTGGTGATGAAAAATGGTTGGCCTGATGCCAAAGATGATGGGAATCAGCTCCAAATATCCCTCACTAATCCTCCAAAGGAAAGGAGACTCCCTCCTCTGAAAAATATCTGATGGAGTGGTGTTGTAGAACCTCCACTGCAACTCCCTACAACACAGAATTATCCTGCTTCAGGAATAATGATGTAGCTGAAGGAGGATGCTTGGCCCCAAGCCTAAATGTGGAGAAAATGAATATCAACTCCCTCAAGAGGCCTCTCTTGAAAGATAAGGAATTCCTAAACAAGAATGCCTTGTGCTAAGCAGCACTGCAACTCTGCTAAACAACAGAAGAATGCACAAAGTCTAAACAGAAAATAAAATCTATAATCATAGCATGTGAAACAATGGCTGCCTTGCCCTCCTTTTAAACACATGAGAGCTCCCTCTCCATGGGTCCCACTCTTTAGGGTTTCCTCCATCAAGGAAACTTCCCTCCTTTTTCTCTGCTCTGTCCCACAAGATGCTTTCCACCTCATACCTCTGCGTTGTTTGACTTGGTCAAACTTGACCTAGCCTTCTTGCAAATGTCTCCTTTCACACATGAGGGTGTGAAATGTAGTTCCACCGATGATCCCATTTCATACTAAGAGGGATTTTATCCATGTTTTTTTATGAATGGGCCTTCTCACCCAATTATTCAACTCCTAAGTGAAAATAGCAAAAATTAATATTCCAATTTATTGTAGGAAAATTTTGGAATATTAAAGTTAACTAGTAAGCCTACTTAGGCTTTAAAACTCATCACATTCTTGAACAACAAGAACAAGGTAGAACTGGAGGAATTATAGGTATTGGATAGAACAAAAACAATCTTACAGATTAAAAAGGTTGTAACTAAGAAGAATTTGATGAACAATTTGGAAGAGAGATGTGAATCAATGAACATTGCCATAACAAAGTTTATGGTAAAATACACAAACTTAAGACAGAGGGGCTTGCCAGAAATCCATGTTTTTAATGAAAAAATAATGCCCCTGAAAGATTATGATAAAAAGATCAGGGAATTTACTAAGGAGAAAGTCAACAAACCATTAACACAAGGCACTCCCACAGGAAAAGTCCTCCTTCAGCATTTTCAAGATCTGTTCTTTTTACAACATGAGATTAAACATCTCTTTGTTTTCAAGCCCACTTTTGCTAAATACACAGAGGCTGATGAAAATTTTAGGAAACTGAACAATGTTTAAATTCTCAAGGCAGAATAGCGGCAAGCATTTACTGATTTGATGTAACAATAAGAGGTAAAACAGTGAAGGAAGATTACCTTGAACAATAGTAAAAAAGAACAGTGAAGTAAAAAGACAGTCTACTGATTTTACTGAAAAAAGACATATTTTTACAGCAATAAACAATGATCTAATAGTCAAAGTGTATCATTGTTAAAGAGTATTAGGTGAAGAGTATCAGATGAAAGAGTGTCAGCTAAGGCAAGTCAAAAGTCTGATATTTTCTAGTAGCCAACAAGCAGGATAGCTAGTCAATCAAAAGATCCTTGTTAGATAAAACCGTTCTATTTATTTTGGATAAGAGGATAGCTTGCTGATTTGTTAAGCAATTGCCCCTCTTATTATGTAAAGATATTTTCTTTTTCCTAAAGATATTCCTAGATTTGTCCTAGCATATTTTTAATTACATTTTGTATAAATACTTCTACATTAGAATTATTCAGTCTGGAATAAAATTGTTGGACTTTACTATAGAAAATTTTGCTAAAAATTGGAGGCTATTGTGTGTTTGATTTCAAAGTAGCAGACTGGACAAGCTGACTGGCATCATAATTCAGGATCCCTGTGATAAGCTGATGAGTGAAGTACTTCCTACTTTTCATTGTTTCATTTTCTAAGTTTCATGCATTCATTGAATGTTTGTTCTGTCTGAATGTGTAACTAGGAGTATTACTACAGGATTAGTCAAGTGCTCCCTATCTTTAACTAGTTGCCATTTTAATGTTTTCTTCTAATTTCCGGTGTTGAGAATTCTTAATTTCTCTCACTCCCATTTGACCTCTGCCTTCTACTTCCATTTTCCGGATCAAAGGATTCTTAAGTTTCCTTTATCCCGATCATACCACCTCACAAAAAACCACTTTCCCAAATCTCTGAGGGTTATCTCTCTTGCCCTGAATATATTTGTACCATTTTGGTCTTGATTTCTAGTGTTGCTAGCTTGATTTAGACTCCATAGCCCAATGGACAAGTATATTTCTCTCTATCTTACCTCCAAATGATTTTTTCCCACCAAACCCTTTAAACCAAAACCAAATTGTACTTTCATAACTAGCCTAATATTATAAATCAAAACAAAGATAAACTTTAAAGAGAGAGCCCTCTCTGAACCCTAGGAAGGCTAGATCCTAGAGTTTAAAGTAGGTTTGTGGTTACCTCTAGTATTCTTTGACTAAAAACTCAAAATCCCACAACTTAAGAAATTACTAGAGTGATAACATACTGTCGACCATACTGGGGAACTAACCAATCTCCAGTCTAAATTTAGTCTTAAAGGAAAATCTTTAAATTATCCTTTTACTTTAAGATTACTTTTATAGGTTTTGGGTATAAAAACAGACATTCTGGCTTCTAGGAAAACCTACTATACCAGGTCTAACCTGGATCATAAATCTGCAGTTATAGTAGATAACCCAGATCAGATTGGTAAAAAGAAAAAACAAACTATTAATTTAGAAACTGAATTACCATTAAGAAAAGCTAATTCTTTTCTCAAAGAGTTAGTAAGTCTAAATGATATTGATTTTTATCTGAAATTTGAATATTCATTGTTTAAAACTAAATCTAAAGCTGATTTGAAAAATACTGTTATAGATCCTGTTTTCATTTCATTTTTGAATGTAAAACAGAAAAATATTTCAGTAGGAACAAAATCAAATAAATCTGAATATCAAAATACAGTTGAAAAGATTAATGTTTCATTGAATAAAAATATTAATGAATCTATTGAATTAGCTCATTTGTTGTCTTACATAAAACCTCCATTTTCTCAATTGCATACAACAATAATACCAACAGCAGATTCATCTTTATATGTTGTTACTTCATTTATAGATACGACTGAAAGTTCATCTACAGATCATTTCATTCCTAGATTGCCTTTGCAGCCTAGGATATTATTTCCTTCATCCACTCAAACCACTGCATCCACTACTTTGCATTCAGATTTTATAAGCACCACATCTTTATTTCCCAGCAATTCCATTTACATACCAACTTCATTTCCCAGCTCTTCAACTACAGTTTTTAGTTCATCAACTGCCATATCTAGCACTACCCCTATCATTTCTGTTATACCTCCCAGCTCAGCAAAGCTTCAAGCCATGGCTGCTAGGTATGCTCCCCTTGTCTTACCCCAAAACCTCCATGACATGCCTCAAGATTATCAAAAAAGTGTACCATTGTTTGACGGCATTTCACAATATACTGCTCAAAAACATGTAACTAAAATGATAGATTTCTGTGAAATTTATGAAATTTATGAGTCAGATGTCTAGATGAGGTTATTTGCCCAGAGTTTGACAGGAGAAGTTCAAAAATGGTTCAAAAATTTAGCTCCTGGTAGTGTAGCTGATTTAGCTGTATTTCATAGAATATTTTTAAATAAATGGGAAAATAAAAAGAACCCTCTTCAAATTTTGTCTGAGTTTGATGCCATGAAAAGATCTCCTACTGAGTCTGTCCAAGACTATTGCACTAGGCCTGCAAATATTAAACCTACACCTTACTCTGTTCTACTCAAATTCCCTTAAGGATTTGATACAGATATGGCCTATCAATTAAGAGAAAGAGATGCCCAAACCTTAGAACAGATGAAATTAGATATTGTTAGTGTAGAAATCAATATTTTAGCTAGGAAGGCCAGACTTAGAAATGAAAGAAGAGTTACAATTAAAGAAGAAAGTTCAAAATCAGATGGTAAAATAGATTTAATTGCTAAAACTTTAGAAAGGGTGGTAGATAGATTAGATAATATAGAAATAAAACATTAATGGGATAATCAACCTCAGATCAGAAATCCCAATTTCAGAAAAAACAATAATTCTAGAAAAGCTAAAGAAACAGCTCCAGACCAAAACATTAGGCCCCCATTCCAGGAGAACTATGCTGAAAGTTCTCAAAATAATGACGAAGATGAGGATAACATCAATCTTATAATGGGAATAGATGAAAACAATACCATTTTCCTCCCTCAGGAGGATCAAGAATATGGTGAATCCTTTGACTACAAAGAAGGTTATGACTTCGCTATAAATGAAATTCACGGTCAGTATAACCTTCGAAACAAGAAAAATAATGAGTCTTCTACTAAAAACAATTCCCAAAATCAAAATAAGAAAAATGTAGAAGCCCCCCAAAAAAAAAAATTTGCAAATTCTCCCAAGGGAAAATAAGCAAAATTCTAATCCTTCCATTCCTAAAAAATCAAAAAGTCCCAAAATTGTTGGTATTACTGATGAGGTAACTTAATCTTCCAAAGATGCCCAGAAAGCCAATACTGCTAAAGCTTCTAATTCAGTAAAAACAACAAATTCTGATCCTAAAAATATTTATGCTGATTCTAAATTAGCGAATCCTAGAACAGATAATCCCAGAACACTTGTTGATAATTATAAGTCTGATAAAACTTCTGCTGCCACACAAACAGTCCCTGAAAAGAAAATTAAAAGAAACAAAACTTAAGAAACTTAGACAGAGAATGTCAAGAAAACTGAAGATAGAAATACAATTGTTGAAAATCAAGAAAAACCAACTCAGATTATAGTTACTAAATATAAATTAGTTCAAATTATTAAATCTCAACCCTCATTCAATATTTAGCCTGAAATTGCCAAGTTAAAAATACCCATTCCTTTAAAAAAATTGGTTAAAAATGACTTATACAAATCAACCATAATTGAAACTTTGAATATGAATGATGGTGAAGATGCCATTAATTTGAATGATGATCAACCAGAGTTGATTTTAGCCCTGATGTGAATGGGAAGCATTCATATGGATTAGTTCTCCCTTTCTATATCAGTCTTACCATCCATGATCAGATTTTACACAACGCTATGTTATATTCATGAGCTTCCCATAACTTAATGCCCAAATCTATCATGGAAACTCTTAATCTAGAAATAACCAGACCTTACAAAGATTTCTTTTCATTTGATTCTAGCAAAGTTAAGAGCTTAGGATTAATTAAAGACTTATGTGTGAATTTAGTTTAGTATCCTGGTAAGAGTATGGTAATGGACATTGTAGTAGCTGACATCCCACCAAAGTATGGTATGCTTCTTTCTCACTCATGGGGAGCAAAGTTGTAGGGATCTCTACAATCGAACATGAGCTATGCTACTATATCAGTGTTTTATCAACCCAAAAAGCTATATAGGGAAACATTAATGAAATTCATGGTCAGTAGTGCTGAGAGATCCATAAATTACCCCATTTATTCTATACCAACTGACCTTGACTCTTTTATTTTATGTAACTCTGATAACAATGAAATCCAAACTGAACTAATTAATAAAAAGCCAAAACCAAACAATGACAACATATTTTATGAGTCCCTTTGGCACTTAGACTTTGATGGCTCTGTGAAAAAATCAGGAGCAGGAGCAGGAGTATGGATTACAAATATGGAAACTAATCATTCAGAAGAACATGCCTTCAGACTCAACTTCAAATGTACCAATAACATGGCAAAGTATGAGGCACTCATTCTAGGCCTCCATATCATCAAAAAATTAGGAGGAAAAATAATACTAATCATGGGAGATTCAGAATTAATCATAAAGAAAATAAATGAATATTATTCTGTTTATAATCCTAGGCTATCCAGATATAGAGATACAGTGATAGATTTAACTGATGATTTATTGGAATGCAAGTTTGCTGCTATGCCTAGAAAACAAAATATTCAAGCACATTGTCTAGCAAATTTTTCTAGTACATGTAACTTACCATTCCAACGAACTCATAGGTACACTGCTGAGCTTAAACATAGACCAATTATCCCAGACAACCTCAAGTACTAGCAGATTTTCTCTCAGGATGAACAGATTTACCATTTCTTAAATAATGAGGAAGAATTTCAAAATTGTAAAATAGATACAAAATATAAAATAGATTTAGATTTAGATTTTGAAATAGATAACATAAATGTACATAAGTTTGATAAACCTACTTTATTTACTCAATCTGACATAGACAACTTAGAGAAGGTAGATATTGATGAAATCATTGAAGAAGAAATTGACATGTTAGATCTAAAAGATAATTTTTTGCCTAAAGGTTTAACTTCTTTGGAAGACCTTTTTGATTCCAATGATGTACCTAAAAAGCCAAAAATGGAACCAGTTAGGCCTGACATTGAAGAATGTAACATTGGAATAGAATTAAAACCAAAAACGATTAAACTGTCTAAATCTTTACCTCCACAAGAAAAGGAAAAATATGTTGATCTTTTAGAGGAATATCAAGATGTGTTTTCTTGGAGTTATGAAGATCTCAAAGCTTATGACACAAACATAATCCAACAAAAATTTCCCATAAAAGATGATCAAAAACCCTTCAAACAAAAATTAAGGAGAATTAATCCTGTTCTATTGCCTTTGATAGAAAAGGAAGTAAAATGCATGTATGATGCTCAGATTATTGCACCAATTAGATATTCTGATCGGGTTTCAAACCTAGTTCCAACAAGAAAAAAAACTGGAGAAATTAGGTTATGTGTCGACTTTAGAAATCTTAATAAAGTGTCTTTAAAGGATAATTACCCTTTACCAAAGATGGATCATATATTACAAAGGGTAGTTGGCTCCTCTCGATTTTCTTTGTTAGATGGTTTTTCAGGATATAACCAGATCCTAGTCCAAAATGAAGATCAGGCTAAAACAACTTTCACCACTCCTTAGGGAACTTTCATGTATGTGAAAATGCCCTTTGGTCTGATGAATGCAGGAGCAACCTTTCAGAGAGCTATGGACATAGCCTTTGCAAAGGATATTCATGAATTCTTGGTAATTTATCTAGATGACATTACTGTATTTTCCAAATCAAATAATGAACACTTGGATCATTTGAGATAGGTCTTTATTAAATGTAGGAAATTTGGCATATCTTTAAATCCTAAGAAAACTCTCTTTGGATTAGAGGAAGGTAAGTTACTATGACACATAATTTCCAAGAAAGGTATTAGGATAGATCCTACTAGGATAGAAGCAATTTTGAACATTCATCCACCTAGAAACATCAAAGAGTTACAAGCATTTTTAGGTAAAATTAATTTTTTGAGAAGATTTATTTCTAACTTAGCCGAAATCATCAGAGCACTGAATAACATGCTTAAAAATGACTCAATTTTAAAATGGATTGTTGAAGCCAAACAATCATTTGAATCCATAAGCATGATTTAACTAAAACACCAGTCCTAATCAGTCCATATTTCAAGAAAGACTTTATAATTTTTTCTTTTGCATCAGAGCATACCATTGCTACACTTTTACTGCAAAAAAATGATCAAGGTTTTGAACAGCCTATAGCTTTTTTCAGTAGGACCCTTATAGATGCACCTCTAAAATATAACATAATGGAGAAATAAGCCTTAGCCTTGGTTAAGGACATAAAAGATTTCATAGTTTACATTCTCTATTCCCACATAATTGCCTATGTCCCTAATTCTGTAGTTAAAGACATTCTTACTCAGGATGGCCCTGATGGAAGAAGAGGTAAGTGGATTTCCACTATCCTAGAATATGACATAGAGATTAAACCAAATAAACTCATTAAAGGACAAGTATTAGCCAGATTGATGGTTGAATCCAACTGCAATGCATTAGACATAAATTTTATTGCTCTGATTGATGACCAGGAAGAGATGGCGACTCCAACGATCAGTGAAGCCTTTCTAGATTCACCTTGGTACTTGGATATTATCTTTGTAATTACCAACTTACAAGCTCCTCCTGGATTATCAAGGACAAAAGCCAGATTTCTTAAAATTAAAGTAATGAGATTTTGTATTTTAGATAATGTGCTTTTTTGGAAAGAACAAAGTGGGATATTATTAAACTGTTTACTGAAAGTAGAAGCTGATAAAATTCTTGAATAATTTCATGCAGGTGACCATGGAGGGCATTTATATTGGAAAAGTACTATAGATAAGATCCTTAGAGATGGTTTTTACTAGCCTACCTTATTTGCTGATGTTAAGAAATTTGTTACTTCATGTCATAAATGTCAAATCTTTGAAGGCAAAAAGAAATTGTTACCCTTACCCTTAAAGCCTATTTCAACTAAAATGACATTTCAAAAATGGGGTTTAGAATTCATTGGAGAAATTCACCCCCCATCCTCTGGCCAACATAAGTGGATTTTGACTGCCACAGATTACTTCACTAAGTGGATTGAAGCCATTCCTACCAGACAAGCCACTGATAGATTCATTATCTCTTTCATAGAAAACAACCTTTTATCAAGATTTGGATGCCCTCAGAAAATTATTATTGATAATGCAGCAGCATTTAAATCTAAGAAAATGATTGCCTTCTGTCACAAGTATCATATTACCCTAGGTCACTCTACTACATATTACCCCCAGGGTAATGGCCTAACTGAATCCTCAAATAAAAGTCTTATAAATATCATTAAAAAATTACTTGAAGATAACAAAAAGAATTGGAATAAGAAGTTAGTCTATGCCTTATGGACAGATAGAATTACTACCAAAAAGTCAATTGGCACTTCCCCTTACCAAGTTGTATATGGGATGAATGTTGTTTTTCCATCATCCTTAGGTGTTCCAGTAATGAAGATCATTCAAGAATCACAAGTGGAAATCAATGATATAAAAAGGAGGATAAATCAAACTATTCGTCTACAACAAACAAGGGAAGAAGTTTATGAAAAATCTCAAGTCATTCAGGATAAAATCAAGAAATTTTTTGATAGAAGAATTAAAGAAGAGGAATTTTACATTGGAGATCGAGTTTTAAAGTGGGATTCTAGGAGAGAGGACAAAGGTAAGCATGGGAAGTTTGATTTTCTATGGAAAGGACCTTATGTAATTTATGGATATAGGGGTAACAATGCTTTCTTTATCAAATATTTGGATGGAACAGATATTCAAGAAGGACCAGTTAATGGTAGAATTCTCAAACACTACTATTCCTATGAATTAACCAATATTTAGTCCCAGTTACTTTTACATCATTGTAAATATCCATCGAAGTTTTTAGATTGGATTGGATATTTTCTTTCCAAAGTTGAAGCCCGAAGAGAAGGCCCTAAGCTTTCAAGAGTAAGATGTCATTATTGGGGTTCCTATGTTTTGGTAGATTTGGCAATACCAAAAGATAAGACAACATCAAACCACTTTGGGATCCTAGGATCTAGCCCTCCTGGATCCGGAGAGGGATCTCTCCAAAAGATCAAAGAATGATATATCTTTGAAAGCTCAGAATGAGATATTAGGCTAGGTATGAAGCACAAGGGGGTTTAAATGATTTGGTTGGTTGGTTGTTGGGTTGAGTCAGAGACCATAGACTGAGAAAGTAATGGAAGGAAAGGAGCAGAGCGGTAGGACGTTTCGGTAAAAGAGGATAGTTTAGAAATGTGCAATCCATTGGGCTATGGAGTCATGAAAGGAAATTACTTGCAAAAAACTAGCCAAGGGTTTCAGAGGGCAAGTCATCTATGCTAAAGGATATTTTAGATAGATGGTGGAATGGAACATTAAGAGTGAAGGTGAAAGAAGGAAAAAAAACCAATTTCTGTCTATAGATCAGGTCAGAGGTCATTTAACTCCAGACCTGCTTCGACATACTCAAAGGCAGCTTTTGATGAAGTCACAAAGAGGGCAGCTTATAGATCGGACCAAAGGTCATTTAACTCCAGCTTTGCTTTAGCATGCTCCAAGGGAAAAACAAAGATAATATTTGGCACAAAGCTAGAGTCTATAGATCAGAGAAGGACTTTTAACCTTCCCTGCTTTGACACTAGCTAGGAAATCCAAGAAACAAACCCGAATTCACACATCAGCTAGCAGCAAATATCATCTGCTACACTGGTTAAATTACAAGCATTTTCTCTTAGATTCACAATCAGCGGAAAAAATTGAAGGTAGGGAGAGCAGAAACATAGGGTACCATGTGAGGGTAAATCCTATGCCAGAATTCTGATGCGTACTAGAAGAAAATGAACAACATGAAAAATGTAATAAAACAGTGTGAGAGAAAACATCACCCGTAGTAATAGACCAGGATCCTGTGAAAATTGCTTGATTAATTGATGCAAAACCAGTCACATACACTGATCTCAATGGCTGATCACAATCCAAACTTTCTCCTCCCATCCTAATACATTACAAACTACTCTGCTATTGCCTCCCAAGACTATTCTAACAGTAAAAAATGAATCCCTACAACTACAACAGCAACAACAACAATGCAACCCTCTACAATGTGTTCTGCGGGGATCCTTATATGAGAATGAGCAATAGCAGGAGTAGATGTAAACTTAATTGCTTCATTATGACAGAGGAGAGGTAGGTCGAATGCCCATTTCACAAACTGGCTCTTCATTAACTGTGTGTACTCTGAAGCATGGTCCAGAAGTCTCTGTCAGGTCGGATTTGACCTCAGATGTGTTCTTGAAGTCCTTATGGCTGTTTGGAACTCTGCGCTGCCTTCTGGAATTGGTGAACTGGATAGAAAGTCTATGGGCCTCCATAATCCATAACTGTTGGTTCTAACAGTCTTTAAGAAGCTTCTGTCAGCTTAATTAACTATTTCTAGGCTCGAGGAGGCATGGAGGCCTTAGTGGGGAGGTGTACTGTCTGGAGAAAAATGTCCCACTGATATTCAAACACAGATATGGCTGTTACATGTGCTCTTTAGTCTTTCAACTGCGTCCTTTCCTTTTGAACAAGGATTAAAGCGTTTAATCTTCAATAATAAGCTTCAATCTTTCTAATCCGTCTCTTCTGTTACTCTGACCGCTACTGTAATAACCCCTCTGCATTCCAAATCACAGTGACTATGATTATGGAACCTAGAGTGAATTCATCACTTCTGTAACAACCCTACACAATACGATAAACTCATTAAGAAATCCAGGGAGTGGAGGAAGGGATGTTGTGAAGGCTTGGAGGAATGGTGGCGGGAATGGTGAAAACGGGAGAAGAAATGATAATTAGTGTAAACGCCAGAGTTTAAGTCCTGGGAAAATACAAGGGAAATGGATCGAATGAATGGAATTAGGCCTTTGATGGTGGGACCCGGTTAAGGCAGAGGGCGATTTAATGTGAGCCGTTGTATCTCAGGAGGAGATCGACGGTTAGGATCATCTGATGGAGCTAATGGGGACATCCGATGAAGAAAAATGGTGAAATGCGCGATACATTGTGGGCCGTAGGTCTGGATCAAACGGACGATCACGATTGGATTGGCAGATCGCAATCGGAAGGGATGGGGGGTAACACCTTTAGAACTTGCGATTGGCAATGCACAATTGAGCACCAGCCATCCGATCTGGAACAAGATCGACGACGAAGATTGAATTGGCGGGGAGGGAGGTTGATGCAATGAGTGGGAGCGATGAGATCTAGACCGTTGGATCCTTGAGAGGTCAACGGCTGCGATCGGATCGGAGGATCGCGATTGGAGAAGACAGGAGGAGGGGACGCATTGAGCTAGCATGATGCAACTAGCACTAGGTCGTCGGATCTGTATAGATCAACGGCTCATATCATGGTAGGAATTCAATATAACAAACCTCATCGCATTGGAACTCCGTGAGTTTACAAAGGAAAAGTCCTGTGATGGAAGTCCCGATATGATTAGCGCCCAAGGCTATAACACTTGGTTTTGGGCGCAGGGCATATGGGGAAGTGGTTAAGGGGGCTGGCCTAAAGAGGCTTAGCCTGTCATAAAGTGTAAAGTGGGTTTTTGGCCTGTTTTTAATGCATTTAGGCCAAAGGAAGCATTCGGTAAAGGGAATAAGGGGTTTTAAACCGGCCAAAGGATATTTATGAGGTTTAAAAGGGGGTTTGGGATGATTTAAAGGGTAAGTGGGGAATTTATAAGTGGAGGAAGAATGATGAAAACAGAGGCTTAGAGGGAATGAAATAAGAGGGAAAAGAAGGCCTTTTGAGCATTTTCTTCACAAATAGAGGCTTTTAAAACTGGGAACAATAGTAAGGATTTATCAAAGGGCAAGGCACAAGGAGGCTTCAAGGATGATGTGTTTTCAAAGGGAATGCATTCCTTGAAGGCTCAAAAACAATTTAGCCCCCTGTTTTCTTGTCAAACAATTCATAGGGGGCTAACAATCATAAATATGAGTTTTTGTAGAAAACAAAAGAAAATTTCTGGATCATCATGGTCAAAATTGAAGGCTACTAGTCTTAGAGTTCTTGACATTTCACTAGGAAATGCCATCCCCATGTGAAGTCATTATTTGGGTCCTATAAATATAGGATTCATAATTTTGAATTGAATTTACATAGTCTTGTAAAATATGTACATACCTTACTTTCTGCAAGTTTTTTTCCCATATTTTGAAAAAATAAAAAATAAAAATAAGAAAGAGGGTAAAAAGACCTAAAAGAAAGATCAAAGGACTTAAAAAATATATAGACCCCAAAAGAAAAAGGATGAAACTAAAACATGAAAGTGTGCAAGTCCAAATGCCACTAATTTTTACTTTTTGCAAATAGTTATGTTAGAGTGTCAATAAATGCCATAATCCATGATGATTTAAACGGTTTAAACTTGACTTGTCATGTTTTCAATTTCCATGTTTTAGATAGTGAATAAAGTTTTGTCAGATAGTTTAATCCTGACAAATCAATAGATAGGTAGAGAATAATGAGGAGCTCATCAGTTTAATCTAAGCCCTCAGATGAAATAAGGAAGAATTAGATAGTTTATGCTTTCAAAAGAATAAATGTTTCAAGGTTGCAAGCCTAAATGCACCTACTAAAAGGAAGAAAAAATGTTAGAGTAATGTTTGGTAGGTAGAAAGAAGTGGGAAAAAGCATGTAATATTCATCACTGGGAAAAAATCACTAATTTCCCTTCCCCTGTAAGTATTCAGTATTCTATACTACTAATAAAAAAGGCTTAGAGCATTTCTATAACTTTTGTTGGGATCAGACCCAAGGCTTGATGACTGGATAGTGGAAAATGTTGAGTTCTTATGATTAAAATCCCCTTTACCATTATTTATCCCTCATTCATACATTTTAACTCATTTTCATATGTAAAGATTAATTCTTACTTAATGAAACATAAAACCCCATTTGATTAACTTAGAAACATACAAAAACCCTCAAAAATACTTTATCCTAAGTAAATTGGTGAATGATGAAATGAAAAGCTTTGCTTTATTTATTCACTTTACTTGGTCATTAAGTGTATTTTTGTGTATTCAATTTCCCCTTGTCATATTAACTTTTGACTTATGCAATTAATTCCCTAAAAATACCTTGTCCTATGTATATAATTCCCTTTATCTAAAATACCCCATAAAAACCACTATTATAAAGATTTTGTATCAAAGATATTATCCACATGTTAAAATGAAAACCCAAATAATGTGCCCTTTGGTCTAAAACTAACCTTAATGAAATATCCCGCCCCCTATGGTTATTAAACCCTTCAATGGTTTAAAACTATATAATAAAATAATTTCTGCGCCCATACATATGTTTAAAACTAAACATACTTCCCCACCTATCACATTTTATCCTAAGTGTTGAAACATATAAATTATTTTATAAGTTTCAACCCCTGCGCCTTTTCAATACACGTATCAACTCTTCCCCGCATGAGTTTTTAACCCAAGGTGCTACCTCAAGCTTTACATAGGCTAACCCAGGGCTAACCATATACCCCCACCCATATACATAAAACCCTTTGTGTATATAAAAAATTAATCAAAGTCATATATTAATCAGTACCAACTCCCATAAAAGACCTCGGTCCCACCATGCCATTGTCCGCACCTTCCTAGCTAATCATGAGCCTTCGCTCCTGATCATGAGATCTAACGACCTTTATCCATGTCGCACCCACAAAGTGATCATTCGCCCAAGAGCAAAACAGACGCGAAATGGGTTATTTCACCCATTCTTCCTCCCATGACATGGCGAAAATATATTGGATTGCATTCGTTTCAACAAAAACCACTTACTACTGGAAACGAACGCGAAAACCGCTGCCGATTTAGCATTTTAAACTAAATCCACTCCCGCCTGAGTTTTAACCTACAATAAACGATAAAGTCAAAATTAAATTAAAAGTTAAACCTTTGGAAAAAGACTTATCATTTCCTTTTCGCACAGTATATCCATCATTTTCCTTTGCTCCCGACTGTATTAAGCCATTTTCAAGCATTTCTCTCTCACAACCTTAGAAGTTCACCATTAAAGTCTAATCAGGAGCGGCTCTCTGCTCTAGCAATCCGGACCAGTCCTCAGAAATGATTAACAACTTTCAAGACCCTTTTTTCAATAGCCGAATACCTTCTTTTAAGGTATTTTCGGACGATTAAAACCTGCAAAGTCAATTCTAAACCGTCAATAAATAAACCAGGACTTTAATTAAGAGAATTCACCGGATAAAATTGCCCAAAAACACTAAGAAGAGGCCAAACCCTAGCCAATTTTTTCCAGCAACTTTTGTATTGTAAAAATCACTCCTTGAAGCCAATTTCCTCTCAAGTTTTAAGCCCCTGAAGATCAAATTCAAAGACGTAGAAGGATTTAAAGCCTGAAGATACCTTAAAAACCCTTTTTTCAGTCAAAATTCACTCAGGAAACCCTCGCTTCCTATTTTATCCCTGTTTACATTCTCTGAAAATCCTAATTGAGCAATAAAACCAACATAAATTATCTTTAGCCTAAGAATTGCCCAATTTATCTTGTGCTAAAGAAAAATACTCCTGCAAAAAATCTAATCTTGCAGTAGTTATCCAAAATGACTAAGAAACAAAGCATAAGCAAACCTATAAAATCCAAAACACTTAAATCTGAAGGATCTAAATCCCCTAAACCTACCCCAGTCATCATTGCCAAATCTTCTGCAACAATAAATCCCCTCCAACCACCTGTAGTTGCTATAGAAAGTCTCCCTTTGACTGATGTTGACTACAAAATTGATGATCCTGTTGTAGAATTCAACCTCTTGGATATACACAATTGGTGTTATGAAAAGTACTTGGACAAGGATGAGATAGCTATTTGGGAGACTCATTTGCCTAAATACATAGTTCCATTGACCCATCCTGGCCAAGATCTTATCAGAATATGTCAAAAATATTATGAACTAGATCAAAGGGCTATGGTCAATGTTGATAGAGAAATCCTTTTCACCATCACAGCAGAGTCAATAAACCAGATGCTTCAATTACAGTTTGATCCTCAATCGGTCCCCCTGTCTATAGAAGCATTAACCCAGTTGTACTTAGGCCTAGACTTCCCTAGGAATTTCATGATATTTCAAAATTTTATGCCTTCCCATGTTGACATTCCTAAAATAAACACTCCTTATTCCATTGATAAATTCCCTGAAGGGTCTAGACATATCATCTCTATGCTCTCCTTTATACTTGGATACTTTACAGATGGACACACTGATGAGTCCATTCTAGGTTTCCTGTCCACCTTGTCTCCAGGACAACCTCCATCAGTCATTTTTGACTTTGCTGGTTTCATAGCCAACAATATCCATCATTAGCTGATAAAATTATCCATTGAAGGAGTTTTTAGATACTCATCTTATATGTTTCACTTATTCTTATTCATTCAAGCTGATACGTTTCCTATTGCATTACAAAAGATGGAATTGGAGGGAGGGTAAGCCTCTATCCATTATCTTCTAGACTTCCTTGCTCAGGAAAGAGGGCAGTAATTTCACCTACATAGATTTTTTAGACCTTTTTCTACATCAAAAAATGAACATTTTGTATAAAGCAAAGCAACCCAGAGTCAGTTAGGAAATGAAAATAATCCTGCAACTTTCAAAACAGAGTAAAATGGGAGATTGGTGTCTCTATGAGAAACATACAGAGTTAAGAATTTTTGGATCCAACTTATTACCTTATAAGTTGCCTAGATATATGAGCATGAGAATTTTTTCACTGGAGTATTTGAGACAAATTCTCAATTCTAATTCTATTAACTTCATGGCTACTAGAAAAAATACTTAATTTAATTTAAAGAATCAGGTTGGTCCCTTTATCATAAACCACATAGAGGTAGAAAAAGAAGTCACAAAAAGATTAGTCAAGAAAAAGTCATTATCATTGAACAACTAATGCATTTGTCCTTTGCACTTAAATAACTTAAAATAAAATATAAATATGAATTTATAAATTCTTAATTATATTATATGCTATTAATTAAAATTTATATTATTTAAATCGTATAATAACATGTAATTAATATACTATATAAAAACAATAGAATATAATATAATAAATGTATAGGGATATGCATTGTTTCTTTCAATAAATATGAAATGACAATAATATATTTTTATTCAAAAAGTGTGAAATGAAATTTATTATGAGTAGTTTATTTTGAATTTAAAAGTACTTAGAGCACTACCATGGTTAACCACGAGTTTTTATACACCATTGAGAATGTGACAAGTAAGTACCTTTAACTCATGCAATGCCATTTCAACCATTAGGGATGATGTCATCCTCTAAAATGTGATTGGTTCTCATAAAGTGAGTTTTTATTGTACATTTTCCTTAGGAGGCCCATTTTAGACCTCAAAATTCCCCTAATGGAAATTCCCATAATAATCGTATAAAATTTCTGCTAAATTTATTTCTACCTTCCTAATTACGCTTGCAGAATCGAAAGAGTGAAAGAAAATAACACCAAGGAAATTCTAGTACTGAAATCAACAAAAAGAAACACTTGCAAGAATTGAATGAAAATAGCTTGAATGAACAGAAAGTAGTCCTGGTAAATGAAAATAGAAAGAAGATCTATATGGTTGAATAACAATACAGTAAAAGACAGAGAGGATAATGAAACTACTAGTTATATTTGTCTCTGTTATAAGTGTTATGTTCCTGGACTAGATCAACGTTCATGCACTACAATAGTGTTCCTGTACTGGAACAGAGTTCTTGTACTAGAATGATATTCATGTACTGAAGCGTTGTTCCTGTACGAGTATTTTAGTTCTGACACTATAGATTCTTACTATTCCCAACCACTTGTATCAAACTTAAAGAGCGATAACTGTAAATTAATTAAAGATAAATGAGAGAAAGCCATGAAATTGTAAATGAATCATCTAAAGCAACATAATTCTCAACATTCACTCATTAATAAATACAAACATTGCAAGAATTGAAATAGAAACCTACCACAACAGAGTTTCCAAAGAGGTAAACGTTTTAATCCAAAAGAAAGAGCATCCCTTAGAATGCTATCACTGATGAACAAGATTTATATCCTTTTAAGGCATATGTCTCAAGTCAAGAATCTCTGCAACATACCTCAGCTATTTACACAAGAGAGGTGGTATAAGTACCGTTTCTGTGGTGTAAACAGGGTTTCGTCAATACTCAAAAAATGTAAATAAATTGGGCAATATAATCCCTAAGTGGTACACACTTTCTGGGATTATAAACTTGACCTTATAAATGAAGCACACTATTACATAATAGAAATAAAACATTTTGCAAAAATGAATTGTTATTTCTTGACATAAACCACACTTTGCAGACTAAAACGTATTAAATCAAAACACGCTCTTTTAGGAAGGGAAATGAATCCTCATTGCGCATAAGTGAAAGGGAATGAAATATTATAGCATTCTTGAAAATAAATAAATGAAATCAAACTACCAAACCCCCGGATCCGGTTAATACAGAACTCATAAAGAAATGGAAATCTGTAAAGTTAAATACATAAACGAAATATGTCTTTACTATGAATATGCAATGAAATACTATCACACTCTTGTAGACAAAGGGAGAACGAGCTAGGTTGGTTGGGCCCTAGCTAACCAGCTCGTCTCCCTTACGAAAGTTGAGAGATCAAACACTTAAACAAATCATCCACATCATATCTGAAACCATAGATTAACAAATTGACATAGATCCTTGCATGAATTGAATAAGTGCAAATATGTAACATGAGTTCTAAGTTCCAGCCCAGAGTTAGACGATAAAAAAATAAAAGTAAAAAATTCTCCAAAGTGTCGTTAACTAATCTATCCTAGAAACCTTATTAAATACAATACTAGGCTCTTTGGCTACAACAACAAAGAAACAAGAAATGTGTCTTTTGGCTCTTGGTTGTTAGCAGAGGCTAAGTTGGGGCACTCGTCAAAACCCCAACCTTATTCTTCTTGTGTTCTCATCAATGCTCCGAGCCTAATCAAGGTGTGAAACAGGTGAAAAACTTTTTCTTTACTAAGGAGTGCACATCGGTCAATGAGTTGTCATGCTTATTCTTATTAATATTTTCGTTTGTCCCGTGAGTGTAGGAATGGTGGACAGTACTGGAACATTCCTACACCAACCATCTTTATAATAATTAGTACTTCTATTTTACCGTTCTCTTCATGAAAGAAATAGATAAGTTACAAAGACAAAATAAACCATTTAAACCCTTTTTATTTAATAATTAAGCTTATGTAACCTGTGATTCCAAAGCCACGAAGGAGTGCAGGAATGGTTGCAAGAGTTAGGTTCCACTTGTGAAACATAGGGTTGGATAGTGTGGTTAGGATGTAATTAGGGGTAAAAGTAGGACAATTTCGGCAACGAACATCCTCCCAACCTCAACTTGTTGTGTCTCCTCACACAACCTTGACTAACCTTCTACAAAAAAAAACATGGAAGACTTCCATTAATCCTGAGTTCGAATGATAATTCTTGTCCTTCCTGGTCTTGATTTTCCATTGCGAGCTCTCTTAAGATGTTTCATCACCTTCGTGAGCAGAATGATGCACTTATATGCGCGTAATTTTCATATTTTCTCCTGTCGTTTCTTTTCCTGCGCTCCTATTCTTCTCAGTCTGGTTTATCACTTCAAGCTTAAAGATCTTTTGGTTTAATTCTTCAATTTTACTACGCATGCAACAAGAAAGTTATTATCCCTCAGTCGCTCCTTGCATTGGAATTCCTTCAAAAATTGATTCAGAACAAGTAACAATATTATCAAGGGTTTATTCGCATCGTTTTCCAAGGCCTGAGGAATAGTAATCTTAGTCTTTTCCACTATTGGATTTTTCACTAGGCTTGCATCCTGTATATTGGTTGTTTTTCTTTTCTTGGTTCTCTTAATCAAAACTTACAAAGGGATATCATCTTCCTCTTCCACATAACATGTACTGAACACTAAACTATCCGTGGCATCTGCTAAATGAAAAAGGTCATCTCAGCTTGGTGAATTAGGATGAGGGTTTCGTGTATGAGATTATGTACAAGGGGCACATTCCTCAGAGTCATAAATATTTATTAGGGTGGCTAATGTAGCAAGATCTCCCTTTGAGGAGGCACATCATGTATTGAGAGAACTCCTGGTCAATATTTTCAAGGGACTAGGGGTTTCGTTCATGGGCTTCTGCTCCTTCTCGAGTTTCAATTTCCTAGACTATCTTCATAGTTTTACGAGACATTTCCCCTTTTTTTCAGACTCCACCTTAGAAATTTTCTTACCTCTCTTTAATTTCTTCACAGTGCCTCCTTGAAATGCTTTCAAAAAATCCTCCCATGCCATTCCTTTTCCCTCTAATTCTTTCTTAATTAACATCGTAATCAAGCCATAGTGATATAACTTAAGCCCTACTTGATTTCCTTTACTCTTTTGTACAGATTTAGATAGCTTCTCCGGGATTTTTAACAAGAAATGAGGGAAGTTAATTGACTTACCCGATTCAAAATGAAGCAAGAGGCAGATATGGTACATGTAAGTCAGGGAATACCCTCCTTCACAGGTGAGGAATTTCAGCATAATGTATAGCAAGTGCTTCCATTTTTCCACCATGGCGTTCCTTGGAAGCCCAATTTTCCAGTCTACCTTTTGATCTTGGTTCAGCAAAAACCGATGCCAAGCTCCTTTCTCCACCTTCCCATTTTTTAACCCATTTTCTCCTATAACTGTTAATCTCGTGGCTTGGGAGAGGGATTTTTTTTCACCCAAAATTCCAAGAACCCAACTTTATATGTGTCTCAATCAAATGTGCGAGAAAATTCAAGCGTGACAGCAGAGTCATACCCATCGAATTTGAGTAGGAAGGGAAGGAATCCCAAATCCCGCAGTAGGGGAAAAATATCCTTATACTCAACTGAGCTTTCCATCTCCTTTATGGACCAGGGTTCAATACAACCAAGCACCATAATTCCTTAGAAACTACACTAATTTTTGAGACCTTAACAGTGCCAAATCAAAAACTGCAGGGATATGTCTTAGAATTTTTCAACAGTTTCCAATTTAAGCTGCATGTACAACGTCCTTCCATTCATACCAAAGATCTTTAACAGTAATTTTACCACAATGATTTGTTCTTGTAAATGTTGCATATTGGGTATGATCTCTATGTAAATGGAGTAATGAAGATAGGTACAGGCAGCGGTTATGGGAATTATTTTTTTTCAAAAAAACCTAGGTATTATGTGATACTAGTGCAATCATTAATGATTGATTAGGGATTAGGAGGTTGTAATTTGATATTAAATGATTTCACACATATCCCGATCTCATCATGACTTCGAATAGGATATACATAATACTTAGTTTAAGATAAGGTTTAAGTTCATTATATCTATGAACCTTTTAAAAAAATCAATCATGTCAAGCAAGGATAAAAATAAAAGTCAAATCATATATATAGTTTCTAAAAAAATATCGTGTTCCTTCATTCCAGTGGTGCATCAATTCATGCTTATGACATCATTCCTATACTCGGACCATCCTTTCTGCACTAAACACATACTCCTATACTGGGCATATGTTCCTGCACTATAGTTTGTATTCCTGTACCAAGGAATTGTTCCTGCACTAAGGAATGTTGAGGTTCCTGTACTGAAATACATGTTCCTGCACTCAAAAGTGTCGCAGTATTTTGTAGCAAGGTTTCTTACAGAATTTATTAAATAATATAAAAGCTGGAAAAATAATTAGCAAAATTTCAAAGGATTTTTCTTTTCCAGTCTTGGAGTCATCAAGTTTCTTTTCGTTCTGATCAATAAATTCTTTGATAACCATCAGAACCTGCAATTGAGTTCATGAGGGAAGAAAAAAGCGGGACAGGGGTAAGAGTTTTTTAGAAAGGGAAGGAAATCATCGAGGAAGTTCGAAAGTGAACCAATTGAATAGAGGGACAAAAAGAAGAGGGATAGGGAAAAATATTCAGGGAAAAAGAGGGGTAAAAACGAAATAGGATGGGAAAATTCTTTTTGAAGAAGGGGAAGGACAATATTTTAAATAGTGAAAAAGAAGAATTTTAGAGGAAAATTACAAAAAGAGAGTAAGAAGAAGGGAAAATTTTCACCTCAAATTTCTACCAGATAGTGTTGAACCAAAAGTAACTATAGCAGGAATTGTGTGTTACTTGCACAAGATCTACCATGTTAGTTGTCCCAAACTTAGGTAAGGGCTTGGTTCTGCTAATAATTTTGCTGCACCAAAACTTTCACAAACCTTCTTCTTATTAGTGACAACTATTATTTATGAAGATCAAGCAACATTTCCATTTTATTAGATATTGGTCCACCTACCAGCATGCTGGTTTTCAAGTTGATCCTTCTATGATCATGTCAGCAAAATTATTTTCAAAACCACAAGTAAATTTTTTTTTTTTAATTTTTTTCATATTTTTATTGATTTTATTTTCTTTTCATAATTTTTTTTTCAATTATTTATTTATTGGAAAAGGAGAAACCAAAATTGTAATAGTTTGGCATGGCCACGAACCATCCGGAGTTTATATTGGTGTTGTACTTGTAGCATAAAATATTCCTTTGTGAGAGGTTGAAAATAATATTTAAGTCTATGTCCATTCACAAGGAATAATAATTCTCATCTATCAATAGTTTTAATTTCTACTGCCCCATTTTCAAAAACTTTAAACGCCTTGTTAGAGTCGGTTTGTTCATCCCTCCGTCAGAGATCAAAATCTCTTTGTTGCATTTCATTTTTTAGGCGTCTCATTCACTTCAGTCATTTTCATTCCATTAGGAGCATCGGTCTTCTGAAGGAAGGGTTTTGTCACTCATACCCCTCATGCCTTGTACCTGTTGGCTTAGGTCTATTTATCGAAGTTCATCAAAATCAATTTCAAGGTTATTTATAGTCTTGTTTGATCTCTTGGTCAGCAAAGAGTCTTTTTAGGGTTTTTCAGTCATTAGGTCTATGGTTTCGCAAATTTTGTCTTCAAAGTGTCCAATAGTGTCAGCAAGCGCATGAGGGAGGTTCAACATAAGTTTTCATTTCAAATATTTCATTGTCATATTGCTTGACCGTGACTTTTATTCAAAACTTTGTTTTGAAGAAAAATCGTCATTTTGTCCTTTGTAATAAATTGCCATGTATATTTTCCAAATTTTTCAGTTGTTAAAATCTACAGGAGCAGCCCTGGTCACCTTTGCCGAAATTCCAGCCATCTATTCCTGCAAAGAAGATAAATAAGTTCATCATCAATCCAAAAATCAAAGGAAACAAGCAAAAGAAAAACAGAGTTATATGAAAGTTCCAAAGTCTGCAAAACTACAAAAGTGGATTTGTCAAAATGAAAAATCAAAATGCATTGATCTTTCCAAGTTCAAGCTCCGTTTGCACGCAAGAATCCTCAAATAAACCGAGTTAAATTGTGAAAGATCAAAAGACAGTGTTGGAGGGCGAAATGTGGGACAAATTCATTGTCGCGGAGCATTGGGGGTTGAGCGCGGCGCACATGGCGTGTGCGGCGCATTGGGCAGATTTCCGCAGTGTAAAATTACACTGGCGCGGCGCATTGGGCTGACTGTGCAACGCACAGGTCCGAATCGCAGATTTTCATCATTTCTCCATAAAAACTCAAATCAACTCAGCTTTCCTCACTTTTCCTCACTTATTGTAAGTTCGACTCATCTTCTATGTGCTAGTAAACGGTGTTTGGTGTGGTTTGAAAGTGGGATATAAGAATTTTATTGGTGAAATTAAACCCTATCACTTGGTAAAAAACTGCTCCTAGGGTTTAAAATTGGGTGTTAAAACTTGTCATTCGTGCCAAACACTCCCATTACATTCCCACTTGTCGCTTTTTCCCCCTCACTATCACAATGTCATTAATATCCCTTTCCTATTCCCTCATAATCCTATTTATCACTCATATCACTTGTCCCATTTTCCCTATTCCTAAACCCTAATTTTCCCCATACTCTCCCATATCATTTGCAAATATTCCTAGATTCCTAAATCCCTATACAGTCAAGTGACTGTTAACACATTTCAAATCTCACTTGGCAAACTCCACAATCCACTTTTCCCACTGTCCCATATTCCTCACAGTTCCTTATTTCTCTTTGGCATATTTGGCATTGCAAACAAAACACAAATTTATCATTTTCGACAAAAAAAACATACAATTGACATATTCTTTGCAACACCATGAAGATACATGCATTCATCATATGACCAAGACAAGACTTTATTAACTGTAAACCGCATGCACTGTGATGTGACACCGAAACGTCGAAATGGTGGGCATGATCCACTTCAAATCTTGGCCGAAGCTTCTTTGGCTGAGCATGACACGTGATGGAGGACCTTCAGTCCAAGTTTCAAGGAATTTGGAGAAAAGTTTGTCAAATTTTTTTTTTTTGGTCACAAAACAGATTTTCCTGCCCGACGCGTCGCGCCACCTTGCGCGTGCTTACGTTTGAGAGATCTTCTGGAGGAAAACTTTACATTTTTGAGTTTTTTATTATAAATTATGCATGCTCAGGAATGGCCTAAGGATTTCATCAAGTTCTGGGTGGTTTAAAGGGTCAAAAACACCTTGAAAATGGCCTTTCTGCCACCTTTTGCACACACAAGAACCCGTTTTTGGAGATTGAAGTTTTGGAGGGGCAAATGAACTCCAAATTGAAACCCTCCACTTGGGTTGGATAGTAGATAGGCAGGGCTTTCCAAAGAGCTATCATGAGCTCAATTTGGACTTCGGGAAGTGCCTCAAAAACAGGCTCAAAATGGCGCGACGCATTGAGTTTTTGGGCGCGGCGCATAGTGGGCTTTTGCCTATTTTTCACCCTTCAGCTCAGAATTTCGCCTAGTTTTTACTAGTCTCACTTTTTGATGTAATTCTTGATCTACCTTGATGTAATTTGATGACTATGATGTAATTTTGGTACATATTTACTTGTTCTAGAGGATTCATTCACTAAAAAGTGAAAATTAAATGAATGAATCAGTTTCCTTCCATATAGAGGCAAGTTGTTTGATTGCCTAGATTTCAGTTCCTTGTTTAGAATTGGTTGAAACAGCTCCTAGAAGGATGAGCTCGACCCCTAGAGGCATGGGAAGGGGTTATACTTATCTATATATTGTATTTTTTCAGACATTTTCAGGGTTGGATACTTGGGAAAAGTTTGGCACTTCATTGTACATACACTTCTGCATTTTTGGCAAAGGAAAGACCAGGGTTTTGCAGCACTTGTTGGGATCCTTGTGGCTCTGAGTTTTGATGATGTTTTTCTCCATGTAATTTTAAGTTCATTAATGTTTTATGTATGCCATTTCCCTTCTCTTTGCTTCTGAAAATTAAACAAATGAGTAACTAAGGTAGAATTCATTAGTTTGCTGGTGCTCTGCCTTAAGCTTTTATTTAGTTTTATATGTTTTCATCTGTTTGAAGAGGATCCTTGCAGCCTCTTTCCCTCTTAAGCTCCTCAGTAGTATTTTCTATCCATTTATTCAATCTAAGACATCAAAGCCATTTCATTCCTTGCCCCAACTTGAAACTCTGCAAGAATTTGGCCTCATCCCCAAGCCCAAAAACTGCCTTTCCCTTTTTCCAACAAAAACCCTTAAAGATCATTCCAAACTCCTTCATTTATATACCTAGCCTAAAATTAGCATTCATTTCAGTCATCTCAAGCCCTATTGATACATTTTCCTGAGATTGACCCGGAGAGAGCCCTCTCTTGTTCTGGTAGGGCTAGCTACCAGACTGAGCGTGGTTTGGTGTTACCCTGAATCTCGCCTTCCTTCAGCCTAAGGTGGATTTGGGCTATAACATAGTGGCAACCATACTGGGGAAGAATATGGTTTTCTTATTGGCGTTTCTTGTTTTATAAGCTACAGACGGAGCCTAAAGTTATGCCAGGTAGCCTTCGAAATGCTTTTTCTTTGCATTAGCGAAAGTAGATAAATGCTGCTTCAGTCAATCTCCGGTCTAGCTTGTGAACGTGACACTTGACTTGTAGATTGTCTTGCCTCAGTACATGTATCAAGCTCAGATCTGATGGTTGGTGGTGGACAACGATCAGACATAAGAAGGCTGAAATCATTCACCTGGTGACTCCAACTCAATGTAGAGACTCCATTGGAGGACTAAATCTTTCTCTGCGAAAATGAAAGGATCTTACACAAAGTTCAGGTATCCAAATTGGAATGGTGTTCAGGATCTAGTCTGCTTTCTTGTAAACTACTTCTTCGTTGTTTTTGAAACTGTCCTGAAAGTTTTTCAGAATTTGTTGTATGATAAAGGTGATCAAAATCTTCACTCGACCTATTCAAAAAGTGTAAATACTGAATTTCCCTTTGATCCTGGCCTCCTTACTTTTCCCACATCTTATGATGACTCTCTACAGAGTGATGAGCCTAAAGAAAACAAAACCGATCCCGTAGCTCTTGTATATACTCCTACATCTTTTATAGTCCCAGATAGGTATAAACCTCTTGTTTTACCTTCTGTTCTCCATGCTTTCCCTGCAAATTATTACCTATATTTGCCAAGATTTGACGGTGAATGTAACAATGTCAACGCTGAGCAACATGTGCAGAATGTTGAGACGTTTCTAGATCTTTTTGAAGTTGATGACGAAGATGTTAGTATTCGGCTTTTTTCTCTTTCTTTGCAAGCCAAAGTCAAGAGTTGGTTCAAAGCCCTGCTTGATGCGAGCATCTCAGATTTCCAACAGTTCGTCGAAGTTTTCCTCGATAGGTGGGTGGTCAGACAGAACCTTTCCCTGATTATAGAAGAGTATAACCAGCTGAAAAGATTGCCAGGGGAGACAGTACAACAATTTTCTGCCAGATTTAACCAAGTATATTTTTTGATGCCAGCTGATATAAGACCTTCACCTAGATCTGCTCTCTTGCACTACCCAGGTGCTTTTGATCTGGAAATGGAGTTTCAGTTGAGAGAAAGGAATATTGCAACACTTGTAGAGATACAGAAAAATGTAGTAAATGTAGAGGCTCATTTGCTGATCCGAAGGGAAAGGTTGAAGGAAGAAGAGATGAAAAACATAGATCCGGAGAAATCAACATCTCTAGAGGTAAAGCTTGACATGTTGGTAAGTGCAGTAGAAGAGATGATGCAAAAGAACACCACAAGGAATGAGTATAATGTTCAAGCGCATGGCTCGATGATTGAAGAAGAACAAGTGGCTTATCCCAAACATTTTGTTTCTTATCCCAGTTGTCATAGTGATTGTTTTATAGATCATTTTAAAGAAGAGAGAGCTGTTGGTATGATATGTATGCTTGATGATGAACTTTATATTGATGATTTGCCTCAGTTTGATCAGTATAATGATGATTATGTTCTCCAAACAGAAGCTAATATTGCAGACAAATCAGCAGCTAGTTTGTGCGAGGAGGAAGTTCACTTTCAGCAGCTTGAGTACAGTGATCAACCGATACATATCAGCTATGAAAATGACGAAGAAAGTGTAGAAAATTTTGAAGTAAGTGAAGGATCTTTGCCTTTTTGTTTTGATTCGTTTCAGTTCATTAGAGACAACTTTCATACAGTAAGAAATCAAATGTCAACAAGTCTTGATCTGGACCATCTTGAGGGCAATAAAAAACTTGTTCAGGACTTCCCATATTCAAATTTTCAACCCCCGAATGCCACTGATTTTCAAGTTGCAGACGAGGACATGGAAGTTGGCACACATGATAAAATGCTACAAGTGACTCCGTACCATTCTATTTTGAATCATTTCAGTTTTTGAAAGGTAAATTGCACAGTAAATCTTCAAATAAGCAGCCTGTAGGAAATCAGCAATCTCTCAGTTTTAATGTTGAGGATGAGACGGATAGCGAAATTCTTGAGAAAGTTGTTAATGAGAAATCTTCCCATGAAATGACTGATGAAATCATCTCGGATACAAAACTCTCCCTAGCTCCAGATTTGCAGCCACCAAAAGAAGTGGAGGGTCAGATTACAGATGAAGGTGTGGAAGCCAAAATACATGATTTAATGATGCAAGAGGATTCTGTACCCTTTTGTTTCGAAGCATTTAAGTTTATAAAGCAGAATCTTTGTGATATCTCTGAAGAAAAAGATGAAAAACCAGTAGGATGTCATACAGTTTCAATGAATACATCGCAGCAGTCTTCTCAAGTTTTTGATGATCCTATTGCTCGTGTGTTGGATGATGTTTGCTGTGAAAGTTCTTCTCCATTGATTAACCATGTTACGGAAAAGAATGTTGATAATAATTTTATTCAAAAGTTGCCTTCATTGTCTTGTCTAACAGATTTTTCATTACAAAGTCCATGTCAGGATTTGCAGTCATATGAGGAGATTAATGAAAGAGACTTTTGTTCTGTTTGGAATCAGCTCCAGAGTTTGGCTATTCACGAAGTTCAGGATCCTTTTGACAGCCTACTGCTATCACCAAAGAAAGACAACACAGATGTGAGGAAAATCTTAATATCTAGCTATGAAGATTATGTGGACCAGAACAGTGATGTATTGATGCAAATCAATAGTTATGTTTATGAAGATCCTTTTGCAGTATTATTGAAGTCATCCAGTCAATTTATGCTTTGCAAGTTTATCAGCAGTCAACTTGATTCTGAGTTTCTGTGGGAGTTGCCTTTCGATTCTTCCCTTTTCCTGCGCATCAGAAAGCATATGGGAAGAAATCAAATAGCAGCCAGGATGCTTACATGGTTGCATTGGCTGTTCCATTTCACTTGATCGGGTGGTGAAAAGAACAATTAGAGTAGGTTGGATGAATAAGCTCAATTATGAGCATCTTTCCAGTCTTTTAGTTATGTTTTAGTTATGTTTGGTTTTATTGTAGTTTTCAGTTCTAGCATTGAGTCAGAGTCAGTCTGCATAATGTCAGTTTTCGTATTTTGATTCCATTTCCCAATGGATGAAGGCATTGTCTGCTCGTCCAAATGTTTGTAGTTCTTGGCACCTCCAAGGAGCTACCATCCCCATTGGAGCCAATGTTAGAGTAGGTCTGTTCATCCCTCCGTCAGAGATCAAAATCTCTTTGTTGCATTTCATTCTTTAGGCGTCTCATTCACTTCAGACATTTTCATTCCATTAGGAGCATCGGTCTTCTGACGGAAGGGTTTTGTCAGTCATACCCCTCATGCCTTGTACCTGCTGGCTTAGTTCTGTTTATCGAAGTTCATAAAAATTAATTTCAAGGTCATTTACAGTCCTGTTTGATCTCTTGGTCAGCAAAGAGTCTTTTTAGGGTTTTTCAGTCATTAGGTCTAGGGTTTCGTAAATTTTGTCTTCAAAGTGTCCAATAGTGTCAGCAGGCGCATGAGGGAGGTTCAAAATAAGTTTTCATTTCAAATATTTCATTGTCATATTGCTTGACCGTGAATTTTCTTCAAAACTCTGTTTTGAAGAAAAATCGTCATTTTGTCCTTTGTAATAATTTGTCATGTATATTTTCCAAATTTTTCAGTTGTTAAAATCTCCAGGCGCAGCCCTGGTCACCTTTGCCGAAATTTCAGCCATCTATTCCTGCAAAGCAGATAAATAAGTTCATCATCAATCCAAAAATCAGAGGAAACAAGCAAAAGAAAAACAGAGTTATATGAAAGTTCCAAAGTCTGCAACACTACAAAAGTGGATTTGTCAAAATGAAAAATCAAAATGCATTGATCTTTCCAAGTTCAAGCTCCATTTGCATGCAAGAATCCTCAAAGAAACCGAGCTAAATTGTGAAATATCAAAAGACAGTGTTGGAGGGCGAAATGTGGGACAAATTCAGTGTCGCGGCGCATTGGGGGTTGAGCGCGGCGCACATGGCGTGCGCGGCGCATTGGGCAGATTTCCGCAGTGTAAAATTACACTGGCACGACGCACCCAGCCTGTGCGGCGCATTGGGCTGACTGCGCGGCGCACAGGCCCGAATCGCAGATTTTCATCATTTCTCCATAAAAACTCAAATCAACGCAGCTTTCCTCACTTTTCCTCACTTATTGTAAGTTCGACTCATCTTCTATGTGCTAGTAAATGGTGTTTGGTGTGGTTTGAAAGTGGGATATAAGAATTTGATTGGTGAAATTAAACCCTATCACTTGGTAAAAAACTACTCCTAGGGTTTAAAAGTGGGTGTTAAAACTTGTCATTGGTGCCAAACACTCCCATTACATTCCCACTTGTGGCTTTTTCCCCCTCACTACCACAATGTCATTAATATCCCTTTCCTATTCCCTCATAATCCTATTTATCACCCATATCACTTGTCCCATTTTCCCTATTCCTAAACCCTAATTTTCCCCATACTCTCCCATATCATTTGAAAATATTCCTAGATTCCTAAATCCCCATACAGTCAAGTGACTGTTAAAACATTTCAAATCTCACTTGACAAACTCCAGAGTCCACTTTTCCCACTGTCCCATATTCCTCACAGTTCCTTATTGCTCTTTGGCATATTTGGAATTGTAAACAAAACACCAATTTATAATTTGCAACAAAACAAACATACAGTTGACATATACTTTGCAACACCATGGAGATGGACACAGATTCATCATATGACCAAGACAGTGACTTTACAACTGAAACTGCATGCACTAGGAGGACACTGAAACGTCGGAAAAGGCCTGATCCACTTCAAATATTGGCCGAAGCTTCTTTGGCTGAGCATGACACATGATGGAGGACCTTCAGTCCAAGTTTCAAGGAATTTGGAGAAATTTTTTTCAATTTTGTTTTTTTGGTCACAAAACAGATTTTCTTGCCCGACGCGTCGTGCCACCTTGCGTGCGCTTACGTTTGAGAGATCTTCTGGAGGAAAAATTTACATTTTTGAGTTTTTTATGATAAATTATGCATGCTCAGGAATGGCCTAAGGATTTCATCAAGTTTTGGGTGGTTTAAAGGGTCAAAAACACCTTGAAAATGGCCTTTCTGCCACCTTTTGCACACACAGAAACCAATTTTGGGAGATTGAAGTTTTGGAGGGGAAAATGAACTCCAAATTGAAAAATTCCACTTGGGTTGGATAGTAGTAAGGTAGGGATTTCCAACGAGATATCATGGGCTCAATTTGGACTTCGGGAAATGCCTCAAAAATAGGATCAAAGTGGTGAAACGCATTGCGTTTTTGGGTGCGGCGCATAGAAGACTTTTGCCTATTTTTCACCCTTCAGCTCAGAATTTCGCCCAATTTTGACTAGTCTCACTTTTTGATGTAATTCGTGATCTACCTTGATGTAATTTGATGACTATGATGTAATTTTGGCACATATTTACTTTTTCTAGAGGATTCATTCACTAAATAGTGAAAATTAAATGAATGAATTAGTTTCCTTCCATATAGAGGCAAGTTGTTTGATTGCCTAGATTTCAGTTCCTTGTTTAGAATTGGTTGAACCAACTCCTGGAAGGATGAGCTCGACCCCTAGAGGCATGGGAAGGGGTTAGACTTATCTATATATTGTATTTTCTCAGACATTTTCAGGGTTGGATACTTGGGAAAAGTTTGGCACTTCATTGTACATACACTTCTGCATTTTTGGCAAAGGAAAGACCAAGGTTTTGCAGCACTTGTTGGGATCCTTGTGGCTCTGAGTTTTGATGATGTTTTTCTCCATGTAATTGTAAGTTCATTAATGTTTTATGTATGCCATTTCCCTTCTCTTTGCTTCTGAAAATTAAACAAATGAGTAACTAAGGTAGAATTCATTAGTTTGCTGGTGCTCTGCCTTAAGCTTTTGTTTAGTTTTATATGTTTTCATCTGTTTGAAGAGGATCCTTGCAACTTCTTTCCCTCTTCAGCTCCTCAGCAGTCTTTTCTATCCATTCATTCAAGCTAAGACATCAAAGCCATTGCCTTCCTTGCCCCAACTTGAAACTCTGCAAGAATTTGGCCTCATCCCCAAGCCCAAAACTTCCTTTCCCTTTTTCCAACAAAATCCCTTAAAGATCATTCCAAAATCCTTAATTTATATACCTAACCTAAAATTAGCATTCATTTCAGTCATCTCAAGCCCTATTGATATATTTTCCTGAGAATGACCCGGAGAGAGCCCTCTCCTGTTCTAGTAGGGCTAGCTACCAGACTGAGCGTGGTTTGGTGTTACCCTAAATCTCGCCTTCCTTCAGCCTAAGGTGGATTTGTGCTATAACACGCCTTATAAGGTCCCATCTAGCATGTGTGAAATTCACCTTTAAAAATTTCAAAATTAGAGTCATAAAGGAGTACCCAATCACCATGTAAAATTTTAGGGGCTAATATTCGCAGGTGGGCTAATTTTCCATGGATTTTCCAAAAAAAAGATTCGCCAATTTCCATTTTTTTATAAAAATGATTTGCCCAAATTTTACAATATAAAATTATTTTACGTTAAAAATCGCCAAAATTGTATAGACAATATATATAATATCATTATAAATTTGAATAATTTTACAAATACATCAATAAACATTTTATAGTTTGCATATTAGGGACTAGTGAGATTCGCCAATTTTTTAAACTTCAAGATAATTTTCCATCCTTAAAATTATCCTTGCCAATTACCTCATTGGAACTACTTCTTTTTTATCAACTTGTCATGCCATTTCCTGCGATGTTGTTTCACTAACACATTTTATAGAACAACATTTCTTCTTAATTCATACAACTCATTTAGCTGCAATAAATGTTGTTGTTGTGCTTCTAAGAGATTCAATCCCACTTGGACTACAGTTCAAAAGGTCTTTATCTAGAATTCAATTGGCAACAAGACTTGATTCATGTACACCAGCTCATAAGGTGTATGACCTGTATTATTCCTCTAGGTGGTTCGATAAGCCCATAAAGCTTCAGGTAGCCTGCTGGCCCAATCCTTCCTATGCAGATTTACTATTTTGGTGAGGATGGATACGATCACCTTATTGGTAAATTCCACCTGGTCGTTTGCTTGCGGATGGTACAGTGTTGATTTCTTGTGCCAAATTTTATATTGATCCATAACACCTTGAACCATATTAGAAACAAATCATGGTCAATTTTTAGTCACAATCTCTCTAGGAACACCAAATATAGTAAAAAATTTAGTAAACAAAAATTTAACAACAACTTTTTTAGTAGCAAAAGAAACAAATTTAGCCTCTACCCATTTTTACATAAAATTTGTACAAACCAAGATATGGTTTTTGTTTAAAGATGTAAGATTTATTGGTCCTACGAAATTAGTGGCCCATTTTTCAAAGGGTTTAATCATAACCCGATGACACAAAGACATTTCATTGGCTTGGACAGGTTGACCCATTTGCTGATAGCTATCACATCGCTTGACATATTGTTTGGCATCCTTAAATAAGGAAGGCCAAAAATAGCCAACTCGTAAGATCTTATATGCAGTTATTTTGTCAACAAAATGGCCCTTGCAAGGTTCATCATGAGAAAATTTCAAAATCTCAAACACTTCTTCCTCTCTTACACATCTACGGAAAATAATATTTGGCCCAGTGTAAAAGAGGTCTCCTTGGATCCAAGAGTATGAAGCACTTTTTTGGATGATGTTTCACTTTTCGAGAAAATAAGTGAGGTGGTGTTTCTCTTGTGACTAAATAATTGGCTATATCTTCAAACCATGGGGAATTTGACACAACAAAAAGATGTTCGTTATGGAAATCGTCATTTTACAGGAATTGCTTCACCAGGATTATTTAATATAGGAAGGTGATAAGCCACAACAATAGATTTTCCTAGTCTATCAATAATAGTAACATTAAATTCTTGTAACAAAATTAACCACCTAGTCACTCTTCAGTTAGTAAATGGTTTATTCATTAAATACTTTAAGGTGGAATGATCTGTATGTACAAATACTTCATATTCTGTAATGTAGTGTATGAATTGATTAATAGAAAAAATCACATCTAAAAACTCTTTTTCAGTTATTGTGTAATTTATTTTAGCAGGTGACAAGTTTTTACTGAATAATTAAATATCATAGGATTGATGGTTTTCTTCTTGTCCTAAAGTCGCACCAATAGTAGTATTCGAAGCATTAGAGGAAATATGAAATGGAAGGGATGAGTCAGGTCCTCACAAAATTGTTGCTTGCACTCGTTTTTCATTTAATGCCTCAAAATCTTGTTGGAAATCCATAGTCTAAGAGAACTCACTATCCTTAAATAGAAATAAAAAAAGTGGGGTAGATATCATAGAAAAATGCTCAATGAATCATCGGTAATAGGCTGCATGTCCGAGGAATCCTCTCACTTCCCTTTGTGTTTTGTGTGCAGGAAAACGTACAATAACCTCTATTTTACTTGGGTCTACCTAGATACCTTTATCAAAGATAAGATGACCCATGAATACTCCTGCTTTTCACATTAATCTACATTTTTTATCACTCAAAGCAAAGTGAGCTTCTTGGCAATGAAAAAATCACTTTTTCTAAGTTTTTGAGGGCTCCTTGGAATGAATCACCAAATATCGAAAATTCATCCATGTAAATTTCCACAAACTCAAGGTCAGCAAAAATAGCCAAAACTTCCCTTTGAAAGGTAGCTAGGGCATTACACAGCCCAAAGGGAAGCACTCGATAAGATAGTGTCCCCCATGGACATGTGAAGGTGGTCTTATATTAATCCTCAGGTGCGAACTATATTTGGTTTTAACCACTAAAGCCATCTAAAAAGGAAAAGTGTTGTTTACGAGCAGGGGTATCAAGCACCTCATCGATAAAAGGAAGGGGAAAATATTCCTTGAGAGTGAATTTTTTTAGTTATTTGTAATCAATGCAAATGTGCGATCGCCCATCTTTTTTCGGGACTATCACTAATGGAGAGACCCATTTACCGTCAGATATAGGATAAATGAAACCAGTGTCTAAGTTTTTTTGTAATTATTCTTTCACAACTTCTCTTAGCATAGGTTTCATGAACCTTTGGTGTTGTCGAACAAGTCAAGCTCCCTCCTGAATGTAAATATGGTGAGTACAAGTTTCAGGAGGGATGCCTTTCATGTCCTCACAACTCAATGCAAAGGCATCAAGATGGTCTCACAATAAACTCAAAAGATACTCTTGTTGGGATGAATCCAGGTCTGAGCTAATGTGCAAGGATTTTCCTAGACTAATATTAAAAATAATGGTTTCGGGTTCGAGAGTATAGGGAGGTGTTGCTAGAGTCCGCGGTGAAGAAGGTTGAGAATTGTAACTTTCCAGAAAATCCAAGTTAAATATTTGACGAAGTGAGTCAAAATTTGGCATTGTATCTAGATTGTTCAAGAATTCTTGTATCTGACCCTTTTGAGTTTACTCAGTGGGATGATGTATCAATGAAATAGATTGAGTCTACTCATCACTACTGTATTCTAGCCATACGGTATCTCAAAGCTCCTGTATAGATCTGGTAGGTGGATATACGGTGACTTTCTTGCTATTATCTCCATGAGAAATGTAAATATCACCAAAACAACACCTAATATAAGCATCGGTTGTGTCAAGCCATGGTTGTCCCAAGATCAAGGGATGTCTTCCAATAGGATTCTTTAGTTGAATCACAATGAAATATGCAGGGTATTCCCAAGAGTCAATTGAAACAACCACATCATCTAACACACCTTCTGACTTGATTTTGGATCTATCTATATGTTGAAGCACAATAGGGGTAGGAAAAATGTGAACCAACCCAAGTTGACCCATGGTTTTCTTAGTTATAACATTAATGGCCACCCCTAGGTCTATTAACACATTGGGTACAAGGAAATCACCTATCTGAAAAGAAACAACTGGGTTTCCAGGATCAGTATATTTCTCCATTTGTATGCATGTTATAACTTATCATTAACTCGGATGCTCTTCCAACGAAATGAATGGTTTGAGTTTATACTCTTTTCCTTCTTAGATTCTTAAGACAATGTTACCTAATTATTTTTGTATATATGGGGATCTCTTTGATAGCTTGAAGCAAAGGGACCTTTATAAAAATATTCCTAAACTTTGAAGCCAGACTAGAATTGGGAGTGGGGTCATTCTTCTCTATAAATAGCCTCTCTAGTTATGGAGGCTTGTTTGAGGAAGATGGAAAAGGCTACGAAGGTGTGGGGATAGGTTGAATGGTGACACATCCTTTCGAATGATTAGGAGTTTCCTCCTCACCTTTATCCTCAATAATCACCATAGGCTATTTTTTTCTGGTTTTACTACCCTCCCTGATCTCAATTTAAGGTCATTGACCCCAACCAACATGGTCTGAGGAATAGGTGGAGGAAGCAATCCCATGGAATGAATCATTTGTACCGCCTTATTATTGGGGTTTGGTACTAGTTTAGCAAGAAATTTGGGTGGTTTAAAAGGTGGAAGTAAAGGTAATGGTGGCATAGGTTGACTCTGCTGAGGTAAGGTTGGAAATGATGGTTGTGACATTGGATAAGGTGCATATGTAGGAGGATATGATTTCATGGGTGCATGATAGAAATAATGAGGATGGGTTGACCCCTTCCATCCTTGTTGCCAAGGTCAAGTAGATTTCCCATATGAAAAAAGATTCCCATGTTGCCAAGGTTGAGAGTGATTTGTATTATGATAGGAATATGGTGATGCATTATAACTGAAACAATGTGGTGAATGTTCAGGAACCATACTTGTACCTACCTGAGGCCAATTTTTTTGTGCTTCCATATCATGTAATGGCTCATATTCAGATTTATCTCCTTCAAATGCTGCTTTCAATTGTGGTATGGAAGTGCACTCCTCGATAATATTTTTTTCCTGCACAAATCACACATTTATTAGCACCTTTAACATCAACATGACATTCTCTTAAAATATGCTTTTTCCTACACTTTGGACAATAAATAGACGATGCATATTTTTCTTCTACAAGTTTTTGTTTAAATTTCAAAGAGTCTATTTGTTTGCTAACGGTGTTCATTATTTCAATTTTCATATTATCCATCTTATTCTCCAAACCCGTGATCATAGCATCTATAGACCCAATTTTATTATTTTTACTTCGAACTCCTCTACCAGATCTAGATTGGTTCCATGAGAGCTTCCTGCACAAGTCACAAATCTAATAAAAATATTTTTGAGCAATATCCCCTTGTCCTAAAAGATTCAAATTGTTTCTATCATCATTAGTAAGCCCACGTAAGAACAAGGTTCTAACAGTACTTGGATTAAATTTTTGTTTTGACCAAGGTTTCATCGTCACTTTGTACAATGGTGAAGATCTCATCGTGCATTTCTCTAGTTTTGCAATATTCCTGATATTTGAAAAAAAATACTATCTTCATCTATTCCAAAGAAGCTATAGTATTCCCTCCTAACCCCATGAACGGGCTCATGGCTGAATCCTTTAGAGTTGCACGAAATAACTTTAACGTTTGGGCATCTGTGGAGTAATCATAACTTCTACATAGTATATCAAATTCGAATAAAAAACAATTTGGGTCCTCATGTACCTTACCATGGAAATGAGGAAGAGCTGATGGTGGAATGTTCTTCATTTGCACAACTGTGTCTAGATCCACGGTTGGAAATCCAAAGGTGGATCGCTCCTCATTTACCTGATTCTCTCTAGTTGCCTCAACATGGTCCTCTCAATCCACCATTTTTGTTCCTTCAATAGAACTAGACTCAACAAAATGAGAAGGTTTAATATGGCTCAAATAAGATTTAATTCCAATAGTTCCCTTCTTCCCCTTGGTTGGTTGTGTCACCCCCAAATTACTGTTTCCATAGTCCAAGTGGACAGTTCTTGTGTGATGGATATGTGCTTGTTTTAACTTCATGCCTACAAAAGAAGGCCCAATATGAGAAAAAGTTTCAGATTTATCAATGTTTCTTTTATCCTTATTGGGCTTCAGACCCCTACCCTTTTTAGGCATTCATCTTAAAATAATCAAACCAAAAATGACAAAACTTAAAAGTACAGAAAAAAATAATCTCAAATCAAATGATGCAAATAAAAAAAACAACACTAACAAGAATCCTTTAGGAAATAGAAGCACAATGCATAAAAAAATAAAATAGACTTACCCCTACTACAAAAAATTAGAAATTTCTTATCAAATTTTCAACGCCTCCTCAAAAACGGCACCAAAATGTTGGGTGGCAGAGTTGTAATTTAACAAAATCCCTCAACACTTAATTTTCAACCCATGACTTCATAAGCTACGAGGCATAGCACAAGAAATGCCAAGAATAATGATATAAATTTTTTGCTAAATTTACTTCTATATTCCTAATTACATTTTCAAAATTGAAAGAGTGAAAGAAAATAAAACCAAGGAAATTCTGGCACTTAAATTAGCAAAAAGAAACACTTGCAAGAATTGAATGAAAATAGCTAGAATGAACAGAAAGCAATCATAGTAAATGAAAAGAGAAAGAAGATCTATATGGTTGAATAATATTAGCGTAAAAGACAGAGAGGATAATGAAACTACTAGTTATATTTTTCTTTGTTATAAGTATTATGTTCCTGGACTAGATCAACATTCTTGCACTACAACAACGTTCCTGTACTGGAACAATATTCCTATACCGAAGCGTTTTTCCTATACCATTATTTTAGTTCCTATAATCTAGATTCTTATTATTCCCAACCACTTGTATCAAAATTAAAGAGTGATAAATATAAATCAATTATAGATAAATCAGAGAAAGGCATGAAATTGTAAATGAATCATCCAAAGCAACATAATTCTCAACATTCAGTCATTAATAAATACATACATTTCAAGAATTGAAAGAGAATTCTATCACAATAGAGTTTCGAAAGAGGTGAATGTTTTAATCCAAGAGACAGAGCATTCCTTATAATGATATCATTGATGAAAAAGATTTATATCCTTTTAAGGCACACGTCTCAAGTCAAGAATCTCTGCAATAGACCTCAGATGTTTACACAAGAGAGTTACTACAGGTACCGTTTATGTGGTTTAAAAATTTCATCAATACTCAAGAAATTTAAAAAAACCAAGAAATCTAATCCCTTAGTGGTACACACTTGCTGGGAGTATAAAATTTGCCTTAGAAATTAAGCACACTGTTACATAACAGAAATAAAAAAACTTGCAGAAATGAACTGTTCTCGCTTGAGAAAAGCCACACTTTGAAGACTGAAACATATTAAATCAAAACATGCTCTTGCAAGAGGGGAAGTAAATCCCCATAGTACATAAATAAAAGGGAATGAAATATTACAGCATTCTTGAATAAATTTGAATGAAATCAAACTACCAAACCCCCAG
This sequence comes from Pinus albicaulis, assembly GCA_034641835.2. Classification (NCBI taxonomy): domain Eukaryota; kingdom Viridiplantae; phylum Streptophyta; class Pinopsida; order Pinales; family Pinaceae; genus Pinus; species Pinus albicaulis. The sequence continues at coordinate 1,844,814,667 of CM076578.1, read as the reverse complement.
ATCTGGCTAACACACCACTCATAAAGAAATGGAAATATGTAAAGTTAAATACATAAATGAAATATGCATTTACTCTGAATCTTCATATGAAATACTAGCACACTCATGTAGACAAAGGGAGAACGAGTTGGGCTAGTTGGGCCCTAGCCAACCGGCCCGTTTCCCTTATGAAATTTGGGAGATCAAACTCTTAAATAAATCATCCACATCAGATATGAAACCATAGATTAACAAACTAGAATAGCTCCTTGTATTAATTCAGTAAGTGCAAATATGTAACATGAGTTCTAAGTTCCAGACCAATGGTGGGCGATACAAAATAACACTACAAAATTCTCCAAAGTATCACTAACTGATCTATCCTAGAAACCCTATTAAATACAATACTTGGTTCTTTGGCCGCAACAGAAAAGAAACAAGAAATGTATCTTTAGGCTCTCGACTGTTAGGAGAGGCTAAGTTGGGGCACTGGTCAAAACCCCAGCCTTCTTCTTCGCGGGTTCTCCTCAATGCTCTGAGCCTAATCAAGGTGTGAAACAAGTGAAAAACTGGTCCTTCAACAAGGAGTGTGTGTCGGTCAATGAGATGTCATGCTTATTCTTAGAAATAGTGACAGTTGTCCCATGAGTGCAGGAATGAAGGAAAGTACTGGAACATTCCTACACCAACTATCTTTATAATAATTAGTACTTTTATTTTACCATGCTCTTCAGGAAATAAATGGATAAGTTACAAATAAAAAATAAACCAATTAAACCCTTTTTAATTAATAATTGGTGCAAATTTTTGTTCCACTTGTAAAACAGAGGGTTTGTATAGTGTGGTTAGGGTGAAATTAGGGGTAAAAGTAGGACAATTTTGACAACCAACATAACCTTCGATAGTATGTTTGGAATTACATCAGATCCTAAACTTCCTGTGCCATTTCCAAACTGATAATCAGAAGCGAGGCCTATATACTCCTCTTCCTACTCCCATTTGAACTTGGGAGACCTCCCTTCTACTAAGTATGGAAACGACTGATTTTTCATGGTCGTTGATAAATGCATTAAGATGGCCATTATGGCAGCCCGCAAGAAGAGTATCACAACAAAGGACACTGCTAAGCTCTTCTTTGAACGAGTGTGGGTACACATTGGGATCCCACATTCGATTATATTAGATCGAGACAACAGGTTCCTGAGTACATTTTGGTCAATCCTCTTGTCGATGCTGGATACCAAGCTCACTAAGTCCACAACCTTCAACCCCCAAATTTATGTCCAAACAAAAGTAATCAACGGGATGATCGTGCACATTCTATGCATTAAAAATCGAAGCATCCACACACATGGGATGAAATCCTCCCATATGTCTGAGCACAACTACAACAAAGCTCTCCATAGCTCAAATGGTCATAGTCCCTTTCAAGTGGGGTTGGGATCTGAGCTACTATGTCTTATTGATGTGGCCATACCATTTGTAGCTACTCAGGAAAATTTGACTCATGACAAGTCTAAATCTGACATGGCTAACAACTTCATTGAGAGAATTCAACACATTTGCCGAGAACTCCATGACATATTTGAAAAAGCCAATGCTAAGTACAAGAAACATCATGATCAACATCAGGTGCTACACAAGTTCCAGGTGTGAAAAAAAATTTGGTTACAATTGTAGAAGGAGCACCTCACTAGGCCCCACCACAAGATTAACTCACTCTTATATGGGTTGTAAGCCATCACCAAGGTTGTATGGTACAATTCCTTTAAGATCAACATTCCATCATTCCTTGGCCTACACCCAGTATTTAATGTGGACTGACTGCGACCATATTTTCCCCCATTCATTTGGGGAATTTTTGAGGTCTAAAATGGGCCTCCTAAGGAAATTATAAAATAATAGTGGAAATATTAAAATAATATTTGATTACGTCATCAAATTTTAGAGGTAAAAAAAGGAAAAACTACTTTTTCAACTCGTATTTTCAACTTATCTCCCAAATTATTTAATCAAATTTCAAGCGGAAGTACTCGTTAGATGAAAATTTTAATTCCTCAACAAATGAGTACCCATTTTGCATACTTTCAATGGACCCTACTACATGAAAAATGAGAAATACACGAAAAAACATTATTGAAATCACGTTTTTTAATGTATTTCTCATTTTTTGTGTAGTAGGGTCCATCGAAATTATGCAACATGAATACTCCTTGGATGAGGAATTATATTTTTCATCCAATGAGTACTCCTACTTGAAATTTGAGTAAAAAATTTGGGAGATAAGTTGAAAATATGAGTTGAAAAAATAGTTTTATTATTTTATTATTTTTTAATATTTTTATCCTTTTGCTTAAAAAATGGTGAATCACCCCCCATGGTTGAAATCATCATCTTCAATCGTATTGGCTCTTATAAATTTTATTTTGGTTGTACATTTTTATTAGGAGGCCCATTTTAGACCTAAAAATTCCCCTGATGGTTGGCCACATCTGACATTACTAAGAAACTAAAACCAATAAAGCCTCAACACAGCCTACATTAGAAATTCCACAACTGATAGGATCATGGAGACACATATCAATAAAACTCACCAACAGAGGATCCAACAATATTGAGTTGTCAAAGTAGGACAAATCCTTCACAAGGGCAAGTGGTTCTCCAGGAACCAGGTTCAACAAACATTTCCTCACCTCATGGAGGATCTACAGGCAATGAGGACCAATGATTCTGAAGGGGGAAAGACTGATGCAAGTGGATATTGGTGGTCACCCACCTATTCCACCAAGACCTATAGTCAGTTCATTAATTTCCTTTATTATAGCAACATTTATTATTTTTATTATTTTTTCGGGATCTGAACTTCTCGAGCTGTTTTGACCCCCTAAATGGTGTTTTTTTGAGGTCTGTAGCAGGCTTATATATGTAGGCAAGGCTTGCAGAAAATCATGTACTACTCAGAGAGATATTTACAATGGGGTATCGTATGCACAAAATGGATACCATATTACCAAGTTATGACCATGTGAAGTTGGCTACCCAACTAAGCCCAATGGGGCCCACAAACTCTTAGCGTTCCATCTCCTAGGGTTAGGGTTTTGGTTTTTTAGGGTTTTCCCCTGTTGTTCAATAATAAAAAGGCCCTTGAGCTTCATTGTAATGCAGTTTAGAGGCATGTAGCCACCACATATCTTCTCATTGATAACATACCATTGTCTGGGCTAGTTTTTTTCTATTCTTATAGTAAGCATATTTCAATTATTTGATATCAATGAAATGAAGATTTATTTTTTCTACATATCTATGTTTATATCTTTTTTTTTTTAGTTCCTACATAAGTTTGGATTAGGTTTAGCACTTGGGGGTCCTATAACAGTTGACGGAAGTCATTAATGGATTTGTATCGTCGATTCCACTTCCTTAAGGTGATCTAGGAGGTTGAATCATATCATAGTAACTCTTCGTCGAATGTTTCCCTTAGCAGGTTGGTAACTTGGGTAAATGTAGGAGGAGGGTGTTATAGAATTCATATCCACATATTGCACCAACAAAAATGGTATTCTATGTGAGGTCTATAATATTGGCTATTTGTTTAATATTGATTAGGTCTCCATGTCTATTCATGTTCAAACATGTGTCAGTATCATGGTAATGCTCCATCTTGAACACTAGACCAAAGGCCAACATACCGAGTCCTTTTTAAGTTCATAAATAGGGGGATTATTATATTTATGTTTAAAAATTTAATTCTAGCTTCTATTTTGATACATGCAATAGAAAAATATTTTGCAAGTACATTGAATAAGTATTCACAAATAATGTTAATAAATTCTAGATTGGGATTCATTCTTTTCTAGGAATATAGGTTGGAAAATGGTTGCTTCCCAATTTCCTTATTTCCAATAGAATATTTTGTAGTAAATATTTAACTCTTAATAAGGATTTGGAAGAATTTTATTCCAATACGTGAATAATTTGTTATAAATGGCTCTTAATTAGAAATTTATTTTTGTTGTTGTGGTTTCCATGTTAATTCCTTTCTCTGGTGGCATGTTATATAAAGCTCTGTAGTTGAGTATGTTGCAAGGTTTGTAATGCTTTTACCTATGTTTCAAGAATGAATATGGATCATTTTAGTGAAGAAGAAATGATCTTGACCGAGTGCTTACACTCATTGTCTCACCATGATTTGGAAATAATGGAAAATGTAGATGAATTCCAACCGAATTGTATACCCTCCATCCTCAACAATATTCCTTGCCTTGTAAAGCAAGGTTACATAATTGGGGCCCTTCTATCCCCCTCTTTTTTCATTGATAATCAAATATTTTCATTAAATAGTATCCCAAATGCAATAATGCACCTTACAATGATGATATTAACTTCTTCTCATCCTCCAATGACCCAAATGGTGCTCAAAATTCCATTTTCCATATGATCCCCATTTCCTTTTTTCTTCTTGGATTATCAGAGATATTTGTTGACTTTTAATGGCCATATGCTCCTTTTGGAGGAGGAATTCTCCTTGATTTGATTTTTTTTTCAATTTTAGCATGTATATGCTCGCTTATGAATGGAACTATGGTGTGCATGTCAAGTGCCTTATTGAAGAGCTAAAGCTCATGATTAGTATTATGAAAAAAATTGGGCTCTTACATAGTTGTAAGATGTTAGTTTTTGTTTCTTTGATCATTCTCAATCATTTATTTCATTTACCAATTGTTAGGGATTTCCTATTCTTTAGAACCATTTATTTTTAGACTATGATCGACCAATGGTTTCACATCCTTTCCTTTATTTACTAATATTTAGGTTTTTCTATTTTTGGACTTGTTTATTTATACAAGTTATACTTTTACATTGTAGTCCATTATTTGACTAGTGATTAGTCATTAGTGGTGAGTTGTATTAATAAGAAGTTTTGGCTCTTTATTTAGAGTTTGAATAGTGATTAGTGATTCTAAATTGTTTCTTTAATTTCCTATAGGGTTTTATATTTTATGGACTATTTATTATAGTTTTTCTATTTTTAGAGTGTTGTCTATTGTTTTTCCAATCGTTAGTTATTAATGAAAAGTTTGTATTAATAATGAGAATTTATCACTCATAAAACTTTTATCTCTACATTTGTGAAAATAGTAACCATACAAGAAGTTATACATTAGATTTATCATGTCATGTAGTTAAAAAAATACGAAAATCAAGGTTGTAAGACTCTATATCAAATGGATTTATTTTATAATTTTTCATTATGTTAGGTACCTATATTACTAGTTTTGTCCCTTATTGTTGTAGTGTAGCCCCCTTATTGTTATTTTTGTACCCCTGTAATCCCCATATTTCTATTATGGTTCCCCATAAAACCTCACTGTTGCTATTGTTGGCCCTTAGATTATTATAGTTAGGTCGGCTAGGATTATATTGTGACCCCATGGACTAATATATATGGAAAGGAGGTTTTTTCATTTGAATCATCCAAGAATTCTTCATTTATGTAATGTAAAGGAGGTTTCCCCCTAGAAATGGCTGATTTCCAAGGCATTGATCTCTCTTTTTTTCTATTTTTGGAGCTGGTTTCATAACATTTGGTATCATAGTTTTGGATTCTAGGGTTTCACTGCTTCAAATAGGTCATCGTTGAATTTTCACTTTAACTTGTTTTCTACGAAGGTTTAGAAGCTAAAAAAACCCCATTTGCGAAGAAATTATGATGAACATTGTGCAAAAATTTCAGATCTTGGTTCGCAACATTTTTAGAGATATGATCTATGGAAGTTAAGGTTTTTGCAGGCTCCCGAATTTCTTCCCAAAGAGTTTAGCTTGGGAAAATAGTCATAACTCTCTCTCATTAAGCATTAGATTGGAATTTTGTAAATAATTCCTGAAAGTAGATGGACTGTAGTTTTTTGTGTATCAATTTCAGAGCCGAAGGAGGAAACAATGACACTTGGCACGTCATACAAGTTCGCTCTACTGAACCAATCCATAACTAGGCCATTGTGGGATATTGGGAATAACTTTGTATTGAAGAATCCAAATCATGTCAAACTTGTGGAATTGGAAAGATGACTCAGAGGGTTATTACCGGACCGAATATTAAATCTTAGGGATCTAAAATTATAGATATACATTAGTTTCAATATTGAGCTCCTCAAAAGCAAGAAAAAGGTGTGTATTTTTTTTCAAATTGCACAAGTCTTGATAGTTTGAAGATTTATTTGGTGTGAGTTTTAAGGAGGGGGATTTGTAATCTCCATAGTATCCATTTTTATGTCTACTTTTCGAGTCTAACCAAGACTCATCATCAGTTTGAAGTGATTCCAAGGGCATATTGAAGAATAGATATCGATATTTGGTTCTAAAATGCCCCGTAAAAATAATTTGACATCCATTAAGCCCTAAAAAGGCTCTACTCTGACTCATGAAGAGGAAGAAGTGCAAAATGATATATAAAAATAACAATATCAAGTGCACCAAATTTCCCTCTTGCAAAGAGCAACAAAAAATGAAATGGAAGTTTTGAAGAAAGGCATGGAAGCCAAGATGGATGGTTTGAAGAAAGGCATAGAAGCTAATATGGATGGTTTGAAGAAATATATGGAAGCTAAGATGGATGGCATGGAAGCTAACATGGAAGACATGAAGAATGATATAAAAGCAGACATGGAAGGTTTGAAGGAAGGTTTGACAAAGTTGATGCAAGAAATGATTCCTGATGGCGAAAATGTATTATAGGAAACTCATGATGAGAACAAAATAAATGTTAATAGTGATTTCATACACTCTAATGCTGGATTGAAGACCCTCCATATTATAAATATGGATATGAGGAAGTTTTATGGCAAGGATCCTCTAACATGGATACTACATATGGAGCAATATTTTGATCTCCATAATGTGAAAACACACACAAAAGGTACTCATTGCAACTTTACATTTAGAACAAAATACATTTGTATGGTTTCAATGGCTTTGATCTCGTAAAAAAATTGTCAGTTGATCAATTTTTACGGAGGAAATGATGTCACATTATGAGGATACAAAGAGAAACACCTTCTTTAGACAACTGATAAATATCAAACAAAAGGGTTCAATGGTGGAGAACATTGAGAACTTCCAAAAATTGAATATAAGGGTAACTAATATTCTAGAGGAAAACAAGATTGATGTCTTCATAGGGACTCTAAAGGATAACATCCAACATGAGGTTCGCCTTTGGGAACCTGATTCATTGAAGAAGGCATTCAGGTTGGCAAGAAAAATTGAAAGTAAATTCATGGCGACAAGGAAGCCTACCACTAACATCTATAAATATGGAAGTGTTGCTACTCCTATACTTCCACAACCTACAAGTTTGACATCACAACAATTGGAAGAAAAAAGAGCAAAAGGGCTTTGCTACAATTGTGATAAAAAATACACCAAAGGTGATAAGTGTGCTGAGAAGAAATTATTTTACATATATTGTGAAGAGGAGGAAGAAAATGAACAAGCAACTTCAAAAGAAGAGGATATACACTGGGAACCAACCCTAGAGAAAGAATAAATGAGTTATACCATATCTTGTAATGCATTGGCAAGAATTACCACTCCTCAAACTCTCAAGACAGAAGGACATATCAAGAGGAAAAAGCTAATAGTTTTGATTGATTCAGGTAGTACCCATAATTTTATTCATTGTAAGGTAGCCAAGGAATTGAATTGCTCCCAATACCCAGGACCAGAGTTTCAAGTGATGGTTGCAAATGGAGGGACTGTAAATTTCTCTGGAAAATTCCATAATATCAAGATAGCCATGGGGGAATATGTATTGAATAGTCCAATGCTTTCTATTCCTATGGGAGGTGTTGATGTTGTACTAGGAGTACAATGGTTATAATATTTGGGGACGGTAGCTTTTAATTTTCAAGAACTTTTCTTCAATTTTTTTCCAAAAGGAAAGAAAGTTGAATTGTGGGGTATTGCAAGGAAGCCGGGAAAGATAATAAGCTATAATGTCATGACAAATCTTTTGAAAAAGAACAATGAGGTGTAATTACACAATTATGCTCACTAGAAATTCCAACATCAAAATCATCTATTTCTCCAAATCTCCAAAACGTCTTGGACAATCATTCCAATGTGTTTGAAACTACCAAATGACTCCCACCTATTCGTGAGCATGATCATGATATTCATTTGATTCCAGGAAATGTTCCTCTGAACATTAGGCCTTATAGATATCCTTATGTCCAAAAGAGCGAAATTGAACGTATGATTGCCGAAATGTTAGAGGTTGGTATAATTCAACCTAGTCAAAGTTCTTTCTCTGCTCCAGTAGTATTGGTGCACAAGAAGGATGGATCATGGGGCATGTGTTAGGATTATAGGGAGCTCAATAAGATCAATGTTAAAGATAAATTTCCCATTCCAATGATTGATGAATTATTGGATGAATTACATGGAGCAATTTATTTTACCAAGTTGGATATTTATTCAGGATATCATCAAATTAGAATGAAGACCGAAGATATTTTGAAAACATCATTTCAAACTCATGAGGGTCATTATGAATTTTTGGTCATTCCTTTTGTCCTTACCAATGCAGCCTCTACATTTCAAGGGTTGATGAATTCCATTTTTGAACCATTCCTTAGAAAACTTGTGTTAGTATTTTTTAATGATATACTAATATACAACAAGTCTTGGAAGGATCATGTTCAACATGTTGTCAGGGTGCTCAAACTATTGGAGGAGAAACAACTATATGAAAAAACCTCCAACTGTTTCTTTGGAGTACAAGAGGTGGAATATCTGGGGCATATTGTATCTCAGGAGAGTGTTAAGGTAGACCCTAAAAGAATTAAAGCCATTAAGGAATGGAAAGTCCCCACAACCATAAATAATTTGCAAGGATTTCTCGGGTTAACAAGGTATTATTGCAAGTTTGTTAATAATTATGGGATAATAGCAGCACCTCTAACAACATTATTGAAGAAAGATGCATTTTCATGGACTCTTGAAGCAACTAAGTCCTTTTAACATCTTAAAGATGCAATGTGCCTAGCACTAGTGTTAGCTACACTAGACTTCACAAAAACATTTATTGTGGAATGTGATGCCTCAGGAAATGGAATTGGTGTCATTTTAATGCAAAAAGGAAGACCCATTGCTTTTTAAAGTCATCCAATCAAGGGAAGGTATTTACAGAAAGTTATTTATGAGAAGGAAATGTTGGAAATACTACATGCACTAAAGAAATGGAAACCTTACCTAATGGGAAGGCACTTAATAATAAAAATTGATCATGATAGTCTTAAATATGTTTTGGAACAAAGAATATCTTCAGAAGAGAAGCAAAAATGGGTCACAAAAACGTTGGCTTATGACTTTGAAATCATATACAAAAAAGGGAAGCTAAATGTTGTTCCAGATGCACTCTCAAGAAAGGATGACGAGGTGGAATCATTGCTTTGTGCCATTTCTATTATCCAGCCAAATTGGATAACTGAAGCAAGGGAGGAATGGAAGAATGACGAAGAAGTGTGGACACTCATTCAAAATTTGCAGCAAGATCCCGGTACATCTGATACATTTAGTTAGAAAAATGATTCCTTATGGTACAAAGATCGCTTATATCTTTGTAAGAATTCCCAACTAAAACAAAAGATTATTTTGGAATTTCACACCTCTCCCATTGGAGGACACCCAAAAATTTTAAAAATTTACCACACGGTGAAGAAATATTTTTTTTAGGATGGCCTTAAATCTGATATTCAAAATTTTGTGGCATAATTTTTGTTTTTCTAGAAAAATAAAGTTGAGACAATTAAGACCTCGTGTCTGCTAAAACCTTTACCCATTCCAAATCAACGTTGGGAGGAGGTTTCAATGGATTTTATCATAGGTTTACCTAATTTCAAAGGAAAGAGTGTCATCATGGTGGTAGTTGATAGACTTACCAATTATGCACACTTTTGTGCATTATCTCATCCATTTAAAGCAAGTACGGTTGCTACTGCATCTATGGAAACAATTCAAAATCTACATGGAAACCCAAAGATTATGTTGAGCGACAGAGATCCCATTTTCACTGGAAATTTTTGGACGGAATTATTTTCTTGTTTGGGTACTCAACTAGCCCATACCTCATCTTATCATCCACAATCCAATGGGAAAAATGAGACTGTGAAAAAATGTTTGGAAGGATATCTTTGTTGTTTTGTATGTGATAAACAAACACAATGGGTTAAGTGGTTACCTCTGGCTGAATGGTGGTATAACACTTCCTTCCATATTGTAGCAAAAAATACCCCATTTATGGCACTTTATGGATATCATCCACTATCCATCACATCATCTTTAAGAGAAAAATATAAGGTTCAAGTAGTGGAAGATCACATTGAGCATCAATAAAAAGTTCTCCAACTCTTAAAGGATAACCTAAATTTGGCACAAAATCAAATGAAAAAATAGGAAGATCAACAATGCAGTGAGAGAAGTTTTGATGTAGGAGACTGGGTACTACAAATATAAAAACAAATGTCACTCAAGCAAGCAAAGGATAATAAATTATCACCAAAGTAATATGGTCCTTAAAAGGTGTTGCAAAATATTGGTACTATGGCATACAAATTGGAGCTTCCTACTTCTTCTCAAGTGCACCTAGTTTTCCATGTTTCATGCTTAAAGAATGTTATAGGTGACAAACTTCCAATTCAAACAATATTGCCAGAAATTGATGAGGAAGGAAAAATTATATTGGAACCTGAAACAGTCACGGAAACAAGAACTTGACACCTACGAAATTGATCAATTTCATATTATCTCATTAAGTGGAAGAACTTACCCACTGAAGATTCCAAATGGGAGGATGATAATTTTATACAAAAGCATCCAGAGCTATTGAAGCGTTGAGGACAACGCATTTTTTAAGGAGAGGGGCATGTTAGGTCCCTATATTACTAGTTTACTCCTTTATTGTTGTAGTGTAGCCCCCTTATTGTTATTTTTGTACCCCTGTAGTCCTCATATTGTTATTATGGTGCCCCATAAAACCCCACTATTGCTATTGTCAGCCCTTAGATTATTATTGTTAGGTCGTCTAGGATTATATTGTGACCCCATGGACTCCTATATATAGAAAGGATGTTTTCCCATTTGAATCATCAAAGAATTGTTAATGTATGTAATGTAAATGAGGTTTCCCCCTCGAAGTGGCTGATTTATAAGGCATTGATCTCTCTTTTCTTCTATTTTGGAGTTGGTTTCATAACACATTATTTTCTTACAAGAGTCACTTGAAATACCATGACAAGTATTGAATACCTAGTGGAGGAAAAAGGTAAAACCAAAACCTCCATCCCTTTAATACAATATCGTTCATCAAATACATTATTTTCCTCTAATAAAGGTAATAGAAACTAGAAACATGTGGAAAATTTGTTATTTGATTGTTTTCCTTTTCAATAATGCACACACATAGAATGTTGTTTATACCTTCTTCTCAATTGAATTCTTCACTTTCCCTCCTCAACTTGAAGCACATGCCCTTATCTTAAGTGGTTCGAAGACAGCAAATTAAATCAACTCAAATTGTGTTTATTTGACCTCAACTTGAATGATGTTAATGTGGTTTCATGCTTGTCCATTTTTTTTCTCATGCTTCTACAGATTACACACTTTTTTGCTTAAATTTGTTTTTTCTTCAAGTTTATGAACATTCATTCTATAGCCTTCACCTTCAATTGGCTACACAATATGTTTATGTTCCTATTCTCTTACATTTCATATCCACTTGCAGCTATTATGTTTGAAAAACACAAGTGTTTCAAAATGGGGCCAACGTGAACTAGAAATGCAATTTCATTGTTGATGAATGGTTCTATCAGGATACAACCAATCCTCTAATTCATTTCCTTTTAGAAAGGGCCACAACCGCTTAGTACCATATTTCTCTTTTTGATGGAACTCACAAGCATGCAGTATTCATTCCTTCTACTCACAATGACCTCACAACATAAGGGGATCATCAAATAGGCTCCACTTTTATACTAAATAGAAGTTCTTGCAAAACCTTCCATTGATGTTTGTATGTTATAACTTTCTCTCCTACCTTCCTCACTTTCCTCTCGTTTTAAGTCATTTTCTGGAATCTAATGTATTTATTTCTTCTTGTATTCTTTTCCTCTTCTCTTTTGTCTTGCAAGATACTTCGCATACTAAAACTTGAGATTGTCCACTACGTAACATCATTGGTTGGAGAGCCAACCCCTACTATTATTTCCACCTAACAAGTGTTGTGTGTTAGATCCTCCTCAAAAAATTACTCTACGTTTCCAATAGTTTCTTCAGCTGAGGGCCAACCTATAGTTTGCACTCTAGAGAGTTTCTCTTCCAACGATTCTCCCTTTTAAGGAACTCAACCCATCCCCTAAATATTGGTCCATAAAAGGTAGATCCCTCACCAAAACACTCCTTTTTTAATACAATAACACACATGTCACTGGTAAATCACTTTTCTTTGACCTTTTAGATCGTGAAAGTGAAAAGATCCACATATTGATCCGAATGGAAAATGTCATCTACCCATGTTATCCATCCACCTTTGGAATTTACCCATGGTATTGTAAATGACATCGACCCATGGTATTCATCCACCCGGGATACTTATTCGCCCATGGTATTGTAAGTGACCCATGGTATGTATCCACCCATGGTATTCATCCACACATGGGATTTACCCATGGTATTGTAAGTGGTATCTACCCATGGTATTGGCCTATGGTATCTACACATGGTATTGTAACTAAAAAAATGCTATAAATAACAAGCCTCAGTTTATAAAAGGGAGATTTTTCCACCACAATGTAGCTTCTATAGTTACTCTCTGTTTTAATAAAACAAGTTTATTTGTGGTTTTATTTGTTGTGTGTTCTCTCTTTTTTTCTGGCACTTTAATTTTGCAGATCTTGTTAGATCCATTTCAATTTTCTTAGATCTTGGGGGCCTCCCCCCAAGATCCGGATCACATATCCACCTTCAATGACATGGAAAACATTTTGAATTATCTCTTTCAAATTGGTCACATATACACCATAATAAATGACAATGTAAAGGTTCCCAATCGTAACTACAATCATCTGACTAACCCTTTTTAAATCCTCCTTTTCTCCCCAACAACTGTGTCATAGTGCATACATGATTATCAGTCTATTCCTTCCCATTCCCTTCATTTCACACATTGAATGTTCAATTAAATTGCAACTATCAACACAATTGTTGATGTTTTTGATGTTTTTAGCTTAGATTATCCTACATCCATCAAACGCCGACATGATGGCTCATAAAATCCCAAGAAAACTCTCACCTTGCATGACATTTCAGGCTGTAACATCAATGTCACCTTATTGGGGTGCGCAATTCCATGCTGAAGGGGATGAAATTTATGACCTTCACACCTTAGGAACCATTGTAGTTTTTGCAATCAAAAGTGGGTTGTTTCTTCGAGTTAAATGGAAGGACCATTGGAATTATCCCCACCACTTTCCTTCTTATAAACCTAGATATTTCTTAAACGCACTAGCTCCAAAAATGGTTTTAGGAAATAGGTTTGAATGTATCGTTTCTCTTCATGAAGACTAAAATACACAAGCATCATTAGCAGGCCCCTAAAAAAAAAAACAATATTTTAACTTGTTGCAATTTCATGCTCTGAGAAAGCTCTGTGGGTTGTGATTTGTGCTATTTTTACAACAATTAACATGGAATATTTTTAATTGCTTGCATGCCTCCTCAGTATTGATGGGATGTAATGCAAGAAAATTTTCTTCCAACAATCGAAAAACATATACCATTACACAAAATGAAATGGTTCCTTCCTTGAATGTGGCTACCACTATGTACCCAATCTTGAATTACATGACCACATTGGCCATCTAGAAAATATCGTTCCTTTTAATGTTGGCGCTTCCGAACTCTTGGCTGTAACAACAAATGACCTTTTCCTACTTTCAAGTGAACCAAAATATATTATAAATTTTCACCAAGATCAATTATCTTCATTTCCTTTTCACCATTTGCATTATAACAAACACTTTCAATGTCATTGAACACCTACACCCAATCCTTATGCACTCTAAGAAACTCCCTTATGGATCTACATCCACCCTTGTATTGCAAGAAATGAAACACAATTTTGTCCCTTCCAAGAGAGTTGCTCATCAGTTGTAAACTCTACTTTTGTGCCTCTCCTTTGTTGAAGCCCATGTTTTTTATTTTTCACACCCTTTCCCTATAGCACCTTTGAACTTTTATTTTCCCCTCTCCTTCATTGAATCCCACACTTCCATTTTTCAATCCCTTTCCCTATAACACCAATCCCTTTTCATATGGTTGACTCATCTCTCCCTCTCCACTAGCATATATACTCAATGGATTTTTAGAACTTCGGTTACCTTGTCAAATTATTTTTTCTACATGGTATGTGCCTCTACTACTTTTTGTCTAACTTGGGTTGCGAAAATACTTGATACTTCTGTAATTTTTTCTCATAAATACATGGGCATTAGATCACTTGCATTTCTCTGACCTTTTTCATTTCTTAATTTTCTTTGCAACATAGTAGCATATTTCAAGTACACATATGGACATGAATATTCTCTAATATGGAAAACATACATAGGTACTGCTTTTAATACCGATTAAATACAAAGGTAGTTTTTTTAGCTCTAAAACAAACTTGAATAATGATATGGATTCTAATACTAATAATAGCCATGTGAACATCTCAACTTTCAATATTAAAAATCAAGACAAAATAAAAAAAATAATGACCCTCATTATGAAAAAGTTGTACTGTCCATATACTCAAACACATATATGCATTTCACCTACATTGGATATTCGGAAAATTATGTATTATTCAACATTTCTATACATGAAATAATAGCACAATCATTTAATGATACTATACTTGAAAATATTTTTCCATTCATTTTTTCATGCAAAATAAAAAAACAAAACCTAACCCTCCAAGTCATCCTTCACTTACTTTCAACTTTCCTACAACACTTGCACCATTGTTTGATAACTTCCTTTCTGTAAAAAGAAATTAAAAACAACAACAACAACCTTCTCTCTCAACATATAAAATTATTACTTTGTATATATATTTTCTTTCTTTATTACGCATATTGCATGTTTTTTTGCATACATACATGTTTGTTATCTCACTTACATTAGTATATTTCTATTTATGTTATACATATTTTGAGTTGGAAAAAATATAAGTGTATTTTCCTTTGTCGTGCCAACAATTTATTTTCTATATACACTAATTTTCCCTTGACATGCATGGTTTAATCATATTTGTTTGAAATTCACTTATAAATCCATTTTTTATAATAGATTCCCTTCCTTGATTAGTAATGAAATTCGCTCTAGAGAGTGATGTAAACAAGGGATGTCAACATATTGACTATGCACTTAATAAGGATAAATAAACAAATTTCATTTCCTACTCTACAACAACCTTCATTCTCAAACCAACCCTTGTCGAAATTCCATACATGCCCAAATTCATCTTCCTCTCCTTTCGTCCACCCCTCCCCTACCGCTCTCCCCTCCAATTCCACCTTCCATTCAAACTCCTCATAGCCCTACACTTTCTTCGAGTCCAACCTTCCATATCCAAACATCCCCCACCCCCCCCCCCCCCCTCCCCACCACATGTTTCTTCCACTTCAAATCCCCAAAATTTCCACAAGAGCCCTCTCTAGCATGCACATTTCCATTTTCATGAAAGGATTGATGCACTTAGACACCTTTCAGTTTGGTCCATTTGTAAATAAACTTACTTATCCATGAAAAAAAGAAATTGTCATGGTCTCATCACCTTGTCGTTGTGCCTCAAAAATATCTATCCATCACTTATTCCTATCAAAAAATATGGATCCGTCCAAACAACTACACGTACTTTCTTTCCTAACTCAAGTTGAGAAGATTCTAATTGCACATGGTAGCCTATTTCTTCAAGTAGCCCATGCACATGGAGGAGAGTAAAAATACTTCAACCGTACAATTAGCTTCCCTCAAGATATAACTAATATTGTCACCTCCCTTCCCCACATGTTCTTAGATATAGATATTCTTGTTGTTAACAAATGAAACTATCACAACACAATCTATGAATTATTTTTCAGCAGATCAAGAGTTATAGTAGCTTTTCAGTAAAAAATAGAAAATGATTTTTCTCACAAGGATTTCCATCTTAACCCATATTCACTATATACTTTTCATGTCATTTCCCGTGGGAGTTACGTGAATCCTGTTTTATGCTCCTCAATGCTTCTAGCTGGAAAAATTATAGTATTTTTTGAAATTATGATAGGATTAACATCCAAAACCTTCACATGATTATTATTTTCAAGGATAACATTGAATTCTAGCTTATCATCTCACTTCATGTTGTCTTAAACTACATTTCCAAATATGCAGCAAAAGCAGAGACAAAGTTTGAAAGTTACCACTAGATGCTCTCATGCCTTGCATAAATTTCTCCTCTGCCCCTACTGTCACTTTCATCCAAAAGCTCCTAATCGAAATGATTTTTGATAGGGACATTAGTTCATAGGATACATGCCACATACTCCAAAAGCACACCTTAACACAATGTATTCATTCATTTGTCTATCTAAATTTCAAGTGAATTGTTTTCACATGTTTTTCACATAACTTGGATGGCTAGGTTCCAACAACACCCTTCATCACTTCCTACATGAAAATACCTCCTTCACTCAAGTTATTGTCTCTTACTGAGGCTTCCTAATCTTGATCATTCTCTTCTAGCAAGAAAAAAACATTGTGGAAGAAAATTTTCCTTTCCATGGTTGTACGTGTCTTGCCTTGGTACACTTACATCCCATGCCATGACATAAAATTATATGTATACTTTTATTGGAGTGAGTTACTTTTGTACTTCCCTTTTCGCAAGCTACCTTATGCGATTGGTGAAACAAATGGGGAGATTGTTGTACATTGGCCACAATTATAGATGACATATTGTGCATGGCATGTCCATTGTGCACCTAAAGAGAAACTTCTTTTTTATTTTAATTATGACTTTGTTCCTCAAGGAAAACCCCACCACTCTACGAACATGGAAGAATGAAAATTCCTTTCTTAACTCCACCTAGGTAACATCACCCTCCTTGATGACCTTGACATGTTTTCCACTATGAATTTGATGCAAACCATAATTGGACCCATACTCTTATCCCGTAAAATATGTAATAGATAGTCATTCACTTTATAGAATTCAAGTGGTCCTCCACACAACTCCGTGAGCTCCCCTATCCAAATCCATACTCCATTACCTCTTTTTACCTTAGCGAAAGCATGGAATTCAATATCACTGTTACCCACTTTTCGAGCAATGCCTCCACCACACTAGTAAAAATTATTATCCATGGTACTTCTAGGACAAGAAAGTATTTCTTAATTGGTTTCCTCAAGGATACATCCAAGCCAACTTTGCAAATATATAAATCCCTCTATTATTTCTTGCTCCAATAAGTGTTGCAACCTTCCACATAAATGCACTAACAATACACTCTAGCCTTCACATCCATGTCTCTATGCACCCTTTGGAAGTTTTGTCCCTTCTAAATATCCAAGAAAATCTTTCGGCATATAAAATAAATTCTCATTTTTGAGATGAGCTTCATTGTACCTAAAATGATTGCTTCAATTTATGAGTGTTTGTGAGAAGCATTCCCATCTAATCGAAACACCCCATTCAATGGTCACTCTGTAATCCTTGTAGGTGACCTTAAGGTACTTATACCTGTGAAAGATACATCAATATATGTTGGCATGTCTCATGGAAATGTACTTTGGTGGAGCTTTGTTACAACTGTCACACTCTTAATATATTCCATTAGAAAGGAATCAACCTTGAACATATTTCATTTTTCTATATCCTCTCCAAGCTTTGGAATTCAACCCCTAAAATGGATGTTTGCAAAATTATCACAATACGTAAAAAATATTTCCTTCCACATGAAGAGTAATTAAAATTTCAAAATTCAATGCATCTTTATGTAACTAATGAATATGTTGCACTACGCACTAAAAAATGTTTAAATATTTGAACATTATTGTTGCACGTTTCTATGTTGAGAAAAGGAAACAAAATCCCTTCGCTAGTCAAGAGGATGAACAACTTAATGCAAAAGTACTCCTAACGATCAGAAAAAGAAAAAGAAAAAACATACTAACAAGAAACTTACGGGTCGAAGAAGACCTTGTTAATGGAGTACTTGGTAAATATATTTCTATTTTCTATGCAATTGATTCTAGCCCCCCTCATTTTCCATTGTTTGATGTTGTTGATTTAATTCACTAGAAAGGTCCACCATGGTTTTCTTCAAATCCAAATTATGTACCAATCCCCATGTAAGAAGGGTTTCTCATACACAATTACCCCTTCGCATGTCATGGGGCTTGAAAATTCATAAATGAAAATACATGACCTTACAAAAGGAAAGAATTAACATTGGAAAAATTGATCACCAAGAGCTGACATTCACAACCATATCTACGGTTAGATCATTGTGTAATCTATGCATCTCTCCAGCTTTCTCCTTCTCTCGCTATTCAGACATGTAAGAAAATAATTATGTCAAATTTTGCGAGGAAACATACCATGCCTCTAAATCTATGCAATAAACTATATGAAGAAATTCTCTTACTCGTAAGTCAACTTCATTTTCATTACATCATACATGGATAAAGGGCTAGTGATGTAGTAATAAAAGCGCCAACCATATAACTTAAAGCATATGCATTGTATATGATTTTTTGTGCGCGGTTTAAAGAAATTAAAAGGAGAGTTATACATACATGTCAGGTTATAATTGGAGTGGCACTAAAGCGTTTATTTGTCAATTTATCTGAAATTGATAAATAAATTTGTAAAAGAATTGAGGAAAATTTCTTGTGTTGAACTAAGCTGAATCAAGTGAAATGTGGACAGAGTCTATTTAGAGACCAACTCTCCTTAGGGCCCGATTATCAATTTTGTTGTTGTCATTTGTGGTATCATAGTTGTTTTGCAGATAATTAGCATGGCTATCTGAGTTGTTATATGTGCTGGCAGAAGGAGAGGCAGACCTATTGCCAATGCAGAAGTGTTGGAGACCTTACAGAGGGTCCAAGCCAGATTGGATGCCATGGAATTAGGACAGCCCAGAGATCCTGAAGACATCAGTGAACTTGAAATAGAAAAAGCTGGAGAAAATGCTGAGATCCCTCCTGAGATGACGCTCCTCAGAACTGTTTTGGGGTCCGCAGTTAAGCCCAAACTTGAAGTGTCAAGTTTTGCAAGAGGACTGAATCCAGAAGAGCTGGTGGACTGGATTAATGAAATGAGAAAGTGCTTTGACTATGAAGAAATGAGTGAAGATAAGAAAGTTAATTTTGCAGTAACAAAGCTGAAAGGACATGTTCCACTTTGGTGGGATGGAGTGTAAGCAGAAAGAAGGAGAGCTGGTAAACAGCCTATCAAAAGCTGGACCAGAATGATGGCTAAGCTAAAAGGTAAATTCTTGCCTAGTGATTATCAGCTAACATTTTTTAGACAAATGCAGAACCTGAGACAGAGGTTTCTGACAGTAAAGGAATACACAGAAGAATTCTATAGAGTAAGTATAAGAGCTGGGAAATTTCAAGACACACCAGAGAATATTTCCAGATATGTGAATGGTCTCAAGATGGAGATCCAAGATGAGATTGGTCTTTTGTCTCCTAAGACAGTTGAAGAAGCCTATCAGATGGCCTTGAAAGCAGAGGAGAAACTCCTGAGAAAGCAGTCTGCCAAGGGGAGAGGTACTTTCCGGGGAAATGGAAGTCAGGGTGGTAGAGGAAAGCCTACTACACCTAGAGATGGAGCTAGCAGCAGCTCACCTCAAAATGCATCCACAGAGGGCAATGCAAGAAGCAAAAGGGGTTCTTATAGAGGAAGAGGAGGTAGAGGCAGAGGTAAGGAATTGAGGTGCTATAGATGTCATAAAGTGGGACACAAGCACTATGAGTGCCTATAGAATATGGGTGCTGGTCAAAGAAATGCTATTGTTGCCCAGGCTGGAGAAGAGGTAGCAATTGAAGAAGCAATTCTGCCAGAGAAGGGAGAATCCTTGGTGGTTAATAAGGTCCTGTTAAAACAAGCCAAAGAGGTCACTGAGCCTGCACAAAGGAAGACTTTGTTTAGGAGTGTATGCAAAGTCTAGGGAAAATGCTGCCAGTTGGTCATTGATATTGGAAGCACAGATAATCCGGTTTCCACTGAGGTGATAGATAAGTTGAAGATGAAGACAAGGGAGCATCCAACTCCCTATAGGGTGTCCTGGCTACATAAAGGGCACCAGCTAATTGTAAAGGAACAATGTGAGATAGAGATGCAAATGGGCAACTACAAAGACAAAGTCATGTGTGATGTGATGCCCATGGATGTGTGTCACATACTGCTGGGTAGACCTTGGCAGTATGATAGAGCAGCAGTGCATGATGGCAAGAAGAACACTTACAAGTTCTTCAAAGATGGGGTACATCATACATTAATACCCATGGAAGAAGGAGAACCATCAAGCAGAGTGGCTGATCCAAAGACCTTGTTGTTGAAGGGGAAAGAGCATCTACAGCAGATTGAAGAAGAAGAGGTAAGCTTTGCTTTAGTTTGAAAACCTAAGGTAGTTCTTACTTCTACAAAGATTTTTGATTTTCCAATAGAAATCCAAGAGATGTTAGACAGTTATTGTGACATTGTTGTGGATGATTTACCTGATGAGCTGCCCTCTGTGAGAAAGATCAGCCATCAGATAGATTTTATCCATAGTTCAAATCTGCCAAATAAGGCAGCCTACAGGATGACTCCCACAGAGAATGAGGAAATCAGGAAGCAAGTACAAGAGTTGGTGGACAAGGGGCTGATCAGAGAAAGTTTGAGTCCATGTGCAATACCAACAGTACTTAGCCCAAAGAAAGATGGATATTGGAGAATGTGTACTGATTCCAAAGCAATCAATAAGATAAAAATCAGGTACAGATTCCCTTTACCTAGAGTTGAAGATTTAATGGACTATTTGAGTGGTGCCAAATATTTTTCAAAGTTAGATTTAAAAAGTGGATATCACCAGATTATAATAAAGGAGGGTGATGAATGGAAAACTTCCTTTAAAACAAATGAAGGATTGTATGAATTTATGGTAATGCCTTATGGGTTGTCAAATGCACCTAGCACTTTTATGAGACTTATGAATGAAGCGTTAAAAGAATTCATTGGTAAATTTGTGATAGTGTATCTGGATGATATATTAGTTTTCAGCAAAACTAAAGAAGAGCATCTAAGGCATATTAATTATGTCTTGAAGAAGCTGCACCAAGAGAAACTGCTGATAAACTTAAATAAATTCTCTTTCATGAAGGAAGAGTTGGTGTATTTGGGCTTTGTTGTCTCTGCAGAAGGATTGAAGATGGACCCAGAAAAGGTTAAGGAAATTGTGGAGTGGCCTTCACCCAGAAATGTTTTTGAGGTAAGAAGTTTCCATGGACTTGCCAGTTTTTACAGGAAATTTATAAGAAACTTCAGTAAGATTAATGCACCCATCATTGAGACAATAAAGAAGAGAAAACAACCATTTAAATGGACTGCTAAAGCAGAAATAAATTTTAAGCTTTTGAAGCAAAAGATAACTGAAAAGCCTATTTTAATTCTGCTTGATTTTACTAAACCATTTCAAGTGAAGTGTGATGCCAGTGGAGAAGCCATTGGAGCTGTGTTGAGTCAGGATGATAGGCCTGTAGCTTACTTTAGTGAGAATTTGAATGACACTAGAAGTAAATATTCCTCTTATGAGAAGGAATTTTATGCAATTGTTCAGGCATTGAAAAGTGGAGGCATTACTTAATGTCTAAATAGTTTGTATTATACTCTGATAATCATGCTTTGCAGTACATTGTACAGAAGCCCAAGTTAAATCATAAGCATGCCAAGTGGGTTGAGTATCTCCAAAGTTTTAATTTTGTTTTGAAGCATATAAGTGGCCAAGCAAATAAAGTAGCTAATGCTTTGAGTAGGAGGCACATGCTTATTCAAGAAACCAATTTTGAAGTTGTAGGATTTGATTTTCTCAAAGAACTGTATAAAACAAATTTAGATTTTAAGGAAGCATTTGAAGCATGTTGTAACCCTGTTCTAACAGATAGAATCCAGTGGCTGGACTATTTCTTGCAGGAGGACTTACTATTCAAGAGAAACCAATTGTGTGTACCAAAATGTTTTGAGAGAAAATTTGATCAAGGAGAAGCATAGTGGTGGACTTGTTGGGCACTTTGGTACTGAAAAGACTTATGAACAGCTGAGCCACTTTTATTATTGGCCCAAGATGAGAGCAGAAGTGGAAAATTTTGTGAATAATTGCAAAATCTGTCAATATGTCAAAGGAAGGAGCCAAAATTCAGGATTGGACACTCCCTTGCCTATTCCAGACAGACCTTGGGACATGGTGAGTGTGGATTTTGTTCTAGGATTGCCCAAGACTTAGAGAGGGAATGATGCAGTCTTTTTTATAGTGGACAGATTTTCCAAAATGGCACATTTTATTCCATGTTACAAAACTAGTGATGCCACCCATGTTGCTAACTTGTTTCTTAAAGAGGTTTTTAGGTTGCATGGGTTTTCCAAGAGTATTGTTTCAAATAGAGACACCATATTTGTGGGCCATTTTTGGAGAACACTGTGGAAAAAACTTGGTACCAAACTGAGTTTCAACTCAGCTTATCATCCTCAAACTGATGGAAAAACTGAGGTAGTGAATAGAAGTCTGGGAAATTTATTGTGAAGTCTTGCAGGAGAGCATCCCAAGCAGTGGGATCACATTTTTCCTTAGGCAGAATATGCATATAATTATTCACCAAATAGAAGCACAAGGCAGAGCCCATTCCATATTATTTATGGAATGCACCCCAGAGGAATATCAGAGTTAAGAAATTTGGGAAAGGTAGAGTTGAGGAGTGCTAATGGTGAGGAATTTGCTTCAAAAATCCAAGCCATACATGAACAAGTGAAACAACAGCTACAAGGCAGCAGCATCAAATACAAAGGTAGAGAATACTTGAGCAGAAGAGAAGTCCATTTTGAAGTTGGAGATTTGGTTTTGGCACACTTGAGAAAGGAAAGATTCCCAAAGAAGCAGTATAACAAATTTAAGTTTAAAAAGATTGGGCCATGCAAGATACTTAGAAAGTTTTCTGCTAATGCTTATGAGATTGAATTGCCTCCTTATGTTGGAATATCTCTCATTTTTAATGTTGCAGATATGTACAAGTATGAAGATGATGGTGCAGAAGAAGGACCAGCAGACAAGGAACATATTGAATGGGCAAGGCAGCTACCCACAACACAACCACTGCAGCCAGAAAAGATATTGGACAAAAGAGTGTTCAAGAAGACCAGAGGACAAGAGTACTTTCAGTACTTAATTAAGTGGAAGGACCAGCCAGAGGAAGATGCCGCTTGGATGACTGAAGTGATGTTGCAGAAGATAGGCAGATTAGTGGAAGAGCTCATGGACAGGGGTCCATGAAGAAAATTGCTCTCAGGAGTCTGATGTAGGGGCATTAGGCACTAGCCAACAATGTAGGAAATTTTTCCACATGTTGTGGCTAGGAGGGTTGAAATCATTCGAAATTGTAACATCAAGGTGTCAATACATTAGCTATTTGTTGCTTTTAGAACAGTTAGAGTCAGTAGAAGTCAAATAGGTTTGGATTCAATCCATTTGTCCTGTTTCAGTTATTCGAATAAATTGTAATTAGGCTTTTGATGAGACTAGAAACGGTCCTCGGAGAGGAACCAAAGAGACACCTGATAATACATATAAAATGTAAACCCCAGATACTCTGAAGGGGGGGGGGGGGATTTCCGCAGTAAATTTTGTGTGTGTTAAGCATTTTCTCCCTGTCTGAATAAAATCCGATGTTTATTGACTATCTGTGTGTGATTGAATTGGCCTATGGTGTGCAATTGCTTAATTATGAAGTTTTTGAACCTCCATTCTGTGTTTAACTCGATGAATTAATTGACTGTGTCAACTCTCTGCAAACCTCTATCTATATTGAGCAAAGATCCCCATCGAATGAGCAGAATGTGTCCTATTGTATAAAACCCTGTAAGGGGTCGAGAGTGAATGGACTACGCTTCTATAGTCGATGTTGAGTGTATTCATACAACCTTCGAAGAGTGTAACTGTATAGGTTGTTTGCTCGCAGAACAGTAAGTTCTGTCTGTAGTGGAAGGAAAACCCATTCATAAGAGCAATAGACTTGGTTTTTTGTTATTCGAAAGCATTTTCCTGGAGTTAGAACCTGAGTTAGTGAACCGGAGTGAATAGAACGAATTGTGTTAACCCCGAGTTAACCGTAGTCAAACATTGTTCAAAACCGAAGTGGATTTGTGAAACCGAAGTGGATTTGTGAAACCAAACCCACCCATTTCGCACCGCTTTTACGCGGAAGCGAAACCGGGCAAAAAAAACCCGATCCTATCAACGCGCGCCATGTCACTGGGCCAAAATAGCCCATTTCGCATAATTTTTGAAGGTTAACGGTCGGCTCAAGAAAAAGTCCGAAAAGGACCCGCACCGTTCAATCTGAGGGTTGATAGATCGAACATCATTCGCATCCAAAGCTGTGTGAAAGATAAACTATGGTATGGGCATTATATTTGTTGAAATTCGTCGTTGTATGGGTGGGCCCGGGGCCTAAAGTATTTCATGAGTGTCTCATTGTTAATATAGTCGGGTTATTGATTTAACCCGGAAGCATTGAACCTTAGTTATAATGTTGAAGGGGTCGATGCATAGTTGAGTCCATTTATTATATTAAACCTTGGTGTGGGGGTTAAAAAGGGTTCAAGCTTTGGAACTATTATAGTTCACACTTTATTTAAAAGGGCTAGTGATGTAGTAATAAAGGCGCCAACCATATAACTTAAAGCATATGCATTGTATATGATTTATGTGCGCGGTTTAAAGAAATTAAAAGGAGAGTTATACATACATGTCGGGTTATAATTGGAGTGGCACTAAAACATTTATTTGTCAATTTCTCTGAAATTGATAAATAAATTTGTAAAATAATTGAGGAAAATTACTTATGTTGAACTAAGCTGAATCAAGTGAAATGTGGACAGAGTCTATTTAGAGACCAGCTCTCCTTAGGGCCCGATTTTCAATTTTGTTGCTGTCATTTTTTTTGCCCAACTAGCCTTCTATTGAGAAGTGATTTTGGATGGGTCTTTGGCTTCCCCCTTAAGTTAATTGTTTAAGTTGAAGACTATTGAGAAAGAGGGATACTTTTTCTTTTAAACTTAGGCATAATATGTTTGTAGAGATCGAGACACCTTATCTATGGGCTAAGATGAAGTGGTTTCTACTCTTGTTGGGGATTCCTTGATTATCAAATGATGAGCCTCCATGTTTTTCCCTATCAATTTGGTTTCCTTGAAAGGTGTTTGACAAGGATTTTCCTCAAGATATTAGGCAATGGGCTATTATATGCCATGTTTTCAAACCATCCCAATAGTAAAAGGTCACTTGCTTGTGGTCCAAAAAATGAGCTTATATATAGTATTTATTATTAGCTTTAAATATTTGTTGAAATCCATATATACATATATGTTTTCATAGATATTGACACATCTTTGCTCAATTTTTTCACTCTTGAAATCTAATTTACTTAATGCATCTCCAATATCCTCACTGAATCATAACATGATAAATGTAGTGAAATATTCAATAAATTCACCCATATAAGAGTAATAGAATGAGAGTGCATCACCGAGCCAAAAGTGGAGAGTAAGGCTTTGTGCAAAATTTGTTTTTTCCCCAAAACCATAGTCATGATTTAAGAAAGTCTCTATCTTATGCAATATCATATTTTGCAATTAAAAACACTTCAGCACATGGGTAAATGTAAGAATTTCTATTTAGATCTAAGTTTTAGCTAGATAAAATTTATTGGTGAAGGTTTACTAATTTTAGTTAGAGGCCATCGAATCAATCTGATAACTCATTTTCTTGGAAAAATGCAGATTATTTTATAATTTAGCGACAAATTGATCTTCATTGAATATTTGAATTAAAGAAAATTTAAGTGAAGGTTCTATTCGTCTACATTATCATGTCCTTGAAATTGAGAGAAATGGATTCTACCCTAAAATATGTAATAGATGTTCATTTTTAAATAAGTCTTACTTGTCCATATAAATGATCTCATGTTCACAATAAAACTATAGCTGCAACATAAATATCAATTTATTAAATTGACTTCATAAAAGAATGTTAACAACATCACAACCCTCTTCATTAATCTTTCTTCAAAACTCAAGTAATATTTCATCAAATAATATGGTATCATTATATGGTATCTTTCTTCAATTTATATGGTATCATTGTATTTATAATTAAATAATAAATTTATAATAAAAAAAACATTTTGTATTTACTTTGTAAAAATAAATATATGGCCATATATATGGAGCATAGAAATGAGAAATGAGATGATGGAATTTTATATAATGTGGTAAGAGTTATTGAACCTGGTGATTTTTTCAGGTTTGTATTATCGTGACATGAGGTTTATTCTAAGTCTTACCACTTTAACCATGGTGGCTCCTTACTTTGCACACAGGGTTAATAGAGAGTTTAAACATTGCTACTAATTTATGAAGAAGATATGGTACATGTTCTGAGAAATTATTTTGTTCTTTCTATTGGTAAATTATGTATGAAAAGAATTAAACACAGTTCTAATTTTCAATTAAAAAAAAAACTTCAAGGTTCATTAATTTATTAAATATTGTTAATCATAGATTATGTACAAATATTTAAATAATTTTTAATCATAATTCCAAATTAAAACATGACCAGAATACCTTAACAATATACTTTATAGCTAACTCATCCGCAACTAAAAGTGAAATCACAATGCATAAATTTTATATATACAAATGTTTTATCTTCAAATACATTTCTATTATTTCTTTATTCTATAATTTATAAAGATATATTCTATAATTTATAAAGATAAAAACCTATAGATGGAGCATACGAATTACAAAATAGAAAATTATATAATTTTCAAAAAGTTATGATACATGTTTATATAATTCTTTTGTATTTTGCTCATATGTGTTATTGATTATAATATGTTAATAATTTATACAGGGTGGTTATAAAAATTATGATTAAAAATTGATTAAATATAGTGTTGATTTTATTATATCATAATAATAAGAAAATAAAGTTGAAATTAGATAAATTAATGTATGTGACTTTGTGTGAGCTTTTTTAACCAATTTTATGTTAAAATAATAAGACTATTATAAAATAAAAATAACAACGGATATATCAGATCGATTGGAGAAAGCCAGCTGAAAACAGAACACTAGAGCTAGCTAGATCAGATACAAACTAAATATTAAAAAACATAGGTCGTTTGTTGTTTATTTTTATTTTTAATAAGCAGTCCTGCTAATAATCAGTCATCAGAGTTAAGATCGAAAAGTGAGACTGAGTTATATTCCAAAATCAAATTATGCAAAATTAAAAATGTCTTCATTTTCAATTCCACCAATCTTGCTGTGACATTCGTATTTTTATATTAAAGTTATAAAATAAAATAATAATATTTTCTCACATAATAATTTTCATATTTAATTTCTTTACGATTGAGTTACTTAATTGACTGATCGTAAAATAAGAATTTTGTTTTTTATTCATAAAATAATTTCGTTACGTACTTGAGCAACCATCAAATAGTATATTTATTTTTAATTGATAAAATTATTGCCAAGTCCTAAATTGACTTTCCCTTTTTGTGTCAGTCGCTTTGCTGATTCGGTAGTCTTCCAAAGGGGCGAGATTTTCGTAACTATGGGTTCCATCCGATGTTTGAGAGTCGATGAAGTGGGTACATGCTCATCTAAATTAAGAATAAAACAAGAGTTGATTGGTGCTATGTTACTATTATTTGTATATATGAATTATGTGTATATTGCGTGTCGTGATAGGTCACTATTTATATTAAAACAAGAGTTGATTGGTGCTATGTTACTATTATTTGTATATATGAATTATGTGTATATAGCGTGTAGTGATAGGTCTATATATGAGTATATAAAACAAGAGTTGATTGGTGCTATGTTACTATTATTTGTATATATGAATTATGTGTATATAGCGTGTAGTGATAGGTCTATATATGAGTTATCTATAGCTTTTATAGTTTTTAGTTTTGAAATTATATGTCTTAAGATGAAATTATTTATTTCAAATTAATAAATTTTATTGAAAATTTATATATTTAAAATTTTAATTATGTTTTTATTTCAATTATATTTTTATATCAAAATAAATTGATAAATATTTTTATTTTTATATTTTTATATTATGTTTTTAGTTATAATTAAATTAAAAATGATGTTATTTGAAAATGAATTTAAATAATTTACTAATTAAATTTATATAATTGGATTACTTAACATATTGTGTATATTTTTAAATGAGGATTAGTGATTTTGGAATGAAAGCATAATTTAATCATTGTTGTTCTTCGTATATAAGGCTAATATTAGTTTATGTATGCTCTTTTTAATCGCTTGCATTAAGGAAAAAATCCTCTAGTGGAGGTTATAAAGGAGGTTTTTAGTGTTATAAAATTGGCCAAAATTGTCAAAAAAGCATTTGCTATAACATCTGTTTTTTGTAACGAAGGCTTTGACGGAGCTGCTAACGGAACTTCAACACAACTAAAAAAATTGGGTGGCCGAAGGTTTTTATGGATGATTTTCTCATCGATGCGCACATCATGTGTGAACGTACTAGTGCGTTTTAACCTATACACACCGGTACTGTAAATATACCAAGCACGAGATGGAAAACAAATTTCGGAAACCATGGGGCGTTTAGCAACATCTCGGAGCGCATCACCCACAATAAGCACCAGGATGATATAAGGTGCATGCACCAGCGCCGTTAAGGTGTGAAAATGCAATGGGTCGTTAAGATGTTAAAACGCACCGTTTCGTTAAGTTATAAAAATGCATCGACGCGTTAAAGTCAAACCATACCGGTGCATGCAACGCCTATCCGCCTGCCTAGATAGTAGTGTCAATAAAGCGCACTGGCCATTCTAATTGGTATTGGTATTTGGTGCAGTGCCCATAGGTCATAGAAATGCACCAATACGAAGTGTAACGACCCATTCCCAAGTTATACCCAAAACAATATTAGCGTGTGAACGATATAGGCATTTGATAGCTACACCTACCTATACCGTCCACATCGCACTAGTACACCCACCTAATATCAAGATTACATAGATTGGGGACTTAATATTAAGATTTCAGATCTATATATATTAAGATCATCTAAGTATAGATTTTATGAAAAGAGATAATAAAAGAAATGTTATAATAAAGTTAATCCTTAAGTTAAAATGAGTATGCAATATAAAAAAAAAAATTAATATTAAAGGAACTTAAAATAAAGCCCCAAGCTCTATAAATAAAATAGTGATATAATCCCACCTTCATAATTATATAGTCGTACTCATCTTAATGTGGATCACCCACCATGAAAAGAAACATTTAATATGAACTTAGGGATGGATAAGGCCTCGGGAGGTTTGAGGTGGTGGGGAGGATTGTTTAATTTATATTCCTATCTCAATTTAATGAAAAGTACAACATCATAAATATAGGAAATATCCCAATTAATAAGGGGAAAAGACCTCGGAAGTAGGAGGCGGTGGATGGAACTTATTTAAGGGAGGTGATATGGAGGTTTTGGGGAGAAAAAAGAAACAGAATTCTGTTGAAATATTGTGAGATTGAATTGCTGGGAGTCTCTGTTCTTCTTGGTTATCTGGGCACGGGGGCAGAGGAGACATCATCTGGGTCTGGGATTGTTCCCGGATTGGCTGGGAGGACTTGGTTGTTTCGATAAATTGTTTATCTATCTACAGCATCTGCATCACAGGAGGAGAGCCATCATCAAAACCATCAACTGTGTACCAGGTATTTCTCTTATGTATTTGATTGTTTCTCAATTAAATTTCACTGCTGATTTCATTAAAATACATTACTGCTGTATATAATTTGTCTGCAGTTAATTCTCTATGTATGGAACTTTACATGTCATGCAAATACATCACTGCTTTTGAATAATTTGTCTGCAAATTAAACGTCTGTGTATGGAGCATTACACGAAGTATCATACAAACGGACCGGTGCACAATAATTAACACACACCGGTGTTCATTTTCTATTTTTTAGAAACATCGACTTGTGACAGTGCAATTATTGTGATTTTCTTAAATTCATTATTCATCAAAAGTTGACACATATCTTATAACAGTATTCATATCAATTAATTTTTTATTAGCGCATTTGAATGTGATGTTTCGATGAATTTGTTATATCATATCATCAGATTTCGCATCTCTTCATTATAATATTTAATCATCCATATATTTAATCAGTGGTGTAACATTTCACAATGACAATGGACAACACAATAGAATAAATTAAAACTTATATATATTTAATCAGTGGTGTAACATTTCACAACGACAATGGACAACACAATAGAATAAATTAAAACTTATATATATATATATATATATATATATATATATATATATATATATATATATATATATATATAAGACACTCTTTGTCATACAAAATGAGACAGTTATTGGTATCCCTTTGTCTTTCAATTGGGACACTATGTCTATTACATTAAACAAAATGTTTTATTTCACAGAAAAATATTTCAAAAAATATAACGCTTTGCTTTGATATCCAAACATATTCATCATCATTCTTCTTTGGAATCGCTGTCACTGCTCGAGCTACTTCCATGACTTGGGTTATTTGGAGCAATGTTTTATTTTTTTTGTTGATTGTTCTCTTCTTCTTCAAGTTCCATCTACAAACATAAAAATAAATCGTAATGAGTGTATATTTATTGGTGAGAATAATGAAAATTGCAATATTAAATAATATACACCAATGTAAATCGAAGAGAAATGTACCATAGCAAGAATTGACTCGTGAATTATACACATTCTTTCAAAACTAAATTTCATGTCATCTTTCAACAATTCATTTGTTCGCGCAGTTCCATACTTTGTTTCCTGCAAGTTTATACCCCATAATAAATCATTGATTTAACATAAAATATTGTTTTGTTCTATTAATTAGAGACAGAGCTAAGTAAAACAAGATAGATTCTTACAAATTCCACAATTAATTTTTGATATGCCAACATATACTGACAATCCATATTTAACCCAATGTCAATCAATTCTTCTTATGGTTATTCTTTGTATGTTGGCACCTATTTGAAGACATTCAATGATGATTGTTGTAAAACAACTTAAAATATACAAAATTGAAATCTAGTTAAGTTGTTATAAGGAAGTAACAATTACTCACAAACATAGATATCAACCATTTTCTTCTTTATCGTCATGTTTTACGTGCTGAATGGGTTCCATTTTCTTTTCTTTTCTGCGAGAAAATATTTGAAAATTAATATCTAATGCTAAATTATTTATTTATTGTACGTAATCTAAAAATTCAATGATTACATATTACATTTGAAGCACGTTGTTGTTGAGATGGCTCCTCGTGCGATGCGATTATGTCCATTTATTTGACCATCTCCTTATACACCTTTTTGGATATTCCTACTGGCATATTTCTGATATCAGCTCATTCATCCTTTGAGATTTTCATAACATTCCTGAAAATGTAACATCACAATAAACTATTTAATTTTTATATTGATATATGAAAACTAAATATAACAAAAGTGATATTTATAAATGATTGCTTTGTAGTAATATATACATATAATTCTAGAAAAACATTTAAATCAATATTAATTTTTCAATCTTTCCTTTTTGTTGTTGTACATTTTTGCTATTAAAAGTCTGACATGTCTCATTAACTAATTCTCTGGAAAATATTCATGTAGTTTAAATAAAATTTGGTTCTTGGAATCATTGGATTAATTTTTTTATTGTAAGTGGAAATAACGTCTATACATTCATTCCACTAGATTCCTCAAAGTTTTGTAAAAGTTTTTCCCCCTTTTATTAACCTCCAACACCACT
The DNA here is from genome assembly GCA_034641835.2 of Pinus albicaulis. Classification (NCBI taxonomy): domain Eukaryota; kingdom Viridiplantae; phylum Streptophyta; class Pinopsida; order Pinales; family Pinaceae; genus Pinus; species Pinus albicaulis. The sequence continues at coordinate 1,844,782,465 of CM076578.1, read as the reverse complement.
CTAGATGAGCCAAGGAGAAATTCGTTTTCATTTACATGTTTTATTTTTTTCTTTTCTTAGAACAACATTCTTTTTCTTCGTTGTTGGTCCCTGTACAACATTAAACATATCTGAATTAATAGATTGTTTGAAACATGTTATTTAATATTTTTAAGTATATTATTAATGAAAATTCAAAAAAGAAACTCATATTTTATCAATAGTATTTTTTCATTCACTTGATTCATCCTTCTGTAATTTTTCCATCAAGCTTTTACACTCTTCTGGTCTTAGATCATAAATAATCTTATCAAGCTTCATCATTATGTGGCTCTGTGTGATACGCACTAAGTAATACATATTAGTTAAACTTACATATAGTTCAAAAATAATAATTCTTGTAAATAATTTACAAAGAACTTGTCTTTTTTCCTTTTCTGGATATGCTACCAGTATTTTTGTTACTTGAATTCTTGTCAGCCATTTCTTTATCAATATAAAACCTATACCATTTATTATTATATTTTATAATTAAATCACATACTTTTCAGGTAAAAAAAATAAATCAAGAAAACGAGGCAACTTTCGCAACTTACACACCAAACGCAGTGCAGTAAGTTCTTATTCATGCATTGCCAATATAGTAGAAACACTATATGGTGCTCTTTGTCAACAAGGAGATCTGGTGCATTATATTAATTCTGAGGCACGGATTAACATAAACATAAATTAATAAAAATTTGTTTGAAGTGCGGGTATTGACAATCGTGCACCAGTGCACTATTTTAAATAGTGTGCACCGATTAACAAAATTTGTTTTTTAAAAAATCGTGCAAGGGCCGACAGGGATTGGAATCTAACTCTAGTCCCACAGGTTAGATGTCATAAACCTATATATATAGTAGTAGAAACCCTATAAATCTGAAATGAAAAGCCCTAATTGTGAAGCACATAAACAAGAAGGAGCAAGGGTTTAACGTAAGAATGGATTTTTTTTGTTTTTTTTTTTAGATTTTAATTAAATATAAATAGGAATAGAGATTGTAAATTATTTTATTAGTAAAATACAATGTAAAATTTAAAAAATTTACTATGCATGTCTAAATCTAACAGAAACTGTAAAAAAAAACAATTACTACAGTAAAATTTAACAATTTTACTATACTATAGGGTTTTTGTGTGAATCATAAGATGTTTCAAATTTTGATTCTCTGAATAGTGTTGTTGTTCGAAAGTATTTTGCGGCTCCACAGTGCTCTCGTGCTCTCTTTCTCTAGGTATGTCTCTCATGCAAATCCCTCCCTGAATTTTTTTTTTAAAATAATGAAATAATGAATATATTTTACCATTTAAAGAACTTTTTTTATGAAAATAGATTTCCGAAAATCATTTTCCACTCATTTTTCAATTTACCACTTTTTTTCACTTCAAAAAATAAAGTTGCACTTTTTTTTTCTTGATATTCAGTGCATTTGTTAACTAACAACACCAGTGTGTCTAGTAATAAAATCACATCAGTGCGTTTAATAGTACATAGGTGTTGGTGTCCGGATATGAACAAAAATTTAACCCTTTCTCCACATAATTATCAACCCAAGGGCATTAGTTATTTCAAGAGTAACGACAAAGTATATGCAGATTCAAGCACATGACGTGCTGTAGATCACAGGTTTAAATCCATAACACATAGACCAATGTAACAACAATTAAATAAACTGCAGAATTTAAAGGACATTCACAGCAATTAAGAGTAAACTGTAACAGTAGTAAGGAAATCACACTAAAACGCAAATAATACAAGAAAAAGGAAAATGCAGCACCTGATTAGAAGAGTGGGCCCAACTCTCTGATCAGGGTTGCGGTAAACTCACGAACTACATAAGAAACAACAAGATGTTGTGCATTCGATTAATGATAAAAGAGATTTGTTACAAGATCTGTATGTAAAAGGGCTTAACCCCGATTCACAGCCCGCGGGCCTCTTTATACAAATGTCCTGGAATCCTCGCTTCCCCTCAACAACCCCATAGTTACAAAAATACGTCTTGTTACAACGGCAACCTAGTTGCCCAGTTTGAAACCATAAAAAGGCATGAAATGGCGTTGGTACAAACAAGTCTGTTACGTTGTAATAGCAAATGAGGAAAATGTTCGAGATGATGGGTTGTTCCTCGACTCATGGCTGCAACACTCTTGTTTTAGCCAAATCTGTAGAAATATCAGAGTTAATATGTAAAAAGGTAAAACCTCCATGAAAAATACTTCATTAATCAAATATCCCATGAAATCTAAGGAAAAGGGTTTTACCTCATGCGTTTAAGAGTAATAATGGAAAAAAGAGATAGAAAGATAGGGTAAAATGGGAGAGGAAAGTATACAAATCTAGTACCCAATATCTTCCCCCAACTTGTCTATCTGCATGTCCTCATGCAACTCGTCGTCTCCTCAGATCCGGATTGGACCGACTGTGATCAGCATGAAGCTATGTGAGGTCATATTTTGTAGCCATTTCAGTTCCTAGTGGCTTATATCCCTCTGTCAAAACCTCATCCTTCCACCAGTCTGGATCAACGTTTTATGCAGGAGTATATCACTCAGCTGGAAACTAGAGAAGGGGAAATTGAAACCTTAAGCCCATCCATTTGACCGCACAGGTATGAATGCATGCCACGAAACATGACATTCTCTCTAAAGCCCATGAAAATTTGGGTGCCCAAAATGGTTCTCTTTCTCTGACGACTGAGGAAGACAACATCCATCTTTTCTAACAATTGTCCAGTGCTTCCTTGTGGAACATCGTAATCTGGCCGACACATAGGTCAGTGCACCATTTCTAGGCTTCCAACATGTGTTCTTTATGGCCCTCAGTCTGTAGAAATGTATAATGCTTGTTATAAATTTTTTAGGACTGACCATGCTCTCTTCTCATCATTAATGGCCTTCCAGCTTGATTTTCTTCAAATGTATCCCAGGCCTTTCTCCATTTAATCTGATTTATGGTATAAGAGGTGAAAGCTCTTAAATGGATGTCCCCCATGAATGGAACGGGGTTAAAGGACTGATCATGCCTTAAGTAATACCCATGAATGTAGAGCTTGCACATTAAGTTTTTTCCTATGATATCATGAATTTTTAAAATATGGAGAAATTGAATGGGGTCCTCAATTTTGTACCAAATCTACTTATATATACTTTCAAAACAAAACAAAACAAAAAAAATTTCGTGAAGGAATAAGGCATAGATATGTGAAGGAGATCTGTAGGCCATTACCTGTTGTACCGAGGAGAACATCTTCTCCTTATCTGTCTTCAGCAATTGCACTTGTTCTTCCAATTCCTCTATTCTGGCCTTCTGTTTGGCCTGATTCAGTCGCGCCTTGTATAGTTGATCCATGTACCTTGTGACGACTCTAGCAGCCTTTTTATGTTCGCTCGCAACAGAATTGGGCCAATCTGGGTAGCTGCAGTGGAGACCTCAATTTTCAGCTTTAGTTCCCTCCATTTGTAAATTTTTACCTTCCTTTTCAGCTGGGAAACTTGCTTTTTCAAATCCCAAACCTCCCTTTTTAGTCTCATGGTTTCACTGAACTGCAACTGATACTTCTTCCTGAGAGGTAACCTTATTTTCTCACACTGTTCAACCCATTCCTATTTAACAATAAATTCATTTTTTGGGCCTATGATAGGCTCAGGAGGTAGCGGAATGTTGTCGATATTCTCAACGGATTCTCTCTTCAAGCCCTCCTGGCTGCGCTCCCTATCTCCAGGGGCTTCTTCCTCTATGTTCCCTCCAGGAACTTCTGCTATCTCATCGACAAATTCATTGACCATTCTGTGTTCTGATGTTTCCATAGGAACTCTGTCTTCTTCGCGAGCCTCTAAGTGTTCTGTTTAGGTAGTGGCTATGCCAATCTTGGTCATGTCAACAAATTTAAGCACTGGGGGAACAACTACTTCCTCCATTAATCGTTTGGGCAAGCGGAAGCCCCTCGCCCCTCTAGGCATCAGGGACTGGAATGGAGAACAAGGGACAAACTCATCACCTTCATTTCCAGTCTGAGCCAGAACTTCGCGCATTAATACTTCAATTGGGGTCGATGTTGGTTCTTGTGGAACAACATCGATTCTATGGCTTATTTCCCTTCTGTCCTCTTTCTCCTTACTCACCATTTCTTCTTTCAAGGTCGATACTAGTTCTTGTGGAACAGTATCGACCTCTTGGTTTGTTCCTTCTCTACCTTCCTGTTTCTCATGAATCACCTCTTTTTTTACAGTCAGTACCAATTCTTGAGATTCAGCGTTGATTTCATAGGCTTACTCTTTCTATTCTAGCCGAATTGGGGGTGGTTCTTGTGTAACACCACCACCTGTATCAACATACATATCTGTTTGGGCAGGTGATGTTGTTTCTTGCAAAACAACATCACTTTCCATTTCTCTGTCTACAATTTCACTCCTTTGTTCTTCATTGACAAAATTCAATGATTGTATAACAGTATCGACTTCCTGCATGATGTTCATAATTGCTTCCTCTATGGGCTCTTCAGGCGAGGCTGGTTCTTGTGTGGCAGCCTCGACTATACTGCCAATTACCTCCTCCATTCTCATTTCTTCTTCTGTGGGCTTTTCAAGCAAGGCTGCTTCTTATGTGGTAGCCTCGGCTGTGCCGCCAATTAATTCCTCCATTCTCATTTCTTCTTCTATATGCCTTTCAAGCGAGGTTGGTTCTTGTGTGGCGGCCTCGGTTATGCCGCCAATTACTTCCTCCGTTCTCATTTCTTCTTCAATGGGCTTTTCAAGCGAGGTTGGTTCTTGTGTGGCAGCCTTGGTTGTGCCACCAATTATTTCCTCCATTCTCATATCTTCTTTTGTGGGATTTTCAAGCGAGTCTGGTTCTTGTGTGGCAGCCTCGACTGTGTTGCCAATTACTTCCTCCATTCTCATTTCTTCTTCTGTGGGCTTTTCAAGCGAGGATGGTTCTTGTGTGGCAGCCTCGGTTATGCCGCCAATTACTTCCTCCATTCTCATCTCTTCAAGTTCCTCCTGATCAACCATCATTTCTTCTTCCTCGGGTTCCTCCTGATCAACCTCCATTTCCATTTCCTTGGGTTCCTCTTGTTCAATTCCCTCTGAATGTTATTCTTCTACTAGACCAGCCGGAGAGGCTGGTTCCTCTTCTCTAGCCGCGATAATGGCTACTACCTCTTCTTCTGAGGACCCGCAGAGTTCCACCCAGAAGACCTGAAGCCTGCCTATTACATGCACGACCAGTAATCACACCAATCCATGGTTAGAAAACACTACCAGCATTCGGCGATAGTGCCGAGCAGACTGTGCCATATGCTGCAGCTGTTTCAATAGGAACAAGGGCATGTTTAAGGCATACACCTGATCCTATGGAAATCGAAGGTGCGTTAGAATTTTAAAGTGATATTTGAACAGAGTTGTGGCCTGACCCTAGCAGGTTATGTATTTTATTATGAAACCTGCAACTTCGTTCCAAGGATACGGCATAGTTATACGCTCATATCCTCTACCCATTTGAACAACACTTTCTCCTGCCTATAAGAACAATTCGGGAAATTCCGAGAGATAAAATTTCTAGGAAAACCATTGTTGCCCTTGTTGTCTCAGCCCACTAACCTCTGCAATTACCTCTTCTGTGACAGGAACTTCCAAACCTCTAACCCGCGAGTAATTCTCCTCTAAATTGAGTGTGAATTCCATTGTGATTCCTCCATCAAACCCCTGCAATCTATCAAAGTAGGTATCCCACTCCGCATAAACAAATATTTTCCATACCTCTATATTGCTGTGAGCTGAAGATTTTTTTTCATACTCATGCCGCACAACCAGCCCACCCATACTGTGGAGACTTCCTAGGGACATAAATTTGGCATACTATCTCCGTTTGGGGCTTCAAAATGGTTTTGGAAGTTTAGGACCCAAAAAACTGCTAAAAATAGCAAGTTGTGAAAAAAACTAAAAGAGACAATGGTGGGGCCCCAAGTGGAATAGGCGGGTGGCCACCAATATCCACCTGGATCATTCCTCCCCCCTTAGGAACAAATGGTCCCCATTACTTTGAGTTCCTCTATGAGATGAGGAAAATTCTGTTGAACTTGGTCTCTGGTGAACCACTTGTCGATACAGTTGGATCTTCTGTCGGCGAGTGTTCTTGATTTGCATGTCCATGATACAGTCTGTGGTGGCATGTTCCATGCAGTCTAGGTTTAACTCTTTTGGTGTGAGTTCTTCTGCAATGTCAGAGGTGTCCAATAGAGGTGGGAAGTATGGACGAAGGTGGTCTACATTGAATACTGGGTGCAGACCAAGGAATGGTGGAATACTGAGCTCGAAGGCATTGTTCCCTATAGCCTTGGTGATGGTGTACAGCCCATATCAGAGCGGGCGAATTTTGCGGTGGGGTCCAGTGAGGCAATCCTTCTGCAAATGTAGTCACACGTTTTTTCCCACCTGGAAGTTGTGTGGAACCTGATGTTGATCATGTTATTGCTTGTACTTAGCATTGGCTCTATCCAATATGTCATGAACCTGTTGGCGAATGTGATGAATGCGCTTGATGAAGTTGTTTGCTTTGTCAGCTTCAGACTGGACATGAGCCGAATCGGCCCGAGTAGCTGCAAATGGCATGGCTACGTCAATGGGACATAGTGGCTGGAATCCCAAGCCCACATGAAAGGGGTTGTGGCTGGTTGAGTTGTGGAGAGCCCGGTTATAACTGTGTTGTACATAGGGAAGGCTCTCATCCCATGTGTGTGGATGCTTTTAATTATACATGCGTAGAATGTGTACAATCATCCTGTTGATGACCTTTGTCTAGCCATCAGTTTAGGGATGGAAAGCTGTGGACTTGGTGAGCTTGGTGTCCAACATTGACCAGAGGTTGGACCAAAATGTGCTGAGGAACCTGCTGTCACGATCTGGTATGATAGACTATGGGATCCCAAAGTGCACCCACACTTGTTCAAAGAAGAGTTTAGCAATGACTTCTACTGTGATATTCTTCTTGCACGCCACCATAATGGCCATCTTTGAGAATCTATCGATGACCACGAAAACATAGTCATTTCCATGCTTAGTAGAAGGAAGGCCTGACATGTAATCCATGGAGATGGATTCCCAAGGTCGAATAGGGGTAGGTAGCGGAGTATAGAACCCTTGCTTCTTGATGGTCGGTTTGGCAATGGCGCAAGCAGTGCAGGATTTTATGTACTTCCTGACATCCTGTCGAAGGTTCGACCAATAGAAATACTTCTGCATTACTGCCACTGTTTTCTCAACCCCAAAATGCCCAGGGACTCGACTATAGTGCGCTTCCCATATCATCTTGGCACGCTCGCTTGAAGGAACAAAAAGGTGTCCCAGGTGACATAATAGTGCATCTTGGAGGTGAAAATTTGGAACTTGCATACCCCCCAAGAGTGCCTTGTATGTGAAGAATTGATCGCTCTGTAGAGAGTTACAACCAAGTCTCATGCCTTACAAGAGTTGAGAATGTTGGTTGCCGCACGGCGGGTCGATTCTCCGAGGCAATCTGCAACATTATTGGTGCTACCCTTCTTGTACTTGATGTTCAAATGAAATTGTTACAGATATGTGGACCACTTCTGATGGAAATTGTTCTACAACTTCCCTTGTGTCTGTATGAACTGCAAGGGTCAGTGGTCTGTGTGGATGATTGTCTCCTTCCCCAAAATGTAATGCTTCCATTGTCGACAAGCCTGCACAATGGAATACATTTATTTTTCATAAGTGGGATAATTTCGAACTATGTCAGACAATGTCTTACTATGATATGCCACTGGATGCCCCTATTGAGTAAGAACTGCCCCAATATCATAGTCAGAGGAATTTTTCTCGATCTCAAATGGTTGTTGCAAGTCTGGTAATGTGAGCACTGGGGCAGAACATAGGCGATGTTTCAATTCTACGAACGCCTTCTGTTGAGATTCTAACCAACATAATTTTGCTTTCGCTCCTCCCTTGGTGACTTGACTCAAGGGCCAAGTGATATGAGAGAATCCCAACACGAACCTGCAGTAGAAATTAGCAAGACCTAGAAAGTTGCAAAGCTCTGTTAGGGTGGTTGGGGCTAGCCAATCCCGAATGACTTGGATCTTGGTTGGATCCACATGCACCCCCCTTTCATCAATATTGTATCCCAGATATTGAACCTAGGTCATGCCAAAAGTGCACTTCTCCAAATTGGCACACAACTTGCATTGCCGCAGTGTTTGGAGGACTTCTCGGATGTGGTGGAGGTGCTCTTCCCAAGTCTGGCTGAAGATAAGAATTTCATCCAAGTATGCCACTAAAAATGAGTTGGTGAATGGATGCAAGATGTCATCCATCAACCTCATGAAGGTTGCGGGAGAATTTTTCAATCCGAAATGCATGACGAGCCATTCGAAAAGGCCCTCCTTGGCTTTGAAGGCAGTCTTCCACACATCAGAGGGTTCGATTGGTACCTGGTGATACCCAGACTTCAAGTCAATATTGCTGAAATATTTTTCCCCTTTGAGTTGGTCCAGAAGGTCATCAATCCGTGGGATCGGGTACCTATTCCAGACAGTGATCTTGTTCAGCGCCCGATAATCAATACAGAGTCTCCAAGTTCCATCCTTCTTCTGTACCAACACGATCGGGCTCCCACAGGGCGATGAACTTGGCCAGATGTGACCTTTTTGCAGCAGCTCCTGAATCTGCCTCTTGATTTCATCATTCTCCATAATAGAGTTCCTATAGATCGGTCCATTGGGTAGCAGCGCACCTGGAGTCAGGTCAATGGGGTGCTTGACCTGACAGTGTAGTGGCACCCCTGTGGGTGAGGTGAAGATGTCCCTGTACTCCTCCGCAACCTTGTCCATTTGTTTTTGTCATGTAGAGGAGCCATGTCTAAAGGTCGTGGACACAGTCTTCTTCTTGCCCTCGGGGCGGATCATCAGGAAAACAAATTTCCTGGTTTGGGAAATGAGCTTACTACATTTTTTTTCAGTAACCAAAGAGATAGTAGGAGGTGGCGGTACCTCTGGTATCTTGTACAATTTATTTCCCAAAGTAATAATAACAACGCGAGGCCGGGACTCATACATAGCATTTCGCTTACACAAGTATGGTTGGCCTAATAATACATCAGAAACATCAATAGGAGCAATGTCACACAATACCTCATCTGTGAAGGGCTCGATGCTATAGGGAAGGCGGCACTGCTGGCTGACGCAGAGGTCTCGTCCTTGGTGAAGCCACCTGATGGTGTATGGTTGTGGGTGCGTTGTGATCGGCAAGCCCAACCGCTTCACAACATCTACTGAAATGAGGTTCTTTTAGCTCCCATTGTCGACAATGAACCATAGTGGGGAACCCTTTACCCACATTTGGGAGTTGAAGAGACGCTCTGCCTCCTCTGGATCTTCTAGTTCCTCCTTCTGGATCTTCATAGTGGCAACAGTGGCGTTGGGCTCCGCATCAATAATCTGCTTCCCTTTTTCATTCACCTTGTTAGGTTCTGATCCAGAGACGGAGCATGCATCTGATTCAGAAGACCTCATCTCATCCACCAGGAATTGCTTGGCCCAACACTCACTTGTGTTGTGAGTGGAGCTCTTATGGAACTCACACCACTTTCCCATCTCCTTCTTTGGCTTCGCGGTGCTTTTATTTGCTTGTGTCTTTGGTAGGTTGTCTTGGGCCGCCATGCCTTGGCTTTGTCATTTGTTCTACAGTTTGGGGGAACCTTGCCCTTGCTTTTGATTCGCAGATCCAAAGTCTCACTTCTTCTGTTTGAATTTCTACTCAATCTTAGCAGCATACCGATATGCCATACCAAGTGAGGAGATGTCAAGGAACTCCATTTCCTCCTGAATGTATCTGTGCAGACAACCACGATACTTTAGCACCAAATTTTTCTCTGAATCTTTGATACCCAACTTTGTGCATATGGTATGGAACATATTCGTTAGCTCATGCACATCTTGATCCCTTTTTTGCCGCAGCATGGTCCATTGTATGTACTTGTCCTCATATCTCCCCACGGGATAGTATTGTTCCTTGATGGCATCTCGAAAAGAATTCCAAGTGGGTACGGCTGAGAACAGAGAGGGTTATGTGTCGTCCATTTTCTCATAGTAGGTTTCCCACCAGTCGTTGACATGGGGGGGAGGTTTGAGGAGTGCAAAAATAATCTTCTCCTGGTTGGAAAAATCATGAACTGAGAAATATCCTTCTAATAGATTCAACCATATATGTACGGCATTTGAATCTATTTGACCATCAAATATGGGAATGTCAAAGTTCACTTGTACCTTAAAGGGAGTCGCGCCTCCAAAGTGGCTACTGGATGCAGCTGTGCCACTGGTGGGCAGTCGTTGAAGGATCTAGGCAAAGTTATCCATCATCACATTCCTTTGTTTTTCGAGGACATCCTTGAGCAATATTTTGATAGGATTTCCTGCTCCCTCATCTTTCTTTTCGTCCCCCATGGGTGTCCGTCAGGGTTTGTGAGGCTGATCTTGCAAAGGTTCCACCAGATCGAGCCCTAACTCCTTATACCCCGACCTCGTTGGGGACATGCAAAGAAGGATCGAGAAAAAGAAATCTGCTCTGATACCACCGATCCGGATTTATGCAGGAACACAATAGAATACATAAATAACCATAAACATAGAAATACAATGGAAATAAGGCTTCATTTCATTAATATCAAATCACAGAAATATGCTTACAAACATGATGGAAATAAAATATCTAGGGTGTTGGTAGCGAATCTTTGAGAAGAAATTTGGTGACTACAGACCTCTAAACTGTATTACAATGAGGCTTGAGGGCCTATTTATTATGGAGAAACAATAGAGAATTCTAAACGTCCAAAAACCTAACCCTAGGAGATGAAGCACCAAAACTATGGGCCCCGTTTGGGTAAATTGGTGTTTCAACTTCCCAGGGATGTAACTTTGGCATACTATCTCCGTTTCAGGCTTCAAAATGGTTCCAGAACTTCAGGACCCGAAAAACTGCTAAAAATAGTAAGTTGTGAAAAAAACTAAAAGAGACAATGGTGGGGCCCCAAGTGGAATAGGCGGGTGGCCACCAATATCCACCTACATCAACCCCATATTTCTGCATGAGCTTTGCTATCTTGTGTGATGTGAATTGTGCTCCTCCATCCGAAAAAATCTCTCTTGGAGTACCGTAAAAAGAAAAAGTTTATTCAAATAGAAAATCTGAGACCACCTGCTCTGTTGCTTTCGCAACAGCTTTGCATTCCACCCACTTAGTCACGTAATCAGTATAGACCATTAAGTGGAATTTTTGTTGGGAGGGTGGGTAAAAGGGTCCAACAAAGTCAATAGCCCATTTCTCAAAAGGCTCGAGGACTACCTGTGCTTGCAAAGGCATTTCATCAGCTCAACCAGGTTGCCCCATACGTTGGCAATTATCACACCTCCTAACATAATTCCAAGCATCATGAAAAATGGAAGGCCAGTAGTATACCATTTGTAGCACCTTATAGCCTATTATTTTGTCTGCAAAATTCCCTGCACAAGGGCCATCATGGGCAGTTTTCAATACCTCATAAATATCATCCTCAGACACATAGCACTGGATCTACTTATCCGCTCCTGTATGAAAAAGGTACCCTGCCATCCGCGAATATCGGGCACTATGATGGATAATTTTTCATTGTTCCCTGTATGACAAGTGAGGAGGCACTTTCCCTGTAGCAAGATAGTTAGCAATATCTGCATACCACAGAGGTTTAGTAGAAACTGAAAAAACATGTTTGTCAGGAAAGTTATCTTCTATGGGTTTGCATTCATCATTGTTATCCATTCTAGATAGGAAATCAGCTACTACATTATCTCTTCCTGGCTTGTCTACTATTGTAATATCAAATTCTTGAAGCAATAATAACCATCGTGTAATACGGCCATGAGTAATATTTTTATTCATCAAATACCTAATTACAACAAGATCAGTATGGAAAATAGTAGAGTACTCGATGATGTAATGCCAGAACTTATTGACAGTGTAAATGACAGCCAGGAATTATTTTTCTGTCACCATATAATTTAGTTCAGCAGGAATTAAATTCTTGCTGACATATTAAATTGCATACGGTGTTTTGTATACCTATTGTCCTATTATAGCCCCTACTATTTTCTGAGAAGCATCAGTATGTATGTGAAATGGTAATGCCCAGTCAAGTCCTCAAAGGATTGGAGCCGTGCACATCGGCCCCTTTATTTTCATGAAAGTTGTCTCACAATCTTCATTCCATAAGAATTCTGCATCTTTTGTTAGTAATTGAAACAGTGGATGTGCTATTTTAGAAAAAAATTCTAGAAAGCGTCTGTAATAACCAGAACAACCAATAAAGCTACGTACTTGTGTGGGTGTTTTGGGTACTAGGAAGTGTAATATTACCTCTACTTTAGCCGAGTCAACTTGGATTCTAGAAGCTGAGAGCAAATTTCCCAATACTACTCCTTCTTCCCTCATCATATGGCATTTGAATGTGCTCATAGATACATAGGCCTATTTACATCTTTTGAGTACTTTCTCTAAATTTTCCAATCCTTCCTCAAATGATTTTCCATATGGAGTAAAATCATCCATATATATTTCAATGCTATCATCGACCAAATCAGAGAATATTCCCAAGATTTCCCTCTAGAAGGTAGTAGGAGCATTATACAGGCCAAACGGGAGGACCCTATATGCAAAGGTCCCCCAAGGGCATGTAAAGGTTGTTTTATCCTGCTCTTTTGGGGCTATCTGGATCTGGTTGTATCCACTGAATCCGTCTAGGAAGGAAAATAACTTCTTCCCAGCCAAGGTATCCAAGACTTGGTCAATGAATGGAAAAGGAAAATGGTATTTTTGCGTTGCCCTATTTAGTTCCATGTAATCTACACAGATCCATCATTTACCATTATTTTTGGGAACAATAACTAGCAAGGATACCCATTACCTATCTGAGATGGGGTAAATGAATCCTACATCCAATAATTTTTGTAACTCTTCCTTGACAATGTTTTTGAGAGTAGGATTCATCCTCTGTTGAGGTTGTCGTACAAGGCAGAAATCTTCTTTGATATAGATATGATTAGTGCATAAGTTATCAAGGATACCCTTCATATCAGTATAATCCCAAGAAAAAGCTTCCTGATGATCTTGAATGACTTTCAAAAGATGTTTTGACTGGGATTCGGACATGTTTGGGTTGATATTAAGTGTTTTCCCTGGTTCAATCTCAATTGGAGTACTATCATGGGATGAGATTACAGGAATGTCTTCAATATCATCTTCTAGTTCAATGTTTTCCTGTGTCTCACAGCTCATTGAAGATTATAGAATATGTCAAGTTGAATCGGAAACATAACTGGAATCATTAATGAAAGTTTTAATGGCTTCATCCTCAGTTTTTGTTTTGAATTGAAGGGCCTACCCAATAGTGAGGATTGGTCTAACATATTCATTTTCGGGTTCAGGCTCTTCTACAGGTAGAGACTTCTAACTGGGTAATGATTTTTCAAGTGGGCTTAGTTCCGCCAGAGGATAAAGCTAGAGATTATTTGTAATTGTCCCATTCGATATAATCATGTGCCCAGATCGGCACCCTATGTAGGCATCTGCAGTTGCAAGACAGGGTCTTCCTAGGATCAATGGGTGACCACCAACTAAAGATCGGGTCTATAATATAAGGAGGTCCACAGGGTAATGCCATGAGTCTACTAAAATGATCACATCCTCTAATTTCCCCACTGGTTTAATTGTGTATCTATTTGCAAGTTCCAGGATAGTAGGGGTTGGTTTAATGTTTCCAAGTCCTAATGTGTTCATTTTTTCAGCAGTGATAATGTTAATAACCGCTCCAAAATCTACCAGTATGTTTGGGATTTCAACCCCATTAATCTGTACTGTTAGAATCGAGTTCCTAGGGTCTTCATATTTTACAGGCACAATTTTTCCTAACATGATATCGGATAGTCTGCCCACTACATGAATGGTTAATGGATCCTTAGGTTTACTCCCTGGTTCCTTTGAGTAGTATTCTTTCATATTTTTTGTGTATACAGGTACATCCCTCATATCTTGTAACAGGGGTATTTTAACAAAAAGATTCTGTAGTTCCCCTAGGAAGTCAAATTCTACTTGAGGGTTTGGCTTACTCAAGGTCAATCTTTCAGGGTATGGAGGAGAAGTTAAATGACCTTGATTACGAACAACCTTCGGAGGTGTCTGAATTATTACATTTTAATCTGAATTCTCCCTCACTGTTGTTTGTTTTGGTTATGAATATTCATCATCAAATTGTTTTGTAATGATGGAAAAAGTAGGTGGATTTAATACCTAGCCAGACTATAGATTTATTTCATTAATTCCTGCGGTAGAAATGTTGTAATACGGAAGATTTAGAGTGTCTGTTTGTTGGACCCCTTTATTTTTCGGATTCGGGTTGGGCTGGATAGGAAGTTGGGGTCTAAAGGTTGGGTTTCCTGGGGGTGCATTGGAAGGCAACTGAAGTTGCTGTTGAGGCATAGGTTGAGGAAACTATCTAATAGGAGAGGGTCCACGCCAGGCTATTTCTATGAAGGGTTCAGACTGGCTTGAGGAACCGATTGTTTCCAAGGGGGATACTGATATTGAAACCACATGGATGAAAATGGTGTAGATTGGGGACCCATATTAAAATTTTTAAAGTACGGGGATGGGTCATGAAGCATACCTAGATTCATAGCCGATGGTCGAGGTTGCCATGGCTTCTTCTACCCCATGAAGTACAGCTGGTCTACCACGCTTTCTTCACTTGCTCCTTGGAAAACTTCTTTTAGCTCAGGCAAGGAAGGACATGAACTGGTCATTTGAGTCTGCTCACAGATTGCACAAGCTTCCACCGTGTTCAATGGGCATTCCTTCAAAGGGTACTTCTTTCTACACTATGGTCAGAATATGGCCATGGTTTTTTCCAACTCCATCTGCTTCTGTTTTGCATGTAAATTTTCCATCTTGGCTGATAGTGTACTCAGAATATTGGTCCTTATATTTTCCAATAGATTTCCAATTTCTGCTTTTGTGACCCCTCCACCGGAATTCTTGATGACCGAATCCCTTGCCTACTTCTTGCAGCGCCCTGTGAACACTTAATACAATAATCACAGATAGTTTCAAATTTTTCTTTTGAAATATCCCCTTTTCCTACTATATTCAGAAGTTGCTGAGAGTCTTCCCTAAGTGCTCGGAGAAGAATGATCTTCAAAATGTCCTTGTCCAGGTCACTATGTCTAGGCCTCTGCAATATGTATTTAAATTGTTCTACACGTTCCTCCATATTTTCATCCTCTTTCTGTGAAAATTTAAATATTTCCTCCTTAATGTCACGGGACTTACAGTAATCTTGGTATTTCTCCAGGAAAGCTTCTTTCATTCCTTCCCATGAGGTAATCGTGCTCCCTCCTAAACCCATGAACCATCTCAGGGCTGTCCCCATTAGGGTAGCAGGAAACATCTTCAATTTCTGGGCATCAACAATATAGTCATATCCGCGACAAACAATATCAAATTCAGAAAGGAACGTGTCAGGGTCTTCAGAAGAAAGCCCGTGGAAACTAGGCAAGGCTATTAAAGGGATGGGTCTCATTGGTGCATCACCTATAACATTTCCAATGGGAAAATCAATAGAGGAACTTACAGGTGCCATAAATACCCTCCAATATTCACTTGGAATTTCGCCTGGTTCTGCCGCTAGTGATTGGAGTGATTCAATCGGAGGATGTTGCACCGTACTTCCCTGGTCCTTTGGTGACTCAAAATCTTTGAAGCATTCCTTTACCAAATCAAAAATTTTTGTTCAAATACAGGAATTTTTACAGCGCTGCCTGGGTCTGGTGGGGATGAAAACCCTTTTAGAGGTTTTTCTTCCCAGTTAGAGTTGCTCAGTTCTTTTGATCCCCTACTTTCCACTTCTTCCCTATCTGCTGCTGATAAGGATACCTCCTCCACTGATACCTTGTTTATTAAGTATTCATCTGTAGAAAGAACACCTTTTGGTACTATGGATGGCACTGGTTGCTCCACAGACTGCCCTTCGGACTTTGTCTAAACTCTAACCCTAACAATAGCATGGGATGATGCCTCAGATCTCGATTTTTCAATGATTTCGTGAATGTATGTCTTCCTTCCCAAATCCTTTGGGTCTTCCTCTGCCCCTCTTATTCAAATCCTTGTTCATACAATTTTTGAGGAGGGTTCATCAAAGTAACAAAAATCGCTCAGGACCCGGAGCAGGACAGATAACTTCCTCCCCAGGACAAGAGAATAAATTCAAACAAAAAAATAAAAAGGAAAATTTAAATTCAGGACCTAAAGTAGGGTAATCACATACCCTCCACAGGCCCAAAAAAAAAAAACAAAAAACTGGAAACTATGCCCAGGATTTAGAGTAGGGTTTCAAAATACCCTCCCCAAGATGAGGGGTTAATTTTAATGAAAAACAAGCAGAACAAAGAAGACAAAAAAATAGCATGCTATGCTCAAGACTTGGAGTAGGGTAATAACTGCCCTCCCCAAGGCGAGAGATCAATTCTACGTAAAAACAAATAAAAAGCATGAAAGAAAAACACAAAGCACTTACGCTCAGGACTTGAAGCAGGGCAATAAATTCCCTCCCCAAGACGAGAGATTGACCCTTAGATCTATTGCAGATCCTGTTCTTGCACCTGTTAGCCTTCCCCGGTGACGCCGCCAAAGTGTTGGTGTCCGGATATGAACAAAAATTTAACCCTTTCTCCACATAAATTATTAACCCAAGGGCGTTAGTTATTTCAAGACTAATGGCAAAGTATATGCAGATTCAAGCACATGACCTGTTGTAGATCAAAGGTTTAAATCCATAGCGCACAGACCATTGTAACAAAAATTGAATAAACTGCAAAATTTTAAAGGACATTCACAACAATTAAGAGTAAACTGTAACAGTAGTAAGGAAATCACACTAAAATTAAAATAATACAAGAAAAAGGAAAACACAGCACCTGATTAGAAGAGTGGGCCTAACTCTCTGATCAGGGCTGTGATAAACTCATGAACTACAGAAGAAACAACAAGCTATTGTGAATTCGATTAATGATAAAAGATATTTGTTACAAGATCTGTATGTAAAAGGGCTTAACCCCGATTCATAGCCCGCAAGCCTCTTTATACAAACATCCTATAATCCTCGCTTCCCCTCAGCAACCCCATAGTTACAAAAATACATCTTGTTACAACGACAACCTAGTTGCCCAGAAGGAAACTGTAAAAATGCCTGAAATGGTGTTGGTACAAACAAGTCTGTTATGTTGTAACAGAAAATGAGAAAAATGCTGGAGATGATGGGTTGTTCCTCAACTCATGGCTGCAACGCTCCTGTTTTAGCCAAATCTGTAGAAATATCGGAGTTAATATGTAAAAAGGTAAAACCTCTATGACAAATAATTCATTATCAAATATCCCATGAAAGATAAGGAAAAGGGTTTTACCTCATGCGTTTAAGAGTAATAATGGCACAAAGAGATAGAAATATAGGGTAAAATGGGAGAGGAAAGTATACAAATCTGGTACCCAACAATAGGCAGTGATAACAATAACTCCTTTTTCAAGGAACCGAAATTACTTGTAGGTATGTACACCAAAATTTATTGTTGATTTTTCTCAAATGCAATGAGAAAATATCATAATTATATCAAATGGAAAATTATTCAAAACCCATCTCATTCCATAATATTTCTCAAATTCCATCGTGAAGCTCTCCCTATCCATCTATAGACATAATTACTTAAGGTTTTATTCATATTTTCACTATCTAATTGAATTTATTTTTTTATCCATGTCAATTAGTTGAATAAAATTAATGTATACAGATTTCCAGGTTCATGCAGATTCAGAATATTGATTTTAGATGCACAAAATATTCAAGCAGTTCCAAAACATTGGAAGCTCTTATCAGGAGCAGCATATTGCAAGGCACAGTTGGTAGATGAAAATGGACAACCGCTTCACCCTACCAATTGTAACATGCCATCTTATAGCCACAATCCTGTGACAATGATGGTAATAATAATTGTTTGGTATAATGTAATTATTTCAACATAAAACCAATTAATCATGCATTGATGTGCTTACTAATTAATATCATTGATTTTTTACTAATCATGTTCAAATATATTTTTTGAAATTATTAGGATTCCAGTGATGATGACCAACCTACCTACCATCTTTCATTGCACCCCACAACAATGTAAAATTGAGAGAAGGTTGAATTAAGAGAAAAACTGAAGAGGAACGATACCAAGAATGGTTGAATCAACCACCTATTCAATTCCCACTACGTGCAGATTCACCAATTAGGAATGACTATAGCAATAGTAGTTCTTGACAAGCTGGAAATGGAGGCAATCAAATAAAGGTTGGTATGGATGATTACTTAAGGGATATAACTACCATGGAGACAGTGATGTTAGATGTATTCCAGAACAATGATAAGCTAGGGGATGATGCTCGTATCACTGATACCTTTTTCGAAAGCCTTAAATTTGCTTCCACCACCCCTCTCTTTGGACCTGGTGGTCAATCAAAGTCTACCCAGTTGGGGAAAATGATGTTACTGTACAACATGAAAGAAAAGTTTAGCTTTTCGAATGCATGTTTCTCAGAAATTTTGAGGCAATTGACCATCAAGTCCCTTATATTTTGAGATATCTTGTCACAAAATCAACATTACAAATGGTCAATTTTGTGAACGTTAATAATTATTGGAATTAATGTACATTTAATATTTTCCATGACCAACTATAGGTTATTCAAAGATAAGGTTCTTCTAAGGGATAATGTCTTGCCCGATAGCTGCGAAGGGGCAAATAAATTGTTGAAAATGTTGAGTGTTGAGTACATATCATATCATGCATGTCCAAATGATTGTATTCTATATAGAGGAGAATATGCAGAAAAAGAGATATTTCCAAAATGTGGGCATGACAAGTATGATAAATCGAAAAAGAAGGACAATGCCTTTTTCCTTCCAGCAGTCCAACAGTTACGCAGTCCCTCTTGTGGGATCATTTCAGGGTCAGTATAGGCCATCCCTTTGGCTTGAGTCTCTCATATTTGGAGCATTGTTGTACTTGCTATCCACCTCCTATATAATAAAATGGCTCAGATATTCTATACATTCTGATGTTGTCTTTTGATTAATTGTTTACTTTGCTACAGTTATTATATTGTGTTTTGGTATTACTACATTCTCCCTTTTGGGATATTACACTGACCAAGCTCCTCACCTTGTGGGAGCACAATTGTACTCGTACAGAAGTCAAATGACCTGGAAACTCTGTATTTATTATTAAGCATTGAATAAATTCACTCTCATGAACAATTATCCAATCCCATTGATTAATGAACTTCTTTACCAGGTCAAGGGGGCCAAGTACTTCAACAAGATTGATTTGAAGTCTATATATCACCAGGTTCCAATAGAACCCACATATATATGGAAGATTTCATTCAAATAGGAGGGATTTTTTGAGTGGTTGGTCAAGCCCTTTGGGTTGACAAATTCCCCTGCAAATTTTAAAAGGTTTATGGATGATATATTGTAGCCCTTCACCAACTCGTTCCTGGTTATATATCTGGACAACGTCCTTATCTTCTAAAAAAGTTGGGATGAGCACTTGCAACATATTTGACAAGTCCTTCACACCCCGCAACAACATAAAATATGTGCCAACTTGGGGAAATTTACTTTTGGCATGAACCAAGTCCAATATTTGAGTTACATCATTGATGAGAAAGTTTTTCATGTGGATTGGGCTAAGATCCAAGTCATTCAGGATTGGGAAAACCCTGACCACTCTAACAAATATTTGCAGCTTTTTAGGCCTTGCCAATTTCTATCAAAGAATCGTGTTGGGATTCTCTCATATCACTTGGCCTTTATGTCCAGTTACCAAGGGTGGAGTGAAATAAATTGTTTTCTTGTCCAAGTCCCAACATAAGGCGTTCCATGTGCTAGAGCATCGCCATTGCTCTGCACTATTACTCACACTGCTAGTCCTGCAACAACCATTATCATGTATCTAGTATCAGGTTGACCACGCCTAGCAAAAGGCGGTACCAGCGCACCAGCAAGAGCATGTCTCTCTACACCGGCCTCCTGATGATCCTCGGCATCTGGCATGCCCTGATCATCATCAGGATCCACACCTGGATCATGTGGTGGTGTCGGCATCTCCTCGCCATCAAAAGAGCCAATGTCTAAAAAATATATACAAGTACACAACCATAATTAGACAATTTCATTACACAATTTAATAAAAACAAGATAAAGAACATGTTAGAATAAATATAAATAAAACAGTAATATTACCTCTATCATCTGGTGGCTCATCATCTGTGAAGAGGATTTTGGCAGACCCTCGCCACTCTAATCCAACATAAGGACAGGGGACCATAATGAAGGGATGCAGCTCATCAACACTGGATAGTAAGTCCATTGTATCATGCGATATCCTAGCTAGAAACATAGTCTCTCCCCTCTTGGGCATCATCTGCCCCCACATGTGCATTCGTGCCTCCAACATCGGCCTACGAGGCTGCTGAAAAAAAGTAGGCCTCATCTATGTAAACCTCTCAAAAAATAAACAAAAGAGCTCTGAAGCAAAAGGGAAGTTGACCCTGCCGTGTGCATGAGCATGACATCTATCTAAGGTTGTACAGAACTCTCGTAAAAAAATGGCAGACCACCTGACAAGTCGTGGCTCTTGTACTAAAGAATCAACATAATATAGAAGTGATAAACTAATGTGTTTCCTGTCATTGGTGTTGTGTGAAATGATCGAAATGAGAAGCAAGAGGCACTCCACATCCTCACTACCAAATGCACCAATACATAACTGACCTTGAGCCTGAAACTCTGCAGGAGATAGTATTGATGCTTCAATGTATCTCTGGGAGTAAAGTAAATAACTCCTTGCTACACAACCAGCTAGAACCTCTAGGAATGAGAGAAAATCCACCCCTATCCTCGATAGCCCTATAATGAAATATATATCCTCCTCAGTGGGTGTGTACCACTGGTCAGGACCAACCTGGAAAGCCTGTCGGTGGGCATTCCACCTGCAGATAAGATGTCTCAAAAACACACTATGGGCCTTTAGGGAAGTAGCCTCCTCATAGAACTTGAGGAGGCCTACCTGCCTTAGGAGTATCTAGGTATCTACTGTAATAGGGCAAGGGTATGCATCTCTCTCCCTCTCTCATGCCTCCCATAGGAAAACCATGTCATACTACTCTGCCTATTGTTGTTGTTGTTCCTCCTCTTCTCTCAGAATCATTGACATATTAAATAAAAAAATTATTAAATCAGACATGTATTTAGGAATATACATATGTAATTTTTTTTGGAAAAAAAAACAGACCAATCGGTGCACCACAAAATAGTCATGCACCAGTTCCGGTGCGCTGTTTTTTTGTAGCACACTGGAGGTGGTGCCCCAAATGACATACAAAACACCGTATGCGATGCACCTAAAATTTTTTAAAGCACCATTGACTATATATGGTGTCAGAAGAGCAGTGCGCTGACTAAAATATACTCCCCGACGCGTATAGTTATTTCAGCGCACCGACTTCCGGACAAATTACATAGTCAACGGTGTCGTCTTTTATCAGGCCGCACCATTGACCCTGTCAAAATGTCGAATGTGGTGCACTGATAGACACCGGGGCAGATATTTATATCAACGCATCACGCTGCTATTCCCATGGTCAATGGTGTGACCGGCTAAATGACTGCACCGCACTTTTTTTTAATTTTAAAATAACGCGAGGCACCTTTCGGTACCACCCCGGACATGGTGTGGATACCATTAGCACCAGTTGCGGTGCGGCCTGTAAATTTTACAGGCAACTGTTGTGTAACCAGCTCCAAAAAGAGAAGAAAAGAGATATCAACGCCTTAGAAATGAGCCACTTCGAGGGGGCAACCTCCAATACATTACATAAATGAACAATTCTTGGATGATACAATTTACAAAACCTCCTTTCTATATAGGAGTCCATGGGGCCATAATGTAATCCTAGTGGGCCACAATGTAATCCTAGCCGACCTAACAATAATAATTTAAGGGCACAATAATAACAAAATGGGGGTTACAAGGGTTCAATAATAACAATAAGGGGGTTACACTAACAATAATAAGGGACTATACTAGTGATATAGGGACATAAAATGCCCCTTTCCTTAAAAAAAGTGTTGTCCTCAACGCTTGAGTAGCTCTGGGTGCTTCTGTATAAAATTCTCATCCTCCCATGTAGAATCTTCAGTGGGTAAGTTCTTCCACTTGATGAGATACTCTGAAATTGATCGATTCCGTATTTGTCGAGTTCTTGTTTCCATGACCGCTTCTGGTTCCAATATGATTTTTCCTTCCTCATCAAGTTCTGGCAATATTGTTTGAACTGGAAGATTTTCTCCTATAACCTTCTTTAAGCATGAAACATGGAAAAGTGGATGTTAGTATGAATCCTTTGTCGAAGTGTCTGAAACCACTTTAGCTACGCATCACTAATAGCCCTAACAACAAAAGTGAGTTTGCCAATATCTTCAGATCTGCGGTTAGTTGAACAAGAAAAGCGCTGCAAAAAACCAGATCTATGCATGGAAAGACATTAAGCAGTAAAAACAAGGGTTTGCTCCATATACCAATAGACAAGACAAGAACAATTTTTGAAAGAATTTTTGTATTAATCGGACACCTAGGAGGAGAACAAGAAGGCGTATCCAATTCTCCTCAGTGGGATGGGTTCTTGGAAGTCCTCAGCACTTCAGATCTAAAATCTCTCTCTCTTGTTGGTGTAGAAAACCCACACAAAGAATGGAACTCAAAGGGAGCTCACACAGCGAATGGCAGAAAATGGTGAACAAGTGTATAGATCCAGAGTGATCTAATAGGCAAAAAAGGTGAAGAATGATAGGAAAAATCCTCCTATTTATAACAAAATATTGGGTCATTCTAGATCTTGGTGCATGATTAAAATAATGTTAACCAAATCTAGATCCACCTTTTATGGAATATTTTATTATATTTGTTGGAGGGAAAGGGTGTTTGACTTGGGTCAAATCCCTTGATTAGTGAAAAATAAATAAATAAATGATTTATTTATCTTTATAAGGAAGCTAAGTAGAAGATAATCAAATAAATAATTATTTATTTAATTATTTAAGGAAGTGGTTGAAAGATAATTAAATAAATAAATATCATTTAATTATTTAAGGAACTGGTTGAAGGATAATCAAATAAATAATGATTTATTTAATTATTTGTGGGTGATTTCGTCATATTTAACAAGGAATATTATCTAAATAAGATTTAAATAATTATTCCTAGAAAATAATAAGATAAATAAAGGTTTATCTAATTAATTTCTTTGTTTTTGGGTTAAACATGACTGGGAATAATAATTAAATTATGGTTTAATTAATTATTCCATGAGTAAAATCAAACGAATATAGGTTTGTTTAATATTTCCTTTTGGGGTTTCCTGTTTAGACCATAAACAACCTAATAAATGTGGTTTATTAAGTTATTTCACATAGTGAAGGCAATTTTACTTAGGGTAAAATTGGTCTTACATGGTGTACTTTGGTCCATCTAATGATAATAGGTTAGATGACCAAAAAATGGTGTAACATATTTCCCCCCAGCGTGCGAGTGTCAGGAGCAAATCGTATGACCGAAGTACGTTGTAAGAACTCAATCACCAGACAACAAAAGGGAAGTCAGAGAGAGAGATGCAAGGTAGATAGTGTGCTGAAGAACTAGACCCTGAGGAGACGAGACTCGCAGGTGCAACAAGTCTCTATTTATGAGAGGGTACTTGTGCTGAAGGCAGCGGGGGAGGCATACCTATGCCCGCCGAGACAAAGTACAAAAGAATAGTGTGTCTAGTAAACAAGGGACCTAACCATAAAGTACAGCTGGCATAATCATGAGCCAGATAAAAATACAATGAGGAATCCCACATACATTATGTGCCTGGGATAACAGCCAGGACTTATACAATAATATCTGAGTACATGAGATACAAATACAACCCAAATGCCCCCTGTAAATGGGGAAGGGCTCGCAAAATCTGACCGATACATGCAAATCAAAGGGGCGCTGCAAGTGGCTAAGGCTAACATCATCAAATATCTGGAGCTGCATCGAAGGCTGCAAGGAGGAGGTCATCCGGGCATGTGGGGGGCTACCTGCAGGGCCACCCCCTCATGAGGGTTGAGACATCTCACACACACCCGGGAATCATCAAGAGCCGCTGCTGTATCACTGAACCATCAAGTATACGGATCTCGATCATGCTGAAAGGAGCTGGAGTGGAGAAACAATCAAGTCAAAGGGAAATGAGAGATCCCTTTGCCTGATCCGAGGCACCGAACAAGAGTGGAAGCTGGAACCAAGGTACACCACCCTCTAGACCTGGCTTCTGGAATGAATGAGCTGATGTTGACAGAAAGAGGTCCACCATAGGTGAGGCAGTGGGAGATCCTCAACTAAGGCAAGAGAGAAAATAGTAGAGCGACGGACAGACTGACACAAATGATGATGGTGAAATGGAAGGGACTGAGTAGCGAATGGACGACTTCCCTTGGTAGAGCATAAAGGGCATGAATGACCTGGCAGTGACTTACGCAATATCATAAGGGATAGGGGACAGTGGGACTGAAGGCCATAATGTGCGACACAAGAGAGAGACCAAGCGATGAATGGTGGAGGGCTATAGCGGGGTACAAAGGGACTCGGGATAGACTCCATGAATGCGATGATGACTCAACTTGGATGCTCTAAACAAGGGCGACTTGATGGTGCTGCCACATAGTAAAGGCCCAATGGGGGACCATGAAAACATGAGTACAAGA
Organism: Pinus albicaulis; assembly: GCA_034641835.2. NCBI lineage: Eukaryota > Viridiplantae > Streptophyta > Pinopsida > Pinales > Pinaceae > Pinus > Pinus albicaulis. The sequence goes on along the minus strand of CM076578.1, from coordinate 1,844,757,510 downwards.
TGGTAACTCATGACGAAAATCGACATGAACAAAGACAAGTAAGGAGGCAAAATGGTGCCCCAAGTACAAGTGTTGTAAGTGAGGAAGTTCGATTTGAAGGAGAGGTGAAGTGATCCTTCTTGGACAAAATAGCTCCTGGCGAAGGATGAAAGTACAAAAAAGATGCTGGCTATCTAAAAGAACATAAAACACGCATCTCAGAAGGGAAATGCTAAGGGTAATATTTCTTAAGATAGAGTGCATTGCGAGGATTAGGAAGAGGATTGCCTTCGAAGTCCTCTAAAAGGTATGCCCCCTTACCAAGACCCTTACTGATGACGTAAGGGCCTAGCCATAATGAGTCGAACGTCCCGTGACCAAGGACATCATGGGCTTGGTCACATACTAGAACAAGGTCGCCTTTGAGGCTGGACTTTTCGGTCATATTGAGCTTTGGTGCGTTTCTTGGCCGCTTCCATGGTTTGCAATGCAACACGACGGTCTTCAGAGGCACGCTCAGGCATGATAAGTCGTTGTTCTAGAGGTTGGGTGTCAGGGAGAAGTTCAACAGCCAGATGAAGGGAAGGGATGTCACACTCGATTGGTAAGACAGTCTCCTCTCCAAAAACGAGGTGAGGAGGGTTATGGTTGAGGGGCATAGGTGCCTCCGAGCATGGTGTGGTCATGCCAAAATGTATTTAGAAAAAAAATGGAATCTAAACACATTTAAATGATGTGGTGTGCCATTTTTTCTCGTTATGGTTATGCAGTGTGAGAAAGGAAATGGAGGATTACCAATCTCTTTTGGTACTGCATATAGGGAGCAAATGGAATTTAAGTTTCCGAGTTGGCATACCTGGTGTCACTATCCCAAAAAGAGGATTTGGAGATAATGAACTGATGCTCTAGTGGAAAACCTATAGGTTGGTCAACAATAATGTCTAAGAGACTGGGTTGCTGATGTAAGATGAGGGAACGATAAGGGGTATCATCCCTAGAGTGATCTGAAGTGATATGGGACTCTAGAGGTTCTTCGAAATGTGGAAGAATACTGGGACTAAAGTCAACACGACCAGATCGACTAGGAGAGTTGTGGAGAATTTCTTCTCTTGGTCTCTCAAATGTGGGTGCCCCCTTACCCAAACAGTGGGTTTCAATGTAATGGCCACAAGGTGGATGTGGTGTGAACGCATGGGTTCAATGTAAGGGGGAATAGATAACGTCAGGGGTGTGGATTTTTTCCATAATTTCGTCATCGTGATAGAAGATGGGGTGACTGGTGGAAGAAAGACCACCTGACGTGGTGAAGCGACCTGAATCATCATCATGAGAAGAGAGGTTCACATGCGCATCGTCACAAGGGGTGACCGAAGAGTACGTAGATAACAGATCTACCGATGTTAGGTAGAAAATGGTGGATGAAGGCTCTGTCATCTCGACATCAGGAGGGGGAATGTTAATGGGAGCAGTCATGTCTGGTAGTTCTGCCGAAGAAAAACGCGCAAATAGGGGAGAGGTGGACTCATTGTGCTTGGCCTCGGATTGGTGGACCGCGGCTAGAGAGGTGCGGAAGTCCCCGAGGTGGGGACAAAGATGGGTGTAATGTCCATGGATATCACACAATGCACAGGGGTGGTTGGTGTGAATAGTCTTGGGGTTCTTGATCGCGGTCGCGGAAGGAATAGAGGCTTCTGGGACCGTGGACTCAGGGAACGCGACATTAACCATGGGCTTGAGATGAAGCAATTCAGGACAGGTATGGGTGGCGTGACCAACAACATCACACAAAACACAATGGATGGTATGCTTTGGAGGCCTAGGAAGGGCAGGGTTTGTCGAGGTAGCCTTGTCCTTAGGTGCCCCCTTGCGGGCTTTGCCTTTCTTCCCGGGAGTCGTCACGACAGGAGAAGGGTCCTGTGGAGGTGTTGGGGGCACAGTGGCAACGAAGGAAGCGAGGGGGACCGGTTGAACCGGTGTCAAAGCCATGTAAGGTTTGGGGTGACCAGGAGGGGTGGCGGCTGGGGGATCAAGGTACCAGACCGGTATGCCCAAGTTCAAGTTAGGGAGAGAGAGGGTGGCCATGACGGGGACAGAATATACTCCGGGAGGGGGAGCTAGGAAAGGTATCTGCCCAGCAGGGTAATGACCAGGAGGGATGGCTTCGAGATGGTTAAGGCCAGGAGGAATCGATCCAGGAGGATAAAGAGGTTCAGGGATACCAGCTGTAGGGGGAGGGCCAGAAGGAGGAGGTCCGGCTGGCTGAGATGAATGGCTAGGAGCGGGTTGCGGAGCGCGAGGGGGAGGTTGCTGACTAGCCGAGGAAAGCCGCTTACAGGCAGACTGAGACGATTGCATCATGCAAACATTCGATGAGCTGGGATCAGTGATGGGAGGAGGATGAAGGTTAGGGAAAGTTCCAAGCAGGGAGGAATCTTTGTAAACGTCGGGGCAGACACTGGTCAAGGAATCGACAGTTTGCTTGTTGGCTACAGAAGAGATGGTCGTCTCAGGTGAGGTCTGAGATTTTGGCTCATGATATGTCAACTGGTCAATGGTGACTATCTTTCCGTTATGGGGGAAAGACATCTTGCGGAAAACCGCGGATGGGATAGCAGACATAGCATAGGTGTAGCTTCGCCCCAATAGAATGTTGTAGTATAGCGGGGTGTCAATGACTTCGACATCAACGCAAATAGTCTTACCGGCGAGAGTGATAGGACAATTACGGAATAGGCCAATGCGTTGGGAGGCATGGCCGTCCCACGCTCGAAGGGTGATCGTGGAAGGGGCCAGCTCAGGAGATCCGAATTGCTTCCAAACCGAAACGGACATCACACAGGTGGATGCCCCCTCATCGATTATACACCGGGAAACGTTGGCGTTCCGGATTTTGACTAGGATTTGGAAGGTGACGGAAGGAGGGAGAGGAGGATGGTTCGATTGAGTGGCATCGAAAGCAATCATTTGGTCATCAGCAGGATCTACAGTGCCCACCGCAGATAGCAGAGCCTTCTTTTGGGAAGGGCACGACTGGAGGAGTTCCAGTGTGGAAATGGCAGCAGGGGATTCGGCCAAATCATCTACTATATTATACGAATGAGTAGCTCGACCAGAAGCAGCGTTTCGACGTAGTGGTCCCTTAGGAATATTGGTATGAACCTCAACTTTGGGTTGAGGGATATGTAAGGGGCCGCTGGATGTCGAAAGAGGCTCTGTAGAACCTGAAGAAGGAGGCTCGGGGGCAGACTGAGCAGGAGGCTTGGGGTACTGGCGAGACCAAGTTTGAAGGTGAAGATCGATGGGCGGGTTAGGATCGGAGTGCATCATAAGGATCTGGTAATCGGAGGAACCAGAAAGGGAAGGGGGAGTGGCAACCTGGCTATCAGGCGGTTGGGTAGCCACGAATCCTTGCTGAGGGAAAGGATCAGTAAACACAGCTGGCTGGGTAGTGGCCAAGACGAAGGATAGCGGAGGGAGGCTGGAGCACCGCGAGCACGGCTGAGGATCTCCGAACAGAGCTCCGCCGGATCCCAGGGGAGGGTAGACAATCGTGTGTAATGACCACAAACACCGCAACACTAACAAGGCTTGTTTAGCAAGGGCCTGTCCGGCCTGGGCGGAATGCCCTGTGGCTGGTGGCTAGTGTTAGGGTCCACACTAGAATTGGGTCCTCGGTTACCGGGGGCAGATGGGTTCTGGTTGCCTCTCCGCCTTCTTTGAGAAGAAGGGGGATTAATCGCACCCTGCTGTGCAAATACTTGCCCTGGAGGGGGTTGTAAGTGCTGTTGCAGGTTGTGAGGAGGCAAGGGAGGCGGAAGTGCATACGCTGGAGGAGCTGGCGCACCAGGCTGTGGATAAAAGTAAGGGTTGGGTTGGGCGACATTGGGGTAAGCAGAAGGTTGGGCAAAAGGAGGGGGCATGCCGTATCCTGGATACATGTTGCCAGGAGGGGGAAGAGTGCTAGAGGTGCTGGCCCCTCCCCGAGGGAGACCATAGCCCATAGGAGGTTGAGCGTATGGATGGGAAAGGGCTCCAACGATACCGTCGGCAGAATGAGATGCCCCCGGGGTGTTAGCACCGCCGGGCCTGGGGAGGTCAGGAAGAACGGTATAAACATAACCAGATTGAGCGTAGATCAGGTCATATTTCAAGGCTATTTGGAGGGCGGCTTCTTCGGTTTGAGGAAAGTGAGAGGCGACATCTTTGCCGATGGGAGCTGGAAGGGTGCGAAGGAACCAGTCCATATAAACCCGATCTTCGAAGGGAGGGGCTCGACATAAGCTCCGTCTTCTTCGCCATTCCTGAACATGGGCGGAAAGGCGTGTTGAAGAGGATTGCTTGAAGGAATTCAAGAGCTCCGTGCCAGTATCGTATCGGAGAGGGAGCTGGAAATATGACAAAAAGGCTTGGGCAAGAGTCTCAAAGGTGGTATGGGTAGAGGTGGCTTGTTCGACATACCATTTAGAAGCTTCGCCGGTAAGCGTGCGTTGGAACAAACGAAGACGAATGGAGTCATCGGTAATGGAATTGGAGGAACACCACATGTGGAAAGATAGGACATGATTGGTTGGATCTTCTCCATTAAGGCCCTCAAACTTAGGGATGTTGGAGGGGAGCTTGGTTGGCATAGCGGGCCAATTAGCATTGTGGTGAATGGGGTCATTGATCAACTGATGGAAATCGGGGAGGCTGAGGCCTGCAATGTACGACAGCACAGGGGTGGCCGGGGTAGTTCCTGTGGCGGTTCCACTAGTAGTAGGGCCGGCATTAGGGCCGGGAGAACCGCTAGCGTTAGGCCCTGGACCAGACATAGTGAAGGTGACAGGGGGAGAACCAGGAGGAGAAGGAGGACCCGATGAATCAGGAGAGGAGTCGGAGTGTGGACTCGAAGGTGGACTAGCTCGACGACGGCGGGGCGGAGCAGGTCGATCGACTGGAAACTGAGGATGAAGGCCAAGAAGTCTCCAGGATAAGCACCTTGGGGGCGCAATGATGACAGGAAGAAGGAAACCGATAGGGGCAGAAAGGGGCAGAATCAATTAAGGTCAAGGGCAGAAAAGGTGCAGTGACAATTGATTTCAGAGTCTTTGCCAGGCGGTGTTAACTAGGCACTTCTTCACTTAGGGTCAGTGTGTGGTGTGCGTTACTTTTAATTTTTAAACCCTTTTCGTTTTGAGAGCAAGAAAAAGTGTGCTGCGTAACTGAAAAGAAATCTGTAGAGAACAATATAGATTGCTGAAATAACAGAACATTTAACAACTAACCATGCATCAATTGAACCCAAAAAGGCGGGTCTCTCAAAACTACTCTAAAAGAGGGCAAAAATCTATTCAAAACACACGTAAAAAGAGGCCAATAGATCTAGGGTCAAAAGGGACAGGGATCTAGAGGATAAAGCTGCTGAAAAGAGGTGCAGATCACAGCCAAGAGACAGAGGCAAGGTGGCTGGAAAAAGGAAGGTAATCAGCAAAAGCGGAGGGGGCAAGGAGGAGGCCCTAAAAGTAGATCCAAACAAATCTTCAGGAGGTGATTTGAGAGGTAGAAGAGCCCGATTTGAAGCATCCTAAAGGAGACAGACTGAAAAAGGAGGTCAGCCTCAAAATGTAGGACACAAAGGCCTAAACCTCTTCTTCCACAAAAAGTGGAGGGGTACTAAAGCCCTAGGGGCTAGGTTCCCACTAATGAGTAAAACAGATCTGTTCTGGTCAAAGCTTTCGGGCCGAGACAGAGGTCGGAAGACTCCCGGCAAGGCTGCAACAAAACCTAGAAAAAAATGCGTAAAAAATCATCAAAAATTGGCAAAGTCAGAAGTTCACCCATTTCAAGCAGCAGTCGGTGAAAACAGGGTTTGAAAAGGTGACCTAGGAGGTCCAGGCCGAGGCAGGCTGAGGGGCCAAAGCACCCCCATTCCGTTGTCTCGGGCGTAGATTTCTAGGGGTGCTGTTGTCTCAGTTTGGCACAAGGGAATGCTTACCCGCGCAATAGCCGGTAAACACACTAGTTAAAACGGATGTTTTAGGTTTTATGAGAAAAACAAATATGAAAAATAGGAGAATAAATAGTCAAGAGAAACTCCTAGGTTCAAGAAATGGATAAGGTGAATAGGAAAATGGATGCCGTGGTCGTGAATTTAAACCCGTGTGGGAGTCGCCATTTGTTAGTATGAATCCTTTGTCGAAGTGTACGAAAAAGGACCACTTTAGCTACGCATAACTAATAGCCCTAACAACAAAAGTGGCTGCCAATATCTTCAAATCTGCGGTTAGTTGAACAAGAAAAAGAGCTGCAAAAAACCAGATCTATGCATGGAAAGACATTAAGCAGTAAAAACAAGGGTTTTCTCCATATACCAATAGACAAAACAAGAACAATTTTTGAAAGAATTTTTGTATTAATTGGGCACCTGGGAGGAAAACAAGAAGGCGTATCCAATTCTCCTCAGTGGGATGGGTTCTTGGAAGTCCTCCGCACTTCAGATCTAAGATTTCTCTCTCTTGTTGGTGTAGAAAACCCAATGCAAAGAATAGAGCTCAATGGGAGCTCACACAGCAAATGATGGAAAAATGGGACCAAGTGTATAGATCCAGAGTGATCTAATAGGCAACAAAAGGTGAAGAAGGGTAGGAAAAACCCTCCTATTTATAACAAAATATTGGGTCATTCTAGATCTTGGTGCATGGGTTAACCAGATCTAGATCCACTTTTTATAGAATATTTTATTATATTTGTTGGAGGGAAAAGGTATTTGACTTGGGTCAAATCCCTTAATTTGTCAAAAATAAATAAATAAATGATTTATTTATATTTTTAAGGAAGCGGTTAGAAGATAATCAAATAAATAATTATTTATTTAATTATTTAAGGAAGTGGTTGAAAGATAATTAAATAAATAATGATTTATTTAATTATTTAAGGAAGTGGTTGAAAGATAATTAAATAAATAATGATTTATTTAATTATTTGTGGGTGATTTGGTCATATTTAACAAGGAATATTATCTAAATAATATTTAAATTTTTATTCCTAGAAAATAATAAGATAAATAAAGGTTTATCTAATTAATTTCTTTGTTTTTGGGTTAAACATGACTGGGAATAATAATTAAATTATGGTTTAATTAATTATTCCATGAGGAAAATCAAACAAATATAGGTTTGTTTAATATTTCCTTTTGGGGTTTCCTGTTTAGACCATAAACAATCTAATAAATGTGGTTTATTAAGTTATTTCACATAGTGAAGGCAATTTTACTTAGGGTAAAATTGGTCTTACATGGTGTACTTGGGTCCATCTAATGATAATAGGTTAGATGACCAAAAAATGGTGTAACACTGGATGTACTCGCGAAGCAGCAGGAAGCTCCAATTTGTATGCCATAGAACCAATCTTTTGCAACACCTTGTAAGGACCATAGTACTTTGGTGATAATTTATTATCCTTCTTAGCTTGCTTGAGGGACATTTGTTTGTATGGTTGTAGCCATAAAAATACCCAATCTCCTACATCAAAACTTCTCTCATTGCGATGTTGATCTGCCTGTTGTTTCATTCGATTTTGTGCCAAATTCAGGTTATCCTTTAAGAGTTGGAGAACTTCTTGCTGATGCTCGATGTGATCTTCCACTACTTGAACCTTCGAATTTTCCCTTAAAGATGATGTGATGGATGCTGGATGATATCCATAAAGTGCCATAAATGGGGTCATTTTTGCTGCAGTATGGAAGGAAGTGTTATACCACCATTCGGCAAGAGGTAACCACTTGACCCATTGTGTTTGTTTATCAGATACAAAACAACGAAGATATCCTTCCAAACATTTATTTACTATCTCGGTTTGACCATCGGATTGAGGATGATAAGATGAGCTATGAGCTAATTGAGTACCCAAACAAGAAAATAACTCCGTCCAAAAATTTCCAGTAAAAATGGGATCTCTGTCGCTCACAATAGCCCTTGGGCTTCCATGTAGCTTTTGAATTCTATCCATAAATGTAGTAGCAACTGTACTTGCTTTAAATGGATGAGATAATGCACAAAAGTGTGCATACTTCGTAAGTCTATCAACTACCACCATGATGACACTCTTTCCTTCGGACTTAGGTAAACCTGTGATAAAATCCATTGAAATCTCCTCCCAACGTTGACTAGGAATGGATAAAGGTTGTAGAAGTCCTAGGGTCTTAATTGTTTCCACTTTATTCTGCTGGCAAACCAAACATTCTACCATAAACTTTTGAATATCATATTTAAGGCCATCCCAAAAAAATTATTTCTTCACCCTGTGGTAAGTTTTTAAAAATCCTGAGTGTCCTCCTAAAGGAGAAGTGTGCAATTCCATAAGAATCTTTTGTTTTAGTTGGGAATTATTACAAAGATATAAGTGATCTTTGTACCATAAGGAATCATTTTTCCAACTAAATGTATCAGATGTACTAGGATCTTGCTGCAACTTTTGAATGAGTATCCATACATCTTTGTCCTTCTTCCATTCATCTCTTGCTTCAGCTATCCAATCTGGTTGGATAATAGAAATGGCACAAAGAAATGCTTCCACCTCTTCATTCTTTCTTGAGAGTGCATCTGCAACAACATTAAGCTTTCCTTTTTGTAGATTATTTCAAAGTCATAACCCAACATCTTTGTGACCCATTTTTGCTGCTCTTCTGAAGATAGTCTTTGTTCCAAAAAGTGTTTAAGACTATCATGATCAGTTTTTAACTTGAAGTGTCTTCCCATTAGGTAAGTTCTCCATTTCTTTAGTGCATGCAGTATTGCTAACATTTCCTTCTCATAAATAGGTTTATGTAAATACTTTCCTTTGATTGGACGACTTTCAAAAGAAATGGGTCTTCCTTCCCGCATTAAAATAGCACGAATTCCATTTCCTGAGCCATCACATTCCACAATAAAGGTTTTTGTGAAGTCTGGCGTAGCTAAGACCGGTGCTAGGCACATTGCCTCTTTAAGATGTTCAAAGGCCTTAGTTGCTTCAAGAGTCCATGAAAATGCATCTTTCTTCGATAATGTTGTTAGAGGTGCTGCTATTCTCCCATAATTCTTAACAAACTTGCGATAATACCCTGTTAACCCGAGAAATCCTCGCAACTGCTTTATGGTCATGGGGACTTTCCATTCCTTAATGGCTTTAATTTTGTTAGGGTCTACTTTAACACCCTCGTGAGATACAATATGACCCAGATATTCCACCTCTTGTACTCCAAAGAAACATTTGGATTTTTTGCATATAATTGTTTCTCCTGCAATAGTTTGAGCACCCTGTCAACATGTTCAACATGATCCTTCCAAGACCTGCTGTAGATTAGTATATCATAAAAAAATACTAGCACAAATTTTCTAAGGAAGGGTTTGAAAAATGGAATTCATCAACCCTTGAAATGTAGAAGGTGCATTGGTAAGGCCAAAAGGCATGACCAAAAATTCATAATGACCCTCATGAGTTCGAAATGCTGTTTTTGGAATATCTTCAGTCTTCATTCTAATTTGATGATATCCCGAACGAAGATCCAACTTGGTAAAATAAATTGCTCCATGTAATTCATCCAATAATTCATCAATCACAGGAATGGGAAATTTGTCTTTAATGGTGAGTTTATTGAGCTCCCTATAATCTGGACACATTCGCCATGATCCATCCTTCTTGTGTACCAATACTACAGGAGTAGAGAAAGAACTTTGACTGGGTTGAATTATACCCGCCTCTAACATTTCTGCAATCATACGTTCAATTTCGCTCTTTTGGAAGTAAGGATATCTATAAGGCCTGATGTTTGGAGGAACACTTCCTGGAATCAAATGAATAGCATGATCATGATCACAAATAGGTGGGAGTCCTTTGGGAGTTTCAAACACCTTGGAATGATTGTCCAAGACTTTTTGGAGATCTACAGAAATAGATGATTTTGATGTTGGAACTTCTAGTGAGCATAATTGTGCAATTACGCCTTGTTGTTCTTTCTTTAGAAGCTTTGTCATGACATTAGAGCTTATTATCTTTCCCAGCTTCCCTACAATACCCCGTAATTCGACTTCCTTTCCTTCTGAAAAAAATTTCAAGAAAAGTTCTTGAAAATTAAAAGCTACCGTCCCCAAAGATTGTAACCATTGTACTCCTAGTACAACATCAGCACCTCCCATAGGAATGGAAAGCATTTGACTAGTCAATACATATTCCCCCATGGTTAGATTAATATTATGGCATTTTCCAGAGCAATTTATAGTTCCTCCATTTGCAACCATCACTTGACATTCTGGTGCTGGGTATAGGAAACAATTTAATTCCTTGGCTACCTTACAATGAATAAAATTATGGGTGCTACCTGAATCAATCAACACTATTACCTTTTTCTTCTTGATTTGTTCTTGTATCTTGAGAGTTTGAGGAGTGGTAATTCCTGCCAGTGCATTACACGATATGGTCGGATTCATTTCTTCCTCTTCTAGAGTTGGTTCCTGGTGTATATCCTCTTCTTGTTCATTCTCTTCTTCCTCTTCACAATCTATGTAAAATAATTTCTTCTCAGCACACTTATGACCTTTAGTGTATTTGCTATCACAACTGTAGCAAAGCCCTTTTGCTCTTTTTTCTTCCAATTGTTGTGGTGTCAACCTTGTAGGTTGTGGAAATCTAGGCGTAGCAACACTTCCTTTATAGAATTGAGTGGTAGGCTTCCTTGTCGCCATAATTTTACATTCAACTTTTCTTGCCAACCTGAATGCCTTCTCCAATGAATCAGGTTCCAAAACGCGAACTTCATGTTGGATGTTATCCTTTAAAGTGCCTATGAAGAGGTCAATCCTGTGTTCCTCCGGAATATCAGTTACCCTTATATTCAATTTTTGGAAGTCCTCAATGTGCTGCCCCACTAAACCCTTTTGTTTGAGATTTATCAATTGGCTAAAGAAGGTGTTGCTCTTTGTATCCTCATAATGTGCTATCATTTCCTCCGTAAAAATTGACCAAGTGACAATTTTTTTACGGGAGCAAAGCCATCGATACCATACAAATGTATTTTGCTCTAAATGTAAAGTTGCAATGCGTACCTTTTGTGTGTTTTGCACATTATGGAGATAAAAATATTGCTCCATCTGTAGTATCCATGTTACAGGATCCTTTCCATCAAACTTCCTCATATCCATTTTTGGAATATGGTGGTTCTTCCCTCCAACGGTAGAGTTTATGAAATCACGATTAACATTTATTTTGTTCTCATCATGAGTTTCCTCTACTATCTTTTCACCATTAGGAAACATTTCTTGTATCAAATTTCCCAAACCTTCGATGTCTACTTTTAGATCTTTCTTCATGTTTTCCATGTTGTCTTTCATTTTTTCATCGATCTTAGCTTCCATGTCATCCATCTTAGCTTTCATGCCCACTTCCATGCCATCCATCTTAGCTTCCAAACCACTCATCTTAGCTTCCACGCCTTTCTTCAAACCATCCATCTTAGTTTCCACGCCCTTCTTCAAAACTTCCATTTCATTTTTTGTTGTTCTTTGCGAGAGCGAAATTTGTTGCACTTGCTCTTGTAATTTTGATATGTCATGTTGCCATTCTTCGTCTTCATGAGTCATAGTAGAGCCTTCTAAAGGCTTAATGGGTGTCGAATTCTTTTTAGGGGCCATTTTAGACTCCAATATTGATATCTATTCTACAATAGGCCCTTGCAATCAATTCAACTTGATTCTTCAAACAAGACTTATGCAATTCGGAAAAAAAATACACACCTTTTACTTGCTTTGAGGATCTCGATATTGAAATTGTATTATCTCTGTGATTTCGGATCTTCAATATTTGAAATTCAGCACTGAATTATCCCTCTGAATTCTCTTTTGAATGCCATAGGTCTGACCTAATTTGGATTCTCCAAGACAAAGTTGTGTCCAATCTCCCACAATGACCTAATTATGGACTGGTTCAGTAAAGCGAACTTGTACGACTTGCCACGTGTCACTGTTTCTTCCTTTGTCTCTGAAATTGATAGCCAAGAAACTAAAGTCTGTGTGCTTACGACCACTTTTTACGGCACTCCAATCCGATGCCCAAAGAGAGATTTATTGAACTTTTCCCACGATCACCTCTTTGAGATGCAATTCAGGAGCCTGAAAAAGCACTACCTTCCATAGATTATATCTCCAAAAATATTGCGAACCAAGCTCTAAAATTTTTTGACGAATTTCCTCAAGATTTCAGCTTCGCACCATATGAATTTTAGATTCTGAACCTTTGTAGAAAAACAATTATAGCGCAAATTCCATGATGATTTTTTTAGGAGCCTGAAAAAAGACCTAACTTCCACAGATGATATCTCCGAAAATATTGCGAACCAGGCTCTGAAATGTTCAGAAAATATTCCTCAGGATTTTGGCTTCGTACCCTAAAAATTTCAGCTTCTAAAACTTCGTAGAAAAAATTTATAGCGTAAATGCCACGATGACCTGTTTGGAGCAGCGAAACCCTAGAATCCAAAGCTCTGATACCAAATGTTGTGTAACCAGCTCCAAAAAGAGAAGAAAAGAGATATCAACGCCTTAGAAATGAGACACTTCGAGGGGGAAACCTCCAATACATTACATAAATGAACAATTCTTGGATGATACAATTCACAAAACCTCCTTTCTATATATAGGAGTCCATGGGGCCATAATGTAATCCTAGTGGGCCACAATGTAATCCTAGCCGACCTAACAACAATAATTTAAGGGCACAATAATAACAAAATGGGGGTTACAAGGGTTCAATAATAACAATAAGGGGGTTACACTAACAGTAATAAGGGACTATACTAGTGATATAGGGACATAACACAACACCGCTTACCGGTGCGAGCCGAACGGCTCATGTGCACCATGTGACAAAAAAAATAAAGTCTTTTAAATGATTAATTTTAAGGTTATTTGAAATTATAATCCGCTAAAAAGCTTAATTATGGAAAAAAAAGAAAAATACCTGTACATTTCACCATCAAGGAGGCGTATTGGATGTAGAATTTGCAAAAGAAAATGCAAGCTGTAGATTGGTGGGAATGCACAGCAGTAGTGCGTGCAATGGGTGCAATGGGAGCACCGATGTCAGGGCAACTCAAACAAGGATAAATTGCACCGGTGCTTGAGAGCTCTAGAGCACTGAGAAAAGTGAAAAATGCAGTTTTTTGGCCGAATTGTTTTTTTATTTAACCTTGTTCCAGTGTGCATGGTTTTATAGGAGTATAGGTGCGGTTGCTTAAGACCGCACTGGGCGGTTTCAGTTTTGGCGTAGTGTTTTATGATGCACCAGTGCGGTTTCTGAACACCTCATCGAACGGTTTCTGTTTTGGCACGATGTTTTATGATGCACCGGGGCAGAATAGTTATGAAGCACCGGTGCTCTACAGTAATAGGATGCACTGGACGGGTGTGTACAGAGTGCACAGTGTTCGGTGTGCCAATTTTTTGTGTGACTAGTGCTTTCTCTTGTAGAGTGCACCGGTGATTGAGAGCTCTAGAGCACAGAGAAAAGTGAAAAATGTGGTTTTTTTGCCATAATTTTTTTTTTATTTAACCTTGTTTCAGTGCGCGGGTTTTATAGGCACACCGGTGCTATTTCTTATGAACGCACCAGTCGGTTTCTATTTTTGCATAGTGTTTTAAGATGCACCGATGCGGTTTCTTAACACCGCACTGGGCGGTTTTGTTTTGGCGTGGTGTTTTATGATGCACCAGCGTGGAAGACTTGTGAAGCACTGGTGCTCTACAGTAATGGGATGCACTGTGCGGGTGTGTATGAAATGCATGTTGTCCAGTGTGCAAATTTTTTTTGCGCACTAGTGCTTTCTGTTGTAGAGCACACCGTAATTGAGAGCTCTGGAGCACTGAAAAAAGTGAAAAATGCGGTTTTTTGGCCGTATTTTTTTATATTATTTAACCCTTTTCCGGTGCGCATGGTGTATAGGTACACTGGTGTTGTTTCTTACAAACGCACTGGTCGGTTTCTGTTTTGGCGCGGTGTTTTATGATGCACCGGTGTGGTTTCTTAATACCACACCGGGCAATTTCTGTTTTGCCGCGGTGTTTTAGGATGCACCGGCGCAGAAGATTTGTGAAGCACCGGTGCTCAACAGTAACACGACGTACCAGGCAGGTTTGTATGGAGCGCATGCTGTCTGGTGTGCCAATGTTTTGTGTGAACTAGTGCTTTCTCTTGTAGAGAGCCCCGGTGCGATTTTGGATGATAAGCGCACCGAGTGGAAAACATCCGCATAAGCCTTCGCCCACCAACATCCTTTAGTAACCTCTACTAGAAATGGATGTATGGGGTATTTTTATAAGGGGTTCCTCAAAAACATCCGCTAGAGGGTCTTTTCCTTGTAGTGATTTGGTTTACCCACTATTTTGATGTTTGATAATGCATCTTATTTCTTAGGAGTTGCTATGATAGAATTTGCTATAAAAAGAGGTTTTAAACTTAAATATTCTGCTAATTATTATCCGCAAAAACTCGTTTAGCAGAATCCACAAATAAAAACCTTATTAGAATCATCAAACAAACTATTGACCAAAACCAACGAAATTGACACAATTCATTGACATTTTCTCTTTGGGAAGATTGAATAACTAGAAGGCCTCCATTGGCACTTCTCCATCTAATCGTGTTTATGGGAAAGAAGTTGTTCTTCCTACTAATGTGGTTATTCCTTATCTTTCCTTAATTCAATTTATTGATGAATCCCCTTCTTCTTCCTTGCAAGTAAGACAAATTTAAATCCATAAGCTTGAAGAAGAAAGAGAAAAAGCTAAAGTTACTCATGCACATCATCAACAGTTAGTTAAAGCTTCATTTGATACAACTTTTTTCACTCCTAAAACATTCCAAATTGGTGATTTGGTATTGAAATGGGATAAAGAACATGTGGAAAAAGTTAAATACACCAAATTCCAAAGACTGTGGCTAGGTCCATTTCAAATCATTGAAGAAATAGGCCCATCAACATTTTTATTGCAAGATCTATCAGGTAAGAGAGATTATTTGCCTGTTAATGGGTAGATTTTAAAGAAATACTTTTCATAGGAGGTAACCCCTTCTATTCCCTGGATATTACTGTCTTTTCTTTTCCTTGGGAAAATAAAAGTTGAATAGTATTGATTTTTGGCTTTTCAACTAAACATCTCAGAAAATCTGTTTGACTTATCGCTTATAGAAATAAGAATTGTTAAGGAAACAATCAAAAGATTTTAATATCAAATAGATTTTATTTTACTGAAAGATGCAATTTCACTGAATATATCTATTCTTTGATGAACTCTCATCTTTATAAATTATGGTTATTCTGTTATCAGTCAAGAAAAGAATCTTTAACATAGTAAAGACTCTTTTACATATAAACAATCTTAAACTCTAAAAAATTATCATCCAGAATCCTCAAAAGGACCAATGATTCACCCCATCTGGCAAACTTTTCAATTTTTAGAAAATTAATTCAAAAATTATGCTAAAAATCTTAGAAGATAATAAGTCTCATCAAAAGCTTGTTTACCATGTTCATAGGGAAATAGTTGAACTGACATTACCAATACTACCTACCAAAACAGGGTAATTACTTGAGATTATATCAAAAGGACAAGGGGTCTCATTAAGATCCATCTTGATCAGTTTAATTAAAACCAGTGAATGGCACTGTCAATATTTGGTTACCAAGCCAAGACAATGGCTTTTAAGTGAGTAAAAATACATAAAAATATATATATCTACAGAAAAGAAAACAAGTTCCAAAAGAGATCAAGTATATAAAATTGAACTTATTTTTGAAGATTGTAAGAGTACTGGATGGGACAATGAATCATTATTGGGTAAAAGTTAACCCTGCCAAAAGCTTAAATTTCCTATTGGATCATAGGCTCTACCTATGATAAAAGAGTATATATTTATAACGCTAATCTGAAAGAGCCACTTGCTACATATTTTTGAACTTAATAAAGACAAATATAGATATTTATACTTTTATTTTTAAAGATGAATTCTTGTGAATTATAGTCAAGAGAAATTTTATTGCTTAGTGAAATATTATTTATTGAAATTCATTCCTTCAACTATTTTTATTTTGCAAATTTTTAGAAATTACAAAAAATCAATCAGAGATAGTTGGTTCTCCCAAGTGAATCGCCAATTGTTGTACCATACAACAACCCCCATTTATTTTAATTGATGGGGACCCTTTCAAAAATAAATAGAAATTTATGAGCATGAATTCATCTTAGCCTAAGTCTAAAAAACTTTAGGAAATATAGGTTTTTCCCTTTTCACTTTGATTTCAAAAAACACTCATTGCAAATCCCATAACTTACAAGCAGAATAAGTTAAAACATATATAAGTATTGCGAATTACAATATGCACTTCAACTTTTTCGGAGTTATATAAAATCTGCATTGCAAATTCTTTAAAAATCCCTTTAAAAATAAATCGCATCGTGCCTTTTAAAATGAACAAGCTTATAACAATTCGGTAAAATTGCGATGAGTCAGACCCGATGAAACAATAAAGCAACAATTATAAGCATCTAAAGGTCTGATAAAATGTAACAACATGACTCTTTAGCGCATTTAATTTTTCGCAACAAGAAACAAAATGGAAAGTTTTATTACCGCATTAAAGTTGCAATGTGTGATTTGCGCAGATCGCATTTCATGAGATTCATCAACGACAAAAAACATAACTAATGGTAATTGTTTAAAGTTGCGATGGGCGATATTGACACTTATTACTCAAGTGTGCAAAATGATTCATATATAATCAACCTATTATAAGACCCAACGTCTTAGATTGATAGATTATACATATTACGTAAATGTGTGTAAGAGATTTGATAGAAAGAGTTATGGGTTATTAATGGTATTTAATGTGAGTAAGGTTCGAAAGACTGATATCTACTTCGAGCATGTTTTGAATAATTGAGTGCCAGATTTTTTATTATAATGTTTTAACTCTATCCTCGTCTCCATTCATCTCAGATCTGAGTTTACTATTTTCCCTTGAATTCAGGAAACCGCCTAACGGAGTGAGAATAACTGGAATGACAAATAAAGGCAAGGAAATTTCCCAAACATCCGCTGCAGAAGAATCAGACATGCCTCCATTGTTCTCAGATACAACCTGCAACAAGGATTGCAGAAGTTCTTCATGGGAAGCAATGTACCACATTTTTAAGGAAGAAAAGCCAAGGGTAATAGTCAAAATAGCTACAGAAAATGCAACAATTTCCTCAGAACCGTCCTACTTCGACGTTGCATTTTTGTTTCTTCACAGAATAAAAACGAGGCCAAACTTTTACCCTACACAAATATGGTAAAGTGGGTAATTAACCACCTTGACATAGCTGATAGATCATTCAATAATTCAAATCTGGAGAATATTGGTTCATTCACAGCAGAATATTTACAGAAAATGTACCACTTTCCCATGCCGCAGAAGAATTATGATAAATCTTTTGTCCAAATTTTTACAAAGAATAATACAGACCTCATGAAAGTAATAAAAGGATGGAAATATGACCAAAGCAATCTGAAGCAGGACAAACTTGGTATGTACCCAATAGCACAGTTACCCTCCACTTATTGTTATGTTGTTAGAATGCTATGTAGTTTGTTTGCAAAACAAGATACCACTAGGTTTTCCATAGACTGGGTCCCTTTAATTGACGCAATCATCAATTCTTCTATTATGAATTTGACGAGAATTTTGTCTGATAATTTGGCCAGAACTATCATGGAATATAGAAGTAAAAGAAGTGTTTCCTCTAGAACAATACCCGCCTTCTACATGAGTGGTTACATTATGGATGCAATTTTATTTTGTTCAATCTTTCCTATCATGGGATGGAAATGGAAAACCCAAGACCCCATTCCAATCCATATTTACCACAGAGCCCTTTGGGAATCTAATTTTCATTTACATTTCTATAAGAATTGCAAGGGAGGCATGTTACCCATCAATCAGATTATCTTTAATGAAAAATCCTCTAGGATTTATAAGGAGGCTAGCACAGACATTTTACCAGTTGCTAGATGGTTTGCTGAAGAGAATTTCACTTATATCAGAGTTTTTGGGAGTTATTCTTCTCCCCATGTTTTTCCCTATTATGTTCCTAATAAGCTCCTAGCTAGGGAAATTTCCTACCAACTTCTAGTAAGTGGCATTTCCAAACAACTTAAAGATGAAAAGAAGGCCATTTGGCCTACTTTCCCTTTACAATGCGGCATTTTTTCCCTTTTCAGCATTGGTCATGCATTCAAGGAGATTTCAAATGTCATTTCATTAAATTTGGCTCTAATTCCAAATAGTCCATTTGATCCTAATGATGTGGTTAATAATTTCACCACTGAGCTTAAATTGAAACCTTTCTTGAATGAGAAAGATATGTTTAGTGATTCATTTCAAGGCATGGAGAAGTTCACAGATGTATTGAAAAATGCATCGAGATAGCTCAGTAAAACAGACTTTGAGGCTTTCCAAGCATATTTTTATAGCATCATTTTTCACCCTCATGTAATTCATGATTGTCTTTATGGCCTTGGGCACCCATTCCCACAGACTTGAACAAAATTCATAAAAAAAGTGTTAAAATTCCCATACGCGGGTATGCCCAGACTTTTCCACGTGTATACGTGAGTCCACATGTACTTTTTCGTGTATTCCATTAAAATCATTAAAAAATATATAAAAATTTCCTATTTTCGGGCTGGGTTGATGGTTACTCCAGTGGTTCAACCACCCCAGTACGTGGCCAACTGTTTCCAACTGATTGAAACTACTTTTAGGGAGTATAAAAGCCCCTCATGTGTATGGCCTAAGGGAGAGAGAATTTTTATAGATATTATACTCTGTTGGAATCCCAATTCAAGTCTGAATTCCCGTGCCTCCTGCATTTTCCCAGATTTTTACAGGAAACCCTTGTTTCCTGGAGATGTTCATCCATTTATATGCCATCTCGAGTGCACAAGTCTTGAAAGTATCTTAGTGAGGCAAGGGCGGGACGGATCGGACGACGGTCTGTTCAAAGATCGTGGAAGGATTCGGGTGATCTCTCCACTTTTTATTTCTGTACATGTTGTTCGTAATAATGAAGAACCATCTTGTACCTAAACTTATGTGTTAATATCTATTTGTATATGTGAAAAGATTATCATTTAAGCATTTATTATGGTTTATATAATGTTTCACATGGATTACACTAACGTTTAGGAGAAATATATGTTGTACAACTAGGTTTTCGTGCACGTTATTTCTTGTTTTCCAGGTTGAAGAGGAAGAAGGGTTGTTGGGGGTTTGGACCCCGCGGGATCTACATCGAACATAGGACTACGGGTGAGTTCTACTATCGTTGTTATCTAGTTTTTGGCATTTAAGTGTGGTTGTGTGTGAGTCCTTCTGAATAGCATGCCCTGATCTGTGGAGGTTTTGACCCAACAAACCTCTAGGGTGTTTTTCCCCAAAATAGAACTGGCAACTCCACTGGGGATTGCATTCTTGTGATTCCCCTGTTGGGTGGTTTCAGTTGTTTGAAAGGTTTCCAACAGTTTTAACTTTTATTTCCAGTCCAGTTAACTTTTTCTCAGTCAGACTGAAGACCTGGTTCCTTATCCAGGCTTGATCTTTTTTATTTTTTATTATTTACCTTTTCATACGCGAGTTTGTCTATACACAGACGCGTATACATGCAGTTTTTGTTAAAGGGAGTCACATATATGCGGGTTTCCTTTGACATAGTGATGTATGCACGCTTGTTTGAAAACTGTCAAGTAGCGTATGCCTGGGTGAATTTTGAAAATTTTGATTTCTTGACTTTTTAGTCTTGTCTGCCTGTGGAGAACTATTTCTGCAGTGTCTTTAGAGTCTCTGGATTCTGTTGAAAGTGGTCATTGCTCTTTTCTCTCTCTTGTTTGGTTGAAAACTAGCTTATCTCGAAAATCTTGTTTTTAGTGCTTGTGTTTCTGGTTTAAGTACCAAGTTCTCTTCCTGGAGATTCTTGGATGTTCTGCTTCATCAAGACAAAGAGCCTCTGCTCATTTACTCTTTCCTACCTTTGTGTCTTGCTTTGCGCTTCGATTTTTGCCTGCTTTTGGTTAGTTTTCTTGAGTTCAGTTGACTAGGTCTTGTTGCAATTTCTGAAGAGTCTTTCTTGGTTCTTTGAAGTTTTTGTTTGCTGCAAGGTTGTACTATTATTCTAGGCTGAGTTACTCAGTTTCTTGTCTTCTTTTGCTCATACAAATCTTGCTACTAAAGTGGCACTATAATATTTGGAGCATTTTTGAAGTTTTTGCTTGAAATTCAGAGTTGTTTGGCTTGGAATTTGATAGTTTTCTTGGTCCCTTAGAGCTCTTCCTTTTTATAAAATTCAAAAGCTCAAAAAACATTTTGTTTTGTCATTTGCTTTTGTTTTGCATTTTTGTTTTCGTTTTGTTACATCTTTTGAAGCTTTGTTGAGATTTCTTGCCTTTGGTTTTTGACTTGATTTTGGAAAGGAATTGTCATTGGTTTCTTCCTCTTGTTTCAAGCATTTTTGGTGTCTTTGTATTGAGAGTTTCTGCTTTTGGGAACTAGTTTTGTGGACAATCAAAAAGTGATAAAACTGAAGGATATTTGGGAAATTTCTCTCTGCTTTAGTAGATCTTGCATCTTAGAATTTGCATGCTCTTAGTTATTTGCATCAAGTGCACTTAAGCATTTAGTCTTTTTCATAGTTTTTGTGAGTGTGAAGTTTTTTATCTGAAAAGGAAAATTTTTTAGTCTCGTAGAACCTTTGTAGAAATTTCTTTTCATCGAAAGGCAATTACTACATTTTCATGTATTTTGGTTTTTATTAATTTCTTTTTTGCATCACAATACACAACGAGTTTCATTCCGTATCCCTTTTAATTAATATAACAGCCGATTAAAATAAGCGCTATAATTTAAAAACAACTAGCAAGTTTTTATTAAGTGTCATACACCAACTAGCTAGGTTGTAGGGCCTTGGATTAGGCGAGTGGAGAGTTAACTCTCCAAGGCCGCTCAAACTAAAACATAGAAGTTTATTAATTGAGCGAAATCCAACTCCGTTAGGTGGACCGGGAAAGCTCTCCTCCAGAGAGTCAAGCGCGAGGGGAAGTGAAGGCCGAGAAGAGAGATACCCCCTCTCTGATTTGCTGAATCTGACCTCAAGACCGTTCTGCCCGGCTTCTGACACAGATTGGTGCCCATAGTTGCCACTCCTAGGTTCCACATAGGTGACTGCGGGGGGGAATACCTGTGGTACCTGAGGCAGATGTCGTATCACTTCCAGCAGTACTTCTAGGGGGTGCCCTTGCAAAGCTTGGGTACTTGTGCCGGAAAAGGTTGTTGTTAGGAGGTCGGCGTAATTGTTTTTGTTACCTTCGCTAGTAGGCCTGGGCCGTAATTATCCCAGACTACTTTCGGGAGGTCCTATATTTTGCTTTCTTGTATTTTGGTGTCCGGTCCTAATCACCTGGAGTGGAAATACCTAAGGGCTATTTGCTTGATTGTATCTTAGGGATTTTTTGTAGTGAGTGCTCTTTGCTCCTAGCTTGCCTAGCTTTATACTTTTTTGAGTCTAATTAAAAATTTGTTAAAGTGGTTGATCAAGCGCCTCGTCGATCGAGGAGAATCTGGGGGTTATCTCCCGAGAGTCCAGAGCCTTCTTCGAGAAGGCGTAGGAGTAATTTAGTAGGTGAATATCACCTTGTGGCGTCTGACGCAGTGGAGAGAGATCCTCCACAAGGGATTGAAGGTTTCGTAGCTGGTTCTGGTGTTGGTTCCGAGAGGAGCGCTCCGCTCACCTCGAGAGTCTTATTTCCACAAGAAGAAGAAGCACAAGTAGAGGAAGTGTCTCAACCCTCTGAGTCACTTCCATCTCCTCTTCCTCTTGATTATCCGTTCGTTGTTGAATACATCGGACCTGAGTCAGAGAGACCGGAAGATCCTCCGTATTATTCCTACCTTTCGATGGCCACGACTGGGAACGCGGCTTCTGCTGTGAGTGCTGCAGGCATTCAGACTCCTGCTTCTGTTGAAGGAGGAGGCACTATTTCTATATCTTCGATTGCTTCTAGTACTGCTATGTTTGGCTCTGGTTTCAACCAAGCACGTGCTTCTCAATCTGGTCCCTTTTGTTTCGGAATGCCCACTACTAGGATTCCTTCTTTTTCCTTTTCTGCTGCTGTAGCTGCATCTACACCCATGTCTTCCATGGCTAGTGGATCAACTTATTTTCAAGGGTTCCCCTTCAGAACTGGGCATATTCCTAGTTCAAATCCTTATTTAGGGTCCTTTTGGTTGATAATCTCCAGTTGGATTACCAACGACCGGTTTGGAGGTCAGAATTCGACTACTTTTACAGGATGGAACCCTGTATTCACTACATCGGGGGCAGGGAATCAATTTTACGTTGGTCACCAAGGGAATGCTTCTTTCCCTTCGTCGAGTGCTTATCAGACCTTTTCCCCTCTTTCTAATGCCTGGAACCCCTATCAGTTGCTTTCCTCTTCATTTAATACTTTAGGAGGGGGAACTGGTCTGGTGTTTGGTAACTATGTATTGGGAGGAGGTTCTTCTCCTTTTTCTACAAGTTATTTTTGGCAACCTAGTGCCTCATCAAATCCAGTGTATTCTTTTCAGAATGTTGGGAATCCATCCCATCAAGGATGGAATCCTCAGGCTCTGCCTCATTTACCTTTTCTGGCAACGTTAAACTTGCCAGATTTGTCGAAATTGACGAATGATCTGATCCGGTACAGTCTAGGGTGGCCTCCGGTTCCCACCAAAATTCCTTCAGACATTCCAAAGTTTGAAGGTAAGAATGGAGAAGATTCGGCTGACCACATCACCACCTTCCATTTATGGTGTTCGTCTAACTCCCTGATCGACGATTCGATTAGGTTGAGATTATTTCAACGCACCCTAACTGGAAACGCTGCCAAGTGGTATATTAAGTTAACTGGGGGCAGTTTTGCTACATTTGGACAGCTGGTTGTTACATTTCTAAATCATTTCCAGTTTCCTATCTGTTATGACGTCGGGACTGAACTCCTAGCTAATTTTAAACAGGACAACGCAACCCACATTTCTGACCATATTCAGGAATGGCGGAGAAGGAAGAGGCTTATTAAAGCTCATATTCCAGGAGAATTCATTTTGGAATGGTTTAAAATCTTTGCGTACTAATTTCTGGGGATGTATCCATGATAAGGGTATTTTAGAGAATAAGTATTTTGGGGCCATACATTGAATTGATATATTCTGGAGATGCAGGGTCCTTCATAAATCTTGTCTCCTGCTCCAAATTAGATTATATAAAACTAAGCCTGGTCCTCTGGTGATGGACTTGTGGGTTGATCAATAGTGAATTAAACTAGCCTACTTACTCAATTCCCGGCCGATTGTCTTTGCAATCACACTCCTTAAAATCGAGAAATTTGTACTTTCTTGTGAGTCATCCTTTAATCTACGCGTAATTAAATGCCGTCAAACTTAAACCCCAAAGGAAATCCAACAATCAGAAGGGAAGAGGACGAATGATGAAACATAATGTCGCCACCTGAAGGGTAATGCGGTCAAACTGACGGCATGTTGGTGAGGGTCTGTTGGTCAATTTAGTTTGTGTGTCCTAAATTCTTGCATTTAATTGTCCAATCAAGATAAATAAGCTGATGAAGTGCGGCGCACTATATGTGCAAGATAACCTCTTTCTTAACTTTTTGTAGTTTATGGTCTTTCTAAGGTGAAATGGAAATTCTAAAGTGAAAAACAAGTTTGGTTATAATTGTTCAAGGAAGTGATATCCCCTATAATGATTTACCAATCTCGAAACTTTAAAAGAAAATTGAAATTACAAATGACAAAAGAAAGTAAACTGCTGAAATGGAAAGTGCTGTTAATCTAATGAATCAAAACAAGAAACTAGTGAATATGAAAACTAAACTATTCTTGCTGCCAACTGAAAACAAAAGAAACTACGCTTATGGAAATTCAAAGTTGCAATGAAAGAAATCTAAACCAGATTACATCAATTCATTTTCTGACCCTTCATCATTAGACCAGCTATGACTTGTGGGAGTAATCATAAACAACTTGTGTAACTGATATTTAATTTGCAGAAAGTAAACTAATACTAAACCATACACACATGATTCAATCCCTCGCCATCAGTCCAGCCGTGGCTTTCGGAGGCAATTGAAGATGTCATACATGATTCAATATATCTAAGTTTGCGGAAAAGAAACTAATACTAAACTACACACTTCATCATGCAGCCCCTCACCATCAGTCCAGCTGTGGCTTTCGGAGGAAACTGAAGACGCTATGAGCGGCTTAATATATCTAATTTTGCAGAAAGGAAACTAATACTAAACTACACATCTCATCATGCAGCCCCTCACCATCAGTCCAGCTGTGGCTTTCGGAGGTAGCTGGAGACACTATGAGTAGCTTAATATGTCTAATTTTAACTACTGAATCAGATAAACAAAACTGAAGTGCACAAGACAAAACTGAAGTTAAACAAAGACTGTGAAAGAAAACTAGCAGCATAATAATATCAGTTTCATATCATTAGCAAAATACTATGAAAATGCCCCGGGCTGTCTACCTAAAACCTGCACAAGAAAACTGATCAGTGATTTAACAATCATAAAATCATAAAAGACAGGAATGCAATGGAAATTACAGAAATGTATGAACAGAAATAAAACAACTATGAAATATGAACATGTAATGAGTTATGATACAATGACTTCTTAAAGAAATGAAATGAAAAATATATACATTAATACACAGAACCTCGGCTGAGCAGGGGCCCTCTACGCAGCTCTGGTATGATCTTCAAACACGAATTAAGTTAGGAAACAGAGTTTTTCACATTAAAAAGAAAGTCATTACAGGCTGGTGGTATTACGGCTCAAGGCAGCGTAATCACCACATAACAGAGTACGCACATCCACTTAACAAATATATCAACTAACAACTATCAACTCACATTCACTAACTCTACGTGCGTATGCAAACGCTCTTTATAAAGCAATAAAATGTAACTGTCTCCTGAAGTTTATGATAGCAGCCAGCACGTAGACCACTAAGGCCACGGATTTAGGAGTATGGCCATGTTGGAAAACGGATCTATGGAAGGTGGGCGCTTAAATTCAACTCGAGAACTTTGCACAGATGTCAATTAACCTCCGTAAGCTTGGAAACCTCCGTATGGATGTTTATGC
This sequence comes from Pinus albicaulis, assembly GCA_034641835.2. NCBI lineage: Eukaryota > Viridiplantae > Streptophyta > Pinopsida > Pinales > Pinaceae > Pinus > Pinus albicaulis. The sequence goes on along the minus strand of CM076578.1, from coordinate 1,844,732,274 downwards.
CACGTGAAGTCCGTAGACATGGAACTCCACAGTTGACTTCCACGTGGAGGGCTTTGACCGCGGCTTTCCTTGACGAATTTACTTGAACCAATAGGACACGAACCATGTCCTTGTCATTCCTAGCCTACCCATGTGGCTCGTTTCCTTCGTTGACACCTGTAACATTGATTTCCACAAAATAGCTGCGGAAAGTTGCAGCGGCTGCGGAAAGTGACAAGTTTCCACAGCTGTATGAACAAAATCTAAATCAAATAGAAAACACACAAACATAATTAAAAACCATGTTAGATACCCTTTTGCACATGATATTGACAATTTTGGAGGTTTAGGTGAGTGAAAAAGATATGGAAAAGTGTATGGAGAGGGCTGAAATTGGTTCAACGAGGTCCAAGGATAAAAGTGAAGTTTCCATGGTGTGTGTGGAGACCATCTTACTCACCTTTGCCTAAAATTCGGGATGTGCGGTGTGGTGGCTCGTGACGGGGTTGTGGGTTCACGTTTGTGTTGACAAACCCTTTTCCCCGAGGGCAACGAGTTGGCCGTTGTTGGCGCGAATCAAAATACTGGGGCTTCCTCTGGGGGCACCCAGGAAGGGGAAATTCCGTCAAACATATACATGATGAGTGCTCACGTGGATGTCGCTACTAAATCTCGTGATTATGGCAAAGAAGAGTCTTCGAAAGCTAAGGGTGCTCCCGATTCTACTGAGCCACTTCATATTATGAGGCCTACTATTGAGCCTATACCTCGGATGCCCAAAGCATCTACCAAGCATACGACGATTAATCCAAATGCTAGGGCTGCCCAGAACTACTCTATTGTGGAAGATTTGGCACAGATTCCTTGTGCTATGTCGGCTTTAGAGGTGCTCCAGTCTTGTCTGGCTCAGCGTAGTGCTTTGCTCACTACTCTTGGGGCTGTAGATCCAAAGAACTCTCTTATGATTACTTTCGATATGACTAATTTTAAGAAGAGACTTCCCCATCATATGGATTTTCATATTAAATCATCGTACCGGAAATGCAATATTTTTCGGATGGTCGTTGATGAGGGTGCTTCCACATGTGTGATGTCTCTCGCATGATGGAAGGGGATTGGATCTCCCGCAACTGCTCCATCTGCTACTCTTTTAACTGCATTTGACGGTCATTCTCACAAACTGCATGGTATTGTCCCAGCTTTGCCTATCTGTGTTGGGGGAAAAACTGTAAATATAGAGGTTGAGATAGTGGATGCAAGCTTGGACTACAACCTTCTTTTGGGGAGAAACTGGATTTATGAGATGGATGCCATTGCATCTTCATTGTTTCGGCTTATTTGTTTCCCTCACGAAGGGAGGATTGTTACAATGGACCAACTGGAATGTCCTCCTGTAGACCCAAATGCATTTACTGACTCAACTATTCCAAAGTTGGATAATACCAAGTCACCTACTGAGAATTTAGGGGTTGGAATGTATTCTTCCTTGATGGGTACTTTCGATATTCCTCCTCCTATGGTTCATATAAATGCAATTACATCCTCCAGGGCCCCTCTTCGAAGAGAGTTCTTCAGAACTCATTATTTTTCGGACCCTTGGACCTTACCTTCCCCTCACTCTGTTGCGGAAGGTGGAGATGGAGACAGACAGACTCCAATGCCTTACTGAATTGGCCTGATCTGTTGACTCTGCAGAGTCCATTCCAGCTTCTCTTTCTCCAGAGGAGTTGGATGGCGATGTGGCTCCGGCTTGGACACTTAGTTCTTCTTACGCCCATGATTTCCTTGATACCACTCTTCCGTCTGAAGAGGCCATCCTGGAAACTATGACTGGTATAGATAGACAGTGGGATGATTTGCATCATCGGTCTTACTTTTTACCTGATTTGAGCGAAGTTGAATCAAGTTTTCTAGGTCCTTTGTCTCCTGGTCCTGTTCACCCAGTCCTGAACCCTTTAGCACCGACACAGGTATATGCAGAAGGGTGTGGCTATACAGTTTCAACTATCGGTGGAACATCTCAGGGTCTGAAGTAGTATTGACAATGTCCGCTGGGTAGATATTCCCTAAAAAGATTCAGATTTATACCGATCTCTTTAAGGAGTATAGGGATTTATTCACTTGGTCTTATGAGGAAATTCCTGGTATAGATCCATCTATTCTCCAGCATGAGATCAAGACTTACGAAAATGCTAAGCTTTTGAGGCAAAAACTTCGTCTGGTTAATCCTAGGAAGGCTGCAGCTATCAAAGCTGAGGTGGAGAAGCTGCTTAAGGCAAGATTTATTTATCTGGTTCCTTTGACTGAATGGGTTTCAAATCCTGTTCCTGTAGATAAAAAGAAAGGAATAATTCAGGGTTGTAGCCAGTTTGGAGACCTTAGAAAGCAAAGCATGTCGAAGATAATTACCCCACCATTTATAGATATTATTTGACGGTGGTGTCTTGCATTCAATGAGATTTTCTCCTTCATGGACGGTTTCTCTGGATATAATCAGATTACTATCCGTCCTGAAGATCAGCATAAGACTACCTTTATTTGTCCCTGGGGTACGTTTTCTTGCAAGAAGATGCCTTTTGGTCTTAAAAATGCTGGGGCTACATTTCAGCGGGCCATGTCATATGCCTTCCACAACATCAAACATATTATTGAGGCATATTTGGATGATTTAGCTGCTCATTCTCGAAAGAGGATGGATCATCCTACTCACCTCCGCCGAGTATTTGAACGATGTCGTTTCTATAAGATTAGATTGAATCCGAACAAGTGCGTTTTTGCGGTTACATCCGGTCGGTTATTGGGATTCATTGTGTCTAAGGAAGGGATTAGGGTAGATCCCTTCAAGGTTGAGGCAATACTTTGGTTGCCTCCCCCGTCCTCTATCCGTCAGCTTCAAAGTCTACAAGGAAAGTCTAATTTTCTTCGGAGATTCATCGTAAATTATGCTGAAGTTACAAAGGGATTTATGAGATTGTTGAAGAAAGGAGTTCCATTTCTTTGGGATGATTTCACTCAACGCTCATTCGATGCTTTGAAAAAAGCATTGACCTCTACTCCTTTATTGAGTCCACCTGATTATAGCAGGGATTTCCTTTTGTATCTGGCAGCAACAGAATCTACCATTGGTATGGTTCTGGTTCAGGAGGATGATCTTGCGAGCTGTGTCTCCACCATACTAGTCGAGGCTTGGTAGGACCTGAACTCCAGTATACTCCGATAGAAAAGTTAGCTTTAGCAGCTGTTCATGTTGTGTAGTGACTCTGGCATTACATTCTTCTACGAAAAACTTATGTTTTGGCAGCAGCCAATCCATATCAGTTTGTCCTCAGTAGGCAAGTGATTGGGGGCAAATATAATAGATGGATTGTGATTTTACAAGAATTTGATCTTGAGTTTATGTCTGCCAAGTCCAAGAAATCATTGGTTTTTGCAGAATTGATCTCCGAGTTTCCCTATGGGGGTGAGATAGTCTATGATGAATCCTTCCCGGATGAACATTTGTTTCTTATCTCTCCACAGGATCCTTGGTATGGAGATATCATTGTGTATCTTCAGACTGCGAAGTTCCCCTCTACTTTTTCGAAAGATGAGCGTTGTAAGTTGCGTCACTTGGATAAGAACTACTTGATCATTGCTGATGCTTTATACCGTCGATGGGTTGATTCGATCACAGAGGCTTGTTTGCTTAACTCTTGAAGAAGCTGAGGCTGTGATGAATGATTGCTACAGTGGATCTTGTGGTGGTCATTTATCTGGGCTTGCTACAGCCCAAAAAATCTTGCGTGCTGGATACTTTTGGCCTTCGATTTTCAAAGATTGTATGGAGTCGGTCAAAAAGTGTCATCCGTGTCAAGTCTATACTCGAAAAATGCGCGCTCATCCAGCTCCGCTTTTTCCAGTCATTACTGTCGGTCCCTTTACAAAGTGGGGTATTGATTATACTACTTGTAACCCGCCTTCGGCTAAAGGTCACAAGTACATTATTGTAGTAGTAGACTACTTTACGAAGTGGGTTGAGGCTATGCCTACTTTTGGGAATGATGGTGAGACTGCAACTCTCTTTCTTTTCAACCAGGTTATCACTCGTTTTGGTATTCCTAGAGAGACTGTCACTGATCATGGCAGTCATTTTCAGAATAGCATGATGGCTGAGTTGGCTCTAAAGTTAGGTTTCCAGCAGGAGCATTCATCTCCGTATTATCCTCAAGCCAATGGGCAAGTGGAAGCCGTGAATAAATCCTTGAAGACAATTCTTCAAAGGACCATCGATAAAGCTATATCCAACTGGCATGTTATGCTATATCCTGCACTTTGGGCATACAGGACGTCAGTGAAAACTGCAACTGGCTTTACTCCATTTCAGCTAGTTTACGGGTTGGAATCGATATTTCCCATTGAATGTGAGATTCCTTCTCTTAAGTTAGCTGTTGAACTTCTTCCTGACACTTCTAGTCTTGAAGAACGTCTCCTTCATCTGGAACATCTCGATGAGCAGTGTCGGGATGCCGCCACGATGAATGAAGTGCATAAAAACCGAGTCAAAGTTCAGTACGATAAGGCGGTCAAGCCTAGGGCTTTTTCGGAAGGTGACCTTGTTTTGGTCTATGCCCAAGAAAAATATGCCCTGGGGGCAGGAAATTTTAAGTCTATGTGGTATGGCCCCTTTATCGTTAAAAAAGTCCTTAAAAAAGGAGCATATACCTTGGTTGACTTTGAAGGAAACGAGTTTCTGGAGCCCAGAAGTGGGCTCTATTTGAAAAATTATTATGCCTAGGCTTCAGCCTGACATTTTTCTTTACTACTCCTAGTTTTTCTTTGTACATATCTGGTTGTTTTTCGATTTTTGATGGGATGGTGATGTTTTTTATCTGTTTTGGTAGGTTGTGTCGGATGTCATGAGTCATTTTGGTTTCGCCAATGGTGCTAGTAGACACACCCGGAACCTGGCTTCCGTGGCTTGGGTGCTTCATCATCCATCCGGTCAACTGTTAGTATCAAGAGGGGTCTGCATTGGTCCTGCTTCTAATAATATAGCAGAATACACTGCTGGGGAGGCAATATCTTTCGGTGTTGATTCGTTGGTAGTTTTCTTGGACTCTCAGCTGGTGGTGTCGTAGTTGAACAATACTTATCGGGTTCGAGATCCATTTTTACTCCGGTTGTTCTTGAGGGTACATCTGTTACAAAGATCATTTCAATTTTTAACTTTCATTCATATTCCTCGAGCTGACAATTGGATGGCAGACTCATTAGCTAATCAAGAAATTGATTGGCATATTAATCATTCCATACAATAAAATTTAATCATCAAAAAAATCATAAATTTTATACATTTGTCACATCACATCAAACATCGTTGTATATATATCATCAGAGTGTTCAAAAAACTATACAAAATTTGGATCCATAAGTCATACAAAATTTGGGCTTAGGTCCGATCATGTTCAGTCTCAAAAAATATACAGTCATCTGATATATCATATCTACTTACTCCTGTGGTCCCTGCCCAGAAGTTGTGTTCCTATAGAACACGATCGCGGTGGCAACTCGGCGGAATAACCGTACCCAGTCACGAGGTACTCCTACTACCTGCCTCTGGATGGCCTCAAGCAGATCTTCCACTGCAGCCATAGGCACCTGGCGGGTTAACCCCTCCAATTTCCTATGTACGGCATGGAGGGTTCTATCTGAGTCTATTGTATCCACTTCGCCTCTAAGACGCTTATGTCGTGGGTAACCCTCAGGTCGAACTGGTCCAATATCTGTTTCATGGTAATTATAAAATTTTAAGTCATTTTGAATCCAATCAAAAACATGTTTTTTTTCCACATTTTTTCATACATATTGAAAAAATTCAAAAAAAAAATTATATAAGTCAAAAAATTGCAAAACTTACCGACTGTGCCCCATGCCGCATCTGGTGGAAGGACAAGGTCTAGATCTCCTCGGAAATCCATCCCGGCATAGGGATAGTCTTCCACAATGATGATTTGTTCTCCCCACCAAAGGAAGAACTCATCATCCCAAGTGGTTTGGGGAACTTCACTTCCCCCCAATCTCTTCATCAAGTTAGCCCATGGGGCAATTCTTGGATCTCTCGGGCTGCTGATAGAAGAGATCACTTTGGGTCTCAGCCCAGGAATCTTCTCGAAGATTTCAATAGACCAACTCCAAGCATTAGTCTAGATAATGGAGCCAAGGATATGTCTAAAGATGAATCCCAAGAGAAATCAAATCACGAGTTAGGTAAATCACAACATAATTCTTAGGATTCGGATCACTTTGACAATGAATCCGAGAGCACGAATGAGAGCCCCAAGAAAATAATTGATAAAGTGATTAAGGATTGAGATGCAAACAGAAAGAGAAATTAATGGAGCTTGATCATCTTCTCAAGAAGTTCAGCATATCCAGAATACACCCGACCAAACAGAGAAGCCTCAGTCAAAAGATTTGAAAAAATAATGGGAGAAGTTTTCCAGGGCACTAGAAACACCACCGCCAAAGCCTAATGTTGATGAATCCACAAGTTTTTAAACTCCATATCATTCTCAGAATTTAGTGAAAACTAAAATTCCACTATTACAGGTACCTAAATTTCATTATCAAGAGATCATTCTGGCATGCCCTACAAAACAGATTGTTTTATACATTGAAGAGATACGCTCACTTGATGTCTTCTACAGTCCCAGTCATAAGGTTGTAGTTAAGAGAAGAAAGATAATAAGAATGGATGAAACAGTTTCAAATCTTATGAATGAATTTGTAGACGTTCTATAGAAAGACCCTTTGGCTGATCCTATAGAACATTTAACTAAGTTATGACAATTCATAGGAGAATATGCTACTGCTACCATTGACAAAGCCACAGAGTTACAAATCCTACTGAAGCAAAAATAAGACAAAGTACAAGAGTTGGAGAGACTGTTAAAATAGGAAAAATTTAATTCCAGTAAGAAAATTGAAATGAAAAAGTCTCAATTTCAAAATGATTTTGAAAGAATGAATTTACAACACAAGGTGCAGATTACAGAGAAAGAAACACATCTTGATGCAGCAATGGAAAATTTGAAAAGCCAACCTCAAGTAGAACTGTTCATAAAAGAAGCACTAGAAATGAACACAAAGCTAAAGTAGCAGCAAGAAACCTTTTGTCAACAAGTCTCAATCACTATCTCTCACTGTGATACAAGAAAAATTCTAATCCAACAAGTGGCTAACAGGAGACTTGAATGTGAGAAAGTTGAAAAGAAGATTAATGAGTTCATTCAATGGCAAGGGTCTGACTCAGGAAAGAAAGCAAACCTACCTCAGATAGATAAATTTCACAAAGAGGTTTTATTTAAGGATTGGGAAATACAACTAAGACAAGCAGAAAAGTCAATGGAAAAGGCATCAAGGTTAACAAATGAAATTATTGAATCTGTTAATGAACAACTTTTGAAAGTTGAACTTATTAAAGAATCCATAACTGAAGTGCTCCCAAAGCTCAAACCATTAGAATCACAGTGGAAGGAAAGTACAGAGATGCAGGAGTGAATAATTAAAAAGATAAATAAGTTTGATCAAGAAAATTACTGGAATTTTCTGATCAAACCTTATCATAAATGCCTAACTCTATATTCATTAACTGATTCTACAAAGAAATTGTAGCCAGCACTTTCGAATGCAGTGTTTAAAGGCCAGATCAGATCAGCTAAAGCCAATTATGGATATTTTTCAGCTCCAAGATCAAATGCGCAAAGAGGATCGGCCCACATAATCATGTTGTTATTTTATTTCCTATATTGTAGTTTAAGTTTACTCCTTACGAAGATGGTTATTTGAAACCTCCTCCAATTTTTATGTAATAATATTTTTTTAAACATATTGTATTTTAGTATTTAAACCCTTCTCATGCATTTAGAGAAGGGCCTCTAAATTTGTCAAAAACATTTGCAAAGAATGCACTTCTGTAACTTTGTGAATGCCTTAATGAATTAATGGAATGAAGTTTGCTATCTTTTGACATTTGAAGTTGTTTAACTGAAGTTGCACTATTGTACTCTTTAAATTGCTTGAAAGTGAAGAGGAGCATAAAACTATTGTCATATTGAATGAGTAGAACCTCATATATATGCTACTTATACACGTTATATTAAGTTTTTCTTTTTATATTGGCAGTTATCTTTTTATCTGCATTATATATTAGAATTTTCATCATAAATGAATGTTAAATTCACTTCTGTACCGATATTTGTCTATGATTTTCCTATCTTATATATAATCAAAAATATAAATTAAATATACATTTCATAATTCTTTTGATTAAACTATTTTGTTAAAATAATTATCTTTACATAATTTTCATCTCTTTTAACTTTTAAATAATCTTCATTACTAATAGTTGGAAGATATCTTTTTATATCGCATCAAGGAATGAACACCTTGGGTATATAGTAGAATAGATAGTTTAGATAAATTCATATGATAGATTAAATCATTTCCCATTTTCATGTTATTTAAACAAAACACACCCAACATCATCCTTATTGGGAAACTGGAACCTTAATCCCCCAGTCGGAGCCACTACACCAAATGGAAAAGGAATTTCTCTAAATTCCAGACTGGGTGGTTTTCACCCATGTTGTTGCAACAGAATTCTGAGGCTTCAACAAGTATAAAACAAGCTCATCGGGAATGGTACTATCATCTTGACAATTATCTTCAACAACAAGGTTTCACAAAAGGATCTGCAGACAGTAACTTATACACAGAAATTGAGTATGATAAACTGTTAATAATTGTTGTTATGTTGATGACATCATTTTTGGGAGTAATGAAGAATCCATGAGTCAGAAATTTTCTTCTGTTACGCAACAGGAATTTGAAATTTCTTTACTTCGGGAACTAACATATTTTCTTGGCTTACAAGTGCAACAATAAAAACATGGCATCTTTCTCTCACAAGCAAAATATCTAAAATAAATTGTGAAGAAGTATGGGATGGAAGACTGCAAACCTGTGAGCACTCCCATGGTGATCGGATGTAACCTCGATTCTCATGATGATTCTCCCATGTTAAACCAACCAGAGTATAAATTTATGATTTGAATTCTGCTTTATCTAACATGGACTAGATGAGATATCATGCATGCAATTGGTATTGTTGGACGATTCCAAGCCAATCCAAAGGAGTCACAACTTCAGGACATAAAAATAATATTCAAATATCTACAAGGAACTTATCAAGATTTTGGGCTATGGTATTCCAAGAATGTTGATCTTACTCTTCATGCTTACACATATGCAGACTGGGCTGGAAATTTTTATGACCAGAAAAGCACTAGTGGTGGTGCATTTTATATGGGGCCCTGATTAGTATCCTGGTTCAACAAGAAACAAAGTTCCATTGCCTTATCTAGAGCAGAAGAAGAATATGTGGTTGTCGCATCATGTTGCACACAACTTCTTTGGATGATGTAGGCATTACAAGATATTAAAATTAAATGGTCTCCTCCCATCTCTATCCTGTGTGATAATACAAGTGCCATTAGTATCTCGAAAAATCTTGTTATGCTTTCCAAAACAAAGAAAATTCCTATCAAATATCACTTTTTATGAGAACAAGTGCTTGAGAAAAAGGTTAAATTGGAGTATGTTCCCTCCAAAGAACAAGTTGCTGACATATTTACTAAACCTCTTCCCAGGGAATCATTGAATATCTCACATAGAAGCTGCGAGTTTTCTATGCCTCACTTACCAAATCTATTTGATTTCAGAAGATTAAATTCATTACGTAGGTTGCATGAATCCTAGTCATGTATATGCACATGTTTCTCTCTATACAGACACATATGGATCTTGTTGTCATACAATCTATGGGTCAGCCTTCAAAAGATTATTTTTCATATATGGTTTGGCTCTGTTGCTCAGGAGTTTATGGGTTCTATCTACGGTTCTGGTGCTCAACTTAAATTTTATTTCCTTGATATTTATCTACTTGATTAAGATGCGTTGATTAATTGGTTGTTGAAAATGTCTAGGATGCAAAGGTTTAGGGGGAGCATTAGCCTTGTCAAAAATAATGCATTGTTGGCATTATGTTGGTTGCTAAATTATGATCTCTCTCTTGAGGTCCTTTGGTCTTGGTTATAAAGTCATATCTGTAATTTGATGTAAGGGTCATGTTGAGACCTATGATGTATAAATTGTCAGATTCAGTCACGTATGGACTTTTTCCAAAATTGTAAACCCACTTGGTTGGGTGCTTGAGTCAATATGTAACCCCACTTGGTTGGGTAATTGATGTATGTATGTGTCCTTAGTGATAGGAAAGGTTGTAAAGTCTTGCAAATTTGTTTTCAAGCTTCAGCATGTGTTCAGGGGGAGTATTATTTGTATAGTGCAGTGCAGATCTCGACATTCTTGTATTGGTTTTCCCTTTGCTCTTGATGTCAAAGGGGGAGAGTAACTTGGTGTTTTAATAATGCTTATGATTGATGTGTCTTTCAGGTATCTACAAGTTGTGGTGATCAAACACCATCTTGGTTTCCATCAAGTCCAAAGGGGGAGATTGTTGGCATTATGATGTAATATGTTGAGATGTTGTCCGTGATGGAAACCTACTCAATGATTTTCCTTTTGATAGAAACTTATTTGTTAAAGATGTAAAAATGATGTATCTATAGGTCAGTTCATATGTGACAAAAAGATTAATTCCATTCAGTAACATAGAAATGATAAAGTTAATATTTCCTAATGTATACGTAGGTTTAATGAAGCCATCCCACGTATACTCGCAAGTTTGATGAAGGCAACCCGCGTATACATCCAAAATTAGTGTAGTTTTAGTGAAGAGAAGTTGTGTATACACGCGGGTATGAAGAATCCAAGTCGTGTATGTAATTACGCACTCAGTTTATGATACCAAGGGTCCTTACCATGGTTTTAGCCCATAGTATTGAGAATTGGGTCATATATTTGAGTTCGTCCAAGAATACCATCGGCACTTGTGTGGTTTTGGCTCATGGTATTAGGAAAGGCTCAAACTATATAAGGAGAAGAAGATCATAGTCCAAAGTGTGCAAGTGTATGGGTTTTGATTAAATACTTCACTCTGAAGTATATCTACATGGAATGGGTTATATTTTATTAATATATCTGAAATAATGATGTACCTATGAATACAATGATGGATCAGGATATCTAGACCTGAAATGACGATGTATTTGCTTGATCTATTTGTGAGATGTTTAGATCTGTGATCTAGTGCATGTTTGCTGAAGTGAATGGTATGATCTAATTAAGTCTGTTGATATGAAATTTTATGCAGTTCTGAATATTTACAAATCTATACGTTGCTTATTCATGGTGAAAGCGTGCATACATGCAGGTTTGTTTCAGTAAAATCTTGTATGGAAGTTAGGGTTTTTCTGAATATTGTTGAAGAGAATGTCTGATAATTTCTGTTATATTTCTGTTGTCTATCAATAAAGTCTTCATGTAGATCTAGATTTTTTGAATACTGTATAAGCTGCTAGTTGATTATGTATAAATATTATCAGTGACTGGGTGATTGAATATGATGGATGTTGCTGACTAAATAAGGGTTTGTAAATCTGAAAAAGTATGCCTGAATGTCTCTGATTTGTTCTGAGTCTGATCAGATTCCTAAATTTAGTATATAAATATCTATACACAAGTTCATCCATAGGATAGCGTGTATATACGCAAGTTGGAGTAAGTAGTGTATACATTTGGTTTTTATGAATTATCAGGGTTGAAATTGATTATGCGTGTCAATTCAGAAGTATAAGTTTATTTTTGTGATTTGGTTATAGTGATCTCACTTTTATGTTTAAATATTGGTTTATGGCTATTGGTGTTGATCTACAAATTATGTTTTGAATTTGTTGGATCCAGTGTGAAAATTTATAAAACGTGGTCTGTAGTGGTTCTAAGGGTTGAAGCTTTCAATTTGGAAGTCAAAGCTTCCTGCTAGTATAATTTGGTGATCATCTTAGGGGTTGTAGCTCCCTTCCAGTAGTGGATGGCAAACAAGATCAAGGGGTTGGAGCTCCCTTCTATTAGCAGCTGGAGAATGAGAGAAGGTTGCAGCCTTCTGTAGGTGGGTGCCTACATACTGATACGAGTCTACATCAATACAACATTGTAAGCAATTTTCTATATAAGAAATACTAAAGAGAGAGACGACAACAACAATGGTTTTCTCCCGACTTGGGTTTCCACCTTAAACCTTGGTGTTCATGTGTGATGCCCTTGTGTGATGATTTATTTTTTTATTAATGCAAATTTTGACTCCTTAAATGTCTGATGCATAACTGATGAACTATGCTAAGTAATGTTTCTGAATATTTATCTGATCATTAAGTTATTTGGGTATACGCAAGATTCATTTAAGATAGTCGTGTACATATGCTAGTTGTACTAATTAGAGTCGTGTATAGAAATTAGTAAAAGAAAAGTAAAATATTGTGATTCTTGTAATACTGATTTACCCCCCCCCCCCACCCCCTCTGCCCCACTCTCAGTATTTTTCCCAACATAAAAATACCTATGAGCCTCATTGTAACATAGTTCAGAAGGTGTGTAACTGTCACATATCTTCTCAAAGATGAGTTTCCATTTCTCGAGCTAGTTTTTTTCTCTTATGTATGTAAATATTTTTCAACATATAATATTTATTAATTGAATTTATGTTTCACTATATTTATATGTTTTAGTTTGAATATGAATTTTATTTAGTTCCTTCATAATTCTGGATCACTGGTATTAGAGTTTTCTTCTCTTTCTCTATTGTTTTGTGCATGTCCCCAATGAGGTAGGGGTATAAGACATTAAGACTTGAACTGGTTGAAACCTTGCAAGACCGTCATCACTAAACTTAATAGCCTAAAATGGAGGAAGAAAATAAAGTCAAGGGAGCAAGATATCCTTTCAAAACATTTATCTAAGAAGCTCTCGAGTGACAATGGAACGATTTGATGGAAAAAAATTTTGATATCCTTTGGCGGCTATCAACGAGCGAAGCTTATTCATCCAACAGTCACTTTGAAGGTGTGCCCCATTTAAGGTACATGTTAACTTTGAAATTCCTATATTTGAAGGCCAAATAGACACATATGCCCTATATAGATCCTTTAGCAAATTTTAATTACACTCTAATAATAATAATAAAATTAGCTATTATGCATGCCATTAATGATTTTTGAAATTGCATGAATGGTTATGAAACTTTCATGCATAAAAATCGTTCTTCTATTAGGTATTTAATTAATAAACCAATTATTAATGGCAGGATTACTATATGGTTGTTGTTATATGAATTCAAAATTACTATTATGGATAGGCTAGGAAAATAAAACACAATTGCTAATTTCCTTTCCAGAATGCAGAATGATAATAATGATACTCCTGTAAAAGATAAATTTCCTGATGAATATCTTTTTACAGTATCTACTATAACTCCTTGGTTTGTGAATTTTCCTAACTATTTGGATACATGAAATATACCCCGTAATTATCATCCAAAGAAAAGTAGAAAGTTGTCAAATCCAGTGCACCTTACTCTTGCATAGAGGGAGAATTATATCAAACTAGACCTAACCTGATCATCCAAAGATATGTTCAAGAGGATGAAATAATAGATATGTTGAAATATTTCCATAATGAACCATGTGGAGGACACTTTGCTGAGAAAACATCTTATAAAGTCCTTATTTTGGGATATTATTTTCCTTCTCCTTTTGAAGATGCCAAGGAATATGTCAAGAGATTTTATAGCTTCCAAAGAATGGGAAAACCAATTTCATCAGATGATATGCATCTACAACCTTGGGTACTTGTATATCATTTGGAAGAATGGACTCTAGATTTTTTTGGTCTAATCAATCCTCCATCTAAGCAGAAAAGGTATATACTTTTGTTTGTACATATTATGTTCCAAAATGGGTAGACACTAAACCAATTTCTTTTTCTATTAAAAATGTTGTAGTTACATTTCCTTTTTAGGATATTTTTACTCATTTTGGTGTCCCAAGGTAAATTGTGATAGATCAAGGTACTCAATTCACATCCAAGTTGGTTTAGAAAAAAATAGAGCAATACAAAATCAAACAAAAGAAGTCTACTCCATATCATCCATAAGCCAATGGCTAAGTGGAATCCACCAATAAAGTACTTGAAGCAATTCTGACCAAGATTGTACACTTGCATAGAAGGGATTGGGAAAAGATGATTCCATAGGAACTTTGGGCATATCATACCACACGGAGGAATAATATTGGCCAAGTATTTCTTCCAATTGAATTCTAAGTGGATATTTTTAGGACAACAGAAAGATTGGGCCTTGATCTATATGAAGCTCAAAAATCAATATCATCACAATTGATTGAGTTAGATGAAATCCGACAAGATGTTATCAAAAGAACCAACATAATCCAGTAGAAAATATTAATATGGCATGACAAATTCATCAAATTTAAGAAATTAAATCTCGGTGATTGCGCTCTTCTTTTTTACTTTAAATTCAAATATTTTCAAGGAAAATTTTAGACTCACTCACTTGGTTCTTATGAGATAGATAATGTATTTGAAAATGGAGTAGTTAGAATCAAGAATATTGATGATGAAAAGATTAAATTCCTTGTCAATGGCCATATATTAATATTATATCACAAAAAATTGACAAGAGAATAGTTTCTCAAATATTTGCAAAATGATTTTGATTTAAAGTTGGTTGAGAAAGGATATTTTTCTCTTAACCTCCCAAATAAATTGTAATATTCTTTCCCCAATTTGAAAAAAAAAAGAATAATAATAATAAGAATAAGTATAGACATGAAAAGCAACATTGTTGGCGTGTTTATATAGAAAATGTTAACTAAAAACAAATAATTCTTGGTGGTTTATATTTTCACATTCCTTGTATTTTTCAAATTTCTTTGTTATTCCCTTTTTCTTCTAATAACATTTCAGGTCTAACAGTAGCATTTTTTAGACCTGGTTTTCTTCAAGCATCATTAGGAAATAATAGAGATAATAAAATTTCATTCCATCACCAACAACAAACTTTTAAAGGGAAAAATTGTTGAATAAGTAAAATTTTGTAGCCAACTTCGAATTTTGCAACTCACATGAGTGTGCACCTAAGGAAAGCATTATAGCACCCCATACCTGCAACAAAAGAAAGAGACATTAAATTCCAAAAAGGTATGTGCCAAGGTATGTAAATATGATGTGAGGTTATCTTTCATATAAGAACATTAGAACTATAATCTCATCGAACGATTATGATACATTAACACACATTATAAAAATTGAGCAAACTCTTAGACCTTATAAAACCCCTTACAATCATGACCTAATGTTTTCATCATATCCCTATCTGTCACACCAAAATATCTCCATTATATACAAAATCACCTAAATTCTAATGATCCTATAAAAATGGATCTAAGAATCATGGAAATAATTTACACAAGAGGAGAAATTTTATTATGCACTAAACACTGCCATAAGTGATCTATTTAACTTTCACCTAACCTTGACCACCATCACACCATTCAACCCTATCAACCACCCCTCCATCACCTCCATCACCCTTGTCAAGAGAAGCAATTCAGGATCGAAACTCCTCCTTCACCATGGGTGTCATCATCAAATAAAATCCCAATGGAGTTAAATGTATTCAAGCATACCCATAGGTCAAAGATCAGTTGCACAAAGTTTTCTGGCTCAATTTATTTGAAAATTTTGATGGGAATGAGATGAAGGTTACAAATGCATTTTCATAGGCATTTAATGGAGTAGAGATTAATATTAGAGAAAATAAGCTCATAATTATAGAATCCATAATAGCAGAGGCAACATGCTTACCTAGAAATAAAGAGAGTTGGTTAAAAAATAAGAAAATCAAAGAAAAATAATGGACAATCTTCCTCTGAAACCTAGGTATTGATACTTCCATCTTAAAATAGGGAGACGAGTCACTACATTGAAAACCAACTCAAGAAATTTGTTGCTATTCATTCAAAAGAATTTAACTTGTGAAGGATGATATGGAACAATGTTTTACTAACATATTTGACTCTTAATGAATTTCATCGATCAAAATGAGTTTAATTTACCATATTTTCTACTTTGTAGTCTCAATAAAATGGCTTCTAGTGTACAACAGGATTCCAAAACAATTGATAGTTCCCTGTATCATCATGCATTAATCAAAATTATTACTGAATTTAATTTAAAGGCTAAGGGATATAATTAGAAAAGCTTTTTGTTTTGAATCCATTTTGTTGAGGCTACATAATAGGAAGAGGTAACAAAAACTAAAATAATTTGCCACAAAATAGTTTCAAACCCTCACCCTGAGTTCGTCAATGAAGAGGGGGTTTGATTATCAATGAAGGAGAAAAAATGGGAGTTGTGCCAGAGGAATCAAAGGAAAACACCCTCATTTGTAAATTTCTAGAGAAAATTACGTAGAAAATGATAAACAAAATGTTAGAAGAAGAAATCCAACTCAAACATTAAGCAGTTTGAAGAAATCAAAGAAGAATAGGTAGTGGAGATTGAACAGGGTAAAATAAGCAATCAAGGTAACAAGAGAAAGAATATTCAAAAGACAGAGGAAATAGAATTGAAGCTGAGAAGGATTAAACACATTTCTAAGCATTTAAAAATACAAAAACTTGAGATAGTTTACCTCGAGGAGGAATATCATAGCAAAAATGAGGAGGCGATATAATCACCATTTTATCAAACCCCAAGTCCAACTAGAAAGGCACCCGAAATCAATCTTGTCCAATAGGAGATTTATGAATACGTGGAAACAATCGAACAAAGAGCACAACAAAAGGTAAATTATCCTCCACAAAATCAATATAATGACATTTTTTATTAAAAGGATCCCTTGATTGATGACAACCCGCAAAAAGAGCACAAAATTGGAGATGCTTTGAAGCAAGACGTATATGAGCTGGAAATATTAAAAAGGCATCTCAAAGAAGAAAATGAAGCAATAAAAATAAAAAATGAAAATTTGAGGACTCAAGATGATAGTATGTTGTTGAATTTGTTCCAATGGTATAAGAAAATCAAGAAACTCAAGCCCAACAACAGGGTTCTAATTAGAAACAAATTCAGAAGATTGGAAAGCAAGATCTTAATGAGGAGACCAAGACTACAACTGAATGCTAAGAGTAAAAAAGGAGGGACTAGTTTAGATTTCCTAAGTACCAAGATTCAAAAATAATGTAGTGAACGAAAATTTTTACCAAATTTGAAGTTTTGATGCAGGAGTACATGAAAAACCCTCAGTGTGGGGGGATGTTGAATTCCTGAATTGTCTTCTTTTTTATATCCTCTTACCTTAATTTCCATCCTTTTCACGATATTGTTTCTACATTTTCCAATTAAAGGACACTTCAGAGATGCTCAAACATAATAAAAGGTATCGTTCATTCATGGTTTATAGTCTATTGCTTCTTTATGAAATTTGGTCAAAACATTTCTATAGCTACATAAATGCACTCATTCTAAAGCTAGCTAAATATTCTGCAACTACATCCATGGTTCATGATCTATGAAATGAATTAGGAGTCAAATATGTTAGTAAAACAATGTTCCATATCATCCTTCACAAGTTAAATTTTTTTGAATGACTAGCAACAAATTTCTCGAGTTGGCTTTCAATGTAGTGACTGGTCTCCCTATTTTAAGATGGAAGTATCAATACCTAAGTTTCAAAGGAATATTGTCCATTTTTTTCTTTGATTTTCTTATTTTTTAACCAACTCTCTTTATTTGTAGGTAATAATGTTGCCTCTTCCAATATGGATTATGTAATTATGAGCTTATTGTCTCTAATATTCACCTCTACTTGATTAAATGCCTATGAAAATGCCTTTTTAACCTTCATCTCGTTCCCATAAAATTTCTCAAAGAAATTGAGCCAACAAATTTGCTGCAACTAATCTTTGACCTGTGGGTATGCTTGAATAAATTTAACTCCATTGGGCTCTGATTTGATGATGACACCAATGGTTAAGGAGTTGTTTCAATCCTTAATTGCTTCTCTTGACAAGGGTGATGGAGGTGATGGAGGGGTGGTCGATAAGGTTGAATGATTTGATGGTGTTCAAGGTCAGGTGAAAGTTAAATAGATCGATTATGGCAGTGTTCAGTGCATAATAAAATTTCTCCTCTTATGTAAATGATTTCCACGATTCTTAGATCCAATTTTATAAGATCATTAGAATTTAGGTGATTTTGTATATAATGGAGATATTTTGGTGTGAAAGATAGGGACATGATGACAACATGAGGTCATGATTGTAGTGGGTGTTATAAGGTCTAAGAGTTTGCTCAATTTTTATGATGTGTGTTAATGTATCATAATCGTTCGATGAGTTTAGAGTTCTAATGTTCTTAAATGAAAGATAACCTCACAACCTATTTACATACCTTGGCACCTACCTTTTTGGAATTTAATGTCTCTTTCTTTTTTGAAGGTATGGAGTGCTATAATTCTTTCTTTAGGTATACACTCATGTGAGTTGCATAATTTGAAGTTGGCTACAAAACTTCACTTATTCAACAATTGTTCCCTTTAAAAGTTTGTTGTTGTTGATGGAATGAAATTTTATTATTGCTATTATTTCCTAATGATGGTTGAAGAAAACCAGGTCTAAAAAACGCTATTGTTAAACATGAAATTTTATTAGAAGAAACAGGGAATAACAAAGAAATTCGAAAAATACAAGGAATGTGAAAATATAAACCACTAGGAATTATTGGTTTTCAGTTAAAATTTTCTATATAGACATGCCAACAATGTTGTTTTTCATGTCTATTCTTATTCTTATTATTTTCTTTTTCTTTTTATTTTTCTTTTTTTAAAATTGAGGAAAGAGTATTA
This sequence comes from Pinus albicaulis, assembly GCA_034641835.2. Classification (NCBI taxonomy): domain Eukaryota; kingdom Viridiplantae; phylum Streptophyta; class Pinopsida; order Pinales; family Pinaceae; genus Pinus; species Pinus albicaulis. The sequence continues at coordinate 1,844,713,373 of CM076578.1, read as the reverse complement.
CAATTTATTTGGGAGGTTGAGAGAAAAATATCCTTTCTCAACCAACTTTAAATCAGAATCATTTTGAAAATATTTGAGAAACTATTCTCTTGTCAAATTTTTGTGATATAATATTAATATATGGCCATTAACAAGGAATTTAATCTTTTCATTGTCAATATTCTTGATTCTAACTACTCCATTTTCAAAGACATTATCTATCTCATAAGGACCAAGTGAGTGAGTCTGAAATTTTCCTTGAAAATATTTGAATTTAGAGTAAAAAAGAAGAGCCCAATCATCAAGATTTAATTTCCTAAATTTGATGAATTTGTCATGCCATATTAATATTTTCTACTGGATTATGTTGGTTCTTTTGATAGCATCTTGTCGGATTTCTTCTAACTCAATTAATTGTGATAACATTTATTTTTGAGCTTCATATAGATCAAGGTCTAATCTCTCTATTGTCCTAAAAGTATCCACTTAGAATTCAATTGGAAGAAACTTGGCCAGGATTATTCCTCCATGTGGTACGATATGCCCAAAGTTCCTATGGAATCATCTCTGCCCAACCCCTTCTATGCAAGTGCAAAGTCTTGGTCAGAATTGGTTCAAGTACTTTATTGGTGGATTGCACTTGGCCATTGGCTTATGGATGATATGGAGTAGACTTCTGTTGTTTGATTTTGTATTGATCTATTTTTTTTTTAACCAACTTGGATGTGAATTGAGTACCTTGATATGTCACAATTTCCCTTGGGATGCCAAAATGAGTAAAAATGTCCTACAAAGGAAATGTAACTACAACATTTTTAATAGAAAAAAAAATTGGTTTAGCTTCTACCCATTTTGTAACATAATATGTACAAACACAAGTATATACCTTTTCTTCTTAGGTGGAGGATTGATTGGACCAACAAATCTAGAGTCCATATTTCCAAACGCTATACAAGTACCTGAGGTTGTAGATGCATATCATCTGATGGAATTGATTTTCCCATTATTTGAAAGCTATAAAATCTCTTGAAATATCCCTTGGCATCCTTAAAAGGAGAAGGAAAACAATATCCCAAATTAAGGACTTTATAAGAAGTTGTTTTCTCAGAAAAGTATCCTCCACATGGTTCATTATGGCAATTTTTCAACATATCTAGTATTTCATCCTCTCGAAGATATATTTGGGTGATTAGGTTAGGTCTAGTTCAATATAATTCTCCCTCTATGCAAGAGTAAGGTGCACTAGATTTGACAACTTTCTACTTTTCTTTGGATGATAATTATGGGGGTATATTTCTTATATCCAAATAGTTAGGAATATCTGAAAACAAAGGAGTTTTAGTAGATACTACAAAAATATAGTCATCAGGAAATTTATCTTTTACAAGAGTATCATTATGATCGTTCTGCATTCTAGAAAGGAAATTAGCAATTGTGTTTTATTTTCCTAGCCTATCCATAATAGTAATATTGAATTCATATAACAACAACCATATAGCAATCTTAACATTAATAATTGTTTTATCCATTAAATATCTAATAGAAGAACAATTTGTATGCATGAAAGTTTCATAACCATTCATGTAATGTCAAAACTTATTAATGGCATGCATAATAGCTAAAAACTCTTTTTTTTTAGAGTGTAATTAAACTTTGCTAAAGGATATTTTTTGTTCAAATTCCTAAAATCAATACAAATTATAATATCACCATTTTTCTTTTGAGCAAGGACGAGATTTGACACCAATTTAGAATTTATGACCGGAAAATTGATTTTGTATTTAAGTAATTTGTTCAAATCGGTCTTATTCTAAGCTTCAATATTCGGGGGAATTTTCCTAAGTTTATTTTGAACTATAATTACATCAGGAAACATGGGGATGGTATGTTTTATAATATAGGTTTCATATGTCTTTGGGTGATCATAACTCCATGAAAAAATTTCCTTGTATCTTCTTAACAAGTGCATGAAGGAAAGCCTTTATTCTGGGGAGAGTCCAAGTCCTAAATTTAATTTTTGAGGTTTATCCTCGGACCCTAAATTAACAATCTCAAATCTTAAAGTACTACTTTGGAGTTTACAGTTGGTTGGTTTCTTGAACCTATCCTTTAGACCATATGAATCCTTTAACTTCACTACAGTTTTTGGTAATGAATTTTCATTAGAAGATTTATTGAGATACCTATCATGTTCATCTTCAACAATGATCAGATATGAATAAGAAACCTCATAATTCAAAAAAAATGGGATATCATCATCATCGTTGAATACTCACCGATTTGTAATATTTTATGGGATAGAAGGGAAAAAAATTAACTCTATTGAAAATGTATCTGGATTGAAGTCTTTGGGAGGAATAAGTTTTGAGGCAACACTATCCAAAAGGCTTGCACTGGCATTTCGAATTCTATGAATTGGAATTATGTTAAATTCCATAAAATGAGTATTCAAATCTTGAATTAAATATTGACAATGTTTAAGATTATTGGAAACACAATGAATTGTATTCCTTACCTATTTGATAAATATATCAGAATAACCATAAACTTTAATATATTTCATGTCTAGACTAATGGCCTTTTGCAAACCTTGTACAAGTGCTTCATACTCAGCTACATTATTAGTTCAATCGAACTATATCTTGCATGAAATCATGGTTTTTTTCTCCATTTGGATTAACTAAAATGCAGTCATCTCCTGCACCATCATTAGACTTTGATCCATCAAAATAAATTTTCAATCTTATTATACAATATTAATACATTTTGATGAATATGTTTGTGAGAAATGTTTGATTTGAGATGAAACAGAATCAATAGGAAAAGGATAATTTTGGGCAGGAAAACTTCCAAAGAAAGACTTCGAATAATAGTTTCCCAATATATTATTTGTGAAAACTACCGGTTCATTTTCTTCATCTAAATCGAGCACACGGTACTTCATATGTTTTTACCTATCCACTCTAATTTGATTTGGTTTTCCATTGTAAAGGAGGCACATATGTGACCAATCTATTCCAAATTAACCATGCAATTTTTCAGACCAATCCCTGCTTAAGATTAAACCATAAAACTCAGGATGCCAGCTACCAAGAAATCGATGATTTTGAATACTTTTGAATTAGAAGATAGTCTAATCAATACTCCATTCATCTCTCCTAAAACCTTTACTTTTTTTATGTCCAATTGAATAATTTGTACATCATATTTCTTAGGTGTCACATTTAATTTTAAGACATACTGAATAAGGCATAATATTATATGAGGCACAAAATCTGCTAAACAATTGTGAACATTTTTGTTAAATATTTCAAAAGTCAGGATAAATGGAGTTGTGTGGGAATTAGATCTATCTCATATCAAAATTGCATCAGAAGGATTCAATTTATGTATAGAGGCATTTGTTGGTTTAGCCTTTCCTTTTTAAACTTTTGAAGTTACAATAGTTGTTAATAAAGGAGATGAAGGGACAACATTTAGCTCATTAAGTAAAAATTTATGTTGTTGTTTTAATTTACTGACTTCATACAAGGAAATATTAGCTTTAATATTTTTCATATCATCAATTACGTTGTATTCAATGGCATCATAGACTATTAAATTTTTGGATGAAGAGGGAGAAGGAGAATATGATTATGGAGTGCTCGAAGAAGGATTAAATGGTTGATTAGAAGGTTTATTAGACACACATTTTTTCCTTTGACAAGTTATTGGGACATTTTGGAGTTTTGTTGGTCAGAGTAGTTTTTCTACTCCTTTACTTTGGTTGTTGAATGGAAGGGCTTCCTCCTCTTCTTCATTCTCTGAAGTAGTCAAAATAAAGTCCCATAAGTTTTTTTCTTCTATTATCTCTTCTTCCTCTGCTTATTCTGCCAATGTAGTTACTTCCTCTTCATCATCATCATCATCGGAGTCTGCATTTGAAATTTGATCAGGAGGTTGAGGTTGAGCAGGTTTATTCCTTTTAAATGGTGTAAATGATCATTTTGAGGATTCAGCAACTTGTTTTTTAATTTTGACCATTTCATTAGACATAGTTTTGAGAACCTTTTTCAATCCTTCAAAATCACAAGGATCCTTGGAGACTTTATTCATGGGCTTATCTTTGAAAGTAACATTCTTCGTATGTTTTCTTTCTTTTGTGGCAGTTTTATTTTCAAGGTAAAGTGCATGTTTTTCAACAACCAGGGCCTCTTTCATATTATCAACAAGTACATTTTCCTGAGCTCTATCGACAAACATTTCAATATTTAAAGGAAGGGTGTTGATATGCCATTCAATTTGGACATAAAAACAAGGTATAGAAGCAATTTGGATTTTATACAATAATTTATTGAATCTTGAATTAAATTATTTGATTTTCTCATTTGGGGAAGCTTTAATATTTGATAAATCGTTAATTATAGTAGCAGTGATTTTTTCATCCCCAAATTTCTTTAAAAATTGTTCTTCAAATTTATCCCAATCTGTGATTGAATCAGCTGGTAAAGAGAAATACCAAGACCTTGAAGATCATTCAAATGTGTAAGGGAATAATATACATACTACATCTTCTTAAGAAACTACATTGATATTGATGGCCAACATAAATATGAAGGTGTTCCTTTGTGGGTAAACCATTAACAAGATTATATTTTGGTAACCATCTCTTTGGATGTTTAGTAAGAGGATCCAGGGGAGATTTCATAGAAACTACTCCTGGATTGTTCTATGGTCTATTTTGTTGATTTTCCATCCTTGTATTAGGTCTAGAAGTAATTTTTCTTGAAGAGGGGGTTGAGGAAGTGTTTAGAGTTGAGGAACTTGTCCCCGAAGTACTACTTCTAACAATAGCACGAGTTGATTATGGAAGATAAATATGGGTGGAAGAAGATGATAAAGGGTGATATGATGAAGGCAAGGAAAGTTGAGAGGAAATAGGATGAAGAGGGAGAAGGAGAAGATGATTATGGAGTGCTCGGAGAAGGATTAGATGGTTGATTAGAAGGTTTATTAGACATACCGTTTTTCCTTTGCCGAGTTATTGGGACTTTTTTGAGTTTTGTTGGTCGGAGTAGTGTCTGCTACTCCTTTACTTCTGGTGTTGATTGGAAGGGCTTCCTCCTCTTCTTCATTCTCCGAAGTAGTCAAAATAAAGTCCCATAAGTCATTTTCTTCTACTATCTCTTCTTCCTCTGCTTATTCTGCCAATGTAGTTACTTCTTCTTCATCATCATCATCATCGGAGTCTGCATTTGAAATTTGAGCAAGAAGTTGAGGTTGAGAAGGTTTAGTCCTTTTAAATGGTCTAGATGATCATTTTGAGGATTCAGCAACTTGTTTTTCAATTTTGACCATTTCATTAGACATAGTTTTGAGAACCTTTTTCAATCCTTCAAAATCACAAGGATTCTTGGAGACTTTATTCATGGGCTTATGTTTGAAAGTAACCTTCTTTGTATGCTTTCTTTCTTCTGTAGTAGTTTTATTTTCAATCTAAAGTGCTTGTTTTTCAAAAACCAAAGTCTCTTTCATATTATCAACAAGTACATTTTTCTGAGCTCTATCAACAAACTTTCCAATATTTGAAGGAAGGGTGTTAATATACCATTCAATATGGACATCAAAACAAGGTCTAGAAGCAATTGGGATTTTATACAATAATTTATCTAATCTTGAATTAAATTATTTGATTTTCTCATTTGGGGAAGCTTTAATATTTGATAAATCGTTAATTATAGTAGCAGTGGTTTTTTCATCCCCAAATTTCTTTAAAAATTCTTCTTCAAATTTATCCCAATCTGTGATTGAATCAGCTAGTAAAGAGAAATACCAAGACCTTCAAGATCATTAAAATGTGTAAGGGAATAATATACATACTACATCTTCTTAATAAACTCCATTGAGATTGATGGCCAGCGTAAAATTATGAAGGTGTTCCTTGTGGGTAAACCATCATCAAGATTATATTTTGGTAACCACCTCTTTGGATGTTTAGGAAGAGGATCCACGGTAGATTTCATAGGAACTGTACCTAGATTGTTCCATGGTCTATTTTGTTGATTTTCCATCCTTGTATTAGGTCCATAAGTAATTGTTCTTGAAGAGGGGGTTGAGGAAGTGTTTAGAGTTGAGGTACTTGTCCCCGAAGTACTACTTCTAACAATAGCACGGGTTTATTGTGGAAGATAAATATGGGTGGAAGAAGATGATAAAGGGTGATAGGATGAAGGCAAGGAAAGTTGAGAGGAAATGGGTTGAATAAAAGGAGTATGAGGTGGATTAGATGAAATAATATCACTAGCTGAAGACTCAAATCCAAAAATGTGTTTATTTTTCTTATGGATTGGAAATGGAAAATCAAAAGGCTTAACTCCAATTTTATCACTCTTATATCTAGTTAAAACTCTAGAAGACTTTAATGGTGAAGTTACATTGCCTTCATAAAGTTCTATCTAAACATTTTGTTCTCTAGAGATGAAAATTCATTCCTATTTCTGAATTAAAGTTTACAATTCGGAAGCTTCAAGAGGTTGATCTGAGAGAGGAGTAGAAGCTTCACCAATTTATTTAAAAATCAAGCTAGGAGATTTAGAGGAAGTTTCAACAACCTCATATCTAGAATGAGGAGATTTAGAATGATATTTTTAAGTTTGGGGAGACTTTGAGGAAGAGCAAATGATGGTATAGAGATGAACATCAGAATAATACTAGGAGATATGGTCCGAATAATCTCTATAGTAGTTCCATGATTGACTCTTTGAATTATTTTTGGTTTTAGGACGAGAATTTTTTTCCATTCATAGCCTAAAGTTCCTCCTTCTAGCGCCAAAAATGTTGATGGTCATGAATGACTTCATCAACATTGGGGGAAACGACCTGGTCGGGACCTTATATCATATCCTTTTCCGTTTGGAATGATGGATCTTACTAGAATTTTGGGATCAGTTTACCTTGAAATAAAAATATATAATGTATAATAGATGTGATTAAATATTCTAACTAAGAACTGAACTAAGGATAAAAACTAATATAAACTATCACTAAACCCAGGAAAGTTGATAGCATATCTGTTACAAAGATATCACAATTAACATGACAATGTAGTCCTCATGCAAATATGAGATTAAATCAATAAAAGAAAATTAAGTCAATTAAATTTATTTATTTAAAACATCACATATAGTGAGATCTTGTTGTTCACAAGTACAATTAGAATTCCAACCAAACATATCAGTAGTGATAATTAAAGTTTGATTAACACATGCAATGTGAACAAAAACATAATACTATTATTTTCTAGTAAAATAGACAAACAAAGGATAGTAGTACCCAATACACCATTGATCTTCTCACTATAGAAAAGCAAGTGGTTCAGCTTTGATATTAAGAAAAACTTAATTTAAATAGAATACAAAGATAGAAAGAAATAACAACTCATGAACATAAATAACAATAATGGACAAATTCGGAAATGGTTACAACATATTAGGAAGAAGGCTACCCAAAAATTTGTTGTTGTATATTGAAGATATCAATAATATTGTTGAGCTCGGTAGGGAATTTTTGAATTATCTGCAATTTACCTATGAAGATGGCTTTTTATTAAGTTCTTATAATTTTAATGGAGACATTTTAAAGGCATCGGAGCTATAGCCATTGACTATGAGGCCTGAATAGGAACTCTCAGTGATGCTCAAGCGTGACTTTAGTTAGCTAATCAATCATCTTGACAATTTTCTTGGAGCATTCTAGCCACGTCCTTGTCAATAATTTGACAGATAGAGAACCTTCGGGACAGCCCGAGATAATATTTTATTGTGGTAAGTTATTTCTAATTTATTCAATGATATTGTTACCGTTATCTCGAGCCTCATAAATAGTTGCTTCGGATTTCATCTAAATTTCCCACTCTCTGAATAAAATAATTTTATGAGATTATTCAATTTCAGGTAGATTATCAGATATACCCTCTTCACTATCTTTCCATGTAAATAATCCTAAGATTTTATCATCCATATCTTCAAAATAATTCTTCATATTTTATAATCGATCAACTAAGGAATCAAAAACCTTGCATTTGTCTTGAATTATTTCCAATTTATGGAAAAATATTGTTTTTTTTAATGCAAGAAGAGAGTTTAACTCTTTAACCTCCCTCTTGAACTCTGCGAACTCAGGATTGGCATGTAATTGTTTAATCCTTGCCTGCACTTCTTAAATCTGTTTAACTCTAATCTATACATCTATGTCAGACTAGACCTTTGGAAAATCAAACTATGTTGGGGTGTTGTTACGTGTGACTTCCAATGTTCACTAACCTTTTGCCTTTCATATTCAAGGTTCTGCTCCAAGAGGGTGACCCTCTCCTCTTTTTCTTTTAGCAATTGTTGCACTTTTTCAACTTTATCGATAGTGGTCAAATAATAGGTGTCGGTGAACTGAGTGAGCCTGCCCAATTATTTTGTGGGCTTTGTTGTAGATATTTTCCATAAAACCTCAAAGGAAGATACATTTCCATCTACTAATTCCTCTAACTGGTCAAGTTCTATATTTTTCCTTCCCCTTTCCAATACATCATTATGCTGAGGACTGTATAAAATATCTAATGGATGGATCTCTTCAATGTTTAAAATGATCTCGGAAGAAGGAAAAGAAGGAACAACTTCGACACCATTTTCACCAAGCAGTTTTTTAGTAACATTCTTTGATTTTGAACCTTGTTTAGGATTCTTTGGAGTATCTTGAACATTCATCTGTTGTGAAACCTTATTATTTTTTGGTTCATCATTCTTTGAATTGAGATTTTTACTGAACCCTTTCCAAATCTCATCCAATCTGGGATCAGTCACTAAATTTTTTTGCCTCTTGAGAAGAAGATGGAGCCACTGCTCCTTTAGGCTAGGGAAGATCATCTAATCAATAAGAACCTGTAATCTAAATATAATCACTTAAAATTTCCTCATGAGGCAGCTATAATAAATACATAGGGAGATTGGCTATCATGGAATCTTTGTATTGTGGAAACTGGGCATTTTCCTCAGGGGTCAATTGCCTTCTAATCCTTTTAACACTAGGGAATAAGAGGAATATTTCTCATACTAATCATTCATTTTATCTAACTCACAGATAAACTATCTGATATGTTTTGAGGCTATGAATTTATTTACTAGAGCACTGGGGTCATATTTTCTATTAGGTGCAGTAGGAAGGCCAAGGGCTTGAATTTCCTATATTTATATTTCTACATGCCTATAATTAGTCAAAGAGAAAATACCGGACTTAGTTGGAAAGGTAGGCAATTTTTGCTTATTTGATTCTTTTAGAACTTTAGAAATTCGTTGTCCAATAGTTTGATAGGCTACCTCTTTGCTCAATATTTTATCAGGAATGTACAATGGCAACACATGAGGATTTTAACCAAACTTCCAAAAACTAGGATATATGTAAAATATTCCTCACCAAACCAATTACTCACTCTCTTAAGATCATATTGAGCCTCCAAGGACATCTAAGGTTATTTTTAACCAAAACTAACTTAATGAATTGAAAATATAACTCGGTTACAAATCTGATAAAAATGTTGATGAAACTTTGACTCCCATAAGACATCATGATAAAAATGAATGGGCTTTGGATCCTAAATATTCCATTTCCATCCCATAGAAGGAAAATCCATTGAGAAACATAAAGCTAGAATATGAGTAGCTAATTTATTAGAGAGAATAGTGGCCCAATCAAATATAAATTCCTCTGAGGATCCATCTATCAGAGATACCCAATCATTAGGAAATTTTGACACATTATGTTGTGTATGTAGCCTACACATCATAGTAGCAACTTGAGAATAGGGACAAGTAAGAGAGTCAACATAATACTTACCACTTTCTTTCGCTTTATGTTTATTTTGGATTTTTTCTCTATTTCCTAATTTTCTCTTATGGGTGTCCATGTTACTTTATGAAAGACTTCACATATTCGTATTGCAAGTCAGGAATATTGTATATGCTCTATAAATATGTGCTGGAAAAGGACCCCATGCGTGTTCCCTTTCTGGTAAAAAATTTCATTTCAGTAATATTCAAATTTTCAATGACCCATCGAACCAGATTAGTATAAGGAAGAACTTGTGGTCTGGTTGTTATTCTATGCAGGAAAGAATTAGCAGCATCACTGAAATAGTTTTAAAAATTGAGACGTCATCATCATCATTTGTCATCCTTTGAGTAACTTTGGGCTTTTCATCTTCAAAATATTTATAAATTTCCTCCTAGGAAGAGAGCCATGCATATTTAGTGCAAACTGTATCAGAGAATAATCCCAATCCTGAGATATTTTCAACAATTTATTCTATGAAAGGACCAAAAGATTGTTCTGATGAAGCATTTTTCTTAGCCTTTCATCTTGTTATCATCAATAACAATTAGGTTGATTATGAATGTCATTTTGAGTTAGTTCAAGTGTGTTGTTCAAATAAATTCATGAAAATTGATCAAATTTCATGATTGTTTTATAGTATTAAAGGGTTTAAAATGTTTTTAAGTCATATGAATAAGGTCTTGTCATAGGTAAATTTCAAAAAAATCTGATAAATGAGTTTAAATAATTCATTTTGGACACTTGTCACTTTTTAACTAATTCTGCAATGATTTCTGTGCAAAACAGTTTGTTTTCGCTACATACTCACCTGACAGTTCCGTAGTCAATCTGGCATCTTTCTAATGGAATTCGCTACTAACTCATGTTTTTTCTGCAACCAGTAAGGGGATCGATGAGTTTTTATTTTTTCAGTGGTTAGGGGTCAATTTTCCATCACATGCTTAGCTGTTATGAGTCATTATTCAATGTATGCCATGCTTGGTCATCATTACAACCATATCATTCCATTTTCCCTTCACATTTTCCTTTCTTAATTTAACCTTCATCTATTCGAGCTAAATCACTTACCTTGCCATCCTTGTGAGTTTCTTGATCGATTGCCACCGCTTCTCTGTTTATATTTGGGTCGAGCTATTGTCATAGGTGAGTTTCCAACTATGTCAACAAGAAGCTTGTTGTCACATACAATATTTTGCAAGTGTCAAGAGTTCAAATAGGGCAGCCCTGTTTTGGAGGATATGGTTGCACATAAGAAGACCAACAAGGGAGGTTCAATAGTTATATATGAACCTATGGACCTTAAATTTGTCAAGGAGGATCCAAGTTTTGCAGAGGCCTTGACCAATGTTGGCTGCATGAGATTTTGTCAAAAGATGAAGGGTTACCATGCTCAAGTCTCCAAATATTTTGCTGTCAATTTTTTTGAAATAGCTTCAAAATTTTCCATACTAACTTTTCCATTCTCCCCTGAAACTATTTCTTAAGCAAAAGAAACTCCTAGGTCAGGGGAAGAATGGTTCAAGCCCACCAATTTAAAACTACAAAATTATGATGAGTTCTTGAAGCAAGAGCATGTAGGGCTGGATATGACTTCAGGTATACCTAGGATCTACCTTAAGGAGAATTATTCAAATCTATTCCTAGTAATCTATAAATATTTCACATGTGAGGGAAGATTCTACATGATATACCAGTATCATTTCAGGCTTTTGTTCCACTTTACAAGTAAACAGCTCTTAGATCTTCCATTATTCCTTTTCAAAAGCTTAGGTAATATTTACAACAAAGTTCAAGCCATACCTGAGAGTAGTGAGACATCTATATTTCATCATGGCTTAATTAAGTTGTTGTTAATGGAGGAATTGAAAAAATTGAATAGGGACTGGGCTACCTTTTTGTATTTAAGTGGTTATGATGTGGATGTGCTTACTCCAAAGAAAACATAAAAGCCAAAGAAAAGCACTCCCAAAAAGGATAAAGAGCCCATAGCTGAAGCAGAAGTTGGACTTGAAGAAGAAATACAACCTGTAACATAACCCATGGAAATGGAAATTGAACACTTCCAGGAGACAGTGGCATCTCAGCCAACATCTACAAGCAGCAAGCCAAAATCTGATATAAGAACTTATAGGAAAATTACCAAGAGTCAGACAGAAGGAAAGGGTAAAATTGAAGACATTCTACAAGCTATTGGCATTGAAGAAATCCCTGTGGTTAAACCTGTGTAGATAAAGGGAACCAAAATGAAGAAGAAGGGTCTCACTGCAAAAAATCTTGATTTCTCCAGTGAGGACTTTGGTTTTGTTTTCAAGCCTAGAAAACATTTTACTAGGTCACATCTTTTCAAAGGTGGTAAGTCTGACAAGAAGCATAAGGAGGCAGAAAAGGGGAAACAACCCATGGTGGAAGATATTATTGAATTATCCCCTACTGAAGAAAAAATCACCAAGTCACAGAAAGGTAAAGAGAAAATTCTAGAAAAATATGAAATGGACCTTCTTAAATAGAAACTTAAAGAAGCAAGAGATGAGGTCTTAGAGACCAATCTGGAGCTGGAGGATTTCAAACAAGAAATAAAGGAGCTGTTAGATTTTAAGAAAGAAGTCAGCAAGAAAATCAGTTTTTATGATGAGGTGGCTAAAAGGTCTAACAAAATGCTTAAAATAACACTACCTTTGCATAGAATGATGAAGCACACCATGAGGAGAAACAGGTGGCTATAGGTAGAGAGGATAATGCTGCAAAATTAGGTTAAAGAGCTATAAATTCAAATGGGAATGGTGCAGACAGAGCTAAAGAAAAAAGATTTGAAAATGATAGATGAAGATGAACCTGCTGAGGATGAAACTGTTGCTTCTTCAGGAGGGTAAGATGTGTTTTGAACCAATTTTTCCTTATGATGCTTCATCTCATCATTTCACATAGCCATGGATAACATTTGGAGGTGAAAATTTAAAATTTAAAAATATGCATCTATCAGGCAAGTTCGTAGCGTACTCCAGGCTTAAATCCAAGCTTTCCCTACGAACTCACTGAAGATTATTTTATGCAATAATTTCCAATTTTTTTCAGAAAAGAAGTAAGGCATGTATTTAATTATTTTGGCTTAGTGGACACCCTCCAATGAGCAGATAAATCAAAATATTTGTAGAAGTGGCCAAGTGAAGAATGCTACAAACTCTTCGCTACGGACTTGCCTAAAGAACTTTGTTTTTGCAGCGAGGGAGAATTTTAAAGTTCTTGAAGCATTAAATGTATTTTTGAAGCACATCAGTCATCTGGATTGGTTAAATTATATCAGTGGACACTTTGGTTAGTGAGAACACTCATCATGGAAGATGATTAGGCTACAAACTCATCGTTCTTGACCCATCATCAACCACAACAGCATATCCTCAAAATCCGAGAAGAAGACCCTAAATTTCAGTATGGTTGTTTATTATTTAGTCATGGTCTTTTACACCTCAGGAAAATATGTCTTTTTTAATAAATATCATCATGTATGGAGAATTTAAAGGTTTTTAGTGAAATAAAGGGTGTTAGATTGCTATTAGGTTTTAAACTCTTGTAGACAAAAATATCTCTATATTGTCTCCTTGTAATTTGTTCCTTGTTGGATAAGGTGTCTTTGGCAGTATTCTAAGGTCTAACCTAGCTGGAAAACTACACGTAAAGGTGTATAATTCTATAAATAGGTAGATGAGAATATTAAAGGGGGTTGATCAATGTTATGCTACATGCTACTTCTGTAATATTTTTCAGTAAGTAATATACAGTTGCAGAAAGCTTATTTCGTACCTGAGATTCATCATGTAGTCTTATCTGTGTTTATCTTATCTACCTTTTTAATGTTCATTCAGTTTTTTTTATGTGTAATCACTTGGAATCCATGGTTAAACATGATCCAACCTCCTTTATGCATATATTTTACTCTTCAAGTTATGTTTTAATGAGAGTACACATGCCTCAGCTTCCATGAAAGTTGTTTTCCATGTCATTAAGCTTAACTCTGATTCCATGCCCAAATGGTAGCCATTAATTCACATCCTTCACCTGCATTAAAAAAAACCATTCAAAGCACACTCAAGGGTTAGCCATGTTTGTTCCAAGCATTATCTATTGAATATCATACATTTCCTTGAGATAGCCCACTCAGGTTGGAAAGGTAAGTTCCAAACAAAAGTGGTTTGAATTACTCTGAATTGACAATTGAGCAGCCCATCATCTTCAATTTAGTGATAACACCTCCCTTCGCCATTTCTTCATAATTTTGGGAATCAGAGCTTGCTTGTAAAGCAGATACCGAAGATTAGCGAAAATAACTTCTAAACTAGAGCTCACCAGAAATAAAATATACTTTTCCACAATAATTTCCCCTTTTTGAATAAATCCTATGATATCGAAGAAAATTAAAAAATATATTTTTATGTTTTCGATACCATTAAAGTAATTAAAACCTATTTAATACACAAGCGGGAATCCATGTGACAATGCCACATCAAATTATCATAGGAACAAGTTTTGGAGGATGATTTAAAATAACTTTACAATATGATAAGCTTCCTAGGTGAAAGGCTTCCAATGAAATAACAGTCATGCAAATAATTTTGAAATACCAGCTCTGATGGATCATAACCAAGGCTCATCTGAAGTATTGTATCAGAAGATTTCATTATTATAATACTTCGATAAAGGCTAGTTTCGAATTGAAATTTATTAACAATCATATATCAGAGGAATCCTATATCCTAACTTTAATATAAAAGAAATTTCGATGGAGAAGGTCTAATGAAAGGTAATTGAAAGATTTAATATTGGATGATTGTATTATCGGAGATGAAATTAAAATGATCCTCTAATTTTATAAGCTTCAATGTGATTATTTGATTATTAAGTTTTTCAAGGTCGAAAGAGTTATGATAATGCTTTAATTATATGCATTCTAAATTAAAACTTTCTATAATATTTAATAAAACCATCAGGCATTAGACACTAGGCAAGAGCCTTATCATAACTTTCATTTAAAATAAGTTTTGATATAAGAAGGGTCGATAATGAAAATTCTTTGATAATAAGAGGATCATGGGAGTGAGCCCATTGGAACTTTCATTCATCATAACATTTTTTTAATTGAAATTTTGATATGAAGAACGCCAATAAAACAAAATCCTTAACGTTTTATTTTTCTGAAAGTGCTTATTGTTAATTCTTCCTATGCCTCTTATAAATAAAACAAAGCACTAAAGAAACTAAGGTGTAAAAGGTAAAGGATACCCCTTATTTATTATAAACAAAATAAAAATTGGGGATTTGTGTTATGCTACAACACATTTCTATCATCTTATTTATGTTTCTGGAAATTCATTGGCATTTATGGGCAGTGGCCTGGAGGCTAGCCTGAAAAAATGGCATAGATCCTACCACCGCACGCATAGAACTGGGGAATTTTGGTCATAACTGCATGGATAGAGGCCTATGGGTGTTTTTATAGCTTCCCAACTGCATGGATGTTGTGTTATGGGTGTGGTTTTGGATTTAAGCTAGAGATAATGTGTTCTAGCTCGGGGATTGACCACCTAGGGTGGCTATCAGGCTCAAGAGTGGTTTGTAGTCTCTAAGGGATGTCAATATGTATTTTAGTTTGTAGGCCTCGCTTCCATAACTAGAAATTGGAGGTAGGATCATATCATAGTGACACTCATCTCATGTTTACCCTGTAGATCTTGTAAAAGAGGATAGATGTGGGAGGAGGAATTACACCCTCTTAGAGAGCTTTCATGTGATATATGGCACTTAACCTAACTTTTACGAGATGAGGAGAAATATTGAGTTGAAGTTCAGTCAAGGTTTCGATTGGTCACGGTTCTAGTGGTGTTCAATGAATATTCATCCATCCAGTCACCTGGGGGTGTAGCAGCGTTGAAGACTAGGTGAGTGACCAATAATATGGATTCGTTTGGGGATGCACTAAGGCATCTGGGCATCCAGTGATCCAGGATGGATCGAACTATGGAACAAGTGGAAAAATACAAATACCATATTATCCAAATGAATTAGTATTTTGATGAAATTTGATCTCTTTGAGGTTATAAGGGCATTCCAGCCTCCATTAGGTGCAACATGTAAGACATAGTGAAAATGATCGGATATCACATTTCCCAACACCAAAACAAAGTGGGCCCTAGTATGATGTAGCAATGCATGTGGCACTAGATGATAGAGACAGGTGGTAGATGATGATATGGCACACTGCAATGAGGACACATGGAAGGTGGATTTTCCCCTTTTTGGGTGGCCAAGTGGGAATTTTTTTAGTGGCAAGTGGAAATGACGCAGCATGACACATGTTAGAAAGTGATGTTGTAGTGACGTGGTATGATAGGTGGCAAGGAACTGATGTGGAAAATGAGGTGGAAGTGAACTAGAAGATGAGATGGTAGAGCCTCAGGATTCACACCAGGGAGGAATTTTCAAGGTTTCGCAATGTTAGGAAATTTTACCTATGAGTTGTGAAGTGATAGTTGGAGCTCAGGTGGCAGGAATTTGGCCAATAAGATCTATGTTTTTGGCCTCAGTCACATGGATCTTAATTTCTAGTTTTGAAGGGACTATCACGCATCACATACCACCCATCAATAAGGGAACTTTGCATTGTGGATGGCCAGTCTAGTTGCGACTGATAAATGGAGAATTTGAACATCAAGTGCCATGTGCATCAAGTGATAGAAAGCAGACTTGCCCTCTTGTTATATTTTGAATAGTCATGGGAGCCCAAAATTGGTTTTTTCATTGTTAGTTTTCCAAGGAATACGGGATTACTTGGTTCACTATAATCATATGGGGTTGGTTTAACTCACATCAACAAATTGCAGACCCCCCACCCCCCTTTTTTTAAATAAATTGGATAAGTGAGTGGAGCTCAAAGTGACATTTCATTCATAAATTATAATTGAATCTACTAGTGTGCCTCAAAATTTTTTGGTGGTTTAATCTATGGAAAATTTGCAACCCTTGGGGCTTAATCCCTTAGTTCGAGCCCATGGCCATATGCTTTAAGGAGAACGAAAATAAGGGGCTATAAGATGTTAACTTCACAATTAGGCGCCAAAATTATATTAAAGGACTAAAGTGTGTTTTGGATGCCAAATTTGGTTAAATAGGCTGGAATGAATTAAGTTACATTTTGGCAACATCTATAAAATTTAAACAAAATATGTGAGAAGTAGTTATTCCCATGCATGACAAAGAGGTGAAGTAGTTGTGAACATGTTGTAGAATAGATAGTTTGAATAGAATAAGGATAAAGAATAGGAAGCTAAGAAAAATAAATAACAAAGGTAGGCCTGAGATAGAGGAGGCCCAGTGTTATGCTTGTGCAGAGGTTGGGCATGAGAAAAGAGACAGTTTTGGCCTAGACATGGAATACATGTAGAGTTTGAATGTGATAAGAAGAGGTTTTTTTTCATAGAAAGAAAATAAAATTTAGTAGATATTAATGTTGAGATCAGAATTGAGCTTGAGGAGAAGATATGTTGAGTTTATTTAAATGAAATGATCAGATATGGCCCAGAGGTGAATTTAAGATCTAAATAACCAGTAAAGAACTAGGTTCCAGAACATATTTAAGAAGGATTTTAATGTTATATCAAAGAAGATGAGAAGATCTAAGATTCTGCAGTTGTGTCATTGATATTTTTTTAAAGAGCCTATAGATTTAACTTTGAAAAATAGATGAAATAGGGATCTAATGGGCAAAGCGGGTTGGTGCTACACATCTTAGCATAGAATTATCCTTCAAGTTGGTGCCTAAAAATATCAAGGGGTTGGTGCCTTTAGCAATTTGAAGCTTGCAAATCTGAGGGGGTTGGTGCATGTTGGTAATATGTATTCTAATTCCAACATTTAATTATCAAATTCGGGATTTTAATACTTAGAGATGCAAGCACAGGAAATGTAGGATTAGAGCCTAAGTTAAATTAGACTACTTTTCACACCATTCAGAAATAAAAGACATTGCTTGAAAGGAAATAAAACAATAAAAAAAATAAGCACTACACATTTATTCTATTGTTGGAAATGAATTAGTACATGAAGACTAAAATGGTGTCAATACTTCCCATTTGTTCCTCATGAATATGAAATATGGGGTATAACTTGTTCTTGTATTAACGAACTTAACTCTGGAAAGATAAATCCCACAACAATGAACTATAAAGGACATTCAAAATTTGTAAAGTAACCTTAATGCAATCTACTTAATCAAAATTGGATGAAGCAATTGATAATCAAGGTGCACCACACACACATGGACTACTTCATTAAATACACAATATACACATTACTTAGCCTTACGCATATACTATCATCATCCAAGGTATATCGACCTACCTCAGATGCAGGTACCAAAGCATGTACTGAATCAATGATTTTTTTAACAGGTACAGGAAATGAGAAAACAGAGAGTGGTCGAATTCCTATATGAAAATTCAAGTTACTTATGACAATATGAAAATAGGAAACCAAATAAACAATATATATTAATCCAATATACTAGTTATAAATTAATACATGGTAACTAAGTACCAAAAATCCGAAAACAATACTTACAGGTATTTACGATCTGAAACCAAAATAATACAAGAAAGCATACCAATGTTGGAGATGGTGAGCCCTTTCCGACACCAACAAGGTAGATGAAAAATTGCGGGCTTAAACACTAAAAAATTTCAATAGATCATAACAATTTCAACTTTATTACCCTCATCAAAGTTTACATATAATTCCTATGCGACAGCATGGTGTTACAATAATATTCCCCTCCTCCTCTTTACATCTACAGGTCCTCTTTTATAAGAGAATCAATTTAGTTAATAATCAAAAATAAAATTAGCTCATATCTGAGTGAATAAACCCACTTTGACTAAAATAGGGATACACTACTTCAAATGGTTGATACATTGATTTATTGGTTAAGATGCCTTCGTGGATATCTGAGACAAGATAAAGGCAACACATAACCATCTTCTCGATCCCATCAAAAATCTTCTGTTCCAGCTAGAAAAATCCGTGACTTTAGGATCTGGTACCAAAATTTTGTAGGTTGCTACCAAACTATTGTAGGTTTGGTATCGAACTAATTACCGAAATTTTGGAAACTATTGAACTGGTACCAAACTAAGTACTGAAATACCATATTAAATTTGAATTGATACAGAGATATAAATTTTTCGTAGTTGAACATGCTCCTTGGCCACATAACCACATTAGTAACCCATAATTGATAAAACTGTTTCAAAAACACATTTAACCATTAAAAATATATTAAATTTTCCATAATTAACCTCAGGGTAGAAGAGGTTCTTTTAGCGTAAAATTGATGGTATAATGGCTACGAAAAGTATCATAAATGCAAGAGTATGGCTCATGAATAGATACTTTATAAATTGAATAATATGGCATATTCAAAGCCCAACATTACCTTGTTCTTATGATTTGGCATGCCCTCTTGAAAACAAAATCCTCTCCTATGACATTGTTTCTTAGTGTTGGTGATTAAAGGTGCATTGTCAAACTTGATATGTTTCACAACAAGGTAGCATGAATTGAGGACAAACAAAATATCGAGTAGGAAGGGACGGTGGATGATATAGGTTAATGATGCAGATAATAGCTTTATAAGTGTGGACTAGGAAGGGGTGGTGGATGACATAGGGTAATGAGGTAGATAATAGCTTTATAAACGTGGACTTGGAAACTTTTTAATGCCATTATTCACTTTGTGTTTATTTTGTAATATAAGCAACAATGACTTCATCATATTAATGAGAGCATTCACATAATTATTTACAAATGCTTTATGATGTACAAGGAGAAGACACTATATATGTTGCTTTGTATTCATGTACCACAATTCTTTGATTTTCATTCCTATGGTCTTACTAGAATCTGCATTAACAAATTTGGAAATGGAGGGTTGGTTTAAGAAAGGTAAATATTTATGGAATAGGAAATGGTTAATCATCAAGTTTCCTTAAATTTTAATGAGTTAAAGATTCTTAACATGTTTTACCTCAAGTATACCTTTTGAATTTTGATTTTTATTGTAGTTTGCAATGGAAATCGTATAGAACATGGTATATGCTGGCTAGATTTGAAGATGAGGCAGAATAAGGCTAAAAGTTTGGAATGATGTAGAAGAGTTAGAGTTGATGACTTTTGATTTGATCTATTGAAGTAATTTGAAGAGAATGAATTGAAGATGTTGAAAAATAATTCAAAGGTCCCAATAATGACTCCTCCATGCTTGAGGTTTTTCATGTCCTCATGCAAACAAGGTGCATATTGAAGAAGTGAGGAGGGTTGTTGAGATGGCTCTGAATATATATATATATATATATATATATATATATATATATATATATGAATAAAAATAATTCATCCTTGATTTATTAAAATGATGCAAAAATAACACCAAGCATAAAATAAATTCCAAATCACTCATTACATATGATTTCATCAATCCTTAACAGTTTTATGCTCAAGAAAAGAAATCTTTTATAAATTTAAGGGGTTCTCCTTCTTTGTATACATTAAAGTAGTAGGTTTATTATGAACAAATGATGAACCAATGAAAAAAAAGTTATTACTAATCAAATCCCAAATTCTTATAGTCATCCAAGTATTACAGAGAATCTTTGCAATTGATTTCAATTAATTCTCTGTGATCATAGGTCCCACTTCTAAGGTAATTAAATCTTGGATATATTATGAAAAACCAATAACAAATGTATCAAGGTTACCTTAAGGCCATTATTTAGCAGCAAATTTATCAAGTTTCTTTTTCCCTTGACTTCATCCACATATGATTCCTTTGATTGTAAAATTATAGAGTAAACATAATACGTGTAGACAAAATTCCTTGGTTTGGTTGACACTTCTTTAGGCAGAATTCCCCATTGCTTGTGAGAATTTATAGCCCCGTTGTATTTTCCTAGTGGTATCACAAGTCACTACCCACTTCCAGCATGCATACACAGCCTCCACGAGCTAACCTCTTAAACCTATTTTACATTGAAGGCCCTAATCCCATGTTTCCTACCATTATAGGTTTATATTATGGACATTGTTTTTCCAATTGGTAGATGGGAAAGCCCCTTAAAGGCATAGAATGATACCTTTCAGAGTGACTTTGATTACCTTCATAATTTATTGGACGCAATAAGGTACTTATATGTACTCAAAGGACATAGGATGAATGAGGAATTTTTAATGTAAGATGGATGGGGCTAACCAAAGAATAACCAAAAGATACCTAAGTTCCTACTAATCATAGTTTTCATGTATGATTTCATTTTTTTAATTAGTGTTCCATTATGAGTAAAGACTTCGGTAACTCTTCTAAAAGTATTAATAAATATGCTCAGATATCATGCTTTGGTGTTTTGATTATGGTAATTTTTTTTTTCAATTGGTATCATTGTATGGACCTCTCAACTTTTTTATAATCCCCTTAGTATGTTTTGGTAACTATATATTGAGCAATTGTTTCGTATTGGTAATTAGAAATCTATACATATAAGAAAAATAAAATTCCAAAACATAAATGTTGCTATGGCCTAAATCTACCTCAGGCTGAGAAAGGAAAAATCTAGGGTAACATCAAACCACGCTTAATCTGGTAGCTAGCCCTACTAGATCGGGAGAGGGCTCTCTCCTGGTCAATCTCAGCAAAAAATGATCAGTGAGGCTTGAGATGACTTGAATAAAGGCTGATTTTAGGCTAGGTATATATGTAAAAGAGTTTTATTTGATTTTGAGGGTGTTTGTTGGATCAAAGGGAAGGGCAGATTTTGGGTCTGGGGAATGAGGTCAAGTTTTTGCAGAGATCTGAATGGGGCAAGGTAGGCAATTGTTTTGACGCTTCAATTTTGAATGAAATGGATAGCTCAGACCGGTGAGGAGTTGAATAGGGCAAGAGAATATCAAGAATCCTCTTCAAACAGTTGAAAACATAGAAAATTAAAGAAACTCTAGGTAGAGCACTGCAAATCTTAATGAATTCCACCTTTATCCTTGTTTGTTTAACTTAAGAAGAAATAAGAGGGAAAATGATACACATGAAACACTAGTAAACTTACATTAACAGAGAGAAACACATCATCAAAACAAAGAGCCACATGAATCCCAAGGAGTGCTGCAAACCCTGGTCTATTCCTTTGCCAAACTACAGAGATGAATGTACAATGATGCTCAAAGCAATCCCAAGTGTCCCACCTCTGATAATGACTGAAAAACTACAAGATATAGACAAACATAACTCATCCCCAGCCTCTAGGGGTCGATCTCACAAGTTTAGGAGCTGTTTCAACAAGATCTAAACTGAGAACTCGAAAATAGGCAGTGGAACAACTTTCCTCTATAAGATAGGAAAACTATTCATTCAGTTGCAATTAACCTTTTGATGGATGAATCTACCTCCATGAGTAAAAATTTAACAAAATTACATCAATATCTATCAAAGTACATCAAATTACATCATGAGTTTAACATTTGGAAGTAAGAAAGTCAAAATGTCCAAAACTAGGCGAAAAAAAGAGTTACTGAGTCCAAAATGAGCAAAAATCCCCAATGCGCTGCGCCTTATTTCTCTATGCGTCGCGCCAGTTTGGAGCTGATTTTGAAGATTTTCTCAGTGTCCAAATTGGCTCCAAGTGGGCTTGTTGGAAATTTCTGCCTGTCTACTTTCCAACACAAGTGGAATTTTTGAATTTGGTTTCCATTTGACCCTCCAAAAATGAGTTCTCCCAACACTGCTTCCTGTGTGTCCAAAAAGGGCCAGAAAGGTCATTTTTAGGGTGTTTTTGACCCTTCTGGAAGCCCAAAACCTATCAAAATCTCTTGGCCATAGGTAGGAATGCATAAATTTTCATGACAAATCCAAAAATATAAAGTTTTACCCAATAGGAGCCTCCCATCAAAAGCGCGCGCCAAGTGGCGCGACGCGTAGAGCTGAAAAATCTGTGTTTAGGCCAAAAAAAACAAAATTTGAAAAATGTGTCCCAAATTTCTTGAAATTCGGGCTAAGTTTCCTCCATCATGTACTATGTTGGGCCAAGGAAGCCTCGGCCAAAATCTGAAGTCTATCTTGCCATTTCCAATGCTTTGAGGCCTTCTTCAACTCTGTCATAAGAGGAATCTGTCTCCATGTTTGCCAAACTCTATATTGTCTTAGATGAGTATGAATAATTTAGGTGTCCTTGGTTTTGGCTGCCAAATGTATGAAAATGTGTGAGGGACTATGAAGGGAGAGGATGAGGGGAATTTTGGGATATTGCCAATTAAAATTTTGGGAATTAAAGGGTTTTAGGGATAGTCTCTAGGCTTTTGGGATAATGGGAATATGGGATAGGGGTAGATGAATTTAGGGATATGGGGGATAGGGAAAAGGCTTGATGAAACTATAAAAATAGTGAGGTAATAAAAGTGAGGGAGTGATGGCCACAAAAAACCAATGTATAAACCCTAAGGAAACATTTCTTGAGCAAGGAAGTAGGGTTTGAATTTGTTTTATTAAATCCTCATAGACATCATAAGACACACGTTTATTTGCAATGGAAGATTTTTTTGACTTACTTTGGACCAGAAATAACTGAGAAAATTGAATTTTTGAATGAAATTGTGGTGAAAAGAGCTTGCAGCTCTATGCGTCGTGCCACAGCCCAACGCGTCACGCCACAAACCCAACACGTCGCGCCCTTTTGCAGGAGACTTTTGGAGATCTTCCCAGTGTCCAAATTGGGTGTAGGATAGCTCGTTGGAAATATTATTGAGTCTAATTTCCAACACAACTATAATTTTTCAATTTGGAGTTCATTTTCCCCATCAAAAATCAAATCTCCCAAGACTGGTCAAAATGTTCAAAATGAGGCTGCCTCAAGGCAGAGTGCTGTTGCAGTCAATTTTTGAAGGTATTCCTCAAATAAAAATTGAACTAATGATATATAATTGGAAATATCTTTGTGTCTAGTTACCATTTGGCTCATCAAGCAAGTCATTTGGCCAGCCAAGCTAGGAGAAAGCTTGATTTTCCCAAGGTCACTTCAGAGGTGCATAAATTCTCCTGAGGCAACTTTATTTTTGACATTTCTATAAAACCATGACACCTATGTAAAAAGTGAAGGAAATATTTCTTCCTTGGCATATTTTGGACAAAAACCTCTCTCAGTTTTCCCAAATTCATCTTTTATTGCTCAGAAACGTCATTGGAGTAAAACCTATCCTGATGTGTGGAACAAGAGATTTGTCGAAATGGAGTGAAATTAAGGGGATAAGGGGCTTCTAAATTATTGAGAAAATTTTGGGAAGTAGGGAGGGATTCTAGGAAGTAGGGGAAAGTGGAATTTCAAATATTGAGTGAGGGGAAGGGGTCCAAAAGGGCAAAACACAAGCCTAGCCTAGAAAATTGTCAAGTTGTAGCAAGAAACTAGGGTTTGTGCGAAAATGAGGAATTTGGGGGATCTTGGTGATGGGAAGTGTTTAATAAGGTACATTAAGGATAGGGAAAGGTGTATGAACATCAGGATACAATTTTTGCTGATGATTTGACCATCCAAGAGAAATTACCTCCAAAACCCTAGGAGAGGGAAATGAACCTTACCTAGGCACAACTGAAGCATGAACAAGGTGTAAAATGACCCAGTGGAACTTGACATGATGGTGAAAACCCTCTGAAATATGGTACACACGGCTGAATGGTGACATGGACCGACATTTGGACAACTTTGAAAAAAGTGAAAACAAACCCTAGACCTAATACCTAGTGACCAAATTTTACTTGAAGACTCACTGAAATGACAAAATCTGACCTTGACACCTTAAAATCACTTTGTACGAGCATGTTTGATCACTGGAGGAAGGCTACAAAGACTGACACTAAAATTGGCTCCAATGGGGATGGCAACTCCTTGGAGGTGCCAAGAACGGCAGATCTTTGGGAGAGCAGACAAGTGCCTTCATCCATTGGGCAATGGAATAAAAAACTCAAGCTGAAATGCATGACTGAAAACTAATGACTTGAAGACACAAATTGACTCTCACTCAACTAAAAACTGACTTGATACTTATAGACAACTAACAAACTGGAAAATATGCTCAATATGAAGCTTATTCAATACATCCCACTCTAACAGTTTCATTCATCACCTGATCAAGTGAAATGAAACAACCAATGCAACCAAGTAAGTATTCTGGCTACTGTTTGAATTCTCCGCAAGTGCTTGCTTATGAACAACAAGAGAGAACTACTAAAAGGAAACTCCCATGAAAACTTGGAAACAGATCCATTGAATGATATGGATTCTCTATCCGCCTCCAAAAACACTGCATAAGGATCTTGAAGTTCATGCACACTAGGACTTAGCTCATCCAATGGATTACTTCTCTTCTTCTCATACCATGAATGCAAACTTTGTTTTGAGCTTTGTGACAAGACTCCTGCTAAAAATGACAAAAAGACCGGCAGCCGGATCAAGTTTATATCAGCACACGTTTCAAGATCACATGTAGTCAATGGAGAAAGACTTTGACTGCAGACATCATCCAACACATCAGCTATTGGATCGTGAAAAACTTGAAAAGACTGCTACAACCCATTTTCTATTGGTTGCGATGAGATTACATGATTTCCCACAGGTTGCTCATTTGAATATTTACTATGCAATTTACCCTTCAAAAACTGAAATGATTCAAAAAAAAATGGTACGGAATCATCTTGTATCATTTGATCATATGTGCCTGTTTCCATATCTTCATTTGCAACTTGAAAATCAATGGCATTCGGGGGATGCAAATCTGGATATGAGAAGTCTTGAACAAGGTTTTTATTGTCCTTAAGATGGTCCAAATCAAGACTTGTTGACAGTTGATTTCTGATTGCATGGAAGTTGTCTCTAATGAACTTAAACGAACCAAAAAAACAAGGCAAATATCCTTCACTTACTTCAAAATTTGCTGCACTTTCCTCATCGCTGTCATAGCTGATATGCATCGGTTGATCATTGTACTCGAGCTACTGAAAGTGAACTTCCTCCTTCCACAAACTAGCTGTTGATTTGTTTGCAAGATTAGCTTCTATTTGAAGAACATAATCAGCATCATACTAATCAAACTGAGGCAAATCATCAGTATAAAACACATCGTCAAGCATACATGTCAAATCAACAGATCTCTCTTCTCCAAGATGATCTACAAAACAATCACTATGACAACTGGAATAAGAAACAAAAATTTTTGGATCAGCAACTTGTTCTTCTTCAATCAGTGAGCCATGGACTTGAACATTATACTCGTTCCTTGTGGTGATCTTCTTCATCATATCTTCCACTGCACTTACCAAAATGTCAAGCTTTACCTCTAGAGATGTCGATTTCTCCGGATCTATGTTTTTCATCTCTTCTTCCTTCAACTTTGCCCTTCGGATCAGCAAATGAGCCTCTACATCTACTGCACTGTTCTGCATCTCTTAAAGTGTTGCAAGATTCATTTCTCTCAGCTGAAACTCCATCTCTGGATCAAAGGCACCTGGGTAGTGCAAGAGAGCAGATCCAAGAGGAGGTCTTATATTAACTGGCATCGAATAATAAACTTGGTTAAATCTGGCAGAAAACTGTTGTACTGTCTCCCCTGGTAGTCTTTTCAGCTGGTTATACTCTTCTATAATCAAGAAAGGGTTTTTTCTGATCACCCACTTATTGAGGAGAACTTTGACGAACTGCTGAAAATATGAGATGCTCGCATCAGGCAGGGCTTTGAACCAAATCTTGAATTTTCCTTGAAAAGAAAGAGAAAAAAGCCTAATACTAAAATCCTCTTCATCAACTTCAAAAAGGTCAAGAAAAGACTCAAAATTCAGAACATGTCTCTCAGCAGTGATGTTGTCGCATTCACCATCAAATCTTGGCAGATATAGGTCATGATTTTTAGGGAAAGCATGGGATATGGGAGGTAAAATCAGAGGCTTGTATTGATCTGGAATTTTACAAGGTATAGGGGTATGTACAAATGCTGCAGAAACAGTCTTGGTCTCTTGAGGTTCATCAGTTTGAAGATGGTCATCACAAGATTCAGAAAAAGGGCTTTGATCAAGCTCAAAGGCATGCAAATATTTGGTATTTACAATCTTAAAATGGAAAGAGTCAACTGCAGGCCGAGGATATTTTCTCAAATACAATATACTTTGCAAAGCTTTCTTGACATTCTCAGGAAAAGAGAAGAAATAATTTATGACAAAGAAAAAAATGTCTTGGATGAAATTCCAATCTGAATACCTGATCTTTCCATATTGTCCTTTCATGTTTCTTCTGGTCAGGTTCATCCTCCAATGGAGTCCTTGGATCTAATCTCGAAACTAATTTAGAGTTACCAAGTGAATGATTTCAGCCTTCCGATGTCTGATCGTTGTCCACCATCAACAATCAAATCTGAACTTGATTATATTTTACTGAGGAAACTAGATGTTCAGTTCATAAACTAGACTGGAGATTGACTAAAGCAGCATTCATCTACTTTCTCTAATGCAAAGCAAAAGCATTTCGAAGGCTACCTGGCTAACTTCAGGCTTCATCTGTAGTCTATAAAATGAACAAAAAACTTGATCCCTAGTATGGTCGCCACTATTTTATGGCCTAAATCTACCTCAGGCTGAGAAAGGCAGAATCTAGGGTAACATCAAACCACTCTTAATCTAGTAGCTAGCCCTACTAGATCGGGAGAGGGCTCTCTCCTGGTCAATCTTAGCAAAAAATGATCAGTGAGGCTTGAGATGAATTGAATAAAGGCTTATTTTAGGCTAGGTATATATGTAAAAGAGTTTGATTTGATTTTGAAGGTGTTTGTTGGATCAAAGGGAAGGGCAGATTTTGGGTCTGGGGAATGAGGCCAAGTTTTTGCAGAGATCTGAATGGGGCAAGGTAGGTAACTGTTTTGACGCTTCAATTTTGAATGAAATGGATATCTCAGACCGGTGAGGAGTTGAAGAGGGCAAAATACTATCAGGAATCCTCTTCAAACAGTTGAAAACATAGAAAATTAAACAAACTCTAGGTAGAGCACTGCAAATCTTAATGAATTCCACCTTTATCCTTGTTTGTTTAACTTAAGAAGAAATAAGAAGGAAAATGATACACATGAAACACCAATCAAAGAGAAACACATCATCAAAACAAAGAGCACATGAATCCCAAGGAGTGCTGCAAACCCTGGTCTATTCCTTTGCCAAACTATAGAGATTAATGTACAATGATGCTCAAAGCAATCCCAAGTGTCCCACCTCTAATAATGACTGAAAAAATACAAGATATAGACAAAATAACTCATCCCCAGCCTCTAGGGGTCGATCTCACAAGTTTAGGAGTTGTTTCAACAAGATCTAAACTGAGAATTGGAAAATAGGTAGTGGAACAACTTGCCTCTATAAGATAGGAAACTGATTCATTCAGTTGCAATTCACCTTTTGATGGATGAATATACCTCCATGAGTAAAAATTTAACAAAATTACATCAATATATATCAGAGTACATCAAATTACATCATGATTTTAACATTTGGAAGTAAGAAAGTCAAAATGTCCAAAACTAGGCAAAAAACAAAGTTACTGAGTCCAAAATGAGCAAGAATCCCCAATGCGCCGCGCCTGATTTCTCTATGCGTCACGCCAGTTTGGAGCTGATTTTTAAGGCCTTCCCAGTGTCAAAATTGGCTCTAAGTGGGCTTTTTGGAAATTTCTGCCTGTCTACTTTCCAACACAAGTGGAATTCCTGAATTTGGCTTCCATTTGCCGCTCCAAAAATGAGTTCTCCAACCACTGCTTCCTGTGTGTCCAAAAATGGGCAGAAAGGTCATTTTTAGGGTGTTTTTGACCCTTCTGGAAGCCCAAAACCTGTCAAAATCT
Source organism: Pinus albicaulis (assembly GCA_034641835.2). NCBI lineage: Eukaryota > Viridiplantae > Streptophyta > Pinopsida > Pinales > Pinaceae > Pinus > Pinus albicaulis. The sequence goes on along the minus strand of CM076578.1, from coordinate 1,844,684,589 downwards.
CTTGGCCATAGGTAGGCATGCATACATTTTCATGAAAAATCCAAAAATATAAATTTTTACCCAAGAGGAGCCTCCCATAAAAAGTGCACGCCAAGTGGCACGACGTGTAGAGCTGAAAAATCTGTGTTTAGGCCAAAAAAAACAAAATTTGCAAAATATGTCCCAAATTTCTTGAAATTTGGGCTGATTTTCCTCCATCATGTACTATGTTGGGCCAAGGAAGCCTCGGCCAAAATCTGAAGTCTATCTTGCCTTTTCTGATGCTTTGAGTCCTTCTTCAACTCTGTCATAAGAGGAATCTGTCTCCATGTTTGCCAAACTCTATATTGTCTTAGATGAGTATGAAGAATTTAGGTGTCTTTGGTTTTGGCTGCCAAATTTATGAAAATGTGTGAGGGACTATGAAGGGAGAGGATGAGGGGAATTTTGGGATATTGCCAATTAAAATTTGGGGAATTAAATGGTTTTAGGGATAGTCTCTAATATTTTGGGATAATGGGAATATGGGATAGGGGTAGATGAATTTAGGGATATGGGGGATAGGGAAAAGGTTTGATGAAACTATAAAAACAATGAGTGAATAAAAGTGAGGGAGTGATGGCCACAAAAAACCAATGTACAAACCCTAAGGAAACATTTCTTGAGCAAGGAAGTAGGGTTTGAATTTGTTTTATTAAATCCTCATAGACATCATAAGACACACATTTATTGGCAATGGAAGATTTGTTTGACTTACTTTGGACCAGAAGAAACTGAGAAAATTGAATTTTTTATTGAAATTGTGGTGAAAAGAGCTTGCAACTCTATGCACTGTGCCACAACCCAACGCGTCGCGCCACAAACCCAACGCGTTGTGCCATAAACCCAATGCGCCGCGCCCTTTTGCAGGAGACTTTTGGAGACCTTCCCGGTGTCCAAATTGGGTGTAGGATAGTGCGTTGGAAATCTTATTGAGTCTAATTTCCAACACAACTGGAATGTTTCAATTTGGAGTTCATTTTCCCTATCAAAAATAAAATCTCCCAATATTGGTAAAAATGTGCAAAATGAGGCTGCCTCAAGGCAGAGTGTTGTTGCAGTCAATTTTTGAAGGTCTTCCTCGACTCAAAATTGAACTAATGATAGCTCATTGGAAACCTATCTGTGTCTGGTTATCATTTGGCTCATCAAGCAAGTGATTTGGCCAACCAAGCTAGGAGAAAGCTTGATTTTCCCAAGGTCACTTCAGAGGTGCATAAATTCTTTTGAGGCAACTGTATTTTTGAAATTTCTCTAAAACCATGACACATGTGTAAGAAGTGAAGGAGGTTTTTCTTCCTTGGCCTATTGTGGACAAAAACCTCTCTCATGTTTCCAAAATTCATCTTTTATTGCTCAGAAACGTCATTGGAGTAAAACCTATCCCGATGTGTGGAACAACATATTTATCGAAATGAAGTGAAATGAAGGGGATAAGGGGCTTATAAATTATTCATAAAAATTTTCGAAGTAGGGAGGGATGTTAGGAAGCAGGGGAAAGTGGAATTTCAAAGATTGAGTGAGGGGAAGGGGTCCAAAAGGGCAAAACACAGGCCTAGCCTAGAAAATTGTCAAGTTGTAGCAAGAAACTAGGGTTTGTGTGAAAATGAGGAATTTGGGGGATCTCGGTGATGGGAAGTGTTTAATAAGGTACATTAAGGATATGGGAAGGTGTATGAACATTAGGATACAATTTTTTCTAATGATTTTACCATCCAAGAGAAATTACCTCCAAAACCCTAGGAGAGGGAAATGAACCTTACCTAGGCACAATTGAAGCATGAACAAGGTGTAAAATGACCCAGTGGAACTTGACATGATGGTGACAACCCTCTAAATGATGGTACACATAGCTAAATGGTGACATGGACCAACATTTGGACAACTTTGAAAGAAGTGAAAACAAACCCTAGACCTAATACCTAGTGACCAAATTTTACTTGAAGACTCACTGAAATGACAAAATCTAACCTTGACACCTTAAAATAACTTTGTAAGAGCATGTTTGATCACTAGAGGAAGGCTGCAAAGACTGACACTAACATTGGCTCCAATGGGGATGGTAGCTCCTTGGAGGTGCCAAGAATGGCAAATCTTTGGGAGAGCAGACAAGTGCCTTCATCCATTGGGCAATGGAATAAAAAACTCAAGCTGAAATGCATGACTGAAAACTGATGACTTGAAGACACAAATTGACTCTCACTCAACTAAAAACTGACTTGATACTTAAACACAACTAACAAACTGGAAAATATGCTCAATATGAAGCTTATTCAATACATCCTACTCTAACAGTTTCATTCATCACCTGATCAAGTGAAATGAAACAACCAATGCAACCAAGTAAGTATTTCGGCTGCTGTTTGAATTCTCCGCAAGTGCTCGCTTATGAACAACAAGAGAGAACTACTGAAAGGAAACTCCCATGAAAACTTGGAAAAAGATCCGTTGAATGATATGGATTCTCTATCCGCCTCCAAAAACACTGCATAAGGATCTTGAAGTTCATGCACACTAGGACTTAGCTCATCCAATGGATTACTTCTCTTCTTCTCATACCATGAATGCAAAATTTTTTTTGAGCTTTGTGACAAGACTCCTGCTAAAAATGAAAAAAATACCAGCTGCCGGATCAATTTTATATCAGCACACGTTTCAAGCTCACATGTAGTCAATGGAGAAAGACTTTGACTGCAGACATCATCCAACACATCAGCTATTGGATCGTGAAAAACTTGAAAAGACTGTTGCAACCCATTTTCTATTGGTTCCAATGAGATTACATGATTTCCTACAAGCTGCTCATTTGAAGATTTACTATGCAATTTACCCTTCAAAAACTGAAATGATTCAAAACAAAATGGTACGGAATCATCTTGTATCATTTGATCATATGTGCCAGCTTCTATATCTTCATCTGCAACTTGAAAATCAATGGCATTCAGGGGCTGCAAATATGGATATGAGAAGTCTTGAACAAGGTTTTTATTGTCCTCAAGATGGTCCAAATCAAGACTTTTTGACAGTTGATTTCTGATTGCATGGAAGTTGTCTCTAATGAACTGAAACAAACCAAAACAACAAGGCAAAGTGTTACACCATTTTTTTGGTCATCTAACCCATTATCATTAGATGAACCCAAGTACACCATGTAAGACCAATTTTACCCTAAGTAAAATTTCTTTCACCATATAAAATAACATTTTTCTATATTTCCTAAGTCATATTTAACCCAAAACAAGGAAATTGATTAAATAAATCATTATTTATTTAATTATTTCCTAGGAATAAGTTATTCAAATCATTATTTAATAATATTCCTAGTTAAATTTGACTAAATCATTTGTAAATAATTAAATAAATCATTATTTATTTAATTATATTCCCATCATTTCCCTAAAATGATAAATAAATCATTTATTTATTTATTATTTATAAATAAAGGAATTGACCCTAGTCAATAACCCTTTTCCCCTCCAACAAATATAAAAAAATATTCCTAAAGGGTGCTTCTAGAATTCGATTAATAATATTTTATTCATGCACCGAGTTATAGAACACCCCAATATTTTGTTATAAATAGAAGGGTTTTCCCCATTCATTAGTCACCTTCATTGCATTAGATCACACTAGATCTATTCTTGGTCACCATTTTCCATTTTTGCTTTGTGAGCTCCCATTGAGTTCTATGTTTGTCAGGGTTTTTCTACCACAATAAGAGAGAGGAATTTTAGATATGAAACGCTGAGGACTTTCAAGAACCCATCCCATTGAGGAGAACCGGAAAACACCTTTCTTGTTTTCCTCTCAGGTGCCCCATTCTTTAATATAATACAAATCATTCTTTTAAACACTTTGTTCTTGTCTTGTCTATTGGATGCATGGAGCCATATTATATTTTATCTGCTTAATGTCTTTTGTGCTTAGATCTGAATTTGTGCAGTAGACTTAAAGATATTTTGCAGCCATAATCGATGTTAGGGCTATTTTTTATGCGTAGCTAAAGTGATCTTTTACAACGAAAGATTCATACTAACAATTGGCGACTCCACACGGGTTTTATTTTACGACCGCTGTCATTTTATATATTCCTGCATATCCAGCTGTTTCAGACCCTAGGGTTTCTCTTCCATTTTTTGTTTTCCCTATTTTTATGGTTTTTTTCACTGCTAAAACCCTCAAACAATCAAATTTTTAACTTATGTGTGTTTCTGGCCTTATTGCGCAGGTGACAGACATCAGCCGCAGCTGAGACAACAAATTTTTCTGAAATCTGCCGCTGAGACAGCCAAATCTGCAGGTCGCTCTTATCGGCCCAAAAAGTGCAACCTGAGCTTGAGGACGCACTTTTCTGCCCAAACCTGCGACCTGGACTGAAAACAGGTCAGAACCTGTGACCTGCACTTTTTCTGCAAATTTTTCAGCACTTTTTCTGGGTTTGTCTGAAGCTTCTGTCAAGGTTTTCCAGCCTTTGACTCTGCCTATTTAGACCTGTTTCTGATTTTCTTCACTCAACTAAGATGGAATATTGCCCCTTAGGGCCCTAGTACCCTCCACTTTTTGTGGGAGAGTCTTTGTTGTTTCAGAAGTCTGAATTTTCAGAGTTTTAGTGTTATTTTTCTCAGATCTGATACCTCCTTTTCAGATCCCTTTAGATCAGCTCTTCTCCCTCTCAAATCACCTCATATCGTTTTGTTTGGGTTCATTTCCATGACCACCACCTTGTCTCTTCTATTTTTAGCTGATCTCCTCCTTTTTAGCAGCAACCTTGCCTCTGCCTATTTGTTGTTCTCTGCACCACTTTTCAGCAGATTTCTCCTTTAGATCCCAGTCCCTCCTGACATTAGATCTATTGGCCTCCTTTTTGCGTGCTTGGCTTAGTTTTTCCCTCTTATAGACTAGTTTTGAGAGACCCGCCTTCTTGGGTTACATTGATACATTAGTAGCTGTTAATTTTCTGTTCTTTTCATTTTATTTACTGCAAATTTATTTTCAGTTACACAGCACACTTTTTCTTTTACTCTCAAAACGTCTAGGTTTAAACAATTAAAATTAATGCATGCCACACACTGACCCTAAGTGAAGAATAGCCTGGTTAACACTGCCTGGCAAAGACTTTAAAATCAATTTTCACTACACCTTTCCACCCTTGACCTCACTTGATTTTGTCCCTCCCTGCGCTTGTCGGTTTTTCTTCTTCCTGTCATCATTGCGCCCCCAAGGCGCTTCTCCATGAGACTTCTTGGCCTTCACCCTCAGTTTCTGATCAGTCGACTTCCTCCTTCCCGTCATCCTCGAGTAAGTCCTCCCCTGAGTCCGCACTCTGACTCTTCTTCTGATTGTTCGGGTTCTCCCCCTCCTTCTGGTTCTCCCTCTTCTACCTTCACCATGTCTAGTTCAGGACCTAGCCCTAACCCCAGTTCTACCGCTAGGTCCATTTCCAGTGGAACCACTATGGGACCTACCTCAACTACCCCATTACTCCCTTATATGGTTGGCCTCAGTCTCCTCGATTTCAATCAGCTGATCAATGATCCTATTCGCCACGATGTCAGTTGGCATGCTATGCCAACCAAGCTCCCCTCCGACATTCCCAAGTTCGAAGGCCTTGCTAGTGAAGATCCCTCTAACCATATTTGATCTTTTCACATGTGGTGTTCCTCCAATTCCATCACCGATGACTCCATCTGTCTTCAACTGTTCCAACGCACACTTACCGGCGAAGCTTCTAAATGGTATGTTGACCAAGCCACCTCTTCCCATACCACCTTTTCGACCATTGCCCAAGCCTTTCTATCTTATTTCTATCTCCCCCTTCGATACGACACTGGTACTGAACTCTTAACTTCTTTCCATCAATCCTCTTCGACCCACCTTTCTGCTCATGTCCAGGAATGGCGGCGAAGATGGAGCTTGTGTCGCACTCCCCCCTTTGAAGATCAGGTTTACATGGACTGGTTCCTTCGCTCTCTCTTACCTCCCATTGGCAAAGATGTCGCATCCCATTTTACCCAAACCGAAGAAGCCGCCCTCCAAATAGCCTTGAAGTATGACCTTATCTACGCCCAATCTGGTTATGTTTATACCGTCCTCCCTGACCTTCCCAAACCCGGTGGCCCTAACACCTCGGGGGCATCTCACTCTGCTGATGGTATCGTTGGAGCCCTGTCACATACCTCTGCCCAACCTCTTCCAGGCCATGGTTTTCCTCCAGGGGCCAGCCCCTCCAGCGTTTTTTCCCCTCCAGGTAGCATGTATTCAGGCTACGGCATGCCTCCTCATTTTTCCCACCCTCCTGCTTACCTTACTGCTACCCACCCTACCCCTTATCCGTATCTGCAACCTGGTGTCCCAGCTCCTCCAGCATTTGGACCTCCCACTCCCTTTCCTTTTCCACCCCCGCAACCACACTTACTACCTCCTCCAGGGCAATTATTTGCACAGCAGGGGGCACCTAATTTTCCTCCTTCTCAAAGAAGGAGAAGAGGCAATCAATCCGCTTCTGGTAATTGTGGATCCAATCCTTCCAGTATTGACTCTACCACTACCAACCAGCCACAGAGCACTCAGCCTAAGCCAGACAGGCCGCTTCGCACCAATAAGCCTTGTTCTTGTTGCAGTGTTTATGGTCACTACACTCATGATTGTTCTTTATTACCACAAATGCGGCAGATGTGGGAATCTCAGGCCACCGTGAGGGGGAAACACTCCTCCCCTACTATCCCTCCCACTCCAACTACTTCCCAACCCGCTGTGTTTACTGATCCTTTCCCTCAACAAGGATTCGTAACCACTCAACCTTCCCCTTATGATTCCTCTGATTACCAGATTCTCATGATGGCCTCTGATCCTCCTCTCACCGTCAACCTCAACCTTAAAACTCGATCTCATCAGTATTCCACACCTCTTGTTCCCTCTGTCTCCGAGTCCTCATCTTCAGGTCCTACAGAGCCTCTGTCGACACCCAATGGTCCCTTACAAATCCCTCTACCCAAAACTAAGGTTCATCCCAAGACTCCTAAGGGACCATTACGTCGAAATGCTACATCCAGTCGGGCTTCCCATTCATACAGTATAGTAGATGATCTGGCACAATCTCCTACTACCATTTCAACACTGCAACTCCTCCAGTCGTGTCCTTCTCAAAATAAGGCCCTACTATCTGTCATGGGTGTTGTAGATCCTGCTGATGATCAATTGATTGTTTTCGATGCCCGTCAGTCAGACCTAGACCATCCCCTCTTCCTCCTTCGGTTGCTTTCCAAATCCCAGTCAAAATTCGAAATGCCAATGTCGCTCGGTGTATTATTGATGAGGGGGCATCTACCTGTGTAATTTCCTCTTAGGTTTGGAAACAACTTGGATCCCCTGAACTGGCCCCTTCCACAATCACCCTTCGTGCGTGGGATGGCCATGCCTCCCAGCCCATTGGCCTCTTTCGTAATTGTCCTATCACCCTTGCAGGCAAGACTGTTTGTGTCGACGTTGAAGTTATTGATGCCCCTCTTGACTACAACATTATTTTGGGGCGTAGTTACACCTACGCCATGTTTGTCGTCCCATCCGCAGTCTACCGCAAAATGTTCTTCCCTCATAATGGCAAGATTGTCACCATTGACCAGTTGACATACCATGAACCAAAATCTTAGACCTCCCCTGAGTCCACCATCTCTACTGTCACCAATAACCCAACTGTTGATTCTTTGACCAGTGTTTCCCCTGGCGTCTATAAAGACTCCTCCTTGCTTGGAACCTTTTTAGACCTTCCTCCCGCACCCGATCCTAGCATGGAGAATGTTTGCATGATGCAATATTCATGGGCTAACCTTGCACAGCCCATCCTGGCTAGTAAGAAAACATACCCTCCCCCAACTCCATCAGCTCCTAGCCCTTCTCCCCCACTAGCCCACCTTCTTCCTTCGGAATCTCCTTCCTCGAGCACTCCTCCTGGCCATTTCCCTGCTGGTCAGATTCCTTTCCTTGCTCCCCCTCCTGGTGCTCATTTTGTCCCTATCTTGGCTACCCTATCCCTCCCCAACTTGACCTTGGGCATACCCGTCTGGTACCTAGACCCCCCAGCCCCTACTCTGCCTGGCCAACCCAAACCTTATCTTTCCTTGACCCCGGTTCAACCGATACCCATGGCTTCTCCCGCTGCACCTGTACCTCAGTCCCCTCATCAGAAACCACTCTCTACGGCAACCATGCCAGGTACCACTAGCCAAGCTCGTCGGGGGGAATCCAAGGACAAAGCCACCCCGACAACTTTTGCTCATCCTCGCCCTCCAAAGCATCCCATCTAGTGTGCTTTGTGCGATATTGTCGGACATGCTACCCATACTTGTCCTGAATTACCACATCTCAAAACCATGGTCAATGACACGTTTCCCAAATCTGCTCTCCCTAAAGTCTCTGTCACCATACCTAATTGTCTTCCTAAACTTAAGCACTTGCGCACCAATCACCCTTGTTCTTTGTGCGATTTTCATGGACATTACACCCATATTTTCCCTCGCCTTGACGAATATCACACTTCTTTAGCCGCATACTGCCAATTCGAAGCCGCGCTTGCCCGCCATCCTTCTTCCCTACCACCAGACCCCATGTCTCCCCCGATTACCATTCCTCCTCCTGATACTGAAATGACCGAAACTTCAGCCACTATTCTCTACCTTTCCTCATCCCCGCATCTCTCGGCACCCGACCCCTTAGTGCCTTCCGCCGCCAGTTCGCTCCATCACTCATTTGTTCACTCCGCTGTCACCCCTCATGCCGACACGCATGTGAGCCTTCCCCTTCCAAATCAGGTGTCTCATATCTCTACCTCCTCCGATATTCCTCTTCCTCCCACCCTTCCCATATTTCAAACCGATGAAGACATCATGGAAGCTATGACTGCACCTGATTTTCCGTGGGACGATATGCACCATCGTGCATACTTCCTACTGCACCAGTCCCATGACCAATATGCCCTTGAATCTAAAGACTTCATTCCTAATAAAGTTGATTGGTTCAAAAACCCCATCCCTACACCTAACGCTTTCGAAGAAGGCAATATGGCTAATATCTCTCCTACCATTAAAATAGACATTTCTGTCAAACCCGGTATTGAATAACATATCACCATGGGCGCCCAATGCACTCCAGAAGAAATTGAAGCCTACACCAAACTCTTCAAATAATTCTATGATATTTTCGCTTGGTCCTACTCAGAAATTATCGGACTCGATCCTGCCATTGTCGAACATCACATCGACACATGACCTGATTCCATTCCGGTCCGTAAAATGCTGAGACCCATTCATCCTTCTAGACGCGAAGCCATCAAAGCTGAAATCGATAAGCTCTGACAGGCTGGTTTCATTTACCCCATCGAATATACCACTTGGGTGTCTAACCTAGTTCCCGTCCTCAAAAAACAAGGCACCATTCATGTTTGCACTGACTTTCGCGATCTGAACAAAGCTTGTCCCAAAGACAACTTCCCCACACCATTTATTGACCAAATCATCGATGAGTGTGCGGGGCACGAGATTCTCTCCTTTATGGATGGCTTCTCCGGATATAACCAAATTGTTATCCGTCGTGCTGATCAACTTAAAACCGCGTTCATTAGTCCGTGGGGCACTTTCGCATACCGAGTCATGCCATTTGGCCTTAAAAACGCCGGTGCTACCTTTCAACGAGCCATGTCTTATTGTTTCCATGACTTAGCCCATATTATCCTTGCCTATTTAGATGACCTTACTGCTCTTTCTAAACATTGGGCACAACACCTTCATGACCTGCGTACCATTTTTCTCTTATGCCGCAAGTATAACATTCGCCTTAACTCATTGAAATGTGTCTTCTGTGTTCCCGCCGGTCGTCTCCTCGGCTTCATCGTGTCAAAAGACGGGATAACTCTCGACCCTTTGAAATTTCAAGCCATTCTTGAACTTCCTATGCCTCATACCTTATGCCAACTACAAAGTCTCCAAGGCAAAGCCAATTTTCTTCGCCGATTCGTTCCCGACTACGCCACTACCGCACATGGTTTTCTTAGACTTTTTCGATCTCACACCCCTTTTGTCTGGGATACGTACGCTCAAAAGTCTTTTGACGCCCTCAAGCATGCTCTTACATCCGCTCCCTTTATCCGTCCCCCTGACTTTGACCGAGATTTCATCCTATACATCTCCGCTTCCACCTATTCAATTGCTGGTGTCCTTATTCAGGAGGATGATAACGGTGTCGAATATGTGATCTATTATGTCAGTAAGAACCTTGCCGGTCCACCTGTGTCCTACTCGCATGAAGAAAAATTAGCACTAGCTGTCGTATTCTCGGTCCAAAAACTGCGTCATTATATCCTCATGCGTTCCACCAAGGTTGTGACTGATTCCAACCCCATGGCTTTCCTATTGAGTCGCTGCATCCTCAATGGGAAGTACGCCCGTTGGGTCATTATCCTCTAAGAATTCGACCTTGAATTTGTCACCCAAAAAGTAAGAAAGGTTTAGTCCTCGATGAACTCATTGCTGATCTGCCTACCAGAACGCAAGATACTTCAATTAATGATGCTCTTCCCGATGAACATTTGTTTTCCATCACCACCGATGATCCTTGGTACGGTGACATCCTTACTTACTTGCGAACCCAAAAGTTCGCCCTCCATCTCGATCGAGATGCTCGACGACGTATCCGACACCAAGCCTCTCGCTACCTTCTAATCGGCGATGACCTTTATCGTCGTGGAGTTGATACTGTCCTTCGTCGTTGCCTCACACACGCTGAAGCTGAGCAAGTCCTCAATGCCTGTCGTAGCGGCGCTTGTGGTGGCCACCTCTCTGGCCTTGCCGCTGCCCAAAAAATCATGCTTGCTGGGTATTTTTGGCCTTCTCTCTTCAGTGATTGCATTGAAGTAGTCAAACACTGTTCCAATTGCCAACATTTCGCCCCCAAGGCACGAGCTCCTCCCGCTCCTCTCCATCCTGTCATCACCGCCGGTCCTTTTTGTAAATGGGCCATCGACTTTATGGAATGTCGACCCCCATCTACTAGTAACCACAAATATATCATCGTGGCGGTTGACTATTTCACTAAATGGGCCGAAGCTATGCCAACGTTTAACAATACGGCAACCACTGCAGCCCTCTTTTTCTTTAACCATGTCATTGCTCGATTCGGTGTTCCAAAACAGTTAGTCTCGGACCATGGCCGACATTTCGAAGATCAGATTTGGCAGGAGCTATCCTCCCTATTGGGTTTCGAGCACCAATATTCATCTTCTTATTACCCCCAAGGTAATGGCCAAGTTGAAGCGGTCAACAAAATTCTTAAGACCATGCTTCAACGAACGGTGAATAAGCACAAAACCAATTGGCATCTCATGCTCTTCCCTGATTTGTGGGCTTATCGTACTTCTGTTAAAACCGCCACCGGTTTCACTCCTTTCCACCTTGTCTTTGGCAAGGAGGCAGTCTTACCTATCGAGTGTGAAATCCCTTCCCTTCACTTGGTCATTGAACTTCTTCCTGATAGCCAACCTCTAGAACAACGACTTATCATGCTCGAGCGTGCCTCCAAAGACCGTCGTGTTGCATTACAAACCCTTGAAGTGACAAAAAAGCGCACCAAAGCTCAATATGGCTGAAAATTCCACCCTCGTACCTTTCACGAAGGTGACCTCATTCTAGTATATGACCAGGCCCACGATACCCTCGGTCATGGGAAGTTCGACTCATTATGGCTAGGTCCTTACATCATCTGTAAAGACCTTGGTAAGGGGGCATATCTTTTAGAGGACTTTGAAGGCCATATCCTTCCTAATCCTCACAATGCACTCTATCTTAAGAGATATTACCCCTAGCATTTTCCCTGCGAAATGTGGGTTTTCTTCTCTTCTAGATAGCCAACATCTTTTTGTTTTGCATTTTGTTACTTCACCAGGACACCTGTTTTCCACGAAGGATTACTTCACCTCCCCTCAAAATCGGATTTTCTCACTTGCTACACATATCATTGGGGGCACCACCTTGCCTCCACACTCATTCCTGTTTGTGTCAATTTCCGTCATGAGATACCATTTTTTACTCATGTTATTTATGATCCCCTTCGGATCATCCCTCATTCCATCATCATTATTAGTCTCTCTATGTTCGTCACTCTACTCTTTTCCCTCATGCCTTAGTTGGGGTTCCCATATTGCCTCACCTATGGCGGACCTACTTCTGTCGACATCAGCTCATTTACTCTAGAAGCCAGGTTTAGGGGGAAATGTACTTTGGTTCGAGCTTTGCTCAGCCTGATCATGATCTATACACTTGATGGTCCAGTGATGCAGCAACAACTATTGGTGATTCCTGGGCATGTGTGAGATGTCTCAACCCTCATGAGGGGGTGGCCCTGCAAGTAGCCCCCCACATGCTCGGACAACTTCTTCATTTCCGCCCTTGATGCAACTCCTCTCATTTGATGATATTGGCCTCAACCGCTTGCAGCGCCTCTTTGATTTGCATATATTAGTCAGATTTTGTGAGCCCTTCCCTGTGTGTAGGGGGCATTTGGGTATATTTATATCTCATGTACTAAACTCTTCTTGTATAAGTCCTGAAGGTTATTCCAGGCATCACATGTATGTGGGATTCATCGTTGTTATCTGGCTCATGTGTAGGCCAGCACATGTTTCATTCTTGCATTCTGCAATTTTTTGGGTGCCTTATTATTTGTACTATTGTCTCGGCGAACATAGGTATGCTTTCCCCGTCGCCTTTAACACTGGTACTACTCCATCACCTAGAGACTTGTTGCACCTGTAAGTCTCGTCTCCTCCGGGTTTAGTCCTTTAGCACATTAGACTACCTTACATTCCTCTCTCTCACTTCCCTCTTGATGCCTAGTGATTGAGTTCTTACAATGTACTTCGGTCATACGATTTTCTCCTAACACTCGTACATTGGGGGGCAATCTGTTACACCATTTTTTGGTCATCTAACCCATTATCATTAGATGAGCCCAAGTACACCATGTAAGACCAATTTTACCCTAAGTAAAATTGATTTCACCATATAAAATAACATTTGTCTATATTTCCTAAGTCATATTTAACCGAAAACAAGGAAATTGATTAAATAAATCATTAGTTATTTCATTATTTCCTAGGAATAAGTTATTCAAATCATTATTTAATAATATTCCTAGTTAAATTTGACTAAATCATTTGTAAACAATTAAATAAATCATTAATTATTTAATTATATTCCCACCATCTCCCTAAAATAATAAATAAATCATTTATTTATTTATTGTTTACAAATAAAGGAATTGACCCAAAGCAAAAGACCTTTTCCCTCCAAAAAATATAATAAAATATTCCTAAAGGGTGATTCTAGAATTTGATTAATAATATTTTATTCATGCACCGAGTTCTAGAACACCCCAATATTTTGTTATAAATAGAAGGGTTTTCCCCATTCATTAGTCACCTTCATTGCATTAGATCACACTGGATCTATTCTTGGTCACCATTTTCCATTTTTTCTTTGTGAGCTCCCATTGAGTTCTATGTTTGTCAGGGTTTTCTACCACAATAAGAGAGAGGAATTTTAGATCTGAAACGCTGAGGACTTTCAAGAACCCATCCCATTGAGGAGAACCGGAAAACACCTTTCTTGTTTTCCTCTTAGCGGCCCCATTATTTAATATAATACAAATCATTATTTTAAACACTTTTTTCTTGTCTTGTCTATTAGATGCATGGAGCCATATTATATTTTATCTGCTTAATGTCTTTTGTGCTTAGATCTGAATTTGTGCAGCAGACTTAAAGATATTTTGCAGCCATAATCGATGTTAGGGCTATTTGTTATGCGTAGCTAAAGTGATCTTTTACGACGAAATATTCATACTAACACAAAGATCCTTCACTTACTTCAAAATTTGCTGCACTTTCCTCATCACTGTCATATCTGATATGCATCGGTTGATCACTGTACTCGAGCTGCTGAAAGTGAACTTCCTCCTTCCACAAACTAGCTGTTGATTTGTCTGCAATATTAGCTTCTGTTTGGAGAACATAATCATCATCATATTGATCAAACTGAGGCAAATCATCAGTATAAAACACATCATCAAGCATACATGTCAAATCAACAGATCTCTCTTCTCCAAGATGATCTACAAAACAATCCCTATGACAACTGGAATAAGAACAAAATGTTTTGGATCAGCAACTTGTTTTTCTTCAATCAGTGAGCCATGGGCTTGAACATTATACTCGTTCCTTGTGGTGATCTTCTACATCATCTCTTCCACTGCACTTACCAAAATGTCAAGCCTTACCTCTAGACATGTCGATTTCTCCGGATCTATGTTTTTCATCTCTTCTTCCTTCAAATTTTCCCTTCAGATCAGAAAATGAGCCTCTACATCTACTGCACTATTCTACATCTCTTCAAGTGTTGCAAGATTCCTTTCTCTCAACTGAAACTCCATCTCTGGATCAAAGGCACCTAGGTAGTGCAAGAGAGCAGATCCAAGACGAGGTCTTATATTAACTAGCATCGAATAATAAACTTGGTTAAATCTGGCATAAAACTATTGTATTGTCTCCCCTGGTAGTCTTTTCAGCTGGTTATACTCTTCTATAATCAAGAAAGGGTTCTGTCCGATCACCCACTTGTCGAGGAAAACTTTGACGAACTACTGGAAATCTGAGATGCTCGAATCAGGCAAGGCTTTGAACCAACTCTTAACTTTGCCTTGAAAAGAAAGAGCAAAAATACTAATACTGACATCCTCTTCATCAACTTCAAAAAGGTCAAGAAAAGACTCAAAATTCAGAACATGTCTCTCAGCAGTGATGTTGTCGCATTCACCATCAAATATTGGCAGATATAGGTCATGATTTTTAGGGAAAGCATGGGATATAGGAGGTAAAATCAAAGGCTTGTATCGATCTGGAATTTTACAAGGTATAGGGGTATGTACAAATGCTGCAGAATCAGTCTTGGTCTCTTGAGGTTCATCATTTTGAATATGGTCATCACAAGATTCAGAAAAAGGGTCTTGATCAAGCTCAAAGGCATGCAAATCTTTGGTATTTACAATCTTCAAAGGGAAAGAGTCAACTGCAGGCCGAGAATATTTTCTCAAATACAATATACTTTGCAAAGCCTTCTTGACATTCTCGGGAAAAGAGAAGAAATAATTTATGACAAAGAAAAAAATGTCTTGGATGAAATTCCAACCTGAATACCTGATCTTTCCATATTGTCCTTTCATGTTTCTACTGGTCAGGTTCATCCTCCAGTGGAGTCCTTGGATCTAATCTCGAAACTGATTTAGAGTCACCAGGTGAATGATTTCAGCCTTCCGATGTCTGATCCTCGTCCACCATCAACAATCAGATCTGAACTTGATTATATTTTACTGAGGAAACCAGATGTTCAGTTCATAAACTAGACCGGAGATTGACTGAAGCAGCATTCATATACTTTCGCTAATGCAAAGCAAAATCATTTCGAAGGCTACCTGGCTAACTTCAGGCTTCGTCTGTAGTTTATAAAATGAACAACAAACTTGATCCCTAGTATGGTCGCCACTATGTTATGGCCTAAATCTATCTCAGGCTGAGAAAGGCAGAATCTAGGGTAACATCAAACCACGCTTAATCTAGTAGCTAGCCCTACCAGATCGGGAGAGGGCTCTCTCCTGGTCAATCTCAGCAAAAAATGATCAGTGAGGCTTGAGATGACTTGAATAAAGGCTGATTTTAGGATAGGTATATATGTAAAAGAGTTTGATTTGATTTTGAGGGTGTTTGCTGGATCAAAGGGAAGGGAAGATTTTGGGTCTGGGGAATGAGGCCAAGTTTTTGCAGAGATCTGAATGGGGCAAGGTAGGAAATTGTTTTGACGCTTCAATTTTGAATGAAATGTATAGCTCAGACCGGTGAGGAGTTGAAGAGGGCAAGAGACTATCAGGAATCCTCTTCAAACAGTTGAAAACATAGAAAATTAAACAAACTCTAGGTAGAGCACTGCAAATCTTAATGAATTCCACCTTTATCCTTGTTTGTTTAACTTAAGAATAAATAAGAGGTAAAATGATACACATGAAACACCAATAAAATTACATTAACAAAGAGAAACACATCATAAAAACAAAGAGCCACATGAATCCCAAGGAGTGATGCAAACCCTGGTCTATTCCTTTGCCAAACTGCAGAGATGAATGTACAATGATGCTCAAAGCAATCCCAAGTGTCCCACCTCTGCTACTGACTGAAAAATTACAAGATATAGACAAAAATAACTCATCCCCAACCTCTAGGGGTCGAGCTCACAATTTTAGGAGCTGTTTCAACAAGATCTAAACTGAGAACTGGAAAATAGGCAGTGGAATAGCTTGCCTCTATAAGATAGGAAACTGATTCATTCAGTTGCAATTCACCTTTTGATGGATGAATCTACCTCCATGAGTAAAAATTTAACAAAATTACATCAATATCTATCAAAGTACATCAAATTACATCATTAGTTTAACATTTGGAAATAATAAAGTCAAAATGTCCAAAACTAGGCGAAAAACAGAGTTACTGAGTCCAAAATGAGCAAAAATCCCCAATGCGCCACGCCTGATTTCTCTATGCGTCGCGCCAGTTTGGAGCTGATTTTGAAGGCCTTCCCAGTGTCCAAATTGGCTCCAAGTGGGATTTTTGGAACGGTGTTCCTGTCTACTTTCCAACACAAGTGGAATTTCTGAATTTGTTTTCCATTTTCCCCTCCAAAAATGAGTTCTCCCAACACTTCTTCATGTGTGTCTAAAAAGGGGCAGAAAGGTCATTTTTAGGGTGTTTTTGACCCTTCTGGAAGCCCAAAACCTATGAAAATATCTTGGCCATAGGTAGGAATGCATA
Organism: Pinus albicaulis; assembly: GCA_034641835.2. NCBI lineage: Eukaryota > Viridiplantae > Streptophyta > Pinopsida > Pinales > Pinaceae > Pinus > Pinus albicaulis. The sequence goes on along the minus strand of CM076578.1, from coordinate 1,844,667,671 downwards.
AATTTTCATCAAAAATCCAAAAATATAAAGTTTTACCCAAGATGAGCCTCCCATCAAAAGCACACGCCAAGTGGCGCGACGCGTAGAGCTGAAAAATCTGTGTTTAGGCCAAAAAAAATGAAATTTGAAAAATGTGTCCCAAATTTCTTGAAATTTGGGCTGAGTGTCCTCCATCATGTACTATGCTGGGCCAAGGAAGCCTCAGCCAAAATCTGAAGTCTATCTTTCCTTTTCTGATGCTTTGAGGCCTTCTTCAACTCTGTCATAAGAGGAATCTGTCTCCATGTTTGCCAAACTCTATATTGTCTTAGATGAGTATGAAGAATTTAGGTGTCTTTGTTTTTGGCTGCCAAATGTATGAAAATGTGTGAGGGACTATGAAGGGAGAGGATGAGGGGAATTTTGGGATATTGCCAGTTAAAATTTGGGGAATTAAAGGGTTTTAGGGATAGTCTCTAGGCTTTTGGGATAATGGGAATATGGGATAGGGGTAGATGAATTTAGGGATATGGGGGATAGGGAAAAGGTTTTATGAAACTATAAAAATAGTGAGGGAATAAAAGTGAGGGAGTGATGGCCACAAAAAACCAATGTATAAACCCTAAGGAAACATTTCTTGAGCAAGGAAGTAGGGTTTGAATTTGTTTTATTAAATCCTCATAGACATCATAAGACACACATTTATTGGCAATGGAAGATTTGTTTGACTTAATTTGGACCAGAATAAATTGAGAAAATTTAATTTTTGAATGAAATTGTGGTGAAAAGAGCTTGCAGCTCTATGCGCTGCGCCACAACCCAACGCATCGCGCCACAAACCCAATGCGTCGCGCCATAAACCCAACGCGTCGTGCCCTTTTGCAAGAGACTTTTGGAGACCTTCCCAGTGTCCAAATTGGGCGGGGGTTAGTTCGTTGGAAATATTATTGAGTCTAATTTCCAACGCAGCTGGAATTTTTCAATTTGGAGTTCATTTACCCTATCAAAAATCAAATCTCCCAAGACTGTTAAAAATGTGCAAAATGAGGCTGCCTCAAGGCAGAGTGTTGTTGCAGTCAATTTTTGAAGGTCTTCCTCAACTCCAAAATTAACTCATGATATCTCATTGGAAAGCTCTTTGTGTCTATGTATCATTTGTTTCATCAAGCAAGTCATTTGGCCAATCAAGCTAGGAGACAACTTGATTTTCCCAAGGTCACTTCAGAGGTGCATAAATTCTCCTGAGGCAACTGTATTTTTGACATTTCTCTAAAACCATGACACCTATGTAAAAATTGAAGGATTTTTTTCTTACTTGGCTTATTTTGGACAAAAACCTCTCTCAGGTTTCCCAAATTCATCTTTTATTGCGCAGAAACGTCATTGGAGTAAAACCTATCCCGATGTGTGGAACAACAGATTTTTCGAAATGAAGTGAAATGAAGGGGATAAGGGGCTTCTAAATTGTTGAGAAAATTTTTTGAAGTAGGGAGGGATGTTAGGAAGCAGGGGAAAGTTGAATTTCAAATATTGAGTGAGGGGAAGGGGTCCAAAAGGGCAAAACACAGGCCTAGCCTAGAAAATTGTCAAGTTGTAGCAAGAAACTAGGGTTTGTGCGAAAATGAGGAATTTGGGGGATCTCAGTGATGGGAAGTGTTTAATAAGGTACATTAAGGATAGGGGAAGGTGTATGAACATCAGGATACAAGTTTTGCTGATGATTTGACCATCCAAGATAAATTACCTTCAAAACCCTAGGAGAGGGAAATGAACCTTACCTAGGCACAAATGAAGCATGAACAAGGTGTAAAATGACCCAGTGGAACTTGACATGATGGTGAAAACCCTCTGAATGATGGTACACTCAGCTGAATGGTGACATGGACCGACATTTGGACAAATTTTTAAGAATTGAAAACAAACCCTAGACCTAATACCTAGTGACCAAATTTTACTTGAAGACTCACTGAAATGACAAAATCTGACCTTGACACCTTAAAATAACTTTGTAAGAGCATGTTTGATCACTGGAGGAAGGCTAAAAATACTGACACTAACATTGGCTCCAATGGGGATGGTAGCTCCTTGGAGGTGTGAAGAACGACAGATCTTTGAGAGAGCAGACAAGTGCCTTCATCCATTGGGCAATGGAATAAAAAACTCAAGCTGCAATGCATGACTGAAAACTGATGACTTGAAGACACAAATTGACTCTCACTCAACTAAAAATTGACTTGATACTTAAACACAACTAACAAACTGGAAAATATGCTCAATATGAAGCTTATTCAATACATCCTACTCTAACAGTTTCATTCATCACCTGATCAAGTGAAATGAAACAACCAATGCAACCAAGTAAGTATTCTGGCTGCTGTTTGAATTCTCCGCAAGTGCTCGCTTATCAAAAACAAGAGAGAACTACTGAAAGGAAACTCCCATGAAAACTTGGAAATAGATCCGTTGAATGATATGGATTCTCTATCCGCCTTCAAAAACACTGCATAAGGATCTTGAAGTTCATGCACACTAGGACTTAACTCATCCAATCGATTACTTCTCTTCTTCTCATACCATGAATGCAAACTTTGTTTTGAGCTTTGTGACGAAACTCCTGCTAAAAATGACAAAAATACCGGCTATCGGATCAAGTTTATATCAGCACACGTTTCAAGCTCACATGTAGTCAATGGAGAAAGACTTTGACTGTAGACATCATCCAACACATCAGCTATTGGATCGTAAAAAACTTGGAAAGACTGCTGCAACCCATTTTCTATTGGTTCCGATGAGATTACATGATTTCATACAGGCTACTCATTTGAAGATTTACTATGCAATTTACCCTTCAAAGACTAAAATGATTCAAAACAAAATGGTACATAATCATCTTGTATCATTTCATCATATGTGCCAGCTTCCATATCTTCATTTGCAACTTGACAATTAATGGCATTCGGGGGCTACAAATCTGGATATGAAAAGTATTGAACAAGGTTTTTATTGTCCTCAAGATGGTCCAAATCAAGACTTGTTGACAGTTTATTTTTGATTGCATGGAAGTTGTCTCTAATGAACTGAAACAAACCAAAACAACAAGGCAAAGATCCTTCACTTACTTCAAAATTTGTTGCACTTTCCTCATCACTGTCATAGCTCATATGCATCAGTTGATCACTGTACTCGAGCTACTGAAAGTGAACTTCCTCCTTCCACAAACTAGCTGTTGATTTGTCTGCAAGATTAGCTTCTATTTGGAGAACATAATCATCATCATACTGATCAAACTGAGGCAAATCATCAGGATAAAACACATCATCAAGCATACATGTCAAATCAATAGATCTCTCTTCTCCAAGATGATCTACAAAACAATCACTATGACAACTGGAATAAGAAAAAAAATGTTTTGGATCAGCAACTTGTTCTTCTTCAATCAATGAGCCATGGGCTTGAACATTATACTCATTCCTTGTGGTGATTTTCTGCATCATCTCTTCCACTGCACTTACCAAAATGTCAAGCTTTACTTCTAGACATGTCGATTTCTCCTGATCTATGTTTTTCATCTCTTCTTCCTTCAACTTTGCCCTTCGGATCAGAAAATGAGCCTCTACATCTACTTCATTGTTCTGCATCTCTTCAAGTGTTGTAATATTCCTTTCTCTCAGCTAAAACTCCCTCTTCGGATCAAAGGCACCTGGGTAGTGCAAGAGAGAAGATATAAGAGGAGGTCTTATATTAACTGGCATCGAATAATAAACTTGGTTAAATCTGGTAGAAAATTGTTGTATTGTCTCCCCTAGCAGTATTTTCAGCTGGTTATACTCTTCTATAATCAAGAAAGGGTTCTGTCTGATCACCCACATGTCGAGGAAAACTTTGACGAACTGCTGGAAATCTGAGATTCTCGCATCTGGTAGGGATTTGAACCAACTCTTAACTTTGCCTTGAAAAGAAAGAGAAAAAAGCCTAATACTGACATCCTCTTCATCAACTTCAAAAAGGTCAAGAAAAGACTCAAAATTTAGAACATGTCTCTCAGCAGTGATGTTGTCGCGTTCACCATCAAATCTTGGCAGATATAGGTCATGATTTTTAGGGAAAGCATGGGATATAGGAGGTAAAATCAGAGGCTTGTATCGATCTGGAATTTAACAAGGTATAGGGGTATGTACAAATGTTGCAGAATCAGTCTTGGTCTCTTGAGGTTCATCAATTTGAAGATGGTCATCACAAGATTCAGAAAAAGGGTCTTGATCAAGCTCAAAGGCATGCAAATCTTTGGTATTTACAATCTTCAAAGGGAAAGAGTCAACTGCAGGCCGAGGATCTTTTCTCAAATACAATATACTTTGCAAAGCCTTCTTGACATTCTCGGGAAAAGAGAAGAAGTAATTTATGACAAAGAAAAAAATGTCTTGGATGAAATTCCAACTTGAATACCTAATCTTTCCATATTGTACTTTCATGTTTCTGCTGTTCATGTTCATCCTCCAGTGGAGTCCTTGGATCTAATCTCGGAACTGATTTAGAGTCACCAGGTGAATGATTTCAGCCTTCCGATGCCTAATCGTTGTCCACCATCAACAATCAGATCTGAACTTGATTATATTTCTTTGAGGAAACGGATGTTCGGTTCATAAGGCGGGCCAGGAGATTGACTGAAGCAACATTCATCTACTTTCGCTAATGCAAAGCAAAAGCATTTCGAAGGCTACCTGACTAACTTTAAGCTCTGTCTGTAGTTTATAAAATGAACAACAAATTTGATCCCCAGTATGGTCGCCACTATGTTACGGCCTAAATCTACCTCAGGCTGAGAAAGGAAGAATTTAGGGTAACATCAAACCATGCTTAATCTGGTAGCTAGCCCTATCAGATCGGGAGAGGGCTCTCTCCTAGTTAATCTCAGCAAAAAATGATCAGTGAGGCTTGATATTACTTGAATAAAGGCTGATTTTAGGCTAGGTATATATTTAAAAGAGTTTGATTTGATTTTGAGGGTGTTTTTTGGATCAAAGGGAAGAACGTTTGGGCGGGGAATGAGGCCAAGTTTTGCGAGATACGAGATGGGGCAAGGTAGGGAAATTGTTTCGACGCTTCAATTTTGAATGAAATGGATAGCTAAGACCGGTGGTGGAAAGGGCAAGAGACTATCATGAATCCTCTTCAAATAGTTGAAAACATAGAAAAAAATTAAACAAACTCTAGGTAGAACGCGCAAATCTTAATGAATTCCACCTTTATCCTTGTTTGTTTAACTTAAGAAGAATAAATAAGAGGGAAAATTATACACATGAAACACTAGTAAACTTAAATTAACATAGAGAAACACATCATCACGTAAGGCATGAATCCCAAGGAGTGTTGCAAACCTGAGAATATTCCTTTGCGCAAGCTGAAGTTATTAATAGTGATGTGAAGAAATCCCAAGTGTCCCACCTGCGCTGTGATTGAAAAACTACAAGATATAGACAAAAATAACTCATCCCAGCCTCTAGGGGTCCGAGCTCTAGGATTTAGGAGCTGTTTCAACAAGATCTAAGCGGAAGCTGAAAAATGAGCGATTGGAACGGCTTGCCTCTATAAGATAGGAAAGCTGATTCATTCGGTTGCAATTCACCTTTTGATGGATGAATCTACCTCCATGAGTAAAAATTTAACAAAATTACATCAAGATCTATCAAAGTACATCAAATTACATCATGAGTTTAACATTTGGAACTGAAAGTCAAAATGTCCAAAACTAGGCGAAAAACAGAGTTACTGAGTCCAAAATGAGCAAAATCCCTAATGCGCCGTGCCTGGTTTCTCTATGCATCGCACCAGTTTAGAGCTGATTTTGAAGGCCTTCCTGATGTCCAAATTGGCTCCAAGTGGGCTTGTTGGAAATTTATACCTATCTTCTTTCCAACAAAAGTGGAATTTCTGAATTGGGCTTCCATTTGCCCCTCCAAAAATGAGTTCTCCCAACAATGCTTCTTGTGTGTCCAAAAAAGGGGCGAGAAGGTCATTTTTAGGGTGTTTTGACCCTTACGGAAGCCCAAAACCTTTGTCAAAATCTCTTGGCCATAGGTAGGCATGCATAAATTTTTCATGAAAAATCCAAAAATGTAAAGTTTTACCCAAGAAGCGACCTCCCATCAAAAGTGCGCGCAGTGGCGCAGCACGCCAACTACGAAAAATGTGTGTGTTTAGGCCAAAAACGAGAATTGCAAAATGTGTCCCAAATTTCTTGAAATTTGGGCAGTGTCACTGCCTCCATCATGTACTATGCTGGGCCAAGGAAGCCTCGGTCAAAATCTAGATTCTATCTTTCCTTTTACTGACGCTTTGAGGCCTTCTTCAACTCTCTGCAATGTAAGAAGATCGGTCTCCATGTTTGCCAAAATATATATTGTCTTAGATGAGTATGAAGAATTTAGGTGTCTTTGGTTTTGGCTGCCAAATGTATGAAAATGTGTGAGGGACTATGAAGGGAGAGGATGAGGGGAATTTTGGGATATTTCCAATTAAAATTTGGGGAATTAAAGGTTTTAGGGATGATCTACGGGCTTTCGGATAATGGGAATATGGGATAGGGAGTAGATGAATTTAGGGATATGGGGATAGGGAAAAGGTTTGATGAACTATAAATAGCGAGGGAATAAAAGTGAGGGAGTGATGGCCACAAAAAAACCAATGTATGAACCCCAAGGAAACGGCTGACGAGGAAGTAGGGTTTAATTTTGTTTTTATTAAATCCTCATGAACATCATAAGACACAGACATTGGAAATGGAAGATTTTTTTGACTTAATTTGGACTGGGAGGAAATCGAGAAAATTGAATTTTTTGAAAGAAATTGTGGTGAAAATATCTTGCGGCTCTATGCGCGCGCCACAACCTTGCGCGTCGGCCACAAGCTAACGTCACGCCATAAACCCAACGCGTTGATGCCCTTTTCAAGGAGACTTTTGGAGACCTTCCCGGTGTCGAAATTGGGCGCGGGGATAGCGTGTTGGAAATATTATTGAGTCTAATTTCCAACCCAACTAGAATTTTTCAATTTGGAGTTCATTTTCCCTATCCAAAAATCAAATCTCCCAAGGCTGGTCAAAATGTGAAAAATGAGGCGCCTCAAGGTGATGTTGTTGCGATCCAATTTTGAAGGTCTTACTCAACTCCAAATTTGAGCTGTGGTAAGCTCATTGGAAAGCTCTTTGTGTCTAGTTATCATTTGGATCATCTGGCGCAAGTCATTTGGCCAACCAAGCTTGGATAAATCTTGATTTTCCCAAGGTCACTTCGGAAGGTCTTGATTCTCACGAGGCAATTGTATTTTTGACATTTCTCTAAAACCATGACACTGTGTAAAAATTGAAGCTCTTCCTTGGCCTATTTTGAATAAAAAAACTCTCTCAATTTCCCAAATTCATCTTTTATTGCTCAAAACATCATTGGAGTAAAACCTATCCGTGTGGAGACAGATATTTTCGAAATGAAGTGAAATGAAGGGAATGTGGGCTTCTAAATTATTGAGAAAATTTTGGAAAGTAGGGAGGGATGTTAGGAAGCGGGGAAAGTGGAATTTCAAATATTGAGTGAGGGAAGAGAGTCCCAAAATGGCAAAACACGGGCCCCTAGCCTAGTGTTGTGGAGGCAAATGCCCTCTGTGACGGGGGGCAATCCCTACTAGCCCAATGGTCTAGCGGCCAATCGTTCACGCTATAGTGCAGGTTCCTAATTGCAAATAAACCAACTAGTGATGAAGGCTTACCTGGAATCCAACGCTGTCGCTCGTAGAGGTAGCACTCCCGTTCCTTAGCTCTGGCAGATCACAATCCTCACGATCTCCGTGATCGGACACCTGCACACGCAAGAAACAAAACAAACGCAAGCGTAAAATCCAATGCATACAACTATATGTCAGTCAGAGAAGACATAACTCATGATCATCATCAAGAACAAGAGTGGAACCATAACCAATAGTCGCTTATCATTAATTAATCAAAAGAAGAATACAACCATAGCTCTGACGCTGAATTCTCCTTCGGAGGGTCGTCAGCAGAACGTGTCTCGATAAAGCCTGTCAGGGATGGGACAAGCCTCTCTCTCCGGATGTGTCGACAATGATCTCCTTGCTTGGATTTGGCCTTAAGGGAATGGATCAAAGCTCTTGCAGCATTAGGCTCTTGGGAACTTGGAGACTAGCTTGCAAATGAGATGAGCAAGCTTTTATGGATGGAGGAAGGGGAGTTGGGATCCCTATAATCATGGGATTGGCCCTATCCTCAAGGAAGCTTCCATGAGAGGTGGCAAACCACTTCCTCTACATGGAGATCCGGAGCCAAACCTCCCAACTCAAATTAGATACTAGTTTATGGATTGGTTAGGACGAAACTTCCGCCATTTATTTTTTAAAAACACTCCTTAAAATGGCTGGCGCGAGTGCGACTCTGAGACAGAGCGCCAATTGGCGCACCCTCTTTGAAGGATTTCCCCCATTGGCGCGGGTATTGAACTGGCTACCCGCGCCAATGCAAAAAGGGGTGTTTTTAGGGTTTTTCACAAGGAGTTGTCTTCAGGGCAATGAAAGTACATGTTTAGGGGAATGCCATGAAAGTGTTTTCAAGTTATGTCACTGCTCACAGGTCACGGAATAAGCCCTCCAATTGTGCGGGATGGGGAATTGCAGGGACGGTGACAAATTGTTATGTAATAGATGCCCCCTAAAGCATGAGGCCCGAGAGAGAGAGAGGGGTGAAATGCTTTACGAGAATGTGTCCAACTGAAAACACCGCCGTCGGAAAACCTGCGTAGAGAAGTACAACTGATATCTCAAATACATGATATATACGTGGTATGGGCGCAGCCATCCATAACAGAGTATGTAATAATCCAGATCTGAGGCATGGACGCAGCCATCTAGTGAGGATCGATAAATAGACTCAGGTATGGTCGCAGCCATCCAATCAGTGAGTCATGTAACTAATCATGATAATCCACAAAATCGCAGCTTGGATCGTAACAAACAGGAAGCCAGGGTCTTGCGCTCCATCTCGATCCGAACAAAGTACAAGTTCAAACATGCGAATATGTGAGCTGAAGTCGAACATGCAAGAACATCGCCTGATTACCAGCCAATGATGAAAGCTGTTAACAGACGCGAGAGGTACCACCATTAATGCCAATGGTCCTCAAGGTACTACAGGTACAATCTATGGCATGTGAACAATGAGCTGACGTCGAACACCCGCAGAATCACTCGATCGGAGGCCAATGATGAAAACCTCACGTCGAATGCGAAGAACCCGCCATTGAGGCATGCAGGCTCCAAGGTACCAGAAGGGAGTCTCTAGATCAGCTTCCTGGATAATGAGCTGAAGTCGACAGGAAGTGACCTTGATCGAAGGTGGGCCATAGTGTTTCCCACATCATCGACACGAGACAAAGGAACATAATGTTCTTGTGAATCAGGATCATATGAGAATCAAAGGAAGGTTGATACTTGCAGAGGTCAACTTCTCTTGAACATACAAATGGCACGACAGTGAGTTTGGCAGCAATTGACATCAACGGATCAAAGGTCATGGTGACGTGGCAAAGAGTAGATGAGAGGTCAAAAGGATCACCCAAACCCATGGAGGCAAGTGGAAAACGAGATGAGATGTCCCCAACCGAACACGAATGTAGACAAGTGCCATGTTCAAGAGCGACATACTGCCGACACGACAATGATTGTGGTTCCATTTTCCCCCACCATTTCTGGCGAGTACCCCAATTATTTTGATAACAAGCTTGAAGGGGATAGCATATGCTTGTAATATAAGTTCGTCCTTCGGACGAATCCATCCTAGTACATTTAACGAGCCCTAGGAAGGAGCGACTCGAATAACGTCATTACGACTGAATCCAATGTCATCAGGGTTTAACGAGTCTGACAGAGGAAGAACTCAGTGTCTTTTCACGTTTAGAGAGTCTGAAAAGACAGCGGAAAAGTAGACTCCTACAGTCCCTTTTCGTAAATAGTTCCTCAGATCCGAAAAGGTAGAAAACTATGTCCGAGGAAACCTCCTAGTCGCGATAGGCTAGGGTATTCCTTTTTCATAAATAATTTATCCCAGCCCGAAAAAGGGGTAAACGTATACTGGGTACATGTCGTTTCAGGGCCACTTTAACGAGATCGAAACGACAAGGGCCTCGGCAATATTTTCATGTTTAGAGAGTCAGAAAAGAGCTGAAAGATGACTCCAAAATGACTTTTTCGTGTATTTACCGAGTCCGAAAAAGTATAAAATACAACTCGTGTCACCGTTTAAGCCGCATAAAGACCTGTTGCTGCACAGAAAGGCAAGTGTAAAACCCATTTTCGACAAAATATATTAAAATATTAATAAAAAATGACTTTTAAAACCTATTTAGATTTCAAAAGTTATTAATAAGTCTCAAATGGTAAAAACAAAATTACTTTTACTATTTACCTCATTGGAGAGCAACAGTGGTCCATTTGGTGTGCAAACTTCTGACGGCGAATACGACTGATCCGGGCTACCATTCAGATCCTCGTTTGTCCCAGGTAAGAGGCGCTTCCCTGAACTCCATTTTGATCCATTTTATAGAGATTTCTATTGCAGATTGGGCTTTTGTGGAAGATTTTTTAAAATTTTAGGGCTCCGCCCATTGGCGCGGGTATCGGGCACGGACCCGCACCAATGGCCTTTTGCATATAAAGGGGTCGCGCCAATGGCGCAACACGGTTTTTCCGTTTTAAATTTCCAAACAGAGAACAATCCAATGGATTTTTCCATGTAACAGAGGTATAATCAAGGGTTTTTGATCATGTTGATGCAGGCAACCAAACACAATGGTTATCGAATGGAAGGAAAGGGAGCATGGGGAAGAGGATGAACTGGCCATGGATAATGAGGCCTGTATGAATGCACTTAAGAACTGTGGACTCAAGAAGTTCTTCCTGACACCCTGTTTACAAGCTCAACCTGAGCTCCTACAGTACTTGGTGAGTATTTGGGACGAAAATGAAGGAGTGTTCAAACTTCGGGACCAAGTGCTGGAACTGGAGGTTTCTGATGTATACTTCATAACCGGACTGTCGCGCAGAGGTCCAGTGCCCATCTTGATAGGCAGCAGACCATCTGGTGAAAAGATGGAGCAGGTAATGGCGAGGGTGTGCCCAAGGGCATGGACCGGATCAGGAAGCGGGAAGGTGGATATCCACACTATCGAGGATCTAGCACTGAGAGTAGTGCTACACACCATCACACGAGCTGCGGGATCGCAAGCTCCACACGAGGCCACCAAGGCCCAACTCCTATTAGCCTCTGAGTGTATGAATCCTACACTATTTGATTGGGCTACAGCGGTGACAACCAATATCAAGAGGCAGCTTACAAAGTGCAAGCAAGCCAAGCTGAAACAGTTTGGCTACGGTTCCATTCTGGTATCGTTCATCCTGGAACGATTACCAATCTTCCAGGGCCAAGGGGCCATTGTCGCTGAGCCGATACCAAGAGAGCCAAGGATGGCTCGTTGGGCAGCACTTATGCCCAGATCAGGAGGAGGCCAACAGATGTCCTGGAGGCCTGAGTTTTTTGGATGGTTACGGCGGCAGCTGATCGTGGTCGAGGATTGGCCCTATGCTGGGACCGATTTCACCGGAGACCCAGACCTTCCGCTCCCGGAGGGGGATGACTGGGACGAAGAGTTGGGTATGACCTCTCTTTTTGATTTTTATGTTTTATGATTTTTTTTTTGGTAATACATGTCCGTTCTAATAACAGTTGGTATGCGTATGCAGATGTCGGCCCAGAGAGACCCGCGGGCATGTCGCCCATTGCGCGGAGAAACCATGCTAATCATGAACCTCAGGCTGAGGGTGGCGAGGGAGGTGAACTGATTCAGAACCTGGAGGGCATTGCCCGGGGGATCCCGGACTATGCACGGCTAGCAAATGTTCCACTAGCATACCAGCGACACACCGTGGGGGTGCCCAGTCGCCTCCACCGACTACTGAGACGCTTAGTGCGCGCGGTAGCATGTTACCACGAGCACCATGCGGATTAGACACCTAGGGCTTCTTTCATGCATATTTTTTGAGAGACATGTCGTCTCCGGATGTATTAAGATGAACATGTATATTTTTTATTTTATGTGATGCACACTATGTAAACATTTCGACACATATATATATACATACCTATTTCTGGATGGATCTTCTCACATGTGATGATGTTTTATAAATTGCGCAAATGTCTATCTAAAACCAAATTAGCTACTGCATCTGTTAATGTATTCATATGTCTGGGTATGTGCTGATATGTAATATAGTCAAAATTTCTTTCCAGCAGACGAATACGCAAATACAGACGTAAAATGGATGGATTTCTTACTGAATAATGCCCGTTAAGTTGTAATACTACAAGTTGTGAGTCTAGATACACAAGTAATTCACGAATGCCGAGGTTCACAGCCTCGGTTAATAATTCCAATACAACACTATATTCCGCGATATTATTTGTAGCAGGACCCAGACACACACCTTGCAGGTTAACCAACTCACCAGCAGGATCATAGATTACCCAGGCTGCCGAAGACAGATTCCTGGTACTGCGAGAGGCACCATCCGCGAAACCCACAAACGGAGTAATGGACATCTACACAATCAGGAAGACCCGATCAGCAGAAAGACGCTTACATCGCACACCACACCACACATGCACACAAATGAATATACACACCTATGTACACACACCACACCAAAAATAACTTCAAGCGTAGTATTTCTTAAGGTACAACCCATTTCTAGGCTGCGCCAACGGAACTCCTTCATAATCAATGAGCTCATAAGCCCCATTCTTCAATACTCGTTTTACTATATAGGGCCCATGCCACATGGGTTGGAGCTTTCCTGCCCCGAGTTTGTCGTGCGCTTGGTCGTATAGGAGGACAAGGTCCCCTTCGACAAAGGAACGTGGAGAGACTGATTGATCAAAGTGTGCTTTGACCCGCTTTTTCTGTGCTTCAAGGACTAAAGCAGCCAAGCGGCGGGTTTCATCCAACCGTTCCAAATACAAGAGACGCTCTTCTTCAGGATAAGTATCAGGCAAAAGTTCCACAGCTAGCTTTAAGGAAGGAATTTCGCACTCAACCGGAAGAGTTGCTTCCAGACCATACACCAATTGGAATGGTGTGAATCCGGTTGCACTCTTTGCTGATGTCTGGTATGCCCATAGAGCTGAGAACAATTGGAGGTGCCAATTGGACTTATGAATTCCAACTGTTCATTGAAGCATTGTGACCAAAACCTTGTTCACAGCCTCAACCTGGCCATTTTCCTGGGGGTAATATGGCGTTGAGCTATCGTGTCGTAAGCCCAATCTTGATGTCAGCTCGGCCATCATGTAATCTCGAAAGTGAGTACCGTGATCGGTAACAATGGCCTGAGGGACCCCGAAACGTGCAATGATATGGTTGAAGATAAATTGGGTAGCTGTCTTACCATCGGCGGCTAGTGTAGGCATCGCTTCGGCCCACTTAGTAAAGTAGTCGACAACGACGACTATATATGCATGCCCCCCGGCTGAATGAGGGTTACACGTCATAAAATCTACACCCCATTTTGCGAAAGGGCCGACGATAATGACAAGATGCAGAGGGAGGGGTGGCGCGCGCATCTTGCGCTGAAAAGCCTGGCATGCGTGACATTTGTGGACTGCAACAATACAGTCTTTGAAGATTGACGGCCAGAAATAACCCGCACGCAGAATCTTCTGGGCGGTGGCATATCCAGACATGTGACCACCACAGGCGCCACTGTGACAGTCATTTAAGACTCGTTCGGCCTCTTCCAAATTCAGACACCGACGGAGCACCGAATCTACTCCAACCCGGTATAACGTATCTCCTATAATGCGGTAGGGTTGAGACTAATGCCAAATCCGACGTCGGGCATCTTTGGTCAACTTAGAGCGAAAGGATGATGTCTGAAGATACACTATAATATCGCCATACCATGGGTCACGGGTGCTGATAAGGAAGATGGTTTCTTCTGGTATATTTTCTTCAGAGTGAGATGGGGGGGAGTCTGTCGGGAGGGAGAAAATAAGATCCGCGAAAACTAGTGATTTGGTCGACTTAGCAGTAGTGAACTCTAGGTCGAACTCCTGAAGGATAATGATCCATTTGGAGTATTTTCCCCCCAGTAATTGTTGAGAAAGAATATATGTCATGGGGTTGCAATCCGAAACCACGGTTACGGTACGCAACAGGATGTAGTGGCGGAAACGTTGCACAGCTTGTACAGCTGCTAAAGCTAGCTTCTCGACGTGAGCGTAACGCGTTTCCGTGTCGAGAAGATTCTGCAATAGATAGTAAACAACGTGTTCGTTTCCATCATCGTCATCCTGCACCAGAACCATAGCTATGGTGCTAAACGCGGCAGCCAAGTACAAAGTGAAATCACGGTGATAGTTTGGAGGCTAAAGCAACGGAGCATTAACAAGTAACGTCTTTAGCTTCTCAAAGGATTGTCGAGCAATGTTGTCCCAATGAAAGGGAACATTCTGCTTTAAAAGACGCGTGAATCCTTTGGCCACTTCCGCGTAGTTCGGTATAAAGCGTCGTAGGAAGTTAGCTTTTCCCTGCAGACTCTGCAATTGATGTAACGAAGAGGGTGATGGGAGATTAACAATGGCCTCGACCTTTAGGGGATCGAGGCGAATTTCGTCCTTAGAGACTATGAACCCCAAAAGACGGCCATAATCCACGCAAAATACACTTTTATAAGGATTGAGTCGGATATTGTAGCGTCGACAGCGAAGGAAAATCTGGCGGAGGTGTTCTGGGTGGTCCTCTCGCCAAGCTGAATGAGCTGGAAAATCGTCGAGATAAGGCTGAACGATATGGCATATGTCGTGGAACGCATAAGACATAGCACGCTGGAAAGTGGCTCCAGCGTTCTTCAAGCCGAACAGGAGCTTTTTATAAATGAAAGTACCCCACGGACAGATGAATGCAGTCTTGTGTTGATCAGCAGGTAGAATGTTTATCTGATTGTACCCGAAAAAACCGTCCATCAGGGAATAAATCTCACTCCCAGCACATTCGTCAATGATCTGATCTATGAAAGGAGTGGGGTAATTGTCCTTTGGATAGGCCCGATTAATATCTCGGTAATCAACACAAACTCTAATAGTGCCCTATTTCTTATCTACAGGGACAATGTTGGAGACCCATTCTGTGAGTGGAATCGGGTAAATGAAGCCCGCGTTCAGAAGTTTTTCAAATTCTGCTTTAATGGCAGCAGCTTTGCGAGGATGCACTGGGCGCAGGCGTTGGCGCACGGGTTTCGCACCAGGATAGGTAGGAATCTCGTGCACTACTATGCTGGGATCAATCCCGGGCATTTACTAATGGGACCAGCGCGAACACGTCTCTGAATTCTCGAAAAAGATCAGTATAAACTCATATCTCATCAGGAGAACAAGTTACTCCCACGTGTATATTCTCAACTATCCCCGGTTTAACGGAGATGTCGATTGGAATGGTTTGAGTGATGTTGCTCAGGTTTCCCTCTGAAAGCACCTCATGTGTCAATATGGGCGTCTGGAGAGGTGGAGTGGGAACCTGAGATGCAAAACGCTCTAGACAATCTGACATTGCCCCCAAGCTAGGCATGAATGAGGAACGATGATGTCCATCGCTCCAAGGCAGCTCCTCAAGAGACATTGTTTCAACAATGGCTTCATCAGAAGGGAAAATCTCTTTAAGAGGATCAGGCGAGTCGGCCTCGCCGAGCCAGGGGGATTGAGAATAGATGTCTAAAGCCATGCTCAAAGGAGCATGCTGAGGAGGGGGAGGATCAGATGCGGCGACGATTTCACAGTAGTTAATCTCTACCGCAGTTAAGGGCATCGATTCTCCAAACTCAGCCACCTGCTCAGGCATAGGGATGAGCCATGGGTCGTCAGACCTAGAGATCATATTAACTTGAGCGATGTGTGGTGGTGGTGCAGGAAAAATACCCATGAGGACGGGGTCCTTGAAGAGACCGGGTCCTACACTGTCAGGGGGATTTGGGATCTGATCCACGTATGGAACGTTGTTCTCGGAGGTGGAGGTGAAGAAAGACAACTGATCCACAGTAACGATTTTTCCCTCGTGAGGGAACTTAATAAGTTGAAAGAGGGTGGATGGCACGCATAACATGGCGTGAGTCCAACTGCGGCCGAGAAGCATATTGTAGTTAAGCTTGGCGTCAACTACTTCTACTTCTACGTTGACTGTCTTCCCCTGAAAGGTAATCGCTAAACTCTCGAGAACACCCAGGGGTTTCGATTCCCGACCATCAAATGCCTCTAGGGCATTAGGAGATGATGAAAGGGCCGGAGAGCCAATGGCCTTCCAGCAAGCGGATGACATGACACAGGTAGAAGCGCCTTCATCCACAATGGCCCTATGGATGTTAAGATCGTTGATCCCGACTTGAATAACAAGAGCGATCTGATGCGGAAGTCGGGGGGTAAATTTTTCTAAGTCGAAGGTGAGAAGATAAGAATCATTGGGATCGATCCCACCGATTGCAGACAACAAAGCTTTCCGTTGTGACGGGAAACTTTGAAGAACTTCCAATGTAGACATGGTAGAAGGCGCCTATGCCAGATCCTCAACGATACTGTAGTGTTGAGCGGCACGGGCATTCGGATTGTAGGAAGATCTTCTTAGAACACCTTTAGAAGGTGGCCTCACAACAGGTTCGGCAGTAGGCTTCTCAATCTCCAACGAACCGGAGATAGGTGGGGGAGGTGAACCATCCACAACTGCCTTCCCAGGTGCCTGACGCGATTCGTTGTAGTCCTTCAAACGTGTAGCAATAGAGATAGGTGCAGCACCATTCATCATAAATACCTGAGACCCAAATGGTGCAGATGGTGAAGGTTGTTCAACCATCTGGGTCTGTTGAGACGGGAACGATTCTTTAAGAACTGCCGGAGTCCCTTTGGAGCCTTTTAGAAGTTGACTAACTTCAGATCGTCGTGGACAATCTTTTGTATAATGATCTCCTTCACAAATGAGGCAAGGGTACTTCGGTTTGCGTTGGGAACCGTCCTCAGTACGAGGTTTGGACTCTGGCTTTGGGGCGTCGGATTTGGATTTACCTTTGCCCTTCTTTTTCCCTTTGGAGGCTTTCTCCGTAGGATTGGCCTGAACGGCATTAACCTCCGCAGTTTTGCTAGAATTGGGAGGAGCGGGAGGAGAAGAATTATGGGATGAGTTGGACTTCTGCTTCCCATTCGAAGATTTCTTCGAATTCTAAGACACGGAACCAATAACACCATCCACCGCCGAGGTAGGTGGAGCTTTAGAGGTTCCAGACCATGGAGCATCAGGAAAAATATCATAAAGCGTACCGGACTGAGAGTATACCAGATCCAGATATTGGGCATGCGCTATGGCTTGTTCTTCAGTCACACACGCTCCCATAGCAATATCTTGGGCGATTTTGTTAACGAAGGAGGTGGTGAACGAATGAGTTAGTATCTGATCAGGTATATGAAACTTGATCAGTCTACGATGACGTCGCCACTCATGAATGTGATCAGAAATGTGGGTGGCTTTGTCCTGCTTCAAAGAAGTCAGGAGGTGCGTCCCCGCTTCGTAGAGAACCGGTAACTGAAAGTGAGTCAGAAAAGCCATGGCCAACGTATTGAAATCTTGAAAGATGCCACGGGATAATTCAATATACCACTTAGCAGCAGCACCAGTCAAAGTGCGCTGGAAGAGGCGTAGACGGATTGAATCATCCACCCAAGAGTTGGACGAACACCAAAGATGGTAAGTCATCACATGAGCTTGGGGGTCCTCCCCAGCTTTACCCTCAAACTTGGGGCAATCACCGGGCACCTTGGTAGGAACCGGAGGCCAATAAGGATTATGCAGAATTGGATCATTCGTTAATTTCGAAACATCCGGTAATTCCAAGGTAGCCAGAAACGGCAATGGCGGATTGGACGACATACATGGCCCTGGATAAGGACCAGTACATGTACTCCACACTGGTTGAGAACATCCTTGCCCCCAGGGGTTCTGTCCCGTAGGATTCTGACTGTAGGGGGTATAGGTCGTATATCCAGCCTGATTCGGTTGCTGGTAACTAGCGTACGGGGCTTGATAACCAGAGTATGGACCCTGATTGTAAGTTGGCCCTGTGTAAGCAGCATTTGGATTTGGCTGCTGAGTATAGGTGTAGCCGGGTTGTTGAGAGTAATAGTTAGAACCTTGGGGCTGGCTATAATTCGGTCGATATTGACCATGAGAATAGTAACCGCCTTGGGGTCGAGTGGGCTGCTAATAGGTGGGACCCTGCTGAGCCTGATGATTAGGGCGCAACGGTTGATTTGGCTGCGGCATTGAATAAGTTGGTTGTTGGGAGGGTTGACAGGATGTGCAGGCTAGCCTGGCTGAACAGGCTGACCTGGCTGAGCGAGTTGCCTTGGATAAACAGGTTGACCCGGATAAACAGGTTGTACCGATTGTGCAGGTTGACCTGGCTGTTGAGGAGCACCAGGTTGTGCCAGATGGGCCGGTTGGCCTGGTAGCGGAATGGAGCCAGGTAGTTGCTGATAACTGGTTTGACCCGCAGCAGGACCATAAGATGGCCCTGGCTGATGTGCAACGTTGGGACCAAGAGGATACTGCGGTTGCAAAGGTTGAGAGGGTTGGACTTGCCCCCCAGGACCATATACCGGCCCTGGTTGGTACCCCAGTTGACCTGTGAGTCCTTGAGGTTGCCCAGTTGGGACTCCAGGGAGAGGCTGCACAAGTTGACCGCAAGGGTTGTAATATTGTCCTTGTGGACTGTATAATGGCCCTTGCTGGCCCAGAGGGTAGCCCTGTATGGGCTGTCCCTGCGGGTCATAAGGATAGCCAGGCTGGCCCGAAGGTTGGCCTTGAAAAGGTTGTCCTTGCGAGTTAAAAGGTTGACCAGCCTGGTTATAAGGTAAACCCTGAGCATGAAGTTGAGCCTCAGGAGCAGGTAAACGTAAAGGGTTCCCATGCTCATCGTACTGATATGGAAAGACGTACATGGGCGTACCATCCTGTGCATAATGCGAAAAGTACGAGCGGTTGGGATCTTGAGAGGACTATCCGACCTCGGGGTTCGATTGTTGGAGAGACAATCGATACTCCTCCGAAGAGATGTTCTTCGGCATAGCAGATGCTATGTAGATATCTTCGGGAAGCGATGTGGTCCTTACGGACTTGGTAGTAACAGCGGGTGCAGATTCGGCCACACAAACAGTGGGCATGGAGGGTACAGAAGTAACCTGAGGGGATGACGTAACAGGTGTCCATGGAGACATCCCCAATGAAGGAACAACCGGCCTCATAGAAGGAGCTGATACCCCCATAGAGGCAGCGGCGGCAATAATCTGACCCAAGGATCTATACCCGGCGGGTAATGAGGGACCAGGTGATGACATAATATATGGTTCAGGGTTGCCTTCCGAAAATAACCGTCGAGGGAACAACTGGTAATCTTCACCAGACGTGGGAATTTCCTCGCTAGCAGAATCACTCATATTTGAACCTGTCGCTAGATCTCGTAACAGACGGCGAGGACTAGGAGGAATAACAGCAGCTATAAAAGGCAAACCCGATGTAAGAGGAGGGAAATATTCCCCTACTCCCAATCCAAACCAAGGGTCGGAAAAGGGCCAATTGAACTCAACTGGTCCTCCAAAGGGCTACTCAGACAGAATCGGTCCCCCGTCGGAAAACTCGGAAACGATGGGTTGCTGGGGTTCAGCAGAGGACTGAGAAGCCTCTGATGAATCGTCCATATATGGACTACCGGTAGACGAAATAGAAGGTTCCGCCACAGTGACAACAATGACAAAAGATCAAGCACAACACACACGGGCTGAAAAAGAGTCAAGACACACAATCAAACGGCCAACAAGCAAAATCTAACAGGGCGTGTGATCGCGGGTGATTTATTTTACCACATTGAAACTTAGAAACTTCACCGTTTCATGTTTTAAGAGTCAAGAAACGGATAAAAGGTGACTCTATCTCTTTCAGTTTTGGAGCAAGCGTGAAAGGACAAGCGCTTGGTGATCCTTTCAAATTTAAAGAGTCAGAAAAGATCAAATGACTACTCAGGAATACTAGGCAAAGGGTGTACCAAATAACCGTGAACTGCAATATACACCTTGGTTTCAAAAATGAAAAAGAAATCAACCAAGGACTTAACGTACGTGCAGGAAATCTCCTCGAATGTTGTGTTCGGTGTATCACAGATATAGGGCAGCAGACTCGGCTTCCTATGGATAAAGGATAGAAATTTAGTGGGGTCTCCCTTTATATACTCGATGGTACGGGGAGCACAAGTCTGTACTAGTGCTGTCTAAAGCCAAGAGGCGAACGACAACTACTAGGTTTAAAGACGCCAGAACACATCTCTAGCCTAGACTACTAAATGTTGCGTTAATGTTTCAATGCTGCCTTAGTGTAAATTGAGTAAATTTTAATGTTTATCTTCAATTACGTTTCAGTTTTCAGGCCCTAGCGAGTGTGATGTCACAAAATCTCCTAAATGCACACTATATGCCATAGTATATCATTTCATTCGATGAAAGCTAATTATGAGAGAGTTGAGAGCTTTTCACACAAACAAATTGATCAGAAAACAACCAAAAAAGCCTCTAATGCAGCTAATGTAAACCAAAAACGTTTCTCTCAAAGTCACTAATCACTAATAACACCGAAAAGATTTTAATTTGCACTAACTAATCAAAAGAAAAGAGATTTTTTTTTATATTTTCAATGTTTAATAGCAATAAGCACTAAACAAAATGAAAACTAATGAGGAGCAATTTGAGATGCGATAGTAAGAGAGAAAAAATGAGCAAATCACTCAATGACAAACACGCAATCAGACCTCAAATTGACAAAACAGTCCCTCAAAACCAAAAGAATCCCAAAGACTCAAATGGACCATGTAATCTAGGCCCAAACGAGGCAAAGCGAAATTCGAATGAAGAAGAGAACAAACACTCAAATAACGCAATAAAGTGATAATCAATCGCTAAACGAATGTAAAGAAGCAATCACAAGGTCGACTGAACCGATAGAAACCCAAAACTCCCAAGGGAGGCTCGACACACAAGAGGACCTAGATGCCCTAGGGCTAGAAAGTGAAATTGATGGAAACAGGCAAACAACCAAAGGACGAAGGTCACAGCCAGTCAAACAAGGCTCCAGAACACTCAAGCAAGAGAAAAAACAAGGCCAAAATCACAGATCAGTCTCAGAAGGCTCAAAACACAGAAAACCCTAATACCTCACAGGATTGGTGCGACTGTGAGGTTGAAATTAGCGCTAGAATGGAATTGGCGCGGGTGATACACAAGCAACCTACGCCAATGGGCGCGACTCTCAAGCTGAAAAGCGCGCCAGTCGAGTTAACTATGGGAAAAATAAAAAAGAGCAGTCCAGACATAGACCAGTGATGACAAGGCCAAACAAAAGCCAAACAAATAGAAAAACAAACCTAAAGAGCTGACCAAGCAAGCAAGGTCAAGAATCAACCGAAAAGACAAGACAACACTCCAAGTGTTCAGTTCATAAACTAAACCGGAGATTGACTGAAGAAGCGTTGATCTACTTCGCTAATGCAGAGAAAAAGCGTTTCGAAGGCTATCTGGCTAACTTCAAGCTCCGTATGTAGCTTACAAAGCAAAACAACAACAAGCCAATGATCCCCAGTGGAGTCGCCAATTTTTTGTGGAGGTAAATCCCCTCTGCGGACAGAGGTGATCCCTACTAGCCCAGACCGGGTCTAGCAACAATCGTTCACGCTATAGTGCAGGTTCCTAATTGCAGATAAACCAACTAGAGATGAAGGCTTACTTGGAATCCAATGTTGTCGCTCGTAGAGAAGGTAGCGCTCCCGTTCCTTAGCTCTGGCAGATCACAATCCTCACGATCTCCGTGATCGGACACCTGCACACGCAAGAAACAAAACAAACACAAGTGTAAAATCTAGTGCATACAACTATATGTCAGTCAGAGAAGACATAACTCATGATCATCATCAAGAACAAGAGTGGAACCATAACCAATAGTCGTTTATCATTAATTAATCAAAAGAAGAATACAACCATAGCTCTGACGCTGAATTCTCCTTTGGAGGGTCATCAGCAGAACGTGTCTCGATAACGCCTGTCAGGGATGGGACAAACCTCTCTCTTCGGATGTCTCGAAAATGATCTCCTTTCTTGGATTTGGCCTTAAGGGAATGGATCAAAGCTCTTGCAGCATTAGGCTCTTGGGAACTTGGAGACTAGCTTGCAAATGAGATGAGCAAGCTTTTATAGATGGAGGAAGGGGAGTTGGGATCCCTATAATCATGGTATTGGCCCTATCCTCAAGGAAGCTTCCATGAGAGGTGGAAACCCACTTCCTCTACATGGAGATCCGGAGCCAAACCTCCCAGCTCAAATTAGATACCAGTTTCTGGATCAGTTAGGATGAAACTTCCGCCATTTATTTTTAAAAAACACTCCTTAAAATGGCTGGCGCGAGTGTGACTCTGGGACAGAGAGCCAATTGGCGCGCCCTCTTTGAAGGATTTCCCCCATTGGCGTGGGTAATGAACTGGATACTCGCGCCAATGCAAAAATGGGTGTTTTTAGGGTTTTTCACAAGGAATTGTCTTCGTGGCAATGAGAGTACATGTTTAGGGGAATGCCATGAAAATTTTTTCAAGTTATTTCACTGCTCACAGGTCACAGAATGAGCCCTCCAATTGTACGGGATGGGGAATTGCAGGGACGGTGAAAAATTGTTGATGCTTTCCACCCTCCAAGATTCTCTTCTTTCTGCAGTCCCCCTGATTAAGTTTGTTGTTGAAATCAATCCCGAGGTATTTGTACTCATTTAATTCTTCAAGAATGTTGCCTTCAAAGAAGAGCATATGCTGACTCTGCTTCTTTTTATTAGAGGAAATCATTATCTTGGTCTTTCTAATATTGACTTGCATCCCCACTGCTCTACAAAAATGCTCAAGGGCATATAGGTGCATCTGCAATCCATGGGCTGATTTAGAAATCAATACAAGATCATCAACATATAAAAGAAGCTTTATCACAAACTCCCCCAACCGAACACCATCCCCACAGAAGTATACAATATACAGCGAAGGTCGTGTCAAATTCATTGGCGTACAAGATGGTCATGAGTTCGAATTCCACAGATATTGTTGAATAATACACAAAATGCATTAAAATGGTTTTACTCTTTCGGTGTTTATAATCTAAGTACTACGGATTGCCGACGGTCGAAGAGTCAGTCCAGGAATACGAATATGATTAAAACAATATACTAGAGTGTAAAAGCCCTAAACGTAGACCCCAATTTTAATGTAATTAAATCAATTTATTTGTTGCATCAGAGTCCTTCTGCAGGGAAAGTTCGAAATCAAATTCGGTATCTATCTATTTTAATAACTGGAAAATTTGAATTGATAATGTACTAACATTATTCACTTTAGGGCGAGAATACAGTAATTCATTACATCAATTCTTAATTATGGTAACCACCATTTCTTTTACGGTAATAATATGAGTCTAAAACTATCGTAAAAGGATTAAAGAGAAGCCCTTTGAAACTAGCTCTTATACCAAATTTAATGCACGATCTCAGATAATAACACAATTTAATGAAACTTAACAGTGAGTTTATAGAAGCCCTTTGTTTGAAGTTTACTAGAATTTTAAATGAAATTGATGCTCAAAATTCAGACAACAATATTTTAAGGCAGAGTTTACCAATTTAATACACATATACATACCTGTCTTTCACGGTTGAAGTAGATCTTGAGTTGTCGTAGCTCCAATTTTGCCCCGTTACTAAAATGACCAAATCCTCTGTGCCAAACTGGGCACAACCTCGGTATCCAGTACCAAAATAATTCACAATTGAAGCACTTTGACCCCGTGCCCAAAATTTTCAAGAACAATGAGGCTCAATTTACTTTGTGACTCTCTCTGGTAAATTCCTCCTCTGTCTCCCTGTGTAAAAAAAATCCTTTTGTCTCCCTGTGTAAAAGCTCCTTTCCGTCCCCCTCTAAAAAACGGTAAACCCCCTCAGTCCCCTTATATTTCAAACAATACCTTCTTTTCACCCTCTACCGCCCCAACAATGAGGCATGGATTCTTTCCTTTTGTCCATTACAAGGTTCCTCACGGTGTCTTAAAGAGGTATTCATGTTTTATATTGAAATTCATCACATTATATTATTTTAAGTGATATTTAGCGAAATTACGTAGTCCCCTTTTTATTAAGTATTTATTTAATATTTTATCATTTTATACCCATTTTAAAGCTTAACATTTAGTTAAGATTTAATTTTATTATAACAATATAGTTTCCCTTTTAAATTTTGATAATTTAACTTAGAACTTATAGGTTTACATCGTTAGTTATTTTCATTTGATATACAATATATTATATAATTTCTTTTATTTAATTAAAATATTTTGTATTTATATATTTGAATAATGTACTAGATATTTTATGATGGTGGTATAACAAGTATTCCACAAGTATATTCTTTAGATTCTGGCGAGTTTAGGTATTTACTTAATATGTCAAAAATTCATTCATTGGACTTTTCATAAATGGTTAGCACATATACTAATGCATTACATGCGATACATGCATATGTAGCTATCATATGCATGCTAATATTTGCATTTTGTTTGTAAATTGTAGGTGGGTCATTACACTATCGAACCTCTCAATAAACTATTGGGTAAACTCTGTGTAAGAGGTGATGTGGATATACCCAAGTGTGATTAGGCCATGGTACCACCACTCTTACGCACCCCCCTCCAATTGCAACGTGGAAAAACTGATGGCATTTGTCTCACGCATGGGGTTCAGATGGAAGTAAGTGTGCAACTTCTGAACCCATGCCCTAGCTAAATTCTTGGTTGACCCATCATAGTTGGGAAGTGCTACCTTCTCGGCTATCTTATCCACCTCTTGGCTCGACTTCCCTCCTCTGTAAGATGCACCAGCTCCAGTCTTGCATCTCTCCTTCAGCCTAAGCTTTAGCCCCTCATACTCATCGATCCCCGTCTCTACAGAGTGCACCAAATCTACAACAAGGTCCGATTCTCTCTCTCTCTCTTCAGCTCATCCATGAATTGTGGCATAGTGTGACAATTGTTCTGACTATGCACTAGAGTATGTGGCCGCTGAAATGCATGCCCCTTAGTATGGTGGCTCCCGCCTCCTGCTCTAGAACCCCCATATCCATTGTTTTCATGCCCTTGGTTGTTATGCACCTGCAAACCCATCATTTGCTACATCATGTCCATCAACAGCTGGCCCTGCCTCAACATCTATTGGTTCACCCTCAATAGCTCATCCATAACCTGGTTTTGGCCCTCTTGTCTTGGCTACTCATAACCTCATTGTTCCTCCATACGTTCTCTAACATAGTCCAACTCAGTGTTTGAAAATGGGTCAAGCCCTCCTTCTCTACCATGTCCTCTACCTCTACCTCTACCTCGACCCCTCTGAAAAACCAAGCCCTGATACCTAGGTGGCATCACCAAATGCTTTCTCCCACACCAACCAAGAACATTAATAACATTGTAATATTCCTAAATGGAAATATTAAGTGTAAACAGAAGCATGGTCTATGAACGACAACAAAAATTTGCACAAACCCACAATTTATCAATTTGCACAAGAAAAATAAGCTGGAAACTGAGTCATTTTATTAATCTGAGTGAAATGGAGTACAAAATGAGTGGAACATAGGCACCTGGGATTGCTATAGCAAGCAAAGTCAAACCCAGGTCACAATGAGGTTCCCACAAGCTAAAATGACAACCTAGAAAATCCCTACACTACCCTTGAAATTCTTGACGCTGCTGTTGAAGGAGAACGGTTGGACAAGTCTCCAATGTACTCAGGAAAGGATGAAATTGCAGTTGGTGCCCCTTCTCACTCAGCTCCACCAAACCTAGAAAGGAATTTTCCTCCAACCCGACCTCCAAAAAACCCAATAAGGGTGAGTTTCCCAGTCTCACTCGTTGTACGCACTGCTGGACATTAGCTGATGGATACCCCTCAAATCCTCCAGAAGACACTCCCGAAACTCCTGCAATTTTCTCCTTGAAACTACAACCCTTAAGCCCAATTGCTCCTGCCCCTTGACCTTTGCGTGTCTCTGCCGGAGAGGACCCTGCGCAGGCCCTAGAAGACAAATTCTTGGCATGAATTATCCCCTCGATTCCCTCACTGCAAGCCACCCAAAATCCGGTAATTACCACTCCAGACCAACTTTGAATTCCCCGAAAGTTATCTTGCTCCACAACTGCCTCCCTCTACTTGTGTGAATTCCTCCCACCGTCATGGCCACACGCAGAACTGCGTGCAAGCTACTTGTTCCAGCTTCGGAATGGCTTCCAAAGTGTCCAAGGACTCCTCTAGGGTGGCACTCGAAGTCCACTGAAGTAGGACATGCGATCTCTCCCTGTCATAGTATTCAAAACCGGCCGGTTAGGAGCCTAGCAGGTCAAAACCAGTAAAAAAACCCAGTCAACCACCCCATTTCGCATTTTTTTCCAGTCAAACCGGTGCTAACTAACTAGTTTATCAATAAACAGGCTAAACTGGCCGGTTAGCTGCCACGACCACAAAAGGGACCCACAGAAGTTGATTTTGCTGGTAATGGGTGGTTTTCGAGGGAAAAGGAGGGTTTTTTCCCTCCAAAACAACCCTCCCTAATCCTTTAAAGGCAGGGGTACCCTCTCATTTGTCTCACACATCTCATTTTGAGCTTTTGTGAGGTTGATTGAGAGCTTGGAGAGTGTTGAGTTTTTGCTGGAGTAGTGGAACAACATAGAGTTTGAGCTAAGTAGTAGCCATCATGCCTCCAAAAGCCAAGGATACTACATGGACTCATTGTGATATGATTGATGGAAAAATGATCTACAAAGATTGCCAAAAATCTATTGTAGGAGGGGGTATTTACAGGTTCAAGCAACACTTGGCTGGGATGTGCATGGGCTCATTGTGATATGATTGATGGAAAAATGATCTACAAAGATTGCCAAAAATCTATTATAGGAGGGGGTATTTACAGGTTCAAGCAACACTTGGCTGGGATGTGGAGCACCAAATGAAGTAATAGGGCATATTAGGGAAAAATACCTTCAGAAGTTTGAGACTCAAGTCACTGAACCAATAGAGAAGTTTGTGACTCGAGCAGTTGCAAAGTTTGGCAGTCGAGACTCAACCAACTGAGTTTGATCATGATGAGAAGTTTCAAGTGATAATGTTGATCACTAATATCATATATGTAGGTTTGTAGTAGTAGCATTGTTTTTGGACTTTATGGGCCATTTGGAGCCTCATTGCTTATGTATTTTTTCCATGATATGTATTGCACTCGGTGCCATTTTGATATATTCACCTTTACATAGTATATAAATGAGAAAACTTTGCATATTTTGTCTCTATTGGCTTGGAATGATGGTTGCAAATCTTAAAAATAGTTTTTTATTAAAAATTAATTATTTAATGTATTTTTTAAAAACTAGTTCATTTAGACCTGACCAATACTGGTTAGACCAGTTCCAGTCAGAAACTTGGTTCATTAGGTCCATTGGTCTGGTCACCGGTTCCGGTTTTTAATACTATGCTCCCTGTAAATCTCCTTGTGCTAAGCAACACTGTGTTAACTTGGCTGAGCAGCTCAAGCAAACAACTAGGTTCAGTTGTAAAATTGTCAAAAGCCCCAAACAATAGCTCTCGGGCCTCACCTCATTTTTAAGCTTGTTTCCTACTCTTTCCTCCTTGTGGCCCCCTTCCTCCACTTAGTTCGATTTTCCCTCCCTTCTTCTCTCTCCACAAATGTGTTCTGCCTCAAAGGGGTGTGTATGCTTTGTGGGTGGTCCCACAACCCACCGGACATTTAATTTATTCCCTTCTCCTAAGTTAAATCACCAAAATAGATGCCAAAGTCAAAATTGTGCCAAAATTGGGAGGTCTCCTTATCACTCTAGAAATTGGGGATATTTCACTATGAAAACAGATAGTGCATAGATTTTGGGCTATAACAAAATGTACTTTCTATTATAAATTCCATCATGTTGACTAGATTGTATTGTTGCAAGAATGGCCTTTTGAATTTAAGCAAATCTAACAAAAATTTGCAACTATAACGAAATATGGTGATTACCTAAAGAAACCTAACTATGATAGGAATGTTTATGGTATTAGTTTTCCTTCCTATTTTAAGGGATTGATAATACAACCTTGATTGAAATGGCAGAACCCTCCAAGGTGTTGTTTTTGGTGCTAGATCATCCAAAATTTTGAATTTTTGGCACCATGACATTTGACGCTAAAGCCTATAAGTGTTTGGTTAAATGTATGTACTATTTACATTTAGATAGCCACCCCTATGGAGATATTAATTACAAACACTTATTGTCATGCTACATTTTGATAGTGCCTTCATTATATAGTCTTCTATTTACTTTGAATCCAAAGCAACAATTGAATAAGTGTTTGGTTAAATGTATGTACAATTTACATTTAGATAGCCACCCCTATGGAGATATTAATTACAAACACTTATTATCATGCTATATTTTGATAGTGCCTTCATTATATAGTCTTCTATTTACTTTGAATCCAAAGCAACAATTGAAACATGGAAACAGTTTGCATGTCAATGTCTCATGTTGCTACATGAAAGCACACTATTTGTGGAATCAGGTTAGTCAATAATTATATTGTTTTTCTTAAAAAATTAACCACACTAGATTTCTCCATAGACCTCTTGATCTGCTAGACATGTATCATGTAGCCCTTTCAAGAAATTTCTAAGCTTTAATGATTAAAGTTACTATGCCATCGTAAGTGTTCAAATCATGAGTCATTAACATTATCATAACTTTTTTTTTATGGTTTACAGTTCATTGGATAAGGGTCAACCTTACATCTTTCGAGTAGGTTCTGGCCAGGTGAGCTCATGAAGAACTGCCTTATTTTCTCTGTTGTTTACAATTTTTCTAATGATTAAGAAATTTGTCGCCTAGACATTGTCACATTGAATAAAAAGTGGGTATACATATATGTCTTTGCAAAAGGTGGGAAGCTTGAGAATCATCACAATGGTCATATTAGGCTTCTTTCCTCAATATTTTGAACCTTTTGTGTCTTCACATTTATTAGATGATGACTCATACGTTTTGACCAATTTTAGGAAATTTACTTGATTGGGTATTATGAGTCCACAGATGATTTAGTTATCCCTATTGATAGGATCATGCAAGTATATAAGCTCTACCAACTAGCTCAACTATCTTTAAAAACTATAATTTGTAGAACAAGTGACTATCTCTAACTATACTCCAAGCAAGGCATCAGATGTATATCCTTCTCATTAGCTTTTTGGCAACCACTGTCAGGCATGTAGAAGTGATCATTGTCTTCGATTCATTCCAACGTGCACAGAAATTGTACTCACTTAGAATGAGTGAATAGCATCGTTAACTAAGAATTGCTGGCCTTGGTGCTCCATACAAGAAAGAAATGTGTTTTTTCAATTTTGTTTGGATCTGTTATACATTGAGGTTTAGGAAAGCTCAGATAGTATTGTATGACAATACATATAATGAATTTGATCTGAAATTGGTTTATTGAGTTGAGATCATAAACCCACTGCATGCTTCTTAAAATTTCCAGCAAAATTTCTGATATAGAATTAGTATGCATTTGATATTTGTTTATGATGATCTTTTGGAATAGTTCCTCTGGTTCTTAGCCTATTTAACCATATTCCTATTTAAATATTTGGTTTTCTCCTTTTCTAACACATTTCTATCATATCAAATAACATGTTGAAACTAAATACTGTTGGGAAAATACTTATGGCAGCTAATTAAAATGACTTCTCTTAACTTGGTAGGTGCTTGTGATGTTTTTTTGCTTCTTTAATTAGATTATTCTTCTACTTATAATCATTATGTTCTTCATCAACAAACAACTACCAAAACATGAAGATTATTAAAGCAAAAGGACACCAGATATAACTCAGCCAGGGAAAAATCCCTATAAAGGGGAAAACCCAGTCAAAACCTTCCACTAATAGTTTCAAATCAGATTGAGACAACCAAGAATTTTTAGACTCAACAGAGAGATTTCCACCAAGTCAGCCTTCAATAGAGATACTTCATCATTCTTTCCATAAGTCAAACCAAGTCATAAGTGTAACTTCATCTAGAAACATCTCGGACCTGCAACATCTCAGATACCTCAGACCTCGGACCTGTAGTAGCCATAGCTGATCTGCAACATCTCAAAATATCTCGGACCTGTAGTAGCATGTGTGGCAGAAGAAATATCTTGGATGCTTAAGATTTCGTCTCTTTTTCTTCTTAACTTTGCACTTTTCCTTCTACCCGAATTGCAGACTTGAATCGCTTGGTGTGTGTCATCAAATAGGTCAAATACCTCTTTATTTATGGTCTCTTTGACCTGGCCAAATTCTTCATGAAGCTGACTTGTTCTCTTTGGGGCCGACTTGGTGGAGAAGGAAAACGTGACATTTTTTACTCAATAAATTTTCTTTCTTGACTTTCCAAAGCCCAAGGAGGGTCTAGACAAAGACTATGACTCTTGACATAAACCTAGAGGCCTATAAATGAGGCTTTGACCTATTGACCATTGACCCAAGCATGAAGCCCACACTTTAATAAGTCCATCCTTTACAATAACATTTATTTTTCTTTCTTTTAACAAATAGATGGCTCAAATACAATTATGAAGACCAACACTAGTTGCATTCTTGAACACTCCATCTTAACTAGGGAGGTATTCATAATTACATATATACATAGGTGCATGGAAGATCTCAAAATGATATGCTCTACGAAGAGTTACAACACACGAAGTGCTACAGATTAAATACCTGACCAAGGCATTCTAATTGGGTGGGACTACGGTGTGTTCCAAGCTTTAGCCACTCTAGGTACCATTAGGCTTTAGCTTTGACACCAACCTAGGGATTTAGGTGTGTATCCAAGGTCGGAGCTCCAAGACCAACACCACCCTCCCTACTTCAGGTTCTAGACATCATCACAGGCCGACCAGATGTCCTCCCAAACATCTTGTTGCCCCTATATGATTCATCTCTCCTTATCAACTAAACCAGATATATCCACCAATCCAAGCATGCTTCAAACATTCAACCTTATTATAGAGAGATTTTCACAAAAGCAACCCCAATTAGTAATAAACTTTCACTATACATATTTAAGACAAACCTTCAGGGTCCTTAATCATTCTGATGTTGCTTAGATCATCATCATATCAAACACATCTAGTAGAAAGCTTTACTTCAACTTTTCCAGCAGCAACAAACTCAACCTCAATACTTCTTCCAAAAACATCCAAGTCTTGTTCATAACTTTATCAATCACGAATAACCATCAATATTACTTTAGATGTTCTCCGATTTCAAACATCCTAATGTCCTTTTCATCAATTCGTTCACTTCTCTTCAAGCTCCCTCTCAATTAGGGATACATACACTTTCCTTTATCCAAGTAGCTAGGGGACAAGTTCATCAACACAGGCTCTTCCTTTTTGCATAAACAATTCATCGGAGAATTTAGATCTTCCAAAACTTCATCATTTCTTCACATGACAACAAGATCATTTATCGAACTTTAATGTCATCGAAGTTTTCACATCCCTCTCTTTTGATCATGCTCAACATCATCATCAAATATGAGGTAAGCATTTTCATCATCTTGAAGACTATGTACCTGTAAACTTTCAACAAGTACAACCAAACACAAACACATATGTACAAGAGCATGAAGTCAACTTTATCAATATAGGGTTAGCATGCCATTATAATAGGAGCATAATAAATCAGATTTTAGACATTCAAGACCTTAACCTAGTTAGGTTTTATAATCAATCAAGAGTTTCATCCATTAGACTTGCAACAACATTTAGCAAGGTTTTGTTACAAACCCTAGATTTCATCATCAAAACTAAATCATATCAATAATCGAAAACATTATACTTCTAGGTTTTCATTATCATGCCTTAGAATATCAATCTCTACTAGGGTTTTGTTACAAACCCTATATTTCAAATATTAAATCATGAATATCAACAATCAAGTTAGCATACCAACATTTCATCTCATTATTATTTCCTAGAAAATTATATTAGTCTCATACTAGGGTTTTATCATAAACCCTAGATACAAACATAAAACTTCAAAATTAGATATACAACAAATTTTGACCAGGTTAGGGATTTTATTATACGAAAGAACATACACCCAAAGATCCATTTCTAGGGTTTTATATTGACTATTACAAGGGTTTTGTTATAGACCATAATTTACCAAACCCTAAGAAAACTAGGGTTTCTAGACATCAACAACAAACCTTAAAAGGCTAGGGTTTTATCATTAGCATACCTTAAGCATCAAAAGGCCAGGGTTTTACAGTGAATCCTAAAGGTTAGGGTTTCACCAAAATGAGAAAACAGTAAGAGGTAGTGTGATAAGGGTAGATTCAATCTAAAGATTAATCACCCAAACACGAATCCTTATGATTCAGAACCCTAGACATAAGAGAGTTAGTAATGTAAAGTGAATGAAAAGTGATCATACTTTCTTACAATAGTATGGGTCTTATGCATACCTTGAGTTGTTCTTTAACAAACCTTTGTAGGGTTTCTTCGACAACAAGGTTTCTTTCATGATAGAAATCTTTCTTTTGAAGTCTTCCTTTGAATCTAGCAATAATTCTTATACTTGCAAGCTTAGTTCTTTCAAGGAAAGGATAATAGCAAAGATGAAGCCAAATATATAGGAAATCAAAAAAGAATACTTATCTTTTCTAAAGATGTGGAATCTTCTTCTTGAAGAGCTCCCCTTTACTTTGAAGCATGGCACAAGACCAACATTTCTTTTATGTACCTTAATTGGATTCTGTGTACTTATTTTCGGTTTGTAGACATATGATTAGGGCATCTTATAACCACTTCTATAGCCCTTCCAATTTGGTATTTGTTGTTCCAAAGAACTAAGACTATTCTTTTCTCAATAGGTTAATTCCTTCATTGGCCCTTAAGACACCCTCTTGCTCACTGTTGCACTTTTTCCAGCCCTCAAAAAGACACCTATAGGAGCTTGGATTCTTTCTGAAGTTTTTCGGCTTTTAAGTTATATCCTAGATATGAGAGATGTCCTTCTTTATTGATTATGCTTGTATGACCCTGCTAAGGTATGCAATTTTCTTCTTCTTTCTTTTGATGGAGGATATGTATTATTCAGAAGGAGAGGATTTTCTTTATAGAAACTTGTATGTCAGGGACTTGCATAGATTCTTCAAAAGGTAGACTTCAACAATTTGAGTTTGGAATAATTGAAGCTACAGGTCGGCTCATGATGCATGGGGCTGTCACAACTTGGTGGTTCCTGCATCATTGTATCTGATTTATCTTTCAAACAAGATGACGGTAGCTTGATCCTTCAAATAGTTCGGACTAGGTCTCTTATGTGCACAGGTCTGAAGTAAGGACCTCGGTCCTCTTCCAACGTGAATGTGGTTATGTTTTAAGTTCTCCAATCAATGTTTTTGTACTCAGAACTTTTCGGCTCCTCCAAGTGGTTGAGGGATCAAATCAAGCCTTCTGAAATATACTCAAACTCAGAATCTCAGCTCCTCCTTTTAGAGAGGTTGTAGCTAAACAATTAGTCTTCCAATTGAGTTAATTAGTCCTCCAATCACCTTGGTCTTTGTTGGCTATCAAGGACTCTTCTAGATTATATATAAAACAGGATTTTTGTCACCCATAAATACATCGACTTCTGAGGTTTGGATCTCTGAGATGGCTCAGATATTTCAGCCTCCTTTAAAGGTGTTTTCAGGCCTTATAACAAAGCTTAGAACTGCATTTTCTTTGTGAAGTTGCTCGACTTTGAGTGGAATATTTGCTAAAATTTGGCAGCTCAAGGATGAATATATCCTAGAAGAAATCATATCTTTTAGTTATGTCTGAACACCTATAATAAAATTTCATTGCTCACAATTCTAATATGACTTTCCAAAAATAGTAATTCACATCTCAATTTGGAAGTGACTTTCCAAAATAGAAAGTCATATCTAAATGATCAAGGATGATCTCAACATATGGAATCCACTTTAAAATCAAATCAATGATGATTATACAAGTCAAGAATTAATATTTTTATCCTTACTAGTATTATTATTATTATGATACTATTATTTATATAATAGTCTAAAGTCATTCACCTTTAATGGAATAATAAAAATGAATTCTCTCACGGAATAAGTAAATTAAAATGAGAATTTTTTACTTGGAAAATTGAACCTCTCTCTTAGAATAAAATAGTAACTCCACACTTAAGAGAATGTAACTCTCCCTCACTAATTCAATTTATGGCAAAAATGTGACTCATTAAATGCATTTGTAACTCCCTCATTTAATTCGATTTGTAACTCTCACCAAATATTCTCTTGTGTCTAAGTGTAACTCTCTTTCTCCCTAATTCGAATTGTAACTCCTCATGACAAGTGTACCTCTCTCTCTATTCTTGGGATGAATTACACTTCTCCTCTAGTAACTCCTCCCTCATGGTATTTGATTCTCCTATTATTGGCTCAAGGAATGAATTCATTTTGTAACTCTTCTCCTTTGTCATCTATTTAAGCAAGAGCAAGTGAGAGTTGAGAGTATCATGTTCATTGTGAAGAAGGAGAGTTACTGTTAAGTGTGTGCAAGAGAAGTGTGAGGGCAAGTGAAGAGTAAGAGCAAGGGACGAGCTAAAGCAAGTGTGAAGGACAAGATCTGATCAAGAGACAGAGGAGATCTTCAAGCAAAGAGCAAAAGCACTTCTGCTGCAAGTTGATCAAACATTGGTGAGTTTGTTCATTATCATTCTCTCTCTCTCTCTTTGTACTCTGCTGAACAATGTGAAAATTTCTGAATATAGAAACCCTACTGCAGTATCTTGATTTGCTTCTATTTGTTTGATTTAATTAACAAGTTATATTATGAGATCTTCAGTAAAATATCATAGCAAACACAACTGCAACCTACACATACATACAGATCATTTACTGAAGCATAATGCACACATGACAAAGGACACAGTTTTTGGACAATGTCCCCGGAAAAACCCAATGTGGGAAAATGGGTGCAACAACTCTTAGAGGGTTTTTTTATTAAGCAGAACATCCGAATACAATCAAGGGCACCAGTAATGGTTTTCCCAACAGAGAATTTACGGATGATGTACCTATCACTTGGAGACAGAAAATATGGTTGATTCAGCCGAGGAAGCACTCCTTCGAAAATATTGAATACGAGCCCTTTTTGGCCCACTTGAACCCCAGCATTGCTCCTCCATCCTCTGCGTCAACTTCTCCTGCCCAACGTAGCCACTGCACAGCATAGGCTGCTCCTACGCCACCCCTCTGGGCTCAACGCTGCCTCTGCGTCACCCTGAAGGCCCTGTGTCAGCCTCTGCGCTACCTCTGTGTGAGCCTGGCTGGGCTGCATCCTTCCTGCTGGTCTTTGCGCTACCTGGTACGGATCTGCCTCTCTGCCTTAGTATTCTCGGCCTCAAATTAGAATAATCCCTCGTCGATCTACCCCTCACAAGCACTGCAAGCTCACTCGAAAATTCTCAGCAAATCGCGCCCCAGAATTTTGACTTAGCTCAAGTGCTACTGCTTTGTGTGTGTTCTCCACCAAGCATTCCTTTAATACTTTTCTCGTGGTGAAATCAACGACTGTGATCTAATCTCTAATCAATGGCTAAGATTAGAAAAGACTTGATCCATGTTACTTTGAACATTCTCACCCACATGTTTAAATTAATTCCGTTTAATTGTTTTATTTCCCTTAGTTAGACTTAGGGTCTGCATTAAAATAATTAATTTATTGAATAACTTTCACACCAGGTGGAATTTGTCCAAACGATTTCTGTTTTTAGAGATCTCATGTGTTCTAGTCCCTCCATAAAGTTTCGGAGCTAGAGCACATCCGATGCTACCCAAAATCTCAACACTCCCTCTTAGCGAGGAATGTGCTCTAGCAACACTTCACTCGAGAAGTGTTACTCTGATCTCTGGCATCGGTCTCCTGCGTTATTGATGCTTGGCCTGCTGCCCTCCATCCACTGCGTTGTTTCTTTCTGTATTGTTGCCCATGACTCTTCCACAGTCACTGCCACATATGTACTGCAACTCCCTCTCAAATCGCTGCATCATGCTGCCTATAGCACTGCTAGTGCTAATTGTTGCACTGCAACTCAATTGCTAAGAAGTAAGAAACTGAAGGAAATCACCCAACAACTGACAAACGATGGTCCCATTACCCATCCTCATCAACGAAGCACTGCACATCTTGCTCGTTGTCTCTCTAGAGCCTCTACGCTGCTGCTGCTCTGCACCGCGTAAGCACTGCCCCTCTACACTGCTGAAGTCCCATCAACCTCTACGCTACTTCTTCCACGCGGCTCCTGCCACTTCACTACGCTGCTCCAATCTTCAGCGTTCAAGCACTGCCTTGTGCCTTTCCATGATCCTCTACATCCACTGATTCCAATCATCCTGCTACTGTCTTTAACAGTTTCCGTAGCTTGTATGTGATCCAAGAGTTTGGGCACCTCGAGGATCCTGCCGTCTACCATTTGTAGTTCACTCTACAGATCTATATCGCCCCACCTCTTCTCTCGAGGTACATGAGCACTCATGGCCACATCATCATCGTTGTCGTCGTCCCCTTTCACTGCTGCTGCCTTGGAATCCGAATCTTCCTTGCCCTTCTTCTTAGGACAAGTATTGGCAAAGTGTCCCAATTCGCTACATCTAAAGCACCGAACCTTGGATAGGTCCTTCTTCTTCTTCCCTTGTTGCCTCTGTCCCTTAGATGCTAGGGTTGCATCTTCCTCCTCTTTCTTAATCTTGACTCCTCCATTGCTGAATTCCCTCTTGGTTATTCTCTTGATCTCCTTCTGTCGAAGGATTTCCCATATGCCCTCCCAGTTTGGAAGTTGTGCTCTGCCCAAGATACTTTGGAGAAAGGTCTCCCAATCATTGGTGACTGCATTTAGGGTAGTCCTCACCGTGAGTCCATCATCAAGAGTTTTCCCCATGGCAATCAGTTGATCTCAAATACTCTGAAATCTAAAGAGGAAAGGATCGATCTCCTCTCCCTTGTGCATCTGGAAAAACTGCATCTAATTCTCTAGAAGCATCTTCCTCTGGACGAAGCTACCTTGATACAACATCGTTAATGCCGTCCACGCCTCGTTTGTCGTCTTCTTCTTGACAATATGCGAAACTATGTGATCTTTCACTCCATCCATGATCAAACATTTAGCCCGCGCCTGATTTTCATTAAACTTCGCTAGAAGAGAAGCATCAGTTGGAACAACCAGGACGTTCTCGGCATGATATCTGATGCCATATTCTTCAAGGATTGACAGGATTCTGGCTTTCCAGATGGCAAAGTTAGACACACCATCTAACCTATTCTGATCTCTTAATCCATATGGGGCCATCTCTGCTCAAACTATCGAAGCAAGTGCTCTTCTCCCTTCTACTGCTGCTACACTCAGCAAAATACCGGATCTGGGTTTCTTGGTGATAGAAACTCTCTAGAGAATATGCTCCCTCTGACAAACGATTTCCCTCCCGGAAATCTTTCACCAATTCTGTCGAATCAACCCTCTACGATCACTCCACTTGATCGAATCTCAGATTTCTTGGCTAGAAAATATGCTGAGGAACTGTTTCCCCTTACTTTGTCAACCCTGCTAGGCACTGTTCTGCACTGGTAGAAACAATGCCCCACCAACAACTTCGAAGATTAGAAAACTGCACTTCCATCCACGACAACCGGCACAATGTCACTCCCTCTTAGACTGTGTCACCCTCTTGGGCCTGCGTCAGCTTAACATGAGCTTGACAGGATCTGCGTCACCCTTCTGGGCCTGCATTAGCCTCTGCATCAACTCTGCGTCACCCCCGCAGGGTCTGCGCTATCCCTCTGGTGTTGTGCTACCTCTTTTTGAATCTGTGAAGCTTCATCTGCCCTCCTACAACAAAAATATCTTCAGCCCTATGCCGATGGCTTCAGCTTGATCTGTAATCGCTCTGATTCCATGTGAAAGTTTCTTAATATAGAAACCCTACTGCAGTATCTTGATTTACTTCTTGTACTTGTTTGATTTAACTAACAAGTTATTTTTTGAAATCTTCAGTAAAATATCAAAGAAAACACAACTGCAGCCTACACAATCATACAGATAATTTACTGAAGCATAACACACACATGACAAAGGACACAATATTTTTTGGACAATGTCCCCGGAAAAATCCAATGTGGGAAAATCGGTGAAACAAATCTTAAAGGGTTTATTTATTAAGTAGAATATCTTAATACAATCAAGGGCACCAGTAATGGTTTGCCCAACAAAGAATTCATGACAAATGTACCTATCACTCAAAGAAGGAAAATATGGTTGATTTAGCCGAGGAAGCACTCCTCTTAAAATACTGAATACAAGCCCTTTCTGGCCAACTGGAACCCCAGCGCTGCTCCTCCAGCCTCTGTGTCAGCTTCTCCTACCTAGCGTAGCCATTGCACAGCAGAGGCCGTTCATGCATCACCGCTCTGGGCTCAACATTGCCTCTACGTCACCCTGAAGGCCCTACATCAACCTCTGTGTTGCCTCTGCGTGAGCCTGGCTGGGCTGCGTCCCTCTTGCTGGTCTCTGCACTACCTGGTATGGATCTTCCTCTCTGCCTTAGTATTCTTGGCCTCAGATCAAAATAATCCCTCGCCGATCTGCCCCTCACAAGAACTGCAAGCTCACTCGAAAATTCTCAGTAAACCGCGCCCCAGAATTTCGACTTAGCTCAAGTGCTACCGCTTTGTGTGTCTTCTCCAACTAACCCCAAGTCTTCCTTTAATACTTTTCTCGTTGAGAAATCAACGGTCGTGTTCTAATCTCTAATCAACGACTACGATTCTAAAAGACTTGATCCATGTTACTTAGAACATTCTCATCCACATGTTTAAATTGATTCCTTTAATTATTTTATTTCCCTAAGTTAGACTTAGGGTCTCCATTAAAATAATTAATTTATTGAATAACTTTCACATCGGGTGGAATTTCTCGAAACAATTTCTGGGTCTTGGAGATCTCATGTGTTCTAGCCCCTCCACAAAGTTTCAGAGTTAGAGCACATTCGATGCTACCCAAAATATCAACAAACAAATGAAGAAATCTAATAGAAGAAAAATAATTTGGGTTTTCCCCTTGTGGGTTTGTTCCTGGTCATTGCACCTAACTTTTAGAGTCTTATATTTGTGCTTGGCTGTCTTCATATGATCCTTAAGTTTATGTTCTATCTTCAACTGTTGATCTGAAAAATTGTGAATAAATCTGCATTCTAAGTATTTGTAACATCATAGAACATTCAATTTTCTGCAAAGTACATTCAGTTTTCTGCAAAGTACATTCATCTTTCTACAACATATATTATGTTCCATTCAGTTTTCTGCAAAGTACATTCAATTTTTTGCAAGTACATTCAATTTTCTACATAGAACTTTCAAGTTTCTGCAAAGAATTTTGAAATTTCTGCATAGAACTTTTAGATTTTAACATGGTATCAGAGCTTGCTGAAGGCAAGTCCAAGGAGACCATAAATCACCTGAAGAGATCCCATTTGCTGCCAAAGTTTTCTGATTAAGATGACTTTGTCCTACTTCAAGATAGAGGAGAAGCTAAATGATGCTTCAAACTTTGGTTCATAGAAAACAAGGCTCGATATCACTCTTGAAGAACACAAATTTTTGGAATACGTTGAAGACACAATAGCTGACCACCAGAGAATTCAAGTGCTGCTGTCAAATCCAAACATAAAAAGGGCGAAATCAAACCTGGAAAATTTATCCTTGATTTTCTTAGTGATCATCTCATTACTTATGTTTTTGGCTTGAAAAAAGCTAAAGAAATGTATGAAAAACTAATTGGCATGTTTTCAATTAGTAACTTGAACCAAATTATTGCCTTGAAGAATCAGCTGAAGGACATCAAGATGAACAAAGTAGAGACAGTTCAAGCATACTTCCTGAGAATGACCAAAATCAGGAGTCAACTATCAACAATTGGTGAAGTTGTACCCGAAAAAGAAATGGTGTTGATTGCGCTTGCATGTCTTTTTCCTATTAGCGAGACTTTTATCACCACCATCAACAATATAAACATTATTTCCACATTGTATCAACTCTTGGGAAAGTGTATCCAAGAGGAGGCCATAGTGATCTCTAGAGGGATAATTTCACATCATGAAGCAGGAGAACCTATTGCATTTTCAGATAATGACAAGAGAAAGAAAGGTAATAAAAAAAAAATTGCTTTCAAATCAAATAAAGAGAATCTAGACATGTCAAAAGTTAGATGCATTAATTGTCAAAAGCATGGTCACTTTGCTCGTCACTGTAACGAAAGAAGATCACCTAGATTCAAAAACAAATCTGATTATAGAAAAGACACTCTTCATGCAAGGAGAATCGATTACTTCCAATTGCCCCTCTTCATGCAAGGGAAAGTATTAATTCTCCTTCCCAAGGGTATCAACACATATGTCATCATAAATAATGCCCATGAGAAATGGAAGACCAGTCTCAACATCATCCTCCTTTTCGGTATCATAAATGGGAGCGAGATCAAATTGAGGACCCACAATTTCCCATTTCCCCTTTTCAATGCGAAAGTATTCGTCAATGTAATCTTCCAAGGGGCTAATGGGATCAGCTTCCCCAAGGTTCTCGAAAGGAGAATCGTCAGGAGCAATATCCTTGAGAAAGGTAAGGTCAACCTCAACTTCACTTTCCATAGCCTCATCTTCCCTAACACGTGTCCACAAAATCATCCTTTTCATCATGTGGACTCAAGGGGCACTCATCCTTTTACTCACTATTTGGGTCCCAAAGGTCCTCTCCAACTTCGTCAGATTGATTCAACTCTTCCATATGTTCTTTTCTTTTATGATGATCCTTCACACTTGAACTTTCTTCAATATCACCTTGATCATCCAATTGATTACCCTTTGTGAGGCTTTGTGACTGATTATAATATTTGTCAGTGATCAAGTCAGTTTGAATATTAAAAGCACAAGTTAGGCTAGCAAAGTGAAGGAGATGACAAGGATGTTTCTCATAGGCACACCCCATTATGTATAGTTGCTTTTGTGTTGACTTATGAAACCTGCGCATGAATTCCTTATCCATATCCTCCAATAAATCTTGATAAAATTCAACGTATTTATCCACATCCCTTTGCAGTTATTGAATGTCTTGGTCATTGAGTTTTGCAAATGTAGGAACAAGTTTAATCTCTCTCTTTTACAATAGTCCATTTTTCATGATTTTTCATATTAGGATTAAAATGGAGTCACCAGGATGAATTAAATGTTGATTTTTGTAGCGTCAGAAAGTGTTCCAACTCTCAAACTTTGCAAGGAGGCTTGGACAACAGTATTCCAAAGAACCTAGAAACCGTTTGTGGAAATTCCATTCGGTTCATGACATATTAAAATAATTAATTATTTTAATGAAGACCCTAAATCTAAACTTAGGGAAATGAAATAATTAAAGGGTATTAATAAGTCAGAGTGTGAATCTTCTAGAAAACAAAGATCAAGTCAAGTTTTAATCTTAGCCATTGATTAAACTTCTAATTTGGTCCGTTGATTCTCCAACGAGAAGATTATAAAAGAAGGCTTGAGGGTCATTTGGTAAACAAGTTGGGCATACACTCAGTATCCAAAGGAGATCGATTCTGAAGTAAGAGAATTCGATTTCAATGGGAGAGTTGCAAGGCGAAGATTTTGCAGAAGCAGAAGGAGGAGGGAGTCAGAAGTGATTGAGGTCAAGGACAGAGGGAAGCAGTGGGCCACTGGATGCAGCTCTGGGCTGCAACGTAGAGAACCCATGCAGACCCTACGCAGACTTACGAGTCTAGCGCTGGGACTGCGCAGAGACACACAGACAGGCACTAGAAATAGCAGAGGCTATTCAGGGTGTCAAAAATTTGTCGGAAGGAGCCAGGAATATTGTCTTAGTGTTCCAGATCTTATCTGGCAATATTTTTTCCTTGGAAAGAAATCATTTGCTGAAGAATTAATAAAACTCTCATATGCTGCATCGGTTTTCCCGCATTGGGTTTTTCCGGGGACAATTGTCCAAAAATAATCGTGTACATGTGATTGA
Source organism: Pinus albicaulis (assembly GCA_034641835.2). Lineage (NCBI taxonomy): Eukaryota > Viridiplantae > Streptophyta > Pinopsida > Pinales > Pinaceae > Pinus > Pinus albicaulis. The sequence continues at coordinate 1,844,625,312 of CM076578.1, read as the reverse complement.
TTCTTGTGCTTATGTCCTTTACTGTTCATTTCTCTGCATATGTATTTGTGAATGTTGAAGAGTATTTATTTCGATATTTGCCAGAAGATTTTTGAAAATAACTTATTGAAATAATAAGTAGGAGGAATAAATCTATCATTGCAACTGTGTAGTTTTCAGATTGAAAATTTCACATGGTATCAGAGCTAGAGATGAGTAACAGAAATGGAGAATCGACTAGTGAACAAAAATCTACCGTTGTAGCAACAACGCAGAAGGGTTCATGCAGTTCTCCAGGAAGGGAAAGAAGCATGATAGAACAAATGGATCACGATGTATCTGTTCTGGCATCCAGACTTGAAGAAGAATTTGCTTGCGTATCAAGCACTGGCTCTTCTGATGTCTGGTATATTGACAATGGAGCCTCTGCTCACATGACTGGTGTAAATGAACGTTTTTTCGACTACCGCGAAGAGCGGATGAATTTTAAAATAACCATGGGTAATAAAGCAAATGCACTCCTATTGGGAGAGGTACTGTAGTTTTTCAGACCAACGCCAGAAATAAGATTCGGGCCACCAATGTGCTGCATGTGCCCGGGTTGGGGATGAACTTGCTCTCAGTATCTCAGCTTCAAAACCGAGGTTATGACGTCTACTTTATTGGCAATAGAGTCTAAGTCAAACACCTCAGTTGGAAGAAGAAGGCATAGATCGGGGTAAGAAGCAACAAACTTTACAAGTTGCAGCTTGAGTCTCCAATGGCACTGGTCGGCAGTGTAGATGAAATGGACTTGGATGAGCTATGGCACAGAAGAATGGGAAATTTGCATCATGGGGCATTAAAAATTCTCCAGAAGACTGTCACAGGAGTTCCAGAGCTGAGCACTAAATGAGATGATGTCTGCAAGGGGTGCGTATTGGGAAAATATGCCAAGGCAACGTATCAGAGAAGCAACAATAGGGCCAATGGTGTATTGGATTTGATACACTCGGATATCTGTGGACCAATGTCCACTAGAACTCTTAGGGTGTCGAGTACTTTGTCACCTTCATCGATGACCATTCTAGAAAAACATGGATCTACTTTTTGAAGACCAAGGATGAAGTCTTCATTGGATTTAAAGAGTTTAATGCTTTGGTTGAAAATCTGACGAGAAAATAGATCAAGGTGTTGCGATCAGACCATGATGGTGAATACATAGATAAGGAATTCACTGGATTCTGCGCAAGGGAAGGTATCAAAAGAGAGTGGACAACTCCATACAATTCGGAGCAGAATGGTGTGGCAGAAAGGAAAAACAAGACTATTGTCGAAGGAACAAGGGTAATGCTATATGACCAAGACATGCCCAATAACTATGGGCTGAAGTTTGTAATACAACTGTCTATATTCAGAACAGGACTCCTCACGCTGCATTGGGAAAGATCACGCCGGAAAGTGTCTTCACTGGCAGTAAGCCTGAAGTGAGTCACTTTAGGATCTTCGGCAGTACAACTTACTGTCATGTGCCCAGTGAGAAGAGGAAGAAGTCAAAGATGACTGCTAAGAAGGGGTATCTGTTAGTATACAACGAGAATGAAAAGGCATATCACATCTACATTCCTGAGAGCAGGAAAGTTGTGGTGCAGAGGGATGTGAAGTTCATGGAGGAGAAGGCCTTCAGAAGGATCCGTGAGTTGCCTTCTGCTACGCAATCTGAGGAGGAGCCTCTAGTTCAGCACCAAAAACCAGCGACAAAAAATTCAGTTGCCTCTGCAAGGCATGGGGATCCAAGGGACATGTCTCCCAAGGATTTGCAAGAGGGAGAGTCGGTAAATCCACCCACCACCAGTGGAAGAATGACCAGGGAACTACGATAGATTTTGAAAGATGCAGAGGACTTTGTTGAAGCCCCCTGAAATGAGAAGAGACATCGTAAGCATCCTGAGAGGTATCAAGCCTTGGTTGCTCAAGTCGGAGAACCTTCCAGTTTTTGGGAAGCAGCTCAGCATCAGGTGTGGGTTGATGCAATGGTGGAAGAGTACAATTCCATCATGACGAATGATGTTTGGGAAGTGGTCCCCGGACCTCAAGAGAGATCAGTTGTAGGATCAAGGTGGATCTACAAGGTCAAGTATGTTGCGGATGGCAACATCGAGAAATTTAAACCCAGGTTTGTGGCTAAGGGGTATGCTCAAAAGGAAGGGATCGATTATGAAGAAACCTTTGCCCCAGCAGCCAGATACAATTCTATTAGATCCATAATTTCCCTTGCTACGCAGATGGGATGGTAGAGGAAGAAGTGTATATAGAACAACTAGAGGGCTACGAGACACATGATCAAAAGACTCATGTGTGAAAACAAAATAAAGCATTGTATGGACTGAAGCAAGCTCTTAGACCAGGTATGGTCGAATTGACAACTACTTGTAGAAGATGGGATTTGTCAAGAGTGACGTAGATCCCAATCTCTACTATCTAAGAGTGGGGAGTGAGCCTCTGATTCTGGTTTTGTATGTAGATGATCTATTCTTAACAGGATCATCAAGGCTTATCACAGACTGCAAGAAGAATTTGGCTGAGGAATTTAACATGAAGAAACTAGGACAGATACACTATTTTCTAGGGTGGAAGTTTGGCAGCAGAATGGGGAGATCTTTCTTGGTCAAGGAAGATACACTACAGAGATTCTGAAGAGATTTCAAATGGAGGATTGTAGACCCATGACAACTCTAATGATCACCAGCTGGAAGAAAATCGACACGTCCAAAGATGATGAGGTTGATGCTACGTTATATAGGCAACTCATAGGATCATTGATGTATCTGGTAAACACAAGGCCATACATCTGTTATGCTGTAAATACCCTCAGTCAGTTCATGGTAAAACCTAAGAGGGCTCATTAGGCAGCAACCAAGCATGTTCTTAGGTACCTTCAAGGAATGGTCGAGCTTGGACTGAAGTACACCCGTAGCAGTGATGTTAGGTTGAGTGGTTTCACTGATGCAGATTGGGCTAGGAGTTCAGTAGAATGGAAGAGTTCGAGTGGGTATTGTTTCAGTCTAGGATCGGGAATGACTTCCTGGTACAGTAGGAAACAAAAGTCCGTAGCATTGAGATCAGCAAAAGCAGAATATATGGTAGCCAACACAACTTCGTGTGAAGCCATATGGCTTCGAAAATTGTTAGTGAACCTACTCAAGGAGAAAATGGAAGCGACCAATATCTTATGCGATAATCAGAGTTGGATCAAGCTCTTTGAAAATCCCGTGTTTCATGATCGGTTGAAGCATATTGATATCAGGTGTCACTTCATCAGGGATAGTGTACAACGTGGAGCTGTTAAGTTGCAGTACACTCCAACAGGAGAACAGGTGGCAGACATCCTCACAAAAGCTCTTGGGAATTATAAGTTTGTCTACTTCAGAGAGAAGATGGGGATGATGAAGAATCCATTCCAGTAGCAGGAATGGATTGGGTCTGTATTCAGAGGGAGCTGTAGTACATATGCAGCAGTGACAGTGGCAGTGTCAAAGGTAGCAGTACAGAAGACAACAGCACAGCAGATGAGGGGCAGCGCCCAGGGATCAACAGCGCAGAGGGTGCTTCAAAAGCAGAGCAACATGTAGTAGGCATATTATTGGAACACCTTCCTCACTAAGAGGGAGTGTTGATTTTTGTAGCATCAGAAAGTGTTCCAAGTCTCAAACTTTGCAAGGAGGCTTGGACAACAGTATTCCAAAGAACCGAGAAACTATTTGTGGAAATTCCACTCGGTTCATGACTTATTAAAATAATTAATTATTTTAATGAAGACCCTAAGTCTAAACTTAGGGAAATGAAATAATTAAAGGGTATTAATAAGTTAGAGTGTGAATCTTATAGAAAACAAAGATCAAGTCAATTTTAATCTTAGCCATTGATTAAACTTCTAATCTAGGTCGTTTATTCTCCAATGAGAAGATTATAAAAGAAGGCTTGAGGGTCATTTGGAAAACAAGTCAGGCATACACTCAGTACCTGAAGGAGATCGATTATGAAGTAAGAGAATTCGATTTCAGTGGGAGAGTTGCAGGGCAAAGATTTTGCAGAAGCAGAAGGAGGAGGGAGTCAAAATTGATTGAGGTCAGGGACAAAGGGAAGCAGTGGGCCACTGGAGTCAGCTCTGGGCTGCAGCACAGAGAACCCACGCAGACCCTACGCAAACTTACACAGTCCAGCGCTTGGACTGCGTAGAGAAACACGCAGACAGGCACAGGAGGTAGTAGAGGTTGTTTAGGGTGTCAGAGATTTGTTGGAAGGAGTCGACAATATTGTCTCAGGTGTTTCAAATCTTATCTGCCAGTATTTTTCCTTGTAAAGAAATCATTTGCTGAAGAATTAATAAAACCCTCATCTGCTGCATTGGTTTTCCCGCATTGGGTTTTTCCAGGGACAATTGTCCAAAAATAACTGTGTACATGTGATTGATTCTTTTGCTTATGTCCTTTACTGTTCATTTCTCTGCATATGTATTTGTGAATGTTGTAGTCGTATTTATTTCAATATTTGCCAGAAGATTTCTGAAAATAACTTATTGAAATAATAAGTAGGAGGAATAAATCTATCACTGCAACTGTATAGTTTTCAGATTGAAAATTTCACATTAAAGTGCCTTGATAGATGCTTGCTTCACCCTACAAGCATTAACTTTAAAGCTCAATGAAGAACTAGGGCTTCGTTCTTCCAATGGAGTTGCCAATAATGATATGTCAATGTGCCGTATGGGGAACAAAACATACATTTCGTGTCCCCGACAACAACGCCAAAATGTTACCACTCAAACTAGCAGGGGTCCTAGGAGGGGATCCTATAGGGAAACTACTAGGTCAAGGGAATTAATGGAGAGATAGCCCACTGTCATGTTAGTTCTTGCTCCCTGCTCTTTACGGACTTTCACCGAGGGGAGGGGACCGAGTATAATAGGGATCATGATAATGAAAAGATCAATGATTGGATGATAGGTGACCTTGAAAACCTATTCACAAGAGAGGCTCAATTATATGGCTTGCTTACCTTGAAAGCAAGATGAAAGGCGCTCTAGGAAGGGCTAGAGGAATTTCAAGGGCTAAGGTTTGGGCATATGACTTGCGAAGGAGATTTCTAGACCTCCAAATCCTTGTGGAAACTTGGTTTCTAGATGGTCTTTGAAGAATAAGACGCGGGACCACACGAGACCAAATGGACCCAAATTAGGTCAAGGGGATGGAATTGATCAACCAAGGGTGTGCTTGACCTAATTGAGGAGGAGAAAGGGATCGAAGGAGATATTTTCTTTGAACTTGATGCAATGATCCCAATAAGGTCACTAGCCAAGGGAAACCTAGGGCAAGAAATGGTCTCTGAGCTAGGTCTTGCTATATCTCTATATCCCACTGTCGAAACTGCCTCAAATTTGGAGGGATTCTAGAGGACGCACCAACGTAGTTGTGGACCAAAAATCAAAGTGTTTGGATGGCTGGATTGTGAGATAATTAATGCCCTAGGTGACCTATGGAGGATCCTAATACTTTGGGGAATATGGAGTCAAGATGAAATTTGTGTTTAGAAGTACTTCACCCAATCAAGGAGCCTCCTAGACAACTTCTCCTGGCAATAAGGGCATGAGAACAACAACTAGGAGAGTTTATATTTCAATGTGCAATAATTGATGACTTATCAAGATATGTTCATTAGAAACAATCTCTAGGAACATTCACCCCTTTACAAGTGATACATAGATGATGCAACGCTATAAAGACTAAATTTCCACAATTTCGCATAAGAAAAACAGTAAATTTCAGATCTTATATAGCGAAAATCCCAGCAATATCAATGTCATAAAGTAAATAACAAGAATAAGCATGAAAAGAGTACTCACCGGTGCAAAGGTGTATATCCAATTATCATATTATGCCAATAATGAATCTCCAATAATGGTGGGGTGGTTCATTGCCCACCAGGGGTTGGGAGTCGGGACAATCATGGGTTCCTTAATGATGGAGGGGGCTCATCTAGTGCCCATAGGAACGAGGTGATGGCCATGGGTAAGGGGTAGAGCTCATGTTAGGCTTTTTCCCAAGCGCTAAATTTGTATGTACCGACCATATTTTGCATTTTGTGGTACATTTCCTATTGGGAGTGGCCAAATTATGCTTTTTCTTTCCTTTTTAGTTGCATCAACCATCGGGGCATTGTTCCATACCCTACCCATGGTGTTGACAAGGGGAGGGGGAAGGTTATCCCTATGTGGACTTAGTGGATAAATGTGGAACCGGATGGGAAAATAGGTTAATGGGGCTAATATGAGTGGAAGGGGGGTGATGTAGGTGGTATCAAGAAGCGAGACCACAACCAAAATCAGGATGTCCCGTGTAGTGCCAACCCAAAAACCAAATGGTTAGTAAATGAGATCCCACGAGACTACGATACAAGGGTAACCACGAAATCGGGTATTGGAGACAATAATACAAGCCTAACCCACTCTTTTCGCCGAATCCCCCCACAAATCCATGCCCAAAAGTGCCCATGACAAGTAAGGAAAATTACTCAACTATACCAATGAAATGCCATACCCTTGGGGTCGGGTGGCCCACCTTCAAACATACATTCATGACAAGTGGTCGAGGAACCACATGACTAGCTCAGGTGGCGGAGATAATGGCACATTGAACTATCTAGTGGTTTCAAGGGGCTGCTGGCTATCAACCGAGGACCATCTAGGATGAAACTTTTCTACCATATACATTGCACACATGTGGTGGGTGACATCTGGCTCCAACTAGGACATGAGCTCTCGGAAAAGTGTGCAAAACTACTCGAACGGGAGGTCATGAGAACAACAATCTCTTGGTTATTGTAGACATGTTACCTGCACATATCAAAGACAAAACACATGGGGCAACATCTTTTTGTGGTGTCTTATGATCACCCATGCTTAGTATTAGGCCGTAAAATCAACATAAAAGTAAAATACACAAATTTAATCTAGATGCAACTAATCTATTATGAGAAATATCATATGATGCTAGTTCTAATGATAAAATCAGTATGCAATGCATCCTACCCTAACATGCATATGATGCAATGTCAAGCTAAGTGTAATCATAAAGCCAATGCAACCAACATATCATGAAATCAATATACACATGCCTGCCTATATGATTACTTGTGTAGCAAATCCCAACGTGAATGCAGGCACAATCGCATGGAGGATGAAGCAGGTGGGAGGTGGGAAAATATGATTTCCATGCGAGGTAAGAGGAAGTTGTAGGAGAAGGAAAATAAGTCGATCCAGAAGTGCGGGGCTTGCCCTCTAAGTACACAATGGTGGAATGAATGATCACCCTTAGGAACTCCCTATCACAATCACTGCTCATAATATTATGCTTTGCAGATGCTAGAAAGGGACAACATATTGGTTGCTCAATGGAGTGATTGTATTCACAACCCTGGGGGTACGAGGGGGAAGGAGGGATGCATCTAGTGGATTGTTATTCCTCAACATCATCCGTAGGGAGGTGAAAGGGCCCATGGTCATTGAAGATCATATTAAAAAGGGTGAGGGAAACACTTGTGGAGGAGTCAAGATTATGAACAGGAGAAAAGGGCAAAGAGGAGGCTGAAGTCTCATATTCAATGGGCACTGTCTCTCTGGGAGCTTCATCGATTTCATCATTATTAGTATCAAAGATTGGGTCTTTCCTAAAAGGAGAATCAATTACTTCCAATTGCTCCTCTTCATGCAAGGGAAAATAATAATTCTCCTTCTCAAGGGTATCGAAGGATATGTCATCATAAATAATGCCCGTGAGAAATGGAAGTCTAGTCACAATATTATCCTCCTTGTTGGTATCATAAATGGGAGCAAGATCAAATTGAGGACCCACAATTTCCCATTTCCCCTTTTCAATGCGAAATTATTCTTCAATATAATCTTCCAAGGGGCTAATGGAATCACCTTTCCCAGGGTTCTCAAAAGGAGAGTCGTCAAGAGTAATATCCTTGAGAAAGGTAAGATCAACCTCAACTTCACTTTCCATAACCTCATCTTCTCCAACACGTGTCCACAAAATCATCCTTTTCATCATGTGGACTCAAGGGGGACTCATCCTTTTGCTCACTATTTGGGTCCCAAAGGTCCTCTCCAACTTCGTCAGATTGATTCCACACTTCCATATATTCCTTGCTTTGATGATGATCCTTCATGTTGTTGCCCAAAGTGTACACCAAGGGCCACAACGTTTAGGACAAAAGCTGCCACTCTAAACTTTTCCCACTTCCTTCTAGCTATCTCCTAGGCAAGCTAAGGGGGGCAGTCCCTAAAAGGTGAAAGATGGATGATGAAGAAAAACTTGTTGGGAACCAACAAGTTCTAGGAGATGCAATAAGAGTTATCTTATTAACTCGACTTAAATTCGATGCACGTGAGATTAATTGAGTAATGTTTAAGATATTTAATCAGATTTAGACAAACCAGATTTAAAGTTATGAGACCAGTGCCTTTAACTACAGTGTTCAGAAGAAAGAGACTTGCAAGATTAATGGTTTACCAAGTCACAAGATAACAAATGCTTCTTTAATGAATGATCAACTAGCCTATATGAAATGCAATTCTTAGTACTAGGTGAAATGCAGATGTCTTGGTTAATTTTATTAAAATGCCTATTCTAGATATAGCTGTGAAAATTCCGAAAACGAGAATCCTATTGCAGCAACTGATATTATTTCTCCTAATTGTTAATTAGTGAACAATTTATCTGCTACAACAAATATCGAAACAAATACACTGCAACCTTCACAAGTAAAATCTGTGGAAGAATAAACACTGGAAGAAATGCTAGCACACACATAAAATGAACACAATTATTTTTCGACAAAAGTCCCTGGAAAAACCCAACTTGGGAAAACCGGTGCAACAAATGAGGGCTTTATTATTAAGCAGTAGTGAAATAATCTGAGTACAACTCAATGCCGAAACTGGAAATCCTATAGAGAAATACTGGCAAGAAAAATCTAGCGAGGAAATTTCCTCACTCCATTGGAAAATCCGGGCTCTGACCTCAGCTCCAGGTGAGTCGTCCATACTGGATCTACACATCTATTGCATCACACTAGTGCAATCCCTTCTACACTCGGTTCGAACCAAATTCTCCTCATGCCATTTGGTTTGCTGTTGTTTGGGAAAGTGTCTATTCTGGCCTCCAGAACCTCTGTCCAGCTTCTGGCACTGAAACTCGACTTTTCCCTAGAAGAATCGAAACTGCCTCTAGAGGCTACTGTGCTGCCTCTGCGTCAGCCTCTCTATGGTTCTTTTTCCTCTCTGCAAATGCACTCATCGGATCTGGAATTCTTCAGCCGACTTCATTGTCTTTGCCCCTCTTCCTCACTACTTCGATCTCACTAGCTCTCTCTCCGACAATTGATTGCTACTACTCTGGAAATCGATCTGCTCATGAAATCGAACCTCTCAAGTGTATTCTCCAAGTTCCCATCAACTTCTTATAATACTCTGTTGGGACTCCAACAACTAAGATTAAATCTTAATCGATGACTAGGATTAACTTGAAGTCGATCCGTGTGAGTTTCAAGATCATTCACAACTTGACTTAATTAATTATGATTAATTAACCATATTCCCTAAGTTTAAACTTTAGACTATTAAATATTTAAAAAACTAGCTAATACTCTAATTAAGTCATTTCTAGGCAGAATTTCCAGAAACGATTTCTGGGATTTGTAGATCTCCTGTATTCTAGCCTCTCCAAAAATTTCATCGCTAGAACACATCCGATGCTACAAAAACTAACACTCCCTCTTAGCGAGGAATGTGTTCCAGTGCTGCACGTATTGCCACAACACCCTGTCTCTGCATCATCTCCTGTCACGTTGCTGATGTCTGGTCATATTGCCAATCAACTACTATAGAAATCTAATATGAGCTGCATCTGTGCTGCTGCTAATCCTGTTGAAACGCTGCCAACACTGCATCTGCACTGCAACTCCCTCTCATCTGTTGTTGCTGCAACTACAACATCTGCAACTGAGAATCATCTGAAATATTGAACCATATTTTTTCAGTATGATGCCTTTGTCACCCGAGTCCTGATTGCTACTAGCATCTGCACTGTCACTGAGAAATCTGCGTTGTTGTTGACTCTACACTCTTCCACTTGCACTGCTGCCAACTCTGCACTGCGCTCCCGAGCATCTGACTGCTACTAGTCTCTACAACTGTCACTCTGGCATCTGAATGCACCAACTGTCACTGGTCCATCTTACTATTGAATATTGAGGGCCCTTGTAGCAAGGTATTAATCCAAGAGGTGGACTCCTCAAGGATCCTGCCCATCTGTAGCACTTTGGGGCTACAGAACCAAGTCGCTCCACCTCACTCCTGGAGGTATATCAACAAACATTGCGAAGTCTTCCTCCAACCTGGAGGAAAGCCTTTTGATCTCAGTAGAAGTTGCCTGCTAGTCCTACTTCTCCTCCTTGTCCTTCTTCCTGAGAGGACACTAGGTACTAAAGTGGGCTAGCTCACCACACTTGAAGCACTTGACCTTTGAGAGGTCGTTCTTCTTCTTTCTCTGCTCCACCTCTCCCTGATTAGGACCCTTTCATGCGAGGGCCACATTCTCCTCCTCCTTCACTTGCTTCGTTCTGCTATTGCTACCACTAATGGAGCTCTTCAAAAGAGCTCGCCTCATCTCCTCTGATTGCAAGTCAACCCACATTTTTTCCCATCCTGGTAGCGTGTCTGTGCCCAATATACTTTGGATAGAGACTTGCCAATCCTTTGAGACACTATTGAGCGCCAATCACACGAACTCCAAGGCTTGAGGCACTACCCCAACAGCTAACAACTGATCTCGAGCCTCTTGAATCCTGTTGAGGAAGCGATCTATGCCTTCCCCTTTCTGCATCTAGATGCATCTCAGGTTCTCCTCGAGATACATCTTCCATTGCTCGGAAGTACCCTAATATAGCGAGGCAAGAGAATCCCAATCTACTTGGCAGTATCTTTGCCAATGATATGTGAGACCACATGATCCTCGAGTCCATCGAGGATCAATCTTTTTGCCTGCGCCATCTCTTTTCTATACTCTTTTAGCTGACCCGCATCTGTGGAAACTGCTACCACTTCATCAATATATGTTTTCAAGTCACACTCGTCCAGAAGGAAGAACATTCTTTCCCTCCAAATGACGTAGTTGGAAGCCCCATCCCTCTTGTCCTGATCACGAAGCACAAAAGTGGCCATCTCAACAAATGTCGAAAATCTCCTCTTTCCTTTTGCTCAATTGCTGCTTAGCTATTCACACTCCGTTCTGGTATGAGAGAATTTTCTCACAACTACTGTTGATCTATAAGGGAAATCGAACTTCTTGAGACTAGAATTTCCCTGAGGAAAATTTTCCCTTAGTGTGTTCTATTCTTCCTTCCACCCAAAGCTAACTTTGCTCTTGCAAACTGCTGCAAAACTACTGCGTCCAGCTAGAGATTACTCTGCGAAAATATTGGGCTGCTCCCTTTGCCTCTGCAATCCCTCAATATGGAGAGATTGAATTTTTCTGTCCCTCACTCAGAAAAATTGAATTCTCCTCAAGTGACTCGGCCTCTTGGAAAAGTGACTGCGCTGCCTCTGGGGTTTCGATTTGCTACACACATTGAACATCGAAACACCTTCTTTCTTCGCTACTAAGCTCTTTGGCTGATCATCTCCGCTCCGATACCATGTTAAAATTCCGAAAAACAGAATCCTATTGCAGCAACTGATATTATTTCTCCTAATTATTAATTAATTAACAATTTATTTTCTACGGAAAATATCGAAATAAATACACTTCAACCTTCACAAATGAAGACTGCGGAAGAATAAACTCTGGAAGAAATGCTAGCACACACATAAAATGAACACAATTATTTTTGGACAAAAGTCATCGAAAAAACCCAACTTGGGAAAACCGGCGCAATAGATGAGGGTTTTATTATTAAGCAGCAGTGAAATAATCTGAGTAGATCTGGATGCCGAAACTGGCAATGCTACAAAGAAATACTGGCAACAAAAATATAGCGAGGAAATTTCCTCACTCCACAGGAAAATCTGGGCTCTGACCTCAGCTCCAAGTGAGCCGTCCAAACTGGCTCTGCGCAGCTACTGCATCACACTAGCGCAATCCCTTCGACACTCAGTGCGATCCAGCTTCTCCTCAAGTCGTCTGGTATGCTGCTGTCTGGGAAAATATCTCTCCTAGCCTCTGAAACCTCTGTCCAGATTTTGGCACTGAAACTCGGCTTTTCCCCCACATAATCAAAACTGCCTCTAGAAGCTACTGCGCAGCCTCTACGTTAGCCTCTCTATGGCTCTTCTATTTCTCTACAAATGCACTCACTGGACCTTGAATTATTCCTACGGGTTCATTGTCTCTGCCCCTCCTCCTCACTACTTCGATCTCACTATCTCTCTCTCCGGAAACTGACTGTTGCTACTCTGGAAATCGATTTGCTCATGAAATCAAGCCTCTCAAGTGTATTCTCCAAGTGCCCATTGACTTCTTATTATTATCCTTTGTTGGGAATCCAACGACCAAGATTAAATCTTAATTGATAGATAGGATTAACTTGGAGTCGATCCGTGTGAGTTTTCTAGATCATCCACACCTTGAATTAATTAATTCTGATTAATTAACCATATTCCCTAAGTTTAGACTTAGGAAATATTTAAAAAACTAGCCAATAATCTATTAAGTCATTTCTAGTTAGAGTGTCCAGAAACGATTTCTAGGATTTGGAGATCCCCTGTATTCTAGTCTCTCTAAAAAATTTCGTGGCTAGAACACATTCGATGCTACAAAAACTATCATTATCTTTCCCTTAACTGTTTTGAAGCTGGGCTCTAAGGTAAGTTGTGGGAAGGAGGCCAACAGGAAGCAGGTTAGGGCTTGATTAACAATACCTTTTTTTTGCTCCTATAACTCGGTGCCTCCGGCGCTGCAGAGACTGTGGCTCTGACGATTGCAAGGTCACTGTGTTAACTAATGAAGTGTTTCCATGGCCCCTCAAGCTAAACGAGAAAGTTTGTCCTAGAAATATTTCAATCAAGCTTATGCTTGGAGGTGAATTTTTAATATGCACGACTAAGTTTAAAATGTGAATGCAAGGAGGGATTTAAAAGATGAATCGAAATGTTAAAGATTTAAGCACTTAGATTACGATTTATTCTGAGTTAAACGCTAAGTACGTAAGTGAAAATTCAATGAAAAATCCCAATTATGAAGATACTCAAAAATACTCAATTCAAAAACTGAAAGATATAAAATTTACCACAAGTCAACAATAGTGTACTCAATAAAAAATGCTGATCACAATTACTTGAAAATTTCCCAAAACCAATTATTCAAGAAATATCCAATAATTCAAGTAAATAAATCCAAGCTTAGAGTTAATTTCCCCTTTAGACAATGAATATATGTGAGCAATCTCAATAGATGTCAAGCATTAAAATTCAAAACCGAATGTCAATAATGAAAATCTAAGTACTTAATTTTCAATGATTTAATATTTAGGACAACTGTGAAATTTAGATGCTAATTAATTCCAAGTCAATGAACAAATACTTCTTTGAGCAAATTCCGAAATTAACTGACTTTCTAATGTCTTAAACCCATAGAATATCTTTTCTCCTATAGTCAAACTAAAAAAAAAATTAGAAATTATGCTTCCTTGACTATAAGAATTTTTAATTTCTTTCCCACAAATAAATTTAAGGATTGAAGGCCCATAACCCTTATCATAAAACTAAAAAATTTATCTTTAATTTTTCTGTCACAATTAAAAATTTTGAAGTTTTAATGTGATAATGTCTAGGAAAGAAATTTAAATTTTTTAAAGGTAATTTTTTTTTAATGTGATAAATGTTAATAAAAAATGAAGATTTAATTTTTAAAGGGCCAAAGGCCACTTTTAAAAAAAAATTGTATCAAAAATTTCCTGCGTTTGGAGGATCAAGGCTGAGTGGAAAAGATTGGAGGGTCGAGAGGGAAAATGAATGCGGGGAGGAAAGGGACTTGGAGGGAGCACGAGGATAGGTTTTTGAGGGAGCGAGGAACATGTGAGTGGAGGGCCGAGAAGGAGTAAGAGGAGCGGCTAAGGCTTAGGAAAGTAGAGAGAAGAGCACAGAGGGAACCATGGGAAAGGGATGCAGAGCAGGGAGAAGAGGGAAGTGGAGGAGAAGGGTTGGGCGTGGAGGAGGAATGAGAGATGGTCATGCGGGGAAGAAGAAAAGAGAGAAGTTGAGAGGAAGAAGGGATGAGAGAGAAGTTGTGAGGAGGTATAGCCGCGGGTTGAGGGGGAGGAAGGAGAATGCGGGGATGAGAAGCAGTGAGGGAGCCACAGGTAGAGGAGAAGGAAGAACGTGGAGGGATAAGGGAAGAGGGACACAGAGCAGAGGGATGGGAGTGGAGGAGATATGGTCGTGAGCAGGGGGATGAGAAGCAGTGAGGGAGACACAGGCAGAGGAGAAGGAAGAATGTGGAGGGATAAGGGAAGAGGGGCACAGAGCAGAGGGATGGGAGTGGAGGAGATATGGTCGTGATATGGTTTTGAGGGCTATCTCTAGCCCAAAAAAAAAATTAACCTAAAAAATTCTCCACCAAACTGCTGAAAAAATATCTCAGAAATTTTGTGAAAAAGAAAAAAAAAGAAAACCGGATTTGAAGAAAATTTTAGTTGAATGATCTTGACTCAAATAAAACCTGCAAAAACTGTTTTCTGAGATTAGATCTTGCCCTCCAGGGCCTAGATCTGTCTCAGATCTTGAAAATCTCACTGGATACCCTCAGATCTACACCTGCACAAACGAAAAAACAAAAAGCCAAGACCCAATACATATACAAAAATCTGAAATCAAAACCAAATCCCAAGTTTGAAAATAAAATTTAAATTTAATCTTTTCAGATCTATACACTTAAATTATAGATCTATCAGATTTGAGGAGTATGAGTCCAACTCTGCTCCCACATCTGAATATTTAAGATCTTCCTAGCCAGATCTATCTATTTAGCACGAATTTATAAAAGATAATTTATTTAAAATGTGAGGTACTAGCCCCAAAGACCCTGCAAAAAGGAAGATCGTAAGATAAATCTAGGGGTTTAGATTTAGGAAGGCTCTTCAGATCTTATGCCTTGGCAGTCAGTTGGTCCAGCCGAGGACTTCCCTAAACACCCAATTTTTAAATGCAAATGATTTCTGCACACTTTAGATTAAACTATCAGATTATTAGAGAATTAAAATAACAAAATAACTTTTCAAGAATTAGAGATATTTGCCAACTCTATCAAATTAAAATGTTATTTTAAACCCAACAACCTATGCCAGATAACTGTACAATAGATTTTTCCACAAAGGCTATTAACCAACAACTCAAAAATATCTCAGATTTCAAACTTCTGTGACATATATTTTGTTTAGGTTTTTCTTTCGGATCCATCACATTAAATAAATATTAGTATCAACGTTTCGAATGGTCTAACAAGGTTCATTAAAATGAACCTTGTTAGACGGTTCGAAACCTCGATACTAGAACTCAAAAATAATATGAGCAGAACATTAAAAAAACAATGTTACCATAAGGTGTAGAAGGGGAACACCACCATCAATGTAAACTCCAAATACTTTGCGTTATTATTATTCCAGAAAAAATTACAACAGAGCTTCGAGAACCAATACATGACACAAAGATGAGATCCTTTGATGTGACAAATGACCTCTAATTTATAGATAAATTCTCCAACGACTAGTTTGGCTTGATCTCCGTCAAAGTAGTCTCGATCGTTCATCAATATTTAATTATCTTTTAATCATCACCGCCAAAATTATCTTTTTTTGAGGAAAAATCGAATTCTTCATTTAATTGATTTTTAATTAACTCAAAATTAATTATTTTGAGTTAATTTTCTCAAAAAATTGACTTTGATTTAACCACCAAGGACCAAGGGACCAAAATCTCTTGAAATTTTCAATATTCCCTTGATGGAGGACCTCCAAAAATTAATTCTTCTAGAACCCACGAATTTTTTAATTTGGAGAATTTATTTTTCCTAAGACTTAACTTAGACTCAAATTAATTAAATTTTTGGCTTAGGATTTTTAGTGTATTTTTGCCAAAAAATTTAATAAATTGACACATCAGGGGATTATTAATTTTTTCCAACCCTCTAATATTTTCACACTATGGCTAAAATATTATTTACATAAGATAATTACATTTAACCCATGAAGGGGGAACACTGGTTTGTTATAGACCCTCAAATATCTACCCAATTCTGCGACTCAAAACATGGTTTAGTAGACCAAGTGATTGGTAATAAAATAATCTAGCCAATTTGCTAGGATTATTCCCAAATCACTTTTACAACGACTTGATAAAAAACATTAAGACTCACCTAATATCTTGACGACAAAATCCACCTTAGCTTTGGAGTGAGCTTGGAGGGAAAAACTCTGCTGATCACTTCTGTCTAGAGACACATATGAATCAGTGAGATGAAAAACCTACTAGGATAGAAATCGTTACCAAAATAATAGGCTTACCTAGGTTGTAACATACATGATGGTCTTACTTGTGAAAATTCTATTATAGTGTGTTGGTTTATTTTCTCCTACTTGATTTAATCTATACAAGTTATTTTTCAGAAAATACCGAAAATAAACACAACTACAACCTACACATGCAGATCATTTACTGAATAATTCACTCATGCAACGAAGTGATACATGGTTTTTTGGACATAAGTCCTCGGAAAAACACAT